>JAEPRA010000008.1:0-1250068 GCA_016758895.1 Umbelopsis vinacea | reverse complement strand
CCTAAACCCTAAACCCTAAACCCTAAACCCTAAACCCTAAACCCTAAACCCTAAACCCTAAACCCTAAACCCTAAACCCTAAACCCTAAACCCTAAACCCTAAACCCTAAACCCTAAACCCTAAATCTTAAATCCTATATCTTAAATCCTTAATCCTAAACCTTAAATCCTAACCCCTAAATCCTAACCCCTAAATCCTGTTTGAGTTTGTTTTTTTGTATATTTCTATGTGTTCTTTTTGCTTGTGTTTGTTTTTTTATCCTCCCTTTTCGATTTTTTTGTTTTATATAATTTCTGTAACTTTCGACCCTATACCCTTAATTTGTCTTTTTGTTATTTTTTTTTAATTGATCTGTTTTTGTTTTTTTCATTTTTATCCTGATCCCTGCTTTTCGATTTTCTTGAATTGTTTTTTTTTAACTTCTGTAACTTTCAACCCTATACCCTTATTTTCATTTACATTTTCGATTTAAATTTTATAACTCTTACCCTTCGACATTAATTTCTTGATTTTCAACCATAAACTCACGTTTTTATTACTTGAAACCCTCACCGTCATCTTTCGACTTTCAACTATCAACCATCTTGCCGTAAATTGCAACTGTCGACCTTTGTCTCTCGACTTTTTACGATCAACTCTCATTTTACGACTTTAAATTAACAAATATCAACCTTGTCTCGCAACCGTTACATTACATATATTACCCTTACCCCTTGACCTTTAAAATGCACACATCATCCTTGCCTCTCAACGCTTATGCTTTAAACATTATTCTTATCCCTCAATCCTTACACTGCACAAATCATCCTTGCCTCTCAACTTTACACTCAACATATCCGAATTGCCTCTCAACGCTCCACCTTCACTCATTATCCTTATCCATCATCTCTTACACTTTTTCCATCATGCTTACCCCTCAACTCTTATACTATACACCATTGTTCTCACTCAACCCTCATATTTCATTCGTCATTCTTGCCCCTCAACCCTTACATTTCATTTATGATTCTTGCCTCCTAACCGTCACACTTGATCCATCATCATTTACTCTCAACCCTCACACTTTGTCCCTCTTCTTCAAACACAACACGTCATGCATCAATCTTGCCTCTCATCTCGCACACTTTATCCAATATCTTTTTCCCTCACTTTTTTATTTTCTACCGTCATTTTTGTCTCTCATCACGTATTTTCATCTTTCATGTGCCATTCATTCAACATTGTCATTCTTACCGTCATCCAACAACTTTCATCCATCACCCCTTATCTGTCAACTATCATGCCTCATTTTTTATCTCATTCCTTATCTCTCATACGTAATGATTTATACATCATTTGCATAACTTATTACTTGTTTATTATTCATCACCATTTTTCTCATATCTTTTTTTCGATTATGATTCCTCATACCTCTCTTCGTATCCCCAATTGCTTATGCTTTATCCTTATACATCATCTCTCATCTTATTCTTACTCTTCAACTCATATTCATCAATGCTCAACCATCTGTATCATCTCTCACCTCTTATGCTTATTCTTTAACACACCCCTCAACGCTCAACCATCTGCATCATCCTTCATATCTTATTCTTATTCTTCAACTCATATTCCTCAATACTTAACTATCTACATCATCTCTTACTCTTATCTATCAACCTGTGTTTCTTAACACTCATCAATCTGCATGACTTTAAACCTTTATCCCTCAACCTACATTTCACAACTCTCATCGATCTCTATCGTCTGTTACTCGTATTCATCAATTCTCATCCTTATTTCACATCCATCATCTATCAACACCCATTTCCATTTTCCATCATTTCTTTTTGCTTTTCCAACTTCCATCATCGATTACTTCTTATTCCTTGTGTCTATATTACATACGACATCCCTTATCCCTCATATCTTATATGTAATACCTTTGCTTCATCTTTTACATTCATCTTATCATCCTTCCATTTTATTACTATCTAATTGACCTTGTACATTATTCCACTATTCCACTACGAGCTAATTACCTTTTCATTTTACTTCGATCTGTTTCGCCTTCGTTTTGTTCCACTACAATTTACTTTGTTACTTTTTCATTTCGCTCGATCTATTTCACTGTCTTTTGTTTTACTACGATTTACCGTCTTACTGTTCATTTTACTAGCGATTTATTCAACTAACGACCTATCTCACTATCATATCATATTACTAGCGGTTTATTCCACTATGATTTATCTTATGATCTTTTTATCTTACAGCGGTGTGTTTACTAGCGGTTATATTTCATTATTATTCGTCTTATCATCATCTCTTTCTGGTTTGGTTTATTTCCCCATCTTTGTATTCCACTACGAATTATGTTATTATCATCGCATTTTGCTTCTATTTATTTGACCTATTAGCCCACTGCCATTTATTTTACTTTCTTTTCATTTTGCTGCTATTCATTTTGACATCTTTCTACTCCACTACGATTTGTCTTATTATCTTTTCGGTTTACAATGATTTATTTTACCATTGTTTTGTGTGATATCAATGGTGGTTTGTTATATTATAGTACGAGTGTCTATGACGGGCCAAGTCTAATGGATTGAGATTTGATAGCATACTTCGAATATTTAACCATTAAATAAAATAATGAAACAGTCGCTCCATATCAAAGAGACATACTATTAAATCATTGATAAGCTGTTTCTATGGTAAAAGCTATGTACATAAACTCTAAGCATTTACTTAAAATTGACTGTACTTCACATTTAAAGCTATGTCCATAAGCACTGAGAATTTACTAAAATAAGTATTCAGCTTAAGCTACAAGTAGAAGCACTGCGCTTCTTATTGATAACTTTGATTAATAGTGTAAGCTAAAAGCATAATGATTGAGCGCTTATTAGAACTGACTGTAATAAAAAGTGTAAGCTTTGAGCATGAGCACTGAGTGCTTATTAAAAACTGTGGTTACCAGTGCAAGCTAAAAGTTTAAGCACTGATCGTTCATGAGTAACTAGACTGTAGTAAACCAGTCCACGCGCCTGCGTTTGCATCCGATTCTCATGCAGCTACACACTACAGAACCTCTCTCAGAATCTATTAGAGAAACAACAGTGAAAGGTAGAGCGGCAAAGATTCGAATCCTCGAGTCATTTGAATGACATTGCTCCACTAATGCTGATGTTGTGCAGCATTGAGATGTTACTAACGAGATTCGCGGGATGCTGACTGCACCGGGTTTCCTTTGCATCCACTATCGGACGTGGGCACGTTTCAGCGATGACGGAGAGTGATCATGACCTGAGGACTTACATGTTGCGGCGATGGTTGCGCATCACAATTTGCTTCCACCATTGATGCTGTGTTACTGCGCTCAGACATCATTAGATCTTCAATAACTCTCATCCTAATAACAGATTGCAAACAAAAAATTGCTGTGGTCTTTTTTTATGTTATAAAATATCTATTTATTGATGTAGGTACAAATTTCGTGGTAAGAATTTTTGGTGGAACAGGGCCAATTTTAGCGGATTTTCATTCCCATTTATGATTTTCAAAATCTGAGGTGCCTTGAAAAAAACATCCCATTCTGCGTTCACTAATAAAGCTGAGATGCTCAAACTGCACACAAATGTAACTGAATAATCAAAAAATGTGATATCATTAACAAATTCGAAAGAAATGTAGTGGCTAAGGCTGTAAGCTGATTTGAGTATTGCGGGAAATTCAGGCCGATTTTCTTCCATTTTTGGTACTCAAATCGGAGGTGTCTTGATAACTAATCCTATTCTGCGTCTAATACTGAAGCTATAGTACTAAAACCGCGCTTAAGCATAGTTGAGTAATCAATAAATATGATATCACCAACAGACTGCAAAAAGATTCGCTGACTATGGTGTTGTAGGCAGTTTCCAGCATTGAGGGATTCTAGCGGAGTTTTGTATTTCACGCTCTGAGGTGCCATGAAAATGCATATCATTCTACAATAACTACTAATTCGGTGGTACTGAAACTGCGTTTAGACGTATTTAAATGATGAACAAGTCTGATATCGTTAACAGAATGTAAAAAGATGCTTTGGTTAAGGTGCTGTAGGCTGTTCTAGTATTGCGGGATTTGCAAATAAATTTCAAAGAAAAAATTCCTTTTATGGACGAGCGTCGGAGTAATTTGGCGGGTGAAATTTTTTCTCCTCAATACTAGAACGTAGAATAATTATAGGTGCCATGAGGACTCATCCCATTCTACGTTTACTTCTGGAGCTGTCATACTGACATTGCACTCAAATACAGTTAAATAATCAATAAATGTGATCCAACTAACAAAATTTAAAAAACTGCACTGCCTATGGTGGTATACCGTTTTGGTAATAGCGGGGGATTTCAGCCGCATTTATACCCAAAATCGGAGGTGCCATTAAAACGCATCTGATTCTGAGCTCACCACTAAAGTTATGGAACTCAAATTGCGCTCATATATATTTAAGTTATCAATAACTATTATTCCATCAGCAGAATACAAAAATATGGACTGACTAAGGTGCTGTTTCCTTTTGGTAATGAGAGGGATTTTAGCGGAGTTCTGTTTCCACGGTCTGAGGTCCTATGAAAAGACTCTATATTCTGCGTTTACCACTGAGGCTGTGGAACTGAAATTGCACCCAGTTAAAGATAAATGATTAAATAATTGGATTCCATTGCCAGAATGCAAAAATATTTACTTACTAAGGTGGTGTATTGTTTTGGTAATGAGCGGGAACCTCAAAAAATTTCAAAAAAAAAATTCCTTATATGGGTGGCTAACGGAGTATTTTAGCACTAAAAATGGAAATTCCCTCTCATTACCAACGTAGAATAATTATAGTTCAAGCTATGAGCTTGAAGACTTCGCGCTTATAAAAAAAACACTGCGTAAGCTATAAGCTTGAAGACTTATAGCTTATAAATTAAAAAATGAACTGCGTAAGCTATGAGCTTGAAGACTTATAGCTTACAGTGTATTTTTAAGCGCTAAGCTTGAAGACTTGGCGCTTTTTTTTTTAAAAAAAAGAACACTGTGTAAGCTGCGTCTATTGAACACTGACTGTACTTAACAGTTTAAGCTATAAGTATAAGCATCACGCTTCATTAAACTTTGGTTAATAGTGCAAGCTAAAAGTATAATCACTGAGCGCTTATTAGAATTGACTGTAATTAAAAGCGTGAGCCTGAAGCATAAGCACTGAGCGTATATTAAATATTAGTAATTGTGGTTACCAGTGTAAGAAATAAGCATTCGCACTTAGTGCTTATAAATAGCTAGACTACAGTAAGAAGAATCTGCCATTCCAGCTCATTCTATTAAAGCCTATACCTACCAGACTTCGAACCATAACATCTGCGCCCGGCCATCTGTCTAAGACAGAATTTTTGCTACAGCAATCGCTCGCAATGCTGGCTCCTTGAACACATCCTGTTATTCTCCAAGTCATAACATATACCACGCCTTGTCCGCAACCACATATCCGCCGCCGAGCTTATCAAGATACTGCGCAACCCAAATATGTTCCGGAAGATCGCCCGGCAAGTAGTCATTACAAGATCGGCAAGATAGCACTTCCCTGCTCTTGGTTTGAGAATGTCACAGACAGACTTCGGGGTTATAGCATATGTAGCAACAGCTTTACGGCCTGAACCACCCTCCGCGTCTGATTCCTGGAGACTTTACCTGCTCTTTCGCATCGAGATTCCGAAATTGCACTTGGTACAAGCAATCGTCAAAATCATGCTGTGCGTGGTCAGCTTGCAAAGATGCCTCAGCGGGGAGGTGGTAGCTGATCATACACGCTCCGCGCCATGTTTCCAGAGCAGCAATATAGTCTTCCAGTCTACGCGCCTGCGTTTGTGTCCGAGTTAGCAGCAGCTCCGTACCTACGAGTCATGCCAGATTTTCGTGTTGTCCTCACCATTATCCACCGGCTATTGTTATAAACGACAGAACCTTCTCAGTATCTATTAGAAAAGCCAGTTAAAAGATAGAGAGCGGCAGGGATTCGAATCATCGAGTCATTTGAATGACATCGCTCCACTAATGCTGATGTTGTGCAGCATCGAGATGGTACTAACGAGATTCGCGGGATGCTGACTGCACCGGGTTTCCTTTGCATCCACTATCGGACGTGGGCACGTTTCAGCGATGACGGAGAGTGATCATGACCTGGGGGCTTACATGTTGCGGCGATGGTTGCGCATCACAATTTGCTTCCACCATTGATGCTGTGTTACTGCGCTCAGACATCATTAGATCTTCAATAACTCTCATTCTAATAACAGATTGCAAACAAAAAATTGCTGTGATCTTTTTTTATGTTATAAAATATCTATTTATTGGTGTAGGTACAAATTTCGTGGTAAGAATTTTTGGTGGAACAGGGCCAATTTAGCGGATTTTCATTCCCAGTTGTGTTTTTCACGGTTTGTGGTGTGGGTTTTGATCACAGCGGGAAGATTGCCATCTTGGTACTTGAAAATCGGAGGTGCCATGACAACTTATCTTATTCTGCCTTTACCACTAAAGCTATGGTACTAAAATTTTGCTCAGATATATTTTATTAATCAACAAACTTGATAGTATCATCAAAAAGCACAAAGGTGTAGTGACTACGGTGGTGTAGGCATTTCTGATCACACCGAATTTTTGCGGAGTTCTGTATTTCACGGTTGTAGGTCCCATGAATACGCATCTCATTCTGCGTTCACCACAAACGCGGTGGTACTGAAACTTTGCTAACCTTTAGTAAAATGATCAATAAATCTGAGGCTACCACTAGTATGCAAGAAGCTATAGTGGCTAAAGTGGTGTGCGCAAATCGGATCACACCGGAAATCGCAACCAATTTCAAAATTTTATTACCGTATATGGGTGGTTGTCGGAGTCATTTGGCGGGTGAAAAAAAAAAATTCCGGTGTGATCAAACGTAGAATAATTATAGGCATACTTCCCTTGTTGCTCACTAGCTTGCTCCCTTCCTTTCTTTACTCTTCTTTACACGCTACTACTAAGTGCATATTAGGTATCTGGAGATGAGAGACCTCCTCTCTTTTTTTATTGCGGTATTGCGAACTATTTGTCGGAAGCATACGTTATTCTAATACTTTGTTAATGAAGACATATTGAATAACCCCTAATTCACCCTAACTTCAGATTTTATTTTCAGTTTCAGGGAAATATATAAAGTACAAAGACTTTAAGCAACCACTTACTGTTTATCCTTACATACTTTATTTATGCACTCAGTCATTCCCATTCTGATTTTATGCTTATATACCCTTTGCGCTGCCGGTACGACTACTTCTTCAGAGAAGGGAAATGCTGAATTTCAGCAAGGTAATACCAAGGCTACCGCACTTCAAAACCTTTGGTCTGTTGATGAGAATGGAAAGAATGATGAGGATGAGAAAGACAACCATCGTACCCATGATTATGGCGATGAAGGCGATGAATGTGCTTCCCGCTCCGTATCCGTCCAAATTGGCACTAACACTTATGCCATCCCTTGCTTGGAAGACGGTTTTGTCGTTGATCTAAACGGCCTTCTTCCCTCCACCACTTCCACTTTTTCAGTCGTTACCTCTATATCCACTGAAACGTCTTCTTCGTCGTCGTGGTCAACGTCCTCATTCAGTGCAAGTAAATCGACAGAATCAAGCTCCTTCGCGACTTCAGAGCAACCTGGAAGTACTGGCCAATCCCAAACAACAACAACATCGAGTTACTCCTCAGATATTCCAACTCCAACCATGAGTTGCGAAAAAGATCTCGATGGAGTTGAAGTATGTGCTTTGCCTACTCAGCTACCCTATTTTTATACTTGTGATTCCGGGTCTTGGGTTATCCGTAGTTGCGCTGTAGGTTTGTATTGTTTAGACCTTTCAAGCACAACAGTAGTTTGCTTTTAAATAAGATAAAAGAAAGCGCAAGGACGGCAAATGTTTAGCAGACTAATGGTCGTGACGCATTGGATGGCATCAAGAGAGGCCAAGATGGACTAGTAATAGATTTTAAACCGAAGAAGGATATCGAGCAATTTCACAGGCAATGATAGAAGCTTTATTGAATAAATTCAAGAAATCGAGACTCACCAAACTCATGATAACAGTCAATTCACGCTTGTGAGCTGTTTAAACTTCAGCTATGCTATAGTCATCTTATAAATGATCACGTTGATTAACAATTCGACTGGCAGTTTGATGTTACCCGTTGCTATTTCAACATTACCAAGTCATTCTTGTGAGCGGAAGATTGCATCCGTTGACCGTCTTTGTAATCGATTCGGCAAATTTGTCGTAAGATTGTAGGTTTGTCAACAATTATGAAAATCGCGGAAAACTTACTCCGTCCCGGCTTAAGTAAAGGCGTCCAAATTTTCCAACCCCAGCAAATGGCCAAATGCAGATCTAAAACAGTTTCAGGAAAGTATTTAAGCGAAGACACGGCTGCTTTCAAAGCGACTGCATAAATATCAAATTATTTTACTTTCAACAGTATACATCAAGAAACAATGAATAAGCCACTAGTAGCAATTTGTGGGTCCACAGGGTGAGAAGTGAATCTGATCACAACTAATATGTTCATAAACCCTTCTTTCTAACAGCGGTCAAATTTTTGCAGGGTACAAGGCAAGTTAAACTAACTTTTCAGTCAAACCTTTCCTGAAAATCTTCTTCTAGATGATGGTTGTCAGCGTTGATTATAAGTCAAATTGGACAGCTAACATTTTCTATAAATTCAGGTGGATCTGTTGTGAAAGCTCTTTTGCAAACTGGAGCCTACAGAATTAGAGGGTAAAGATAGTATCATGCCCGTCGCTTTGGAAGCTTTTAATAGATATTCTAATATGATTTTTTGACAGCCTTACACGCAATGTAAACTCTGAAAGAGCTAAAGCATTAACTGCGGAAGGAGTGGAAATGGTGCAGGCAAATCTTTCTGAGAAGGAGGAGGTCAAGCGTGCTTTGCAAAATGCTGACATTGTATTTGCTGTAACCAATTTCTGGGATCCCGAGATCATCGGGAAGGACATCACTCTGGAAGTAAAGCAAGGAAAGATCTTGGCTGATGCTGCTAAAGAAAACCAAGTTAGCTGGTTCCTCTGGAGCTCCCTTCCTAATGTTACAAAGCAGAGCAACGGAAAGATCCAACACGTTAATCACTTTTCTGGTAAGTTGTCGGAGTTGGTATCTACTCCACCTTTCTCCTTGACATATTTGACCGGAGAAAACTAAAATGCTCACAATGAACAGGAAAGAATGACGTTGAAGAATACATCAAATCCATTGGCCTACCGGCCACCTTCATTTATGTCGCATGTTACATGAGCAATTTCGGACAAATGTTCCCACTGGTACCGAATGCCGATGGTTCGCAAAGTCTAAAAGTCCCAGAAGTCAAAGAAGACACCTATTTTGACTTGGTTGACACGGCAACTGATACTGGATCTCTAGTACGATCTGTTTTACAAAACAGAAACAGTTATCTTGGCAAGAGCGTTCCCGTTGTTGGAGACCGTATAACCTTTAAGGAAATAGCTGACACTTTCAGCAAAGGTAATGTGTAGTAAGCGGCTTGCTCTAGTCTTTGTCAACAGAGAGCTAATTTTGACATGTAATTCAATCAGTTACCGGTATTCCTACTCAGGCAGCCACAATGACTAAAGAAGAATTGGATGGCCCATTTAGTTTCCTTAACAACAGCGAACTTTTAGACATGTTGGCATGGTTCCGTGAATATGGATATTACGGAAATACATTCGGTTCGAATGGAACAGGTGCTGTGGAGGCTGCTAAGACGACTGGTTTTCAAGGAACTAAATTCGAAGACTTCCTTCGCCATAATATCAAAAGCACACGGCCGTAATTTGAAATGACTGTCAATGGTTTGCGGCCATGTATGCTAGTAAAGCATTGGAAGCACTGCGATTTTTTTGATGCGAGTAAATGTACTAAGTTGATCATAAGTAATACGTAAAATAAAGGAATATTAAAGAAGTTTGTCGCTCAATTCAATGGATAACTTTCAGACATTATTTGTTTGCAATTTCCTTCATATAAAAGCTCTGTGGGACGAAGAAAATACAAAATGGTTTCTTTCGAAAGTTGATCAGACTATTGACGAACGACTATCACAAACACTGCCTTCGATTTCTTTCTATGACCATTGGATTATTTTATGTTAGCATTCAATTTAATCGTGTACTTATTCAATACCTCATATGCACATAATATCACAATTTACGATTTTTCGGATTTGGAGTTTGACAATCAGTGGAGAATGCCCACAAACAGTTCTATGAGTAAGTGGTGTTGACAGTTCTCGTACGATTCAGAAGTTGGTTAGTATTAATATGCTGCTGCCTTTTAGCTAGCACTATTTGTGGTGGTTGGACGCTGATCTGCCATAAGATCTTTACAATAGCGTTCGAATATGTATTGGGTAACGAGTGATCCATTACATGTCTCAGCCAATAACTATCAGTTCGGCAGCAGTTACGAATTGACTTTGAGGTGGCTGAAGTATACTTGAAGTAAAAAAAATTCTGAATAAAGATGTAGAAGAAGTACAGATTCACACAAATGTTGGGTCTATGTCCTATTTTCTACAGTCCAGAAAGTGGATAAAGATGAACATTAAACTTCTTACGAATACGAGTTCTCAACCATATTAAAAGAGAGAAACAAATCTCCAAAATTATCATCACTAAATCACAATGAACCCTTGCCTCAAAACGCACAATGAACATCATGTAACTGTTTTTGTTGTTCATGAAATAACGATAGGAATGTTTATTTGGCATTGACATATGAGTAAAAATAAATTAATTTCCTGTCTCATCATCGATCTTATCAAAGCTGCCATTAGGTGCCTTGATGCATGTCTGTAGACCAGGAGCTGCATTGAGGTTAGCCTGAGCGCAACTGAATCCTTGAGCGCAAACTGTCACAATGTCGTTGCCTGTTATATCCCTAGTACGGAAAGATTGGAAAGGCTGTGTTTGAACAACTCCTGAACCGCTCTGAATCATAAAATCTAAACCACCAGTCGTACAGTCTGTTGATGTGAATGTGGTTATAAAAACATCGGCGGTTGCAATGCTGAGGATGGTAGCAAAAGCTATGGTTTGGAGTAGACGAAACATTCTTGATATTTTGGATATAGAGTAAGCTGGTAAGCAAGTGTTACTTTTTGTTGACTAACCGCTGAAAAAATACATGCTGCATTTATAAGAATCGTAGTTTTTTGTTATGGGCCCTATATCTGTGTCCAATTGATGGCTGCGTACTTCAGCAACAGATCTTCAAAGCCCAGCAACAACACAGCCAATGAACTAAGCCACTTACAGCACAGCCGAGTATTGTTAATTACTCTCTGGTATAGCTTGTTCTGTCTGTCAGTGTAGTCAAAGAGCAAATACTGAATAAAACGAAAGATAGTC
This sequence comes from Umbelopsis vinacea, assembly GCA_016758895.1. Taxonomy (NCBI): domain Eukaryota; kingdom Fungi; phylum Mucoromycota; class Umbelopsidomycetes; order Umbelopsidales; family Umbelopsidaceae; genus Umbelopsis; species Umbelopsis vinacea. Next base: position 1,238,615 of record JAEPRA010000008.1, on the reverse strand, counting down.
TTATTTTCATCAATGCGATGAGATGGCACACATTCTTTTATTAAAAGGAACAAGCAGACGTGCGACACAAAATTAACTGGCTCGTCATATCATGAGTGAGGTTATTTCAATAGCTGTACGCTTACGTTTCTTCTATGAAAAAAATTACGTAAAATGAGGCTGATAACCTTAATAATACCATGCTGAGACAGATCTTTTGTCTACTAGGCCCCTGACCTACACTCTGTTGAACTCTATTGAGGCCGTAAGGGTAAGCTTATAAGTGCCAAAGGAAGTCAACAGCTTTTGATGGCGCATACCGTAGCGTTACATGATATTGACTCTACATGTAAAAACCAACATTCGTTACGGACAGAAAACCAATAGGAAATTGCTAAAGAATTTATTTCAATGATTGGATAAACTAGTGCTGTAGATAGCTGGCTTAAAAATACTCAAATATCAGGTCCGAACTCGAAGTCTGCAGGAGAGGGCTGATGGACAGTAGCTGTCAAATGAAGTTTTCCCTCATCATTAGTCTTAAACACACCTATTGTATTGGAATTTTGGTTTCCACAGTACACAAATTTTCCTTCAGGGTCAATGTTGAGACCGCGAGGGTATTCTCCAGCGCTACCAATGATTTGGAGTAAAGCAAGTTTTCCTGTAGTTGCGTTGATTTTATACACCGCGATGCTGCCTTCTTCGGTTCCAGGGACTCGATTGGTCCCGTACAAGGTCTTGCCGTCAGGGGAAATACGAATTTCACCTCCGTACGAAACCTTGGAAAAGTTGGATGGTAAAGTATCGATGCTCTGAACAAAGATGAAGGTTCCTAGACTTGCATTATACTTGAATACAGAGACAAAGTTGCCTTCCTCCGTAATGATATAAAAGAATTTGCCGTCCTTTGAGAAAACGCCATGTCGAGGGCCAGCTCCACCATTAATATTAATATAAGGCTGCTCTGCACTGGCGGTCAGAGATCCATCCTTTCCGAGTGTGAATATGTTAATACGATCGATACCGAGATCAAAACCGAGGACTTGAGTTTGGTTGACTGCGGAGATCAGCTGATGTGCATGAGGTGATTCATGGCCTTGCAGGGATGCCAAACTATTACCATTGACTGCAGGATCTTTGACTTCTTTATTTGGGCTGCCAATTGCACCGTTTTGTTGAATAGGGTATGTCCAGAAAATACCCTTGTCGTAAGAAGTTCCAAGTAAGAACTTGCCTGAAGGGTGAACTGCCACATGGGCAGGGGCTGAGCCAATAGAATTCTGTTTGTTGATGAATGTCAGACTGCCATTTTTTTCAACTTGGAACGCAGAATATGTGTTATTCAATTCGTTGCAAGCATATATATACTGGTTGCTGGGATGCAGCGACAGGTAGGAAGGTGCCAATGATTCAGTTTGATATAGCAGAGTGAGGTTTCCGTTCTGTGGATTGGCCGTGTAGACATTTATGTTGTTTCCATAAGACCCAACATAAATATGCCGCGTTGCTTGGACGGAAGCAAGGTAAGAAGCTGCAATAGATGCAATCGAAAAAAGAGATTTGGCCAGCATGATGTCTGATGAAAGAGTGGTCGTCGAGGAAGGCTCTTTTTAAACCCTGCAGTTTTACTAAATTGGAATCAAATTAAGCGAGCCGAAGTAACCTAAAAAGGACTCCGCAGATTTGCTGCAATAGTTTGTTAGTGTACTCTCCTTCTTTTTCTTTTGGGATATAACTGGAAATTCACTAGTAAACCTCTTGTTATTTCAGGCATTTTATGATTACTCTTAGGTCCTTTCCGACCAGCGTAATTTTTGATATCCAAATTATTGTCATAAATGGAAGAAAAGGGTCCCGCATGCGTGATGTGGTACAACATGGCGGAATGTAATAAAATCCTATTTTTTGGCAATGGCAGGAAGCTTTGGCAATCGTGTGAAAGGTTAGGAAAAATGAATACGACTACTTCCACTTGATAGCGCTTTAGTGAAACATAGATTTGCAATATAAGGTTTTCAAGACGCCAGTACCATTGATCATCTTTGGGACTTGACGCAAAGTTGAGCCTTGAAATGCAGTAAATGTGCTCTAATGTGCCCTGATCTGAATAAATGTATAAGGATACAGCGGACATCAGCCAAAACAGTATAAATATGCTGCTCCAGCCTTTTTATCTTGCTACGCAAAACCAGATCTTTTTTAGTTATCCGTTTGCCAAGTAACTCAGCCATCCAATCCGTCATTTTCAGCTGACATACTGTTATCAGACCGTACACGCCTATGGCAGCTATAATATTTGCAACATTGGTCGGTATTCAGTGATGTAATTTTTCACGTCATGTATTAGTGATATAGTATGTGGCAAGTTCTTTAGTTTTGAAATATCGCACACTTCGATTTGCGCAATGTGTAATTTGCAAATGCTGAGCGTCTATTTCATAATTCCAGTTGTTTGCAGTAGTTATCGGGTTATCACTCATTTCCGTCAAAACAAATGTGTAGCAATGCAATAGCTCAAGACTTGGAATTGTGTTCTTAGTTTACGAGCTTTTTTGTCACCCGCCCTTCAAGAAACTTAAACTTCGTGGATTTTCATGGCCACCAAAGTAGCCAACGAGGTAATAATGAAGAAATTAGGACAACCAAGCTTTATAAATCAGCATTGATGGATGCAACTGGCCGTTTGAGCTATATTCGAACCGATAAAAAAAAATGAATTTTTAAAAAATCGCATAACTATTCACATTGATTAGACATGAAACCTTTTCTGTTTGCATCATGGAAGACTCAAAGGCTTTTCATAGTTTTACAATGTAATGTAATAATCGTGGAATGAAGTTTCCATTGTAATCACCAAAGCAATGAAAAGCACCTACAAACTTGATCTTTTGCATCGTAAACCGATCTGTAATAGCTCTTGATGACATGATTTTTTAATGGTTCCTCGATTTGAAAAGTAAGATAAAGGATAACGCTTTCTATTTCTTTTTCAGATGTTATACATGAATTTCTTCAGAAGTTGCCAAAGTTGTTACAAAAATTTGTCCTCATCTTGATTATACCCTTCACAGAATTCATGTTTAATTCAAGTAATTAATTCCAATAAGCCTAATTCACTGTATTTCATGTCACATTTGCTTTCGGTTTATGAAGGTAAGGTGGTAGAACAACACTCTGGCTTTTTTTTACCAGCACGACACACACACGCTAGCGACATCGAAATTTTTTGGGAAATTTCATTTCCACCGTCACAGTCAGTTGTTTTCGAAGTGTTCACCAGCGCGTCTTTATTTTCACAGGCAAGTTTCCATTATCATCGACATCCACCATGAGTAAGTAACCCAAATGTTGCAACTTGACAGCAATCAATACGACCGACACCATATTTGCTGAAAACTGATGTTGTGACATTGCTTTTATCAAGATTTTGGTAATCAAGCAAAACCCAGCGGATTTGGATCCTTTGGAAGCGCAGGTATGAGATGTTCCGTGCTCTTTTAAACATTTTACGACCTTATACCCTCATGCTGAACTGCGCTCCCAACTTTTGTTTGAAAATTTTACGTAGCACCCACTTCCACACCAATGTTCGGAGCCGCCTCAACTACACCTGCTGCCAACACGGGCATGACCTTTGGTCAAAGTCCTGCACCAACAACCTCCACACCAGCTTCTAATTCATTCTCATTTGGAAATACTACACCCGCAGCCTCGCCATTTGGAGCCTCTACGCCAGCTCAGGGATCTGGAACAACTTTTAGCTTTGGTCAAGCTCCTGCAAATACCGCTTCTTCAGCACCTCAAGGCTTTGGGGCTTCCGCAGCACCCACCACCTCTGCACCTGCTTTCAACTTTGGTGGAGCTACCGCCTCTTCTAATACACCAGCACCGGCAACTGGTGGCTTCAGCTTCCCACCTGCTGCAAGCACACCTGCTTCAGCACCTTCTTTCGGTGCTGCCTCTGCTGCACCTGCCACTACTACTTCTTCGTTCTCATTTGGTCAGCCCAACACAACTACCTCGACTGCAGCTCCATCTACAGGAGGTGGATTCAGCTTTGGTCAACCTGCTGCCACAAGTGCTAGTTCCGGAGCTCTTGGATCGGGTTAGTATGCAGTTCAAATGGTATTGTTGTCAATTACGCAGGTCGCATATTTATTCATCTCTTCTATAGCCACGTCAGCACCTGCTAGTAACACCACCCCGTCGTTTGCACCTACATTGACCACAAATCCTACGATTTCTGGCGCACCCACCGCAGCAGCCCCTACAGCAACATCGTCAGCACCTGCAAAACCCGTCACCGTCCCAACGCCATCATCACTGAAGAACAAGACCATGGAGGAGATCTTAAACAAATGGACAAAGGAATTGGATTCGTATAGCGCTGAATTTCATAGGCAAGCTGTAGAAGTTGCTGAATGGGACAGAGAGTTGATCGAAAACGGTAGTAAGGTAAGCTGGATATGACTGGTATCCGTTGTGAAGCATAGGCAATTTGATCCTCATGCCAAATTTCACCCGTAACTAGATCTCCAACCTCAACAACGATGTGATTAAGACCGAAGCATTGCAAGGCGAGATAGACCAGAGCCTTTCGTATATCAATGCACAGCAGGAAGATCTCAGCAGCATTTTGGATGCTTATGAGAAGCAAATGAAGGAGGTGTTGGATGAAAGTAATTTGCAACAGCCTATGCAACCAGCAGACATACAACGCGAAAAGGCATACTCTCTTGCTGAAGGCCTCAACAAACAACTTGACGATGTTAGCAGGAACTTGAACATCATGATTGATGAAGTGAATAAGATGAATGGAACTGAACAATCAATTGATGATAACGATACTGAAGATAACGTAAGTGTGATGCATAATATGGCAGGGAAAATGATGGTAAACTCATAATACTAATGGAACTCTCGTACAGGTTTCACAAATTGTCAAGATTCTTAACGCACATTTGACCTCTTTGCAATGGATCGATAGCACAACTAGCACGATGCAGAACAAGATTCAGGACATTAGCAAGTTGCAAGACAAAATCGAAAGAGATCATGCACAAACCTTACTTCGAAGATAGATCCTAGCTTAGCAATATCAATATCAGATTCCTTGCAATACCCCTTGCAGTAGTAAATAAAAATGACATGTGAACACCTTTATACTAGTTCCATTACCTTCAAGTCTGAGTACCTTTGGGATTTGTGATAGGCAATGAAGGATGTAGGTTGGGGATTGTAACGATAAACTCTAGCCCTGAAGGGTTCTTGACAATTAGCACTTCTTTGAACAACCCTTAACTTGTTGTTCTTTTTCTTCAAACGAAAGCATGAATGCTAAGGTCAAAAAAAAATTCTCACTTCTCGTAAAAACAAGTGCGCTTTTGGCTTTGATGACTAGAGATTGATATCCTTTGATCTTGCAAACTGTGCTTATTGTTGCACCAAATTAGCGTGTATCAATTTCTTCTCCCCACAGTCTAAACTTTTTCAGAGGACGATTGACAGTGGATGGGTTAAAACGAGCAAAAAAAAAAATGCAATATATTCATGACAAATTAATGTTTTATTATACGAAAATCGCTTCTCCATAGTGCGATCAATAACGATTCAAACCAGCTATTCCCTGGTTGTTGCAACATTTTTTAACTCAGAAATTTTTTGCTGTGAAACAACAAAAGGAAAAATCGTTAATTGCACCAGTTTTTTTTCTTGAAACGTTTTCGACTTTCTCTCCATCGCTGTTCATCATGACCAAGGCTGTCTCTCAAATCTTTGTTCTCTCCGGCCCTTCGGGCTCCGGAAAGTCTACTCTTCTGAAAAAGCTCTTTTCTGAATACCCTGACACCTTTGGTTTCAGCGTTTCTCGTAAGTCACTCTTCGCAAAAGGCACGAATTCGTAACTGAGCTCAAGATGTTGGCAGTTAACCAGGTCATTTCTTCTTAAGACACTACTAGACAACCACGTCAAGGAGAGGAGAATGGAAAGGACTATCACTTTGTAAACAAGGATGATATGATCAAGGAAGTCGAAGAGGGTAAATTTATTGAGAGTGCTACCTTCTCTGGCAACATGTATGGTAAGCAGATATTCAGCAAGTAAATCATACCGACATGATACTCATTCCAGTGTTTAAGGTACATCCATCAAGGCAGTCCAAGATGTTGTTGCTCGTGGCAAGATCTGTGTCTTGGACATTGATATGCAAGGTGTTCAGGCTGTCAAGCATACAACATTGAACCCTCGCTACATTTTTGTTCAGCCCCCTAGCCTAGAGACTTTGGAAAAGCGATTGCGAGGAAGAGGAACCGAAGCAGAAGACGCTATTCTCAACCGATTGGCAGCTTCGCGAAGAGAGCTCGAATATGCTCAGCAACCTAACGCATATGACCGCATCATCATCAACGACGATTTGAACAGAGCCTATGAGGATCTGAAGAATGCTATCTTTGTATCTGAATCTGCATAGCTACAATCGTGAACAACATATAGACAGTAGCCAAACATCACCATAATATAGATATTTTTTTTGTGTATTTATTGACTTTTTGACGTGCGTATGGCCATAACAAGACTTCAAATACTCTTTCCATTGCTATTGGGGCATATTCCTAACAAGGTTTTGTTCCCCAAGAATGTATCCAAAGTGAAGAAATTTGCATGATTTATGCGTGGTAATAGTGGCTTGAATTTGACACACAGCTTACAAATGTATGAAGGTCCCAACAGTGTCCAGGGTAACAACATAAACTGATGTTACCTACCTCCGTAAGTGCTTGCGCTCCTAGAGCGAGCCAATCAACTAAACACGTGCAGTATAATAATGGTTGATTTTGCACACTACAAAAAACTCGCAGGGTGAAAAATGCAAGAGAGGCGACAATGAAGCATATTGAAAACTCTGATTGTGTGTCTTTTTTTTTTCATCAATGCCTTATGTATCTCTTTGCACGTCGTTTGGAACGCAAGCAGATCAATGTCAGTCACTCCCAATATGTCATTGTGAAGCCCAAGTCTACCAAGCAAAATAAGAAAAATACAATTTTCACTCTTATTGGATAATGCTATGAACACTGTCGAACCACTCTACCTACCTTCCTTTACTTTGCTATTGTCCTTAGAATACAGTTACCACTTCTCAATCCATGTTTTCAATTTTTCCAGTTGAAAGCCAGTCACAGCGGAAGTCTTGCTGGAAATCAACGATGCTGGGAAGGCAGAGCAGATCATCGAGTTGGATCATCATTTCAACTTAGAAAGGATGACTGAATGCATCAAGTTATAAGGATCTAGCTAGGCAATAGCTTTTTCTCGATGGCCACAGCGTAAAAAAGTGCCTTCAGAGTGCGCCGCAGTCCTGAAAAATGGCTTATGGAAAAGCAGCGAAAGATATGGAAGCTGGGTTTGTGACGTTTTTCCTGGCAATATTTTTTGATGCTCGGATAACAACGCTAACATACTCCCTCTCAATCCTTTCAAGTCATGTCTGTCGTTGGTAAGGATTCCCCACCCAAACTCATATTAATCCGCCTATTCTTTTCCACTAACCATTCCATGCTCAACTAACTATCTAGGTATTGATTTCGGTAACCTTAACTCTGTCATAGCTGTCGCTAGAAACCGCGGTATCGACGTTATCTGCAACGAAGTTTCAAACCGTGCCACTCCGTAAGTTGATCATCATAGTGCATCCGTACCTGCACTTCTTGAAATTTCAAAGACTGATTTCGAATACTTTACGTCACATAATTTTAGTTCTTTGGTGTCTTTCGGTCCCAAGCAACGTTTCATTGGTGAGTCTGCTAAGACTCAAGAAGTTTCCAACTTCAAGAACACTGTTTCTTCTTTGAAGCGTTTGGCTGGTCGTACTTTCCAAGACCAAGAGGTTCAAGAAATTGAAAAGCAATACATCAATGCTGAGCTTGTTGACGTTCACGGCCAAGTTGGTGTTAAGGTAATGCTTAGCGAAAAGGGTACTAATGCATATATGAAACAGCCACCTTAGTAATACGTTTATTTGTTCGTAGGTCAACTACTTGGGCGAGCAACAAACTTTCTCCAACGTTCAATTGATCGCCATGTACCTCACCAAGTTGAAGGAAACCACTGCTCAGGAACTTAACGCTCCCGTCTCAGACTGTGTTATTACCGTTCCCGGCTGGTTCACTGACATTCAACGTCGTGCCATTTTGGATGCCTCCGTCATCGCTGGTCTCAACTGCCTTCGTCTCGTCAACGATCTTACTGCCACTGCTCTTGGCTATGGTATCACCAAGACCGACCTTCCTGAGGATAAGCCCAAGAACGTCGTTTTCTGCGACATTGGTCACTCTTCATACTCTGTCTCAGTTGTCTCTTTCGTCAAGGGTCAGCTTACCGTTCGCGGAACTGCCTACGACCGTCACTTTGGTGGTCGCAACTTTGATCAGGTCATTGTTGAGCGTCTTGCCGCTGAGTTCAAGGAAAAGTACAAGATCGATGTTTTCAGCAACAACAAGGCTCTTTTCCGTCTCCGCACCGCTGCTGAGAAGTGTAAGAAGGTTTTGTCCGCTAACCCTCAGTCACCTGTAAACATTGAATCCATCATGGATGATAAGGATGTTGCTACTGTTGTCAACCGTACTGACTTTGAGGAGTGGGCCACCGAGACCTTGGTTCGTGTTGAGGAACCCCTCAAGGCTGCTCTTGAAGCTTCCGGCCTCACTCTTGAGGACATCGACTCCGTTGAGGTTGTTGGTGGAAGCACTCGTGTCCCCGCCATTAAGAACGCTATCTCCAAGTTCTTTGGTAAGGAAGTTTCCACTACTCTTAACCAAGATGAAGCCGTTGCTCGTGGTGCTGCTCTCCAGTGCGCTATGCTCTCCCCTGTCTTCAAAGTCCGTGAATTCCGCGTTCACGATGTTCTTCACTACCCCATCAAGATGACCTGGGCCGCTACTCCTGAAGAGGAAGAGACTGAGATCGTTGTCTTTGACAAGAACAACTCTATTCCCTCCACCAAGATCCTTACTTTCCACCGCCGCGAAGCTTTTGACCTCGAAGCCTACTATGCTTACCCCGAGGAGCTCCCTGTTGGTATTAACCCATGGGTTGGTCGCTACACTATCAAGAATGTTGAACCCGTCAACGGTGACGCCGCTCAAATTAAGGTGAAGGCTCGTCTTAACATCCACGGTGTTGTTTCCGTTGATGCTGCCTACACTGTTGAGGAGAAGATTGAGGAAGTTGAAGAGAAGCAAAGCTCTCCCAAGGAAGGTGAAGAAGCTAAGCCCCCTGTCACAAAGAAGGTCAAGAAGCTCGTCAAGAAGGCTGACCTTCCCGTTGTCACTGGTACTACTTCTTTGAGCCGTCCCGTTCTTGAAGAATTCCACGAGAAGGAATCTTCTATGCACGCTGCTGATAAGCTTGTTCACGACACCGAGGAGAAGAAGAACGCTCTTGAAGAATACGTCTACGAGATGCGTGGTAAGCTCGAAGGTGGCGCATACAGTGATTTCATCGATCCTTCCATCAAGGAGAAGTTCATCTCTGAACTCAACACCATGGAGGACTGGTTGTATGATGAAGGTGAAGATGCCACCAAGTCTGTCTACGTCGCCAAGCTCGATGAGCTCAAGAAGACTGGTACTCCTGTTGCTGAGAAATACCGTGAGTCTGAAGAGCGTCCCCGTGCCGCTCGCTTCTTGACTCAAGCCATTGACCAGATCACTCGTGAGGCCATGAGCTCTGATGATAAGGTAAATAGTCTTGAAAAGATAATAATTTGCAAACGAAAAAGAACACTGCTGACCACCCACCCTTTAATTCTTATAGTACTCTCACATTCCTGCTCATGAGAAGCAAGATGTTGTTGACCGTGCTGACCGCGCTCGCCGCTGGCTCGATGAACAGCTTGCTAAGCAAGCCAAGGTTGCTAAGCACGAGACTCCTCTCGTCTTCTCTCGCGACATCGCCAAGGAGCAAGAAGCTCTTTATGCTTTCGCTAACCCCATCATGAACAAGCCCAAGCCTGCCCCCAAGCCTACTGAGCCTTCCACTGATGGTGACAATGACACCCCTATGGCCGAAACCGGCGAAGAAGAGAAGAAGTCTGAGATGGACATTGATTAAATTTTTCCTTCTTCCCTTCTATGACATTATGAAGCAGCATCAACAAAAAAGTATATCCACAAGATCCCTTTTATTTTCTTCTTCTACTGTTTCTGTCGTGTCGTGTAATTGTGTTCCCCTTTTTTTCTTCGTTTTTAATGCTTTTAAAACTCTAAAGGAAAACTTTTTTCTATCAATGTTATTTTCTTTTCTCAATCCACCATATACAGTTTCAGAATAGAACAAATCAAGACTTCAATAAAATGACTTGATTGACCTGCACTCCCAAGGCATGCATGCTACGGTTTAAAGAAAATCCAATAATAGGACTATTATGTTTGATTTAATGAGTCCATTTTTTTTTTTTTAATAAAGAAGGAAAGAAGCAAGAGGTTACTCTGATTGATTAAATACAAATGCTCTCTATGATTTAACAAAATGAATTGACGTTTGGGTTCCACCGAGTTAGCGGCGTCGACGATGATCACGTTCGTCGTTTCTTCGTCGGTCACGATCTCTAACGTTGGGTGCCGTTCTTTCTCTTTCACGCTCTCTGGGTTGAGGACGGTCACGCGGGGCACGGTCTTTTTCTCTATCACGCTGAGAGTTCGGTCTGTCGCGTGAGTTATCTTTTTCTTCTCGCACTGGAACAGGGTGAGGACCACGATCTGGTCTTGGATGTTCTCGTTCGCGGTCGCGGCTGATATTCAAACAAAGACGATGTCAGGTTGGAAGTATGGCCAGGCTTATAACTTGCATAATTACTTACTTTGTTCTAGGAGGTCGAGAGCTAGAGTTGGACACATCTGATTGAGTGCGGGCAACTTTGCGATCGTTCCCACTCTCTGTATTAGATCGAGCAGCGTCGGGTGTACGATGACCACCTTGGTCTGATCGACTTGGTGTCGTTCGGATCCGCTTATTACTGGCATCTACTTCCACTGCATCTTTGGATCGTTTGTTCGGCACTTGTGAGCTACTGTCGCTTTCGGTTGTTCGCTTGTTACTATCCCTATCTTTGTCTCTTTCCCGTTCTCTCTCCTTGTCTTTGTCCTTGTCTCTCTCACGATCGCGTTCTCGCTCACGATCTCTATTTCTTCCGCGATCCTTTTCTCTCTCTTTTTCCTTGTCAGCAGCCGCAATGTCTTCGTTACGCACACGCTTAGGGGGTAACTCAATCTCTGGTTCACGGGTGTGTTTGCCATTGCTGCGTCCTGGGCTCTGTGGTCTGGAGTGTGATCCACTTCGTCGAGGGCTAGGAGCTCTTGATGATGAAGAGTTGTTAGAGTGTTTAGGTGATGCACGCGGAGATTGAGTTTTGCTATTGGGCATCAATAGCTCTCGGTTGGGTGGGGGCAAAGGAGAAGCAGTGCCATCAGGCACAGATGATGCTTCTTTGGACTTGATCGAAAGGTCAATAGGCTACATCAACAGTATATAGTTAAAACACACTGATATGCGGGGGGTGGGGTTTGCAAAACGGCTAAAAAGCACCAACCTTACTGATGGACATAAAGTTGTCATTCGATATCCAAGTTGGTCTATTCTTTTCAAGTTGTCCCAAGTGACTGATAGCAAGAGTTTTAAGATTGTCTCTCTTCTCAGTGCTGACAATCTTCTGCAGTTCGGCAACCAACGCCTCGCCATGAGCCTTCATACGTGGGAAGAAAGTGGAGAACTGCTTCATAATGAGGAAGCTGTTTCTCATTTGCTGTGCTTCGCCTGATGCCAAGCCTTGTTGCACCGCCTATACAGCCAAAGGTGTTACACTCTTTAATTCTCTCTCAGTGACTTCACAAGGAGTGAATAATAACTTACTGCATTGGTTTTACTGTGCCATTTGTACATGACTTTGCCAAAGTCTGCGTGGCTAAGCAGATCGTCTTTTGAGATGACCTGGCCACCAGATTGTGGAGTCCATACTTTTTGGAAACCGATCAGATTTTCACCTTGGGCTTTCCTGATGTATATATCCTCATTCTTATGCCAGTCAGTCATCTTTTGGAAGACCTTTTCGATGAAATGTGCTATGCGTAGTTTAAATAGTCAGTATTATGTCCCTGCTTTCCCTTCAGAGTATTCCTTCAAAAATTCGTCATTTACCATGGATAGTAGTTTCGTGATCAGTGAACGTGGAAATAGCAATGGCAACGTTTTCTGACATGATCTATTAGAAGTGGTTAGTATTCACGTTGTATAGTTTACGAAAAGGCGCCTCATTCGTTCATTACCTTGTCATAAAGTGTTAAACTAGAGAAGTTCCAAACACCCAGTTTATGCATCATAGCAACAAACTTTGCGCAGAAAACAGCATCCGCTTCAGACATTACACTTCGAGGGTGTAGGCAGTATTGCAGGATATCACCAATAATGGAAGCACGATTTGAAGCTAATCAGAACAGTGATGATTAGTATAAATGCTTTGATAAAAGAATGAATAACGGGTACTCACTGCTTCTAAACCAGTTCTTCTGCTCGGCTTTGAGTCTTGCTACAGTGCTATCAAAGTCACGTTCGTGTTGTTCCAATTCTGCTTGAATGCTTGCGATTCTATCTTTGGCTTTTGCTTCGGCTTTAGCAGCTTCTCTATGGGAGAGCTGAGAACTTTGGGCAATTGCATCTCGATGTTTCTGAATAGCTGCTTTATAGTGTTCTGTTGGAACGGAAATGTCGTAAAGACTGAGCTGCCAGAATGTGGTAAAGAATTGAGCTCTGAAAAACGGATGAAGAAAAAAATTCCATGTTAGTGACCATATCTTCGTATGACACTGTATTGATCTGCATTTTCACTTACGTTATAGCTGTAAACATATTGTTTGGTAAAGTTTCAATGATCGTAGCGGTGACAGGAGCTAGGGCAGGATGCACATCATATTTCGTTTCATCTTTTGCATCATATTGAACAACTGCCTGGCGAAGAGCAGGCCGAAGAATATGCATAAGCACATCCATGTTTAGCTTGTATTCCTTGTAAAACACTTCAATGCTAGGCATCAATTCAGAGTACTCGTTTCCTTCAAATGTTGTAACAAGCATTTCACAAATTTGCAAAAAGGTTTCGTGTATACTGTCATACATGGATCCCAATAAATTTGTGTTCAACCTATCTCGCTCCTGGCGCTTGTCAAAAATACATCGCTGTCGAAGCTGTGCGATTAATGCCACAAGTTGTACCGCCATGTTGTCCTTTGCGAGAGCTTCTTTAAATCTCAAGAGTGTTCGCTTAGAGGCTTTGCGATGATCTGCAGACAAGGGTTGGAACGCTTCAGCTTTCACTGTTGGGCCGCAACCAGTGGCTGTGACTTGATAGTTTGTAACCGTGGTGCCAAGGATTTCGATACCAAGCATTTTGGTGATAAATTCGGTAAGGATAATCAGATTTTCCCAAGAACTTTCGTGCTTTCTTGTGGATACCATTGTTTCTTCATTGGGTAGGCCATCTTTGAGTTGACAGAGAAGATAGGTGAAAATAGGTGTTGGGTCAATACTCTGCTTCTTAAACAAAAGACCAGAAAACACAGATAGAGCTGTAAAGAAAATAGTGAGCATTACTGATTGCTATTTCGCTGCACTTCATGACAAGAATTCTCCCCTTACCCTTCAGCCAGTCTTCATTGTTGACACCATCATCCTTCAGTTTTTTCTTCTTCATCTTTCCAGCACCTTGCGAGCCAGTAAGTTTCTCAATGAGCTGATATGTCAAGACTTCGTATGAAAGTGATTGAAGGTAGCGACAGGCATCCGCAATAAAGAGCGCCAAGTTATCCATTCTCTGGATAGAGTCAAGGATGACCTCAAAAACAATAGTAGGATTGGAGTGAGCAAGTCGTCCAATTTGTCTTCCTGAAGGCTTGACGGTCAGAGAACCAATTTTTCTGAATTGTTATAAAATTAGAATCATAGTATTGCAACACTATGAACAAGCTTTAAACAATACACTACCCAACCAATCCCTTTGTATCCTTCTCCGTTTTTGTTTTCAAAGTCTTCAGTTCCAGACTCTTTTTGTAAAAATCATTGTGCCAGTAGCCGTAAAGGGAAAATCTATACATGATCATATTTCAGCACATTATTCCGAGCGAGCGCTTCAGTTTGAACACTTACCTTTCTGGCAGAGTCAACAGATCCAAAAACTCCCATAATAATACGGATGATGCAGGGTTGCAATTGCTCATGGAAACTGCTGTCAAAAAGAATTCTCTGGCAATATTTATCCATTGCGTCTTAATGCCTGGTATTTCGGTTTCCTGTAACAAAATATGATGTCAGGTAAGGCGCTTTGAAATCACTCTATTAGCCCATAAATTCCCACTGACCCTGGTAAGAAGTGCTCGGCCTAAAGCCATCAAGCGTTTTGTGAAACGAGCATCGAGGTGGTTATTGTATCCAGCTAGTCGCATGGTGGGTATGAGCTTGTCGACGATTTGTTGATGAGATGTGCACTTGTCTAGCTGGTCTGACCATTCTCCAAAAAAGAACTTGATCTTTGTATTGCGTTTCTTTGGATGATATAGATTATCCTCTTCGATATTGAAAGTTAACTCGACATCGGGGTCTGGGAAGACAGTGCCGACACCAGTATCGATTTTGCCTGATTCCTTAGATAATACACGTCGATTGGATATCAGAGCAGATAATTCTCCACGGTGGGCAAGCTCTTCGTCACGTTTCAAAATACTGGGAGGCATGTAAAGCTTGTAAGCTGGTTCCATTATGGCATCGCAGAGTCGATATATTCTGGTAGCTATTTCGGGAAATCTGGCACATATTCCTTCCGATTTTAAGATGAGCACTTCTGCATTCTTGATGTCTCCTATTGACAGTAGTGCTTTGCAAAGCTCCATCTTGTCATGGGATGTCTTTTTCGGGGGTGTATCCTAGCGTAGCAAAGTATCAATATACATGTCATGGTTGAAGTGCTTTCAAAGGAAATAGTGCTACTTACCGTGCTCTGATCTTCATCCGAAATTTTCTCGCCTAAGGATTTTGCACCTGGGTTAGCCCAATCTTCCAAGTCACCATCAAACGCCTGTGAGAGTGTAATGATTAAAAAAATGTTTGCTCACGAGGTTTCATGGAACTTGATGATACTAACCGCCAAAGGTTTGAACGCGTCGATCGTAGCATTCAACTCGGCTCTGTACTGCTCCATCTCTTGCTCCCATTCCTCATCTGAAGGACCCAACTAATTCGAACCCAAAATGTGTTAAGGTATGGCTAAATAATATTAAATATGCTGATCAAACAAACTTACGTATGGCAAAAGGTCTTCAAGTCGCATTAACCCGCTTTTGATAAGAAGTGCGCTGACATAGTGCAAGGCCGTTGGTGAAGTGGCATCTTGATCGGGTGACTTCGAAAGCGGATGAATACAACATGCTTATGAACACTACAATAACCTGATATAGTATATCTCACCTGGTAAAAGCGATATTTGAAACCCAAGAGATGAGAAAGCAACGGGCATGGTTTATATGCGGGAGAAGCCTCACTTCCATTCATATCGACATCTCCATCGCTATCACCTCGTGCTGACACCCAGGGGGATTTCTTCAAAAGTTGTATAAAGAATTTGTAATTCAACTTCACTTGGTCCATAAATACGTCCAATAGCATATCCAACACGCGATTTGGGTCGAGGTGAAAGGAGCCTGATGTAAAATAACGTAAGTAGGACTTTCCACACTAACACGATATCCACCTTAACAAGCACATACCAATCAAGCTACTTATATTTCTCAACACAAGCTGGATAAGGTCGTCGTAATTTGCCGTCTCATCTTTGCTACGTCTGATATCGGCTTGAAACGCGTTTGAAATGATTTCACCAACTAGCTTGGAAAATCCCAAGGTTTCTTCGCGTGTTAGATTGAATTTGTTCTGTTTGTAACTGTGGTCGTGAGCAGAGTTGTTAGAAAGCCAATTAGAGTCAGGTTACCCGTGATAGTCTTTATGAGTTCGGAATTCCTATCCATTGATCACTTACAGCATAGCTGTCTTCATGCGAATAATTCGCTTATCAAAAAAGCTCTTGTTATTGATGAGACCAGCATCGGCGAGTAGCTGTGTTGACAAGGTTGTTTTACAAAGTTCGGTTGATATACTGCCGTTTGTCTATTTAGGAAAAATCAAGCGGAAAAGAGTCCCATTAGAACAGCTGAATCCATAGCCGAGATAGTTGGCATAGAACAAGTCGGCCTCAATCTCGAAGTGTGTAATGGCAAGCAGGAAAGGACACTTGCCGTGGTACTTTTGACAATTTGTGCAAGTGACCGCTGTAACTTTGGAAGATCGACACCAGAAGTGCTATCAGTGTATAGTTCACGCTCAGCATCCAGAACCCAAAGTGCATCGACAACGAGACGAGGGAAATCAATGTCTAAATCGGCAAATGTCTTGTCTTCGTCCTTGCAAAGAATGGTAATCAGTTCGACAAAAGAATCGACAGATCGGCGTTCCCGCACAGCATTATTGGCTTCGGTTACGACAAATTGCCGCAGAGGTGAGTCATTGGGCTGTGATTTGTGAGTACGAGCAAAATCCTTTGCTCTTTCAACTTCTTCTTCCATTTTGACGAGCAAAGTAGCACGTTTGTTTGGCGAAGTAGTTGGAACAGGTCAAAACTGGTACTTCAGGCTTTCAAGCAAGGTTGTAAATTTTCTGCAACTCCGCTACGTCAGCTTGAAGTCCCTCATTTACTTGCCGTGGTCTGCTCACGAAGTCTCATAAATAGGCATATTGTGCTCAGCAATTCAGCCATATAATCTCTGTTTCTTAAATCAAAATTAGAAAAAGTTATTAATATGTTGTGGTAATTGGTAAGCGAATATATCTTCCCAAAGGATGAGATGACAGCGACGTGCACTAAAAGAATGACAACAAAGCGTAAAGATACTCTATAAAGGTCGAAAGGCATACGTCTTAAGGACTTTACAAAAACTCATTGATTGAGCAAACTAATTGATATCGTGACAATAATTTATACATCATTTAGAAAGTGCCAGTTCAATGACTGAGGTACGCTAAAACTGCTGCCAAATTCACTGTTGTAAAGGCGACCTCGACTCATAATCACTACATAATATGTACAGTTGGCATTTCCTGTAACGTATGCTAAATTTTTTGGAAGTAGGCATATGATTCATATGTTTCAATCTATGAAAAAAGACTTTTTATTCACAAGCAAGCTTAGCATCGAAGGATGTAAGTGCAATAGCAAAAGCCAGGACGGGGCTTAAAGGATATCGAAAGTCCATGGTAAAGGCATCTTGATCTATTTTGCCAAATTGCATGACAATGTAGTCCACTGTATCAGGAGTTAGACGTTAATTCTGATATAAATAATGAAAATCAAGCTTATACCAAACTTACAATCGTTGTCGTGCACAATTTGAAAATTTTTAACGGACGCTTGCGTTACTCTCCCATTAAAGTTGAGCACAAATGATTGAGTTTCTGATGTGAAGTTAGCTTTAGATAACTAATTCGAAAGCTGGAAATCTGTGAACATAATTTATGTTGAACGATGCCATACCTTCGTTCCATTGGGGGCTTTTGTTATGCAAAGCCAGAACATGTTCAGCTTCTCCCATTTTGTGTTGCGCCAATAATGTCTCCGATTCCTAGCATTGAAACATTTAAGTTAGGTGGATGGTATGTAGAAGCTGACTCCATGATCTCGAAATACCTTAGTTGGCTGGAACTCTATACGTTCACCGGTTTTGCTTAGTGTATGTAGTAAAACCGTCATTTTCCTAGGTCCTCTGAAACCTAGAATATTGGGTTCCTAAATCAAAGCAGCCATTCATGAGAAAGTGGGAAATTGACAACTGCTGCTAAAAATTGTACAACACATTACATATATGACCGAACCTAGCTCTTCTCTTATATCGGCATCGCGTTTTTTCTCAGAACAGTCCTGAACAGATATGTTGGGGTTTCTTCCATTGGAATATACAGTAAAGTTGGTGCCTAGAAAGTTAGATCTGTTGATGGTGAGTCAAGACGTGTCAATATACCATATCAAGCCAACAGTTACTACAACAACATGTGTTTTGCTACCTACCGAACTTTAGCAAGTGTAACCATTTCACCATCCCGACGATTATTGCTTGCATTTTGGGATTTTGCTGACCCTTTTATCGTATAGTAACTTGTCTGACTTTTCCGTTTCTTGTTAGCGGTGAAGATCCATTGTACTTCATTCGTAACAAGGTTTTGGAAATAAAGCTGATAATAAGGGTTCAGCCTGTCCATCCCCTCTCTATGTCGCTGTATGCGACAGGTAAATCGAACATTTAGATCTGCTGGCCTGTGGTTGCGAAAGGGGTTCTGAGTGGGTAGTTCGGCACGCACGGGGCATCAATGTAAACCTACTTTGTGGCAAAGGCGCAAAGCTCCTCTTTATTCATTTCGAAGTTTTGCTGTGCAAAGTCGGTACTACGCAGCAGTTGAAGTGGCTCCGGTGTTCGACTTGGATCAATCCCGATGCGAGCATCTTCTTCGTAGTTACTGTCGGCGCTTGATCGCCTTGCGTGGCCATTGTGCATGTGAGCTCCTCCGGAAGACATAGGACTGCCAGTTGATTCATCGTCTTTCTGAGGTTCAACATAACCCTCTGTCTGGGACCAAGATCGTGGTGGAGGTGCTGTTACAGACTGCTTCATTAGATTGCCACAAAAATGACCGAACGGCAATAAGGGAAAAACTGGTCCAAAAACGATGACCCTCTGCGCCAAAAATGGGAATTTGATGGTTTGATATCATGAATGTGACCATTATGGGTTGAAGTGGATTTTTTTATTTCATTTATTAGTGCTGTGAACAATGAAAAGAGTAAATACTGCAAATGAGGTAGAGAAAGCAAGGCAGTTCAAACACTACAATACTGTATTATTTTGTGAGCAAGGGGTAACGATATATTAGCACGGGCTGTGATAGTTGGCCATTTGTTTTTAAAGTAATATGGCAATCATTGCTACGGCAGTCAGGGTAAGTGCTGCGAAAGACAAGCTAGGGTTCAAGCTAACTCCAAGACTGTTATGCAAAAGAAGGGCGGGGCCCTTGACGGAGCTAGCTGGGACGTCTCCAACGACAGATAGAGCATAATGTTCGTTTACGACGATCCAGAAGGTGGAGTTCAAAGTGTTGTGAGGAATCTTCCAACCGGAGTAGGTATAGTTCATATAAAATTCCAGCTGGGAACCTGTGCTGTTACCATCAGGAACATCATGGCCAGTGGTGATATTAACAACAGGGACAGGGTTTGATAAACTGTTGATGGCGTAGATATCGACGCTGTAGTTGCCAGTGCCGAGATTTTGATATTGGAAAGTAATATCCACGGAACTTCCAGGTGAAAAGGTTTGATTGGAAGCTGGGGAGACGATGCGAGGACCTTCCTGGGCCAAGGCAATTAAAGGAAGCATCAAAGCTATGAACAAAGACCAGCGAGAGATCATTATGAAAAGGAGTGAAGGAAAGAGAGAAAGAGGTTGGAGAGAGGGAAAAAAAAATAAGCTGTGGAGTTTTTGCTCTTCAGAATTTATGATTTTCCTGGAGACACAACTTTTTGATTCTGCGATGCTGGATGCGGAGAAGTCGCACACTTTCGATGTAGTACAGCTTTCTCCTCTGGGAATGGCATATGCCTGGTGTGGCACATAGACTTTGGATTTTTTTATTTTTAACTCGAAACGGTTTTTTAAAACTAGCAGGAAACTTTGATGTTAATACCCTTGCTACTACCGTCAGCCTGCCAGAGACCCCAGTGCTGTTCAACATTGAGGTTACCGGATGGCTTCCAAGGTGAATCGTAACCATCAAAAACGTAATACTTCAGACCGGCGTTCTCACATTGGAGTTGTTGGACAAAAGATTGAAGATTTTGAACACTAGGTACAGCTTGACCATTAGCACTACCAGCGGTTGGCCAGCCTGTCTCACCAATGATCACGTCCTTTCCATTGAGCTTGCTCTTCAGAGACATGAATTGTGCCTTAAGATTGGCACCAGCACTGGAGGCCGACACCTTGCCGAAATAGGGATGGATATTGGCAACCAAGAAGTCGGAGCTACTAACAATGGCTGGATCAAATGTTGATGGTGTCTCAGCAGTTCCAACGAGAAGTCCATAAGATTCGACCTTGGACTTTACATCGTCGATTTTGCTGGCGAGAGCAGAAGCACTCATGCGGTTATCGTAAAGAACTTCGTTTCCAACGATGACACCAGAGACATAGCCCTTAGCTTTGCTGTTTGAGCTTAAAGACTTGGTGAGGGTAGAGACTTCAGTCTGGTAGCCAGCTTCAGAACCTATAGTAAAAGTTGAAAAAAAATTTATACCCTTTTTTGAATCACGATAATATGTACTATAATATGAGAAATTCAAACTTACCATCAATCCAGACACCTGCAACTACTGTCATACCTCCTCCGGCAGTAGCAATGGCATTGACGATCTGTTCTAGTTGATTGCACTCTTGGGCATAAGTACGGACATTAATAATGCCATTTTGCTTGAATTTAGCAATGTCTTTGTTCACATTTGCTTGGCTCATGCAGCTACCATCACTGTTCTTGGGATTGTAACTACGAGTAGATGACATATATGTCAATGGCGAAAGTTTGTTATTTTTACTTTGATAATGTCTAATCCTTACGTTATACCGTAAAGGGTGGAACCTCCTGGGGCGACTGTAACCCGAGAAACAGATGCTGGTGCAGCAGATGCTAAGTAAGAAAGCGTGCAGCTAATGAGTGTAAGGGGAAGGCTAATCTTCATGTCGAATGAATTGCTCTTATTAGAATTGAAAAGAATGGACCAGCCAAAAAGTAAAATGAAAGGACTTGGGAAGAGGAGTAAGAAAAGTTTTTTTTGAGCGAACTTCTTGGGCACAATTGATTTTTATATCGAGACGAATTAAAAAGTCAATTGGCACCAGGAGTCTGACTCTTACCGTACAAAATCCGCAAATCGTTTTATGAAATCTGGCTTGCCGTGGCTGTCGGACGCGATATATTGGCATGAGACACAACCAGTAGAATTCGAGTCTGGAAATTTAAGGTGGAGGCTCTGTGAGATGAGACCGCATTCGATACCGTTGCATAATCTTATTATTACTAGGTACGCGTGATTCTAAACGAAAACAATGGATCCTCTAATATCACAGTAATGTGCGTGGGTATAGCGATTACACAAGGACGGGCCGTGCATGCAACTGGCAAGGATGGATATCGGACTTTGGCAGTAGTGTAACCATTGGTGTTCGCGGGCACTTCTGCTTCTGAGCTGACATTTTGTTACCCGTACCATTGAGCTTTAAAAAAATCTACGACCTCTAACAATTCCATCTTTCTTTGTTTGCCTTACTAAGCGCCCTTAACAATGGAACATGTTACCATGGTTCAATATAAATTGTCGATGCTGAAACTATCTTCAAGACAGTGTAAAGAGCATATAGTAGTGGTCAGAATCTAAGATATATTAAATTTATCATTATGGAATAAAGTATGATCATATAGCGTATGCAAGTCAACTGGCGAAGGCTGACTAGAGCATCACCAAAATTGCAGGCGAGAAGGAAATGGGGAAATTTCACGCTGGCCGACCAACTGCCAGTCACGCACGTCATCTCACTGCAACTGCAAGCTTTATCATCGCTCAGCAAAGTACTGTCGATCGCTAAATGGCACGACCTTAAATGACCTCCCAACCTGATCAGAAGCACCCAGGCCATATCACTCAGTTTGCGCCTGAGGTGGTTCTTCAAATTACTAATAATCTCGGCATACAAGATATTTTGGCTCTTTCATCGTCATGCCGAACATTTTACCATATGCTGACACAACGGCCGTCGTTGTATACACCACTTATCCTCTCGCCATATGCCGATAAAATTACGAGCAAGACACTGTTTTCTATCTTGAAAAGACACTCTACTCATACAAGCTATATTCAAAACCTGGACTTAAGCGGCTGCTACCATTTAAGCTCAGAATCAGCAATTCACCTCGCAAAGAAATACCCTCATCTGACAAACTTGGATATTTCAGTAAATCCAAGAAATGGAAGACTTGTGCCCGGAAGATACAGGGAAGGTGTCTACAAGGACTGGAGGAAGACAATTGCCTTTAATTCGGTAAATCAAGAATGGCGGTTGTCTAACCACGCCATGCATATGTTGACCCGGTGCACACTTCATACCCTATCATTAGCCGGTCATGACCTCGACTCCTCAACCGCACACGCCATATCACAAATGGTCCATTTGACATCACTAGATATTTCGGGATGCACCTGGCGACTTAGCCAAGCCGACTTGCAAACCATTGCTCGCGGTCTTGGAAAAAACCTGTTGGAACTTCGCATACTTGGTTTTGAGCCAACCGATCTAACGCTATTATGCTTACGCCAGCATTGTTGGAAACTTAAACTACTTCATTTGAGTGGAGGAAAGCCAATGATGATGTCCAAGCTAACTTCCATTGTACATACTATGAAGTCGCTCCAAGACATTCGAGTAACTCAAATCCGCGGAGGTGATGTCGACAGTTTGGTACAAAATTTGAATCAAGACACACAGTCACTCGATCTCAGTGCGAAAATGGACATGTATCCTTCCAGAGGTAGAGGTATGAGAATTGAATCGGCCCTCAATTTGACACTAAGAGGATTTGATGCTTTATCGACACTACACCATCTTCAGGTTTTACGGTTGTCCAACCTAAGCTGGATCTCAGAGGATGCCGTTTCAAATATAATACGCAATCTCCCATTGCTAAGTAAATTCGAGCTTCGAATGTGGCCCGACATAGAGTCTAGTGACCTTCGAACCTGCGATGTGGTTACAACCCTTGTTCCTGATACGGTGCCAAACCTGACAGAAATCACCTTGGTCGGTGTTTCAATTTCACAATCAACAGCTCTTGCTTGGTCAAAATTCAAATATTTGGAACAAATAGAGTTGTCGGACATCGGTGTTGAAGCAGGTTCGGGAAATGGATTCATACGAACATGGCTAATGGATATGGTATCTTTAGAAGCGCTACGAGTTACAAAATGTGGAATACAGTGGCAACAAGTTGCGGACATTGTGCGAATGCGGGATAGTGAAGCGGACGATACAGAAGATTGGGTAGAGCACAATATAGACGAACTCGTAGGTAGCATGCAATACGAAGATGAAGTAGTTATTCGAAAGAGCCGGAAAGGCTGGGAATGGCGATGGTCATAAAAAGTAATAAAGAAAAATCTCCAATTTTATGGGCGGACGTTTAAACAAGTGTAAAAAAATCAGTCACGTGAACTCACTGCCACACACACAACGAGGACATGATCAGCCTCGTGCTCGTCGCTTGTTGCTATTCTATATCAAACCTGAAAGGCGTTTACGCACTGTATCCTATATCCTTCATATATATGTACAATGAAAGTATACAGAGCAGAAACAGGCCAAATTGTCGGCCTGCGGGAGGCCGACCTATATACCGTGAACTCGTAAGTAGCTAGGAATAATAACTTCCCTTTCAGCGGGGTTTATTTGAAGAGCTGAGCCAAGCGATCGCCAAGTAAACGACACAATCGAATTGAATAACCAATTTCATGTCAGTGGCGACATCAAACATAGTATCTCACCTCTCATACGCTACAAATGACACAGTATTGTTATGGTCGGAGATCTTTATTTCGATAGCATACCCCTCGGCAATTCGAACTGGCACTACGATTACCAACCATGGCCAAAGTCATAGCAAAACGTCATTCACTGCAGCTCCTATATACAAAAGCTTTATTAAATTGACCCTGTTGTTTTTGGGTGACAACTTGTTAACGTAATTCTTGGCGCTAATATTTCCTTGTCTCAAACTCAGCCTCGAAGGACTGCGGCGAATCCTTGAAAAGTATACAGGTGTGCCAGCGGATGCGCAGATTCTAATGACAAGCTTTGGTACCCAAGTCAAGCAAGATATGGTCGAAGGGGTAATCAAAGCAACTGGAAAGGTATGATACGCAATTCATGCATTACAAGATTTTTTTCCCCCGATGACCAATTTAGCGCATGTCTGACAAATTTCATGACCATCATAGGAGGAATATATCCTTATCATTTATGACCGACAATACCTGGATGCATCCCATGAAGAAGTGTTGACATTGATAGAAGTAGAGATGCCCAAGTTACTACAACCACCCAATAACATTGATCGTCAGTATCAAGCATTTTTTTCGGCTATGAACTCACTCCTTGTTGTATTATTTTTTAAACATTTTCATACTTTAGCTGTGTCTGCTCTGCGAAATATACGCTCTCAGCGCTTAGCGACGAAATCAAATTTATCCCAGCACTTTGAACTATATCGAAGCCTATTCGAAGACTTTGATGCCTATGGCGAAGTAAGTTTTACATAATTTAGGACCCCGTGACAACTTGTCCGCCGATGGAAATTGATATTTATTGCGTGACAGGATGTTATGAACATAATCAAAACACACACTATTCTGGCGAACACCATCGTTGGAGAGCAAAAAGCTCAAAGTATGGCCTTGAATGTAGCTCTTACCAATTTAGAAGCTCATGTACGTACCAGCAGCAACAAATTCAAGGCTTTTCAAGCTTTTGCCAACAAGGAGTTTTCGTTTCAACTGGCCGCAATTGAAGGGGTTACCACTGATCTTGAATTACTGCGAAATACTCGAATCCATGAAAGTCTTCGCAGTGCATTACCTAAAGACTTCAAAGTAACCTATCTGTCCGACTTGATCGATGAGGCCAGCATCTCAAAAACTCGAATGGCCCTTTCATCCTCGAGAGACACCCTTGTTGCTGAAACTCAAGATCTTACGTCTCTTGTGGAGGACATCCAACATGGAGAACAGACTCTACGTCGCAAGAGCTTGAGCGATTTTGACTTGCAAGGCTTGGATACTAGATTGGTGGAAGTCAGGGAGATTTGTGAAAAGGCTGAATTCTTGCGGGACAAGATTCAGCGTGATTTCTCTCGAGTTCATGACAAAGTTCAAGATATAATGCCCCCATCTTCACAACAAACAAAGTATAGACCATCATCCACCAGCCCTACCGAAGCCCTCTCTTTCTTCCAATCTGGACCACCACCCACTTTACCCTCGCACGCCAAAAAAACCCTCGAAGCATTTGACCACCTTGGAGACATTCATGTGAACGAATACCTTCCCAAGCTTACTGATTATGAAAGACATATTCGAAGTCATCTTGTTGAATTGATAAAATCCAAAAGGACGGCTATGGAAGGGTTTTTGCGACAAATGAGTGTGATATCGCATCTCCAAAGTGAAATTGCTGCTGTTTCTCCACGAATAGAAAGTGTTGACAAAGACCTCAAAACACTTCGACGCCAAGCTGGAAAAGAAGGTCTCCAGAAGCCAAAAAGTATCATCCTGGCCTATGGTGCATTAATCATTGAAATTGTTCGGCGCAAGGAATATGCCAATATCCTGCTAGAGAATGCCAACGTCATTGCTGATCTGTTTGGACGATTTCGCATGCAAGAGCAGAGCAGACGAGATCACTATAGGACAGAGTTTGCCAGAGTCATCCCATTTCAGTTGGAGGCCATGGACGATACAGCATCCTATTGCGAAGTTTCAGCCACCAATGTCCGTGACAGAAGCCCAACCCTCACTCGCGACGATGTGAACGAACTATTAATGTTTTTCAAGGACTACTTGACCAATGACATACGTTCTGCCATGGGTTCACCGCTTGGCCAAATATCATCTCGCATTCAATCGTACGGCAATCAGACGCAAACCAATAATTCTTATGTGTCAAGATCCAGTAGTCCGACAATGTCAAGGAACCCATCTCAATCCAGAACGTTCGACTCAAACCATGATAAGATTATCAGTTCCTTAATGCAAATGAACGAGCAGCTGAACACACTGCGAAATGAATTTTTACAAGCCGTAGATCGCTCATGTAAGTTACTGGCCGGGTCATCCAGCTTGAGGGACGTGACTATAGTTGTCTAAGTGAACTCTATTTCAGATTTTCAGGATCAAAAAACCGTACATGCTAACGGCCAAAGCCGTCGTATATCAGCTCCCGTGCTGCCTACTTCACGAGGTATTTACCTGTTCAATGTTACTTTCTTTCAACTGAGCGAATAATTTTCTAATGTGTCCTTAAAAGTGTCATCGCCAATTGTTGTGAACGAGTCAGATGCGCAGCTTGTGCAAAAAATGAAGGCATTGGACTTAGCCGACGAAAAAATCAAGGCAAGTGTTTATACATACATTTTTATAGTGCTCATCATTTTTGAGCTTTCTAACAATGTTTGTAAAGTCATATGAGGCACGCATTCGAGCACTTGAGGATGCTCTTCAGAGAACTTATAAGGCTGGCTATCCATCATCTATGGGAGGAGAAAGTGTGCAACTTGGTAGAGCCAAAAGCAACGAAGATGCACCACCTGCCTCTGTCAACTCGTCAGTATACTCCGTGGTTGAAGACCAATGGACGAAGAAACAGATAGGCGATCTTTACATGAAGTTACAACAAGCTGATAGACGAAATATGGAGCTTGAAAAGGAACTTCAGAAACACCGTTCCGCTTCTTCCAGTCTGTACTCTCAACGCAGTGACATGTCACGGTCTTGGGAGCGAGAAAAAATTGAGGTATGGCTGCACCAATTGGTAAATGAATGTCCTTGCTTTCCATATACTGACATCATACTGGCATCCAGTGGGAGAAATATAAGGTATATAATGAGCATGAGAAGGAAGAACTTCGACTACAAGTCCATGATTTGGAGCAGCTTTTGGAAGAAGAGCGACAGACGTTTGAAGACAACCGCAAGAGTGTAAGTCTATCATTTGAACATGAAACGTAGTGCAATTCTTCTCCAGTAACTGATGCCTTATTTATTTACTTTATCAGCTGTTGAAAGAGGCACAGATTCGTGATAATTTGGCCGACATCCGCATCGCAGGTGCTGAAGGTGACTGGAAGACTAAAGTCGAAGAATTGGAGGTCAATCTTTACAACCAACAGGAGGATACTGATCGCATGAGAACGAACTATGAAGAAGAAATTAGACTCTTGAAGGAAACTCATTCTCGCGAACTGGCCTCCTTGCAACATGAGAAGACTGCAGTGGTTGAACAGGCTAAGATTGATAGCCGAAACGTTAATGATAAAGTTTCCTCCCTTGAAAATCGTGTAGTAGAGCTTGTGCAAGGTATCGAAACTGAGAAATTAGATGCCATTAGCAAGATCCAAAAAATGCAAGAAGAGATGGATAACAGCGAGCAAGCACGCGATGAGATCAAGCAAAAACTAGCCCAAGCTCGCGGTATGGTCGCCGCTGCTGAGCATGACTGGATGGAGAAAAACAGCGCACTCGAGAAGGTAAAAAAAAAAAAAAAATTGTATTGCAATTTTCACTTTCATCGCACCTACTAATCTTCAAAATATAGATTGAGGAAGAGCAGGCAATGTTGAGAGGAATTGTACTGAACATTATACCCAAATTGACCGATGATCGTCAGTATGAACTTGACCAAGATATGTCCTTCTTGGAACTTCTAAATGTTCTGGATAAAGAGATTGACGAAGGCTCAATACGCTTGGAAGAGATTAGATCTGTAAGTGTATCTGCTGTTAGCCTTTATCATTTTGCAAAACTCAAGCTCACCACGCCACTCCATAGGCTTTCCTCGAACTGCAAGAAAATCAGAAGCAAGTTGAGATGGATTTAGACAACTTGTCGGACAAGCATTCAGCTTTGCAAAAGCTGTGCTCCCAAATGGCCATGAAGCTTGCCGATGTTCGCTTTTCTGTGTTTGGGGAGATCACCAACCAACTACAATTACCTGTTGATGAAGATGAGGCTAGCAATTTGATGCGACGACTTTCATTTGATACCAACATTGATAGTTCCAATGCTTTTGCTCAATGGGCAGAAACTTTGCATTCTCTCAATAACATTGAACTATCCAAGTTTGTCTCCAAGGTTAGGAAGAAGGTGAAGGATGCACATGATCTTACCAGAAGATGGCAGAAAGAATATAAGGATTTGAAAGGTGAGTTTATGTCAATTTTCAGAGCAATTGAGTATGCAGTTACAGCGTACAATGCAATGAGCGTAGGTCCTGATGAACGAACGTCTACCATCTAGAAAAATACAATCGCATCGCTTCGGAGGCATTTGAAAAAATTGCATTTAGAAAGTAAGTGGCGATGAAGGCTTTTGACATTAGCATACATGTACTAACCAGTTTTTTTTACATAGCTTCAAAGTTGGCGACGTTGCACTCTTCCTCCCCACAAGAAATTCCACTGGAAAACCTTGGGCGGCATTTAATATCAACGCACCGCATTACTTCTTGAAACCGACGGACAATATCATCTCGCAGATGACTACTCGAGAATGGATTGTAGCACGAGTTACTTCTATCGATGAAAATGTTGTCGATTCTCAGGTTAGTCGGCACTAAATATATCTAATCTAGCTTTGAAGTGGCAAACTCTAACCTCAAATTTCAGGTGGCGTCTTCGAACCCATATGGTCTCGCAGAGGGCTTCAAATTTTATCAATTGGAGGTGGAAAATTGGAGAAACAGCCATCATCGTAAGGGTCATCGCAATCCATCTGGAAAGGATAAGGACAAGGATGGTCAAGCACATAGCTCAACCAAAGGGTCCTATATGCAAGACTCCGTGTCAACAAATGCCCAGTCCCAAATTGAGCAGCATCAGAGCGACATGTCTGTTTCCAAAGAATTAAGCAACGGCCGACGTTATACACTTCCTTATATCAATGGTCAAGACAGCGGACTTGCCGCTATTGTTGACAATGCTAACCATTCACCCGTCTCATCCCCTTCCATAAGTACCCGGCGGCTGAGCTTTGACAGGCAGCCAAGCGTTTCAAGTCCAGTGTTCCGACGACCAGCTTTGCCATCGACTAATTCTAGGCAAAACTATCTACCCATGTCGTCTAGCACTTCGGGAATGTCGGTCAGCACATCCATCGCTCCTACAGCTGAAACGGAATCGCCATCCTTTAATGCCGAGCCCAGCGCCGATAAGCCAATATCTAGCTCGAGCGCCGTTGATCAGTCAACCCTAATATGGGCTGCCCAAGAATAATATGTCTAATCACCTTTTTCATACCAAATGTACATTAACACTGTAATTATTCTTGATGGATTGCTAATTTAAACGTGTAATATAAAGCAATTGTGATTTGGGAAATTTATATGACTGACTGCGCGCAACATTATCGGATGCTTTCATCGGTCTGAGCGCCTTTTTAACACACGTTGCTACCGCCAAGTCGTTTTAGTAAACAGCGAAATAGTCGATGGTTTTATTTGAATGTTTATACAGTGTTTCGTAAAACTAGATTTGGAGAAAAAGGTGAGATTAGTTAGTGGTGTAGAAGCAAAAAGTTTCGACACACCGCCGATCGCTTACCTAGGATGACAGTGTCTCCTCGAAGGAACATTTTGCTAATGAATCTATCTTTGTTGACAGGCTTTGCCTTCTTTCCCTTTCCACTCTTGGGCACTTCGGTCCACATTTCCTTTACGTTTTCGAGAACCATGTTGCAGTGTCGATCAAAAGCTTTGACGCGCGCCAACAACTTGCGATTGTTGCGGCAGTTGATCAAGACTTGTGAGTTATTTTTGACAGCCTGTTGCAAGACGGATAGTGGTCCAGTGTTGAATTCTTGCTCTTCAATTTCGCGAAGCTCAGCTTCTGACATTTCAGATTTCGGTTTTGCAGCGCTAGATTGGAATTGAAAAAAAGGGAAGGGAGGGTTAATTACATGTTCAATC
Source organism: Umbelopsis vinacea (assembly GCA_016758895.1). NCBI lineage: Eukaryota > Fungi > Mucoromycota > Umbelopsidomycetes > Umbelopsidales > Umbelopsidaceae > Umbelopsis > Umbelopsis vinacea. Next base: position 1,208,717 of record JAEPRA010000008.1, on the reverse strand, counting down.
GCAGTGAGATTCAACGGATTTCTGATCTATGGCGATTCAATCGTATAGAATATAGCATAATCAGAGTAAGCCGAGTCACTACTGTCACGCATCGTACCTCATTTTTGTGTGTGTGCTGTGAGAACTGGGATCGAGTCGCAATTTTTTGTTGTGCGATTTTCACTGCTAACTGTAAGAGTCACGTGGACGCATCACCCATTCCCTTTCCACTCAATCAGGTTTCATTGGGCCAGCTCACTCCGACTTGAATCGTCCTTCATCCTCTTTCAACATGACGGAAATCATATACGAAACCACATTTGCTAGTGATTCCGACAAAATACTATGCCAAGCACATTCACTTGAAGTCTGCAAAAAGTGCAACGTCGACTGGTCAGAGCACAATGTCATTGCTCAGAGCTTAAAGCCTTCTAACGGCGAACTTCCACCACCCAACGCGCCAAATATGCCTAGGAACGGTCAAGTCAATCGACTTCGCGAAGAGGGCAACAAGCATTTCAAAACCAAAAATTACCCAGAAGCCATTCGTTTCTATTCTATGGCTTTGGAAGTATCGTCTTCACGGCCGCTGTGGGAGCCATTGGCCTTCCAGTTTGTCAGAGAAGAGCTGTCACCGGTTCTCAGCAACCGTGCGGCTGCCTACATCGGTATGAAGAACTATGTTGATGCTTTAGTAGATGCTGAAACTGTCACCCAACTTAAGCGAGAGTGGAGCAAAGGCTGGTTCCGAAAAGGCAAGGCTCTTAGTGGACTTGGTCGACAAGAGGAGGCATTGGAGGCCTTCAACACTGGTCTTGGATTTGACCCAGAGAGCGAAGAACTGAAGAAAGCTGTAGCCGAGCTGGATCTTTAAAAAATAAAATAGGCTACTAAACTCTCTTCAACCACATCCTTTTGACTATATACACACTCTTCTCCTCGTTCAGTGTAGCTAAGAGGTACAAACACTTGTTATATTTTTTTTTAAGAAAACAAAGAAAAACAGTATGTTATATTCAATTCAATACGTTATCTACATTGACACATGCAGACTACATCAAATGGATAAAAAAAAAAAAAGGCACAGCAGAGATTGTTAATAAAAAAGCTGTAGGTTTATACTTGAATCTTGTCAGCTTGACCAGTCTTCTTTTCTTCCCAGATGACTTCGTCAACCACAGCGTTCATTTGATCATCAGCCTCTAGAGGTTCGTAGTTGTGCTTACGGCTCTTGATAAGCTTGCGAGTAGTGGCAACAAAGCCAAATAGAAGCAAGGCGAATGAGGCAGTCATAGCGGTTTGGAAGTAAGCGTCTTGCTCGTTCCACCATTCAGAGACAGGGTCAATCAAATTGCCAAGGCATCCTCCTTGAGTTCCATTTTCAGGGATCAAGTTAGGAAGAGCATCTAGGTTATCAATAGATTCTTCAGAAGTAGCAGAGGCAACAGTAGGTCCGGGCATGAGGAAGCCAGTCAAGGGATCAACGTTCCACTTTTGAACATTACCACTCTCAAAGACATCAAGAACTTGTTGACCAGCGACAGTTTGGACGACATTTTCACCGTTGATTTCGAGAATACGTTCTTGAACATTGATACGACGGAAAGTAATGCCTTCTTCAGTGGTCAATTGATCTTCCAAGCTGGCAGTGACCTCAACCGTAGCGAGACCAACAAAGAATGAATCTTCAACAACAGCAAGTTCTTCAGCAGAGCTGATACTGAGCTTGTCAGGGTTGGATCCAATTTGTGCTTCAATTTGGATAGATGAGACGCCAATATCGACAGGGTGGCCATTGCACATAAGCTAATGGGGAGTTATTCCAGGAGAAAAGAGGGAGGGGTAGGAAAATCAGTATGCATATTTATCACAGCAGCAAATGACAATTTATAGGATCGACGGGGGGCGAGACATACCTGGCTATCAATAACATCAAAGTTGACACGAACAGCCATGACTCTTTCAGCAAGGAAATCGCCGTTGTCATCCAAAAGGTCATCAACTCGAGTAACAGTAACAATCAAATGTTCACTGCCTCCGAAACCGAGAGGTTCCTCTTGGATGTCCACAGACGTGGCAGATATATCTTGGAGGGGTGACGCCATTACATTTTGCAATGCTGTAGTCGATATCGAGAGCATATATGTCGGTGGAAATTAAAAATAGTCCATCGGGATATCAATTGTTGTAATAAAAAAACGTGTTAACCGCAGGTTGAATACAGTCGTTGTGAGCAAAAGTATTGTTGAAGTACGGAGGTGGTTTAAATATGTGAAAGAGAATAATAAAGCCAGAGAGTTGCCACAGAATAATGTAAGAATGAATGAATGCCAAGCAATTTCAAAAACGAATGAGAAAGTGGGAAAAGAGAATATAGAGAGTCAGTAGCGGGTTACTAGGAAAGGGCTATGTGAATGCGAATACAGTACCGATAGCGCAAAGTAGGCCGAGGGCGATTTGCTTCCACTTCATATTTGTTGACGAGAGGAAGGAAAACGAGTATGAAGGCTAGGCGATAGGCGATAGGAGTGAAATGCTTAGCGATTGGTGTGAGTGTGACTGGCTTTCGTGAGGTCATGCGCTGGAACCACAGATTACTTTTTCTGGCAACGACCAACAAAGCCTCGGCTCCTTCAGTCATAATCGAAAGCTTCAAGTTTAATATGCTTGACAGAGCACCAATTTCCCTCTCATAATTTACTTCATATAACTTTACCTTCAATAAAAATGACTGAGGAGCTCGGGTCAAATTGGTCTGCAGACGGTTTTACTTGGGCCATACCAGCCCGCGCAAGAATTGGTGCCGCCTGAGGGGGCCAGAACGGGCCATGTGAAAATACCAACACAACAACCGATAATACTTTTTTTATCTCCATTGTTTGAACTTAACCAAAAATTTCTCTACTCCGTAGGCTCACGTTCAGTGTTTACTCATTATTATTTTTCCATAGCAACGCCCTTTTTTTTCATTGCTACAAAATTTACCTTTCGCCATCAAACATAATCGTGACGGCAGTTTTCGCGTTTGGTGAACACTAAATTGAAAAAACAACTGTATTTCTTGTGTTGAAATAAGAGGAAGTACGTCGACTTCCAGTAATTTTATGTTGCATTTATTGTCATACAGAGCATGGTGGGGACAGTATGTCTATGAAGGATAATTATAGTGAGTTGCATCAAGCAACGCAATAATATGGATACAAGTAAAGAAACTTCACGAGGTTCTTTTTTTTTTTTTTTTAAAGCTGAGCAACAGCAGCCATGGCAACTGTCAAAGCAAGAACCGCTGATGAGATGGCCAAGGAGTTACCAGCAGAGGAAGGTGCTGAGGTGGAGGAAGGTTGGCTTGATCCTGTGCTGGAGCTGGCGCTAGCGCCATTAGCATTGACACAAGCTGAAGTATTCCATGAAGATGGGGTAGTCTTCAAGACAACATCGGTACACTAGTTAAAGCAAAAACAACAATACAGAGTTAATGACACCAGTCACAGATGATACATATGGCAAAAACAGTACTTTACCTGGTAGAGAATGGAGTCTCCAGCGTTATAAACAATTTGAAGAGTAGCATTAGCGCCATCAACAGCTCCGGAAACCTTGGAAAGATCAACTTGAAGACAGGCTTGCTCGGGGAAAGAGTTGGTGCCATTAGCAACGGTGGTGTTTGAGTTAGTGAAGTCAGCAGCACCGGGATTGCTGTTAAGTGCCAAGTGGACAGAGTACTGGTATTGAACGTGTTCAGAGTTGATTTCCAAAAATCCTCCCTTGATGGGGAATTCACTTCGAGTGGTGTTGGCAGAAGTGAATCCACCGCAAGGGGCAACAGGCTCGTTATCCTCAGTGAAACCTCGAGATTGAGGATAGGTCAACTGGTAGTGAGCTTGGACCGAAGCAATAGCAGCCAAAAGAAGGACGGTAAGACTAGACTTGAACATGTTATGGAGGAGGAAAACGTTGTAGCGTAGCAAAGGAGTTCGCAGGGCTAGCTTTTATAACCCAGCGACCTGAGCTTTTTTAGCGTTTGACTAGGCTTTGATTGGTTAGAGAACGGACCCTGGTGGGAGGAACGTCATGCAACATCCACAGCTCAGTACTCTTACCGCGCCTGAATGTACTACTTCGCTGCACAGTCCTTGAGCTAATTGAGCGTTTTAGCCTCCTACTATTGGCTAATCTACTGCCAGCCTCGGGAACACATTGATATATTAACATAATCTGATAAATATGCTCCGCTGTATGTGAGCTTTTTTAGCTTGCATCAGGGTTTTGATTGGCTATGCTGACAATTCAGTTCCTACTTTATTTCGCCCGACCCTTTGCTAGTTGGAATTCAATCTTTCCTTTTCACTTTATCCCTTGCTTTTTCTTGTTGCCCCCCTTTGCTTGCGGGCCCCTCACTAGTCAAGATGGATATGTCAAATATGAGCATGGACAGCACGCCAGACAACGTCAATACACCGTATGGCGCTGCTTTCTGTGGTGTGTTAGCTGGTTTTATAGCTTTGTTAACACTTCGACGAACTACACTAGCCGCTATACGTTCATTCAACAAACGTTCATACTATAGAAAGCTTGGCAAAGAAGAACAAATTACGAACAAGCCAAAAAATAGTATATACCACAAATTGGAGAATCTGATTATAAACAAGTTCAGCTGGACACCATACCTCGGCTCGTACACGCTTTTGCCGCCATTAGGAGGAATTCTCATTGCTTGCGCTTTAGTCTCCACTATTGTGCCACTATTGCTTCTCAATGTTGACCTCAAGCTCAATTCCGACAGAGCTGGCTTTATCTCACTTGCTATGATACCGTTTATTTTTGCAACCACTGGAAAGTCATCTGCTTTGGTGCTCTTAACTGGCATCTCTCATGTCCAACTCAATTATATGCACCGATTGTTGGGAACAGCTATTATGGCTACTACTACAGTGCATATGTCCTATATGCTCACAGCATGGTGGCCATTTCCATCATTTTATCGATCGCAAGTAGCCACACCCAAGGTTCACTATGGCCTGGTTGCTTACTCTTCATTATGCTTTATTTTCTTCTTCTCACTATATCCTATCCGACGATACTGCTACGGTCTCTTCGTATCTACTCACTTCCTTTTCCTGGTGTTCATCATTGCTGCCGGTCACCATACTCCTTATGGCATGCGATATATTGCAACAGGCATTATTCTCTATATCATCAATGTCTTGGCTGGTTGGTTTGTGAACACCTATTTGACACGAGCAAGAGTTCATATATTGGAAGGAGAATGCACTCGACTTGTCATCAATAGCGATATGAAGCATGAAGCTGGCCAACATGTCTACATCTGTATTCCCAAGATCTCACCTTTCGAGTGGCATCCCTTCACCATCACATCCGCGTCAAAAGATACGGATTGTGTCGAATTACACGCAAAGGTTGCAGGAAATTATACACGTCATCTGAACTCATTCCAAGATGGGGATGAGATCACCCTTTTTGTTGCTGGGCCATATGGTTCTGGATCATCAAATTTAGGATCCCACGAATCATCAATCATCATTGCTGGCGGATCAGGAATCACCTTTGCTATTCGACATTTGAAGGAATTAGCAGATCTGTCCTTGGAGCCATCCATGTCCACCACACAGTCCGTCACATTTGCATGGTGTGTGCGTCAACCAGAACATCTTTCATGGTTTGAGGACGATATTGCAGATTGCCTGCAATCCTTCAAAGAGAGCGGTGTTTCGGTATCAGTTGACTTGTACATTTCTCGCCCTGACCCGGATCAAACGTGCCAATCCAAACTTGCTTATGACAATCGAGTTCAGTATCATGTGGGGCAACGAGTCATTCCAAGACAGTTGATTCGGGATGCTGCGCACAATGAATCGGCTGGCATTGGTATATATGGTAAGGATGATCAAAAGATGCATAAACATTGATGCCTAATGAAACTAAATGGAAAATTCTTGACAACAGTATGTGGACCTTCCTCATTGAACTCTTGTGCAGCTAATGCCGTCGCATGCTTTTCTAGCTTGAACAAGGCAAACATAGACTTCCGCCGCGAAGCTTTTGAATATTAGGCGATCTCACAACACTGAATGTGTTGTATTTGTACATAGTATACATTTTAATCATTCGCATAGTACACTCATATCATACCAACATTCTACTTCCTCGCTATCATGCAAAGTGTAAACAATAAATACGATCACACCTCTGATCGTGCAGGATGCCCCTCTAAATGCTCATTGATGACACTTGACAATTGGCCCAATGCGGTCTTACAACACATTCAGTGTTGTCTGTGTACAAGTAAACATTTTGATCATTCGCATAGTACACTCATACCAACACTTTACTTCCTCGCTGTCATGCAAAGTGTAAACAATAAACTGCGATCACACATTTGATCGTGCAGGATTTCCCTCTAAACCATCACAGACAATATTTAACAATTGGCCAACGCAATTTATTGATAATATATTCCTAACACTAAAGTTCAGGGTAGCATTCATTTGGTTTGGTTCGCGGGAACGTGCTTTTTCCAAGTGTCAACAAATGGATCGTTATCAGGATTAAGCTCTGGAGTGTACTCCAAAATATCAGGAATAAGTTCACCGATTTTTTCACCATAAGTCTCACGTATATACGCAGCTATCACATCCATACCAGAAGAAATACCAGACGAAGTCCAGAAACGGCCTTCGTGCACCCATCTGGCTTTTTGCACCCAGTTCACTTGAGGACGAACGCTGGTGACTTCCTTGAACCACCACTTGTTTGTGGTTGCCTTCTTGCCGTCCAGCAAGCCAGTGGAAGCTAGAATACCAGCACCGTTACAGATAGTGATGATAGTTTGTGCCTTGGAATCGGCAATGAACTTCAAGACTCTCTCGTCTTGGGATGCATTAGGAACTCCGAATCCACCAGGAATGACCAGTACATCCAAAGGAGGGCAATCATCGAGGGTGTGTGTAGGACACAGCCTTTGGACAGCGCGAGGTTTTTGTTGTTCAAAACTTTTTTTGAATTCATGCGAAAGAGATTCAAGTGATATCATGGTTGCTACTGGTTCCAGAGAGTCCAAGGCAATCAATGAGACGGTTATAGGAACCACGGAAGATAAACCATTCAAAAGTTCCAGTGGGCCACACGCGTCCAGTAGGGCAAAGCCAGGGAAGAGAAGGACACCGAATGATTGGGGAGGGGTAGTAGTTGAGTTGGTCATCGTATTATGAATGCGCTGTTGTGAATGCTTTTTTCACTTCACCTTCCTTGGTCTTTATATACTTGTGTGTGCCATCGTACATCGGCCAATGGCAAAATAGAGCCCATCCGTTTGGCTTTTCGCCTTCGTTGTTTTTGTAATTGACTCATACGGGGTCGTGTTTGAAGTGTTGACAAATTGACGTGGTCTCCTTCTGGCACAAGTAGAAGATGGAAGATGCTAAATGAAACTCAATTCTTACGGCCAATCCAGCCAATAGCAAAAAGGAGCTCACCCAAACTTTAAGGATGGGCCATTCGAAATTGACTCAATATGGTCACGAACAGTAAATTGACATATTTGCCTACGACACATACATAGGCTGATGGCACCGCCAATGGCAAAAAGGAGCCCACATAGCTTTGAGAATGAGCCATTCGATATTGACTCAAACTGGTCACGAAAATAAATCGACGAATTTGCCTACGACGCATACATAGACTGATGGCACAGCCAATGGCAAAAAGGAGCTCACATAATTTTGAGAATGGGCCATTCGATATTGACTCAAACTAGAAACGAACAACAAATTGACATATTTGCCTTACAACACATGCATATGCTGATGGCACCACATTCAAGGTGTTCTAGCTACCATAGTATGACCAGTTTCGTTATCAATCAAAATGCTGAGCGCATACAACAGAAGCAACAAATTGTATTCAAAAATAGTCCATTAACATCAGATCCTTATTCGCTGTTGCGTTTACACCATCCAATCTAGGCAGTACAAAGTTCCTAAAATTACATGATCTATTGTTCTTGTACAACTTCAGCCAATCGCTTCAAAGCTTCATCCATATTCTCGGGGGTAACATTGCTGAAAGATACTCGAACGTAAGGAGTTGGTTCGCCAGAAGGTACAAATGCCTAAAGCAGAATAAGAAAGTTAGAGAGGTTCACTCCCGACGTAGAATGCGTATGACTGATGTTAATAACTTACAACACCTGGGACAGCCAAAACTTTCTTTTCAATAGCAGCCGATGTGATGAGCTTGTTGGAATCCGTGATGCCATTCAAAAGCTTGAGCCATACAAACATGCCTGATAAAAGAACTGTCAACCAATCACCCAGCCACTGCGCTTATGCTGCATAGATATGTCCTTACCTGCTTGAGGAACAGTCCATTCAGCATATCCTTTCAATCTTCTTTCGGCGCATTCCAAGAACACATCACGCTTCTCACGGTAGAACTCTCCTACGCTATCAATGTGCTTGAAGAATCCTTCTAGTCCCCATTGGTTCAGCAAAGTGGCTGCCATGGCCTGTGGTACACCAGATGCCTGCAAATTGGTGACCATGGTGTGCATAATGATTCTATCCACGAGTTCCTTGGGTCCAGTCACCCAACCTAGACGCAAACCAGCCGATAGAATCTTACTCAGACTGTCAAAGCGAAGTACACGACCGTCGACATCCATGGAATAGAATGATGGTACGCGAGGGTTACAGAACTGTTGGAGGAAAGTTCAGTCATACATACTCTGTTTTCCTGATGAAATTCCCATCATGCACCAAGTTCCTTTAGCCACTCACCTGGAGGAAATAATACGGATCATCTTCCATAATCAAAATGTCGTATTCTTGACAAATCTTGTAAATAGCCTTTTTGCGCTCTAGTGATACAGTAACACCTGTGGGATTGCTACCAGTGGGAATAGTATAGAGAACCTTTGGACGGGTAGCAACATCCTCCCAATTCTTGAGAATAGATTCCAATGATTGAGGCATAATACCTTCGGCATCGGTAGACACTGACACCAAGTTACAAGGTTGTGTGTGAAGGAAGGATACAATGCCGGTGTATGAAGGGTTTTCGAGCATGATGTTACATCCAGGTTCAATGACCATCTCAAAGGCCTTGGCAATCAGATCTTGAGAACCAACACCGATGGATACAGAAAAGTCCTTGTGCGGTGGATTATGTTCTGCCAATTGAAGCTCGCGCAAAAAGTTGGTAAGCTGTGGCAGACCAGGCTGTGAAAAGCCAGGGGATAGCAGAAAATACCGGATTAGCAACAGGTACATTGAAGTATAAGATCTCGCTCCTACTTACCGTAGCACTGTACTGCAAGGAAGACTCAAATAGTTGTTGGTCTATACTGAGCTGGCTTCCGTCCTTGAGAGTCACTTGCATGCTGGCGAAGGGAAAGGTCGCCTTATTAGGAGCACCTGCACCGAGCGAGATCTACAACATTGAATTATCGACATTAGCAAAACCCTTGGAAAAATAATAACGTGTTTCACTGTAATATCTACCATTCCCGGCGCGTCCAAGTATTTCATTAGAGCACGAACTGAAAAACGGAATCATGAATCAGCATCGTTGTAAACGGCCAGCAAACACCATATAGGTCGTGGGAATTCCTTCTCTTGACAAGGCGTACAAACTTACTGGCTGAAGGTGATCGAGCTTGGCTTCTAGCGCTGATGAATTTCGAATAGTCCATGGTTTTTGACATTCCGGATAGAGAGTTGAACGAGCGGGCGGGCGGCACTAATTTTTTAGCTCTAGAGATCATCTGTGATCGAAGGCTCAGCTTTAAAATAATAAACTTGCACTTCTCCACACGTATCAACCCAAAAAAAAATCCAGAAGGAGCAAAGAGATCTTATGGGGTACTTTATATACTCTTCCGATGTGCATACTTTTTATTCTATTTTTGTCAGACTACCCCTTCTGCACCATCTTAAAGGATATAATGATGAAGGTGACCTCAAATACAACATACGTCAGAAACGCTTTTCTATCATGTTCTTTCATCATGAGAAATGAAACTTTACAGTGACCAAGTTGGGTGCAACATACTGATGTGTTTCTGGGTCGGTCCGAATGTGCGGATGGCGTTAAGATCGGTAAACCATGTTTTATGCATTATGCGGTTGATATGCCCTAGTAAACCCCGATGTCAACCACCACAACTTTCCCACAATACTTTGAGAAAATGATGACACCAGTGTATTAAAGTTGAGAAAAAGCTCAAATAGATGACATGAATGTATTAAAACTTGACAAAAAGCTCAAACAAATGACATGAATGCATTACAAGTTGACAAAAAATTCTCAAAGTTCTTCAATATATTCAATTTGTTTTTGGTGTGTGGATTTTATTACGCAGGTATTTTATCTTCCAAATGAACAAAAACTGCTAAAAAGTTTTAAAGAAAAATATACTAGAGAAATTATATACATTTTTGCATTCCTCTTTGTTGGGATGTATTTGGATTTTTTAACGCGTGTACCCGGCAGCAGCAGGTGGAGGTGAAACCAAGTTGGGGTCCGATGGATGTTCCACTACAACACTGAATTGAGATTCCTCATCTGGTCTGGCCCTAGGACTTGCTAGACCACCCACGGACATATTATCGTCGGCAAATGGTGACCGACCATTTCTAAGCTTAGGACTGGTTACACTGTCTGCCCCTCCAAAGGCTCGGCGTGCACTTGATGCATCGGGATCATTCATGTTATCAATGACAAGGTTACGAGAAGACGCCTTCTCGCCTCGATCGTTCATCATACCAGAGTCAAGAGCATTAGTGAAAACATCACGCTCGTATTCAGATTGCTAAAAAAATTTCTGTAGTCAGTCTTCCATGTCTCGTTCAGCCATGCACGTTGAAAATCGTCACTAACCTCGTCGTACTTGAGCGATTTGAAGCCCAGATACATGACAACTGCGAAGATGGCGCCGGTAAGAGGACCAATCCAAAATACCCAATGGTTAAGTGTCCAGTCTCCGGTAACAACGGCTGGACCAAAGCTACGAGCAGGATTAATGCTAGTACCATCAATAGGGGTTAAGAACATATGGCACATGAAAACAACAAGGCCAACAACGAAGGGGGTAAAGGTAACGAGGACATTGTTCTCAATGATGATGAATAGAACAGTCAAGCAGAGACAGCCGGTGCCCAAAGCCTCAGCGAAGAACGTTTGCGGGATATCAAAGCCTGGATTGATCTTGTTGACGCCAAGGAGCTGATTGGCAGTCACCCAATTAGAAAAGTAGGCTCCAAGAATGGCTCCAACTAATTCAGCAATAAATAGAAGCAATGCACGAAACCAGGGAATATTTCCAGTGAGTAAGAGGGTCAAAAGGACAGCCGGGTTTAAGGCACCTCCTGAGATTGGAGCACACAAAAAGAGAGCGACGGTGATTGATGAACCGAAACTAAACGCAACACTTTGGATTTGACTATATGATGATGAGAAGTAACAATGCGAAATTAGTGCTGCTGCTGTTAAATGAACTTGGCTGTTTTCAATACTTTACCTAAATGTTGGGCCTGCACTGCTTGGCACTTTATCTCCTGAACCTGCTGGTGCATTGAGTGCTGCTTGGACGCCTGATAGTGCTAGGAAGATGAATACCGTCATACCCATCAATTCACCAAGAGCCGCGATAACATCTCCTCTGAGAGGGAACGGTTTTTTTTCCTTTCCCATTCCAGGTATAATCCCGGTTGGTACTACTTTCCCAATGTTGACCATGGTATTCAGCGTAAGTTTTGATCAGATAAGTGCTTATTGGGTAAAAAAAGATTTCGAACGTAGAAGAAACAAAAACGAAATAAGTTGTATTTTAGTGGACTTCTCTTTTGATGTTTATATAATCACGGTGTATTTATCTTTATGTAATGCGATGGAGTGACAAATTTCAAAGCGCTACAGATTATATCGTGGTTTCTGATCTTATGTTTCAGGTTGCCTGACATGGGTATCCTAGCCAATATCGACTGTAGCCGTGATTGATCTGTTGTAAAGCTTTGAATTGGGTTTTTCCAGGAGCTGTAGTTCATTTATTTTATTCACCAGACCTCATAGACATGGCAAAGCGCCATCTGTTTGGGCGTTGGTTTGAATTATGTTTGGAGGTATTTACGAACCCCAAAAAGAAAAAAAAAAATTCAATTCGCTGCGATCAAATTGCGGGTTTCGCATAATTTGATACATAATATTTATATATCCTATACACATCATCCGATGCAATGGTACTTACGTGGTACTGCCCATTGATATGTCTTTCTTTAGGGCATATGCCTGGTTTCTTTACATGATGATGTATTGTTTATGTTGCTTAATCTGCATTACTTTGACGCGTAGATCGTTTGTTATTAAACTTTTCAACCCTCAATTGACTTTTTGCAGGACCGTTTAGCATTAACGGTATTCCGTTGCGATTGTCTCAGTAAAATTAGAACCACGACAGGCAAGTCAATTGCTTTTGGCAATGGATTCAATATTAGTTTTGGGGCAGTTTTTGCTGGGTTGAAAACCATTTGCTTGGGAAAGTATCAACTATTCGCCTCCCATGCTAACGAGAAATCGGATGTCCGTAGTGTTCCCTCCATGATTCACGCGATTAATCGCATTACCACCGGTTATGTAACTAGCACTGGCTCCTGTAATCATGGTCGGTCTCAGAATAGATGTTCCTTGCCATTATATCATGCTTTGGGTGTTAATAGTGGTACGACATGTCGCAGCTCATATTTGTTGTAATCATGATTGCTTTTTGTTTCAAGAGATAAATCCTAAAGCAGGAATTATTATTTTGAAAGTCTTCCACTTCATTTAGTCTCCATCGGTTGAGCTCATATGTCTCAAATCCTTCCGACGAAAAAGGACAATCGATAATATGATGGCTCACCTATTTTTAAAGCAACACAAGCTACGGAAAAAGCCGTAGAAAGGTGACTGGACCTGAAGCCAACTCGCAAGCTACTTGGTTCAAACTGTTAGATATCGGCAAAGCGTATGGTCAGTGTTACTGTATAGGTATAACCCCTATATCCGGAGAACAAAGACCTGGGTATTTTCATTCAAAATGATTACACGCGAACATTATAATACTAATTGAGCCCAATTTGTGCAAAGGCTTCTAAAATGCCAACCGCACTGATAATAGACAAGCCTTTAACAAACATTAACTGATGATGAAAAACAGATGGCTATTAAGAAGTTCATGATGTAATGCAGTGTCTTAAGTGAATGCAGGTTTATGTTCAGAATAATGTGGCATGCCTATGGCTTCACCCGAAACCCAGAAGAAATAATCGACTGACAGTTCTCGTCCACATTTTGGAAGTGTCAAAATAGCCCTAACTTTCATTCAATATTATTATTTGACATACTTGGAATAAAAAAGTAGTCGGGATGAAATCCGATCAAATGTTTCGGTCGAAGCGGACTAACAGGAACAATGGTTTCATGCCAGACAACGAAAATCGCTAACCTCCCCCTACCTCAGGATGAGTGAATGCAAACACTTTGATGGCTACTCTCGTTTTATTTTTATTTTTTCATCACTGTCATTTGCATATCGTAGATATAATGTATCTATGTAGTCGTCTTTCAATACCTGATGTGAAGAATCAGGCATATTCGCAAGTTCTAAAAAACCTTATATTAACTGGACAATCACACTTGCTCACCGCATGTGGCCATACCTGAACTCGATACAGAACAACTTTAATATTTTATGACAAGGTTTGATATCCCCAATTGGTCAAGGTAGTGAGGGTCTCGAATGGCGTTGGAAAAGCCGGGTAATTTGTTGGGATCAGACGACCCTTTTTCGGAAAGTAATGCATTGCCATTCATTGACTTTTTAGGCACACCAGCACTGTTCATATACTTCAACTGCCAGAAGACAAATCTATATTCAATCCGCCATTGCCCGTGTTTGCATTAATAACGCTTTGACTCTTCCAATAATTTTATTTGGTTACAAAAAAAAATCTAAGATATCAAGGACTCTGATGTAGAAAAAACAAGTAGATGTAAACATCATCATCAACGGTGACAGGTGATCGACACAAGACTATCAAGGACTTACCATACTGTTTTACAATGTCAAACAGGCTGCAGTATGGAGTGAATGATTCAACGTCGAGTCCAGCATTTTTCAACTACAGCGAATATTTCAGTCAGCAATCGCGGTATGATATGAATTGTCTTTGTTCAACCATTACCTGAACTCCATATGCCTTGACGTCTAAGTATACTTGTAATCGGATTTTGTCTTCATCGCTCATAGAGGGCTCTGAAGATGACGAGCCGACTAACAATGAAGCGCCCATTGCCCCTCCTTTACGATTTTTCTTTAGCTTCTTCAACGACTCTTCCACCTTTTGCATGGAAGAAAGCATATCTGCGATATTTTGGGTATACCTGTGATGAAGAAGGTCAGCTTTACTTGATGACTCGCTCACTTATTTCATGCTAAACACCACTCACCTGGCAGTAACAGCTTCGGCAACTAAAGTGATCAGTTCATGTTCCCGGCTCGACGCTATAAATGATTTGTTCTGATCGCGAACAATGGTATATGGCCGAAGGATATTGGAAACATAGTGAGATGGCTCAGTTGGAGGTCGCTTATTAGTATGTCGGTACTGGGTAGTAATGCTTTTGACATTTTTGGCAACTTCGATACAGCGACGACTTAAAATGACGGTAAGTTTGCGTTGAACTTCAGGTTGGACTGAGTTCGCCAATGTTTGAAGAGACAAATAAAGGCTGTCTATCACATTTAAAACAGTAATTAGCTTAGCTGAACAAAACAGAACACCTTGGCCATCCTTTTTTTCATACTCTACCTTTCATCAAGGGCTCATCACGCATTGTTTCTGGTAGTTTTAGAGAGATCTCTTTCTCAAAAAGTTCCTTTATCTATAATACCAATGCCATGATTTAACATATCTGATCGCGGCGGATGCTTATATCACATACCGTTGTACTCACCTCGTTTACCAACGTATCGACATCATGTGCAAGAACAAGCAGTTGGCGAAGGTTTCTTGTTTCATCTACCGAAATATTATCGATCGGGGTTGATGGCCGTGACGGCGTGTTGGCACCTTGTTGACTCTAATAGCAAAATTATCGGCGTAAATTTCGGTGAAATCACGTTATTTGTTTCCGGAAAATCATAGTACTTTTACCTTGTCCGTTTCAGTAGATGTGTTCGCAAGTGCATTAGTCGCCCAAAGATCGTATCTCTTAATTAGCTGCAGTGACTTCATTAGCACATGAACGGAAAGAGCGAGAGTAAAGCAGGATGGTAATTACGAACCTGTAAAGTCATCTTCCAGAAGCGGTGTGATAAAGTATAGATATATATTTGCTCAGACCAACATTGGTGAATTGCATGTGATATGGCTTTGGTTGTGAGGAGATTCACGCCTATACCTTGTGGTTAGTGCTTGCTTGTTGACCGACATGATGGAAAAGACTGTACTCACCATTCGGCTGTATGTCTATTGGCATGTCGAAAGAATTAATTTTTAATCGGTCCTCTACTGGAAAGACTATCTCTTTGAATCTGATGGAAACTGAGTTAGTCATACGCAAGCTTCGACACTACATCTCGATTGACATGCCTCAAGTCATTACCTCAACTGAAAGTAAACTAAAAGTTGCCATCGTCGCATAAATTCAGTGTAGGTGCTATGGTTCCTCAGATACAATAGAGATTTCCGGGATGGTAGCAATGCCTCAAACTTGGTTACAAAATCAATGGTCGTTACATAGTTCTAGAAAGAAAAATTTGGAAACGCGAACCGTCATGTCAATTGAAAGACACGACGTTTTCTAATTATTAATGACTTCACCTTACCTTGTGGAAAACGTCTGGTATACCCGGTGCAAAGATAGAGCTACATTCCTTGTTGATGCGTTCAACTATATCGACCCACAAACAATCCACCAAGATCTCATAGTGAGCACCTTTTAACGTACGACCTGTGATATCTGTCAACGGCGAAAGTTTGTCCGTGGCAAATACGATAATCTTGTTATATATGGCTGACAGCGGATTTCCGTTGAATTGGCCCGATCCTTCTGTGGGTTGTGAATTCAACGCTTGACGATTGATGATCTATATTTGTAAAACGATTACATCAGCTGACAGTGTACATGAACAGACAGTTAATGCCGCTCTACATACGTTTGAGAGAGCTGGCGCAATCAATTCCCTCCGAATCACTTGCTCCGCCGAGGTGGTTTGATCCAGCAATGCATATGTACGTAAGCACTGAATTAAAGAAGCTTTAACCGTCGAGTCCGTTGGTATTGACTTCATCTCTTTCAACGCATTCGCCAATGCCGTGGATAAATGACTCTGTAACGTGTCCTTAATTCGAGTGATACGCTGCGTAATACCCAATTAGTATACCAAAAATCTCGTAGACATTATGTATAATTCATCCTACTTACCCATTCGTTCTCTACCACAAATGGTAGAGCTTTGCCTCTACTAACTAAATGCTGCATCTGGTTATATTCAACAGCCACTCTTTCAATTTGCTTCTTGTCCAAGTTGTTGCTAAAATGATAGCCCATCAGCACCTACATCTTCATCCTTTGCTATCATAATGAAATTTACTCACGTTGCATCGCCATTCTCCTCCAATTCTCCATTAATTGCCAGGAGTGTTGACTGACGCTTCTTACCATCCTGATTGATCTGCAGCAAATTCTCAACTTTTGTAACGGATTCATGAATATTCAGCAATAGTTTCAGTGATGCCTAGTTGATGTGCAAAATCGTTAACGAACGAGTCGATTTATAACAGATTCAAGGTTGACTGCTTGCCTTTTGCTCTCGGACTTGGGCTCGCTCCTGCAAGCTGCTCTCCAGGGCATCTATAACACTTTGCATTTCCTGCCGAATAGACTGTGTTTGGTTGCATATTAGTTTACAATAACCGCAAAACCATTAGCTTTTCGTCCGATATTTCACCATACCGTCACATCACTTCGCATGTCTTGTATTGGCAATTGCAGATTGGCCATGACTTTGTCAAGACCTTTGAGATTCGTGCTCAAATTGACGAAATCAGCATAGTCTCTGTTGATGAGTTCTACCAGCTGTGATTTCAGTTGACGTAGGTGCCCATTGAGTTCGGTTTTGAGACCTGCTAGTCCTAAGTGGCGTCTGCTGGTCAGGTACTGATCGGCATTGAACGTGGATCCGGTGAAAGCAGATCGGTGGATGCCATTGTTTCCAAATGGCTCAAGAGCTCCTGTTGCTGATTCGTAATCGTCGTCAGTGTCATCAAAGTCAAACACGAAACGTTTCTTCTTCTGGTCTGGCATGGGCACTGCAACTGTCAATTATGCCTCCATGCAAAGAGTAACAGGTATCGAGTAAGAGCGCGGGGTGGCGGGCATTTTTATATATGGAAAATATTACACAAATTGGAGCATCTAATGATTATGAAGATCGTGGAAACCTCGTAATGCACGGTATCTACCAAACACCATTTCTCCTACAAACACGCCTATTATGATAACAATGAAATAAGCACCATTGCCAGTCATCACAACTAACATGAGTAGGTAGCTGATAAAGGTGACGAGGGTTGACAATAAACTTCGAAGGGTGTCGGTTTGCCAGTGAAAAGCAGGTACATGAGGAAGTTCTAGTCGTGCTGGAGCTTTCGTTTTCGACATGTATGTTGGTGTCGAACTTGGGGAGTATTCTAGGGGTTTTTCGTTTTGATTTATATCTCCATCCCTTCGTCGCAGCCCATCAATGGACTCATCCACAGAGGTATTCTTGGTGACTGTAGAATTGGCTCTCACGGATTTGTTATCTGATGCGTGCAACCGCTTTTCCTCCTTGATAATTAGCCAGCCTTCAACGTAATACTGAAGAGCAGCGGATCCTCGAGCGAGAATGGCCAGAATGAACAATGCAATGCATGCACCGATATAAGCACCTTCTGAAGAGGGAACCCAGCTATCAAACCACAATGCATCGCCAACAGAGGTCCAATGGAAGGTTCCCATTGTCATTGGCATAGAGTCGCTGGACATGTCCATTATGATCGATTGAGCGAGAGAAATAACAGCAATATCTGGCAAAGTCACAACCGTCTCATTTCGAGGTTGTGTTCGGAGTTAGAAAATGCCAGAGCGATTTTGGCGGGTAGCAACATCCTGACTGGCTGACACCCAGCGGTGGGGCTCGGAGAGAATAAAAGTCAATTATGCCAATACTGATCGACCATATCCCCAAATGCATACATAATTTGACTGCCGGGATACTTATATTAAGAGTAGGTTGCCTTCAATGCGCATAGAAAAGAGAAATAACAATGCCACCCCGAAGGATTTCGTTTTCTAAAGCGTTAGTTTGTTGATCTGAGGGTGCTTATTTCTAACATAACAAGTACTTAGCATGCCTTTGAAAAGGGTGAATAGGTCTTGACTTATGTAACTGTAATAGCAAGCGTACAGTCTAGCTCCCTTCTTATTTGATCACAGCTGTTTGTGTACTTTGCGCAATAATAGCGGAAATGCTAGAATGATGTGATCTGTTCAGGCTCGAAAAACCTTATAAGCGCGTCACATGCATATTGTATTTTCGGATGTGCCTGAGGATCTTATTGAACTCAGGTCCACTGTCCAGTAATATGAAAAATTAAACTAAAGATGACACCATAGAATATACTTTCGTCTAGTGGGATATTCGATATTGCTCTTAATTGTTACTCAGATATTGCAAACATCTTAGACTGTCGAGAGTGGCAAAACTTTTCCAAAAAGGAAAAATGGTTATTTATAAAATAATAAGATTCTTCTTTTGAGATCTGGAACCCAGGTTTAAGTACGGTGTCGCGGTGTGATCTTCAAGTGCAGCTTGCCACGGTGTAACATATCCACCTATCTTATTTATTGTCGCCACTTTCAATTGGCAGACGCGATGCACTGCAATTCGTTCTGGTTAAAAGGCACCTTCTGTGGTGGCGTGGCAGGGAATTCCACTCTGTAAAATAAAATAAAAATAACCTAGGGTGGATGATCTACAAGTATTAGTTTATTATTTTCAATACCTGGTTTAGCCCCCTTTATGCCTTTTCTTTAGCAATGCCACCACTCCAACAATCTTCTTGGTCTACCAGGCTACAATGGAAGCCCTGGAGTTATGCATTCCAAGACAATATATGGCCTGAGCTGACGTTACTGCTCACTCCCAAGATCCTTTCGAAAAAGAAAATGGTCTGGTACCTGATCTCCACCGTAATGGTGGCAGCTTGCCTTATCATGTATACATTCCGGTACATTCAAACGGAAAATATGCAAAAATACAGAGACGACTGGCTCTTTACGAGATTTCCTGAGCTTGAGACTGCTCTGACAGACACTGTCAAGCAGGAATCCAAGCTCAACGAGGCTATTCCATTATACAATATACAAGACCCCTATAGCTGTCAAAATCAACAGTTGTCATATTCCACATTGCAGCAACTTATAGATGCTGAGCTTGGACAGGACCAATCATCTGATTCATCCACTCAACCTGTCCCTTCCCACTACTTAATCCTTCCACCATTCAAGCCAAATCAAACTGTCATGATAGAGCAGGGCCAATCATACTGCATACGTTTGGTTGTATATCCCCCAAAGTTAAATCCGCTGATTATGCACACCTTCAAACCAATTGATGGATCACCGTGGGATAGCATTATGATGACTTTGGTACGACAGTCAGAATATAACACAACATTTCCCGTTCAGTTAAAATTGTGGAACGGTCATTCCGTGATCTACGAAGCCAACAAGAATCTGTTTGGCGGTAGCAGTGCTCAAGATGTCCCTTCATACCAGCTAGTTGATCGCAAAAAGATGCATATCTATGAAGCCGAAGTTAAACTTCATGATGAAGGAAACTACTCTTTGGAAACGCGCGTAGAATATACACACGGCATGTGGAACTTTGAAAGACAACCTGTGGTACCATATCAGCCTGAATTGATTGAGACACCACTAGGGTGGAACTTGACGGTGCTTGGACACCAAAAGGATTATTTCGACCTACCTTTATGCACACGCTCTGATCATCCTGGACGTTGGCTCAACATTAAGGACTTTCCATCTCATCGACAAAGCATGCTTTCACCCAACGCAGCAGACTTTAATGGAAATTTCTGGGCTCCTTACGAATGCCGATACCGATACATCTCATACCCAGACTTTAATCAATGCCTGGCCAAAAAATACCCACTTATTCATTGGTTTGGAGACTCTAATTCAAGACGATCCCTAAAAAAAATCATCACCGATGGCGAATGGTGCAATGACTACGATGCAATTAAATCCAACAGCACTATAAAACGAGCATGTCATTGTGAAGATTACGAAGAACCTATGTGGAACAACACCTTGTTTGATACTCATGCTCGCGCAGGTCGTATTGTCAAGACAGCATTGAACAACGCATCCGTGGAATGGGGAAAAGACAAGTCAAAAACAGAATCGGAAATCTGGTTCTACAAGTGGGACGGGTTGACCGACCTCAATCAGCCATCTTGGGAGGAGTTGTTCAAAGACTACCCAGACTCGGGGGAGCTAGCAATGCACGTTCCAGGAGTAGAAGTGGATGAAACATGGATAGAGCAATATGGTGAGGCCATTCCGGTGTTCAGACGGTTACCTCCACCCCTTGGAAGATACCCTGGCGGCGGTGGCCACAAGAAGACAAGAAGGGACGTGGTTGCACTTCGTAAGCGATGGTACCTTACACTTGCACCACCACAACTCATCATCGTCAACTTGGGAAATTGGGACGTCTCTCGTATGCCCTACTATGAATATCAAGCGGCCATTCAGAAGATGATCAATTACATCAAGCAGCGATATATTCCTTACAAGACCGCTGTCCTTTACCGAACTCCACAATATTTCTGCTGTCGAGTTGATACATCAGAACGACAACGAAAATTCAGTACGTTGAGGATGGAGGCTTATGATCGATATGCAAGAGAAATGCTTGTAAAGCACGTTGGTGCTAAAGTTTGGGACGTCTACGCCTTAGGTGAAGCGCGTAGCTGGGAGGACAAACAATCAACAGCCGATTGCCCATCGAATCATGCCCCAAGCGATGTTGTTTCTCTTGAAAATCAAATTCTGATGAATTCTTTGTGTAATGCGGATGATTGGTTTGCGGACTTGTAGGATTTCCCCTTCTCTCATATTTTTCTGTTTACAGACGTTTTTGTCAAAAACTGTGTAGAAATATTCTGTCTTCTTTTGCTTATTTTGCATTTTTTTGTTCATACCATTATTTAGATTCCCTCGGCTGAGGATAAGTTTGGAACGAAATTTCAATATTTCGCTCCTATCCAAGCCCAATCATTGCAATAAAACTAATCATTTAAAACGAAGTGTTGAAGGTGTTGCTCTTATCTTGTTTGCCTACAAACCAACTCATCAGTCGGATCCTGCTATAAGTGTCGTTCCAAAGTTCCAATTTGTTCGGTGATGGGTCGGCCTTGATAGACGGCAACTGTTCAGCCCAGTCAAAAGCGAAAAGCCATTTAGAAGCGTAATTAGACTTGCAGTTTAACTCTACTCACTGTCGGTGTGGCGATCATCGTGCAATTCTCAACCGATATCGTCCCATAAGCATACTGTCAATTTCAACACCACGAATTTTTCACATAATCAGCCTACAAACGCAAGTTGATGGAGGTACTCCATCGAAAGCAGCAAAATATTCAATTGCAAGACGAATGTTAATCTCGAAAAGGATGTGCGAAAAGGACTGCGCAGTTGAAGAATACTATAGGCAATGGAAAACTGTATGCTGTTAACGTTGAGTAAAAAACCCGATATAATGTAATGGGATCAATCACAAGGTTTCCTCTATCACCTTCAATTTGGTACTGTCAATCTCATATATCTATAGTTACAACTCTTTGACATCAAGAGGCAATATATTTGGTCAAAAATGTCCTCATTTCAGTAACGAAATATATACCGGCATCTTGGTCATTGTAAAAGGCACATAAAAGCCTTTTTACCGTTGACGTGGAGGCTAAGAATTAGTTTGTCTGACAAAATTGAGTTTTGTGTCTATCTTCAACGGATTTGTGAAGTACACAACAAAATATAAATAAAAGGCTGCGAATGGAGCTCCTTGATTTACTACGCTGTACCAGAATTGATAACATTTGTGTAAGTAAAGCCTGAACCGAGCGGAATTCTCTTAAGCCTTGTTCTATGAAAAATCGTTTGGCTACACTATGATCTAATGACCTCGTCTAACAGTTACGAATACCTTTCTGTTAAAAGTGTACAACCAAGAATCAGTATGGACAAGCCAGACGAATACACTAAAGTGGACGAAGCAAATAAACCATTCTACGAGAATCATTCAGTTCACAATAATTTACAGGTCTACGCTACAGTATCACATAACAGTCAAAGCTCCGTTCGAGAAACGGTCTCATCCAAGCAACTGCTGTTTTCCTGCCGTGATTATCGTTTTTTATGTTTGCAATCATATTTATATCTACCTACTTTGTCATGAGCTCTAAAATAAGCAACAGTCAGCAACCACGATCTCTCATTAATAACCAAGGAAACTTTACCAACAATAATGCAACATATACCAATACTGCAACATCATTCCCTTTCAGCTACAGCTCAGTCGGACCAGT
This sequence comes from Umbelopsis vinacea, assembly GCA_016758895.1. Taxonomy (NCBI): domain Eukaryota; kingdom Fungi; phylum Mucoromycota; class Umbelopsidomycetes; order Umbelopsidales; family Umbelopsidaceae; genus Umbelopsis; species Umbelopsis vinacea. The sequence continues at coordinate 1,186,023 of JAEPRA010000008.1, read as the reverse complement.
TTACACCCCCAATATGCAAAATTGTAGTGGTATTAATGATTTTTGGGATATCGGCATTTGCAAGCAAGTCACCGATGTCAACTGGAGCTTCGGGCTAAATGTTACACCAAATTACTCGGTTCTGAAAATCTATTCAGATGCTTATTGCTTGAGTGCTGTCACGTCATTGTTGTTCACCAGCGGCTGCACAAGTGGACAGTCCATTTTGAACTTACGCCCGCAAGGATTCAAGTACATGAAAGTATGTTACAGCTTGACGAACTGTTAGAACGAGATTTGAAAGAATTCAATTCAGTGTGATTGCCTAGTACACCGAACAGCAGCACGACAATATTTCTCTTCTTAAGTGGATTAAAGATCGAACTCCATCGGCTAGACAGATATTGTACAGTGCACCTTTCAACACTATAATAATTACCCCATATATATATTACCCTTTCTTTTCTAGCCAAGGATGCCCATGCCTGACAGCTAAATCTTTAATGTATGCTGTACAAATCGATTGATGAACATCTCTGCTGGTTGTTGTTTCCATTATCAAGCCTCCCTTTTGTACCCTCCTGCTATCATTGAAAATACAAAGGCGTGCTCTTCTGCTCTTTTATGTAAAATGAACAAGATGTTTTATTAAATCAACCAACAAAACCACAATTTTATGACTCATCCACCACCGTAGTCCATCCCAAACGCTTCTGTCCATGCTTTGCCCATCTGTAACAATGTGTTAGTCATGAGCGCCATACATTTGTAATCACAGAAGGAGTCACTTACAGTTCCAGTAGCCTATTGCCGTCTGGGTTGTTCTCCGGATGAAACATAGAAGATGGTAGTAGGGTCTCGATGATTTGGTACATGAATCGTGGTTTCAATTCCGTTAACTCGCCTGCAAAAAAATCCATTAATATGGTGATCGCACATAAGCCTTTCAGGAATAAAACTTACCAGGAACTCTAGGTTTGCCGAAATCGAACACACAATCTGGGTTACGTTGATGTCGTAACTCAACATCTCCTTCCTGTTACGAGAATAAGATTAGCCTTTGTGTCTGCATGTATAAATCGCTTGTGACAAAGTACTTACTCTTCGGAATATCAACAAGCTTAATTTGCTCTTGTTAAAGTATGTGTATGGCTTCTTGGAAATTTGATTGTTCAGGTTCTTTTTAATCCAGCAAAAGTTTTCAACATACTTGAAGTGCCATTTTTCACATATCCGTACGATATCAGGAAGCCACTCTTTTTCAAGCCAAATAAAGAGGAAGCCCTTGGGAACAATTGAAGGGATGTCAAGTGAAGCCTAGATAAAAGGCAGTTCAGTATGATTTGCTTATGCTTCATAAAGCGCTGTGATTGAGTCAGCTTACCAATTGCTCAATTGTGATTTTCCCTGGGCTTGGCTCTTCACCAGGTAACAAAAGTGGTGGATCCATATACACAGCTTGAAAGTTAGTTCCTAGCTCCTTCAAGTCCATGTCCAAAATATTTTTCTTCAGGTACCTAAAATGAACGAAAAGCATTAATTCAATGATTCTTTTGAAGTGAGATCAACGACTGAAGACACTGTTTGACTTACTTTTGACCAATGACCGATGCAATGTCCTCTGTCGGTACCTGTAGATGCAATATAGTGTGAACCCACGATCGCGGTATTGGTTCTCCAGGTATTTTCACATATGTAGGTAGACTAGGGTCAATAGCGCTGCCAAAAAGGTGCGTGAGTATAAACGGTGGATTGCAATCAAAGATACCGGATATACTGTCGCATACCTAACTTTCTTCTTGACCATGAAATAATTGCCATTTCGATCTTGCACCCGAACTTGCATAATCTTGTATTTGGCAATAATGCTCTCTCTATCAATGCCACGTCTACCTCCACTGGGGGCCTTTTCACGAGCAGGTGCAGGCGCTCGTCGCATGCGCTTTTTCTGTTTTCCATCTCCTCCAAACTCCATATCCCAAAAGTCATCGTCTTCCATGTCTAAATGTATGTAGTCACTAATGAAAAAGGTATGGATTAATGGTGGGTAACTTGCCGACGAAGTTGAATATGAGATATACATACTCTTCTTCATAGATTTCGTCTGTCAAGCCATCGTGGTATTGTAGCTGCCATATTTCCACATCGTTCAGTTCGTCCATGTCATTGGAGTCCATCATGGCACTTCTGATGGTAAAAGCTGAAGTTCTCTTGAAGATTTCCTGTAGTTGTGCCTCTGTTAATCCTTGCGATGAAGCTTCTGATTTCTTCTCCACCTCCTCCATTTCAGCAGGTGTGCCATTTGATTCAACTTCATTTTCCTTGTTCTCAGTAGCGTTATTGGGAGTCGAGTTGACCGATATAGCTGAAAATTCTTTCTGAATGCGATCTAGCTCTTCAAACTTTTTCATAATGGCCTCTACTGATTCTTCGTCCTCAACGTAGCCGACATAGTGTATATTACTAGTTGACAAAAAAGCAAGCCAGGAGGATTAGTACGAAGGTCTATGCAAAATGCAGCTCAATATTCAGGATCTACCTTGCAACGGTGTTTCTAGACTTTCGCTTTCTACGGGATCGGTCGGCCATGCTTCTATTGACAATTCTTGAAAAGAAAGGTAAAAGCGGAAATCTCAGGAGAGTCGCGGTCAAACGCGTTTTTCGATTTTTTCATACCCAATCGCGTCCGCATTTCTGAAAAATTGTGACTTTGCTAATCCGGTCGCCTTCTCTGGTCATTTCCACCATGACGGAACCTGCGACTGTACCATCGATTAGGCGCTTGGATCAGACAGTAGTCAATAGGATAGCTGCCGGCGAGGTATAAATCGGTTGAACTTTTGAATAAATCATAGTTACAGGGCTAATGATCTTTTTGTAGATCATTCACCGCCCAGCCAACGCTCTTAAAGAATTGATCGAGAACTCAATAGACGCAGGCTCGACTAATATTCAAATCCTCATCAAAGACGGAGGACTTAAGTTGTTGCAGATACAAGATAATGGATGCGGAATACGGGTACATAATATCTTTAAAGTGTGTCTTAAAACCTGGCAAATATTCGTGCTCACCATTCAAACAGCGAGAGGACATGGAAATTGTTTGCGAGCGGTTTACTACCAGCAAACTGAAATCTTTTGATGACCTTGGTAGCATTGCAACATACGGGTTTAGAGGAGAAGCGCTTGCTAGTATTTCACATGTTGCACATGTAACAATCACTACAAAGACAGTCGACTCACAGTGTGCTTTTCGGTGAGTTTCATTGTTGCATTTTTTTCTCCATTTGACATACACAGTGGTGATGCTTACAGACAAATATAGTGCGTCCTACTCTGATGGAAAACTAGTTCCGCAAAAGCCTGGGATGAGTAATGAACCCAAGCCTACTGCTGGTAACAAAGGAACCCAAATTACGGTCAGACATCACTCTTCCACATTCTCAATATACGCTGGACTGGTTGTCTCATTCGCCTCTCTTATAGGTTGAAGATCTTTTCTACAACGTGCCTTCCAGAAGGAAAGCGCTGAAAAATCCAAGCGACGAGTATAGTCGAATCCTAGATGTTGTTACTCGCTACGCCATACATAACTCTGGCATTAGTTTCTCGTGTAAAAAGGTACTTGGCTGATCTTTACTGGTGCGTAACAAGATCATGTCGGCGGCGTAATAATTTTTTATTATATTCCCATTGTAGCAAGGCGTCAATATGGCTGATGTGAATACGGCTACCAACAACTCTATCACCGATAACATTCGGCTTTTATACGGATCAGCCGTAGCGTCCGAGCTTATATCAGTGGAACGAGATTTTGAAGAGCTAGAGTTCAAGATGAAGGCACATGTTTCCAACGCTAACTACCATGTCAAGAAACTGACGATGCTTCTCTTCATCAACCGTAAGGACGGAAGTAACGAATAGCGTCTTCTGTAGACCCATTGTACTTACATAATCTTTTTTACAATCAGATCGTGCAGTAGAGAGTAGTATGCTGAAGAAAATGGTCGAGAACATTTATATTACTTTACTTCCAAAAGGCTCTCATCCTTTTGTGTACCTCAGTTTGGAAATCAACCCTCAGAACGTGGATGTCAATGTCCATCCTACAAAGCGCGAGGTATGTCAAATAAGAGTCAAAGCGATCACAATCGAGATGGTGGTGCTAATAAACAGCTTATTAGGTTCACTTTCTGAATGAAGATAAATTGATCGAGGCGATAGCTGACACCATACAAGAAAAGCTTGCCGGTGCAAATGATTCAAGAGCTTTTTACACTCAGGTTTGTATGGCAATGATTGCAAATCATAAGAACACTCCTAAGGTAACCTCATTATATTATAGACTTTACTACCTGGAGCAGCTCAAGTTGAGGAGATCAGTGGTAAGCCCTCGCCGTAGTGCATATATTGATAGAAGTGATTCGCTGACATCAAATATAGCTCCCAAATCTACAGGAAAAGTGTCAGAAAACAAATTTGTCAGAACGGATAGCAAGCTTCGAACCCTTGATAACTTCCTACACACACCCTCCATTATATCTAAGCCTACGCAAACTGCAGCGGAAAAGCGTCCTGAATACGAAGCCGCTGATCCTCCTGATGTTGTTATGGGAGATGCTGGAGACGACGCCACCGAAACTGTTACGGAAGAAACGTAAGTATAGATGGCTTTACACCGTTGAATGTCTTTGAAACTCATCTCGGTGTTGATTTGTTAGATCCGTCAAATCCGCCTCAACGAGTACGCATATTTCCTCAGATAGGGAAAGAGTAGATGTGCGGTTGAACAGCCTTTTGGACCTGAGAAAGGAGGTCAAGAAAAATGAACATAAAGGTGAGGGGATGGATAATGAGATGGTGGCATATCATCCTATGTTCAATTTACTCATAGCATTTGTGCTTTATAGGACTGTCCGACATCTTTGCTGACCACACATTTGTTGGTGTTGTGGATGATGCACTTGCCTTGATACAGCATCAAACCAAATTGTACTTGGTTAATTACTCAGTCATAAGGTAACTTTGAATCTGAATGTCTAAGGACTAAAGTGGTGTCCTAAATGTTTAGGCTCTATACAGCGAAGAACTTTTCTACCAGCTGGTCCTACGAGAATTTTCAAATTTCGGCTACATCAATATGGCAAGCTCTATACCCATCAAAGATTTTATAATGGTGGCTCTGGATGAAGAAGAAGCACAAAACGGCTGGCCAGACAACATGAAGCCTAAAGACGAGATCGCTCAGGTATTACTATGTCATGGTGCACCCACCTAACACAGTGTTTTCTCCATTGGTACTAATATTGTCCATCTTTTTCCAATTAGTCAATAACAAACTTGCTGATTGATCGTTCAGAGATGCTGCTTGAATACTTTTCTATCAGAGTGTCTGAAACCGGCGAATTGCTTAGCGTACCAATGCTCATCAAGAATTATGTTCCGACCTTGGATAAACTACCACTTTTCCTTCTTCGACTTGGCACTGAAGTGAGTATGGATTCTTGTAATTTCCCGTGACAGACTAGCGACGATACTGAACGTAGTTGACAGGTGGATTGGGATGGAGAAAAGGAGTGTTTTGAAACATTAGCGAAAGAGTTGGCTCTGTTCTATTGTGCTGAACCGCCATTGCAGGAACCTGCCGAGGATATTCGGACTGATCCCCAAGGAGACCAAGAAATGACAGAGAGCAATACATTGGACTCGACATATGAAAAAGATCACAAGGCTTATGTGTGGCAAGTCGAGCACCTCATATTCCCTGCACTCAAGTTTCAATTTGCTGCCCCAAAAAGCTTGGCTGCGTCGTCTGGTCCCGGCAGCGGACATGTGGTTCAACTCGCCAATCTACCAGACTTGTACAAAATATTTGAACGATGCTAGAATAACAATATATTTCACATGATCGTACATACATGATGTAGCGAATGAAGAAAATGTATGAGTAATGAAGTAGTTGAGTAAGTTCTATAGGAGTGAGGGGGAGTAATCTACATTAAGGCGCATAGCTATCTATCCATTAAGCAATCATCCGAGAGGGCACAAAGCGAATAACTGCACCACATACAGCACTTGCGATCAGCGTACTGCCGACGAAATAGCTCATGTCAGCCCAACCTGCTGCACCACTAGTTGAAGTAAGAATGACTGATCCGATAGGATTTCCAACCACGTTACCGATACCTCTGAGGAGCATGAAAACTCCATTAATAAGAATAGGTTTACGATATTCTGTGCCGGCAATATCGGTAACAATGGAAGGAAAACTGCTCGTGAAACCACTGCCAAAAGTACCATAAATGACGGCAAAGGCAATCAACAACCCAAATGATTGGGGAGCGAGTCCCCATAGCAAGAAGACACTTAAGCTAGCTACGCCTGAGGAAATGACAGCGGAAGTAGCGTAACCGTAACGATCGCAAACGTGACCCAAAGCAAGCTGACCTATTGACAAAGCGAATGTGAGAAACGTGAATGGCGAGAGGTATTTCAGGACAGCGATACATACCAATGATAGTCGCAGCGTTCAAAATGGACAACATGATGGTAGAAACCTGCTCTGAAGACCCGAGCCACTGAGCATAAGCTGTAAACAAGGCGCAGTAATAATGACATGGTTAAGAACGATACCAAAACGGTATATAGCTTCATCGCAATATGGTAGAGGAATACTTACGTTGAATGAACAAATTGGGTACAAAGAAACCGAGTCCTTGGAATAAAACGGCTCCTGCCATAATGAGAAATCGCTTGCTTTTGATGAAAGCAAAGTCTTTGCGACTCAAACTAGCGTATGATCTTGCATCATCAGTACTGTGACGAGGTCGAATGACAAATGACGAGCCCAGGCAGAACACCAAGACAAATAGGGCCACAACTCGAAGTGTCCAGCGCCAATCGATAGACTTTAAACTCATATCAATCAAAGTAGGGCAAGCTAAACCGAACACACCCGCACCAGCATAGATGAATCCACTAGCGATGCCGCGATACTTGAAAAAATAGATGGGTATAAACATACACAAGGAGTTGTAAACTTTGGTAGTTCAAAGGAAAACGGTTACTATTAGACGTTTGAGACATGACAACGATCAGTGACTGCTTACCGAAAGCTCCACCGAGACCGAAAAGAAATCCTTGAGTAAGAATGAGATGCCAGACCTGGGTAGCAAAGCTGGCAGCCACCAAAGCAACAACCATGGTCACGGACCCAGCATACATCATGGTTTTGAGACTGAAGCGGCCACCGAGCAAACCTACTACAAATCCTCCCATGTACGATACACCGGTAGCCAGAGTACCAATAATGGTCAATTCAGTGACACTGGCACCGGCAAATTCTGGTTGCTTTTGGTAATGTTGTAGGTAGACAGAAAAACTAGAGGTGTAGCCCCAAACAAATCCTTCAATCACAAAGCCTCCAAGCAAGACCATCCATGCGTTGAATCCACCGTCAACAGGAGGAAGGGAGAATTCGACACCAGTGCTGGAAGCGACCAAGTTAGAAGCAGAATTGGCGCGGCTTATAGTTGGGGTTTGGTTCGGAGTGCGCTCTAAACGCTCGGTACGTTGCTGCTGATTGGTGAGATCATAGGTTCCTGATTCAATGAAGGTACTTTCTGCGAATTCAATCACTCGATCCTTGCTGTTCCGGCGAATGGAGGAATGAGTTTCACTCTCGCTCCCCTGTAACGGAGAACCTCGTTCTTGATTGGGCCGTCGAACGAGAGAAGATCTCCGTTCAGTCAAGGCGATGCTCGTAATATCTTCCTCAATTAAACTCATGAACACTGTCTTTTAAAAGAGGAGAAAGCTGTGAGAATGAAAACCTGCAGACAAAAAAACTTTTATGGAAAGCCCATTATGTCTCGTTCCGATCATTTTGTTGCCCGAGATTCGGAGCTGATTTTTGGCAGAAGTTTTCTCACAGTCTGCTGCTTGCTGAGTATATAAAGTGTAAGTTTACAATAGCCATTGATAATCTGGAAGGTGGCATTGATGAAAAGCACTTTATTATACAACTCTATGCACTGAGTGGTTACTTATTGTCGATGTAACTCGTGTGAAATTATCTTGAGCCACGCATTTTTAGTCATCGTGGTGGCTATTTATTTATAAAACTGCCACTGTATAATCAACAGTAGATACAGTTTACCGTTTCCAGGATATAAACTCCGTGGATGGACGGTCAGGAATCTCAGGCTGAATACTTGTGCTTCATACTGATGGATCAGAGGGATCCATGGACAGTCCTCGTTAGCTACTAGACTTTCCTACTTTGTCACAATCATTAACATAGGGAGGTGATTTGACACAAACGAGATCTGCATTAAGCTATCGGTTTCATAAATGTAGCTTCGACCAGAACAATGAATTGAAGCTAGACGTAGGACCTTGGCAACCACGGAACTCAAAAGGCGATGCTTTCTTCATCATATTCTGCTTCTGCTGCTGAGTGTTGGCCTGGTGTGACAATTTTTGGTAACACGCTCGCACGTGGAGCAGATGGTCGATCATAATCAGTCCAATCTGAATTTGATTAACCGAGGGCCATTCAATTGGCTATAGCATGTTTAAATGTATTGAACTGTATACGGAATTTAATGAATCCGGGCCAAATACCTGGTGGTGAGAGATCCAAGACAACAGGCATATCTGCACTTATCCTGGTGACTACAAGAACAGATCGGGTCCAATGAACTTTTAGCTTGCTGATGGATATTTTGGTTTATGGAAAAGAATTATATTAACAATTTTTGCAGTGGATTATCACTCTTGATTCGAGTTCATCCACAGTCTACTACTCGTCGTGCCTAATCTAAAATTCTAATTTCCACATCAAAGAAGCTTCAAATGTCCTGTTATTTGATTAACCATGTCGACAGGTCCTGATGAGAGTTTCATATGTTTAAAAAAAAAAAAAAGACAAAAAATGAAGCCATCAATATATGAAGCATGAGCGCAACTTTGGATGAAAAGGTGTGGCTTACCCGGTCCAATGCCTAAAACAGTTCTTGATCCGGCTTCGATTTGAGTGCGACCGGCATCTTGAATGCTACGAGCAGTGAGCCCAATGCTCGCAGCTAAAGCCTGCAGCTCAAGCCTACGAATGATGGAATAAAGATTTAGACACCTTATTATACACAGAGACTATAATTCCAACGCTTACATTTGCTCCTCACTGTCACATCGAAGTGCAACCTTTGCCTGCCCGGTATGCTCCCAGCGATGAATCATTGAAGGGTTAGTGCGCATGGTTGATTTGTAACAAGCCAACGTGGCATGGCCACACTGAGCAGCAATCTTGCCCTTGGTCATTCCGAGATCAGTGCGGACGACAAGCACAAGCTTAAAGTTGTTGAATTGCGAAGCGTCAATTGATCCAGCTTCACTTGAAAACTCTTCCTCGTCGTCTGACTCTTCCTTCAATTCCTGAGTTGCCTACATTGCAGCAATGACATTAGAAACAACCCTACAGATCAAAGTAAAAGTGACATTATCACTTTCAAAGTGACTTTTTCAGCCAATCTACCTGGATTCTAAGTTTGTAAGCTTTCCCGAGAAAATAGCCGGAAATCAAGGCGACAGAGCTGACTATGCCGAGCTCATATAATGTGAATGACTGCTTCCAATTGTCGAGCATGGTGAAGATATTGGAGCGTTTATGGGACCTGAAAACTTGTGTTTCAGCAAATGGGCTCGAAGAAAGCTTCGGCGGCCTTTGAAAATTTTGTAATGTTAAAAAAAAAAGTGAAAAGTATTCTTCCAGCTGAGAGGTGTTTTCACCATCATTCTTAATGTTATAGCCATGTTTTGGCAAGAATGTAGGTTTGAATTTTACCGGAAAATTCTAGTGAAAAGCATAATAGTCTCTATAAACACTCTTCAGAAGAAAAAATTAGTATATAAGTAAAACCGAGAAAGTCACCTTCTACATACGATCTTCTACATACATAAAAACTGACTTTCTCTAGTGTTACTAATAGAGAAAGGGGAATCACAGAACGCGAATAATGATTTAAAAAACTTCATATTTTTGGCAGTTTGTATGTACTAATAAATTTAATAAAATATTTACAACTAAGGATGAATGCTAGATTCGCTTGCATTGGCAGCAGCTTCTTTCTGGCGGCGAACAGCTTCTTGCTCGTCTTTGGCTTCGCGGAAGAAGTTGATAGGATCATTATTGATCCGTGAGTGGCGTGACGAGTAACAGACATATACAATTAAGCCTATACCTGCCCATATGAACAAACGCCATATCGTCGTTACCTCTGCCACTGCAATCAGTACGACCGAAATGATCATTCCCATAAGCGGGATAATAATTCCTCCCCACTTTCCGCCAGGGATAGTGAAACCACGAGGAATATCAGGGCGAGTAAATCTGAGAATAATGATACCAAAGTGTACTAAAAAGAAAGCCAAAAGGGTACCGACGCTTGTTAGATTTCCCAGAATGTCTACTGGAAGAATGGCGCCAAGAACAGCGGTAATGATGCCGGTGATAATAGTAGTACGGTATGGGGTCTTGAAACGAGGGTGTATTTTCCCGAGCCAGCGGGGTAATAAACCATCTCGAGCCATTGAGTGAAAAATACGGGGTTGTCCTAGGAGGAAGATCAGCATGACCGAAGTAAGTCCCGCCAAAGCACCCAGACTGACAATGATATTAAGCCATCTGAAGTTATGACCAGTTCTTGCTTGAACTTCCGTGATGGCGGTGGAGATGGGCGTTGATGAGTCCAGAAGGGTGTAATTTGCCGCTCCAGTCATGACTGTAGCGGTTGCAATATAGAGTACGGTGCAGACAACGAGGGAAGTGATGATACCCACTGGCAAGTCACGGGCAGCATCTTTCGCCTCCATAGATGCAGTGGAAACTGCATCAAACCCAACGTAGGCAAAGAATACTTTTTGGGAAGCTGCGAAAATTCCTCCAACTCCAAATACACGCCAGTTAGAGGACGTCGGCGGCGGTACGTAAGGATCATAATTGTCAGTGTCAATGAAGCCACACATTGAAAAGATGAAGAGGACGACAACCGTAAGCTTGATGGTGACGATCACATTATTGACCCAAGAGGACTCTCGAATACTGTAATGGTATGCGAAATGTTAAACTGAGTTTTTCAGTGTTATCGACAGCCTTCCGTGCCTTACCCAATGACAAGCAGAATGGTCAGTAGAAGGACGATGACAAATCCAGGGGCATTAAAGTACGATCCGTCAGCTGAATTGTATGCTATGGATGCTGGTACTTCAGTCCACACTAGCGTTGGCGTTGTCCATCGAGTGCCCAGGTCAACATTGAATGCCACTGTGATATGTTTATGTTAATGCCGACTTGAATATGTTTACCATTTTAAAAATAAAATAAAATATTCACCTTGGAAAAAGTAGACAAAGTAAGCAGACCAGCTTACGGCAACTGTAGCAGCACCTATCATGTATTCTAGGATCAAATCCCATCCAATGACCCAAGCAAAAATCTGAAAGAAAGGGTCAGAATGGGGGAATAGAGAAAGATAAATGTACTGAGGGTCATATTGAGCATTACCTCACCCATTGTGGCGTAAGTGTAAGTATAAGCCGAGCCAGAAACTGGTATCATGGAAGCCATTTCGGAGTACGATAGGGCGGCGAATGCTGTGTTTAGGAGACTTTTATGAGCTTGCTGCATTATAAATATTACTTTTTTGGAGTTTTGTCCTATTTACCTGCTGCTATACCAGCGATAAGGAAGGAAATGGCTACAGCTGGACCAGCATATTCAGCGGCAGCATGACCAGATAGTACAAAGATACCAGTACCAACAATAGCACCAATACCGACAAATACCAAATCTAGGCGATTGAGTGTCTTTTTGAGTTGTGAGCCTTCGTATTCCGAATATAAGAGCTCATATGGTTTGATAGCCAAAACTTTGCGACCAAGGTAATGCGTTTTGGATTCACCGTTCTGTTGTAGGTAGCTCTCGGGTTCAACCCGATTGTATCGAGCGTTGATAGTCTCGACATAGCTTCCATAGGTATAACTGGTATTGAAATCATCGGATATCATAAATTCATGCCTGGAGTGTGTCTCTCTCTTCTCATAAGAGGGAGCACCTCCTCCATATTGTTCCCACTCAAACATTTCATGGCGATCCATTGAGGGGGGAATGGAATTGAAAGCTGGGGTATGATGACGTTGGAAAAAGAAAAGGCAGAGAATGTTTGGAACCGATATTTATATGTTGATCTCAAAGGACTTGCGTGTCAGTGTGAATACCAAGTAAGGCAAGTTCGTAAGATGTAGGGTCACAAGGTGGATTATTGGTCGGAGAAACGATCGACCTTTATGCTAGGAACTGAATATCAAAGGATGTCTGTCACTCGCAATAACACAATAGAATAGCAATTTTACTCTATTGGCCCTGTCAGAAGGAGATTACCGTTGACATAGTCAACATGGTTTAGAGTGTATTAACATTTATGACATGGAGAGGGGCAATCAATATGTTGTCATTGATGCTGCAAAGTGTGAGAACTTTTCCACGTCAACTTGCCAATAGCTCTTATCGACAGGATTTACTGGACAGCAAACCAAAACAGCCTGCGCCCAACTTCCACTCCGCTGGTTGTTTGACTGGAGAGAAGTATAACCACCACGCCTTTAACAAAAAGTGAGATATACGTCACCTAGCGCACAGGAACTTACAGTCATTGGTTTGCGATATGGACGTTTGATGGGTTATGAACCACATGTGCGGAGTGACCAGAATAGTCAAGTGCCTGCCTCGGATGTAATGCAGCCAACTTTCCTTTACTTTCAAAAAAACGTGAGAGACAACTTGTATGGCAGTGATGGCAGATCAGCCACTCGCTTCTGAAACATCTAGAGGGAAAAGTATAAACACTTGACTGGGGAAATTCGCACACAACCAGAAACATGGCTACTTATTTGATGGCAAGGAAATATCTCAGAAACATGGCTTGCATTGGACTTAGTATCTATTTGCCGGGTTGTGCGTTGGCTATTGGTTCTGACTACGATGTTCAAAGTTGGGGGTACCTTAAGTCTATGAGCAAGCTTTTACTATAATTTTTTTTTGAATGTGGTAATTGATCTTTATCTGTTTGTATCCTGGCCGTAATAATCCAATCGATTGGCGGGATACGGAATCCGGTTTCTGGGCACCGATGGTTTAACAAACGAATAGGATTGACAGAGCAAGTGTGGTTTTGACTTTTTGTGTCGTTAGAGCCAATTTGCAGTACGGCACGACTGGAGAAGTTCTCGTTTGTGGGGGAGAGGGGCGGAAAAAAAGGTAGAGGAAATTTTGTTTACCGTAGCTTGGAGATTGTTTGCTGGGGTGAGCGGGGACTGAATAGCAGAAAATCATGGTTGGGTTGAACGATTTTTTTCTGTAACGCCTCTCCCGGTTCCCTTCTTGTCAAGCAATTGCCAACTGGGTAGAAACGTCAAATGACTCGGGCTTTTGTCACTCTTGTAGCTTCAGACTATGTAGCGCCAGGAGCTTTGGTTCTTGCTCATCGTCTGCGAGATCTCCATGACAGTCGGAAGCCTCTTCCGAAACTTGCTTGTATCGTTTCAACAGACGTGACTCCCGACACTAGGAACGCACTGGCCACTATCTTTGACGATGTGATCCAAGTGCAACCTCCAAGATCTAAAGCTGTCATGAACTTACATCTTGTTGGGAAGCCAGATACTGCTGCTTCTTTGACCAAGATTGAACTTTGGCGGTTAGAACAATATGACAAGGTGGTGTACCTGGATCCCGATGTTTTCCCACTCAGACCCATCGATGAGCTTTTTGACCTAGATGAACTGAGTGCTGCTCCCGAAATTGGTTGGCCGGATTGGTTTAATACATGTGTATTTGTAGCAACTCCTAACGAGGATACGTATACTGAACTAAAAGAAATGACAGAACAGGATAGACTATTTGACGGTAAGTAGTCATGATGATGTGCCTTGCGCGCGTATTATTTTTTGGGTCAAAACACTCATATGTACTTTTGTGACAGCTGGAGATCAAGGATTGTTGAATGAATATTTCGATGATTGGGCAACAAGTGGTCCAACTTATAGAATTCCGGTCACATATAATATGCTGCCATCGTCTATATACAGGTTGGTGTCCATGTTCTTTGCACGTCAGATATTGCCCCAGATCTAACTTTTCCTGTTTTTAATAGTTATGCTCCAGCAGCTAGGGAATTTGGAAGTAATATATCTGTCGTACGATTTTCAGAAAATGAACGACCAAGAGAATGGATGCGACTCCAAGACGGTAGGGTATTTCCACGAGGCTCTGCTTCTTCAAGCAATGTGGAAATGGTTCAGCTATGGTGGGATACTTGGGATAAATATAATCTACAGGTATGGTGAAGCTATTTGTAAAATCCATTGAGATTGAGTTTGACACTAAATTTTATCACCAGGAGTCAACTGTGTCAGCATTTTTGCCACAAAACGATCCTTTACAAGCTCCCGAACTGACCGATGTCAGCTCCATGAAGAATGCTTGGGATGTTCCTACCATTATCAAAGGATCAGATAATTATGATGAGCGCACTACCGTTCATCCTCTTCCGCCGCTACCAGAAATTACACTTGCTGTCCAGCCATGGTATCTTGAAGAAGCTCATGTACAAGAATACCAAGCTGCCCAATCAAATGATGGTGAACATCATCACGAGCATCCTCATGAAGAACATCACCACCACCAAGAGGAGCATAATGTTCCTGATTATCAAGAGTCATTCCAAGGTGATCAGCAATCTCATCAAGAGCATGAGTCTTACCACCAGGAAGCATACCACGAACCAGCCCCTGAGAGAGAGTACGCCATGATGAATTGGAATCCATCGTGGGAAGAGCCACCTACTAATAAGAATGACGTTGACATTCCGGATCTTCAAATATACTCCAATGCATGGGACTATCACCAGCCTAATGAGCATGTCTGGGTTGCTCCTGCTGTTGAAGACCTGCCTCCACCTCCTTCCATGATCGATTATCATCATCAATATATCCACCACCACCATCAAGAAGTCCAAGAAGCTGCACCTTATGTAGCCGTATTTCCATGGGATGAAGAAAAGGATTATAGACCTGCTCCTTCACGGATATGGCAAGATGATCTGGAGCGAGAGAGACGAGCAAGAGAGGAAGCGGAATGGCTACGTGCTGAAGAAGAAGCTAGAGTCAGGGCGGAAGAGGAAGCTCGATGGCGGGAAGAAGAGGAAAAGAGGCGCATTGAACGAGAGCAAGCTGCAGCGCAATGGCACCAAGATCATGTTACTGGGCAAAGCTTTGGAGTTAATAATCAGCAAGAAGTTATCCAACAAGCTATGGATGCTGAAGCTGGCATCATTGAACAAACTGTTTCAGAATCTCATGATCATCACCAACAGTCATCTACACTAGACCAGCCGTTCGTCAGCGTGTGGGATCAAATGCCGAGTATTCAAAGATATTTGGCCTTGCTTGGTGCCAATGAGGCTTTCAAGAAATCAGAGTATAAGGCCTACCAAAGTCAAGATGAGGAGCAAGAGGAAGAGCAAGAGGAAGTCATAGACTCTCAGCAGGAGCAAGAACTCACCACTGATGACGATGAGGAGGAGTACGAGTCCGAAGAAGAAGAAGAGGAGGAGGAGGAGGAGGAAGAAGAAGAGGTTCAAGTAGATACCACACCTGAAACTGTTGCACCTCCTGCTACTCAAGCAAATAGCTGGTGGGGAGAACCTTTTGCAATCGACTCCATGCCAACTACTCCCAGGCTTAACAAGTCTGGCTGGCGATCGCCTTTGATGCCTACAACACCACGATTGGAGGATGAAGATTGGGATGATCGTGATCTGATACCTCTTCCGCTCAAGCGCACAAGCCGCTTATACCAGCCTGAAGCACTTTACCAACAAGAATTTACCAGCCCTCCTAAGACTACCACATCAGATATACCAAAGTCAAATGCTAGTGAGAGTGAAGGTAGCGTCAAGCAACAAAAGAAGAAGCGCCGAGTCAAGAAACCAAGGAAGCTTTTTGCTGATGAAGATGACATGCTCAAGCGCACTCCTTTCGCATCCGCTGTGACTACTCCCACCAGCGAAAAGAGCTTTTTACTCCCCAACATGGACGATGAGGCTCAGGCAGATACCATGAACGCCGCGGAATCAGAGTCATTTGGAGAATACAAAATTGCGTGGGCATCTGATTTGCTTAAGGGAAGTCAAGCAGGTGTCATTACCCCAATGGCAAGAACACCATCAAGAGAAAAGGATGCAACCTCTTACTTTGACGGTGCAGCATCCCCAGGTACTCCCAAGAAGAATAAATACAATGCGTTGGCTTCACGTACTGTTTGGGATCCCCTTCGTGCTCTCAAGAGCCTCAAGGCTAATGGCGAGAAGTTGCTTATCACTACCAAACTTGGCGACTCCGAGAAAGGTAGTGTGCATGACGATGCTGAAGACTCAGATGAAGACTATGCGCCCGCTGCGTACTATGATAATGACGATGAAGAAGATCTTGGCGTTCTGGGTTTGACGTTCCCTAAATCGCGATCATCCTTTGGATATGCCTTATCAAAGGAAGATGTTCAATATGATTCCATGACAGCGTCGCCAGCCACACCAACTGCAAAAGGCATGACCATCAATTTCACTGACAAGTTAATACAAGAGGCAGTTGATAGAAGAGCCAACACAGACTTTGCTTTACACGAGGCAGCCACATCGTTAGTCAAGAGTACTGAAGAGGATGACGATAGATATGCCATGTCACCTGTGACTGAAGAATTTCCTGGCAAAAATGAGTCTGCCACCGAACTAGAGATGTCCTCAAGCGATCAGTTCCTCCGCCGTGCTAGCATGGAAACTCCAACCAAGGATATCCCTACCACACCTTCAGCGGCTGAAACCAAGGATGAACAACCATTGGACAAGCAAGCGGCTGTCGATGTGGATACTACAGAAACTGCCACGGATCTAGTACAATATGACATTGTGCAAGCTGCTACCGAAAAGCTGAGGCAAATTGCCGGTGTTGATTGGGAGGCAGCTGCCAAGCAAGATTCCACTAGAGATAATGATGTAAGCAATTGGGTATTTGCCCAGCAATACGAAAATGTGCCATCTGCACAGCAGACGGTTGCTGAAGAGCAGCCAAAGGATACCTCAGCCGACGAAGCAGAAGTTCCGTCTGTACCTCGTGACTTAGCCCCAGAAGCACTAGCCATTGCAGAGGAGCCCGTAGACGAGATAAAGAAAGAACAACTAAAAGATACTACTGTTCAAGCTGAGCCAACTCAAGCCGAACCAGCTCAGGTCGAACCAGCTCAAGTCAAGCCAGCTCAAGTCGAATCAGCTCAAGTCACACCTCAAACAGCATCTAAAGATGATGTATTGACCAAAGTAGGCCAACCGACTGTTTCTTCCGATCTGACAAAGTCGAGTGATGACTCTGCAGTGCCATCTGAACCAATCATCGAAGCTGATGATACCAAGAGCGAAGCTCGCAAAGCTCCCGGACATCTCAGTTTGAAAAACCATAATGTTGAAGCTGCTCATACGGATGTTCATAAATATGAAGATCTCAAAACACCAACACAAGCAACTTTTGTTAGCGGCATTCACCCTGATGTTCCTATTAACACTGCAGAGTCCGCTTCAGAGTATTCTTCTGAGGGTGAACAGTCACTGCCTGAGGATATCAAGAAGAATCTAGTAGATACGGTTCAACACTTGGTGAGAAAGGTTGAGGCTGGTGAACCTAGCACATCTGATTTCTTGCAAGGATCGGACAAGACCCAACTTATGGAACGCGAGACCTCCATGTCAAACCGAGATGCTCAAGCTTTGTCTGAAGAGGATATCACATCACATGTCCATCGACCAACCGTTCATCCACCTCATACTACGTCAACAGACCCTGTCACTGAGACACCAGCACATACCGAGTATACTGAAAGAGATAATGATGGTGACGATGATGACCTTTCGGATACACAGTATATGTCGGCAACGGAAGGGGACCGTTACAGCGAGAGCGGCACAAGTGTGGATTGGTTCTCAGTACGGTCATCCAACGCCTCTGACCATTCTGACGTTGAAGAAGACGATCATCGTGTACCAGAAACAGGCAATATTCATCAATATCTACGTCAATTTGGAGGATTTCCTCAATTAAATAATGAAATGTCATCTCTGGATAATTGGATGCCCAGCGAAGATAACGATGCAGAAGGCCATTCTGAAACTCATCGTACTGGATCCATCACACCGGACGATGCCTCGGACCTCACACCCTAATCACCTTACTGAATTTTTCTTCCTCTTTCATTTAATTTGAGTTGTTCTTTTCCATTTACTTCATAAACTCCATTCCATCCATTTCACACGTATAACAAGTCGACGCCAACCTATTGACTACCCAGCACATGACATTACCATGTTATTCCACGTAACAAGTCCCAGTTTTTCTTTCTTTGTTTCAAAAATAAAAATCTTTATGTTGTTATGGGCTTTATTCTTTTTCATTTGGGTTTTCCCTTGATGATGTCTTGTATATGCAAAGAGTTCTAAAGTTCATCATGGACGTCCTCTACAGGGTTTTCAGACGAGGGTTGCTCGTTCTTGGACTCTTCGTCCTTCTTGGCCTCTTCTTGGGTCTCATTCTTCTTGTTGGTCTCCTTCTTCTTGGTGACCTTTGGCTTCTTCTTTGTAGTCAACTTACGGAGGGCAGCTTCAACATCCTTCATCTTCTTTTGAATTTCGCGCGTGGTAAGGACAGGGTCAACATGAGGCTCAAGAGCTTTTTGTTCTCCCAATTTCTTTGTCTTCCATTCCTTCACCTCGTCTACCACAGTGGTGGCATTGGTAAGTTCCTCTTCGCTGTGGTATCTGTCGGTTTCATTCATATTGAGAATGGTTTCAATGAAAAGTTGAGCTGCTTCTATGCCCTTGTCCAGCAAAGACAAATGTTCGTCACGCTTCAGATGTTCTGAGCGGCGATAGGTGATAGGCCGTTCGAGAAGTCTGCGAAAGAAAATATCGGTCAGCTAATTTGCAACAGCAAATTGAAATAAAAAGAAAATAAAAGCCAATGATAACATACTGTAGTTTGCGAAGTCTTTCGACATAGGCTAGTGTATCAGCGTTCTCTCCTTCTTCATAAAGCCAGTCAGATGCGGCAGAAAGATGTTCGCGAAGGTTTTCTCTGTCTTCTTCAGTGGAAACCAATTCAACGGTGTCGTCGTAAAGGAAGTCTTGGATTCTGTACACGAAAGCTTCCAAGTGGTTACGGGATTCTTCACGAGCCTTACGCTTAGCATCACTTTCATCAAAAGTTGTGATTCTAAAAGAAGGAAAAATGTCAATCCTTCATTCTATTATGTCAATATAGCGAGACTTGTCTCAGCAAGAACTTACCTAGCGGATGCCATCTTCTTTTGCTCGGGAGAAAGGGGAGAAAAACCTCTAGGGATCCAGTCAACCTGAAGGTTGACCTTTTCAGACTTCTTTGTTTGACTCTGGGTAGCATTAGCTCCTTCCTTGGCATCAGTGCCACTGGTTGTCTCGTTATTTTGCTTTTCAGTTTCGTTGGTGGCAGCTCCATCGTTGCTCTCATCTGACTTTTCAGGCTCATTTAGTTTTTCATCCTCTGTAGAATCCTTGTTATCCTTGGATCCAAAGAACGACTTGACTTTATCTAAGAGTATAGTTAGATCGTATGTTTCAGCGATAGTCATAGTTTGGCCAAAGGCTATCTTACCAGCAATGGTGGCAGGCTTATCAGATGTAATGGAAACAGAGGCATCGGTGACGGAGAGGATGCCAGAATCAGATAATTCAATGGACACCTTGACTTTAGGTTCATCATCAGCGTTAGCTGAGTCTGCCTTATGGTTCTTCAAAGCTTGGGTCAAGCCTGAAACTTTCACAGTGGAGATATGATCGAGACCAAGTTTTCTAAAAAGGAAAGACCATAATTAGCATGAGTACACTGACTTGCAAGTTACAATATAATTAACATACTTGTCTTCTTCAGTCAAAGTCTTGCCGTATACAAGATCAAATTCAAAATCAGACTGCTTCTTCATCTGAACAATTTTGCGGATGCCCATGGTACCGTATTCGTTGAACAAAGTGGTACGAGATTGCTTTCCATCTGTTGGCATGGCATTTATAAGTGATGTGACGGTATATGGATCGATAGTAAGCAAAACATACCAGAATTCTCACTATCCTTGATAATTTGAATTGGGAGTGTAGTCACGTCCTTAATCTTGATTTCTTGAGTAAGTCTGAACTGGTTACTGATGGATGCTCCACGGAAAGCAGCGCCTAATGTAAAGCCATGGTAAGTAATGCTAAGCAGGTATTAGCATTTGTCAATTGTAAATATCTTTACCTAATACGGCAGCTTCATCGGCGTTTACATTTTGAGCAACCTTTTCACTGTAATTATAGACGGAAATGAACATCAACACGCTCAATCAGGCTTGTATATATGGTAGCATTCAAAGTTTACTTACCTTCCAATGGTCTTCTTCAAAATCTTTTGAACAGAAGGAACACGAACGCTACCACCAACAAGGACGAGAGAATTCACGTCAGACTGTATAACAGAAAGAGTTAATTCAAAGAAATTTCAATGGATCACAACTGTCATTCGAGTTCTGTCTTACAGTCTTCATCTTGGCGGCTTCCAAAACAGTCTTGATGGGAGTATCAACTCTAGCAAGCAAATCCTTGCAGAGGTTTTCCAATTCAGAGCGAGTAACCTTCATCTTGAAGTCCTGCTCCTCATGCAATCCCTCAACCTAAATAAGCATATATATGAATATCAGTATCAACGGTAACGATCTCATTGCGAAATTACAACAGTACGTACCGATGCCATTGTTTCAGTGTTTGCACTGAGAATTTGTTTAACTCGGTTGGCTTCCTTAAGCAATCTAGTCATAGCTCTTTCGGATTGGAAGATGCTTGATTCGACAATGCTCTTCTTTTGAGTCATAAAACCATCGGCCAAGAATTTTTGAAGTCTGACATCAAATTCATGACCACCAAGAGTGGCATCGTATCCGACCGCCTTTACTTCAATTTGAGGATAAGTCTTGTTACGCTTTCCTTCAGTGACTTCAACGTTGGAAAATGATACGAGGGAAGCAACAGTAGAGCCGGCGCCCATGTCGTAGAAAATATGATATTCAGGTGTGCTGGTGAATTTACGGCTAATGGCATAATTCAAGGCAACTAGAAATATTGTAGAGATTGAGTACAATGGATTGGTATATCAGTCTCTCTGATAGTTGAATCACTCACCAGCAGTTTCATCGTGCATCAAAGCGAGAACGTTCAAGCCAGCCAATTCGGCTGCATCCAAAATAGCTTGACGTTCAAACTGAGTTGCAAATGGAGTGACCTTAAACAAGATCCATATTAACGCCCTGCTGCAAGACTAATGATACAACTCCGATTGAAGGGAAAGATTTCAACTTACAGTGATAACAACATCCTTAACAGCTTCGTTCGCATTTGCTGAAGCTTGTTCTTTTGCATTTTGGAACTGGAATGCAATGAGTTCTTCAACAGTGAATGTGGTATTGTGATCATGTTGGAACAAAGGAGTGCCGCGAATGGGATCCTTGATCATGTTGTTGACGAAACGGTTTCGGTATTCAGCACAGTGAGGATCATCGTATAATCTTCCAGCCAAGCTCTTCAAGTTGAAATAAGTTGCTTGAGGAAATCTTCCAGCCTACCCAAAGTGATCTGTGAGTGAAGGGTTTCCCAAGGAGGACGACTCAATTTTTATTTCCAGAAAGAAGCACTCCTGCACTTACCAAGTTAACAGCGTCACCGCCATACATTCTTTCGTTTCCACGAATACTAACAACAGCCTGAGTCTTACGCTTAGAATCCTTGTTCAATGCGATGTCCAGGGGAATACCAGGCTTGATGAGTCCAACTTTGAACCATTCCGTTCCATAATCAATGGACATGACAGCGGCCTGCACAGAGTGCCATAACCCAAGAAGGACCAGTAGCAGCACAGGTAGTAAGCGTAACTTTATCATTGCTTGTTTCTTACTAACAATCAGAGGGAAGGCAAGTGGACAGATGACAGGTCTTTTAAAGGTGCACCTGCAATTGCCACGTCGCTGATGTGAAAACACAGTCACTAGGCACCAATGCTCAGTCACAGCTCCAGCTGACTGTTGACCGAGTGCCATGTTGGATACTGCGACGAGTGAAGGTAAATTTCAAACCGTTGCATACTGATCTATACTGACCCATGGCTAAATCGTTGATTTCTAGATGATACCAATTTGCTCGTAGCCATTGTGGACACCAATCCGTTGGCATGGCAGCAGTCGGCCACTGCCAAGATTCCACTTTCACTCGACGACGCTATTCGACAGATCCTGCTCTTCTTTAACGCACATATGGCTCTTAAGCATGATAACAAGGTAGCTGCGATTGCAAGTCATATTGGTCACTGGTGAGTAGAGATCCAATCGTAGCTGAACACGATAATTTGGTACTCATGCAAATGATGGAATAGCAAATTTTTGTATCCAGTGACGGATGCGGAAACCCACCGACGACAAGCAAATCCATCCAAGATCGCCAAGGACGCGAATGCTTATCCGAACTTCAAAGATGTTAATGATGATATAATCGAAAGCTTACGTAGCTTGATGGCAGATACAGATACTCCACAGAAGAATTTGAATGATGGTGGGTTGGATGAGAACCAGGATGAATGGGTCTGACTGTTATACTAATGTACCGTCTAGGTACATCTATGATTTCCGGTGCGCTTTCTATGGCGTTATGCTGTGAGTTTTGCATTCGTGGTTTGATACAGTGTGTGGGCTAGCGGCTAACCTATATCAAAAGACATCAATCGTATAACGAATCAAGATGATTTGGGCCGCATCAAGCCGAGAATTTTAGTCATCTCTGTATCTCCCGACTCTCCGTATCAATACATTTCAATCATGAACGCTGTTTTCTCGGCTCAAAAGATGGTATGAATAATTGGGTCGCATTTTAGCAATGGTAATCTACTAACCGTCCGCCTTCATAGTCGATCCCAATCGATGTTTGCAAATTATATGGCGGGGAAGTTGCATTTTTACAACAGGCATCACATATTACAGGAGGTGTATACCTTGATGTTGAGAATCCTCAAGCCCTACTTCAATATCTCTTGGTAAGAAAATATCTAAATATCCATAAAGCTGCCCAAAATCAATGCTAACCTCATTTCCAGTTCTCTTTCTTGCCAGAACGTTATGCTCGAAATTACATTTGTCTACCGAATAAGGAGCAAGTAGACTTTCGTGCAGCGTGCTTTTGTCATAAGCGTATTATCGACATTGGCTATGTCTGCTCAGTATGTCTATCAAGTAAGAACAATTGCAGTTTTGAAGCGCTGTTTTATGTATGTACAGCTCTGACATCGCCATTAGTCTTTTGTAGCTGGTCCCCAGTTTGCTCAACTTGCAGGTATGTGAAGTGTATAGGATGTGGCCTTTCATTGATCTCATATTAATCTTGTTTATTTTCATCTCCGAATTAGAACCAAATTTGCGTTCAGAGCTCTGCCTCCTTTGGCTGGCAAAGGACGACCTGCGATTTCACGAACCGCATCACCAGCACCTTCGACAGCTGCATCGCCAGGTTCAAGTTCTCCCATGTCTACTGCTTAACTGACCCATTGTACATACAAATTTAACCAATAAACTCTTTGAACAAAAAAAAACAAAGCAAGTAGAGATATAATGCTTGGAGTATACACTTGCAGTAGTGTCAGTTCAATTGCTTGCTTGGCCTAGCAAAGCATTCAGGGGAGGGGGGGATTCAAAAATTTCTAAAAATTGAAGCCGCCTCTCAACTGTTTGATTGGTGGACCATTTGCCAACAGCGACTGATTAATTTCAACAAGCCGCCGGTTAACACAGTTCCTGTTCTCCTTGTGGTTTATTTCATTCATTCATTATGAGTCATCAACACGGGCCCAATTGCAACCATGATCACGAACAAGAACAGACACAACAAGTCCGTACAATTCAAGTCTCTGAGCCTTCCAAGGCACCTGCCGATGTCCACATCGCAGCTCAATACTTGAAAGATCCAAAGAAATCTGGCATGAAGCAACGATTTGGTGTGCTCAACGGAAAGCGATTTGAATACTTCAAAGGTAAATTTCCACTCGTTTTCCTTCAAATGGTCCATTTTGCCATCATCCGCACTGCTTTCGCTACAGTGTATCGCTATACACGATTGCATCTCTAAACGCGCACTCCGCCTCAACGGGTTTTTGTGAAGAGATTCTAAATGTTGGAGTGGCTATGCGTATTCGACTTGGTAGTTGCCATAGCACTGGGATGATAATGGATATACTATGCCAACCGTAACAACATTTTTAACGATCATTGTTTCACCCTTTTGTCTTGTAGGAAAATCCGCCATTAATGCATTGCTCAAGAACAATTATAACATGAACACACCAAAAGGGAGAAGACTCGTCACTACCCGCGAAGAAGCACATCAACTTTTGTTGGATTTAGGTGTAAATGGATTCATTTTGCATGTCGACCGTGGAGAAAGTCCAGGTGGTAAAGGAACCCCAAGAGCACTGCAACCAAATCAACTTCAAGCCATCAATGAGGACTGGTATTATATGTGGATCTGGGAAGGATCGCAAGTCAAATTGTATATAGGAGCTGCTGCCCTTGTGGCCACCGTTCTTGCAGCCGTCATGTTCCCTCTTTGGCCATCATTCCTTCGACTGGGTGTTTGGTACCTTAGTGTCGGTGTTCTTGGCCTCCTTGGCGTATTCTTTGGTATTGCTATCATTCGTCTTATTTTGTTTGTTCTCACCATGTTCACTCTATCCCCCGGCATTTGGCTATTCCCCAACTTATTCGAAGATGTTGGCATTGTTGATAGCTTTATTCCATTCTGGGGCTGGGATGAACCAAAGAAGAAGAAATCAAAGGCTGAAACCGAAACTGGCGCCGCAGAAAGTTCTGTTACGGCCACCACTACTAATGCAGCAGAAGCTGTCGTTGAAAAGGAAGATTAGCGACATAATATACATTTGTTTTTCTTACTTTTTTCCTTTCTAAAAATTCATCAAAATACATTCTATTCTATATATTACATAAGGGTGTCCTAGCATCAAAAGTGTATCAAAATGAAGCCTGGCCTGGATCATCCTCAATGGCTGCTAATCATCCAGCATGTCTAGTAAGATCTTGAAAACCCTGGATTGTAGCTTTTTGATCGTAGGGTCATTGGTGCTGGTTCGAAAAAATGGGACCTTGAGCTATTGACTAGTTAGCAGATGGCTAGAATGCGATGCAAGTCAAAACCATGCATTACCTCTTTTAATCGCTCCTCCTGGCGCTTCTTTTGTCGGTCCATGTCTTTAACAATGGATTGATCAAATTTCTTCAGCTCGGTTGCAATGGTTCTTTCTACTGCCTAAAGAGTACCGTTATCAGATAAGCTAAAATAAAATTTATTGTCTGTCAAGCAGTAATACATACCTCCATTTCTTTCGTGACATCTATGCCAATTAATTCCCTACAGAAAAAAGGTCAGGACATATGGACTTTTTGTGTTTCCGTGTGGCCCATCCGCCTATTACAAACCTGGCCAATACATGATCCTTTTCTACGTTTAGCCGTTTCGTCAGCTCCTCTCGTCGACGCCAAAGCTCCCTTTCCCTATCATGCTATGTATGTCCTGACTTAATATGGGACATCTGAAAGTGATTCGTCGCGAAATGATAAAGTACCTGTTCCTGTTTCATCTTCCGTAAAACATCCAACAGGTTGGCTTCCTTGGCTAATTTACTCAGCTTTACAAGTACTTCTGGAGTGATACTTTTTGCGGATTCTAGGTTACTATCATCCTCTTCGACTTTCTGGTGATCAAGATTGATATTGCTCTGCGGGACGTCGGTTGTGGATGCTTGTTGTTGAGCAAGGTACTCAGATCGGACTTGGCGTAGTACCTGTTGATCTAGCAGCGAAACGTCTATATTTGGTAGACTAAACATTGGAACAGTCGACGTTTGTTGTGGTATGTCTGCAAGCTGCATAATGGTCAATTTGTGCACATACCAATTACTTTGGGTCATAGCTCGTACCTGCTGCTGAGTAGGTGGAAATTCACCATTCTACATTGATTTCAGTTAGAACGCCAATAATATGAAATAAGTACACCTTTAAGTGGCAATTCAACGTACAGATTGAGAGCTCGCTTGAGCCGCTTGGACCAGCTTGAGCAATTCTTCAGTCGAGAGGGACATGTCAGAAATGTTGCTACCGACAGAAGGCCAAAATTTTCAAGTGGCGACGGCATGCTTCAAAGTTGTTTTACCCTTACTGAATTACAATTTGTAGCTCTTGGTAACCAAATAATCGCTTGAAGCTATTGTAATCGTACTCTACCATTTTAAACTGCGTGATTAAGTAAATCAGTATATAGGAATCCTTTAGTGCTAACACATACTTTAGACTAAATCTGGCTGATGTTGAAGACATTAAGCCAATCTATCTGCTACGTGCTTCAAAATCATAAACGGTGGCTACCATAATGACTAGTCGTTTGGTTTCTGTCATTGTAACACGACATATCCTTTTCAATCTTTTTACTAGAAGCTTACAAGCTTACACTCAATAAGCTCCATCTTTCAGAGCACAGTAATGTCATTATGAAAAATTTCAAGATAAATCAGTTATATTGTCTAGAAGCTCTTGAATAGAATTATGACTGAAAGCGATTTTTGATTATGGAACATGGTTGAGTACAAGTAAAATTGGGTGATCAATGACGGAATGAGCTTCGTAGAGTTTCGGAAGCTTTTAAGCTTAAAGAGCCAGTTGATATTGCTCCACTCTTCTTCTTCATCTTGTTAAGCTCGCCGATAGCGGTTACAATCTCGGTCATGTTGGTTTCCAGCACCATGCCGCCTTGCACGATTTCGGTAAGGATATGATGGACCTGTTAAACCAAAAAGGAGCACTTGATTAGTATATACTCGATTCCTACGAAAGCATTATCGTTATCGCACCTCTTCAAAGTGAAAAATCTAAGGAAAATGCATATTAGCGCAAGCAGACACACGGATAAATAACAATGAAGTTCGTAGTACTCACCAAGTCTAATTCGCACACGTTTTCAAAGCATCTGTCCAAGCTCTCCACAAACACCTAGAGTTAAGAAATATTGTCAGTGGTCAGAAACTGACATCACCCGACAAATACCTAAGCCCGTTCATATACCTGAATTAGATCTAATATACCGAGCTCACTTTCACTCTCGTCTACAACAAAGACAAAGTATAGAGTGGCATAGTGACGATAAATCACTCTAGTATCCTTTCCTCCAAGCAGCTTGCTACCTTCCAAAAAGTTGCACACGGTATCGGGTCGTTTGGAGACCAATGAGAATATTTCCTCTATTAATGCTTGCTGGGTGGCGATGTCCTATTGCCAAGGATTAGACATAACATTTCCAAATCGGCGATTATTTTTGGTAGATCAACTTACAATCTGCTGGTAGAACTTGGAGAGCCGTGGCTTTCCATGGTTATTAAATATCATTATTGATTTTATCATGATGGGAAAGTGTAAGAGCTTAGGAGACGAGGTTTTGGCGTGGAGCGGAGGTAGAATGGGAAGTGGCTAACCACACTGTAATGGTAAATGGCAGTCTCGTGCGTCACTTGTTCCTCTTTCCATCAATCACTTTGGTAGCTAAGCATGGAGCTACACGGTGGATCTACACTTCGCCGTGGTGGAGGAGGTGGTCGTTCAAAGACATCAAAGACAATTAATCCTTTGGCTGTGTATGATTACGCATTACGTTGTGCCATCTTGGCGTCCCTCGAAGATTCCAGACAATCTCAGAAAGCCGACGAGGCTCAGAAATCGCGACAAGATAGACACAGCACTGTCCATCTAGGAGATGTACTGGGCAACATAACCGAAAGGTTCTCGGAAGAGAGCAAACCAGACAAACTCACCAAAGAAATTGTTCGTGGTCTACTCAAACGTATAGACGACATCATCAAGGGCAAGGATACGACTCGACATGAATATCATGATCCCAAGTTTATTACTTCCCTCACGCTGTTTCAGCGTCCGTTACAGCTTCAGAAATCTCGACCGATGGGAACTATCAACGATCTGGTCATTATTTTCTTGAAGACGAGTGAAGTCGAGCTCAAAAAAGATAATCCAAATCCAGCTGTTTGGGGTGAACACCTTACGCAATACATTGCGTGCTTCTCAGATTTGTTGAAAAAAACCATTCAAGAAGACGCTCCGTCTTCAGCTTCCCCGGAACTGCTACAGGCACTTTCGACTTTTTCAGGTCCCAAGTCTGCTAGAAGTAACTCTGGTAACAAGCGCAGCACCATTGTTAACTCCCCTAACCCATCGTCTGGCAGTGGGATTGAATCTCTGGAAAATGCGCCAATGGTACAGACAGTTCAGCATTTGTTCCAAGTCAGCGAGAAGGATCATCGGAAGAAGCTTCGCGAATTACAACCTATATGTACAGAATCCGTAAGTAAAAGCAAAGGGATACGATTTACCTTGCGTCTTGGCTATTTTAAGTAACTCAAGGATCTACATTTTACCAGGCTTTGTTGGTGGATCTGAAAAAATGCATAAATAATGTACATACCAATCAGCCATTCCCGGGCAGAAGAGAGGATTTCCCGTCATCAAGTGTATGGGACAACTGGCAGAAGCGAGAAGTCAAGCAACTGACGGAACTTATGAAATCTATGATGCTTATGAATCCCAACTTGTCATTGGGAAGCGAAACGGATGTTGGTTCATCCAACTTGTTAGCCAGTGGTCGTAGACCCTATTCTGGCGATGCTCATCATCGTCGCAGCTCTGATGTCTCTGAGCACCGAATGTCCATGTATGGTTCAAACGGTTTGGACACTCATGAACCCCCTACTAGTCCAGTAAGTTTATAATGATCAACGTTTGTTATTCATGACATTTGGCTCACCCTACTAATTATAATTTTACATAGCGCCCTGATGTTCCTCAAAGCTCTTTTACCTTTATACCTAACGATCCCCGATCTTACTTCAAACTTTTGCTAAATATGTGCATTGATTTCGATAACAACGTCGTTCCCGACTCCGAGAGAGCAAAGACAAAGGTGCTATCAACGCAATCTGACGACTTGCTGAAGGAATGCTGGATGCGATGGAGATTATCTGCACCCTATCGTTCCATTTTATATTTGGAAACCGTCAAATCTCGATTCGATAATGGCGAACTGGAATTTGATGATGTGAAAGATGCTATAAAAGGTGTCGACAAGGTCTTGAAGGAGGTAGATATCAGTAGCTGGGCTATTAATGATGTAAGTGTGGACTTTTGCAATGGATAGTCTTTTTTTTTTTTGTGGGTTTTTTTATGCATATATTAACTGGAAATTGTAGCGCGAGAGTTTGGTCAGGGTGTTTGAAGGGCTTAATCATACGATATTACGCACTCTCGCAGACTCTGTCTCAGAATACTGGAAGATCAAGTAAGTAATTTACTAGAACCGTCCACTGAAGACGAAGTGTACCGATGCTAACGCTACATGCTTCTAGCCCCGACTGGATTGACGATCTTGCTACGATGCTTGAACGCATCTATGAAAATCCTGTCTATGCTGAGGATCATCCCAACCCATATCGTGAACTTGAGCAGATTGATGAAATAGTAGAGGTGGGTTGATGCAAGACACGATAGAAAAGCATACCTGATCAAATCATATTTTTCTGATCGAGTTTCTCTTCAATTAGGGTGCAGCGGTGACCAGATGGGCTGAAATTGTAAATGTCACTTATGACAAACAAAGTGATGATTTGACAAATCTGTTGAATCTAGCCGACAAACTTAGCAAGGAACTTACTGCCGTTGCCAAAAAATTCAAAGGTCCCATCATGGAGTAAGTGTTTTGTTCTCCCAGACCTTCCTGTCATAAAGGTGCTTGTTTTACGATACTAACGTATCCAATCATATTACAGCCGTCTGTTTTTACCTGGAATAGTCATGACCAAACAAATGCCGTATTTTGCCCTGGAAATTGAAAATTGGGCACATTCGCCGGATGTTCATACTGTGCCCATCAAAGTCATCTTTGACTTATACCACAAAGTCTTGAAACTTAAGAATCTGTACGACCGATTTGGCCCAAGGTAAGATTGATAATTAGCGGTTCTCAAGTAGTTGGTCAATTTTACATAAGACTAAAAACCCCATTTTTTGACATTACAGCAAAAAGGCGGCGCTATTCAAAGTCGAATCATGGTTTTTGCTCCATGTACGCAGATGGTTAAAAACAACCGACGCTGAAACACCGGAATGGGTAAACAATGCTATCGTGCAAGACCAGGTATGTGTCTCAGTTAATGCCAAAGACATTAGATCTAGATAGTGTCAATCAATCAACTAAACAAACCATTTTTTTGCTTACCATAGTTCCAAAGAATCAACGAAACTACAGAGCATTCATCGTCAGTTGTGGATCTCTTCAGCATGTTCCATCAAGCAGTTGATTTTGTACAAGGACTGGAGTGGCCTAATGATAATCAGTACTTCCGCTTCATGACTGTCCTTTCCAAAGTCATTGGTAAAGCACTGGAGCAATATACCACCACCCTAGAAACCATGTTCAGCGCTGACATGTATCCCAGAACGGAAGCTGAGAGTCAATTAAGCTATGGTGTCTCGTTCTATAACCGTGCAAGATCACAATTAATTGGTGGACGCATGCGCAAAGATTCTGAGCCATTTGATTTTACTGCTCAGGTAAGACAGGAGAGATGCCTTGAAAAAAAGTGGTCTATTGATGGTACGAAATTAACTAAACTAAACCAACCAAAACTTATGATTAGATGTGTGTCAAGTTGAATGATATTGAAGCTGCTAGAAGCAGACTGGACAAGTTGTATCAGATCATGGAAGCCGATGAAATTGCCAACGCGTTGAGAGAAAGCGGGATTACCACAGCTGAAAAAGTCGAGCAATCCAACTTTTTGTATTCCATCAAGGTCGTCATGGCTGAAAACCTCAAGCCAATGGATGCCAATGGTTTGAGTGACCCTTATGTTGTTCTGGAAATTGACGGCAAGCAAGTGGCCAAGACTCGAACTGTGTACGAAACATTGAATCCTCGATGGGACCAAATCTTTGATATACCACTCAACAATCAAACCGTTGAAGTCCTGGCCTTGGTCTTGGATGAAGATGTTCTTGGAGCTGATGAAGATTGCGGTGCTGCATGGTTCAAGCTCTCACCGCAGTATTTCGACGATTACCAGACTCACGAAATTATACTAAATCTTGATACCCAAGGAAAGATCGTTCTTCGCATTAGTATGGAAGGTGAAAAGGATGATATCCAGTTTTGGTTTGGTAAAGCATTCCGCACGCTTAAGCGTGCAGAGAATGACACGGGTCGCCTGATTGTAGAAAGGGTAAGTGTCTTCCATCATCTCGTTGCCTCTCCATTCTATTTTGTATGCCTAACCCCTTGGGTAAATAGATGTCAGGTTTTATACATCAATGTTTATCAGACAAAGTGATGGCCAAACTTCTAGGACGTGAACGAGGGCTGTTCTCAGCCTTCAAGTCCAGCACCAAACCGATAGAACCAACGTTGCAGGATTGTGAAGAGTCATTAGCCCCCCTCTTAGACTATTTTGAAAAGAATCTCAAAACTCTCAACGAAAATTTATCGGAAACAGCCATGCAGCTTGTGGTCTTGAAGATTTGGAAAGAGATTCTTTTGAAGTTGGAAGGACTTTTACTACCCCCTCTGTCGGACCAACCGTCGGACAAGAAGCCACTGGATGAATATGAAATTCACGTTGTGTTCAAATGGCTGGAAGTAAGTTTACACTGGTGATCAATGCGTTTACTTCAGATGGCTAATATCCGATGTTGTGTAGCTTCTTAAGGTTCTCTTCAATGGCGGAGAGGATGGCGATGCTGTCCCTATAGACAAGCTGGAGAACTCTCAATATTATGCTCTACTGGCCATCAATGCATCGTATAACATGGAGACGGAGACTCTCATTTATGAATATCAAAACGTCCTTCGAAATCAAGGTGACATGAAGACCCGAGGTGGACGAAAAGCTGACCGTAGTAAAACAGTGTATCACTCAAGACACACGATCAAACAGAAGCGTCGCCCACCTTCCACCAAGAGGACAGTGGCACACGATATGCCCAGCAGTGAAACCATCCTCCGTATTTTAAGAATGCGACCTGGTAAACACGTACGAGACTTCATCCATGCTGAATTTGAAAAACGCAATCATCCTCCCCCTCCTCCAGCATCTCAACAAGCTGCCAGCGATGATCAGCATCTATTGCCTATGTTACCTGATGCTATGTTGACGCCCTCCGATGAATCTATGCAGCGCTTGTCATAAACATTTATTTCTATATCCTATTTTTGATAGTTCTATCATCAGCGTGAATAAACGATGCGAAACGATATTCGACTGTCATCTGAGGGAGGAAGGAGTGGAAAGTTTTATGCAACGAATGAGCGAAGAGATGCTGAGACAATGACGAATGTACTTCTGCAGCAGCAGCATCTTTTGCCAACACAACCTTAGCTTCACAACCCTACGCCACTGAGTAGACCCGAGTCAGATCGATGTTTTACTCTCCACATTGAAACTCAATGCGGCGGTAAGTGCCTTGATTTTGGAGAGAGAGATAATGAGTTAGACTAACGACTGGCTAAACCGATGCCGGTTATGGGCCGGATTGTGATGTGATATTTAAGTCTATAACTCAAGTTTGAGATGAGTAAGAAGGGTGAAAATCTTCAAGGTGAAAGCAGGCCGACGTCCAGTCATGAATGGCATGACAGCATTGTTGGAACAGACTCAACCGTGGCCAGCTTGCCAAATTTGAGAATTTTTTTTTTTTTTTTTTCTTTCCAAACTGTATAATTTTTTTTTTTTTTCTTATATAAGGTAGCTGAACGCACGCTCCAAACGATCTTGGTTTCTTAACCTCTGTATTATTCCTTTTTCTTTTTCATCTATTGAGACTGCCTTATTTCGTATGTCTCCCATTCCCTCATGATGGATTTACGTCAAGGTCCCTCCACAAGACTCAAGTTACCACCGCAGTATTTGTTATCAAGATGTTGATTTTCATGAGGGTATACCCAAAAAAACCAAACGCGAAAAGGATGGGTTGGATGACCCAACCTAGCCTTCGCCAGGCCAAGCATGCTCTTGGCTAAACCTCAGTGCCCTTGCACTATGGAACTCATCGTTCTGTGTCGGATCTTTCAGTATAGTTGTGATAAAGTTGTCTGGAGGACACCAACGATTGCAATAACCCCAACTTTCATACTCATGGGGTGTCGCAGCTCTACTTTACAAGATCTTACAGTAGAGCTGTGATAATCGTTGGCGTCGCTCTTTTGTCTTCTCGTGTGGTTTGTTTTATAAATTGTCTTTTTTCCTTTGAACCTCCCTTCCCTTTGTAATATTCCTCCTCTTGTCTATACCCTGTTTATAAAAATGTTCTAGACTATCTTTCTGTTCGTGCTGTTGCCCTGCTTTTGTAACTTCGGTCATTTTTTCGATCGATGAAGGGGCATTTTTACTGACCGCTAACTCAGTAAGCTTCTGTATAGAAAAAGAACAATTTCGGGTGAAAGTTGTTTCCCATTTTTTCTTCTTTTTTTTAATTTCATCATTTTTTCGTATTCTATCAGCTTTCCCCAAATGTTATGTAATTAATGGAGCCCCGAATCC
Organism: Umbelopsis vinacea; assembly: GCA_016758895.1. Classification (NCBI taxonomy): domain Eukaryota; kingdom Fungi; phylum Mucoromycota; class Umbelopsidomycetes; order Umbelopsidales; family Umbelopsidaceae; genus Umbelopsis; species Umbelopsis vinacea. The sequence continues at coordinate 1,152,186 of JAEPRA010000008.1, read as the reverse complement.
TGTACATTTTGAACCCGCCTCTCACATTCCTTTGATCATCATTCTTTATTGTACACTGTAGAATAAAACTGAAAGCCCACCAACCTTTCCAAAAGGTGTTTGGTTCGCTCCCTAACTGGCATGATACAAGGCAATACTTTCTTTCAGTTTCTGTCGGATGAGAAATTTTGCAAAACAAACGGATGATCAAAAGAGTTGAGCAATGTTTTCTTTTTCTTTTGCTGATTTTTTTTTTTTTTTTTTTTTTTTTTTGGTTCGGTTTAGTTCCAATCGAATTTTGATCATTATATAAGTCGTATTCCTTTCAACATGGAAAGCGCATTATGGCGCAACCCATGTCAACAGGAAACTTTTTTTTTTTTTTTTTTTTCAGGAAAGGAAGGGGCTGTTTGTTATATGAGTGAATCTAGAATCATGTATTTGTTAGAAGCATCGCTTTCTTGTAATGTGCATGGTTTCTTTTACTTTGCAAAAGGTCTTGACCAGTGGAAGAGCGATGTTTTCAATTAGGTAATATTCATCAAAGCTGAGGGGGCGGTGGGACGGCATGGTAGTCATGTTCGTCATTGGGGGCAGTGGGAGGTGATTGCTGGCCAGCAGGAGGAGCGCTATTTTCTGTGCCAGACGCATAATATTGTGAGTAATCATATTGCCCGTACTGATCGTACTGACCGTATTGATTGTATTGTCCGTATTGATTGTATTGTCCATATTGGCCATAACCACCATACTGATCATATTGTCCATACCCTGCATACGCATCTGCAGGATACCCATTACCACCAGCGGGTGGTGAGCTCTGTGCTCCTCCATATTGTCCATACGGTGACTCTTGTGGGTTGCTTGCTGGTGGCTGCTCTACAGCTTGACCTGGCGGTGTAGGGGAGCTTTCGGCACCAGGTGGAGGACCCGGTGGCAATGGTGGATTTGCTGGAGGTGGTGGTGGTGGAGCACCATAGTGTCCATGTTGATACCCATAGCCCTAAACATTTATGTTAGTAACATGTCGGCAGATATAGGTAAACATAAAGTCAAAACACTAACCCCTGATTGTGGTGGTGGTGGTGGTGGACCGTGATGTCCATAAGATCCGCGACCATATCCTCGATTAAACGGAGGAGGGTTTTGTTGAAACCGCTCCCATTCGGTTTTAACAGTACCAAGCAAGTCCTCAGACAACTTGGCTGCCTTGTCTAAACCTTCTTGTCTTGAGCATCTAGAAAAACAACAGTATATTACCATTAGCTCGCGTTGAGTATATAGTATCAAATGTGGAAGATTCAATGTCAAAAAGATAGACTCACGTTATGTGCATGTATAAGGGTTCATCAGCCTCTACACCCGTTCCAGACTCCACAAATCCAGATCCTCGACCTTTTAGTTGCACCCGAGCGCCTGTTTCGGTTTGTATATGCTTGACATATGAGCCCTGAGGGCCGATAATCTTTGCTCGGATGTTGAATCCCGGAGCCCCTTCAATACCAACAGGTACCTTGTGTTCCAGGAAAGTACGCTAATAATAATAGTAGTACACAATAACTTGTTATAAGCATGTTCCATGTAGATCAGCTGCCAAAAAAAACAAAAAAAAAAAAAATGCTTACTTGAGGAGGAGGACGGGCAACAGGTGTGGGTGGGGTAGGCATGACACCTTGATCTATCATGTCCTGAAGCTTGGCCACCGCAGCGTCTAGTATCTCTTTGGAAGTGGCTGTCACATGAAGGTACAATGGAGGGTCTTTCTCCGTTACCAAGCTCTTGTCTGGATAATATTTTCCTCGAGTGGTCACATCTAACAAAGAAGCGTGATATAAACATTTGGCTCATTGTTCTTTTGTATAAAAATCCAAAGCTTACCTGCTCCAGTTTCCTGTTGGATCATGGTTTGTGTAGCTCCTCGCGTTAGCATGTAGCGATTTTTTATGTCATTAATTGGTATGTCCTTGAAGAATTCTCCATCTGCATTATCACTGGTTTCTGTGCCTGTTTTCGCGTCTATACCCTTTTGTGCTAATAAGGCGCTGATTCGTGCGGCTGCTTCAGCTATAACGTCAGACGATCGAATTCAACAACGTTAGTATCGCGAATGCAACCGTAGAGAATTAGTACTTATGCCGGAATAATGATTCGTCACTTACAAGCTGCAGTGTTGGCATCCTTTGACGGAGCTGAAGATGTATTGTTGCCATTAGATACCTGATCTGCTTTGTTATCCTCTAACTTTGCTGCCTTGACTGGCGCAGTTTGGTCGTCCAAATCCCAACGACGCTTCCTATAAAGTACCATGACTATTTAGCTAGTTGGCATGAGCGTGGTAAACTCCATGTTATACCTACTTCTTAGTCACGTCAGTCATTTGCAAGTTATCGACGGTTGCACTGTGTGTTTTCTCGATGGCCCGTCTTTTTTTTAAAATAATACGCTTGTAGGTTTCCATTTCCAATTTGACTCGGCTGACATCACGACGTATCACAAACTGACTTTGACCATAAATTCATATCTCATTTTTCGCCAACCTGACCATTTTTACAAACTTGTCTTTGTTTCTACGATACCACCAGCTGCGACTATAGCATGGACGACGACGAGCTTTCGTTACTGAATGAGTTCAACGAGATACTCCAATCTGAAGTATATGTCGATCTCGATCGGTTACGAAATGCAGCTCGTCATGGAATTCCTGCACAAGTCAGAGGGGTAAACCTCTAGATGATGCAAATTGTCCCACAGAGAAAGGAGAATGGCTCATATTTATGTTTGCAATTGCTGCTATAGGACGTCTGGCAATATCTACTTGGAGTTCAACATGCCGATCGCTGTAGGTTATCCTCCTTCCGAACTTGTCTACCTAGTGTTCTATTTGCTTCTCCATCTCCACCTTGCCATATACGTAGCGCCATGGCTAATCGCCCTTACCACTCTTTTCAACAGCGAAGGAACTGAGTTTCAGTAGGGCACGAGCTGAGGATTATAAGGCTCTCGAACACATAGATAATGAAAGCAGCAAGCGAGTGAAAGGAGAAATGGGTCGATATGCCCGAAGAGTCAACTTCTTCTCCGCAAAAGAGAATTGCGCAACGTTGGAGCATGTGGTAACTGCCTATCTTAACAACAATCGAGATGTTGACTACTACCCCGCCCTTGTCCCCATTTGCGCTCCCTTTGTTATTACTCTCAAAGAAGAGAGTGACGCATATTATTGCTTTGAACGTTTAATGAAACTTTTAGGTAAGTTGTCTAGAACCTTTTTTTAGCATCTTTATCATCGTCATCTTTAGCCACCGACTGACTGACATATTCTCTCCCCTTGACAGATGAGCATTTTGTAGCCAATAGTATAAATGAACAAGTGGCCAACTTCATGACCCTCTTTAGATTCATTCTTCCCGATCTGTAAGTTCCTGGAGTGGTCATAAGACATTTTTTAATGGGGCAATGTTTCTAAAGTATTATCATCATCACAGCCATAGTTATTTTGAAGAAGAAGAAGTCGACCTTAATGAATGGGCAACATCTTGGCTGCAATACCTTTTAGCCAAAGAGCTTACATTTGATAATCTAGTCCGATTATGGGGTAAGATCATTGGATAACATTCAGTCGTCATGGTCAAACATTTGCTAAGCCATTTGCAACCGTCTTAGATACCTACTTCTCATATCCTGACCCTATGGATCTGCACCCATATGTATGCTTAGGTATGGAGTTTTTATCACTCATTGATCCTTCACATCGAAGTCCCAATCACTAACTATTATGATGTAGCTATCTTACGGACCACGAAAGAGAATTTGGAAGATCTCGAGCAATCTGAAATACGGACAATGTTAATGAGACTGCCAAATATGGACATCTCACGAGTAAGTTGCACTCCATGCCTTTACGTTGATGATGAAACACGGCTAAAACAAATGACTCTTTAGATTATTGCTCAGGCACAAAACCTTCGCCATGAAACCATGGAACGGCAGTTGTACGAAGACAATAATATGTAGATGATATTGTTGATTGAATCTTTAACTGCCTGCTACGCGTCGTATTGCTATCTTTCTTTTTGTAATTCTCATAATGCCTTGAAGTTTGCATACCAGACTGTCGTTTATTGTAATTTTGAACACTTTTTTTTTTTTTTTTCCTTTCCTTTACCCAATTATAAAAAGTGGATTCATATGAACTGGCTCTCCTCACTACTGCATCATTACAGTCCGATACGCACAAGAGCGAACTTCGGGCATATCAAGGCGCCAATGATTGGTTCGACGAAATTATCTTTTGTGCAAGCAGTCACAACTGATTTTTTTTGAGTCGAAAATTTACCCTAGGTGGAGTTTTTGAAACCAACATTTGAACTTCAGGTTCTTCACTTCACTCTTAACTAACTTCACAATGTGTGGCATCACCGCCCTCTTGATGGCTGATCCCAACGCCATGGCCGTCCCCGACCTGTTCGAAGCTCTTGGAATTCTCCAGCATCGTGGTCAGGTAGGAACAAATGTTCAAGCTTCGAGATACGTCAAATATCAGCAACTAAACACTTTTTCTTTGTAGGACGCCGCTGGTATTGTTACTTGTGGTCAACGTGGCCGCTTGTATCAGTGCAAGGGAAATGGTATGGTCCGAGATGTCTTCGATGGCAAGCAACTTGCTAATCTTGTTGGCAGTCTCGGTGTTGGTCACGGTAAGTAGCGTAGCTGACTAGTTTTTCAAACTCACTTCTCCCCAGATTGATAATCTGACTAATATATGCCTGCTCACCTTTATACAGTCCGTTATCCCACTGCTGGATCATCTTCCATGTCAGAGGCCCAGCCATTCTACGTCAATTCCCCATATGGTTTGGTTTTCGCTCATGTAAGTGGTGGTTTGGATGACTTTGTTGATTCGTCGTGGATGAATGACTCATAGATTGTTTTAGAATGGAAACTTGATCAATGCTGCTGAGCTTCGTCATGATCTGGATGCTCGCGCCCATCGTCATATCAATACTGAATCTGACTCTGAGCTTTTGCTCAATGTCTTGGCTGACAATCTCCAACAAACGGGAAAATTCAGGTAAAGTCTAAAATTTTATTTATACTCAATTGTTTATTGGCCGATCTATCATCTTGGATCTCAACGGAGAAGGCGCCTTAACTTACCCGTATCGCACGTATAGAATCAACGAAGAAGATATCTTCAAAGCCATCAAGGATCTTTATGCTTCCTGCAAAGGTGGATATGCTTGCGTCGCCATGATTGCTGGTTTTGGTATCATTGGTTTCCGTGATCCCAATGGTATTCGACCTATCATCTACGGTCGCCGAAAGTCAGAAACCGCTGAAGGCTTCGATTATATGTTCGCCTCCGAAAGTGTCGTCTTGGATGCTCTCGGTTTCCATGACCACGTTGACGTTGGTCCCGGTGAAGCTGTCATCATCACCCGCGATTCAGTGACCAAGAGAACTTTGGTGGAAGACCTTGCCTTCTCCCCTTGTTTGTTCGAATACGTTTACTTTGCTCGTCAGGACAGCATCATTGACGGAATCTCTGTCTACAAGTCTCGGTTGGCTATGGGAGAAGCCTTGGCCGAACGAGTTAAAACCTTCTTCAATGGCGACATTAACAACATTGACGTTATCATTCCCGTAAGTCATGAGAAGAAGGGTCGTTATGAGTGCAGTTGATACACATTCTAAATCTTTATGGGTTTTACTAGGTTCCTGATACTGCCCGTGCAGCTGCTATCCAGACTTCTCAGGCTTTGAATATCCCTTACCGTGAAGGTTTCAACAAGAACCGATATGTTGGTCGTACTTTTATCATGCCCGGTCAACAGACACGTCGCAAAAACGTGCGAAGAAAGCTGAACGCTATGGCTTTGGAGTTCCATGACAAGAACGTCCTTTTGGTAGATGACTCTATCGTTAGAGGTACCACTTCCAAGGAGATCATTCAAATGGCTCGCGATGCCGGTGCCAAGAAAGTCTACTTTGCCTCCTGCGCACCAGCTATCCGATACCCCAACGTCTACGGTATTGATATGCCTTCTCGCTTTGAATTGGTTGCCTACAACCGAAGCGACGAAGAAATTGCAGAAGAAATCGGTGCCGATGGCGTCATCTATCTTGACCTTCCCGAGCTCATCCATTCTGTCCAGAAGTTCCGCCCATCCATCGAGATGTTTGATACATCTGTGTTCGATGGAAGCTACATTACTGGTGGAGTAGACGAGAACTACATGCAGCATTTGGAAGACTTGCGAAATGACTCTGTCAAGTCTCGCAATGATGTCGACTCTTCTGAGACCCTTGGTCTTCATAACCATTATTATGACTTTGCCAAATAGACCTGTTGAAACTTAGTTCAACCACCTTTGTTTCATCAAACAAAAACATTCATATAGAATTTCCTTGTCTGCTTTTGTAAACTTTTTTTTATTTTCTTTTTCTTTTCGTTTTAGCTGACCTGAGAAACGAGCAAATCAACCCCCATTATAAATACTGAAACCTCAAAAATGTCTGCTGTTATTAGCGCATCATGACTGGAAACAAAAATATGCATTAACCCCTTTTTTGAGTTTGCGCGGCCAAAGATGCAGATCTTTTGCCGATCATCTCATGGATTGTATGCTGCGAAACAAGTATCCTTTCAAGTAAGCGCAATGAACTTTTGTATGAGTCATGCTATCATCTAAATGCATGGCTAAGAAACATGTAACACATGAATATCAACAAGTGAGCAGAATGAACGAATGCTGACAGAACGTTTTGATTTTTATTTTTCTAAAAATTTTCAGAGTGGGGGTGTTCAAAGATGGTGTAAAAAAGAATAAGGGTCGTATCAGCTAGTAGTGTAAGAAGGTAGTTCTTCGCGGTCAGCCATTCCGTATCATCTAAATGAAGGTATTTGTGTAATGGACTTCACTCTTCTTGAAGCCATTGAATTGGGAAGCAGCACAAATGGTATAAGCGCCCATGTTCTTCCAGTATAACCAGTCGCCAACATCGAGTTGAGGAAGGCTGGTTTGCTTGCTCAAACAATCGATCGAGTCACAAGTTGGTCCCCAGATGCTGCACTTGTAATCTTGCTCCATAGACCACTCGGCTTCAGCCATGAAGACATTGTCTTTTTGCAAAACTAAGAAAAGAATGATAACGGTTAGTCACAGTGAAATGGAATGGCCATCGATTAATCCCAAACATACCTTGGGCAACAGGCTCTTGATGATCAAAGATAATGCAATTAAACGATCCGTACATGCCGTCATTGACATAGTACATGTACTCGGGATGTTCATCACCACTCTCGCCGTGAAGCTCAGAAGCGTCGCGACCCACGGTGCGACGAGCAATAATATGGGCGCAGATGGTGAAAGCGGAGGCTACATAGTAACGTCCAGGTTCAGCAATGACACGAATGTTGCTAGGGAACATCTGATCAACAGCAGGACCAAGGATAGCAGCCACCTTTTCAAAAGTGATGCCATCTTGGACATCGGCACCAGGGAAACCACCACCAACATCCAACAAGGTAAAGTTGAATCCAAGCTCCTCTCCTTCGTCGAACACTTTGCGAGCGCGGCAGACAGCATCACCGAAAGCGCTAGCATCAAAGCAACCGCTACCGACGTGGAAGCTGATGAAAAAAAAAAATTGGAATTAGATGACATTGACAATTGGTGGGTTTTTTCGACGCTCAACAAGCAAAGAATTCGTACCTAACGCCAATGACGTTGAGATCCAACTCTCGGGCAAGTCTAAGAAGTCTGCCAGTGGTGGCAAGCGGAGCACCAAACTTGAGACCAAGCTGGCAAAGGGAGTTGGAATCGTCGGTCAAAATTCTAAGAACAAGCTCAGCATCAGGGAAGAGAGCCTTGATCTTGTAAAGCTCTTCAGCATTATCAAATGTCATCTTCTTGACATTTTGCTTCTGAGAATAACGAATGAAAGATCGTTGCTTGCAGGGATTAGCATAGATGATTCGAGAAGGGTCAACACCAAGGTTGAGGACCTGCTCGATTTCAGTCTTGCTAGCACAATCGAAACCAGTTCCAAGGGTGGCCAACATCTTGACAACCATAGGGTCTGGATTACACTTGACAGCTAACAAGTAAAAATAACGGTTAGATGACAGTGGAAGTCATGTCAATGGCAAAAATAACTGCGGCACACATACCATAAAAGGGTTCGATTCTTGGTAAAAGAGACTGCCATCTCAAGTGCTGGCGGTAAATTTCACCAAGATCGCCAATAAAAAAGGAGTTTTCTTCATCAGCTTCCCATCTGTCATCGTGAATAGAGTCGAGCTTTTCACGGATGACTTCATGAACGGGCTTATTGCTGATAGGGAGCGAGGATTCCATAGAAGGACCAGTAGAATCAAAGTCGGGGTGCCTACCCTTTACGTCAGGTGGCATAACAGCAGTTTCAGCAACAGGGTGCATTGGTAGTATTGAAAGTGGTTGGTAGCGTTTGGTCGGGACTTTTGGGCCCGTATAAGTAAGAATTAATTCGTGTCCGAAGGAAACAAGTAGATTTAAATGATACTGAGAGTCGGTCTAAGCGGTCTCAGGCAAGCCAAGGTGGAAAACCTCGCCGCAGGATCAAACTTCTTAAGGTGCTGGTTTCTGAGGCCGTGATGGGCTGGTTCGGACTGATCAAACTATGACAGTCCGGGGTGTATAAGTTGAAAGTTGAGGAGAAAAGTTCACTGATGGCCGATGAGCAAACGATCGAAGCAGTGAATGAAAAGTTGGCTTTTAAATAAAAGGAAAAAAAAGGTCTAGTGTGCTTTTCAGAAGAAAGGCGGGTAAGTTTTTTTGGAGTTAAAAATGTGGGTATTAAGAGTTGGCTTGTTAATGGAAAAGGATGCCAATAACAATGGTGACAGGAACAAGAGTACGTACAGATTATTTTTTTCGGTGTCGAAAAAAAATATAGAAATGGTAACCCACGATAAGCCACCAGAAGAGATCGTACGGGTTAAAAATATCTCATAGGATCGTCATTTTTTTTATATTGCGCGAATTTTTTTATTTTTTTTTTGCTCCCAACTGACAATCGCGGCTATTTTGCCTTGTATTCACCTCTTGTTGCGGCATTAAATCGAGCCGTGCTCCAATAACCACTTTGATCATGAAAAGAACCATTTGTGAATTGTAGCTCGTCGACAAAGAGTAACCCTTCGGCAAGATCTCACAACATATTGTCCCGCTACACCCGCATCTCCGATTCTCAATATATCTGAAATCAATGGAGTGTATGAAGATGATCTCGTCAGAGGTACAACTGCGGTAGGGTGGATATATAAGTGTTACTGATTGGGTGAAAAGGTGAAGATCGATTACGATATAGCTGTGTGTGCGCTTATATTTGGTAGAATGTAGTGGATGTGTCTGGCCGAAAGCACACTGATTCACAAGAGGTCTATGCGGCTGTGATTCATTACGAAGGTTCGTAAATAAGTAAATGACAAAATGGACGCCTGTAGCAGCACGTCATGAGCGTCAAAACGCTTGTATCAACGAGGTGCAAACGCACCCGATATAACGGAATCACTTATACAAGTACGATTTCACCGTCGAACATCGCATATACCGGCGGATATTCTGAAAAAGGAAATGCAAACAAACGGACGAAGCATTCCAAGCACCATCATCGATCGTATGCATACCTGCAGCTCAACGACTATAACTTGCACTCGAGTCGTTAAAGGAACTTGTAGCAGCAGTCAATCTCCAAAACACTTGCAATAGTACGACATACGTGGCGTAGAGCGGTGTTACTTTAGACGGTTGTGCAAGAGCTGCATTAGCAAGCCACGTCTACAACTTGCCCAGCTTCCATCTCAATGGTCTTTACCAGTGGTGACTACTGGCTACACAATTAAAATGCATCAAATGGCAGCCTATTGCAGCAGATGAGATAATTGCTAGAGTCTTTTAAGAACAATCACTATGTGAAGGTTCCCTTGGGCTGGGTCAATAATGATTATTTTGAACCATACTTTGCATCCCTACCACGGTTAGAAAATGCCGTTCAACACGGCTTCTTGCCGTGTGATCCAATCAAACTGTTACTCTTTTTACATTGTACTCAACCGTAGTCGCAAGGCCCAGCGTCAATAAATCCATCCATGTAGTGCCTCAGTAGGCAACACAAAATCACTCGCAAACATGCTAAGTATCTCTATAACGTATATTACAATTCTGCTATTCTTTCATCTACGTTGATTGCAGAACGGTCTAAACCTAATCAAGTCAATTACACTAAATTCGTCAGATAAATTCCCTCATCTAGTTCTTGTAAGGACCTTCTCTGTTAGCTGTATCATGGCTGAACGGGCATCTGAAGGAGGCAGTTGTGAAATTGCATTAATGGCAGCTTGACAGTGGCTCTCAGCAAGGACCATTGTTTGTTTGAGACCATCACTCTTGTAAACCAGTGTACGAGCCTATTTTGAAAAACGAAAGAAAAAAATTGCATAAGTACGTGAGGAACAGCCCATATCCCATTAGTACACCCATGTCATTACCAATTCAACGTCTCCTTCCTTTGAAAACTTGCGTTTGATGAGAGGGCCAAGTTCTGAGAATTCCTCCCAGGCGAACAGCACAGGAGCCGTAGCTAAGCCAAGCTCTAAATCTGCACCAGCGGGCTTACCCAGATCGGCAGCGGACACAGTGAAATCCAACAAATCATCGACAAGCTAGTATCATAATGAAATGTTAGACAGACCTGCTTTTGTTAAACGTACGAACATCAAGAATGCAAATGAAACTTACCTGGAATGCAAGACCAAGGTTTTTACCATAATCAAAAGCAATATTGCATACTTCTTTGGTACAACCACCCAATACAGCGGAAGATTTACAACTTTGAGCAATCAAACTGCCCGTTTTCATGTAGGTCTTGTCCATATAGTAGTCAAAAGTACTAGTGTTTGGTCGATCGCTGTCGGCATCCGATTGTGTATTCTTGAGCTGCATGAACTCGCCTTCCACCAAGTTGGCAATACAAGTTGCCATGAGCTCAATGCACTCCGCATTGCGCAAGCGTGCCAAGGCCAATGATGATCTTGCTAGTAAAAAGTCGCCTGCCAATACAGCCATCTTATTACCAAAGCTAGCGTTAGCTGAAGGCAAGTTACGACGGGACTCTGATTCGTCAATAACATCATCGTGCAAAAGTGACGCCGTGTGGATCATCTCACTGATCTCAGCCAGTCGTCTCTGTGTAGGTAAAATCGAGCATCCTTCAATGGTGACATAGGGTGTATAATGCATATCCTCCTGGAAGGTGTTACTTGATGTTATGTTCTTTAAGCCTGATGAAATGGGAGTGTCGATGATTTCGTAATGCTCCTCCACAGCTACTGCATGTCGTTTTGGGGCAATACTAGTGGCCTGAGCCATAAGCAGTACCAGAAGTGGACGAATATGTTTTCCATCTGCACTAAAGTAATGCTTGGCGATGGTATTAAGCAGAGGGTGTTGGCTCCCGAGTAGCTTTCCGATATTGCCCTTGAGCTCCCACATATCGCGTCCAACCAGCTTCACCGGGTCTATAATTCTATCGTTGCTTTTGTCGATGACCAGTCCTTTCGCTTCCAGGACAGCTTGTGACCAAGTTGAAGCTTTGCCAGTGAAAGGCAACGTGTCTTCGGCGGGTTTGGTGAGTTCCAACAGGGCAGAGGAATTGAATATGGTTGACCGTAGCACATTGAATTGTTGAGCAATCTTGCCAAATGGAGATCCAAACTCTTCCTTTGCCTCTGTAGCAGCTTTTGAGTTCGAGGCGGTCTGGTGCAAGTACCTTTGTCCAACTAACACCGTGCGATAGTTGTTCTTTAAGGAAGGATACAAGGAAGGTACCCTTTTGGCGGAATGCTTCAGAGCACAAAGCATTACGAGCAACTCAATGTAGAAAGTGGTGGTTGGTGATAACGTTTAGTTTTGCAGGCAGGGTGTCAAAAATTCAAAATTTTGGGAACCTGAAATTTCAGTGTAAGCCACCTAGAGCCAGGGGTAGCCAAGCTGGGTGGCAAGCTGTGTTTTCTTGTTCTCAAAGTCTTGCCAGCTGTTATCTATTATTATCCACTTACAGGTAGCACTGTACGCCTACTCCATTGACCTATTTACCGATCGGCTTCATTATGACATAATTCAAAGCAAGATTATTTACACAGGATATGAAAAGGGCATGATTGTTTTGTGTTTTGTACAATGCCGCACTTGGCACTGAAATTTTTATTCTATTCACAGTCCATAATGTTGGTATCGCGAAGACTTTCAGTCATAGTTTTGATATCCACACCACTGTAGTCGATGTCAAATGTTTCCTCGTACATGTGTTCAGCTGAAATGGTTGCCGCCAGTCTAGTAAAATCGATCTTGCCAATCGCGTCGGCAAATGCTTGATCATTTTCTTCCAGGGCAAGTGCTCGTTTGCCACCCATCGAATGTGTAGCTTCCGAATCCAAATCCGCTTGGATACTTTTTAAAACCTCCATAGCCGTCTCTCGAACCAAGCGCGCCGAGTCTTGAGCCTGTGACGATACGACAACACAATAAAAGTAGTGTGAGCAGTTTTTATCTAGCCAGCTCAAACACTTTGTCATATAGATCTTACCGATAGCAAAAGTAACTGGTCTCCAGCCAGTTCATAGAAATGTGTTTGTTGTTTTTCTTCATGTACGTGTCCCTTTTTGCTTTTTTCTCGTATGTGTATCTCCGTCTTCCATAACTGATGCAGTAGGTAGCACACCCGCAATCTGACCTCCCAATCCGTATCGTCCATGAGCATGGACACATCCGACGGGCTGGAACGAAGCGGTATGAGAAATGGGTTGTTTTTTTCTACATTGTAAATCTTTTATATCCTACCTTATTCCTTGAACATCGAACAGATTTTCGTACGATTGGTTATGTATTAAACATGACATTGCTTCCAAAACCGCCCGGCGGACCAGGGCTTCAGGATCATGTATTAAAGGTGGTAGCATGGAATTTATATGCTTTGTGACCTCGTTATTCTTGATGAATATCCATCCACTAGCATTGTTCATCATTTGCTATCCAGGAAAAATATGAAAAATAACCGAGATATTAGCTTACTCATTTGAACAAGAGAAAGTGTCTTGATTGCACACAGTGCATTGAACATCCGTCTATACCTGTAAAGCATCCAGAGCAGCGGATCGTACATACGCCTCGCCATCAACAATCTTTTCGATGACTTCTAGCGCCAAACTGTTTTGTTGCGCAAATTGCACTCGCGCAGGTATATGAGGCGCGTCGTACAGACTGCCAATAAAAGTTACAACCGAGTCCCGCGTATCCCATTCAGTGTCATATAGTCGCAATAGCAATGCCTGAGTTACACTTTTCGAAATATCCTGCCAGAAAACTTAGCTGTATGCCTACTGGTACACAAAATCTGTAGCATATATCGCCTACCTTCTGTAGCATGAAGTCACTAAATTGCGAATTACGTAAAAAGGAGTCAAATGTTTCCAATATTAACTTTACAGTCCGTCCGTCCACAGCCGAGTCTTCCAGGAGACCAACTAGAGTCATTAGCGTCTAGTCAAAGTAGATCCATTAGTCAATGATCAACATCACCTGCGTCCATAACGCCTACCTTCTTAACTCCGTGGTCAGGAGTAATTGTAGCAATGATAGGAAGCTGACGTTGTCTCACTGATACGAGTAGTGGATGCAGTTGAGACAATAGTGGTTTCAAAACTCGTTGGTCCATTGCAATACCCCTGCCTTCCAAAATATCCAACATGGTTTCCAAAGGGCTGACTTTCTGTAAGGATAGTTTGCATCTTGAATAAACAACATAGCGAGCATTTGGTTAAATATATTCTGTCGGGACTCACCGCTATAACATCCGGAAACTCATGGACAATAGTGTGCAGAGGTTTGAATATCGCAATGATGAATATTTTTCTATTGGCAGCAGCTCTACCGCAATCCCAGAGATGCCATTGAAGCTACAAAAAAAGTGAATGAATTCAGTACCTGTATATTATAAGCCTACATGCATTCATAATTGGTCTCGCGTCATACTTACCGACGACATGTCAGTGATAGTGGCCATTTCCGCAAACAAGGTTCTGTTGGTTCCTCCTTGCAGAAGTTCGATGAAGAATTTACATAGGTCCTCAACTTTCGGTAATACTATCTCTAATGGTAGACGTCGCGCTAAAATTAAAACAATCCTCAACATATCGAGCCCAGTCATGACGCCCTGAAAATCGGAGCTGTTGAGAAGATGCCTGCCTTTAACAACAAATGCATCACATGCTATAAAAAATAAAGTGGTTAGCATCTGCGTTATAAAACAATTAGATAGCGTCAAAGTACCTTGTGCCATTGCTTCAGTTTCCGAACTGTCTGGTTCTACCGGTATTGATAGCACTTTGGCAGGATTTGGGACCCACTCTATGACCTTTGATAGGATCTCTATTTTTCGACTACGTATAGTCTTGTCAGCGTGATGGGGATTTGAAAATATGAGGCCAAGTATGTGGTTTTCCTCGAGATATTTGATTATGGCATTTGATCTAGTTGAAGCTATAACCCAACAAATTTCCAAAGTAGCGAATCTCTCGAAATCGTAAGTGATGCCAATTGTCTTCAAACCATCATCACATTGTAACGTTTGCTGTATATATTTTGTTGGGTTCATCAATTTGAAAAGGTTTTCAGATGAGTTTACTAATGCTTGATTATGTTTTTCGTCGTCATAAGTGTTGTTTATAAGCACTTGATAAAATCGACAGGTACTGGCCACCAACTAGAAGAGTATGATTAGTGCATAGCAATAACGCAATCTTAGCAGTCCTGACACTTACATAGAGATTCGCATCTTTCAGGTAACTCATAATGGCTTTTTGAATTGTTTCATTGCCGGCCAACCTACGAATAAATGTCAAGACAATGTACTTTGAGCCCTACGAAAGACTCAATTGGTGATGTACCTACCATTGACAACCACTGGGGCAATGAATGAACCCATAACATGCTTCCACGGATGCTACACGTAAAGATCCTTCCGATGCACTGGCACACTGCACTACTTGATTGAGAAGATCTTGATTGTTGTTTACCAATTTTTCAAACATGATCGGTGTCGTTTGGCTGTCATGTAGAATAAGCTTTCCCAAAAATCGAAGGCAAATAGCCTTTGTTCTCGGGTCCTGATCATCCGACACGCAAGTCTAAAGAAACCACTGACATTAGCACTTTACTCAAAGAGAGGATTTCTAAAAATCTCGGGTTGGGATCTCACTTCTGTCAGAATGTCCAAGACATTCCACGCATTGTACATAGCCACACCATGTGCTTCACTATTGAGAAAACTGGACAAAAAGGAAAACACTTTCTCGTATATAGTGTCGTCGACAATGTCTTTCGACATGTGCGGTAAAGCATTCAGAATGTTGCGTGCTTTCTCTACGTGAGCGTCATTTAAAGAGGTGGCCATAACATAAAGCAATAAAGGAGGAACCTGTTTTTTTCCTCATTCAATTTGCCACTACAGCTAGTTTTGGACATTTGGCAGCGGTGTCACAAACAACACAATGCCCAGTCCACCGAAATACTCTTCATACTGAACTTTGGCTTGATGTACTTTCGATGTCTCGATCGTATATTGTAGAATATCACATATCATCCAGAATTTCGGATTTTCTCTGCATCTCTTGCCACGTTCTTTCATCAGTTTATGCAATGTTTCCTTCTAAAATTTGGGAAAAGGATATAATGAACACTCACCACTAATGCGATTCTACACGATATTCAGTGTCGGATATTCGTCAAAAACTGTGTATTTAATCTTTAAGCTTAACCATGAATTGATTACACGTTGAGTTTAGTAGTGACTAAATCTGATCTGACGCCTACTCATCATTTAAACATAATAACGCGTAATTAGTTGAAGGAAACAAAGGTATTTCGTCGTAGTCATTGTCATTCCAATATACAGGGCGTCCAATAGTGCGCTGAAATTTAGGCAAAAATTAGTAGAAAAATAGTTGGTTTGCCCTTTACTTCAACGTGTAATACAACGTCTTACCGTGACCATCATAACAGTATTCGATAATTAACAATCGGACGCTAGCGATTCACATAAAAAAAAATAACAAAAAAATTGGTGCTTTCGAGGGTGGGACATGCATTATCTGAGAACTGTATGATGGCTGGAGGACCTTTGGCCATTGGCACATCAAATCTTTTATGTTTTGCCTTACAATTCAGTTATTCATTGAAAGGGCTTGTGTTATTTTTTAGAATTGGATATCAACCAACTTGTGAGTACATTTTTGCTATTTTTTTTTTAGGTATATGTTAATCCTTCCCTCTGGTTTTCCTAGCATACCCTGTACAATTTTAGGTGACAATGACTTTCTTTAAAATGATGTACAACTTGGCTCATAAAAGAACCATTGATGTAATCTAGGCGAAATAATCGAAATAGGAAAACAAGTATTTAACAACAACTTTTAATCATTGGTTATTAATTTTAAAATAGCATTCGATCTTGACGGAGGAAAGCCAATAAACTAATATGCATGGCTTTAAACTTTCAGAAAAATAAATAGCTAGTGAATAGGAAAGCTTAATTATGAACGCGTTCATACGATTATCTGCAGAAGAAGTTTGGTGGGATTTTCAATAAAATTTTGCCTGTGGTATTCGAGACAAGTCATTTCATCAATATATTCCTTGTATGTATGGGTCAGCCAGCACTAACATTCATAAACTATTAGATATAACTTTAATGGTAATTTCAATCAGCATCATATTGTATCAGCCGAAAGTGTAATAAATCGAGAATACGTGAAATAAATATTTTTAACCACTCCCTGCAGCCAAGCCTGCATGTGCAGCTAGACAAAAAATATCGGATGTGTCTTGCGGTCTACGGACAGATGTAGACACAGAGATTGTTCTGGCCCAATCAGTTGAATGATATGATAGAAAGCGTCCCAGAAACTATAGCCTTCAACCGATTGTATTTTCTAATGCCGAGCAGGACGTAGCAGTGGAACTTTTACAATGTAAGGTATATGTACTTGATCTTTTTACATTTTCTTGGCTTAGTCTGTGCTGTCGATTTAATATGTAAGATTTACTTTTCTGTATCATGGGTTCGATATTAAAGCGCATCTCGCTTCACATCGACACATTATCCTAACCCTACAAGTCGTGGGATGGCTGCAACATCAGAATTTGAACGACAAGCAAAAATCAATGGAATCCCATCATAAGACCGGCCTATGAAATGACGGCTACTGAATTTGATCAATCACCCAAGCCGAACAAAACATCATGCTTCAGCCCACGAATTTTTCCTGCCTTACATAGTATGACTTCAAGACATCAGTCGCAATATTCAATCATCTCTCTCAATCTTTGCGTATCCCCCATTTTTCCGCACAAGCATGTATACACCCCCCATTCGAGAATGAAAAAAGCACGCTAGCATGATATATCCAGATACCTGTGGTATTTATTCAAGTGGATTTCCAAGAGATGAGATCCGCAATGTCAAAGCGCAAATTGATGTATTTACGATCAAAGTTAGTCTTTTCAGTTTTATACAATATCATTCAATAATCGTCATCTTCCTCTTCATCATCATACGTCGCGGCCGGTCGTGGTCGGCTTTCATATCCTTCCTCTTGTTCTTCTTCTTCATCACCACGTGCTCTTCTAGAACTTCCTCTATCCTTATTTACGTTCTCACAGGCATCGATCCATGCTGAGTAAACATCCACGGCTTCATCAAGATAGGTAATAGGGCACTGCCATGACACATCGCAGACTTTACACGAAAGATGTCCGACTTTGTTTTGATGATCACTAGGCATGGCGTTAGCAGCTGCAGTATATGGGTTGACAGAAATACGATAGATTCAAAACTGCTTACATTTTGCACTCTATGCTCTTCTCATGATTGCAGAACAAACAGTTGAATTGTTTGTCTAATTCAGGCTTCAGCCTTTTGACGGGCTTTCTATTCGACTTACGCTTTCCCTAAATGCAGACAATGTATATTAGTGTTTGATCATTCGTTGGCTCAGGTTGAGATTCAAATGCGTACCATTGTTTAATGAAGAAAGTGCCAGAAAAGCAGGAAACGGAAAAATCACCCATAAGCGAATGCCACAGTAAAATGGGACAGCTTTTTTTTTTTTGAGTTTCGAGTACCCACCGAGCTTAGACTGGCCACCCACACATCAGTATGCCATTTGTATTCAAAGATCCCGCGGCAGGGTCGCAAACAACGGCACCAACATCTGATACCCCAACCGATTCTCCTCTTGATACCCTGAGCATTTCGTCAATACTCGAAACGACAAGTTTAACACCCAAGCAGCCGGATGTGCATAAGCTAGACAAATCCCCGCTAGGCAGTCGAACGAGAGAGCAAACACAAGAAGAGAGACGGAAAAAGGCGCTCCAGCTGCAAAAGCGCAGTCGACAGAATCAAATTGAATACGCACGTCGACTTGCTTTTGAAAAAACGACTGTGAGTCAAGAAGACAGTGATGATGAACCAGCAACCGAGACAGCCGATATCGTGGATGACGACATGGGTGAAGGCTCCAAGGGACAACCAAAGCAACGTAGAACGAGAAAAATGAAAAAACAGGATGCCTTCCGGTTAGTTTCTCTATTCCTATCAGCCGGTCATAACTTTAGCCATCGTACTAACCTTTTCATCTCAGAGATCAAGTGATGTTTGCAGAATGGTTGATAGATGTGCCGGGAGACCTGTATGAGAATTGGTGCGTGGTTCCTTGTCCGGTCGGTAAGCGCTGTCTGGTCATATCGGCGAATGGTAAGTCGTTTTGATGGTGAAAAAGATATCAAGGGAGTGACGGCTGCTAACGCCACATTTACCAGGGCAAACCACAGCAAGGCTTAGGAGCGGACGAGTTCTCAATAAGTTTGAGTCGATTCTTCCGGCAGGATCGTCCACTTATAAAGGCAACAAAGTGACGGACTACTGTATATTAGATTGCATCTTTGATCCAGTGCATTGGGTATTTTACGTCGTGGATATCATGTGCTGGAAAGGGCATCCAATTTACGACTGCGATACTGAGTTCAGGTGAATTGCTCATAGTTTTGATATGGCTACCACGTTTTTTTCATTTTTTTCTAACAGTGAACCTTGGCTTTTCTATAGATTCTTTTGGGTGGCTACTAAAATACAGGCCGACGAAATGGACGTGCCAAATGCTGGCAACCAATTTTACAAGTTTCAAGCCCTGCAGGCCGCATCCACGACCGAGCTCAAAAACGTAATTGCTAATCCGTACGCCTTTATGCCACCCAACGTCAAAGCCAACCTGGATGGTTACCTGTTTTACAATCGTGAGACTCAGTATGTTGTGGGCACAACGCCTTTGGTATGCTGGCTATCAATAGACAAAGTACAGGAGCTTCTTGTCGATAAAATTAGTCTGTAAATCACTGTAACATCAACAAAACTGCATGCATTTCATTTTGAAGTAGGGAGAAAGCTGCGCATGGGCAATTTTATTTATCAAGTTTTGTACGAAAGGCGTACAGCGGCTTTTTTTAAAAGGGTTTTTTACAATTTTTTTTTTGGGCTTATGAACAATTTTCTTTTTTGGTTTAGGAAAAAAAAATAGTTATGAAACGTCGATAAAAGAGGGGAGGGATATGTTGATGGGGGAAGGGGAGGGTTCAAATTGCGATTGCGCAGGCAAAAAGAGGACCACAAAGGCTGTGGTGTGGTTAAGGCATAGAAAAATTCATTTCCAATGAGACATAAAAAATAAAATGGCCAGGAGTCAAAAATGTTGTTGAAGAATGCGATATGTAACCAAGATGACAACATGGGGGTTGGGTTGTATGCGGAGTCTACATCCACCAGGAGTCATCATGCTGTGCAAATAGGTCTTCATCACCACTTGAGCGAGTTAAGTCATCGGTATCCGAGCCAAATGGATCGGCATTGAAGTCACAGTCTCCTTCTTGATCAATGAGGTCAGACCAAGAGCCACAGCAAGCAGAGTCGTAAGAGAAACCAATTTCTTTGAAAGCGTCCTTTGATTGAGGAATAGACACGGGTGAAACGGTGTCATAAGTACCATAGGCTTGGTCAGATTCGTCTTCGTTGTCTTGATCAAGGAAGTGGTCAATCCTTTGAAACTCCTTCCAGACTTGACGCATGGTAGGGCGATCCTCTGGATTGAGAGCAAGACATTGTTGTACCAGTTGTAAGAATTCATCAGAAATGGATGGGAACAAATCCTTGATAACCATGTTATCTTGGGCGTATTCAGCAAACACGGGATCAGATAGAGATGCTTCTTGCCATGGGTTACGACCAAAAAGAATAGCCAATACAAAGATACCAGTGCTCCAAACATCAGCACTTGCACAGGCATAGCCTTGAGCTGTAGGAGGATTGAAATGCTCTGGCGCAAGGTAACTTGCAGAGCCACATCCATACTCATTGGAATAAGCTTGTCGGGTGGCAAGACCAAAGTCTGCTAGCTTGAACTTGAAATCACGGGAGATGTCGGGCATTTGCAATAGGATGTTCTCCAACTTGATGTCACGGTGATAGATTCCTTGGTCGTGCAAATAGACAAGAGCTTCGATGATTTGATTGCCAGCCATCTGGAGAAGGCTTTGATCATCATCAGAGGTTCCTTTACCGGCATGAGCAACTGCGTAGTCAAAAAGATCACCTTGGTCGCAGAGCTCGAGGACAATGTAGACAAAGTCATCATCTTCAATGGTTCTTTCCAGAGCAACAATGTTGTCATGTTTGAGATGCTGTTGAATTTCGATTTCGGCTCTTTGAAGAGTGAGCTGTTCGGCGTTGAGTCCAGATTTTGTGAGAACCTTGATGGCGTGGTAAGAACCAAACTCCACATGTTGGCCAAGGAGTAGGCAGCCATAGGAACCTGTGCCGATTTCTTCAATGAGTCTATACGTTCCGCCAAGGATCGTATCCAGTTTACTTCCAGCGATAGAGTCCACGGTGTCGTTCATGATAGTATAAATTTTCTTTTTTAAAGTTTCCAAATGTCAAATTTGATTTTGGGGTTTGTCTCTATTTTGGGTGAGACAAGGGTTTTCAATAAAGTCGGATTGGATTTTGGTTTCTTGGTTGGAGGTCGATGCAAGCAAGAATTTTTGGAGTTGAAATCGTCTGTTCAATAAGTATAGGAAGAAACAAATACTATGTACAAAGCAGAAAGGAAGTTAGAGAGAAAAAAAGGAAAAGAAAAACGCAGTATAATACAGAAGTTAAAAGAGGTTATGGCAAAGAAAAACGAAAAAAACGGGTGTGAGAAAAAGAGATGTGGTAGGTGTTTTCGCAGATGGGCGGTTCAGAGTTTGAGAGATATCAACGAGATGTGAAGTTTGATTCAGAGATGTTGGGTGTAAAGGTAAATTTCATAATTTGGTTTGGGAATGGGGGGTTGTTTAGCAGCTCATGTTGAATAGATGTAGTCGGTTTTCAAGAGGTTACAAAGGTTTTCTTTCAAAAAAAATAAAGAGAAGTGAAGGTTTTTGGTATAAAGGGAATAATTAAACAAGACGATGATCCAAGTAAGACGATAATATGAAATGAAAAGAAAGAGAGAAAGAACAGTTGATGGAAACTTATGGATATAAAATGAACATTTTTTTCATGGGGAGTGGGAATGGGACCCCACCTCCCCCCACCAAGACAGGCGTGACCAGTGAGACGAGCCAATCAGAGACATTGCATCAAGACATTCTTAATCCGAGCAAGTTCCTCAATCCGTCATATGACTTGTTTCTGTTTCCTCCGCCCTGATGTTACTCAGACTGATGTGACCCAATAGCCATCACAGCTTCTTGTAAAGTTTGGCCAGTGTCTGATGGAAAAGATGCGTGAATCCAGTGTGTTGCATTGGGATTGAAATACCATGGTTAGTTGTACTTACGATCAATGGAATTTAGGAAGCGTACGAGTTCTTTACCCAACTAATCAAACAGCCGGAAAAATATAAGGGTTGAGTCGAGAATTAGTGAGAATTGCAATACAATTTGGCTTGGGTAAAAAAAAACAACAAACAACTCCTGTACCTCATAATTTCCAGCATCAACAGCACTTTGCAATAATAAAACCGTATCATGGCTTGCAACCGAGAGAGGTTCCAGAGTTTGAATGATGATCAGATATGAAGTCGCTGTCTTTAAGCGGTCCTCCCTTAAGCACAACTTAAAGTTGACCACCCCCCAAATCCAATGTTTAGAATCTGATGACTATTTCTTCTCATTTGACAGGTTTGCCCCTACCTCAAACAAGTCCTGCGGGTTACCGACAATGGAAAATAAATGCTCCCATAGTGCAACCTCTGTCTTGCGGGCACAGCCGACGATGACATCCAGAGCGTGTGGAAATTGATCCAAGAACTGTATAACGATAGGTAAAATGGCGCCTATGTCACCATTTTTTTTTTTAAAGGAGAGGAGTTGTGTAAGTATACTAGCGCAACATTCCCTGCATTAGGGGATAGAACCATGTCACTTACCACTCTCATGTTGATTAGGGCTATCGGCCTCTTTTTCAAGCACAGTGTGCAGTAATATCTCTAATGCATGTCCGAAATACACTAATATTTGAAATATCTTGGCAAATGTCACCGCGTCTACTTCATAACCGTGCGTAAGTAGGTTTCGCAATATGTGGTGCAGGAATAAGTGGGTCTAAAAATTTTAGTGTACCATACGTTTCAGTACATCAGCTCTTCTTCGTAAAAGTTGAAAGATATATCATGTGTTACCTTGGTTATCAACCTAAACTGCAAGAGACCCAAAGTGGTCTGCAGAGTGATGTTCTGCTCAATGCCCACGACGATTCCTTTCCTGAGTAAGACCGCTATAGTAGATACCAAACCTCCGTTATCACGCCATTTTTTTTTTTTTTTTTTTTCGAGCATAGCAAGGTTGTTGGCATTTCTACTTACATAGTGGATAAAAGTCGAGCGGTATGTACACGGCCTCTTCGATGACAGTTTTAACATCATTAGTGCGCCACCGTTTTACATCATCTGTGAAATAAGGTGCAGTTGCAACATGACCAGATGTAAGCGACCGTAATGAATAAGGTCTGTTTCCATCCGTCTCAAATGCGTGTTCAACGGGTGAGTTGGGTTCTCGTAACACATCGTCGTATTCAGACTCTTCACCCGTGATTAAATTCGTAAAGACCTACAACAACGCCCATGTTATTGACTTGGTGCTACCTTAAGGAGATGTCCAAATTGTTTGACTAAACTGACCTTGATCCCTTTTCCATCCACCGCCCATATGGAAGTGTCTAGGTTTCCGAGCCGTTTAGATTGGGTCCAATAATATTCAGCCCTCTCGGCCAGGACATCAAGATCGTAATGGACGTCTCCTACACGGTCATCATCCAAGTACTGTTGTTGTGCAATACTTTTTAGTACCTGCCTTAATGGGACACACGCGCTTCCAGCCAAATTGTGCGAACAAATCACTTGATATTTGCACCAACTTACCTCCGTTTTGGGACTTAAGATTATCAGCTTGCCATCAACAAGTAGCACTAGCCTGGCATTCATGAGATCAATTTCCGTCCCGATTTGACCTAAAGAAAACCCAACCGGTGGTCAATGAAAGGTAAGCAGAAGCTGCTTTGTTTGTGTAATTTTAGGTTGCTTACCTCCACTCTTAGACTCGAGCAAGCTAATACTCCGCACTCTAGCAACTTGGGTAACGACACCAGATAGCGTTATATGCTTCATAAGTTCTACGTGGAAGGCTCCTGCGCCATTTTCAGATCTGCTTGTCAATCGATATATGCTTAAAACATTGTCTGATGTGTATACCAGGAGGTACGACGATGCAACGCTTATATAGACCACTGGGTGCTTCAATGGCAGTTGATGTAACATGTATGCGTTATCGAGATTTGATTCTCGAGAATAAAACCGTAACTGAAAGGATCATAGGCATTAGAAAAAAGGGGCTTATTTTTTCATGTAAATTGTTTCAACTTACTACATGATACCGGCTATGATGACCGTTGGGGACTTCGCATGCTGCAATCAGTACATGTTTGAACCATGCAATGCCTCCACGAACATGGAATTCTTGTTCTTGTTGCTGGTTTCCAAACATTTTCCATCGTCCAGATAAGGTGCTGTAGTGGGCTAAACCTCGTTTACCAGCAATGGCGATCCACTTGCCGTCGGGATCAATGGAAGCGTACTGTTGAAGGAAACGATCATGGGTTAGTAATGACTTGATCGCTATGCTAGCTGTCAGGCTGATACAATGCCGAAACTTCAACATACCCTGATCGGCCAATGTTCAGATATATACATTGTAGGAAGCTGTGGATCTTTGATTAGAATTCATGCCGTTCGCTGTAATCCGCCATGTCATTGAGGTCATTTACGTACCGAGATATGACTCCATGATACTGAGTCGGGGTCAATGGTAGTCGAGCTTTCTTGATGGTCACCGCCATTATACAATAACAAACGATCATCCATCTGCAGTAGTCCATTTTTAGCATTGTCCTGAAGGAAAATAAAATGGAATTATTTGTTATGGGGTTGCATGATGCATGTGAGCATTTAGGCTAAAATCTTACCGGACTGTGCATTAATACAACGGCGGATTTTGCAAAAGGAAGGCTGTAGAGTTTGCTGTATTGCTTTGTACTCGGATCCGGTGATGCGTCTACTAAACTGCTTTTGGAGAGAATGAAGAGTGTTGTGTTGCCGGCCCCCCAGAACTAAATCCATATCCTGTTTAGTTGAAAAACCACTATCTCCTGCGCTTTCGTCATTGAGACTTACCAGAAAATTCACATTGTGTGCAAAGATATCCTGAAAGGGACTATGGAAGGAAAGGGGTTTGCAGGCATACTTAATTTAGAGCGTTTAGAATCAAATGGAAAGATTTGGCAAGACACTTACGTATCTCTATCCTTGATGTTAGATACAGAAACGCTGGTATCCTCTGAATTCTCTGTAGAGCAGAGTAGATGACCATACACACTCCAAACTGCCAATCCGCGACCTTCATATCCCACCGCTAACGCATATCCATCACTTGTCCACGAAACCGTCTTCACCTCACCATACGACTCGCTTTTAGGAGACGTTATTGTCGGAGACCATTGCCTCGGTGATGAAAGGTCCATCTTGTGCGAAAAAGTAGGTGTGGAATTGTAGCTCTGAGCAGAATATACGAAGACATTGCCACTATAGGAGGTATCGCATGATTAACACTAGTCTCTTGCGTTCTGATGATAATGTACTATGCATACCTTTTCGTTCCAATGGCAATCAGGGAGAAACGTGCATTGATCGATATAGACGTAGCGTGTTGTTCTTGCAGACTTTCATCGCCGGTATTATGGAAACATAACCCAGACCAAGAACTTTGTACTGAAAACGACGGCATAATCGGGATAATATCTTCATGCTCATGACTGCTTGTTTCTTTCTTTTCATCACCAGCTTTTCCTTCATTCAACGTATTTCCGGTCTTGGCTGCCTGCAATGATGAATTTCAAGGAAGATATAAGCAAACCAAGGCTTAATGGAGTGCTAACTCCGGGATGCTTTGCGCATTGAGTACCTCTATTGCTTCCTTACTCCCCCTTCTGGACCTTGAGTGGGATTTCAAACATTTTACAAAATGTGCGCGACCATCTGAAGTTATCCATACTGAAATGTTCATGGCCTTGTTGTAGGTCATATATACAATGGCTACATTTTTGCATAAAGATTGTGTCAAATAAAATCTCTGTTTCAGTATACATCTGGCCGTATGCTCGTAATTCCAGCAACTACAAGCCTGATGTCCATAGTAAGAAAATCACCTACATGTGTCGGGTCGTATCCATGCCATTTTTGACACCATGTTTGTACCCGTTTGACTAACTTCCTGTGGGTTCCAAGAAACCCGCTGTACAGCTGTAGGCTTCATAGTTGTAATAATAAGACTGTCTTCAGAAGATGTCCCACTATAAAACGATGGTAAATACAGCGAACGCATGCCGGACATCAAGTGTACGAATTCATGTACGTTACCATGATATACCAGCATCTATTCTAATAGCGAGACGAAACTTGATGATCATAGTCTTGGGGCCCTTGGCTTCTCCCGGGCCGTGAGTATATCCATGCGTACTTTGGGTGCTATTTAGCTGTAATGAAGCATTTTCGAACGGGAGAATGACATATAACAACAGGTACTGTTTGTCGGTCTAAGTTTGCATTGAAGAACAATTTAAGTATATCGAAATCAAATTTTTTCCCGCATTTTCACTGTTTACATACAATGGCAACAAAGGCGGTTGCATCTGGCTTCCATATTAACGAAACGTTTTTGCCAAAGTCTCGTACGTGAGCGGACGAGCGCTCAACATGTGACAAAACCACTCTTGGCTAAACATATCAGATCCAGTATAGATTAGTATATATATAATTCATTGGCTCCAATATATAGCGTTTTTAGCTGTCTACCTTGACTGACCAAAGCTGTATTGAGCTCTGAGTGCATGATACAAAAAAGGCAGCTTGAGATGTGGGTTGAACAGCGACGATGTCCAGTGGTTGAGGGAAGACTGTAGTGTCGGCAAGCGTCGTTGAATCTTCTAAGTGGTCATTAGCATCCTTATTGCTACTACAATTTTCAAGAGATAGTTCGTTTGCGAATCCAGTTGCCCAGTACATTGGTACACCAGATGCTCAAACAGTGTCAGGTCGATCGCACTTGATGAAATTTGAATTAGAAGTCCGTGTGCTCAAAACGCTGTCAACGAAATTGACTCAAAAAGTGAACTGATGATTATTGCAACCGCGTACAGACTATTCTAGCGGGCGAAATAACGCAGTATGACGCTTCATCCAGTGTATTGGTGTAATTCTTAGCATTTTATTAAGATTTTCCAATGAGTCTAATTAGTTACTTCAGTCTCGCCCTAAAACATCGAGCTTGTACATAGTAATTCGTCCAAAAAAGTCTGTGCTTTCTTCGAATATAAGTTTCAGTCTTTGGACAGACTTTGGGCATTGTACATTGAATGACTGTGGCTGATTTACATCTTCAGGATATACTGTTCCTAGATCCACATTGTAGTTGTTCGGCGCCTCAGCTTCACTAGCAGCCAGAACGCATTTTTTGCCAACAAATCCGCCTTGAAAGGTCATCAAAACAGTCTCGATCTCTACTGAGCGACCAAAATCAAGCAAAATATGTTGTGGGAGACCCTGTTTGACGA
Organism: Umbelopsis vinacea; assembly: GCA_016758895.1. Classification (NCBI taxonomy): domain Eukaryota; kingdom Fungi; phylum Mucoromycota; class Umbelopsidomycetes; order Umbelopsidales; family Umbelopsidaceae; genus Umbelopsis; species Umbelopsis vinacea. The sequence continues at coordinate 1,124,907 of JAEPRA010000008.1, read as the reverse complement.
GCAAACCTGTATTAAGTATGCATTTCGTACGTTGATCACTCTTCTTTTAGCGCGACCTACCTGCTCAGAATTCCAACAGGTTTCTACGCTGTCGTCCGTAAGATGCTGCTTGCCATAGTTGGTTGTGTCACGATTCAGCACTGAGCTTACTCTAAAGAAAGGTTAGTCGAAAGAAATATAAGTTTGCGATTGTTTCTTGTCACTAACTTTAGTCTAGTCTCTGCAGAAATGAGGGATCTTGCTGTCATTCTCGATTTCAAAGTCGGCGAGACCACCACCTCAATGATGCGGAAAATTGCCCTCCAAATTTAGCAAGTCACGCCTGGCGGCTGCAAGACAATGTGAACCGTGCTCTCCGCTACCCTTCACCATTGAACTATGACAAAATCAAGAAAGCGCGGCAATAGGACAAGTCGGCCGCCAGCTGTTCAAAATCGAGATCAATACCAAAGATTAGATCAACCAAATGGATCAGAAGATTCCCAAAATTCGGCAAGATCTACTCTTGGAAGGTTATTCGGTAGAACACCTTCCGCAGACAGCCCTTCACAAGAACGCAACGTTTACTTTTCCTCACGGCCACAAGATGGAAGTTTTAGTCCTAGGCAGATATCCCCACTATCGCCCAATACAGGCTCAGAGCAACCGCCTACCGATCTTTTGATCGATATAGGTCCACCGCCCAGCACCGCTATAGCCGGCTATCTAAACGATGACCCATATAACTCTGATATTGATACCACGTCAAGACATACCTCAGTGGCAGAAGAAGATGTTTGTTTTCCACAGCCGGACATTGAGAAACATCAGGGAGAGACCGATTACGGCGCTTTGGAAGAATTCTTGGATGAGGAAGGTGCCGTTCTGTTTTCGTCACCCACCACCGAAAGGTCCAATCGAAAGTCGTCACGAAATGTATTTACCGCAAGCCCGACAGAAACAAGCCCTACAGGAGACAATAACATTAGAAAACGGCATAGGCGTTTGTCGACAGTTGGGGAGCGCCGATTTTCAATGTATGGCGATAGAGATAAGGTAAACATTTGGTAGCCGTAATTATATTGGCATAATGACACCGTCATCTGACATAGCATAATTTTTTGCCACGCTATTTCAGCATCTAGATGTCGATCAACAAGACAATAGCTATCGCATTACATTTTATTCTCCCCACTTAAGCGCTACAATTCATGCTCGTACCATATCTGAAGTTCCCTCTAATGGCGAAACATTAGCAAGCATGATGAAGAAAGGTCAATATTGGATTGACATATTGAATCCGACGGATATGGAGATGAAAGCCTTGAGCAAGGTAAATCGACATGTTTTATGATCTTGTAACGTCCTTTTTTTTTTTTTTTTTACCGTTTACTAAGTGTTCTATAGATCTTCCATATACATCCATTGACGACAGAAGATATCACAATGGAAGAATCAAGAGAGAAGTGCGAAGTGTTCAAAAACTATATCTTTGTTTGTTTTCGCTCTTTTGATGCCGACCAGTACTCTTTGAACTACCTGCAACCCATTGGTCTATATATTATTATGACACGAGAGGCGATCCTAACCGTGAGTGTATAGCATTTTCTCAACGGGTCTAGTATACGTGTCTCTAATTTAGTATACGTGTCTCTAATTTATCTGTTTCAAGTTTCACTATCGACCTATGATGCATCCACATAACGTTCGGAAGCGCATCAAACAGCTGAAAGATTACATTAATGTCACACCAGGTAATTACATATGGTTTGTAAGTTGTATAATCGAACATTGGCTCAACCATCATTTTCAGATTGGATCATGTACGCTCTCCTGGACGACATTACCGATACCTTTGCACCCCTCATCCGAGCTATAGAGTTTGAAGTGGATTCAATTGACGAACTCGTTCTCATTTTGAAGGAATCAGAGCAGTCAGATATGCTTCGAAGAATTGGATATTGCAGGAAACGAATGATGGGCCTATTAAGATTGTTAGTGTCCAAAGCTGATGTTGTAAAGACGATATTAAAACGAAGTGAAAACCGTAATACTGACGGTCTTGGCCCTGCACTTTGCCCGGAAGTCGTATTATACCTTGGAGATGTTCAAGGCAAGTGGTTTTTTATAATGAAATGGCACTTTATCATCTAAACTGAACAATGCAAATCTTTAGATCATATCATCACTATGCTTCAAAGTTTAAACCACTACGAAAAGATCAGTTCTCGGTCCCACAGCAATTACCTTGCCCAGATATCCATTGAAATGACTCAAACCAACAATGAAATCAACGACATTCTGTCCAAACTCACAGCTTTGGGTAGTATATTGGTGCCTATGAATCTTGTAACTGGTTTATGGGGTATGAACGTGCAAGTTCCTGGACAAAACGAGGTCAGTTCAACGAGGCATTTAACAGTTAATTTTTGGCTCAAATTATTCATACCATCCATCTTGGCATATGTAGGAGGGCTTAACTTGGTTCTTTTCTATTATGGGAGGTGAGCTATAATTTGTACATTCATCTTACTCGGTATTGTATTAATATGTTTCCTTTTAAAGGTATCTTGACATTCTGTATTGCCAGCACCATCGTAATGAGGGCGTACAACATCATATAAAACGTTTCGCTGTTGGATCTATAGAGAGGAAGTTAAGCGATCCAAAAGGAAAAGTGAAATATAATGAACGATAATAAATCTGATATTTTTTATTAATGCAGACAGTGCTTTGTGGGCATTTTAGTAAAAGTTCTTCCGAACCATGATGCGTTAAATGAACCTCCTGCGTGAGAGTTCACGTGATACAAATGAGCGAAGTAAATTCGGAAATGTTTCTGCATTGAGTGCTTCTCCCAGTTGCCAAACCCCTTTCTACCAACAGTCCCAATAAATTAGAACACTACCTCACCTTGAAGCATTGTCTCAACGACGTAAGCACTATTGAATTCCTATACACTGCACGTTGAAGGATCTTCGTAAAATAACAGTCATTGACTTTGTTCACTTTTTACCTACAGCAATCGGGACAGTTCGTTCAAAAACACAGTTAGCTTGGTACACCGCACTCAACGGTCATGTTCGCAGACGATGAAGACTGCGATTGCCCGCTTTGCATGGAGGAGTTTGATCTCTCTGACCGAGGGTTCAGACCGTGCCCTTGTGGTTACCAGGTAACTATTGTTAGCAACTACGGCATGACCGTTTGCGTGTCTCGAAATGCTGCCTACACAGAAGGGGTTCTGACCTGATCACTGCTATCTAGATTTGCCGATTCTGCTGGCACCACATTAAAGAGAATCTCAATGGACGATGCCCAGCTTGCCGATCATTGTATAGTGAGCAGACCGTTCAGTTCGTTCCAATCAGTCAGGATGAGATAGCTCGCCTCAAGAAGGAGAAGAAGGTCAAAGACCGACGCCAGAAAGGAATGGAGTTGTCAAGCAGGAAACATCTTTCCAATACTAGAGTTGTGCAGAAGAATCTGATGTATGTTCTTGGCCTGACTGCAAAATATGCCAATGAAGAGGTAAAGTTGCGTCAGCCACGATAACAATTTTGTTGTCACACGTATTGATCATTAGCACGCATTGTTAGGCCGATATGTTTCGCCAATTTGGCAAGGTTACAAAAATTGTAATTAGCAAAAGACACGGCTCTCAACCGGTATCTGAAGATGATGGCCAGTCGACTATTGGTATCTATGTAACATACAATCGTAAAGAAGACGCTGCAAAGGCTATCAGCGGCTTGGACGGAATTACAAAAGATGGACATGTGTTAAGGTATGTTGTTTTGGTTGTTAGTTAGTTCACTCTCAAGGTAAAGATCTTAACAAAGTGCTTTAGAGCGTCTTACGGGACAACAAAGTACTGTACATATTATTTGAGTCATATGCCCTGCCCAAATTCAAGCTGTATGTATCTACACGAACAAGGCGAAGAATCTGATAGTTACAATAAGGAGAATCTTTCGATCAAGTAGGTTTAATCAGACTTTGACTCAATGGTTCTTTTTACGATCTCTATACTAATGCACACTTCTCGTCAAACTCAATAGCAAGCAGCAATTGTCAGAGGTTCAGAAGAGTGAAAGTTCAGGCACACCTCTCGCGACATCGAATGCTCGTAAGCTTGTTGGAGGAAAGGACGCTCCCTTGAAAGGACAGGTTCAAAAATCGAGTTCAGCAGACGTTACAGGTGATAAGCCTGCATTGCCTGCAAAGGCTCGCTGGGCAACATCGTGGACTACTACGACTGAAGCAAAAGTTGATAGCCCTACTGATTCTGAGATCACGCCCGAAAACTTTGGCCCATCTCTGACTGACGCTTTGACGTTGCCACAGAAGCCGAAGCATTCACCTTCTTTGCCCAAGCGTAAGGAAAAGCGTATTCCAAGATCAAGCAAAGCTGTCCGTTTGGACCAGATCGATGCCGCGATTCTTGCTCCAGCTTCCACAGCAACTACTTCTAGTAAACCTGAAGTTGTATCTGAAAATGAGAAGGAAGATATGGAGGTGTTGATGGAAGAAGATGTCAAGATGACAGAAGATGTCAAAGAGGCTGTGGACGCGAAGGTGGCCGAACCCCCAGCTCCTACTGCTCAACCACCTAAGGCGCCGAAAGGCTGGGCTATTATTCCCACTGTCAAACCAGAAACTGCCAAACCACCTGCATTGGCTAAACTTGGTCAGATTCCACTGCCTGCTCGAGGAGAGAAGCGACCTGCTCGTACAGATAACAGTAAGCGAAAGGAAAAGCGCCAAAACCAACACCAAAAGACAGAGACAAAAGATGAATCGCTTGAAGGTCTACAAACTGCGACCCAGACGAAGTTAATGGAAGAATCTACTCCTACCGAAAGTCACCAGGCAGCTGAAGAGCAAACCCAGGGAGATGCTATCACCAATACTGGCACGATCTCGGAAAATCAGGGTGAATTGTCTGCTGCTCAAGTTGATGATGACATTGCGTTCGCCGAGCAAGATGCTGTGAAGAGTTCAGATGGTGTGACTTCCGCCTCTGAAATCACTCTAGATATGAAAAACTCTGAAGTGTTATTGGAAACCGATTCGTTCATGGTTGAAGGTACTTCTGCTCACAGCGAGGAAGTTATGGCTGCAGAAATTGATGAAACGGTTGCTGCCCAATCCGACATGTTGCAAGACAGCATAGCAGCTGAAGAAATGGCCGAGGATTTTGAAGAAGTTGAAGTGATTGACGACGAAGATGATTTGGACGACGCCATGGCCATGGAGCGCGAAAAGCTGAGGGATATGTATGGAAGCACTGATTCGGAAGCGGACGATCAATCTTCATACGAATTTGACGGAGAAGAGCATATTGCGAAGCTGCTATCTGATGAGGTTGATGAGGAATTCGATTTGCTCCAGTCGTACCCTGTTCCAGAAGAAGAACCTCCAATGGCAGGTGACAACAGAAATCTTCCAGAAAGGTTTGATGAAGGATCCAGCCATGCTACTAGCCAGCACGAAGGCCCCAAGCCAATGAAGCTACCGCCTGGCCTTGGATATCCCAGCATGAACCCTCCTATGACTCCACCGCCGTTTGGCTTTAGTCCAATGCACCACCAAACACTTCCGCCTTTTATACACCGTGGCTTCCCTCCAGGTTTGATGCCTCCACCTGGCATGTTACCTCGAGGTTATGATCCTTTTATGGGGCAAGATGCAGAGATGATGATGGCACGACGTTTGCAGCATTCACAGCAGATGATAGCCGCTCTTGGTATGATGAATTCTGGAGATCGATCCCGCGGTCCGCCCAATTTGCCACCGCCTCCACCTATGTCTATGCCCATGCATGGGCCACCTGGAGTACTTCCCCCACCACCTCATTTAGGTGAACATCCTGGCCCGATGTTTCACTCAGGCTCACCGTCGCATGGACAACTACATGCCCATCCAGCGCAAAATCCTTTCCATTCACCTTTTGGATATAGAGGAGATGCTCCATCGCCTTTACGCGATCATGCCATCCCACCGCCACAGCATAGTCCATACCACCAAGTAACACACACTCATGATATCCAACCTTTACAGCAGTCTTCTTTGCCAGAGAACAATCAAGTTCGTTCTATGCAAGAAGGCTTCCGAGCCTTGTTACCCAATGTAAATATTAGCTTCGGGTCGTCAGCTGGTGGAAATAATGGAAATGTACAAAGTGATCAACGAGCCGTTGAGGATCGGTCCCAAGGTAGCTTCAGCGACAATATTGGCATGTATCAGAACGTTGGCCAAACAGCAAATGTGCCTCACCCTTTTCCATTCAACCAGTCGGCAAACGATATGAATAACTTGGACTCTCGCCATGATACAGCTCAAATGCAGCAATCATCGCTTCAGTCTCCCACTAGCGCTCATCGTTCACATAGCCCAAGCATGCCCTTCGGTAGTCAGCAGCCTTTCCGTGGCGCTGGTGCGATTCAATCCGACATGAATGATGTAGGAAACTCTGCGCAACGACAACATAGTATGCAAAAGCCATCTTTTCCACCTGGATTTGGACCTCAGCAGACTCCAATGACGGATATCTCTGACGGCCTCAACAAATTGCAACTAAGCCCACCCATAGCTAATCATGGACGACCGCCAATGTCATCGCAAGGAACAGGAATATCCGGGCTGATGATGCCACAGGTTTCAAAGGATGAAAGCGGTAAAGACATCAGAGCAGAGGCGCAAGATTTCTTCGGAAACTTTTTAAAGCAGGCGGCAGCTCACCAACAACCGGAAGAGAAACCCAAGGGTATGTCATTTAGTTCACATGGTATAAAAGTGTGTCGTTATAAAGACAAAAAGCGTTCTTTACTAACGGTTTATTTTCTTCGATGAAATTTTGAAATAATTTAGCAAGCTCAAGTGCGCCTTTCAATGACCCAGCCATTATGGCAGCTCGTGTTGCTTCGCCTCCGAACTCACAACCAAAGTTCTCTGAACCAATGCAGAGCCCTATACACACTCATCAGTACCGTCCTTCGCCTCCGATGCCTCAGAATCAAGTGCAGGACCCTCGCAATCATCAAATGGATAGGCAAGGCTATCAACAGCAACCTCCTATGTTTAGTCCTCCACCTGGTCTAATGCCAAGCATGATGCAACCACCTTACATGTTCCGCAACAACATGTCAGGACCTCCCGGGATGCCACCGTCCTATATGCACGGTCCTCCGCAGCCTTTCCCCATGTTGCCTCCAGACATGCGTATGCCGCCACCGGGTATGAGTCCAGAGGAGCATCATCATAGATTGGAGCAGTTTATGCGGGCAAAAAACCCTGGGTCGTCGTTGTAAAATTGCAGACGAGGAGATAGTGTAGGCCATTTTCTATTAATCTGCACTATTCTATTTGTGTTCTTTCTTTCTTCATTTTCATTTTTTTGCGTTTTAATATGTGTTCTGTGTGTTGATTAGCAGGCAATACTGTTCAGTGCAGCGTGTACAAAGTGTTTGTCTAAACGCGTCTGAACTTGTATCGCTTGTGTGGTTACATAATGTACAAAAAATATGGACTTCAAAGCCAAATAAACTTGATATTGCCTCAAGTGAGTTTCTCTAACCCAGTCGTTTGCAACTAGAAAAAGTGGTTCATTCAATTCTATATTTTTCATTCCGAGTCCTCATCGCTATCTGGTCCATCCATAACAATGTCCGGCATATCCATGTCATCCTCGTCATCAGAGCCGACAGCAGCTACCACGTTGGTTGTCTTTTTGTCCGCTGATGCCTTGGGAGCAGCCTCGATGATAGTAGTAGTTTGGGTTGTTTCGATAGATGTGGCATGGCGGGTGGCATGGTGATTTGACAGGTCCTTTACTGAAACCTCGGTGTGTACCTTCTTTGACTCAACATACTCGGTTTCAATCTCTTTGGGCTGCGCCTTCGCTGCTACAACAGATGAAGGGGTGACAGCCGTGGTAATTGGTGCCTTGGGAGTCTGTACTTCTTTGGGTTGTTCATGGTGAGCAGTGGACCTGACGGGTTGAGGGACTTCAAAGGCCGGTTTCTTTGCAGCTGGAGGCTTTTGGGACATGTTTGACATTTCATCGGCGAAAGACTTGACTGGTTCCCGTGGGGCATATCGGTCCTCCATATCTTGATCCTCGTCAGTCTTAGAGGCAACTTTGTCATCTTGGAGTGATTTTGGATCCACTAGATTTCCAAGCCCAGGAATGTAGACAACGGCTGCAGCTTTAGATTCGGTTCTGGGTATAGGTGGGAGTCGAGAATGCATGACCAACTCGCAAACCGAGAGTGCCTGTATGCAAATAACCCGGAGGCGATGAGACTGTGAGTTGGCACCTGCAGAGAAGATGCGAAGTGCATGCGGCAGAGTACTGGCTTGGGTTTCGATGGGTTTCATAACGGATGCCAACAAACATTCATAAAGCTTCTCGGTAACGCGCTCGTCATTGCTGCTAGCTTTAAGTTGGTAACTGTCATTCATAATGCGGGTGATTATCAGACTATCAATTGTGGAGCGCTGTTCGGCAGACAATGAAGATCCATATGTGATAAGAAGTGCTTGTAATACTGGATAAGACAGTCAGTGTCAAGCACTTATAACATAGGTGCATATACATAAGGGTTTACAAACCTTCAAGACCAGAGAAGAGCAATGATAAGGGCGAATCTTCCACTGTACCAAACGCGATCTCATCTGAGTTCGTCAAATCTCTCTTTCTCTTTTTTCCCGAACCCTGATGTTATGATATTAACGTGTGAGTATCGACTGTGGTCATTTGATAGGTGTAGTACAATCGAATAAGACACGCAATACTAACCTTGGCACTTGTATGTTCAGCTGCAGGTTTGGCTACAGGAGTTGTTCTTTTCTTGGGCAAGCGCAGGTCCTCAAACAAGATGCCTAGTAGCGGCTTGCAGATCATCTCGCCAAATCCCACTCCAAACTTTTGCAAACACAACGTCAACACCTCGTACAATGAAGCCTTGAGCACACTATAGAAGGATATCATGAGATGTGGGTAAACAGACTGACTTTGAGATCCAGGTATTACTTACCGTTTGTGCTTATTTTGCGACAAAAGCTGGAGCAATAAGGAAGAAAACAAACGAAGATAACGCAAAAGGCTGGTTCCGCAACTAAAAGTATGAGGGGATCGTTAGAAGGACTATTCTATCACGAACGGTACTAATGACCCTTTCATATTTGTGTTCAGCTTACCAGTGGATCAATGTGGCAAATACTCTATTTGCACTCAATAATAACTTATGAGTACCAGCCATTAAGCAATTGTATTCACCATTGTCCTTAAAATCTCGCATCTATTCACAAGTGTATCCAAAGTTAGGTCCAATACCTCTACAGTCTACCAAGACATATAAAAAATGCTTACCAAAGATCCGTTATTAACATTATAGATGCGGCAAAGATAGTCTACTATTTGAGCAACAGGGACACTAACTGTTGCATTTGTTGAGGTACTGTGGATCTCAATTAGTAGGGTCATAGCCAATTACCATAATACCAATATGCACACTCACGTTAAAGTCTTCACAAGTGCTTCGTTAATGGCTGACACTCTATTAAACAAGATAATGAATGCATCCTGGTATTCGGACATGACAGGAGGAAAGTCATATGCTGGTAAGCGATCCGAAACATTTGACTCTATAGAATTTGATAGGAACAGATAGAGAAAACGTAAGTACCGATGAGAAAGTTCTCGAGTGCATCGCTTTCACCGTTCTTACCTTCATCAATTGTATCGAAAAGTCGGTCTAAAGAACGATTGGCTGTACCCAATAATCGCATGGCGGTGTTCCTCCACATCTCACCACGGTTGGCAACAGTTGCTGTCAAGAATATGGTGGATAAACAGCTTGCTGCTTTCTCGGTAAGCTCAAATCGGTTGTCAGATGAACCGTCCAAGAGAGACAGGCACAGCTTTCGGCAATTATCAGCGGCAGGTCTAGAAGTTGTTGGGAAATGGGTGAAACCAGACATGAAAGCGTCAAATATGGCAGGCTAAATGAGAAAAAGCACGCACAACAAATGTAAATATCTCTTTCTCATAATGATCAACACCCAGTAGCTCTTACTTACCAAAAGATCTCTATTTCCACTCAAATTTAGCAATGTGTGATTGAACTTTGGTAAATTTGGAGAAGTGACTTCTCTTTGCACCTCTGGTTTATCCGCGGTTTTCGCGAACAACAAAGTCAATGTTTTGATAGCCATGTCATGTACCGAAGTTGGTTCAGGCCGCTAGTAGAGAATTAGGTTAGATACAGCGTACGGATCTGAACAATGGGAAATCAACGTACGGTCAGAATATTGAGGATATTGAGAACCCATGATGCAACATTGGCGTGATAAAGTTTGCTAGACTGCTCGCAGGTGGCCTTTATAAGGGAGATAGACGCCCACCGAGCCGTGCTGTTCTTTGAATGAAGCAGTGAATTCAAGCGAGTGATCCACTTGTGGAACTTTGACAAGTCGCTGGATTCATCGTCCAAGTACCGATTATTAGAAATACTCTCGAGAACAAAAGGAAGGTTGCTCTCAATATGATTCTCGTCCGCTAACTGTCCTAAAAGACCTTGAAGTTGGTCTTGATTGGCCATGGCTAGTTGATTAATACTGCACGCTTGTAGTCGAACAATTATACTGCAGCCAATTTTTTTTTTTCTTCAAGCTGAAGTGGACTGCTTTTGGCAAAAGAGGGGTTTTTGTGACAAAATGAAGGGTTCTTTAATGATGAATGCAATTATTGATGCTTCTATATGTAATCTAATTGAAGTATTTATCCAAACTTTCACCCAAATATGTCTCAATTTGAGCATTGACTTGGTGTACAAGCTTCTCGACACGAGCATCATCGTCTTCCATGAGTTCGGCCAAGAAGGAAATGCTTTCGGCCAAGAACAAGAGCCACTCTTCACCGAGGCGAGTGTACAATTCTTCCAAGCAGCGAAGGGCAGCCAGTCTAATTTCAGGATCATCTTCACGAGTCTTCATCAACACACCATGGTTAAGTGGTTTCCAGAGAGCATCGTTGGACACTGTGACGGCCATTTGACCAACCAAAGGAACTTGGTAAGTGATCATGCGTGCGAGATAGTCCTCAGAATCACCAGCTTCAGTGACCAGCATTTGGTTCAAAACAGGCTGAAGAATCTTTTCAAACTTCTCAGCGTTCCAAAGATTATCGCTATCGTACAAGAATGATTTGCGAAGAGTGATCATGATGTAGTTCCAAAGATTGTTGGGTGCCTTGTTACCATCAGTGAAGAGGGTAAGACACTTGATGGTATAATCAATGACATATCCATAGTAAGGTGTGAAAATGCTCTGTGAAAATGAAGGTTTTAGTATATAGTTCGATCATAAACGTCATAAATTTCATTTAGCAGCAACTGCTTTGCTTACCTTCAACTTCTCCAAAAGTCCATCCAAAAGCTTGTAGAAGAACAAGGCTCGGCATTCTTGATCAGCATCCATAGCGTCACTGCCTTCTTGAGCAAGTTCAATGGTAGCCCAATCAAGCGTCTTCAAGAAGACTGGCTTGAACAGGGTCTCATTAAGCTTCATAACGAGATTGATGAAAGCTTGAACGGATCGATCTTCCACTTCAGATACGGATTCTCCTGAGAACTCGGATTGATGCAATCGTCTAAAGTCAAATACCGACAAGAAGAACTTGAAGATTTGCTTGTAGTTAGCGGTGATATCATCGCGCGACATCGACTTGATGGCATTATCAACAAGCTCCAAGAGAGCCAGGAGTGATTCCTTGCCGTTCTTGATACCCGAATCGAGATATGCAAACACTGGGGTAAGCAAGACACGAGGAGCAACATTGGTAGCCATTTCACTCAACAAAGCGTTGGCCTTCTCGCGAGTCAACTGTTGCTTCTCATCAGCGGTTTCATCATAACTCTGGATGGTGTTGTGCAATGCCAAAGCCAAGAGTCGTTGGACGTATGGGCTGATGAAGTGAGGCATGACATGGACGATGGTCTCAAGGGAGGTGATAGCACTGAGTTGAAGAAGGACATCGGGAGATTGGTCTTCAGTGGTAGCTTCAAGCATGTTAAGCACAATAGGCATAAACTTGGGAAGAGCAGGAATGGCGCGAGTTCCAGTTTCGTTGCTGCAGAAAGATATTGATCATTAGCATGTTATTAAAAAGTTTGCAAAAAAAAAAAAGTGATATATATATATCTTACCAAATAAACGTCAGGCACACCAAACTGGGAATCTGCACCTTGGAGTTATCGGAATTGAGGGCGTTATCACCAATGATGATGGGCAGAACACCAGCGAATACTTCAGGACGAGATGATCCAAAGTGGCGAGCAAGAACAGTAATACAATCCAATGCAGTTTGCTTGGTAACGATTCCAGCATCATCATTTGCGGTTTCAGAGTCAACAATGGAGGCAAATTGTGGGACAATTTCGACCAACTCGTGATGATGAATCTTAAGAGCCTTGCTGTTCATTTCTTCCACTCTGCTCTTGAACAACTCCATGGCCTTTCTACGAATAACCACATCTTGGTGCTTGATAAGATGGCTGATGGTATCCACGAAGGCAGGAATAGGAAGAAGCAAGTTGATTCTGTCCAAGGTCTTGTATGCGACCTTCAAGGTTTCCTTCCATGACTTGACAATACCAGGAGTGGCACTGCTGGTTGCAGAGTATTGTGATACATACTGAGAGAAGTATTGAATGATCTGCAGCACACTTTCGGCAGCCTTGGTATACTGCTGCTGCAAAGCAGTTTCAGCTTCAGGATCGGCATGGTTCGTGCTGACAACTTTTTCGAGGAAAGGTCTTGAGCCAAGCAACTCATAGGCAAATTGCAAGCATGCACGCTTGAATTGTCTCAACTGCTTTGCAGTGTGCTCATTAACGTTGAAGACAGCGGTGGCTGCCATTTCAACGTCCTGTGGCTTGTCGTTAGGCAAGGTGAGCAAGCTATCCATCAACAAGATAAGGGAGTGCAACTGGGTTTGCACAGAGAACTCGTGAGAAATGGCCAAACTGAACTCCTTGACAGACTCGGCTTCAGATGATCCCTTGTTGGAGCGGTCGAGATAACGCTCGAGAACAAGAGAAATGATGGCATACAAGAACTCTTCTTCACCAAGAGTGTCAACCAAAGTTTTGAAAAGATGAAGTTGTCTATGCTCTGGAATATGAGACAAAGCATCGACAAACACCTTGAGAATAGGCTTGACTTCCAACACCAATGAAGCTTCGCTCTGCTTGCGACTACGGCTGGAAGCAACCAAGGCAGGAAGAATCTTCTTCAAAGTCTGTTGAATGACCTGGAAACTGTAGTTATCGTCTTGGCGAAGAACATTGGCTCCCATAAAGGTGAAGACAGGCATGATGTTGTGGAGGACACTTTCGGCATCCAAAGAAGCAATAGCGGCCATCAGCAACAAGGCAGAATTATGAGTTTGTGGGTTGTTAGTGGAGCGGATGCACTGGACAACAAGGTGAACTTGAAGTTGAGAGGCAGCAGGCTGAATGTTTTGCTCTTCCATGGATTGAACAATCTTGGTCAAAGCAGTGAGGATCAACTGGTTAACGTATTCCAAAGAGACAGGGCTGTCACTCAAGTTGGCGCTGAGCAAAGCAGACAGTACGTCAAACAAAGACTTGGCAAGTTGGACGCCATTGTTGATGGTCTTGTATTCGAGAATCTCGAGAACAGTGACGAGAACAAACAAGTCTGACTCCACAGTCTCTTTAGAGGGGGATGCCTGTTTGCGAGACTTCTTGCCGTGAGGGGTTTCTGGTGGTCGCGAGAAGTCATTGATCTTTTGAGCAGTCTTTTGTAAGAAAGGTTCGATTAAGGCAACATCAATTTCAATATCTCGGATGACTGACTTAACAGCCTTGATGTCACGTTGATCACTATCGGTAGCGATATCGACCATGACAGCGAACAGAGTTTCCTTAGCCTTTGCTGGTGTTGCTGAGAAGAAAGGAGCAGTGATCTGCTGAAGAGCCATACGGCGAGTGGAGATTTCCCAGACATCATCATCTGTATCAACTTGCATGTTGTACTCGTTCTTAAGCAAGCTGCAGAACAACTTTAGAGACTTGTCGTTCTTGGCGGTACCCAATTCAGGAGCAAAATCGGGTGTGAAGCATCGAATAAGTTCAGTAATAAGCTCAGTAGATTCCTTGGAGATGGATCGAGTCAAAGTACGCTCCAGCAAGTCAAGTAAGCTGCTAATCTTCTTGGGAGATTGGACGAGGTTAAGCTCCTTCAAAAGAACAGTCTGTCCATAAACGGTAGGGTACTGGTCGATGCATGAAAGCAAGTAATCCAAAATACGAATCATCTTGGTCTTCTTCTTAGCGGCTTGGCAGGCATCGAGGTACTCATTAAGCACAACAGTAACATAGTTAGCGTCTTCACCCAGTTCACGTCGCTTATACCAAAGGTGATCCACGAAATGACCAGCATCGGAGGGGCTGAGCTTGGTGATATGGGTCAAGCTTGAGCCATAGACGGGGGCAGACACCTTATTCTTGGTTTCAGCACCGACAGCCTTCTGGTAGAATTTGTCGTTACCAACGGCACCCAAGTTTTCATACACGGTATGAAGTTTTCCCCAGCATACAACGGCCTCCTTTCTGACGGCAGTTGACTCGTGACCTAGAAGGACCAACAAACTGGGGACAAGTGCTTGATAATCTAGCTTATCTTGAGCGTGAGCAGTAAGATACATGCTGGCCAGTTGAAGGGCACGACCTTTGATGATCGGTGTGGCGACAGTATCGTTTTCTGTCCAAGTTCTTGCCAAAAATTCAAGAAGGTTGCTCTTAAGATGAACAGACACCAACTTCTCCATGGCCAAATTGTACAGAGTTGCGGTAGGACTGGTAACAAGGATGCTGAAAATAAGAGACAGAGTATGCTTGTATTGTTCCACTTCAGCATCTGCTTTATGAGGCGAGGAAATATGACAAGTTTCCAACCAGTGTGTCTTCTCCTTGGGTACAGTCAAATGAGCAATAACGTTGATGAGGGAGAAAGTCTGCAACTCGAGTTGGGTGATGGTATTGCCCTTCTTAGCAGCGATGATATCCTGAACAAGTCGCTTAGGAGCTTGGCCGTTAGTCTCTGAAAGCAGATCATCCACTTGAACGTTGGTGATGTTGACACTCTTAAGTGAAAACTCGTTCTTCTTGAGTGCTTGGCTGAAAGACACCGCCAAACTATATTGAGGAACTAGCGAGAATAAAGTGTTAGAATAATGCAAATGTGGAATCCAGCTTATGCAGAAAGGTTGGTTTATACACTTACGATGAGATAGCATGGCGATGC
The DNA here is from genome assembly GCA_016758895.1 of Umbelopsis vinacea. Lineage (NCBI taxonomy): Eukaryota > Fungi > Mucoromycota > Umbelopsidomycetes > Umbelopsidales > Umbelopsidaceae > Umbelopsis > Umbelopsis vinacea. The sequence goes on along the minus strand of JAEPRA010000008.1, from coordinate 1,109,592 downwards.
ATTTATTCACAACAAGAATGGCAATAGCCCGTTCGTCAGCAAGGTCAGAATCGACCATTCGAAGCCAGAAGCGTACATTATCTTCGGATCGATGCTTCTGCAGGTTGTGAGCCAAAAGGTCGACCAAGTCAGTGGTAATACCAATCTGCAACTTGGTGTCCTTCACATTCTGACCCTTGATCTTTTCTTTAATGGCACCAAAGCCAAGGAGTAGGGTATCCTTGTCCAATGACGATCCAGAGACGAGGTGGAAAATGCTGTGTTCAGGGCTCAAATGTCTGATGGAGCTGAAAGTGTTTGCCAACACGATTCTGAGGATATCATCGCGAAGGGAGGGAGCAGCCTTGAGCAACGGACCAATCAAAAACTTGATGATCTTTCTCGAAACCTTATGGAGGACCTGGTGATTTCCAATAATCGTCTGGATAGTAGCGAGAATCTTGGAAGGCTCGACATGCTTGATAAGGAAGTTGGGGATTTCTTCAAAGACATATGACAAGAGAGTCATGTCGTCAACCAAGCAAGACATCAAAGCAGACTCTACGGTGTGCTGGGACTAATAATTTCATGTGAGTATTCGACCTTTTTTGCAAATGTGTATATAAAAATTCGAGATGATGACTTACTTGCTTCAGTGAGTTGGCCTCATCGTCAGCAATAGAAACAAGCTTTCTAACAGCAAGCAAACGAACAGTAGCAGAAGGGCTCTGAAGAGATAAGTAAAGCGTGGTGTTTGTTTCCTTGATCACTTCATGACCGGTTCCATGGAATGCAAGGTTTGAGAACTTGTAGAGATGGTTAGCAGCTTCTTGACCGGATTCACTCTTGTCTTGTGACAACTTCTTGAATCTATTGTTCAAGGCAGTGTCCAAAGCTTCAAAATGACGCTGAGAAAGAGTCTGAAGAGCTGGAGAAACAGTCTCAACAAAAGCCTTGGCGTCTCCATCATCGTTGACATACTTGAGATACTCATCCATCATCTTGTCGCAAACAAAGACAATTGTCTCCTTGGTTTGAAAGTCATTGTTAAGAAGGGCGGAAAGAAGGTCGACACGATCACGATGCTTGAAAGCGCTCTCAATCAGATTGAACAAAAGAGGGCGTATGTATGCATCAGCTGAATACTTGCTGCAGATGCCAAGGAGAGCTTGATCAAAGTTCTTTGCAATAGCAAGTGCATTGTAAGATTTCTCGGGTAATGAAGAGAAGTTTTCTTGCATTTGTGCAAGATGGACGGTGGCGAGAAGATAGTGTTCAAAGAATCTCGAGTTATAGTGAGCGGTCATTTCGCCCAATAGTTCCATCAAGGCTTCAGCATTGAACTGGATCTTGACAGCCAATTGCGAGAGAATCATGTAGGTTGCAATCTGGTACTCTGGAACCTTGGTTGCGCGTACACCCTTCAAAAGGTGAGGCACCAATGTTAACATAGTGTTTTCGTCAAGGGAATCCTCGCGTTTGATGTAGGCGATCAAAGTTGCGGCATAGAACGAGAACAAGGTCTTGAAGGACACATATTTGTCGACAGCATTAGCAGTCAGATCGCAGATGAATTTTAGGATATATTTGTCTGCTCTCATCTTCTTGACTAGAAGGTCGCGTTCGAAAGTTGCCCGGCTGGTCTTGACCGGCTTGAGGAATACCCACGGGGAGGCGTTTCTGTTCCAAGGAAGCAATTAAAAGCATGTTTTTAAAAGATGTAGAAGCATTGCGTATCTACTTACTCGATGTCTAAAGTTGATACCATGGTTACAAAAGCTTTGGTTTCATGGTAAGGCAGAACGCATGCTATGACTGAATCAATGTTGAATTCGTTGATGCGGAAACGTCTGATGAGCCATTCAAGAGCTTTGCCAGCTGGCTTAAGAAGGAAGTAGGGTGACAGCTGGGTGAGGAAGGTGTCGATACTAGCGTCCAATTTGTCGTTTTCTTCCTTGGACTACCAAAAGCAAAAGCAAGTCAGTCACAGTGGTATAGGCCACACTTTCTATCATGACAATACCCACCAGCAAGACTCGGTCAACACTCTTCATATTCTCGGAAAAGAGAGTTGTTTCGAAAGCTGAGAAGTGTGGATCGAGAATTCGAAGTTCCATAATACCATTAAGACCGATCGAGTAGATTGTCTCCAAATCTTGATCAGCGGCTTCTCTGGCATCAAACAGAAACGAGGAACGAAACTTCCTCGAGTTTTCTGTGACATTACGCAAATCGGCAGTACCGATTTGCTTCAGCTGCTGTTCTAACGATGACATTAAGCTGAATCAGGTACCTTTGCGGTCTTGAAAACCTTTCAAACGCCTTTGAGGAAAAAAAAAAAAAGAGGAATTGGCAGTCCCGCTAAATCACATGATTTGTATGAGCAACATAACTTTCTTGTTTTCGCTGAGAACGAAAAAAGCCAACGACACCCAAAAAGGCAAGGAATTGTTTTTTGAGTACCCACACATGCTTTGCGTCGACCTGCATCTTGGGGTCCCGGATCTACCACACCATGAAAACATGTTTCTCCCCAAGAAACATGCTATCTAATATCCAATGGTCACTTCTTTTGGGTCCCAGAATAATCTAGTCTAGGATGTGAACGACTAGCTGGCAAAGGACCGAGATGTAGCAACAAATGAGAGATTACTAAGAAAGCAAGTAGTTAGACATTAAAAGGTCCAGAAGTACCATTAGTAAAATAAGAATCGATCGTCCTGTGATCCTAACGGAAGAAACGGGAGGGAAAGCGTTCACGTTCACTTGAGGGCAGTCTTGTTTCTTTTTCTCGCAGCATTTTCCTTTTCTGGCTCATTGGATGTCATGAAATCCCAATTCACAGCTAAAGTAAAAGTGTGTGAGGAAAAAACCTCTCTTGAGAACAGCTCTTCAACTTTTTTGTTCCCAATGTATTCGAACTCTGAACAACGGTCCTCGGTTCAAACCCAGTACGTGGACAACTGCATATCCGACGACGACGACGTTGTGGATCCCCACAATCCAGCCATTCGACATTCATCGCCAGCCAACTTGGCGCACATGTATAAATCCTGCCAACAAGACACAGAGAGTAATACGCTGGACAAAAGTATGACCAGCAGCTTCTCTTCTTCCACTTTCTCATCATCGACGTCCAAGCGGGACTCTATCTATTCCATAGCACGCTCATCCACTGTGGCGTCATCTATTAACGAACAAGCGGTAGCCAACGTAGATACTGAAAACAGAAATCGATGGTCTGGAGGATCATGGTCATCGATGGATGATATAGCGAGTAAGTAGACATTGTTCAAAGGCAATAGCTTGGATTGGATTTGGGTAACGTAATCGGGGCAGGGCATATGAAATAGTGCAGGGCCTGAGTAACACAGCCCAAAGTTTCAGTACGCACGGATTAATTTTGTGGATGTTTCATGGTCTAATCTTTTCCTCCTCTTTTTTTCTTGTCCATCTTTATTTTTTGCCAGTGTCTCCGCAAAAAATGTCGCTTACACACCTCAAGACAGCCACTGTTGCTCATCCTATTGTCACTAAAGTCACAGTGGATCCTGCCACACAACCCGATATGCGACGATCACCAGCGCCAAACCCTTCCATCATGTCAGTACTCAGTCCTCCTAGAAACGAAGCAGAAATCCCAACCCCATCAGTGCGTTATAATTCACCAGTACCGCATCCACTCGAATATGTTGCAAGAGATGACTATCATCATAAGACATATGCACCGTCAACAACCGAGAGTATGATGTCGAGAGGTCCTAATGGCAGACAGTCGTGGAGCAGCTCCTTTGATATGCCAGTAGCATCTTCTGGATGGTTACTGAGGCATAACGCCACCCATTTTACCTTCACAACACCTTGGAAGCGCTATTACTACGTCTTGTCGGAACATGCGTTGCATGAATACAAAAATGATAAGCCAGATGCTCCGCTTCGGGAGCAATTTGATTTATCGAGAGACACGCTTGTTTTCTTGAATGAAGGATTTCCCGGCAAACCTTTTGTGGTGGAGGTTCGCAAACCTGGGCGTCGAATGTGCCTTCAATGTACTGACCTCGACACCATGAAGCAATGGATGAATAATCTTAAAAAATCCATTGCTCAAGTCAGGCGGAATGAGTACGTTAAAGCCGTCGAAGAAGAGGCACAGACTAAATCATCACCTCCTCGTCAGAGTAGCACCGAGATTACTGTGGCACACAATTCGTCAAACGTAAATGAAAATATCAAAGACGACATTAAGCCAGTCAATCTCACTCCGATCGACCGCACTCCTGTATCGAAGACCATGTCTCGTTATCGTTCAAAGAGTGATCAGAGTTCCAACTCAACGCGGTCACGCTTACCTAACAAGTCACTCTCGATACCACCACAACTTCCACCACCCTCACACTCGCCTCCTCCCATACCGAATGTGTGAGAAAATCAAACCAGCATATTGTAAGGAAAAGCCCAACCCGATCATTACACTTTGCATATCCACAGCATGATTATATTATTACTTTTCCATTCCCTGTTATTTTCTGCCTTGTTTTTACATATCTTTTCTGTATAGCTTTTTTAAATTTTATTTCATTTTCCTGTATGAATACTGTATATTCTCATTGCACTTTGATGCGCCCATTTATTTGCTTTTTGCTCTCTTTTCCCTCCTGCATTGTTGTTTTCTTGTTTTCGTGGGCTCGGTTTAACCAAGTCATGCCTTGTCATATGTCCGCTATTTCTTTATCAGGATAATGTTCATAAAGAAACTTGTTCGATGTTTGGAAAATACAAACTTAAGCCTGTGTGGGTGAGATCAGTATAAACAAATCAGCAGATGCTTTTATTATGATATGCACTCTTTCCACTGGCGATCTCCTATAATTCCAGTTAATTTGGACGCCAAGGTACATTTTAGCTAGTGCGCTGTGCCTCTGATGCAGTGCAAGCGACCGTTTTGTCTGTGCGCAACTGGCGTTATCTCCTTCCGGCCAATCTGCAATTGCGGCGTGTGAGCTATATTTTTACACTGTCGAAAGAAGATCACATTTGGAAGCTGAAGCTATGAAGAGAGAGAACACATAAAAAGGTAGTTTAGTTTAAGCTTACCACGAGCTGTAGCAACCCACCCACTCGTACGGCTATGCACGATGGTAAACAAGCCTACGTTGATAAGTGGATGGCGATACTCTTACTAACGTACAGCCTGTATGCCAAGGTCGATTGTGGAGTAATTATTATGCTTTTTAAGTTTTAAGCAATATACTTGGCTACACGTACTTAAAGCTGTCTCTGAATTCTTTATCGTTTGACCACCGGTGATTCGACCATCTGAGCTTAGTGGGCAATTGAGTCTGAACTTTGTGTACAAGTGTGTCTGCCCCACACTAGATAGACATTCTTGGGCGCGAGTGAAGATAAATGCTATAAGCATACATTCTTTCACCTTGCTTTTCCTTTATCATACCAAAGGTCACATGAAGGACAAACAGATTCCTTTTTTATTTTGTATATACTGATGGGGGAAACAAAGGGGATATTCTAGTATACCCACATAGAAATTTGATATGTTGAGGAGATTTACAACTTTGCGTCAGTGATGAAGGAAGCGCCCTTGACAATGTTACCCTTCAATTCAGGGAGAGCAGCTTCGAAGAGCTTCTTCTCAAAGTCGGAAAGGCTGCCAATGGCGTTGATCTTGGCAACACCCTCCTTACCAAGTTGAACTTGAGCAGAGAAGTAAGCGACATCGTCACCAACAACTTGCTTGATAGCCTTGGCACCTTCAGCATCGGCTTCCAAGTTGACGTATGTGCATTCAACAACACCAGACTTGCCGTTGATGGCATCCAAAACGGCCAATGTGAAACGGGCGCCAGCGAAAGCCATGGACAAAGTTGCAGAACCAGTACCAGCCTTAGCCTTGACAACCTCATCACCACCGAATTGAATACGGTTAGTGACCTGCTCAACTTGCTCTTGAGTCAGCTTGTTGGTACCCTCAACTTGAGAGAGGAGAGGAAGGATGGTGACACCACTGTGTCCACCAACAACGGGGACCTTGAGCTGGGCAGGGTCAGCGTTGATCAACTCTGAGACGAAAGTAGAGGCGCGAACAATGTCGAGAGTGGTAACACCAAAGATCCTAGAAGATAAACAATCACAGATGCGTTAGATTACACGTACAATCGGCGTATAGACCGGTAAAATCAACGGCCAGGTTATCTTTTGCCAACTTACTTCTTGGCATCATAGACACCGTGCTTCTTGAAGACTTCAGAGACGATGGGAACGGTAGAGTTGACGGGGTTGGAAATAACCAAGACGAAAGCCTTGGGTGCGTACTTGGCGACACCGACGGCAAGATCACGGATAATACCAGCGTTGATCTTGAAGAGATCGTCACGGGTCATACCAGGCTTGCGAGGAACACCAGCGGGAATGACAACTACAGCATGAGCATAGAGTTAGTTAACAGTTACAGAACGGTGAAAAAGCATAACGGCGTCTAGAGCAGAAAAAAAAAACTTTCTGTCTATTCGGGGAAATTTTCCCCAACTCAACCCAACCATTCTCCCCCACTGTCCCACACAACCAACCAAAGGTGGGTGCGTGGCCCCAAATCCTGTTTCACGCCAAAGTCTTCCTACTGAAAAACAGCTTGAAGACTCCTTCATAAAGAGTGAGCGTGTTCCAGTAGGAAGCTTGGGGTTTTCCAGGCGGAAAGGGAGACTAGTTGGGTTTGCTACCGAGCAGGAACGATCATAAAAGAAGGGGGGGGGGCTTAAAAGTAAAAGTACAATATAAAGTTACATACCAATAGTAGCGTCCTTAAGGGCATCCTCCATCTGCTCATTGCCAACGTGGCCGGTAACCTTGGAAGCAGAGTTGATGTGGCTGGAAGAACAGAAGATATCTTGGTCAGGCACAGAACGCTAGTTTTCTCTACAGCAGAAACAGAATCCGACAAAAACGTACCTCAAGTCAGCAGCAACACCGGGAGTGTTGACAATATCGAACAAGCTCAAGTGAGAAATAAGAGGAGACTGCTTCAAGAGCAAAGAGAGGGGCTGACCAATACCACCGGCAGCACCGCAAACTGCACAGGGCGGACAAAGGGAAGTCAGGATTTGAGATCACAAGATGAGCCCTCAGACATGCATATAGATGACACTTACCAGTAACTTTGACCATGATGTTATAGAATGTAAAAAGAGAAGAAAGATGAACTGTTTAACCTGGAGGCAAACGACAAGTGTGTTTTAATACCGTGTGGTAGCGCGACGGGCTTTTGAGAAGTGGTCACGTTCACTGAGGACATTGGAAATCAATTTCATTGGCTGGGTGGCCGTTTTCTCTTACAGTTCTTCACATGGAATATAGAAATTGTCGCACGCTTCGGCTTCCGGTATTGTTTGAACTTCACGGAAGTCTTCGGGTCATGTATCATTTCACATGAAGTGCCAAAAAACCATATGAAGCAATCAAAAATCAACTTCTTTTTTGCGACCGACGATTAATTTTCAATGTCAAAATTCAAGTTTCCTTTTTCTCGTCTCAATGGGCTGCCCAACCTGGGTCCAGCGTGGTCGGGGTGTCAATTCATCAAAATGGAAACGAATGTCACTGACATCAAGTTTACGGGTCGGGTTGCGTGCTGTCCCTGTATTTTCGAGCTTTCTTTCAGTTGCCAATGACTTCAGCTCAGAATCTCACCAGCCATCGAGTGCTGATAGCCTCGCTTTTTCTTCCTTATACTGTTGACTTTCACTTGAGTAAAGACAAGGCACAGAACTATGCCAAACCCAAAGTCGATCAACCAACCGCCGCTGTAGCCAGTCCGAATTTGATTGAGACATTGGCTGCTCAACAGAATCCTTCTGCTCGTCCTCCTCCCACTCCTGGTTTGGAAGATAAATTATTTGATTTTAGAAATGAAACGCCTTCTCTACCACCTATTCAACCAAAGAGTCGAGCTCGTCACGCTGACGAAAAGAAAAAACTACCTACATTGAATACAAGTCAACCAAAGGACTTACACCGCCGAAAGTCTCTGGATACAGCTCGTGTCTTTGCAGAGGCGCCTTGGACCATTGTCCCTTGCAAAGCCGGTAATATTGGTCTGCAGAACGCTATCAACAGCATCAGACCGCAAATGGAAAAACAAGTCTGGATCGGTACTCTCGGCATGCCTACTGAAACTCTGGAAGACAAGACGCGGGCTGACATTAAAACCAAGTTTATCACTGAACATAATTGTTATCCCGTTATGTGCTCGGATGCAGAGTTTGAAGGTCACTATGAGCATTATAGCAAACAGGTAATGTGCTATTTTTTTAAAAAAAGACTATGCCTCTCGTCGGATCGCCTTCTAATCTCGACTTTTACCCGTTTGCCCCAACATTTTTTTTTCAATTTCCTTGCAGGTATTGTGGCCGAACTTCCATTACGTCATGTTGGAAAACCCCAAGAGCAAGGTTTACCAAGACGATACCTGGAAAGCCTACCAAACTCTTAATGAACGCTTTGCAGATACCATTGCTGAAATGTATCAGCCTGGTGATACAAGTAAGTCATTGTAAAATTTTTAAATGCTACCTTTCACTTTTTGTTGTATTTTTTGCTCACATGGGGTCAACATTTGTGATTTTTTTTTTTAGTTTGGGTGAACGACTACCACTTGATGCTTTTACCACAATTATTGCGACAGCGAATTCCTGATGCCATCATTGGATTTTTCTTGCACATACCATTCCCAAGTTCTGAAATTTTCAGATGCCTGCCAAGTGAGTGAAACAAATTGGTTGCTTTGACGACATGAGCATAAATAATTGATGCTGTTACTGTTAAAAGCTCGCAAGGAGTTGTTGGAAGGTGTTCTCGAGTCAGATCTAGTTGGCTTCCAGACTTATTCATTTGCTCGACATTTCCTCCAAACATGCTCTCGTATACTGTCACTAGAAGCAACCCCTAGAGGCATTCAAATGGATACGCATTATGTCAATATTGGTATTTTCCCTATTGGTATTGATATTGCTGGATTTAATGAAAAGCGAAGTCAGCCGGATGTGGGTCGATGGGTTGGGGTCCTGCAAGAAAAGTACGCAGGAAAGAAGATCATTGTTGCACGCGACAAATTGGATTCCATCAAGGGTGTGCGACAGAAAATGTTGGCTTTTGAGCAGTTCTTGACCAACCATCCGGAATGGCAAGGGAAGGTCATTTTAATTCAGGTTGCCTTATCTACCACCGAGCAGAATGAGCTACAAGCGCATATCACGGACGTTGTGTCTCGAGTTAACTCCAAGTTCAGCAACATCGCCTACCAGCCTATTGTCTTCTTGCACCAAGATATCTCATTTTCACAATATCTTGCCCTGCTCACCACAGCAGATGCTGCCCTGATCACCCCTTTGAGAGATGGCATGAACTTGACCTCTCATGAATATGTTGCCTGCCAGCACGATAAGCATGGTCCACTAATTCTTAGTGAGGTAAGGGGAATAAGTTTTTTTTTTGGGGCGATGTCCGTGCCCGACAAAAGTAGCCTGTTTATATGAAAACTTATTTTCCGTTACTCAGTTTACGGGAACCTACGGTACTTTCGGAGCTTGTCTTCGCGTTAATCCTTGGGACTACCGTCAGGTCAGCGATGCTATTCATGAAGCTCTGTCCATGAACGAGGAAGAAAAGTATAATCGATGGCAGGTGCGTAGCGTATTAAATTTAGTTTGTGTAACGAGCGAGCGAATTGACTAGAACGAATGAGACTGACATTGTTGTATTACAGTCATTGTACGATAATGTAGCCACAAACACAGGTAATGCTTCACTTTACACACCTGACTGACATATACATCTTGTTTTTTCTAAACACATTATCCTATTAGCACAATACTGGGCTGCCAGTTTCATTGCTGAACTAGACAAGGTAGTGTATTAGATCCCCACTATGAACTCACGTGTAGTCCAGTACTCTTATCTATGCCAAATCATCTCTAGGTCAAAGCTGATACATCACGACGATATTCCACACATATTCCTGTGCTAAACCCAACTACCTTTGGAGACACCTACGCGAAGACTAAAAAGCGACTGTACGTTGATTCAAACTGTATTTTCTCAACACATGACTGTTGCTAATCCTCGTTTTTAGCTTCATGTTGGATTATGATGGCACACTTGCTGCATTTAACAAATCCCCACAAGCTTTGCCCTCACCACAACGCATTAACCAAGTCCTGCAGAAGCTCAGCCAAGATCCTAATAATACCGTCTATGTTCTAAGCGGGCAGTCCAAAGACAACATGAACATAAGATTGGGCAACCTATCTACTGTTGGAATGAGGTAAGATAGAGTTTTCTTGGATGCTTTTCCTGTCGATCCGCAAGTAACCAACCTTAATTTGCAGTGCCGAGAGTGGCGCATACATTAGACAACCTGGTGGTCAATGGGAAGATGTGTTTGACAACGTTGATGTGGCATGGAAACCAGCTGTTATGGAGGTAAGCGTCATCAAAGGAACGAATGTCCACACATTGTAGTTTGAACTGTCCTTCTCACCTTTCATGTGAACAGATATTTGAATACTATACCGAACGTACTCCTGGGTCGTCAATTGAAAACAAGGATGTGTCCATTGTTTGGGTAAGTTCAAACATGCAGGCATTTCTCTTCGTCATGCATTTGCTGACATTCTTCCCACCATACAGCACTTTGGTACTGCCGATCACCCGCAATTTGGGTAAGTCAGCTATGTTAATGATACGAAATCCATAACATACTAATAGAACATTGGTTTGTTTGTAGTGCTTGGTTGGCGGCAGAATGTCAAAATCACATTATGGAATCGATCGGAAAAAATACGACTGTGCACGCTATTGCAGGAAAGCAAAACATTGAGGTAAAGATTATTTGATATAGCCAAGCTTTGACAGGTTGTTTGCATGTTGCTCATCAGCGATCATTATTAGGTCATTCCCCGCGATATCACAAAGGCAGCCGTAGCCGCTCGAATTCTTCAATCTGTGCAGCCTGATTTTGTTATGGCCATTGGCGATGATCGCGCAGACGAAGAGCTATTTGCGTATATCAACAAGCTCAATATACCAAACACCATCACTTGCACGGTTGGAGCCAAGAGCACAGAAGCCCTCTACTTTGTCAATGGTGTTCATAGTGTTCTGAACATCCTTGAAAACTTACCTTAGTAGGGAGTACGGGGGTTTGAATTCATTTTCCCTATCAATGAGCATTCTATCGCTAAAAAGAATGTGTACGCAATAAATACCTTTTCATGCCATAAGAGACAATTTTAATGTGGGGTGGGGATGATTCGATGAGGAAATGACGGCCCGTGAAAAAATTCATCGGAAGGACTTGCTTTTTGTTTTTTCAATGGGGTGTTCGTACCAAAAAGAAACTATCGCGGACATTTTTGGATTTTTCGCTTCTTTTTGGTCTTTTCCACTCCATTCACTCTTCCCCTTTGATGAGTTCAGCCAACGGTCTCGATCAGTCTGACAATGGACCTGCTTCCAACTTTGCAGCACAAAGAGCTCTCTATGAAAGGGTAGGTACGCTTGACCTTGTAAAACGACTCGGAACCATCCCCTGTAGCGTACATTTGACGACCAACAGTGGCACGCCACGTACCAGCTGCATGTCGGGTGATGTCCACTGGATGAATCACCTGAAACCCCAACCATCGTTGTAAACGGCAGCCCCTCATCCTACCTTTCCGACCAGATCGTCATGTCATCGTTTTCCATCACTACGAAGAAAGCAAGAAGCAAAAAAAAACCTCCATCTCCTGTGTAGACTCATTCATCTAACCTTTCCACTTTCATCTCCCCTCTCCTTTACAGAAATTTCAAATGTACCTCGACCAAGTGACGCCATTCACTACTTATCGCTGGATAGGTACAGCTGTGTTACTGCTTCTATTTATGCTTCGTATCTTCCTTGCTCAAGGATGGTATATTGTGACGTGAGTAACCAACCTTGACGGATGTTGTAGTTTGAAACTTCGTACCTGACCATGTTCCTCTTTATCTACCGGGTGTGCTTTTGTGTAGCTATGCACTTGGTAAGTCATTGTAGTACAAATCTAGGGCATGTTGTGGATGTAAAAGACTAAAATATGGTTGTATCTTTTTAGGTATTTATTTGCTCAATTTGTTCTTGGCCTTCTTACAGCCAAAGTTTGATCCTTCTTTGGATAATGCCGATATGGATACTAGTGATGCTGGTCAATCAGACGAAGGCCCGTCATTGCCGACAAAGGCCGATGAAGAATTCCGACCCTTTATTCGACGATTGCCCGAATTTAAGTTTTGGTGAGTGTTCGGTTCAAAAAAAATCAAGCGAGATATTCTTCCTCATCTTCGTACATTCTTCACTCAGGTACTCCACTACCAAGGCTATCTTCGTTGCTGTTGTGTGCAGTTTCTTCAGTGTATTTGACATCCCTGTCTTCTGGCCTATCCTTTTGATGTATTTCTGTATCCTCTTTGCTATCACCATGCGAAGACAAATCAAACATATGATCAAGTACAAGTACGTGCCCTTTGATCTCGGTAAGAAGAATTATGGCAAAAGCAACAAGTAGTTGCATCCCAACGAGTATAGGATACCCGCCACCCACAAATCCAATCTTGCTGTACACATTCTCAGTTTGCCGAATGAAAGCACGGCAGCTTACCCACTCATGGTTTAGAATCGCATATATACTTTTTTCCGCTTCTTTCTTTTCACTATCTTTTATATAGGGTTCTTCGTTTTTTTTTTACCACTCTTTTGCACGGTTTGTTTCTTTCATCCAACCCATTTCATTTTTCAAGCTGTTTCGTATATATTGTAGTAGGCTGGAGATATCTCTATTAATTGCTTTGTAGCGAACTGAACAATGAAAATAATGTAACAGTACAAGTAATGGTTTTGGAAAAACAATCAGGGCGGGTGGGTGTATGCGATATATAACCGCTTTTTTTCGCCAAGACCCTTCATTTATGACAGGAGCCGTTTTAATCCAATAGCTTGACGTCAAATCCAAGGATGTCGGACAGTTCATTGTTTAGCACCTCGTCTATGGTATGATTGTCCCGAGCGTAAAACCATTTCCCACTGGCGGTGTCGTAATCATATCGCTTGGGACCACTGCAACGGAAGAATAAGCGACAGAGCAAGGTGGCACGCACCAAGTCAAAGACTTACCTCTTGGGCGATGACAGCCAGATTTGTTTGTTGGGTGGTTGCTTGTTGAGCACATACGTGCCACCGGATCCGAGTTTCAGCGTCAAGACCCCTTGCTACAGCATAGTCAGCGAGCATGCACATATAGCCAAGAGAGAAAACTGTAAGGCTCACTTACCGAGTACTCCACGTCGTAACCGTCGATATCGTGCTCATCGCCGATGGTTTCCAACACCTCCAAAATCCCTTCCAACGTGTGGTCCGCAACTTTGTGATAATGGCCTGGAGTCAAGTCCCTATACATTTGAATGAGTACACACTAGCATAAAGCAGGAGGGCTTTTGAGAGCGAGAACTTACGCCGCAGTGTAGGCTTGTGTGGTATAGGATTGGCGACTGAAATGGTGAACGGGGGTAGACCATTGCGGTCGGGATGCAGCAGCGCTTGTCGAAAGCATAGCCTGGCGTACAATAGAAGTCCCTACACGGGGACAGTGTCTTGCCGCCAGACGGAAGACGGTAGCTCCAATGCGTGCTTGACTCATTATCTTTGAAGCCTAAACACAATACGTTTGCTTATTTTCGAACCCACACACAAAAATGTGAGCAGTCTCAGAAAGCCCGACAAAAAAAAAGGTCCCCAAGCACGGAATAGCTAAACAATGTGTGTGTATTTTAAAATTAATCAACAAGAATACAAGAAAGAAAAAAGGTGAGGAAAAGAATGAATGAGTTGCGAGAGAGAAAAGACGGTGGTAGATCTAAAAAATTACATCCGCATTTACAATGGCAGTTCTGTCCCTTCATGTCACGCTAACAGCGTTGCCTTTGTTGCCATTGGTAAAAGCCATAGACCTTGATATTGGGCTGTCAATGGCGTTGCCGGTAGTTCCCATAGAGCTGAGGGATAGGCTGCTTGCATTGTTTGGTAATGACTGAGATGGGCTGTTGTGCAGACCATAGAGATATCCACTAAACATTGAGAGGATTAGTATATACATACTGTGGCGTGTCAACTCAACTACATTTGGTGTATAATTTCACTTACAGGTACTTGTGATCATCAATAGTATCTTCAAAGAACATTTGCCGCATTTTGAAGAAGGTCGAGCTGGTCAGGAGACTGTCACTTCCGGCTTGATGTTGGGGTCCTATCCGTGAAACCTGGAACAAAAGCACGTCAATAAGCAGTCATCTAGTACAACGCACAAACTGTGACGTTAGACCGATGAACTCTACCTGCAAATCATCTGCAATATCCTGCAAACCTCCTTTCAAATTTTTGCAGCTTTTCATGAGGTATTTGATGTCGTATATACAAGGAAAGTAGGTTCGTAAGAGTTCAAAGAATTGGCTTTCATCTGGAGGCATAGGTGCGCATGTAAGGATCTTGAGCAGGTATCCAAAGTCATAGCCACTGAATGAACGAATTGTAAGTGAGAAGGAACAAGGAAGATGTATCTTCGTGGTTGTAGGATGGTGAAACACCTATTGATTATCATTCTCATTCATACCTGTGAAATGAAATCCATTTGACATCGTCCAAAAGCACGAAGCCAGAACTGATCAGAAGTTCACCAAAGTGCTCAACATCAATACCATAGTCCTTGTGCTTTTGAAAATCAATTCCAGACTTTGTAAGCAAGTCTATGGAGTCCTGTGCATACATATCGTCGCTATAGACAAATTGGTCAACGCAAGAAAAGGGGCCGCAGTGAAGCGAAAAAAAACGAGATAGGTACCTCAGATTGAATCGAAAATTGAACTGCCATGTACAGGCGTTTTCGGGAAGGTTGCCGTTCTCGTCAGCAAACGTAACGCCCAGCTGAATGATCTTCAAAAGGTCGACATTACACCGCAAGGTTTGGTAATGGTAGTCTGACGACGTGCGAAACGTGCCAATGGGCCGAGCGACCACACCTGGAAATTCAGTGTCCTAAAACGGGGTGTTATCAACATGTAAAGCAGAAGCGTATCTCTGCCATTGCAACGAATGACCAAGTGAATGAAACAACGTACCATGGCAAGGTAAGGGTACTCTTCCACTAGATCACGGAGATGGCTCATCTCTTCTTCCAAATTTTCCGCCCACACTTCTCTGATGAATTTGACTTCAGGCATTGAATTCAAAGCATGCACTGTTTATACGTTGAAAGTAAAAAGACGAAAGGTTCCAAAGTCGAATGTCGTGAATTGGAAGGTCAAGGTTGGTGCGTCGGCCAGCGCAACGAATCCCTCCCAAATCGACAAGTCACATGGCCCAAGATATTTTCAAACGGCGCCCGCTTTCATGGCCTGAATGTGCCCCTCAACGGCCTACATGGGCCGCCTCTACTATACCCTTGCTTCATACTGTTGGACCAAGCTGACTACAACATTAATACTTAGAATTTAATGAACAAAGTGCCATGTTTATATTATAAACATAAAGCGAGATGGGGAGAAGAAGGTAGAACTGACAAAACAAGTCAGAGCAAATAAGATTGAGAGAGAGAGAGACGGAATGAAAAATGATAATGAATGCATGAACGATTGGGGGTTTTGAAAGGAATATTCGTGTTTATAATGAGGATGGGAAAAACCCGTGGGTAGAAAATTGCAAACGCAGAAGAAAACACTAGAGGTTCGCAAGAAGGTAAGGAGGGTGAGAAGTGACTATCTACAGATCAAAAAAAATGGGGGAAGGATATAGAGGACGACGTAGTTTTCAGCTACTTCGGAGCATAGTCAGGACAGTAGCAGCTTCAACGGCGTCATCTGCAGCTGACTGCGCAAGCGCAAGCGCATTGACAAATCCTTGACTTGGTTTCCTTTTGTCTGATTGATGGACATCCAGTAACAGGGATGAGGGAGAGGAGTTTGGAGAGGAAGCATAGGATTCGCGAGGACTAAAGAGTTCAGAGGTGGATGACGAAGAAGATGATGAATATATGGTATCCCAAGTGGAGCGTGCTGGCTGCAAGAGTGGTTGGTGTGGTGTTGAATGGTTATGTTGAGCGAGCGTGGATGTATGTCTGTCGGAAGAGCTACTTGTGCGAGCAAAAGGGATAGCGAAAACCGGTTCCGCTTTGACTGCAGTTTGGATATCCATATGATCTTGTCCGGCAAGTGTACTGCTATCGTCATCGTCTTCATCTTCATCATACAAGTAAACGTCTCCTTTGGGTGTGCCTTCGCTAATTTGAATAGGTTCTACATTGGAGTCTTCGTCTTCGTCCAACTCCATGCCATGCGTAAATGCGTTTGGATCCTCTTCTACACCTTCCATCTTGGCTTTCTTGCCCTTTCTATTTTTCACCTTGGGTCGTTTTTCTTTCTTTGCCGCGGTCGCTTCAGCTTTTTTGCGTTTTTTATCGGCCTTGGAGCCTTTGCGTTCTTTGTGGCCGCCATTATCAGCATTGGATATCGTTGCGTTTCCATCGGTGGCCGTTACCCCGCATAGAATCTTGCCGTGTTTCCATTTGACGCCGCATGCATTGCATAAAGTTCCTGCCCCTTGAGGTCCTCGGCGCCACATTGGCGTTGATTTGGAACCACAATACAAGCACTTTTTTAAGCTTCCATTGGAAAGAGTTTGTTGCTTGTTTTGTTTGTTGCCATGAAGTCCATTGGAGGGAAGTTTGCTGGGAAGCGATGCTGACAACTTTGGAGACGGGACAACATCTGATCCGCTACTCTTATGCCCAGACATGCTTGTATCCATGTGTATGTCAGACGTCGCACTGACCGATGTTGCTCGCGCAGAGCCGTCTATGTGGGAATCTAAAACAACATTTGCTCATAAGCCCATTGAACGCTTCGTAGCGAGCATAGAATCTTTTGGTATTTTTTTTCTCTTTTACCTTTATCCCAGCCATTTTCGTCACTGCTCCAGTTATCAATTTTACAAATCGTATCTGTACTTTCGTACCCATGGTGTTTATCGTCCATCTCATCATCTTCATCTTCCGGCTGTAAAGACTTTGAGGTACTGATAGATCTAGATACAGAAAGCTCTTCACTCTTGCGATGGGTGATTTTGTCATGATGATGCTTGCTCTGTTAACGAGACCAGATAATTAAATTTAAAACAAAAATCCATGTTTGGTTTAAACCCGCGTAAACGAATTAAAAGAAAGATTGAAAACTTACTAATTCGACCATACGATGGCAGAGCGTTTCAAACCGAGAGACAGACTTCTTGATGGCAGCATAGATGGGATGAGAAGCAGTGGACAGACGCAGGTTGATAAGCTGCATGGTCTGAAAAGCAATTTCAGTCATGGGTTTTTGACCAGGATCAGTAAAACGACGATGTGAGGTTCTGGAAAAGGACAAGTTTTGATAACCAGCGTCGGATAAAAAGGCAGGTTGTCGGTCATTGAATAGTAACTGCGGTCCTGGACAAACTGAGTCCATGAAGTCCTCCGATAACATGGTTTTGCATAGTTGAAAGGACACCACGACCTATAGTTTTTTTTAGAAAAAAAGAAAAGTAAAAAGAAAAAAGGACTTAGTGGAAGGGTCCACGAAGAGAATGTATTTGCATATTAAAAAATTACCTCAAATGGGGGGTCATCAGCTTGCGTTTCAACTAATGCATCTTTGGGGAAACAATAGTAGTCCGCATCGGACGGTAGTTCATCTTCGTCATGGTCAGCAAAGCTAAAGATAATATCTTGTCGAAGGATTCTTCGTCTTTTTCGTTTTTTAGGCGGTAGCGCGAGACTGGATTTATTATGCAGACCACTGTCGTCCTCTACCACGTATTTTTCAATGAGCGTAGTGGCAGCAATGCTTTCAGACAGCGAAAGATAGGCACAATCGGACCTGCCGCAGGAAGTTTCACTGGCAGAGCAGCAATCTGTAGATAGCTTTGAACCATCAGCAAGGAGGTGCTCGTGTTCATCTAGAGGAGATAATTGGTCCTGAAAAGGAGACACTGTAGTATCTTGTGTAGAAGAAGTGCGAGCATGTTTTCTTTCGAGGCCCTGTTCTGAAATTTCCGATTCCGTGATCTCGTAGAATGATGCTTTTGGAAAGCATTGAGGCCCTAGCTGAATGGTAGCTGTACCAAGGTAGCGAGGCTCGATGTGTCGAGGATGAGGAGCATCGGTTGAATGTTGTTGCAGGTAATATCTCTGAAACGCTTCGGCAATCCAGCTGCGATGACTATCGGCAAGTAAAATAAAGTATTAATATGGGTTTTGGAATGCTTGATGGTTTCTGGGATATAAAAAAAAGGGAAGAAAAGTGAAGGGATGGACAGGGTAGCAAGAGTGTGAGATTGGGGATGAGTGTGGCGAAGACCTCGCCTGTCTCGAATGAGATCATCCAAACATCATGGACGTATTTTACAAGCGAGATCTCCATCTTTAAAGGTTGTACGGAGGGATTTCTAGGAGACAAGTGGGGTGGTATGGTGGGGATGACAGAAATGCAGTATAGATTAGGTGGGTTACCTGTTAGTTAACCTTGAGCTCATCAAGAGTTCACTGTTAGCTCGTGAACGTTGTTTCGAGTCCATGAACAAACGAACTGCTCAAGCAGAGGAGGAGAAGGTGGCGATGGTGGAATGAATGAGGTTATAACAGCAGCAAAGTCGATAGGAAGAGCCACAAGGTTATAAAAGCAAAGAGAAAAGGGAACAAGGGAAAATAGGACTGGGGACAGAATTCGGGTGCCTGTATTGGGATCTCTCTTCCCACATTGAACTTGTCAGTCAATAGCTAACAGCACGGGCTGACATTCTGGCTCAATGATTTGTCGGGTTGCAGCCAGTCAGCCCGAAAATACCACTCTCATCATTTTTTTTTTTTTTTTTTTTTGCTTTTTTATTTTTTTATTATTGGACGTTTCCCCCTGCGCACATGGCTTCTTATGCACCCATCCGCCCTGGCGGTTCGCTCATACTTGCTTGGCAAACAAAGAACAGAAAGGTACTGATTGTGGGTGGTGGGCAAGTCGCTGCTGGTCGTATTGTATCTGTCAAAGAAGCCGACGCCCAGGTCACTCTAATCTGCCCCCAAGATGGTTTGTGCGATGAAGTAAAACATCGTGTACACGTCGATAAAGTTGTACATTGGGTTGATCGCTGCTTTCAAGACTCAGATCTGGATGAAAACTACGACATGGTACTGACAGCCATTGACGATCACGAAGAATCGTTACGGATTGGTCAACTTTGTCGAGCGCGGCGTATCCCGGTGAACGTAGCGGACGTTCCGAGCATGTGTGATTTTTATTTCATGAGTCAGCACAGAGATGGTCCTCTTCAAATTGCCGTCTCTACCAACGGCCAGGGTCCTAAATTAGCCAACATGATCCGACAAAAGATTGCAGCCTCTTTGCCTCCAGGTATTGGTGAAACTGTTCGACGAATGGGAATTTTACGAGGAAAAGTGCGTCAGTGGGACCCCGAGATTTCCAACTCTGGCCCCCGTATGCGCTGGGTAACCAAACTCTGCGAGGATTGGGGATGGTCCGGTATGGCCCGTTTGAATACTTTGGATGAGAAGCAACAAGATGAGATGTATGGCACTTTGCAGAAAGCTTACCATACTGGAGAAGTACCTAATGTAGATTCAGTTTTACCCCCGCATGAATAGGGTGGATGTTGAGTTTATTAATATTAAGAGCATCACCTTTTTCTTGTTACCCTACACATCTTATTACATGTACATACATATGCAACACTTTTGTTATCAATAAATTGAATATTGCCGGTAATAAATTAGTCAAATTGCGTGAGGCTTTTTCTGCAGTGTAATTATCGCCGAGTCATCCGTCCTCGTTTTCCTAACGCAGTGTGTGTTCAGCCAAGAGTGCATGAAACACTAGCCAAAAGTCCTGTAATATACCGGCCCATCGATTAACCGATAGCAGCGGTATATCCGGACTGGTTGGTGCATTGTATACAGGAGCTTCAATTGTGATTATTCTTAGAATATTGAGAAAGTAAGCGAAGGTTTTGGAATGGACCATAGAGAAAGGCACCATTTTTCGGTGTTCTTTTGGATAATCTTTTTTTGGTCTTGCCTTTACCCCAGCTCGGGGAAATGAAACAAAGTTCAGTACAGTCAGACTGGCTCCGCCAAGCGTTTGGAAGTAACAGCATTTCATGACCCTATCAGGTTTTAATGAACATCATGAAGACCCTCTACTGGTTTTTAGCTAACCGCTTTGCATTTGCTGTGAGCTTCAGTGTGCAGACAATATTGCCTCATCCTGCTGCAGGTTTTGCCATCCCGGTCACTTTACAAAGATCTTTTTCATATTTATGTAGTGTATGTTGAGATTGATAACTTTCATTCGTTCGCTTGTGTCGTTATAATGAAGCGTTACTAAAAAAAAAATAACGCACCATCTTTTGATAGCCTTACCAAAAGAGCGGCTGTGAAAATTTACCCTTTTGGACTGCCCTTGGGATTTTTGCAGGGTGACTGATTTTCACCTTCTCGATTTGGTCAAACAACTCCAACTCAACCCAAATCCAAAGTCATCGTCATGACAACCACTGCAAAGACCACTGGAACAATATATTTAGTAGGAGGTGGACCAGGCGATCCTGAATTGATCACAGTCAAAGCTCAGCGATTGTTGCAAACAGCTGATCTCGTCGTGAGCGATCGACTCATTCCTCAACAAGTTCTCGATCTTGTCAACAGCGAGCTCCGCATTGCTCGCAAAACTGCAGGAAAATCCGATTCAGCTCAAGACGAACTACTAGAATGGTGTCTGGAAGGACTGAAGAAGGGTCAACAAGTTGTTCGATTGAAAATTGGTGATCCGTTGTTGTTCGGTCGAGGCGGTGAGGAGGTTCTTTGGTTTCGCGATCATGGATTTGAGCCTGTGCTTGTTCCAGGTATATCGAGCGCGTTCTCGGCTCCAATGGTGGCCAACATACCGGTGACACATCGAGGAACTGCCGATCAAGTTATCATCACCACTGGGCGAGGTACTAAAGGATCTATGCCTGACCTTCCCGAGTACCACCCTATGCGCACTCTTGTGGTCCTCATGGCAGTCGGCCGTGCAACCGATCTGCAACAGATTCTGCTTTCAAACAAAGGATATCCAGCCAATACGCCCATATCATGGATCGAAAATGCGAACTGTCCGGAGGAACGCACTATATTTAGCACAGTAGAACAAATGGCTAATGTTGTCGATGAACAAAATATTGTAGCACCGGCTGTACTTGTTGTTGGTCATAGCATTACAGTGCTGAACACTCTCTAGATCTCATCGTAGCTACTCGAGCATCCAATTGTAAATTTTAGACAGAATCTTTTTGTTATTAAAGGTAGCTCCTTTGAGAGCAAGGACAAACATACGTGAGACTTTTATTATCTTAATGTGGCCGTCGTCATATTGATTCGCGCGAGATTGATTTTTTTTTTTTTTTCCTCTTTTTTTTTTACATTTTTACATTCCAAAACATTCAATGCATCTTCTCCAGAAACTACGATGTAAAAACAATTACATCTAAACTTACAATAAATAGCATATTTTTCCATGATTGTTGACATGTCTTATAACATTCAAAGTTGATCGAGATCGACCAGTTCGGTGGTTCACCACTTTATGAGACTCGGAAATACCGTCTATTCCCAATGCAATGGATTCGTTAGCTGGGAGAGCTAAATCAGGATGAAACCCTTGGTAATAATAGCGCGTATATAAATGCATGAAGCGATAGTAGTATTATATGTCACCTTTTAATATGCGTAGCCTCTCTCTCGTTTGCCTATTCGCTTTGAGCGCTTCTGTCACTGCCTATGACAAAATCATTGCCTTTGCTGACAGTTTCACCGACAATGGCAATGACTACAAGTACTCCAAGTTTCCTCCCTCCCCTCCTTACTGGAAAGGACGTTTCTCCAATGGACCAACTTGGTTGGAGGAAGTTGCTAAACAGATGCCCAACACCACCGTCATCAATCGCGGGTTCGGTGGAGCTACCACAGACGACACATACGTTCATGCTGAGTTCAACAACTTTGAAGTACCTGGTTTGCTACAGGAGATCGCTAACTACACTGTTCCCGGTGATGAAAACTCTTTGTTCATCATTTACATTGGCTACAATGACCTGAACTCCATCATCAACCCCGATCAATACATTGTCACGACTCCTCTGACCAAGGACATCGTTTCTGATAATGTTATCAAGGGCATCAAGAACATTGAGAAGAAGTATCATGGCAAGCAGTTCCTTGTCATGACTTGTCCTCCTTTCGACAAGTGGCCGGTAGTGAAGGACGCCGACAAGGCTAAGGCTAATGAACTGATCACCTCTTACAACGAGTTGCTCAAATCTAAGCTCGACAAGCTGACTGACGTTGAAATCAAAATGGCTGACACTCACACCTGGTTTGAGAAAGCCATTGCCAACCCCGAGCAGTTTGGCCTTCGCACTGATAATGGTCCCTGCGTCCCTGGAATTGGTAACACTGATGTATGCTCTGATCCCGATACTCATTTCTTCTGGGACTCCTATCATCCCAATGCCAAGGTGCACAAAGCCGAAGGTGAATGGGCCACTAAACTAATTGAAGAGTTATACCCTAGCAAGAACCAAACCCAACAGTAAAAATGAATGCGAACAGTGTGGGTAAATTAACAATTTGCTCTGCATGGCATGGAAGGCGGTAGAATTTTAACCGAATAAAGTTAAACAAAAAAAAAAAAGGGTTGATAGCAAAATGACGTTCGAGAACATGGTGCGCGCGAGAATGGCCATGTGGAATTTTTTTATGTTTAGGGTTTTCAAACCAAATCAGATAGCCGGTCCGCCTTTCAAAAACCGGCGATTTCTTTCTGTTGCTTCACCAGAAAACAATGGTGTATCTATAAAGTAGGTTGTGGGCTGCAATCATACTAATGCAGGTATATATAATCTTGTAGAGATGGGTTCAAACCAAAGTATATGAACAAATTCTGCATGGTTTCTTGACCGTGGATTTGTAGCCATGGAGCAAAGGTTTTCAGCCATTGCCAATACCAAAAAAGGGCGATGAAACTACCGAGAATCCCTCCGACGGTGACTTGAGCAGGGGAGTGATTACCAAGATGTACACGTGAGAGATAAACCGAGCAACAAAACCCATTCACGACAATAATGGAAACAAGGGTAAAAAGCGGATGTTGTGATCCATATAGCAACAGCGCTTGTAAGTAAACACCAAAATAGGCGGATACCAGCGAATGAGAGGATGGCATGCCATATCCTTTGGCTTGTGGCAACACAGACTTTGATAACGGGGCCGGCCGAGGCTGTCGAATAATAATTTTCAGGGTTTTGGCCACGATGGCAGCTATGCATCCGCCCAACGCAATATAACAGACGTGAACTGAGCGAAAATAGATGATGGCCACGGCGGTCATGCTGGCAATGACCACGCGGACCTAATTTCTAACGTTGAGTGCATAAACATTGTTCTAATTATGTGGATGTTTTTGTTTTACCTGAGCCAGCGCGCGCATCACGTCCTCTCGCATTCTTAAAGCGGGTGGAGTTGGGATAAGCGGAATTCTGCGGGGAGGTGTTGGCTGGCTGGCTGGCAAGGAAAAAACAAGGGTCCTCAGGATCAAAATTAGCCGGTCACATAGATTATGAAGTGACCACAGGATTTTGTTGTACAGCCATCGCCCGTTAAGACAAGTGTTTCCAACGTAGACAGTACGCTTGAAAATTGCCCGAGAGTCAAAAGGAAAGAGGGTCTGTGAGGTGGGGGCCATGCGTTACATCCACGTGGCTGAACAACGTGAGTTTCAAATAAGCTGGTGTGAACAAAGCATTCAGTCTGTGCCACGTGGGGCTTTTTTTTTTTAAAGGACGTCGATGTTTGCGCGGGCAAAGCAAGGTAAGAGCTTCCCTTGTTGCACACGCACGCGGGGGAGCGAAAAAGCTATCAAGTTCCAATTTTTTTTTTTTTTTACCGACTGAAACCTTGGCTAAGGCGCAAGAATTGGTTTTAAGAGAGGACCAATAAACTGCAAAAAATGCTAGTTTGCGAATCTAAAATTTTCCCTCTTCTTTCTTCTTTTCTTCCCTTCAATCAATCAATCAACCTTTGCAACTCTTCCTCTGGAAATTGAAAGAATCATTACCGTCACCAAAAATTTGACTCGCCGCTTATTTTCCTTCACCCACTTTTTTCCACCTGCGCTCGGCTCCCCCAGCTTTCGCATTCCTTCTTTCCACCAGTTATCATTCATGGACATTACCATATAGTCATGGACTCTAGTCAATGTTCATTAATTTTGGTCACTGCCGAAGCACCCAATAAGGACGATATATCCTTGCGATTACTACAAGCAACATTTGCTCAAGGTGAAAAAATAATTCCCTCCATGGCCCACTGCATAATCTTGCGAAATCTGGTCGCTGACTTAACTTGTTTTCTTCAGTATCCACAACCAACAGCTTGGAACAAGCTTTTAGCAGCCTCCGAGATAACCAATCGACCCACCCAACCATATTATTACTCGATCTGGATCACCAGACTTCGCTAGATACACTTCAACAGCTTGTTCAACTTGTACAGAAGGAGGCTCTCGACGTAGTCCCAGTCGGTAAGTCTGCATGATGACAGGAGGGGAAAATTTCAAATGCACCGCCCAGCCTGCATGGTACTGACGATACTAAATATGCATTTTTTGTCATCTCTTTTTTCCATTTTATTTTCTATAGTATGCGGCTCAAACGAATCACCTCAGTATATGCTTCAGTGCCTCGATGTGGGTGCAGCAGATTACTTGATAAAACCTCTTTGTCAGGATGTTATAAAAACGTTATTTTTGGTAAGTTTGTTGGAGAAAGATCTTCCACCTGTTCTTAGCACCTAACCCAATTTATTTTTTTCTTTGGTTAGAATATCCACCGCTACCACACCAGTAAACCATCTCCTTCTTCCCTTCAACCCTGCACAAAGTTGAATAGTGAAAACATGTCGCCTTCACTGCAAGATCGTTTGAAGGCCACGTTTGTGAAAGATACTACATGGTAAACTTTATCCTATGACCCTATCCAAATTATTTATCCCGACAGTTCGTGCTCAACCGGTGTTTGCATCTAGGCTATCGGAGATGATGATTCAGCATTATACCCCAGCTCAAAGTTTTAGGGATCCTAGCCTGTTAACGATGTCAAGGTAAGGGCGGCGCAACATCCCCCATTTTTTCAACTACATTCGGTAGACTAACACTGGTTGGTGGTTATAGCCAATCCACAATTCTATCTAGTGACCTCGAAGCCAGTTTAAGGCGACGACTATGTAGCTGGGACTTTCTATCGTTGGACATGAACGATCAAGAATTGATACACTGTGTCTACCTCATCTTTGACCAAGTATTGTCATTGCCAGAGTTACAGCATTTAAATCTAACCAGAGGTAAGTTTAATCCCGCGGTAGAACACGCGACGCTACCTGATTTGGGAAAGAGGACGCCCGTAGTCTTGTGATGTTGTG
Source organism: Umbelopsis vinacea (assembly GCA_016758895.1). Lineage (NCBI taxonomy): Eukaryota > Fungi > Mucoromycota > Umbelopsidomycetes > Umbelopsidales > Umbelopsidaceae > Umbelopsis > Umbelopsis vinacea. The sequence continues at coordinate 1,083,979 of JAEPRA010000008.1, read as the reverse complement.
TGCTACCGTATCCACGCGGGCCCTCCCCCCCCCCCACTCGCTTCTGACTTTTTCCCCTTTTACAGATCAATTGTACGACTTCATTCAAGATATTTACAACTCGTATCACAAATCAAACCCTTATCATAACTTCAAACATGCTGTCGATGTTCTTCAGTCTTCTTATTATTTTTTATGCAAACTCGGTGCGCTAGAGCCGATGGCCTCCAACTTTGTTCGACCCGTTCGACGACGCATGGCAACGTGGCATATTCATCAATTATTGCGCCCTAAAGATATATTTGCTTTGTTGATTGCGAGTATTGGGCACGATGTTGGCCATCCTGGTGTAAATAACATGTTTATGGCAAGTATATGCATATGCCTCCTACTACCATATTTATCCCCATGATGAATAACACCATTTTTGTTATTCAGATTAATACAAGCAATCCCTTGGCCATACTGTACAATGACCGTTCGGTATTGGAAAGCTTTCACTCCATGGCTTTGTTCCAAATCATTACCAAACACAAGTTTGTCGATGCCACACAAGGTCCTGAATACATGCAATTCCGTAAAACCGTTGTGCACTCCATCTTGGCCACTGATATGGGACTCCACGGTGAATACGTTGCTAAAATCAATGATCTGTTTAAGCGACTTCGAACGAAAGGCTTGGATTTGACTGATGAAGCAGCATGTGATCAAGAGCGACTCATTATTTGTGGTGCTTTGATCAAGTGCGCTGATATTAGCAATTGTGTAAGTAGACTAATGGTGGTGGGTTCGGAGAAAAAAACCAAAACTAAAACATATGTTGTTGCTAGACTCGACCTTTCATGGAAGCAAAAAGTTGGGCAGAGGCTCTCGTCGATGAGTTTTCAAACCAAGGTGATCTGGAAAGAGAACTTGGATTGCCTGTTCTCGCTGTCAATGATCGAGGCAAGGTGGCGTTGGAAGATTTTCAACTGGGCTTTATTCGACATGTGGCTATCAACCTTTTCCAGTCAGTGGCCAATGTCATTCCTGAGATGACCTACTGTGTTGACTATATGCAGCAAAATGCAAAAATATGGGAGTCCCGTAAATACGAAGGGCATGATTCCGGAGTAGGTGATTCACAGTCGGAAAAAGATGACGTTGATCGATTATCGCATGTTCCTGCACTTGAAGAACCTGTGGAAGGTATGTTACCCACACCGTTATTGTATGCGGACGGACTGTGTATGAGATTTTCTAAACCTTTTCTTGTAGATAACGACTCCAATGGTGGAAGCTTTTGTCGAAGATCGTCCATTCACAGACCCGCTTCAGCTCACTTGATGTATCCTGATGCATCCAATCCCAACTCTCGACTGATGGTCACGTCGCCAAAGTTATATCCGGAATATAAACATCCAAACGACCATCCTTACATTCAGCAGTCAGACCCTGTTCGAGGCTACACCATTGTCGACAGTCCAGCATTCACTGATGAAGACAAAGTCAGCCTACAAAACAGATCTATTCACAAATCCTCCTTTTCAAGGTGGCGGCAGCGTCGTAACTTGGACGCTGCGTCCTGTCAATGTTGCATCCAGTAACCAAGGTCATCACAAACAAAAAAAATAACCAACCACAAAAAAAAAAGGAGTCGTTAGCACTCTATTTTCTTGTACAAAGCTTTCCTTTTTTCTCTTCTTTTTAATTTTTTTCTTGTATGCATCCAATGTTCTTTGGTTTGCCATACTCTGTAGATCACATAGATTGTATACTTTGTCTGTTTCTATAAAATAAAACATGCCTCTCGCATCTCCTGGACGAAACACGCCATGTTGTACTTTTGTTTTTTTTATTATGCCACGATCTAAATTTACGAAACATTCTATGGCGCAGACTTACTTTGCCTCTTTTTTTTTTTTTTAACATCCCTCTTATTTGTAAACGGAAAAGATCTGTTTAGTGCGAACCATGGATATCAAACCTAAAAAAAAAAAAAGCAAAAACATCAATGAGTTGAAGGAAACGAGGAATCACACAGGAACAGCAACTTACTTGGTGACAATGTTTTCAATTTGGTCAACGGAGGTACCGTTGGAAATGACATCCCGAGCCTCTTGAACTTTACCAAATACATTGAACAACAAGACACCAACGACCTTCTTGTTCTTGGTATAGAACACAAGACCTTTACCGAATTTCTCGTCGCTGAAAACAGTGCCTTCAGCAGGGTTACCAGGCTGCTTGTTGGAGGCGGGAGCGGCGGTCTCGGAAGATGGCTTGATGTCCTGCACGTCCACTCCACGAAGGTTCTCAGGCTGAGAGACAGCAGCAGCAGGGGTATCGGCCTCACTTGCCTTGGCCCAAACGCTCACAGTGGAAAGCTGGGAATCGACAAGACCAACAGCTTCATAACCAATCTTGGGTCCCAAGTCAGACCAGAACATCGATTGATGCTTGTAGGGCTTGTTCTTACCCGCCATGTTCTCACCAGCATGTCTACCACTGAGCACAGCACTGAAAAGGTTTACATTTAGCGCCAAGTATCTAGTTCAACCGAAAAGCTTGCGGTTATCACTTACTGGTCATGGTGCTCAATACGACGGCGACCAAGTTGGATGTCATGGAAAGAAATCATGTCACCAGCAGCAAAAACATCACGTCGGCTTTCCAATTCAGCATTGACAACAACACCAGCGCGCTGTTCATCGATTTCCAAGCCTGCAGCACGAGCGAGTTCAACACGGGGTTCAATACCAACAGCAACCACAACATGGTCAGCTTCAATAGTCTCGTCGTTCTCAAACAAGATCTTGACCTTATCGCCTTCAGCACTGGCAATGCTCTTGATGGTGTGCTTTGCCTTGACATCCACACCCTCATCAATGACACGGCCAGTGGTCCACTTGGTAAGGTAGGTGGGGAACACATTGCCCATGTTACCCTCTGGTTCATCGTGTTTTGTTAGCAAAAAAAGGGTTCCAAGCATTAGTACACTAGCCATTGACGTTTACCTTCAGGGAAGACTTGGGTGATCTTGAGTCCCTCCTTCTTGGCTGCAAAAGAAAAAGGTCGTTAAAAACCCATTGACATCTCGTTTTCCCCCTTTTTTCAACTCGTTTCCTTACCTCGGTGAGCAAGGGCAACAGCGAGTTCGGACCCAAGGAATCCACCACCGACAACAACAATATGTGCGTCCTTCTTGGCAACGCTGTCGAGCTTGCGGAGGTCATCAACAGTTCGGAAAGTAGTGACGTTCTTCACGTTGGATTGATTGGGCAGGTGCTTGGGTGAGCCTCCAGTGGCCAACAAGACCTAAAAGTCGCAGTAGTTGAATGTCAATTCGTACGAATTATCCTCGGGAGGGCACCCCTTGATCATGAACCAGCCTTTACCTTGTTATATTCAATGACACTTCCGTCATCCAACTCAACAGTATGAGCCTCAACATCAAGCTTTTTGACAGTCTTTTGCAACAAGAGCTTAATCTTGGTGGATTCCTTGTTCAAGTCAGCCACGTCAGTGATGATTTCGTATTGAGAAATGTCTTGGTACAGAGCACTGAACAGCAAAATTTTCGTTGATAGCGTTGTCAGCATAAAATATAGTGATAGCATCTTCAATGCCCATGCTAATTACTTACTTGCGCTCATTGCCTTGCCACTGCCCGGGTTGTTCGCCACTGTTTAGTAAAATGTTTACGTGGCCGTTTATGCGAGATTATAATATACTTACATCTTTGAACTTGAGTGTCTGACTAGCATTGGCATCCTCGGAAAACCACAATTCCTTGCTCAAGGGAGGTCTTATTATATAAAGAGAAGGGGTTTGTAATAGGCACGCCGACGGAGATAGACAATTAGTCAGACAAAGCACGTAAGCGATTAATGGGCCATTACACGAAGATAATCTCACCTCATATAAGGAGGAACGGCCTCGTTACCGATAATGATGACATTAGCATCGGGTTCCTGTTCCTTGATGGCTTGCGCGGCCGAGAAGGAAGCAGTACCGCTACCGACCAAGACATATGGTTTGGCAGGTGCCTTGACGGCAGCAACGGCGCTTTCAATGCTATGAACAACTTGAGGAGCATGCTCAGTGGCGTGCTTCTTCTTGGCTTCGGGAGGCGATGTGAGGTAAAACAACAAAGGTCCAAAGACAATGAGCGATCCCACAAACCAGTTGGTGTTGCTGGTAGGATTGTGAGCAGGGTGAGTGCTGTAGAAGCGAGTGACAGCCTTGGTTGGCTTAGTAGGGCGAGCAAATCGAAGTCCCTGAGGATAGACGTTGGCTCGTACTGAACGAAGGGCGGCGGTTCGCAACATGGACATTTTGGCAGAAGTGAATGTGAAGGCTGGATGGCTTGAGCGCCAAAAATTGTCAATATTGATGAAGGCTGGTTTTTATGGTATATGTAACAATTGAGATTCCAGGGCCGAAAATTCAGTGCCAAAATACAGTGAAAGGTCTCTATTTTCTGTTACTGCTGCAAACTCAAAGATGACACCTTGAATAATAATCGTAACCATGATAATAAAATAATTTATTACCTGTGAATAAATGCGCAGGTCTTCTGTATGATCGAACATATACTTGTGAAATTGTTGCAATCTAAATGTCTTTTCAGAACAATTGCAAAGCAACTGCTACTATGATCTTCGCAAATGTAAGATATGATTGTTGGAATAAAATGATCCTTTTGCACTTCGATAATATACATTTAAAAGAAGAGCAATCTATGTCGACTTTTCCTCTCTTGTCTATAAAAGATTTTCAGATGTCTGTGATTCGTTGAAATAGCCAGACTTTGACTGTTATATGCGAGTGATGAGATTGATTCACGGCTTCTGTGGACGCATTGCTTGAATCTATACTTCCAATACCAAGAGACTACTGAAGACCAAAAAAAAAATCAATCCTATCCAAGTGCTAAGGTTTAAAGAGCATACAAGATTATATAAAGAAAAATAACTTTTAAGTGCTTCTACCTACTTACATTAACGATATACCTGTGCGAATAGTCATTTTTTTTTTTAAAAAAGACCTTGACATGAAATCAAGGACCTTCGTCGCATCATTTATTTGCATGTTCATCGGTTGCCCTCTTTCATGTCGATATCCATGTGGCATGGCGACCTCGAAAACTCTAATTTTACAAGCTTTACGTCAGATTATTTTTCCGTTTTCATTATCAAATAGAGCTTTCCATGGTTTGTGTTCTCCTGGAAGTGCTTGTCCAGCAATCGCCAAAATTTACTGATAGCTGTCAATTTCACGTTATAAATCGACTAGCGAAAGATACAACCATTTACTAACATGATATAGAAACCAAGGCAGAATCAAGGGGGTTCGACCTGAAAAGACGTTAGAGATAATGACGATCTTTGCCGTCAAACTATCACGATTTGCTGCTGGAAACCTGTTTTCACACAAACATACATTACACAGGACAAGCCCCTGTTTGCTATACCCCGTGCCACGCAGGTAAAAAGCAGCGGGCTATTTCATCCTTATCGCGGCTGCCACTACTTCCTTGCGCCCAAATAATATGGTACGATATTTTATTGTTGAGATGATAAAAGGAGGTCATCAAATGACAAACAATGCGGTTTTCTGGAAAACTTGTGGGAAATCCGCCAGAACATCCTCTTGAGCAGATAGCTCACCGTTCTAATCATAAATAATTTGTACTGCCAAGGGGGCAAAATGAAAACCTGTAGCAATGTCTGCAATGTCTCACAGTGGTGTAACATGGTCATGTCTCGGGCTGTGTCAATGGAAAGATAAAGTATAGGGAATATCAAGATTCGTTTTTCAAGGCTATCAACGCACTGCGAGACTAACAACGCCATGGGTAATAATAACAAAAACCTTATGGCTGCCAGCGAATTTAGACGTCAACGTAAGGTATGATTTGGCTCAAAAAAGAGCGTTTACTTTATTTACAGAATGTTGAGGTGGCGTTGAAGAAAAAATTTACAGTATAGGCAGTGATGCCATGTGCCCCCAGCTTGCCGAAGTGGGGTTTTCATTCAATTTTTTTTTTTTTTTGGATGACCGTGGGCTTGGGATGGGAAGAAGTTTTGGTGCCCATGCGGCAAGCAGAATGTAATGAAAATATATATATGAACTTTACAGTTAAAGAGGTTTGCATTTTCTGGCTTTCTTCTTTGATTCTCTCTTCAAAGAGGAGCGGTTTCAGATCCCAAATTGAAAATGGTCGGTAGCAATAGACACCGATGAATGTTCATCCACTACTTCCCACCATCGTTTAGGAGGCTTTGCAAAATAAAGCATTTTCCAAGGAGTGGTATTCTTTACTTGCTGTGCATCTGAACGAGTGTTAGAGTCGGCATGAATGACATTGGCACCACTTTGTAGATAAGTTACAGTGACGAGAACGGATGGAACAGCTATTTGAGTAAGAATTGAAAATTTAGGTAAAAAGGACATACAAATTGAATAGTGAATTGAGTAGCAGTACGAAGGAGATGAGAAAGAAAAAGAAAGAAGAAAAGGGAAACAGCTGAAAAGATTAGAAATCCACATACTCCTTTATACGATTATGACCTGGCCCAGGAAAAAATCCTGCACAGGGAACCCGTGATGCCTGCCACCAACAAACACAAAGGGTACTCTTTACATATATTTTTTTCCCTTGTTTTATTACATGTCTATACTTTTTTAAAACCTGATTTTAAACTGATATCGTCTTGAAGATGTTGAAACCAGTGCCAGCTGTGCTTATCATGCATCCAGGAATTTGCTTGTGCCAGTGAATTTCTTTAATTTCAGCTTGGCCCTGGTGGACGAACAAGAGCTGCGGTGGAATTTCAACGCCATCTTCAGTAATTTGCTGGCCGCCTTCTTCGGTATCAGGTTCCACAGACAAATCCCATATTGAGATTTGATCATCAGCGCCGGCCACACCGATGATGGATTCTTCAGTAGGATGCCATTCAATGGATGTGATTGGCGCATTGTGCCACTTGAAGGTAGCAACGGGTGATGGTGCCTTGGAGCTTTTTATAGGAGGCGTTAAATAAAAAGGTTAACATGAAGATCAGGAGATACAACACCAACCCCCAAAAAGGTTTGATGGGAACATTTCAAAAAAGCAAGTGTCATTACCTTGTGAAAGTACGCAAATCCCAAACATTAAAGATACCATCATCACCACCGCTTGCAAGTAGATATGATGCCTTCTTATTCCAAGTAATTACATTTACGTCAGTGCTGCTAGCTTGGATGCTCACAGCATGCTTCTTCTTGTTACGTGTATCCCAAATTTTGACAGTTTGATCAGCAGAGCAGGAAGCAAAAACATTACGTTCTGTAGGTGACCATTGAAGATCTTCCACAGAAGATGTGTGTCCTTTAAATGGCATCATATCGGCTTTGTAGCCTGATTGTGTCTGGTTGGTCAGGTATATATTGCTTGCGATATCTCCGGTCAAGAGTCTGATCCACAAAAAAAGTATTAGGAATGATGATGATATTAGCCTCCCATCTTGATAAAGATACTGTACCTTCCGGTGTCTAGAACGGACCAATCCATTGCAAAGCCTTCATTGCCCATATGGCTATCGACGGTGAACAATGGCCGCTGGAATTTGGATGGCTGTGTGCCAGGGGTATCCAGGCTGGTTATGTAAGGGGTAACGTCGTAAATGTGGACTTTACCAGTATCAGACCATGTTGCTGCGATGTTCTTTTCATTTTGTTGTGGCATGACTCTGACACGGTTGACACCGCCATTATGACGAAGGGATCTGCTTTCCAAGATGGCGTCATCATCAACTCCATCGGCGTCCTCATCGTCAGATTCTATATAGATAAAGGGGTGATGTTAATCATCATGAGAAAAGGTGGAAAGTGTAGTGAGCTACAGGCGATAGCAATAGCCACGTACCATCATCGTTTTGTGTCTTATGAAGTTGAGACATCTTCATTACGATAAGCTCATTATCTCTGGCGTTTGGTGCTGAGGTACCAGCAACAACGTAAGCAGTGGCAGGATACTATCGTGACAAAAAGTGTTCAGTCCGACATACAAATTGTCAAATATTGATACCAAATAAGATAACCTACAGTCTTTCTCTCATCTCCCAAACGATCCTGAAGGACGTCGAAACTTAAGCATGGCCATTCGACGTTAAGTTTGTGCAACATTTCGTACACAGATTGATCAGCTTCGAGGACTTCATCCTTTCCAAGAGCTTTTCCTGGAAGATAGACTTCCAAATCTTTCTCCTCCTTCTCGTCCACCTCCATGTCTGGAACAGAAAAAAGCTTTTAGCCACCAGATCCAATTTTAAACCGGGTATTATGTACTTTGTCTGGATCGAGAACTTGATTCGCATCAAGAACTATGTCCCTCCATGTGCACCTACCATCGTTATCTTCGGTGCTCTGGTCGTTGACGATTTCCTCGGCCATGTCTTCTTCAATCTCATCCTCAAAGGCATCTTCGAATTCGCCCATTTCGTCAATTTCAGCACCTGTACGGTGAGAGGTTTCACCAGAGGAGAAGGTTGCTGCCTTGCTGGAATCTCTAAGTTCGTCGTTATCAGCCTGGCGTTTCGACATTGTTGAACAGTAGGTGGTTTGAGAACTAGTCAATTTTTTCTTGTCCAAAAAAAAAAAAAAAAAAAAGTAGTGTGTCAGTAAGTCCGAAAAATTTTAAGCCACCGGCAGTCCGATAGAGCGTCCACCTCAGAGCGAGCAAAGGCTCGACAGTCACGTGCTTCCAGCGGTATCCTAGGCTGTTCTACCAGCAGACATTTTTGTAGTGGACCATGATACGACGGTTGTGTTAGTCATTCAAATCCTCATCTGGTATAATTTTTGGTGTATAAAAGCATAGAAAATTAAGTTTCAATTCAATAAAGGGGCGTGGTGTTCTTTAGCATTAAATCAAATCCTTGACTGACAAGCTACCACCTGTGCAACCGAATACGAACAAGACCATGCTACGAGAGGAATGGAAATAAGCCTCCAGGTATCGAAAATAATTCTAATATTATCACATATTGTAGTATCCCTAGAGTAATGTTTGCTTATAACACTGTAACACCATGGAGCATCAATAAATCCTTGTGTGGAGACCCTCCTATTCGAGAGAAACCCAGTGGTAGCAACAAGGGCAAGCTTGTCAATAGACACCGAGAATTAAATGGGAAAACTAGGCTTCTATATTTGTAAAGCCATTTTCATTAACCCAAGAAGAGGAAATGTAAAACTTGTTGCGACCTCAAGTCGGCCAGAAGGAGCCACATAACAAGAATCGAAAGGAGGCCCCTTAGTTCTAGCCTGGTGGCTGGATTCTGATGAAAGTCAATGTCGATATTGCTCCTCTGCTGTCGAAATATAGCACATGCGTATAATGTTGACGATGTATCAGAGGAGTATTCAGGTGTGCAATGAAAAATGCATTAAGTACAAGCAACCTTTCACTTGCATGGCTCAATTTATGCGAGCTATCTCTTCGAGCTGTTGTCATTTCGTACCAAGAAGCACGCCCTCACTACTGAAACAATTACTTGTACCCCGTTACTGGTGCCTTGTGCATAATTTTCCAAATATCTAGAAATGAATATTGATGGAGGCTGTGATCTATCAAGTCAATTCTCGATAGTGGACTGTCATAATGGGAAGTATAAATGGCCCTAGATAAACCATATCCTTTTTTCTCCCAAGTCATTTGAAGTCTACGGTAGACCCTGCTCTTCAATTCAAACAAGTCACTTGGCCCTTGAAGAAGCAATCATGATACTCTGGCAGTTTGAAAAACGAGCACATTTTTTTGAAAACTTCCTAACGTCTCTCTCATTGATTTTCAAGCGACCATCTTTGTCTAATTATCCAATTTGTATCTCCATAGACATTACAGGTGGGCTACCGAGCTTAAATTGTCCAATTGGAATTTGCAATCAATTGCTGTTTGCAGCACTGGTACGTGGAAAATTGTATGCCTTTATAAGGAGTTTTGGGGAGGGGAATGACGGGGGGTGTGAATACAAAGATCTCATTTACAATAAGTAGACGAGATAAGTAGAAGAAACGTAAAAAAAGTAAGTATGACAAGACCAAGCGATAAAATGGAAATAGGACACAAGGTTGTCAGGTTGGGGGGATAGGGTTAATTGAGATGGCAACTATCAGAAGAGGGTTGTCTTTTACACTGAAAAGATAACAAAGAACGGGAAGAAGAAGAAGGAAGAAAAAGCACTTGCGAAGAAGTAAAAGAAGTCGAGTGTATGAATTAAAAAGGGAGGCAGAAAAAGAAAAAGTAGTTGGTAAAACGCATCTATAGGCCATTGGTTGCTCGCTTGACCATCTGTACAATTGTTCGCGGTTAGTCACTAGAAAAAAAGTCTGAACGGGCGCATTGCAAATGTAATTCACTTACTTCTTTTGCCCATCGTGCTACTTCTCTTGTACTGTCACTGTAGTGTCGGTTGGATCTAGCTTCTCTAATCAGGGCCATAACCCAGTCAGCGGCCAGATATTGCTTAAGCTCGCCGCCTTGGAATGCATCAGCAAAGTCACTGTGAAACATTACTTAGCGATGAAAGTCAAATTGCATGTATCTAGAAAACAAGAACGCTTAACCATACCCAATCAAACCAACTGTGCTGCGGACAAGAGTTTCAGTGGGAGTGTCTTCAGTAGTGACCATACCCAAGAAACCGAATATTGCTGGCACATGAGGAGCCAAAAGATGGACTATAGTAATAAAAATAATAAAAAGTAATTAATATGACAGGAACTCTGTAGAAGTGGTTCCACATTCAATGGCAACTTACTCTTTTGGCCACTGCCTAGACCTTGAACAATTCCGACGTATGCTTCAACACTGCCCTCGTGCAAGCGTACGACGTAGTCCATCAATTCCCAGTTGTCCTTTTCGGCACGCATGCCTCCAACCTGCTGCAAGGCAAGCATGACAAGGTCCAAGAAAGGCTCGAATTCGGCTCCAATAGCCAAAGCGATATCACCGAAGCATGACAGAATGGCAGGCTTGACATCGCTGTGAAGAACTGGACTCTGAAGATTGGTGATAAGCAACTGCATAAAGTGCTGGCAGTAAGGAAGGGAGGACTCTCCTAAGGCACGGCAGATATCCCCAATGAGACCAATGGCAATAGCGCAAAGCTAACATATTACAAAAAAGGAAGGTTGAGTAATCAAAACGATAACATGAAAGCGATCTCTCGCAAACTATGACACCTACCTGATGCTCATCGGGATTTTGAAGCGCTGAGTAAAGATGGGGGGCGAAAGGCTCAACGTATCTGGAGAAATCACTATCAAGAGCAGCGGTCAAAGAACCAACAGCCAAGAAGACATCTTCAGTAATAGCTGATTGCTTGGAAGCAGTGGAGAGCATTTGTAGAAGAACAGTCATAACACGATCGGATACAACTGAAACACCAGCGCTTAGTTTACGAATGCAGCTCTATGGAAGAAGTGTAAGTTAATGGATGAGCTTGTACAAGGAGGATGTTTGAAATCATACATACAGTGAGAACGCTGAGAAGGTTGGATTGAAGTTCTGCGTGAGCGTTGCTATCATCAGCACCAATGATCTGGTTCTGCAGCAATGAAAATAAATGGTTAGACATAATCACAAGCAAGTTTTGCACTCTCTTCATAATTTCTAACCTGTACAGCAATGGTGGTTTCGAGACGATCAAGTGTTGTTACAATGACTTGTTGCACAGTGGTGAGACAATCCTAAAATGGAAAGATATTCAGTACACTTTTCCAGTTAATTGCATATTCACACAGTCAATTCACATGAGCACTTACCATGGCAGCGTTTCCAACTAACGTTGACAGTGCTTCGTAAGCAGATGTTCTACAGTTTGCTTCGTTGTTTTGTCTATCAGTGAATTGTAGCAAAGCAAGGACGATGCCTTCAAAGTACATGGAAAGTGGGCACGTTGGCATGTTCAAGTCGTCGCCTCCACCAATATGCTCCGCCAAATTCATCAGTGACTGAATGGAGCAACATAGTAAATACCAGAAGAACGATATCAATCCAATCCATAAAATATAGTGTGAAGGAACTTACCCAACAGCAGTTAGCAACGATACGTGGACTATCTTGTAAGCCAAGAGCAAGGGCGGTAATGAGATCTTGAAGATGAACCTCAGGCTTAATGCATTGTGGGAGATAATCGGAAACACGTCCCAAAGTCCATGCGACAGTATCTTTAACATTGACAACAGGGTCCTTCATCATTTGAATTAGAAGAGGGAGGGCTTGGTCAACAAGTGGTATCAGCAAGTCTGGGGATGGACCGTCCAAAATGGAACCAAAGGCCATGACGGCCGCTTCACGGTAGCGCCAATCTTCATTAGAGATGTTTGCTTCCACGAACGGAACAATGGGGGCGACAATGCTGTCTCCAACACACTGAGCAAAGAGGTTCAAACAGGTAGCAGCAGCCATGGACACATTCCATTCATCCTCATCTTCGTCCTCCTCTTGCTTGGTAAGGAGGAATAGAAGGACTGGGAGAATTTGAGGCAATGCAGAGCGAGCAAAGCCATGACTGATACGATGAGGTTGCTCTCCGGCGTCAGCAGCCTAAGATCAGGGATGAATAATATGTAAGAAATAAAATAAAGATAGAGTGAAATCACATTGTGCATTTTTTTGACGTACCTCCTCAGCATGCAGCTGAAGCTCAATTTCTTCGTCACACACAGTTGACCAAAACTCAATAGCCTGCAAGGCAACGCCATGTTCTTCGTTGTTCATACCCACGACAGTAAGCTATGTTTGAGAATGGTATAAATTAGTACACTAAATCAGGCACACAAAAATCACAAGAATGTCAAACCTACAGCAAATAAAGCCTTCTCCATATAGAGCAACATATTATCATAGTACAACTGCATGATGCGGACAAGACACTCAAAAGCAGCAACCTGTAATTGCTCCTCGGTACTTTGTGTAGCCTCGCAGACGACCATCATTATGATGTTTCTCTCAGACTATCGGAAGGGTATTAGTACAAGGTAAAGTACAAAAAGGTGTAATGACAAACTAGTCCGCAGTCTTACCTCGGATTCAAAGTTTTCTCTGATGAATTCCAATGAGTTGTATAGAGCTCTGACGGCAGCAAGTCGAACTTCCTGGTTGTCTTCTTCCTTACGAGCACCCTGAATGACGGCGGTCAGAATATCATTTGCCTGACCTTTGAGCACCTCGGGATTAGTTGTTTCACAGACAAAACCAATAGAAACAAGCGAAGCTTGTCTCAGGAGAGGATTGTCAGAGGATGTAACATTGTCGAGCAAGCTTTGGATGAGCTGAGGCCATTGGTTGACTGGTAATTCGATATCTGCGATAGCTGCAACAACCTATAAAATAATCTTTCAGTTTCATTACTTTGGAGTTTTGCTGGGTAAAAAGTAAATGCGTACTTGTGCAGAAGTGTGGGCTGCGCGAGAATTCGAACTTCCAAGGGTGTTGACAGACTATAAAATGGTGAAGGTTAGAGTGGCGGGCTCATAACGGGTCATAACATTTTGTTGTAAATGTAATTTACCCATTGCTTGATTTGCGATCTCGTATTTTCGTCAACGCTCAGCCATCTATTGATGTAATCCTCTTTACGGCTGGCTTCCTATTGAAGTATCACATGAGACGATGATATAGTCAGATATCAGGGACGTACAACGAGCATGCTAAAACGTATCACATACCTTTGCAGTCAAAGAGTTCTTCACTGCCAAACCAGCAGCGGTACGAATGTTAGGATCGGCTCCCTCATTTGCAAGTTCCTGCGACAGCATTAACACATAGGCAGACTACATTACGGAATGCAAAAGTGACGAAACCGTAGTAGTGAAGAATGGTTAGCATTCTAGTAAGATCGATAGCATTGGCACAAGTGACGTACATAGTTTTCCTGAGCAGCCAACTCGAGCTGCTGAGTGGCATCCTCTCGAATAGCCTGATCTGTGTTGCAGGTAAATCAAGGATGGGATTAGATCGTGAAGATAAAGGCATAATGACGTTAGATGGAGCAACAATTGGTATACATGTTGCTCAGAGATCACTGAATAATACATACCAGGCGATAAGGTATTGGAGAGTAAGGTAGCAACGTTCATGTCGGATTGTTGTTGTTGACCTGTTCGGGAGCAAAGTGTTATTATCAGCAAAATGAGAAGACAAACAAGGGCATCCATCGAGTTTTCGTGCACAATCAGACATAGCGAGATTACACTGCATTATGCAATGGATGCTTTACCTTCTTAGATGCAGTACAATATCAAGATGATTCGTTGACGATTTTGAGCTATTCCCTCTTTTTTTTTTTTTTTATGAAATGCGGACGCGCCTTTTGGACAGTTTTTACGCACAGCAAAAAAAATTTACAGTACCGTGCGCTTGTACAGACGGACGTCCAATATCATTTTGCCCGCCCTGCTAAAGCTCATGACAATTGGTAGGCCCATGAAACAAAACCCTTGGCGAACATAACGATTGCACCTCTAACATGCCAACTCTCTACAAGATCTTCAGCAGCTGGAGGAGATCCAGGCTCAGTGTGACCGCAATCAAGACTATTCCGCCTTGAATAGCTTGATTCAGGTCGTTTTTACGAATCCAGATCAGTTATCCAAAAGCTTTCCACAGGTACTTATAGCTTGTCTGGATTCACTTGCAACACTATTTATCTAACTTTAGTATTGCAGAAGCTTGGCGGATCCATTGATGGCAGTATCGGTGTTGACAAGCAGCATGTTCGACAAGCGTTCGCTCTACTCTTGCGTCACGTATGGGTCATCCTTACGCTAATAAGCCCAGCGTTGTTTGAATCTCTACTAACTCACTTGGTATTTGAAAAATAGTGTCCTCCGCAAGTTGTAGACGCCTTGAATCGAAGTATTATCCAGTTATTGGATCTAATTACTAGAAGTAAAGATATCGTCGACGAGTCCTACATTCCAATTTTTGTGATCCTCTTTCAGGTATGTATTTTTGCAGCACAAACCATCCATGTCACCCTTTAGTAACCATTGTCAACGGAAAAAGCATGATTCTTTATTTGAAACGCAATTTGGCGACATGATATTGGCGAAACTACTGGAAACAATAGTCGTTTTGCCGGCAAGTGTTCAGGACATGCTATGTGAACAACTGACATGTGCGTGTGGTCAAGAAGAAGACTTGACTATGGACGATTCAATTGCCGTACATGATGGACAAGAAGCATATCCAAGCAATCAGGAAATCCAACAGTTTCAGCACATCTTGGATGGAATACAGCGATTCATTTCCATGCGTTTACGCAACAAGCCAACTCCAGATACCACTCCAAATCGAGACCATGCTGTCGTTAGTGCGACAAAATGCTTAGCTGCATTCTGTAAGTACATGCAATCTGTTATGCCTATATAAAGCATAGACACATAGCTAAATCATCGTCTCATTACAGATAGATTGAATGAAAAGCGCCGGTTTGTGAAATATGAAGCTTTCTATAACGAGACATTGAATGAACAGCTGGAAATCAAAGAAGACTTTCCTCAGTTCAAAGATAGAAAAGGGTAATTCAGCATGACACTTCATGGACGGGTATGTGATGTATGTCTAATCGTACCAACATTGCAGCTTTTCATTTTGCGACTATCCATTCATACTCAATTCTGCGACCAAAGCGGACATTCTGAAGGTGGAAAGCATGTTTCAAATGAGACACGAACTCCAAGATGCATTTTTCCGTGCATTATTTCAAGGTAAGCAACAAGGAAACCCCAAATGTACTACACCCAATGTTTGAAACTGATGTGGAGCTTAAATATTTAGGTGTCAATAGTCCATACCTGGTTCTGGAAATCCGCAGAGATCATATTATTCATGATGCACTATACCAGGTACACAGTTCATTTTTTCTCATTGATTCATGCCAACAAACGGGCTAATGTATCTATACCTTGTTTTAGCTTGAAACGAAGTCAACACAAGACCTCAAAAAGCAGTTACGGATACAATTCGTGGGTGAGGAAGGTATTGATGAAGGCGGCGTTCAAAAAGAATTTTTCCAACTTATTGTTCGCGAGCTGTTTGATCAAAAATATGGTTAGTGTTTGACTTGAGAAAACCTACAACGTCTTATCCATTGGCTAAGTGCTGTTTCATGGCATTACCTTTAGGGATGTTCATGTTTGATGACGACTCAAGATTGTGTTGGTTCAAACCAGACCCAACAGATGACCATTTAGCGATCAGTGAATACAAACTTGTCGGAATGCTACTTGGCTTGGCTGTCTACAACAGTGTGATATTGGATGTACATTTCCCACTAGCGCTGTACAAAAAGCTCATGGACGTAGCAGTGAATTTGCAAGATCTTCGCCAGCTTGACCCGGTAATTATTCTGCCGTAAATGCGACGGTAATCTTAAATTAACTAACGACTACTTGTTTAGGGTCTTGGAAGAGGTCTTCAGCAACTTTTGTATTTCGAAGGAAGCGTAGAAGGCGCATACGATCGATCTTTTCAAATCGATAAAGATGTGTGGGGATGCATCAATACATTTGATCTGAAGGAAAATGGCGCAGCCGTCAAACTGACAAACGACAACAGACAAGGTAGGACAAAAATGAGATAGCGCAGTCCAATTGCTACGAGCCATACATTGCTTACTCATAAACCATTGTCACCAGAGTTTGTACAATTATACACCGATCATGTTCTTAATCAATCTGTGGAGAAACAATTCAGCGCATTTAGAGAAGGGTTTAACTTGGTTTGTGTTGACAGTGCCATAAAGGTGTGTTGCGTTGTGGAATACCAAACATCAATCGTAGGCGGACAACTAAGAATTCCATTCAGATTTTTCGGCCGGAAGAAATTGAGCAGTTGATTTGTGGCAGCTCTGATTTAGATTTCGATGCTCTGGAAAAAGCAACCCTCTATGACGGAGGATGGAACAAGGATACTCCCATCATCAGGTACAGTCATAATAGATGGCATCACAATGTAAACAATGCACTTACACTTTGACACACAGAGCGTTCTGGGAGATTGTACATGAATTTACAGACGAAGAAAAGAAGAAACTACTTTTCTTTGCTACAGGATCAGACAGAGTTCCAATAGGAGGACTAAGTAAACTACAGTTTGTCATAGCAAAAAACGGAGGTGACTCAGACAGGTACAAATCTCGCGAACTGCGGTTCTGTTGCGCTGAATCAAAAATTAACCTTTGTTCTTGTTTCTAGGCTACCAACCTCTCACACGTGCTATAATGTACTTCTATTATGTGAATACAATAGCAAAGAAAAACTGCGAGAGCGTTTACTAACAAGCATTGGTAATGCCGAAGGATTCGGCATGATCTAAAGTCACTGGATCAACATCAATGGATTTATAATTGACTGGGTGTGCGCAGCAATGTACAGTTTAAAAAAGGAAATCATTAATGGCGGTTACCAGGATTTTCAAGAATTTGGCAACACAAGCCGCCAACCTTGGCTCTCCTTGGCTTGCCTTGGCCCAAATTTTTGATAATCTCACTGCCAAGATTTCAATCACCGCCCAACCATTCACATATAAATTCAACGCGTTGACATACACCATTTCAATATCCTACTTTCAAGACATCAATCAACATGCCATTATCAGGACTCTTTAATAAGAAGGGACAATCAAAAACTACCACCACAAAGCCACGGTCGAAGACAAGCTCACCGGCCATCCAACAGTTATCTCCCGCTCAACAGCAGCAACGAACTGACAATGGATACCAATTGCTTGGAAATCAAAAGCAAAAGAAGACAGAGAAGAAAGCTTTGGGAGTTGTTCTCAATTGTCAAATCTAATCACGTCATTTTAAAAGCGAACTGTGCCTTTTAACATGCCCATTCTTGTATCATATGTCTCGTAATAAATACTCTTTGCTTCCAACATTAAACCTGGCATGTGTCTGCAAAGGTACCTCCGTGATGCTGTAGGATGTGGATGAACGCAATGTATAGTCCAAGAAATTCCCATACAAATAGACGAAGAAATCCTTTAGCCGAATAGATCAAGATAAATACCATCAGTTCCCCCTGGATCAGGTATGGATGCTGCTAAATGTGGCAATTTTACGGATCACGGATCAAGTAGTTCCACTTCACGCATTCCTAATGGGGACCCCATCAAGTGATATCAGTATTAATAATACTTTGATTACGAATTGATTGATTCAGTCACCTTGTACGGTGAGCACTTCCATGCCTTACCTTACAATTTTTTCGAGTACATAATGAAATTACGGTACAAATTAGCTGCACCGACTTGGCCAGGAGACAATTCATGCTTTCACAGTTACATGATTTTTCCCTGTGATTATCATTTCCAGTCATCATTCCGTTTACACTCCACTCCTTTGAACCCCTTTGAGTCATTGATGACACGCTATCTAGGCTTACCACAAAACCAACAGCAACAATAATAATTAAGCAAAACAAAGAAAAACTTGGGGAAGCATTTGTCAATTATTGGTAATACATTTAAGATATACCACTACGCGTAAAGTCTATGGATACAGTACCATCAAAACGATATAATAAACCCTTTCACTTCATGAGTAAAACTTTTCTCATTCGTATGGGACAACATCAACCAACTTTGACCACTGTCTTGTTTAAGATCACAACCATCCTTCCTGATGACCACTACTGAAGACTAACTCCTGGTAATTGCCACAAATTAAACCTACTCTTTGAACATTGAAATGGTAGAATAGCCGTTTCTCTTTATGAGTTAGCCTTTGGTTTTTCAGAGACCAAATTGAACCGACATAGAAACTGGTCTAAACCAACATCAACCGACGTCAGCTAATCAACCAATCAACGAGTAGGCGCCCAACGTCTGCCCAACATCGCTCTCATCATTGTTCCTCGGTACAAAATTTTTTCTCTTTATGCGGTAAATTTTTCGATAACTATCACTGTCGACCGACTAGCTTTGCTCACCACCACCACTACGTGTCATCTCCTTGAGCATGGAAAACAGTAGAATGACCATTTTTCTTCAAGAATCAATCTTCTTTTTTAAAAAAAATGAACTGTACCCAACATAGACAGACCTTTTCATTCAGGAACTAAATTTTTTCTCTTTATGCGGTAATTTTTCCGGTAACTAACACTATAGACCAGCTTTGCTCCTCACCACCACAATCGATCATCTCCTTGAGCATGCAAAAAGGTAGAATGACCATTTCTCTTCAGGGATTAAGCTTTTTTTCAAAAAAGAAATAACGGCACCCAACATAGACAGACTTTTTTCTTTAGGAACTACAATTTTTGGTCGTTATGAACCAACTATAGACCAGATTTGTGCACTACCACGACTACAAATCACCTCTTTAATTATTCAAATGATAGAATAGCCATTTCTCTTCATGAATCAGCCTTGGGTTTTTTTGTAAACCAACTTGAACTGACATAGACCAACATCAACCAACATCAACTAATCAACCAATCAGCGAGCACCGTCCAACATCGACTAAAATCTGCCCAACATCGCTTCCATCATATTTCTTCAGTTTTGATAACTACTACTATGTACCAGCCTTGCTCACCACTACGACTGCGGATCATCTTTTTGATCATGGAAAACCTACAGTGACCATTCTCTGCATTGATTCATCTTTTTCATGTTCATCGACATCCTAGAACTACCTTTGACCATCTGGAAACACTTCACACCAATCATTCAGATTAGCGATACTTTATGTTGATGGGGATAACCAGCATGATGGTGGAAAGCTTCTTTGGTTATGGAAACGATGGGATAAAGCTTCGGATTGAAAAACTATCCCTTTCTGACCAGCAGCCTTTGGACCAACATGTCTGCTCGGTCATCAGAAGAAACACGGATAGACGCATTGTCTAAGTATTGGCTGGTTAAGTTCTATAAGACGGATACAGGTTTACTTCTAGGCTTGTAACCTGTACCCAAACATGAAAATATCCTTGATACTGAGACAATGACATAAATTGAGCTTGGAAAATCTAATTTTTTGCCGATTGACAAATTTAATGCGGGCCAACCTTTCTTTACTACCGGATTACCTTTTGCTCACGCAGAGCTTCATTCAGTGCTTTCATGTCATTCATATCAAAAAAGCAAGCTTTGTGCATCTTTTTCTGCGAAAAATACACTGAAGCTGCTGCTGAGACACTCACTTTAAGACTTTCATCAATTATTGGCTGCGACATCTGCTATGGAGACGATCCACAAATACCAATGCTACAAACAGTCAGTAGAATAATATCTATGCCTCATCTGTTTCATGAGTATCACGATAATTCACCAGAATTGGTGAGGTCTCCTGATAGAGTGAATTTTAGTAAGCGTTATGAATTTTCTTGTACAAATAAGAGAGCAAGCCATGCATTAATGTTCATAATCGCATTAGAAATTTACGGAGAACTGAAAGATTATATGAATCAGGTATACACTGTGGAAACACCAAGTGATGGAAAACTTTACGAAAGTAAAGAGATGACCATGAAAGACATTTACCTGGAGGTAGTTCATCTCACAGATCTCTTCGATGACAAGTCGATTAGATCATTTTCTACCTGGTGTGGAAAGGTGAAGCTTGACTGCTTGAGAAGCGAACCTAGTCGCAATAATGCACAGGGTACAGAGAGAGCAAGATCTCGTTTCCTCTGGGTCCTAAGAAATGAACACCGTGGTAGGTACATTCTCGCTATCAAAACTATGTATTCGTAAATATTCATTTTATACATATGTAATAGCGAAGGCGACGGTGAATGTGAGACGGTGTCACAAGGCGCAGATAGAAGGCCTGAAGTGTAACAATTTTGATGTTATTGGCTATGTCCGCAAATCACCAGGAAAGGAGAGAACAAGCGCAAGATTGAGCTTGCTAGCTTC
Organism: Umbelopsis vinacea; assembly: GCA_016758895.1. Classification (NCBI taxonomy): domain Eukaryota; kingdom Fungi; phylum Mucoromycota; class Umbelopsidomycetes; order Umbelopsidales; family Umbelopsidaceae; genus Umbelopsis; species Umbelopsis vinacea. Next base: position 1,063,089 of record JAEPRA010000008.1, on the reverse strand, counting down.
GATGATAGAGAGACTGAAAGAAGACTCTTCCGTCATCAAAGTTTTCGGATCATACTCTTCTACATCCAATCAACGATTTGCAGATCGAGACTTTGTTGATCCGGTCCATGTGCCAAACACTCTGGGGAACACACAAGGTATTTTATAAAGTTAAACAAAAGACCAACATATATACTAAAAATATAATATAGACTTGTTGCGACACTTGTCCACATCCAATAAGCCAGTCGCAATTGTGGCAATCGACTTTGCAGGACTGACGACGAACGTCAATGACCTAGTGAAGTTGCTTCGGTAGGTTGACTCGAATGGGAAAAGTATGTTTTGATGGAGTATGTTTTAATGTACTCTATTCAGGGATTATGAGACCATAAAAATGGTGCTCATTGAAAATATACAGGCACACAATAAGACCTACTGTTTCACCAGAGAACAACTTCTCAAAGATGAAACCGTTCTCCAGCAGTTCAACTGTCGCCCAGAACTCATTAGACGATCATTAAGATCATAAATAAATTTTATTCCCATCTTTCTCATCCTTCTGAAACTCGCTACTTCATTGCTTCTTCTTTATGTTTGTCATCTGATGATCGACTAAATATCTTTGTTCGTTGTATTATGTTTGTACTTACAACTCATTCCAGAATCAACCTAAACCTTACGTCGATGGTTCCTCTTCTTTCCCTTTTACCAATACTTTACGAGTGCTAAAGCAATTATTTGTGCTCAAATACTGTACAACCTTTACATTGAGCAAAATCGTACCTGACACCCTCTGGTCCTTTATTAAGATTACAATTCAATGGGCAGGAGTAGGTCTACTATACAGAAAGGCAGTTATATTCGTCTGCTATCACAATACTTAAAGGATATAGATATAGTATTTGAACTCCCAATAAAATGGAAACAGACTGTTATGAGTGTGAGAGTAAATCGTTTTGTTTTACGGTCACATCACAATTGAACAAACCGGACGAGCCGTACTTTGTTCCCGTGATCATGTGACTTTTTGTTTAGTATCGCGGCCTTCTATTGGCTCATAAACAAAATCGGAAATCTTGGTTCCAACAATACGAAGTATATAAGAAGCGTCTTTCTTCAAATAGAGATGTATAGATCCCTTTGTATATCATTCACAGCTGTAAAATGTCCAATAAAACATTGACTGCGTTACCTTTGACTGCTGCTGGCTATGCACCATACGGTGATGTCATTCAAGCAAGAACCGATGCAAAAGACATTACTGGCGCTAACCAAGGTACCGCCGAAAAGTACCATTGGACAGCATCAATTGTAAACAACCACCCTAATAACGGCGGAAAGTCCAACATGTGCGTATTTCACTGTAGACCGACTAAGGAGCTTCCTTTCAAATGTAAGATCCTTGAGCGTCACCCATACTCATCCCAAGCCTTTGTTCCCATGAACGCTGGAAACACCCGTGGTTACTTGGTTATTGTTGCACTGAATGGAGAGGATGACAAGCCGGACATGAGCACTTTGAAGGCTTTCATATGCTCCAATGTACAAGGCGTCAATTATGCCGCTGGCATTTGGCATCATCCCATGATTGCCCTAGAAGCTGAAACTGATTTTGCCTGCCTCGTTCATGAATCTGGCATTAACGAAGATGACTGCCAAGTTGTCTCTGTTGAAGAATGGATTGTTGATGTTCCTGGATATACAGCATAGAGTATTTCAACCTAATAAATTGTACATTTTTTTAAGAAAGTCGCTTTTGTAGTTGGCTCAATGTTATGTTGAGAAAGTGATCAAAACGTTATGGGTTTTGAGTTCAGGGTTCTTGCGTAATTCTCTCAATTTCGATGATGTATATAATATACAAATTCAAAGAATAGATTGCAATCAGTCGATGGGATCAATGCAACATATATCTTTTCTTCGGCAGATTTATAATCTTTGTATTATTGTATTAATAGTGGTGTTTGATACCCGTTTGAAAACATGTTGTTGCAATTGATATATCTTGAGTGTGATTGGGAAGTTTATTCATAAATTAATTGTCCAAGTTGGCAAGTGAATGACAATCCAGGGCTCGACGAGTAAGAGTGTGTCAGGCTCATTCACTTCAATTTGCACGTGACTGTTTTCGAATGGCAAGTGATACTCGCTCTAGCTCTGTGTCATTGAATGGAAAGCACTGATTTATTTTGTAGTGATGGCTGCTAATGGTGGTAAGATATAGTAGCCAGCTTAATGTGCTTTACTGCCACTGATACTTATGATGATCACTCTCGTAACAGCTGCCGAACAAATGGCTGATTCGCCCATCAGCAACACAGGAATTACCCTTGCTGCAGATTCAACACAGGAATCCAACGTAGAGCACCCTACTGACGTCTCTGCCACCCATGATAACCAAGAATATGCAACCGATGATGAATTCTATGATTCTCACGAATATTCAACTGAAGAGCTCGAGGTATTTTGCAATGGATTCGCCAGGGAGGGGGGGGAGGATCACTTGATTTGAATGGTAGTAACTGACTGATATGTCTCAATTGAAGCGCATGCTTCGGGAAGCTAATGAGTTCAAGATAGCTGGAAATGAGCATTTCGCTAAAGGACAGTATGATGAGGCCATCGGAAAATATGAAGATGCTCTTTTTGCTTGCCCAGAACGAAATACCGAAGAGAGGGCAGTTTTCTTTTCAAACATAGCTGCATGTCAAATGAAACAGGTGAGTACACATCAAGCTTAATCTTTCAGTGATCACATTCTAACCTTATCTTTAGAACAAGTATACCGAAGCCAAAGGCACATGCTCCAAGGCTATTGAGCTGTCACCCACGTACAGCAAAGCAATTTTTCGAAGAGCGCAAGCTGGAGAAAAGATTGCATCATACTCTGCGCTGACTGAAGCACTCAAAGACTATCAAAGTGTACGAGAATTACCAGATATAACAGATTTCACAAGAAAAGAGTGTTTGAAAGCAGAGCAGAGGCTGCCTTCTATGATAAAGGATCAAGGTGAAAAGGAGAAGGAAGAGATGATGGGCAAGCTGAAGGATCTTGGCAATACGCTTCTTGGAAAGTTTGGATTGTCCACAAATAACTTTCAGATGCAGAAGGACCCATCGAGTGGTAATTACAGTGTAAACTTTGTAAATAAGAACTGATGACTTGATAGCAAGTCATCTCCAATAAAGAATCATAAGCAACAAGCTCTTTGTCTTCCATGACTGCCATTTGTCCCAATTTCACCGCATAAAATTTTGACAATTCGCAGCGATTATTACTCCGTTTTTACCCAGTTTAAACAACCTGCCCGCGTCTACATTCTGCAAATTTAAAGCTCGGTAGCTTCCATGCTGAACGATCTTTTGGTCGCTTTGCTCGAGGAATTAGCACTTGAAGGAAGTAAAGGTATGTGGTTCCAACATCTCGTTCGTGATAATTCCTCGTTGTCTGAGACTCAATCGATCGTCCGAAATGGTTGCAGGTGCGAGTCTCTCTCGACTATGGTCATTAGTCGGTAGCATCATATCGAAAAACACGGCAGCGAAATTCTCACGTCACCTTGGAAAAGATATTGAACCGACAGTGGATGAATCATATCAACGGTTTCTATGGCCATATATTGTGACTTACCCAGGCATCGAGTTCGGTGTGGTTATCGCCAATGACAATCCGACTCTGCTGAAAATGGAGCCAGAAGAGTACAAAGAGTTTGAAGCAGCTTCATTGAGAAAAGATCTGCGTCTGACTGCCAAAGCTCAATTGCGGATAAGGATGCTGCTCGCTCCGTTGCCAGTACGTTGCGAAATTGACTAATTTGGGTTATTAGCGGAGAGTATACTAATTCAATTTGTAGGTTGGATCGACCGTCAAAGACTCATTATACTCTATATTAGAGATGATAGGGTTTTCACGCGAAAATGGCATTACACAAGCTGATTTAGGGATTGCATTGAGTCTTGATGGTCGAACGGTATTCAGTATAACTAAGCGGCTTGTGGACTACGATTTGATGTAAGTCTCAGCATTTCAGTAATCGTTCATGCCATTGCTTTTTCTAAACCTATCAAAAAGCATAAAGAAGCCAGCCGTTAGCAAAGGCAACTACACAGCACTTTGTCTCCTCAAGCGCTTCGAGAAAAGTAAGTCCGATACCCGATATGAGCCAGTCACGGAACTTGAAAAAGGCACGGAAAACGGACATATCAAGACATCCAAGAGCGACAGTGAAAGTTTGGATGACAGTGTTTCATATCGCAGCGACGTGGTGACAGCAAAGATTATCCAGCTACTACAAAATAAAAATGATAGAACTATGACTCTACAAGATCTGACTGATAAACTGGTAAGGCGTATCCAACAAATTTATGGTAATCAATCGCCCGGGATTGCGCTTATAGCTGATTGTACGTTTGTTCAAGGGGTTTTCACATACAAACGTCAAATCGAAGCGGTGGTTTATGCGATACATTAGTAAACTCTGCGATGAGGAAGTGCTCGAGAAAGTGAATTCACCAAACCAGTCAGAGAGTGTACCTCCTAGGTCTGTTCATTTGCTGAAAACCGACCATCAAGAGAATAGTAAGGCTGTTACATATGAATGGAGCAGAGTTAGGATTAGGAACTATGTTGATATATTTCTTTATTCACTAGGACCTGTGGCCAATCCCAATATTATTGTCATCGAGAAAGGTGTACCGACTGGTGAAATAGAAGACATTCCATTACCATATCAGATATATAAACATATCGAAGCGTCTGGAGTACACGGCATTACATCTAATGTGAGTTATATGCATGTATTTCTCCTTCACCCCCATGGCAGTATTTAACGTTGGTATACTTTAGGATTTACAAGATCTGATGCCGACCGCTCCCGCTCCCATACTATCGACTACACTTTCCAGCTTACATAAAGGTTCTGCGCCATTGACAATGAAAAAGTTTAACTGCTTTTCGGTTATAGAAAGGCAGGGAAGAGAGCAGCGTCACCGCTTCTATACAGCCGCCAACTGGAAGGAAATTAGAAATGATCAAGCGAATGCAAATAACTTTGATGATGGTGCTGTATCTCAAGATGAGTTGGTTGCTGAAGAGATCAATGAACTTTTTAACACCAAACAAGCACATGAAGACTTGCATATAAAGCGAAAAATTGGAGATGACCACCAAGCAGCAAAATCTACCGATGAACTTTCTGATATTCTCTTGAAACGACCAAAGAAATCCAAGGCGAAGCCTATAGCTTCCGCGAAAACACAGAAAAAGTCTCGCAATATAAAGAAAAAGACAGCTGATGATGATGCTCAAGTGTTTGATGAAGTTAAATTTGGATATGGAGGTATGTGTTAGAAGGTAGCATGATGTTTACAGAACATATCACTTACCCATATTCGACTATAGACGATAATGGCATGATTCAATCTACCCTGGATCCCTTAGAACCAGACTTATCAAATAACGCAAACGCTTCTCATGAACCCGCACCAGAAAAAAATGAAATTAACGGGGTGGATAATCAGATACTTGTAAAGCATAGTCAAGTTCAGGAAACGGCGGTGTCACCACAAAAGGGAGTACATCAACATACCACAGCGACAACGAACGGCATCGTTACTTCCACGCCAAAAAAGAAGCCATCACGGTCAAAATGCAGCAAACCATTAGCGCAGAATGTCACACTTGAAAGGCGCCTGGACATTTTACTTAATATTCTCAATAGTGACAAAGTGCGAGAAGTTGATTATACCTTGGTCGATGATTTCAGTAAAGAAGACGCCATTGGCCAAGATGTACAATATACCGTTGACCGACGAACACTCACCAAAATGGCTCAGCGACTAGAAAAGGAGGGTAAGGCTCGAATCATCAAGGTCTCCATACCGTTGCTCAACGGTATGGTGGTAAACAAGAGTCTTCTCCTTCATGGATCTGTGAATCAATCAGATGACGTTGTAAGCAGGTTCATAGAAGGAATACGAGAGCAGAATGCTTTAGTGGGTAGATCTAGGCCTATGGAACCCACAAAATCATCTTTGGAAACCGAGGAAAGAGGATCATCAGATAAAGGCAGTACCCAAGTAACAGATCAGGAGAGCAATGACACTAGCTCACAAACTTCAGAAGTCATGGCCTCTCGTAAAAAGGCAGAAAAGCAACGACCGAACGGGCCAACACACTGGCGGATCACGGCAAAATACTATGGATGGATACCGGCAATCATGCTTCGACTGAGAATGCTTCACAGGCATATGATGAAAATGGCTATTCAGGAATGGAGTCAGCAAAAGGGATCTGAAGAAAAGCGACCCTGCAAGATTGTGATTGCAAAAATAATCACCAAGATGCCATTGAAGTTATTTTTGAATGTGATCGGGGTACACAAGAGGATTCCCAAGTTGGACGTGTTTTTGATGGCGGAAGGAAACAGTGAAATTGTCATCGATGATCTACCTGATGGATTACGTAGCCAGCTATTTGAAGGCCATTACAGGTTTCGAAGGTATCTTCGAGTTTCTTTAGTAACTCTGAGTTTACTAAAACTTGTCAACTACACTGAATCTAAAGGTAAAGGAAACCGCTCCTCATCTGATTGCGAGCTACTTACTGTCGTTCCCTTGTGTGACTACAGGGAAGTGGGACATCCGATTGTGCGCCATATGAAGATGACAACATTGAGTAATCAGACAGAATACTGGAAAGAGCTTCAATTCCTCAATACTGGTACTACACACAGCAATTTTCGATCAAAGACTTCATCAAGACCTCATGCGGATTCTCAGGACACCCAAAAAAAAACATATGTACCTATGGCGCTATCTAGTATAACCAGTGTGTCCAGCTGGTTTATGAAATTCGATCTCGACAGCCACTCTCGGGAAGTCTTAGAAAGGCATGTGGATCGTGAAAACAAGAAAACCCCCTTGCAAAATCACCGACTTTGTTTGCAAATTGCCAATGAATGCAATATATCTGTCCAAACCGTACGGGATTACTTTAGAAGCATTGAGTCTGCAAACAAGAGAAGTGAAAGGCAACGCAAAGAAAAAGCTGCAAAGGCGCAAGGAACTGATGCTCGCAGTGTCACTATCAGAAAACTTTTGGATACGGCTGTTCCACAAAATGAAGCTACTTTCAAACCCCATGTCATTACTACTGGTATACAAGGATGGGCTCATAATAGAGGAAAGGCTAAGCGATACTCAAAGGCTGTTGAAAAAGTGTTTGAAGGAGAAGGTAGGAAAGACCGTTGAAAAATTGGCTAAATCGCCATTATTGTTTATTGACCAATTATCATCTTTTGTAGACTCTGTTAACTTGGAAGACTTGGCAAAGTATGCGAAATCGTACACATCATGGACGCCACAAGAAGTTGAGCTCTTGATTTACAGCTATTCAATTTTGCGCTATCGAAGCCGTTATGTCAAATTTCTCTGGGGTGCAATAAGCCGCGTTCTTCCCAATAGAACGCCTGAAATTTGTCGGCATCAAATGGCGAAATTATTGAAGCGTGATGGACAAAAGGAAGCTATTGACAAATTGGTTGAACTATGGGGTTCCATATATGAACAATATGTCGGAAATGGGACTCTCGTCGATGACAATCCATTTGAAATGATCGATTTTGACTTGGCTGGCCAACTACATATTTTCTTACAAGAGCTACAACGTAGAGAAGAGTGAGTATCTGGAGCGCTTGAAGAATTTGAAACCATATTATTTACAAAATTTTACCTACTAGTGCCAAGTATACCTTTCAACTTCCCGCCAACATAGAAGATATACCAGCGGCGTTGGACTCACAAGATCTTGTAATGAACGTCAAGCGTATCAAAACCATCTCTGACTTTGCAGATAAAATTATAAGCATGCATGATCGCCAGAGATTACTTTTCAAAAACCCTCTCAATGTTGCTATAGGTCCAAAGAAGCAGCTGGTAAGAACAGGCAACGATCTGGACCCTGTAAGCATGAAAGCTCGTCAATACATCATGGTGATAGCCAGTTCCAATATAACTACCCAAATTTATCATATAACTAATGCGGTACTCATAGATGATATTGATGACACCTAGCGACCACTACGACCCTGCATTGGCGTATAGGGTGCTCAATAGTTTCCCTACTACTGTTGTTAGTAAAAGCATTCAGGATCTGCACCAGGCTGGACTAATTGTCAAAACGAAGCCATCTACTGGAGTGAGCATACCAGGACGAGGTTTTGGTGTTTCCGAAAAGTAAGTACAAGCAACCTATAACAATATTGATCTTTCATCATATTCTTACCTTTCATATTCTTACCTTTTCTTCCATCAGGTTTCTGCTCCTACTGACCACACACTTAGTTGATTTCGAGAAGATGAGACTGTTCTCAGACGAAGTCCATGTGCCGTCAGTTGTGTCACCATTAATTTCAAACGCTGGAATGATGGTACTGTTAGATGCCATTGCTGACAAGCGAATGGAACTTTTCGTTGGAAGTATTTCCAGTGAAAGGTACGATTGGTATTTGGGTAAATACTCCAGACATGGAAGTAAGTAGAGTCTATCTTATCAGTTGAGAAGAATGTGGATTTTGACAATATGTATTCATGACTTCAATAGATGGACCATTGCATGTCGAGGTCGCTGTCAACCGATATACAAAATTACCTCGAGTGCCTCGAATTAAAGATACAGAAAAAGGTGCAATGAAAATACATGCCCTGCCTTTCGACTTACATAGCCAGAGAGTACAAGATTTGGTGGAAGCATACAAAAACCCATTAATGCTGGAGGTTTGCCAAATAATTAACAGTGCAAAGGGCCTAGGAATACAGACATTTGAACTAAAGGTATGTCGCGTTAGGTTCCGCATACATTCTGAGAACGATTCTAATGGTACGTGTAACGAAATAGAGCAAGCTTTTAGCCAATGGAGTAGCTGCAACGGATGAACAAATCAGGACTGTGCTCCAGATTATTGTCTCCGAAGCACCTCCGTTAGCTTATATGGGCGGCTACAACACACCCGTTGTGATTTCCACGGCATTTTTAGACGACCTCGCCGTAGTCATCGAAGCTCGCTCTACTGTACGTCGAACAGAAGAAGACCATCAACTTGCCAAACGACATAAGACAGAACATCATGCATTCCAAAGTACTCCTGTTAAACCGCGTTTATGGACAGATATACATGGAAACAAGGTCAATATTGTTCTGAGAGGCTGCACTCAGGCCATTTTGAGTACAATTACCAGAAGACCTGGTGTATCAGAGGTAACCACATTCCCATGAAATGAGGGAAAAACTTGATATTTCATTTAACCTAACTTTACGACATGTAGACTGCAATTTATGAAAAGTTTTCGCTTATTCTTGGTTTTGTTGAAGTAAAAGAAGTACTGGATTATCTTGAAACTAGAAAAGCCGTTCGCTCAATCTCCACGATTATACCCCAGCCTGTCCATTTATTTTCTGCACCCTCTGTATATAGGAAAATAGGTAAAAGCGATATATCCTCATAAGAATGTATTCTTCCCATACTGACATGGTGACGCTTACTATCACAACAGATCCAACTCACATTGACAGCCAAATAGTTAAATGCTACTTTCCAAATTATGGATCTTTCTCCAAAGTGATTTGAAACAACAACACAAAATGTACATTCACTCCAGATTCCAGACATATTTCTCAATAAAATGATTCCTAATTTAATTGAGATACTGTCAAAAAACTTACGATAGCCAATAATCACCGATATAAACTCCTTGTGATGGGCGATTTTGGATGATGTTGGTATGTCAGTTCAAGTTGGTCTATAAAAAAATAAAGGCTGCTCTAGAAGAAAAATGGCTACTCTATCATTTGGATGATTATAGAGGTGATTCGTAGTCGTGGTGGTGTACAAAGCTTGTCTATAATAGTAGTCATCGAGAAGGGTTAGCCCATGAAGAGAAAATTTTATAGTTCCTCACGAAAAAAGGTTGGCTATGTTGGGTGCCGTCGTTTTTTTTGAAAAAAAATGGGTGATTTTTGCAGATAAATGGTCATTCTACCGTTTTCCATGCTTAAGGAGATGATCCATTGTGGTGATGAGGAGCAAAGCTGGTCGACAGTGATAATTATCGAAAAATTTACCGTATAAAGAGAAAAAAATTTATGCTGAAGAAAAATGATGGAAGCGATGTTGGGCAGATTTTAGTCGATGTTGGGCGGTGCTCGCTGATTGGTTGATTAGTTGATGTTGGTTGATGTTGGTCTATGTCAGTTCACTTGGTTTACAAAAAAACTCAAGGCTGATTCATGAAGAGAAATGGCTATTCTATCATTTGAATAATTAAAGAGGTGATTTGTAGTCGTGGTAGTGCACAAATCTGGTCTATAGTTGGTTCATAACGACCAAAAATTGTAGTTCCTAAAGAAAAAAGTCTATCTATGTTGGGTGCCGTTATTTCTTTTTTGAAAAAAAGCTTAATCCTTGAAGATAAATGGTCATTCTACCGTTTTCCATGCTCAAGGAGATGATCGATTGTGGTGGTGGTGAGCAAAGCTGGTCGACAGTGATAATTATCGAAAAATTTACCGCATAAAGAGAAAAAAATTTGTGCTGAAGAAAAATGATGGAAGCGATGTTGGGCAGATTTTAGTCGATGTTGGGCGGTGCTCGCTGATTGGTTGATTAGTTGATGTTGGTTGATGTTGGTATATGTCAGTTCAAGTTGGTTTACAAAAAAACTCAAGGCTGATTCATGAAGAGAAATGGCTATTCTATCATTTGAATGATTAAAGAGGTGATTTGTAGTCGTGGTAGTGCACAAACCTGGTCTATAGTTGGTTCATAACGACCAAAAATTGTAGTTCCTAAAGAAAAAAGTCTATCTATGTTGGGTGCCGTTATTTCTTTTTTGAAAAAAAGCTTGATCCTTGAAGATAAATGGTCATTCTACCGTTTTCTATGCTCAAGGAGATGATCCATTGTGGTGGTGAGGAGCAAAGCTGGTCTATAGTGTTAGTTATCGAAAAAATTACCGCATAAAGAGAAAAAATTTAGTTCCTGAATGAAAAGGTCTGTCTATGTTGGGTACAGTTCATTTTTTCAAATAAAGAAGATTGATTCCTGAAGAGAAATGGCCATTCTACCGTTTTCCATAATTAAGGAGATGATTTATTATGGTGGTGGTGAGCAAAGCTGGTCGACAGTGATAATTATCGAAAAATTTACCGCATAAAGAGAAAAAAATTTGTGCTGAAGAAAAATGATGGAAGCGATGTTGGGCAGATTTTAGTCGATGTTGGGCGGTGCTCGCTGATTGGTTGATTAGTTGATGTTCGTTGATGTTGGTCTATGTCAGTTCACTTGGTTTACAAAAAAACTCAAGGCTGATTCATGAAGAGAAATGGCTATTCTATCATTTGAATAATTAAAGAGGTGATTTGTAGTCGTGGTAGTGCACAAATCTGGTCTATAGTTGGTTCATAACGACCAAAAATTGTAGTTCCTAAAGAAAAAAGTCTATCTATGTTGGGTGCCGTTATTTCTTTTTTGAAAAAAAGCTTAATCCTTGAAGATAAATGGTCATTCTACCGTTTTCCATGCTCAAGGAGATGATCGATTGTGGTGGTGGTGAGCAAAGCTGGTCGACAGTGATAATTATCGAAAAATTTACCGCATAAAGAGAAAAAAATTTGTGCTGAAGAAAAATGATGGAAGCGATGTTGGGCAGATTTTAGTCGATGTTGGGCGGTGCTCGCTGATTGGTTGATTAGTTGATGTTGGTTGATGTTGGTATGGCAGTTCAAGTTGGTCTATGAAAAAAGCTAAAGCCTGATTCATAAAGAAAAATTGCTACTCTATCATTTGGATGATTATAGAGGTGATTCGTAGTCGTGGTGGTGTACAAAGCTTGTCTATAATAGTAGTCATCGAGAAGGGTTAGCCCATGAAGAGAAAATTTTATAGTTCCTCACGAAAAAAGGTTGGCTATGTTGGGTGCCGTCGTTTTTTTTGAAAAAAAATGGGTGATTTTTGCAGATAAATGGTCATTCTACCGTTTTCCATGCTTAAGGAGATGATCCATTGTGGTGGTGAGTAAAGCTGGTCTATAGTGTTAGTTATCGAAAAAATTACCGCATAAAGAAAAAGAATTTAGTTCCTGAAAGAAAAGGTCTGTCTATGTTGGGTAAAGTTCATTTTTTTTTGAAAAAAAGCTTGATCCTTGAAGAGAAATGGTCATTCTACTGTTTTACATGCTCAAAGAGATGACTTATTATGGTGATGGTGAGCAAAGCTGGTCGACAGTGATAATTATCGAAAAATTTACCGTATAAAGAGAAAAAAATTTGTGCTGAAGAAAAATGATGGAAGTGATGTTGGGCAGATTTTAGTCGATGTTGGGCGGTGCTCGCTGATTGGTTGATTAGTTGATGTTCGTTGATGTTGGTCTATGTCAGTTCAAGTTGGTTTACAAAAAAACTCAAGGCTAATCCAGGAAGAGAAGTGGCTATTCTATCATTTGAATGATTAAAGAGGTTATTCTTATTCGTGGTGGTGTGCAAAGCTGGTCTATAGTAGTGGTCTCGAAAAAATTGGATCAAAACGACCCAAAAATTTTAGTCCCTGAAGAAAAAAGTCTATCTATGTTGGGTGCCGTTGTTTTTTTTTAAAAAACAAGTTCGATCCTTGAAGATAAATGGTCATTCTACCGTTTTTCATAACCCAGGAGAAAATTTTATAGTGGTGGTGGTGAGTAAGGCTGGTCTATAATGGTAGTTATCGAAAAATATCGCATTAAGAGATAAAATTTAGTTCCTAAAGGAAAGGTTTGTCTATGTTGGATGCTGTTATTTTTTTAAAAAAACAAGTTTGATCCTTGAAGAGAAATGGTTATTCTACTGTTTTCTATGCTCAAGTAGGTGATCCGTAGTGGTGGTGGTGAGCAAAGCTGGTCGATAGTGATAGATATCGAAAAAACTCCCGCATAATGAGAGAAAAAAAAAATGGTACTGAAGAAAAATGATTGGACGATGTTGGGCGATGAACATGCTCCATAAATATAAAGCCTTCATGTGTGAAAATCATTAAATTTTGTCATATCGGTTCAATTTATTCTAATTTTACGCTTTTGCGTTATGTATTCGAAAACGGGATGAGGTACCGTCAGTAGAACACCATGGAACGGCGACAGAAGGCCATTGCCCAAAAAGCTGGCAAAACCCCGGAATTGGAAGAGGCTCAGCTCTCCGATTATTCAGTAAATTTTGCTATTTTTGTACCTTTTGGTTGAGATGCCAAGGCACCTTATTTTATTGCTGACACCGCTCTTGCGCCTCCAACCCTTGCCTCTTCTTTAATCATTCCCATGGACCAGCCATACTCTCCAAGGCGTCAATCTTTTGGTTATCTCAATGCTCCTACGAGATCAAGATCTTTCGATGATGACCCTGAAGACGAAATGTATCCTCCAAGGGAACTAAAATCCCCTCGGTCTCAGACAGATCTGTTTGTGTCCATCAACATGCTCGCCACAGCTCTTGCAATGCTATTGTTGACGACAATCCCGGTTGTAGTATCCATCCCAGATATCTCAATTTGGTTTTCAGGAGACGCCCTTTGGAGGCTCTTTGACCCGGTGATTACGCTTCCGTTGAACCTGTCAATTATGCTGCAGGCTGAAGTCTTTCAAACAGGAGGAAAGCCTCGTTTTTGTAAGTGTCATCCCAATTGCAACTGTCACGGTGTTAGAATATTTATTTACGGATTGAAATGTTTAATCAAAGTGGGCGTTTGGAGTGAACGTACTTTTGCCATGATACTTTGGGCTATCGGTGCTGGAATTTACGTTCAGGTACAGCTTCAATCTAACTTTGCCAGAGTTCAGTGATGGCGTCACATTTATACTAAAATATTGCTTCATAATCACAGGGACATGGCATACATCTTGCGGCTGCAATGTTTAAGGTGAGGGGAACACATTTTCTTCTTCATAAGAAGACGAATTATCATGCCTTCTTTGACATCTTCACGTGAATTACTCTTGGCTAACACATCATCCGACTTCAGCATCCAATCGAACAATTCAACCTTGACCACCCCGATCTCGTTGCTCAATACCCTGTCCTGACTGAAATGTACCTGAATATGGAAGATTTATGGGAACACAACATTGCACATTATATGTACGCCTTTGGTGGCATGTGGATGAGTTGGGTTCAGCTATTCATTTATCGTAATCAGATTCATGGTCCTCTTCGCATAGGTGCTAAAATCACCTGGATTATTGGCACTATTCTCTACGGAGCACTGCTTGCAGGTGTTGCCATTGAGTTTCCTCACGGTCTTTACGTTGGTTTGGTCTACACCGTTGTGATTGGTACAGTCTGTGTATGCATGATGGTTTTCAACAAGAATGACCTGAAGTACGGCGGCATCTTTACAATGGGAAGGAGAATGGTTATTCAATACTACCTAGGAGCATGTGTTATTGGAATCATTGTGGTTATAGCCTGGATTGCCAAGTACGGTTTTGCCAACCGTAAGGCGGCTGGTGTTGCATAATATCATGTCTAGAAAAGCTAATATATAGCACTACTGTATTTTTATTTCAATGATATATATTTACATTTTGATTGAAGGGAAGGAGTAGAGTATCGATGGGATTGTAAAAAGTATTGCGTGAATTACATTACAAATAAAGCAAATTCCTCTCTAATTTTCAAAACTCTCAGGCACCATTGGTTCAAAATCGAGCTCCAAAGGCATTTCTAGTTTAGGCACCGAGCCGTCTGGCAAGCATCCTAGAGGGCAAGCGGTCCATTTTGATTCGGAGTAAAGCGACCACCCATTTGCGTTGCATTCTGACATGACTACGTCTTGCCTATCGCTATGGTTCTCCAGAGCCTAGGTAAAATCGAAAATGCATACATTTAGTCTTAGGAACGAGCATCGATTGCTATATACTAAAATATGTATTACCATTTGTTTGGTCTGCATGACATGGCTATTTAAGCGCTCGAGCTCTGCCTCCATATCCGTCTCGTTTAATTCAGGTACCGAGGCCATCTTTTTCTAAACAAACAAAATGTCAAACTCCAGCCTATGAAAGTCGCGTACAGGAACAGCGTTAAAATTACGACAAACATACCTGGCTAGTATTCAAAACATTGTCAATATAGCTCATGAATGGTTGGATACTTTCTCCTAGCTTTGAATTGGCGTTGCTGATAACAGTGAGCAAATATCGTGTGCTAATAATATGGGTTAATACAAGAGAAACATGTCTTGATCACGTTAAAAAATAGAGGACTTACTAAAAATTAGGGTTTTTGAGACAATGCTCTAAAATGTCATCAATCACAACATCTTGTAAAACATTGCTGGACGCATTTTGATGGGTAATCGCACTTGATTCGATAAAATGTTTCAGCCAGGCAGCTATATAAGAGCAGTATGAGTACTAGACCAAATTGAATATCAGAATGCCGGTTTGCCTTACCAATAGTTGCCATATAACTAGAGCTAGAGTGAGCAGGATTTTTATCGGTCTCATCTACTGCATCAAACTAGAATGAAATGCAGAATTAAGTAACTCTAATCATTGCTTTCCAGTAACATATCCAGATCCACTTACAAAGGCCGGAAAGGGGCCAATTAGGGTTTTATCAATACCAATGTCTATTTACACGATGATAGATTTTTAGTATTCATTTGCCTTGGTTATGTCAGTAAACCGGCATTTTTACTTACCTTCTTCAACTGTCAGCTTGACTAATAAGGCTGTAATAAATTCTTCAGCAAATGCCCCAAAGTTAATGTCCAAATTTCGGAGCAGTGGCGACCACAAGTCAATTAAGTCTTCTGATAATGACATCGCCTTCGTAGTTGGGCGTTTTCTGTTTAGGTTTGTTAGCATTAATGCAAGCAATTGTGCTTTCCATTACATGTGCTCTTACTTTTTACCAGCGGGCACAATGCCACCAATATCAATTAAAACGGGTATCAATCCATCTCGGATAACATCTGTAGAGATGCTTGTAATTATCTTCTTGATAGCCTTACTGCATTCGCGTGACTCGGTGCTTTTGATGGTCCGCATTTCTACACAATGCAGCGTTTGCTCAGTACACTGCTGACCAAGTCCGCCCATCACAAAACAATATCTCTTCCTTTACCTTTTAGTTGCTTCTTTCGTGCATCCTTATAGGCTCCAAGCATATCTCTTATTTTACTCATACTGCTTTTCGTAAGAGGGGCAGATCCATCTGGTTTTAGAGCAACCATCCAATAGAAATCATGTAACCACATGAGAGCCTTCAAAAAATTTTGTGAGTAATTTTGAAACGCATTGTACATACAATTCCTACTACCTACCTGTCTACACCCGTTTCGTAGCACCTGTAGACTTGGAAGATATTCGTGAGTTCCAGCATGTCTGAGTTCCACGAACCACAATGGTAGCTGCAGTCGCTCGGCAAGAATACTGACAGACACAGCGAATTGTCCTTTCTGAGCGGGATCCACAATGCCATTGACAAAACTGAACAAATCGAATTAATGTCTACATCAAACAGTGGGTTACAGTCCAACTATCAAAGTACTTACCGAACAAAAGACATAGTGTACATAAGTCGTAGTTCATGTTGACTTATCCTGGCAGGGCCAACAGCAAATTGGTCTCGAAGCTGTACTTCAATGAAGTTTGCTGTCATTTGAATGGCATGCGGCACTTTGCCTCGACTCTTCCATGCTTTGACCTGAACAAATGAGCATCAGGTTTAGTGGGCCAGCGAAAAAAAAAATTATTACTGAAATGGTGAGGCTTACTCTTTGGACTCCAAGATCTCGCCGATATTCAGCTTCTGGTCCATCAAAGTATAGCATGTTGTAGACATCTTCGAGCTCTTGGTAGGAAGACCATGGTACAATCCTTGGTATCCTAGGCATTCTATATAAACTATGCACCAAGCAGTGATATAGCAGCTGGTTTTCTCAAGAAACTGCCTATCACTGCACAAGCCACTGATCTTGCAAGAAATTGTGACAGTGTTGTGACTTTCCAATACCTCAAGCTCCTGCTCTCGCTGCAAGCTGTTCTTGGTCATGAAGAGAACTGTAGAATCACTTGTAAACGAAAGCGGTAGCTCAAAGCGGATAAAGGTCGTCAAATCAGACAGCCAAAACCATGCGCCAGACTGCTCCGATCCTGACTGCGATGGTTGCGACGTCGGAGAAGTCGAGCTGACATTCACCAACGAGGATGGAACACCGGCTGACAAGCCTACCGCCCTCGAACTTTTCCGCATGGCTATGAGCGAAGCAGCTTCTGAAGGATCAAAGGCCAATGAAAATGGAATGGCCAAGAGAATCTTTGATATGGCTTTGGAAGCGTACGACAAGGAAAAAGATCAAGACCAACTCGGATATGCACAATGCCTTATTGAATTCGGTCGCTATTTCGACGTATTGGAGAGCGTCAAAGAAGGCGTAGAAGTTTTGAGAGGATTGGAGAAATCGAACGGTGTAGAAGGATCCAAAATAACGAAGACAGAATTGTATATTGCCAAAGGCAGAGGTATATTAGTTCAACTTCAAATGGAAAGAGCAAAAAAGATCGAAATTTTCGAAGAAATCAATGGTGAAAACGAGTCGGATGAAGATGAAGAAATAGACCCATCGTTGTTGAAGAAACTGGAAGTTTCCAAGCAAGAGAGAAAACTTGTGGATGAAGCAGTCAAGTGTTTTGACATGGTAAGCAGCCAAACATCGCATTGCAAAAAATATTCGCATATGGTATTGACGACTCTTTTAGGTACTTGGTGCAGAGGATCATAAGGATGGACACGAAAAGCAAGCTCTTTTATGTTGCAACGACTTGCGACAGTATGGAGAACAATTAGATATGCCCTTTCATGTCGACGTTGTTAGGATTGTTCTGAAGCCCGCCCTCACATATTTGCAAACTCTTAAAGATCTTGACAGTAATGCATTTGCTCTGAAAATATGGGGCTCTTGCCTGTTTTACCAAGCACGAGCGGACCCACAAGCAGATGGTGTGCAGGTATGAAGCTACTCATAAATAATTTCATACCAGAACATGCATGCATAAGACTAACGCCAACAATGACTATTACAGGCCCAAATAGAGACTGCATTGGAAAAACTTAACAAAGCCAAGTCAGCGAACTCTGACGATCAAGATTTAGAAGTTGTCGAACTTGTAAGTTGATTTGGCGTCAATGAGCTTCGCAATATCACCAGACTAATAAGCAACCTTAAAGATCGGTCACTGTAAGATGCTACTGTCAACACTTCTCACAGAGGAAGATGATATATTACAGCAATATCAAGAAGCGATCGATTGCTTCAAATTAGTATTAGAACAATCTGATGGTACGTATGCCAGTGTTGTCTTAAATGATATATATGTTATACTTCTCGTTTACCAATTACATTGTAGAACCCAATCACAAGTTGGCTGAGATGGTTCAGCTTTTAGATGGTGAAGATGATGATGATCTCGAAGAGGAGGAGGACGAACAGGAAGATGATGAAGATAACAGTAGTTAAAAAAAACATAGCTTTATATTGAACATAAATTACATAGAGCTGTTATAAAGATGCTTCCTTGTGTAATGACCATTGCTGCTTAGTCATACGTGCAAAGAGGTCTTGTTGGTCAACTTCCATAGTACTGGCTTTCCCTTCCTTCAAAAGTTTTTTAAGATGAAGTTCTACACTGTGAGCGGCAGGGGCATGAAGCGATTCTGGATAGCCTTTGTACAGCACTTCCACAATATCCATAGGAGCAGCCGACTGTCGGCTTTGTAACACTTGTACAATTTGTGCCTCTCGATCCTGTCGATGCTTAATGTACTCGAGGATTTTAGCTTTACCTTCTTCTACGACGGGGCCATGGCCAGGGTATAGTCTTTTAGGGTTGAAATCGACCAAACGCTTCAAACCGTCGATATAGTCCTTCAAATCCTCAAAAACCGCAGTTCCTTGTCCCAGAACACAATCTGCCGTAAAAATAGCTTCCTCTTCCTCCAAGTAGAAGGTACAGTGATCGCTGGTGTGGCCGGGAGTGTGGATTACGCGTAGCGTTGCGCCGTCTACTTCAAACTTTTGGTCATTCTGCATCGGAACTAATGGTATATCAGATGGCATATCATGGTGTGCTCCAAATTCAGATGGTCGTGCGTTTTCCACTATCATCTTGTGTACTTGAATAGGCGACTGAGGTCGATTTAATTCTGATGAGAGAATGGATGGTACTCCTCCCCAGTGGTCATAATGATTATGTGATATGATTATATCTGAAATAAAGGCTCCTGGAAGTGTTTCCATTGTTGATTTGAGGCAAGGTAGATATTCTTCCTTTCCTTCACCACAATCCAGTAACAGCTTTCGTGCTCCAGTGCCGATAAGGTATGTGTTGGTTCCTGCAACGAAACAATATTCTTGAGTATTCAAAAGTACCAAGGTAATCATTCATAGTTATCTTACCTTGTAGAGTGAACTTTCCAGGATTAAATCCTAGGACTCTCCATACTCTTTGAGAAAGTTTAGCGAATACAGGCAGCTCTAGGAGTACTTCAGTCATTTGTGTGAAGAAAGCGTGCTGGGGCTGTCGGTGGTGCAAATCTGGCTTCAAATACCAGTGTGACTGGGGAAATGTGAAATGCGGCCGGGAAATCATATTGTACCGGTATGCAGAGGCGATGAACATTAGAAAACACTTCATTACTTGCCAAAATCGATTGTAAGTATCCGTTGTCGACTTAAATCAAATAAAGATACTCCCTTTAGCTCATAAATGAGATTCGTTCGTTGATAATTGTCGACAAAGATACATCTATGCTCGGTACGCTCATTTATTGGCCAACAATTTGGACATGAGTTAATGAGAGAGTCACAATAAGGGATCTCTTTTTGGAGGTAACAGATATAATCATCGGCATATTACAAATTATTGAGGACAATTCTTCCTATTTCGAATTAATAATATATTTCTGTTCCTTAGTCTTCTCGACGTTTTATTAGTTAACAGGCTGCTCAATTCCTTTGCACTTGGTGCACAATCGTGATACCTGATATACCCAAATTCGGGCAAGACCTCCATAGCATCTGCAACCAAGTGCAATACTATGCACAAGCAAATCGGTTTGTGCGAGGTAAATGATGAATGAGAGCCTCTTAGTCTGGGATGTACGAGATTAACCATATGATGCAAATGATAGCCAGTGACAGAGTCTCAAGGCAATGAAGTTGATAGATTGCTAGAGCCTGCAACACAAATAGTACAAAAGAGCAAAAAAATTTCCAATTTTATGCAAAGAGAATCAACTACGTGGAGTTTCGACGATAAAATCCATCTAAGAGATTTAATGTCTGGAGTAATTTCGCTGCTGTTGGCCTGTACTCGGCAGTTCGACAGAGATGAGGACATCATGGGAATCCTGGACGCCCTAACTAGTATAATGACAATTTCAAATGGAGTGGTATGCAATGACTATTATAGTTGCATAAAAACTGAGCACCAATAACAAATTTATCTCAGACCACAGTTTCTTCATTATTGCTGGCATTTCAAGTCACTGCTCTACTATGCAAGCAATCGCTCGTATCAGTATCAACTGTAAGCGGAATGAGTGAAAGTCTGCTACTGTACACGGCTTATTATAACCAACTGTTTTCTGTTTGAAAGTCTACAAGGTTACTCGATCATCTCTTAAGCACTTTGGATAACTCGTTGCTAACTGCAAGTCAAAAAGAATATGGACACTGTTCCTTATTAGTTGGAATGAATGACCTTAGTATTCTCGAAAGCATCATCAGTTGCCATATCGAGGGAGCTCAAGATGTCAGATCACCATCTCTTTACATGAAGATTACATCGCACATGATGAGCGTTGCTCAGACATGCTTTGATACGAAACAAAGGGTATTGTTAGAACAATTTCCTGACAATGCCACTCCACTTGGTATGAAGGCTTTAACGGACGCTTTATTGTTTAACATCGATTTGCGTTCCTTTGCGGCGGAACAATACCATGACATGATAAACACAGACAACTATAGGTGCATACTAGGTAATAACAATGCAGATTACATATGCGAGCAGATTGAAGTCACCATGTCGTTCGGTCATATACAAAGATTTTTTGAAGCGACAGCTACCGAAAGATTGATGATAGAGCCAAATATTCTATCTGAACTAGTGTCATACCTTCAAGCTTGTGCTGAACTTTACGATATTCAAGAAACGCTTTCGTTCCCTTTTAAGCATGAAGGAATCAAATTATATACTTTGGCTCCTTCCTTACTGATAGACCTACAAGTCGCATCCACCGAACGTATGATCGCATTGGTACAAAGCATGTCACTTGACGACAACCGGGTCGATGGTCAGCATTCATCACTCATTGATCCCCAACGAACTAATTTATCAGAGTTTGAATCACAACAATTTACTCAGACAAGGAAGGCTTCTTTAACGGCCCTTCTTAAAAACTTTTGCTCTTTGTGTGAGATATCTGGCCTTTCATGTTATCTGATATGCAAAGTGAGTGATGTGCTCGCCAGATACAAATTGGATCATTCCTACCCAACAAGAAATGGAAATTCATATGCGGAAATAACAAGAAACATGGTCAATTCTTGCATGGAGTTTTTATGCATTCTTGACGAAGTCAATCTGTATTCCTTGAGCACTACACACCTCGAGCATATGACCGCTGCATCAATTGCGATCAAAGCAGTAGCAGCTAAAATAATGACAATGTTTCATCATCAATGTTCTATCATCATGAATGACGAAGGTATCACTCAAGATGTAAAACCAGGAGTATGTCATCAGGGTAGCTACAGAACCATTGGATTAACATCTCACTTTGGACGTCACATACTTCAATTCGCATTGGCCAAAATATCCAGCAAACCCTCAAGTGCCGTAACATGCCTAAAGGTATTACAAGATATTCTCCCAGATGACATGAAGGAAAATTTCTCTTGTATGGACGTTGCGTCGCAGCAGCTTAGGCTTTACTGGAGAGACATGATATCAGTATTGTTTCCTGAAATTATGAAGTTAAATTATTTGATCCTCTCAAACAACCAAGATATAGTCTGCTTGGCTACGACTGTCATACACCAATTCTTAGGACTTTTTTCTGATTCGAAAAAGTTGCATTTCCAGTTCAAATTATTCATACAAACAGAATTGCAATCAAGTCTACTTCGGGCGAATGACTTTAGTCGGCTCAAAGACATGTCTTGTCATATTAAATATTTGATGTACCAGAATGAAGAAATCATCAAACGCTGGCTCAAGTTTACAGGCAAATCAGTTTACTTTCAAGAAATGCATGATCATTTTACCACATCTTTTGAGAGAGTCAAGATGGCAACTTCCCAAATTGAACGCTTCGAGACCACCGACGGTATGTTTTCGGCGTTGTAAGCCTAAATGAGAGTAGAAAGAACGTTATTTAACAATTCAATGTACCAGCTGCGCTACTGATTGAGTTCAGTTATTCTAATGCATGTCAGGCAATATATGCGGCTGATGTCAACTGCACAAGGCAATTGATGACAAGTTTACACTACAAGGAGACAAAAAATATTACTGTATGCAATGTCAATGGTCGAACGAACATAGGAGGAGGAAAGGCATATAATAGGAACGAATTCAGAGACGTACATGGATATCAATCTGCAAACACCAGTAGGCCACCATCGGTTCATGTCGATGACTTTGCTGATGGACCGAAGTAATGATAACGAACTTTTAGGGTGATGTATCCAGGTAGAATTCAACGACGAGAAAATAAAGTATATTTTTGAACAGAATAGGAGCACAAGTCCATAAACATTTAGTAAGTGACAATAACGACTTTGTAATAACCAATCGACAATTCATTAGCAACCCAAATTACATACTAGTCCTTTACTTCGAAACAAAAGTGGTCAACAGTGCGATACGTTTTATTACTTTTATTTTTACAGTTCCTCTGGGATTAGCTTTTGTACATGGAGTAACTGTTCTGTGATTAGCTCCTTTTTTTTTTTAGAAAACTATTCTACATCCAACATGCTACTCTCCTGCGTATAGTCTTCCTCAGTTTCCATGATGGAGTCATGAAGCTCTGATTCAATAGTATTCGCATTTTCTATGAGAGCGTCGTCTTGAGATACGGCTGCATTGACTGGTTCGGACACTGGCTCGGGAACGACTGTATCCTCAGCACCTTCAATAGGTTGTTCTAAGTCCAACATAGCATGCTGTTCGTATTCATCGGCAGTGGTGAATGCATCCATGACATTATCATCTTCTTGTACCTCATCTCCATCATCGTCGTTGATGAGCTGCGGTGTGCTTGCTTGGTCCACTGCATCGATGTGAGATGCTGGAGTAATATCAAGATTCGTGCTTTCTGGCTCAGGTGTATATGGGGGTTGCTCCTCCAGATATTCCCCAAGCTGCTCATTGTCGACATATTCCTCCAGCTGGTCGTTATCTAACAAATGCTGATGAGTTTGTTTCTCTTCAGTCTCATATACCACATTATCTGCTGATTCTAAAAGTGGAGGTGCGGTATCTTGCTGTGCTTGAGCTGTCGTTGGTGATTCAGGAAGCTCCACTATTGCATTTCCTTCAACCTCAAGGCTAACTTTGGATACTTCAGGATGGTGAGATTCAGCTGATTCTTCCGTGCGTAGAACTGGTAAGTCATCCGTAGATATCACTTCATATTCCTCTTCATTCGTTTGTTGGACGTCATCTTCCTCAATTGTTATGAATGGCTCTGGTGCTTCTGTGTTTTCATTATCGGGTGTACCATTAGGTTCTACTGGGGGTTCTTCACTTGTTGGCAACGTCACGTCGTTCTCTGCAGCTTCTATCTCGGCATTTAGCTCTCCAATTTCTTGCGCTGCCTGATCCGATATTGCTGCGTCGTCTGTGGACACATCCGAAGCCTTGGTATCTTCTATACTCTCATTTGCATCACC
The DNA here is from genome assembly GCA_016758895.1 of Umbelopsis vinacea. NCBI lineage: Eukaryota > Fungi > Mucoromycota > Umbelopsidomycetes > Umbelopsidales > Umbelopsidaceae > Umbelopsis > Umbelopsis vinacea. The sequence goes on along the minus strand of JAEPRA010000008.1, from coordinate 1,039,117 downwards.
ATCTTGAGAAGTAGAAATATGAGGGCTACTGACATCTTCAATTACATCTGAAGTATAGTCTTGGACTTCTTCTTGTTGTGGTTGTTGAACTTCAGCAATCTCTTCTTCTTCCTCTTCGTATGCCTCATGCTGCTGTTCAACTTCTATTACATTTGATGACTCGGTTGCTGCTGCTTCTCCTCCTGCTGCGGATGAAACTTCAACTTCTGTGTCCTCATCAATATCGACAGCAGACTCACCCTCTGCAGGTGCTGCCTCAAGATCGATTGGCGCTTCTGTAATTTCTTGATCCTCAGTCATGGTTGTAGCAACAGATTTCTCCACAAGCACATGCTCATCTGAGTTATCTGCAACATCATCATCGGCCTCATCATCTTGCATACCTGCTTCCAAAGATGCTTGAAGCTCATCTGCCACTTCTTGCTCGTTGGACGTAATTGCTTGCTCTTCGTTAGCTTGAGGCTCTTCCTCGATATATGTTGCAAAGTCTTGTTCTAGTTGCTCAGATGTTGTACCTTCTTCGACGAAATTGTCGTCAATCTCGTTCTCGGCTTGCATATTTTCATCACCTGCATCCTGATCCATGTCAGAGATGATCGTTGGGGGAATATCGGCGGTCTGATCATCCTCTTCCTTCATGTCTTCGTCTTGTGGGACGCCTTTCTCTTCTTCTTCTTCTTCTTCTTCTTCTTCATAGGGCAGGGGTGAGAACGGGGAATTAACATTATCCATTGCTAAGGTCTCTTCATCTGCATTATCTCCAATTTCTATAGATTAAAAGGATGTGGATTATCAGGTGCAGCCCACTAGATATTGTTGATCAGCATTCGTATGTAAAAATACGTTACCTTCATGCATTGTTGTATCATCTTGTTCGACGATAATAGCTGGGTCCCCTTCAGCAAGACTTTCTTCGCCTAGGTCGGTCTCACCCTCTAGGTTAATTTGATTATTTTGTTGAACAGCGTTAGTATTTTCGAGTTCCTCAACCTCGTCCATGATACGATCCTCTTCTGTTTTTTCTTCTTCCTCGGCAATAGTAGTTTGCTCATCAGCAATGTCGTCATCCCCAAGTTCGTCTACTTCAGCAGATGGCATGTCTGCTGAAACCTCTTCTTCTGCTTCTTCAAAGTTATACTCGTCTGCAACTTCTACTTCAGTGATTACTGCTTCAGCTTTAGGAGTATCCGCACTAAGCTCGGAGTCGATGGCGCCTTGGATATCCTCATCCTCTGTTTGATGGATTTCGATTTCGTTTGCTTCAGTATCTAAGCTGTCTTCAATTTCGGCTGCTTCACTTTCTTGCTCAATTTCATCTTGCTCTCCTGAACCATGCTCATCGTATTCTTGTTGTAATTCTTGTGCTGCACTTTGATCAAGCTGACTGGCATCATCTACTTGTTCTTCCAAAGACGCTTCGCTTTCTTTGAGGTTGCTGTCGATGTCCTCTATAGCACTGTCTTGCGCAGAAAGAGTGCCTTCTACATCTTCGACGGGGACATCGTCATTATCAACAGCTCCTTCTTCGATGCTGATGGTGGTATTTACAGCTTCATCACTTTGCTCGGAGACAATTTCATCGTCGAAAATTGGTTGTGCTTCAGGTGTTTCTGATGGAGTTGCTATCACTGACGCTATTTCATGTGATGCTTCAACGTGTCCTGCCATGGCGTTGGTCATTTCTTCCACGTTTGAAGAAGGCACCTCTGTTACATCCTGATCAGCTTCTTCCTCTTCGCCATTTTGATATGTTTCAGATTCCGTTGTTTTCGATTCATCTTCCAGTTGATCATCTTGCAATTCTTGTTCTGCACCAATTTCGTTTGGTGAAGAAGCAGTAGATAAGTTGACGTCCAATGAACTTCCAGGGCTAGCAAGATTACTGAGACTTTTGCTAGCCTCTATAAATTGCGGCCTGAGCTTAACCAAATTGTCCAACGTGTTGACTCCTTCCAGTGACACTTCCACGTTTGCTGCAACTTCTTCAGGTATTTCTACGAGTTGTTCGCTAACATTGCCGAGTGCGTCAACGTCTTCTGATGTATCTTCACCAGTTGTGACATCCATATTGATGCCTCCATTCTCATCCATGATCCGATCTGACATATCTGCAGCCGGTGATAAAGCTTGCTTTTCTTCTTGACTTATGATTATGGATGGCAAAATTTGTTCGCCTTCTTTGACTGGGGAGACCTGTGTTGGAGATACAGGAGATCGCACACTCTCGTTTTGTTCTGTGAATACTTCAACTTCTGGTGTTGATATGCTTTGCTTCATCCAACTGCCACTTAGGACCTGTGATAATCTTGATTTTGCTGCCTTCATGAGATCCTGTGCTTCTTGGCGTAATCGAGTTCGCTGCTGCTCCGCCTTTGGAGATAAGTCATACATTTCTTCAAGGTGCTTGCTCTCGATGGTAGCCATGTCCAGCATGAACTCCCAGCCGCATATTGCTTGTCCTGAATCATTCGTGCTGTGTCGTGATGATGCTGCTGTTGTTATCTGCGCTTGTTTGCGATTGATGTACGGACAGTAATGTCGATGTTCTTTTTCAGCGTCAATCGAGTCGAGAGGGATAGAGCTGGCATACCCAGTTGAAAGTGATACACCATCATAGTTGTATGCCCACAATCCAAGTGCCCGAAAACATAGTTCACATTTCAAAGCTGATCGACCTTCGATTTCGAAAAAAGCCCATCCAAAAAGTGGTAGGACCATTGCACTGTCCAGATTCTTGTGTTGAAGCCAATTTATAGGTTTATCCTCATTTGAAAGCTCTAGTTCTAATTTCAGTAGCTTCTTCATCATCGCAAGATTCTCAGTTGTCTAAGCATAAGGAATGATTAGTGTCTGTCTATCATATGGTGAAAACTGAAGTCTTGAACATACCAAGGGACTGGTGACAAGCGGAAGCGATTCATTTTTGGTTACCAGCGTATAGACTTGATCCTGCCATTTCCTGATAGCATCATACGATGTGAAAAATGGAAAGCTGTAAATCCAATCGTCGCATTCGCTATATTTCCATATGCAGTTTTTCTCGTGCAATTCTGAGAGGCCCTTTAAGTACTTCTCCCGAATTGAACGTACTGATATTTCGATCGACGTAAGTTACATTTCCAACCTTCATACTACCATTAAAAAAATTGCTTACATAGTTCTTCCGAAACACCATGCTTAACATTCGTAACGTACACCACTCCTGAGCAAAGTTCGCAACGAAGTTTGCTAACTTCCAGATCAAGTCCATGATCTCGCGTATCTATCCAGCCGTGACTAGCACATTCTACAGGAGTTATTGGTTTTCCATATGTAAACAAAGCAGAGTATGTCTGAAGACGCTTCAAAAATGCTTCGCGATCGAGAACAACAGGAGTTTCGTCGACGACGTCCGGAATGGGAAGTGGGCTCTGGTGCGCGTCAACAACCTTTTTAGAATCAAACTCGAGGTGTTGGACGGAAAAGTCTTTCAGCAAGTCGTTTTTGCTATGGGCGAAACAAGGTGAAGTTTGTAAGTGAAATGATCAAGTTTTTGCCAAATTATGATTAGATGCTCTTACGACTTGGGTAGTGTGTCTGGATCTGTACGAAATCTTTTACTCGTTGTGGAAGGCGTTCCTAATTCACCGTATATTTGATCTACCAAAGCTGAAAGCACTTCAGCTTTACGCTTCAAGCCTTGAGATGCCATGTCTTCGTCGAGAGATCTGGTCTGAGTTTTTACACCGAATCGAGTCCTAGCTGAAATTTGTGGCCTGCCAACAGAAAGCAGTACAATGCGATGCGATAATTATTGCGATAATTGCTGCTGAACATATTGTCAAGTATTCTACTATACATTGTATTAAAGTATAAGATTTTAAGCTTCCTTTCATACGAAGAGCATATAAAGAGAAGCGTGTCTTCATAAAATAACATGAGCATAAGCTAGTTACAAAGCTATTGTATCAAGAACGCGATATGTGGTCAATGACAGCTGTAAACTAACCAGATTTGAAATTTAGATGCCTTTATATCGATTCATCAGAACAAAACAGACTGGTAGACATCGTCTATGCAGAAACCGCCCAAGGTAGAGCAGGTACAAAATATATAACGTCAAAGTGATCATGTCCAATTTATGTACACACACGTTATATTAATGCATTTTCAGTTGACTTCATCGCACATAATTTGATAGGATTCATTAATAAATATGATGATATTTATTTCAGTGAGAAAGCACACAAATTACATAGTGTTCATTGTTGATTTCTTTTTGCAAGGTACGCTTTTGATGGTTAGGCGACTTAAACAGCATCTGATTGGCCAGTTGATGTATTGCTGCTGGCTAGGGACTCCGACCGTCCACCTTAAGTTTCTTTTCTCTTGTCCTGCCAGCCTTCTATCGCCGCTCGTAAACCCGTAGATTGGAGGATTTTCTTGACAAGCGTCACAGCACCTTTCAGTCCACAGTAGACTACTAGAATTTGCTTGAGGAGATTGGTGGTTGTGAGGCATCCTGTTGACATTTGGCTGCACTTTCCTATCAAATATTTGACGACATTCTAATATCATATTTATACCAACAAGTTCGCGTAACCACAATATTCAGCACATTCTGTAAACTTTATATAAAGCATCATGTACGCTCCTTCAGCATCTACACTGGAAGCAAAAGTCGTTATACTAGGCAGCACAGGTTCGTAGCCATTCTATGCATTCTTACTCTTCCTGTTTCTCTCACAAGCTCCGCAGCTTGATTATATGCTGTATGTCCAGCCCTCACTTATTTAACTCATGTTCTCTCCAAACATAGGAGTTGGAAAGACATCCATGGTTGTTCGATATGTTCAGAGGACATTTTCACCGAATGGTACTTCCACTATTGGAGCTTCGTTTATGACTAAAAAGCTGTGAGGATCACTACTAGCACATTTATCGTTATTTCCCGATCTTTTCGTACTCAATCCATGTCCACGTACGCTTTCAGATCAGTAGACAATTGCAAAGTTCGACTACAAATCTGGGATACCGCTGGTCAAGGTACGTTGTCTCATTTCGCCGGTGATGAAAAGGGTCATATGTCAAGCTTAAAATGCCGAACATGCGAATCATGGGATCAGGCGTTCAATTATACTCCTTATCCAGTTCCTCAAGCGCACATGGATTGTATACTAATTATATGTCATTATAAGAACGATTCAGGGCCATGGCTCCAATGTATTATCGTGGTGCTCACGCTGCCATTCTGGTGTACGATATCACATCAGAAGAGAGCTTTCAAGATATGAGCTCATGGGTGGAAGGTGATGAATTGTACTGCGATTGCTATTATAACATTATACATACTGATATGCTTCACGTTAAAGAACTTAAAAAGAATATGACAGAAGACTTAGTAATCCATGTAGTAGGAAACAAATTGGATTTAGCTAGTACACATCGAGCGGTGCCATTGCGCCGAACGCAAGAATACGTGGCGAGGACCCTGGGATCCGATTGCCATACCCACGAAGTTTCAGCAAAAGAGGATGATGGTAAGTTAGGAAAATAATTTGTGTCCAAAAGTATGGTTGAGCGGTTCCTAAACATTTTGTATAATAGGTGCAATTGAAGAATTATTTCTACAAATTACGCAGACACTGGTTGGACGTAAATTTGACACAGAAAGACAGCGATACCTTAAACAAACAAATCCTGTAATGATACAAGAAACGCCAGCTCAGAGTTCGTCATGCTGTGGCGTGTGATATATTTCTTTCCAGATGAACATTCTGTTTGCATAGCTAACTGTTTTTGCGCGACTTTTTTTTTGGTCTTCTTTGATGGGAGAGAGATCTTTTGATAGATTTCAACATTTTTTTGCCTTTAAAACACCCCCTTTTTCTTATGATATAACCAACTTGTAACCCAATCAAATGATACCATGGAGGTACCAGATGTGTGCTCAATATTAGAGCCCAATATAACGATCGACTGACAAAACTTCATTTTCTTTCAATACATGTCTATTGAGCTTTATCAGGCCATGCCAACTGAATACTTCATGTTATCAATGAACGCTTCCGAGCACATTCGAAGCAATTCCACGCTAACCTATTGATACAGTCAATTTGAAGCTAGATTAATTGGCTCTGACATACAGATGAAGGCAAGTGTGGAGGAAAACACTGATGACTATTTGACACTTTACTTCGTAGCGATGTGATAGCCAATCAAATGATGCTATCATAAGTCTCTATGTTTAGACAGTCAGTCATGCATGTCGTTTGATTGTAATGCGTGCATGTTTGTATTTGAACAATCGCTGCCGATTTGTTTATTGAATTGAACCTGCAACGTGATAAGTGACAAGAAGAGTTATTATGTCGTTCAAGCAATATGAGTTCGTACTTATAGAAGTGTGAAGAGATTTAACAGCGGATCAATTGTGTGCATTGCTATATATATTGAACATTCAGAATATTCTCATTCCGCTAACTCCGGCGTTATCTTCCTGGCTGTCGTTGCTGTTGATCCTTAGTGGCAGTCCGAAAAGGTTATCGGTGTTTGGATATGTGTACCTTGTCGCAGTTGCAATCTTGAGTTCAATTGCAATATCGGAAATAGTATAGCCATAGTGTGTTATCAGTACTGGAATGCCTGTCGCTGTTTTGCCTAGATAGACACAACCCTTTTCTCGTAGTACCGGGGGTTTCTTAGAATACGGAAGTTGCTTGGTTCCCAATATCTTATTTACTTAAAGCTGAGGCACATGATCCATGCAGCTCTTTCGATAATACTACATTTGATATGTGCCACCATGTTGAGTCGACGATTTCCTTTCCAGTCACAGCTTGAGACACTGGTGGCTGTAAATTTAGATTTTGTAACATGTACCTTGCTCTTGGCAATTGGTCAAGATAATTCGTTTGTACTAATGAAAAGATGCAATATAAAGGCAAGGCAGCAAAATACTGATTATCAAAATCTTCTTATTATTCTTAGCTTTGGTATTAACTATACTACAAAGTACAAAGTTCTACAGTGACCTTGTTTGGCAAAAAGTACCAAACGCCTTGTTGCACACGGGGGTTATTTTTTTTTTCTCTTGGGCATAAAAGGGCCAGTGCCTTCAAGTACCAGCTATGCTAAATTATTCATAGGAGTTGTTCCTTGGGTAGCGATTGTTGCTACGGTAATCATAGGATGAATTCTGATAGCCGCCGCCGTAAGTATTCTGATAACCTGGTGAACCTCCGCCATAGGCAGTGGCTGTATGCGGGGACTGATAACGCTTGGGTGAGAGTTCAGGTGTGGATGTACCATAGTAATCATCAGCGTCATCGTCTTGAAATTTGGAGGCTTGAGTCTGAGCACCAGGTGAAACATCATCCTGACGACGGTATGGTACGTAATTTTCAACGTAGCCGTCATTACCATCATATCTATGACTATAGCCTTGGGCTGGGGTAGATGGTTTCGAAGTGTTGTAATCGGCATACTTCGGTGCTGCAGACTGGTTGTAGTTGTCGTATGATTTATTGTTATTGTACCCATATGTCGCAGCAGCTTTAGCAGCAGGAGAAGTTGTCAAACCACGATCATAGGGGTCATCACGACTGTATGCTTGAGCATTATTGTACGAGATAGTGGGTGATTGCACAGGAACAAGTGGTACATCTGATTTATAGTGATAATCATCGTCGTCGTTGTCAAATACTTCTGATTTGTGCTGGGTCCACGCAAAGATTCCGAGAGCGACCCATGCTACACATGATACAATCATTCCAAGCCATAATCCATTGATCAGCCCTTCAAACGGTGGCAGAGATCAGCACTTCATTTCTTTTCATCTGTCGACTTATTGAAACAAAACTTACAGCAACGTAGAAATAGGTTGGAGCCCATGGGAACATCAGAACTTTGAAAAGCCGAACAATAGGTCATGAAGCCTGGGTTTGGCGTCTTTTTGAATGCGAGGGTGTTATTCACCCAAGGCTCGAAGTCACTTGACATTTTGATGGTATTGTAAATCAAAAATCCGGCTATAACAATCGTGTTGACGATACTAATGTATTTGTCGGCACGAAGTGAGTTTAAGCTGAATGCGAATGTTATGAGTAGCGCTAGCGAGCAGATGAATGATAAACCCAGGGCAATCAGATAAAAAATGTACTATTTGACCGAAGACGGAATTAGCAGGAGTTCAACAACATGGTATTTGGCCCAAAACTTGCGTTCACTTACTTGCAAGTGCGCCGACCATGCAGGTAAAGCAATACTCTTGGCATAAGTGGTAAAAAGGATAATGTTGGCTAAAACAGAATAGTGTTAGTTTGGCGCAGTGTTCCCTGAACAAGTGGCGAAAAAGCAGTAATTTATACCAATATGGCATCCAAGGGCACCACTAGTTACCAGGAAAACGAGCGATCGCAGCCCAATCAACGTCAGAAATTGCCAACCCATCTTGAAGTGAATGAGAAGAGAGATGAACACTGATCAAACCACAAGAACGGAGTCCAAGAGTTTTTTTCTTGCACAACCCTGTGGCTTTATTCCACGCAGAGTTTCCCAAAATCGGGCCTTTTCAAATGAGGCAATTGCAAAGAAACAATCACATTCACCATGCTTTTGGGTAAACAAAACTTGACCTAACGCTGCTCAAATTCCAATGCTGCGCTACATTTTTACACAACTAGCCAGCCAGATCTGTCTGTTATGACATTTGTACGGCCTGTACTGCCAAGCTCTTCCAGTCTTTCCAAAACATATTCATGCAAACATAGCTTCAGAATGACAAAGAAAGAAACATTATTTATAGCTCACCGTAACGGCTGAACAGGTTGAGCTTTTAGCCCACCAACAACAGATCAACTCAACCCTGCTTGATCTCGGTCGTAGTTTCAGCTATCAAGCTAGCGAACAAATTGCAATAAGGTTTCGTCTTCCGACATTACACCTTTGAAAATATGTGGCACAATGGTCGTATCTCACATAGCGCTCGCCGCAAAGATAGCATTAATGGCAAATGCTAGAGTAGAAAAACTTTCTCCTGACATCAGACATCGTTCTGTTAAAAATATATGTTTTACATTTATTTTTACTTACCAATGACATGTATTTTCCTTCAGCCTTGCCTTGTATTTTTGGCCTATTTGGCCTATTTGGTCAATTGCAATTGACACGACCAAATCTCTATGGAGTTAAATTGTCATTATTATAGAGTAAAAGTTTATGCAGGAAGATAACGCCGACTGACTTGTAGCCGATAACTATTGCAAACCAGTCGAAATGACAAGTGCGAATTGGAGTATATTTGATCAAACGTCAGCGTCACCATGACTGCTTCTTTTGGCCAATGCCTTTTGACGGCTAACAAAAGTCATGGCTTACCAGATCAGCAATTCATACTTATGAAACGAAGAGGCCCACCACCACCTTTTGCTCCTCCACCGCCTGGTTATGGCTATGGTGCTCCCCCGAGAGATTGGGATGGCTACCGTCCATACCCTCGTCGCGGCGATTACCCACCACCTCCACGTCCTTACAAGCGCGGACGACCTATGCCTCCGTCAAGACCCATTAGAACAGATTTATTCGAATTTCGGTTGGAAAAACTTGTTATAGGCGAATATACTGCTGGTAAGTAGTACTGTATTCCATTTTAGATATCGTTTTCCAAACTAGTGCAATGCGTCTCCCAAAATTCGCCACTTGAGGCCGTCCGTCTGTACTTTAAAGCCGACTCAAATATATTAGCAACTGACAGTTATCATTATTATTATTACTACACCGTAACGACAAACGTATCTCTATAGAAAGTGGAGAGCAGAACGAAGGCGAAGATCGCTTGCGATTTTACTTGAAAGACAGCAGCAACGATGCTTCCAAACCAGATTCCATTGCGCTAACGGTTAAAGACGGACAGCAGAGGATTGTGATAGATGCCTCCAATATTGAAAGCATCGAAATTTCTCAAAAAACTGGACACTTTCACTTTCGAGTAGATGGAGAATTTAAGGTGTTTGTCGAATCGAAAAGGGCGGTGGGGGATACAAGTGTATAGGAGAAGCGCGAGTTGATCACTAACCATGTTTTAAATTTTGCTTCTTCGCACGTAATTAGCTCCAGAAATTGGAAAACGCCAACTTTGTTGAATGTGAAGAAGATCCTACTGGAGGACAGCTGGCAGTGGTCAAGGAATTTGATTGTTACGTGAACATGAAAAATCCAATCACCATGCCAAAGGATACAGAGCCAAACGTACAGAAATGGAGTGGCGAAACCTCACGTTACAAGGAGATCATAAAAGTTTTAGATGCTGACGCGGTAAGTACTTTTGTGCAAATACTGTGATATAGATTTTTTCTCGTATACTCAAAGTAACATTGTTTTAGCCTAGAACGCTTGACGATGTTATTTCAGATTGGGCAAGGACATCCCCGGTTGGTCTGCCCTCAGAACGCCTGCTTTTTGCCAAAATACAGCTCAAAAAAGATGACCGCTTATTTGAAATTATCAGTACCCTTGCCCACGCTGAATCAGCCGTTGGCCCTGCTGTCGATATGTTGATGAGTGACTTCAAAAAGTCCACAGAGGGTAAGGTGACTAAAGAGGAAATGGAAGATCGCGTCAAGTCAATGGTTATGGCGATGCCGGAACCAGCTATCCTCAAGAGTCTAGACATAATATGGGCTAACGAGTCAGACAAGCTCTAGTAGCTTTTTCCGCTGACATTTTGTAACATAACTGAAATCCATTAGACGATACAAGTGAAATAAAAGTATCAACAGCTAAGCGAAAGCAACTAACGATGCTTGCAGCACTACATATTGTCGAACTTGGTGCCTGAGTTCAATAATTACGATCGCGCAATTGACTGCAATTTGTCTTTTCATTGGCGCTGTGTTCGATTTAAATTGCTCATACTTTTCAAAAAATTTGCATATAAGCGGTCTTTGTCTTTTTCTTTGGACGATCCTTGTTCTCGAGTGCTTATTAATAATGGAAAAAGCTACATTCGCTGCAGGTTGCTTCTGGTACGAATTCGAAACTTTTTGGTCAATGATAGCGATACCACTTACCGACTGACATACATAGGGGTGTAGAGCATTGTTTCAACAAGCACTACCGTCAACTTGGTATACAAACAAAAGTTGGTTATTCTGGAGGAGCAACAGAAAAACCATTATACCCTGAGGTTAAGAAAGATATCACTGGTCATGCTGAATCCATTGAAATTATCTTTGACCCATCCAAAGTTGGCTACGCTGAGCTTGTTGAATTCTTTTATAAGATGCACGACCCAACGACTTTGAACTACCAAGGCCCTGATGTTGGCTCCCAGTGTAAGTAGTTGAGATCTTGAAGGGATGAACAATAGGCCATATTGCTAAGAATGTACATTAGATCGGTCCGTCATATTTTATCACTCAAAGGAGCAAAAGGAGATCGCTGAGAGAGTAACTGAGGAGGTCCAGAATGCTCACTACCAAGATCAAAAAATTGTCACATTGATTGTGCCTGCTGTTCAATTTTGGGATGCTGAAGAATACCATCAACTTTACTTGGAGAAGAATCCTGGTAAGTTAAAAGCGGATACATGGCCGAAAAGTTAATCAAGCTGACCAATTATTCTGTATGCGTCTGTATCGGATATATAGAAGGTTATGAAGTAAGTCTTAAAGTCCTCTATATGTGCCCTGAGTTTTGTTTGATGGTTACTGACAATAATTGTTTCCCGTAAAGTGCCCAACTCATTTCTTGAGATGGTAGATATTTAGAATCTAATAAAATATTGTATATACTCTATATTGATATTAGGAAGTATGCTCCCGAGATGAACATTGAGAGTAGCGTAGACTCCACAATGGGTTAGTCACCGGTGTTATCAAAGGAGAGCCTGTTGATTTATCCACCCTCCAATTATGCGGTAATTAGCAACTCGATCGAAGTGGTGTCAGAAGAGCATCTATATCGCATAGCTTAACCATAAAGCTGATAGTATGGTTTGCTACGATAGCTAAAATAATCCCGGTATTCACTTTGGTACCTATACAATGGTAGACGCCTAGAAACATTGAGTAACTGTGGGTTTGATTCCAGGGGCAAGAACTGAGGCTGAAACGACATCATCTTTTAAATGACCACCATATGTGGCAATTGTGGCGATGGGACACGCCTGACTGAACTGGTTTAAAAAATGAAAACCCGACTGCATTGCTTGCCTTTCTCATCTTTACAATGACCTACGTAAGCGATTCGGTCGGTCAATCACCTTCCTCCAGACAGCCCGAACCAGCTGTACCTACCCTGACTCCTCAACAAGTACAGCGTGATTCCGAGCCCCATGGTCATCAGCAGTCGGACATTCCCATTCAAGCGAATAAGAAACAAAGTGATCCACGAGCACCTCAAATAACAAACGTTGCCGATAAAGAAACTGTTTATCAACGGATCCTGCTTATAAATGGAAGAGCTGGGCCAACTGATAGGAAATTCGAAACAACCGTAACCGTTGTCACCCATGGATTCCCAGCCGTTCACTGGCCGTGTGTAGATTCACACTTTAAAGCTCTGGTGCACCTGGTACCTGGACCAAATACAATATCATTCATTATGAATGAACCAAATGGACAGCAACATACAACACACTTTCACTTAACATATGTCCCTCTTACGCAAAACGGTCCTTTGTATCTGGTCATCATGTTGGCATCTGATTCTCCTGCAACATTCGATGCACCACCCGAGAAGCGGCATGAAAATGCTTTGGATGTAGCTATCGAAAAGTTCCGTATGTGTGCATACATGTGGCAGGCCTTTATGTCTGAACAATTTTATCGTAATGGTATGGGTCGTCGTGCGCTCCGACTTGACGAAAGATTTATCCCAGATACCATTTCAGCTCAAGACAAAGGAACATTACGACAAACAGCTTATGTTCACGTCATAAGGTCGCGAAGGACCCTCAAGGAGTGGAGAGATTTACGGCGTGCACAGCAAAGCCCTGATCGGGAGGATGACTTCCAAGATTTATTTTCCCTTTTCATTGAGGGGCTTCAAGATTACGGAGCCCCGTTCGACAAGCAATGTACAGTAGCTGGACTGATGTTAGACTCTCATTGGGACGTGAAAGCCAAGGTAACTAGGGCTCATGCCGCATTAGGAGGCGGAACTGGTGATTTGTCGTTAGGTATCTTTGGATCCCACCTAACACATGCATGGCCGCGCAACATTGAAGACATCGTTCCAGCGTTCATGAACACTACCAAAACAGACACTCGATATGTAGCAAATGATGCCAATGAGTCCGGAGAATGGTGGAAAGCGGCCAATATTGGTATGGGAGCTATGCTGCACGAAGTGGGCCATGCCCATACCCTTACGCATACGGCGAGCGGCATCATGAGCCGTGGATACAACAATTGGAATCGAACATTTATGGTCAAAGAGCCTGGCTTAGCTCCTATACCTCCTCACGAAGAAAATGGTTCGCACTGGCACCGGGTTGATATGCTGCGCCTTCGCTTCCATAGGGCTTTCCGTATACCAGAAGACGGTTATTGGGCGCCAAAAAGCGATGTTGGACCCACCTTTGCACCGCTTGCAAGCAATAGGGTCACCATTTCCGCTCCAGCTGGATTATCTATGCTTGAACTCATCGTCAATGGGTCCTATCGAACACATCTTGAATGGCCAGAGCCTCATGATCAGCCTACATCCTACGTTGTAGATATCGATCAGATGAAAAAGAAGGCAAACTGCGGCCCACACGAGAGACTCAGGTTGGAGGCAACTTCCTGCAATTCTCAATCATCAGATGTAGACAATGTCGATGAATTCCTTAGGAACCACATCATAACCTTACCTGGCGTTCCAGGAGTGGTTTTCAAGAGTATGCCTCTCGGTCATAGAGGCCTAAATGGTGATCAGAAATCATCGGTTATCCTACTTCCAACACCCCAACGATATCTTGTAAGCATACGTGTACACCATGGAGGGTTTTTCGATGGTATGGTCTTTCGATGGAGTGATGGCACCAGTAATGTTCTCGGTGCGCAAGGTGGTGGTGCCACCGAATTTAACTTGCAGCCAGGCGAATTTCCGACCAAGTTTATTGTTCGAAGCGGCGGCTGGGTAGACGGGCTCCAAATCATCACAAACACCGGACGAGCAAGCCCTTGGTTCGGCGGCCGAGGAGGAGGACTTGCTGAATTAGAAGCACCCGCTGGCCAACAATTGGTTGGGCTGTATGCCACTGCTGGAGCTTGGATGGATAGCATCGGCATTATGTACAACTCAAGCTCAAGTACTCCTCCTCCCTATGTACGATATCAATCCAGACCGTAGGGTGAGGGAGTGCATCCAACGATACCTCAGTACTGATGGAATTTATGTCGTTCTTGTGACAACGCCTGTCTGTATTATTCTCAAATGACAATTAGTTACAATATACCATTTACGTTGTGTTACAAATACAGAGATTCTACCGACTTTATTCTTTATTTATTTGCTTGAGCACACTAAGACTTCTTTAACGCTGTAAATGAAATATCGATATCTTCTAATGTTGGTGCCCGTCATGTGCGGTGGACAGCATTGCAATACTCATGATCACACGCACTAGATAGTTGCTTTTAGGTATCAATTTAACAGCCTATATCACGAATGTTATTTTATATGCATTTGAAGCGGACACTGATAGATAGTAAGTCGACAGCTTCAACATTAGATTATGATATTCCAACAACCGCGGCATATGAAACCAAAGTTTTCCAAGAACGTTCGGAAGGTCGCGTCTTCTGTATCTGATACAATGAATAGATTAAGCGATTTGAGAGGTCTGATTGAACGCGGAAAAGGGCAAGTCAACTAGCTTTCGAAAGCAACTAGACTGAGAGTTAAGGAAAAATGTAGTGAAACTGGTGCCAGGGTTTGCAACACATCGCACAGAAAAAGTACATTTTCCCAAGACTTGTGACTTGCGCCAGAAAAAGCACCGTGGGCACGCAACATAAAGCTTGTTTGGTTTTTGAACTCTTTAATTTTACTTTACATTTTCCCATTGTATCCAATGAGTCTTGTCTACGGGTATGAAATAGGTAAGTTTCTTGCTAAACGAGCCTTTTGGTAACAACCCCGCTCACTCTTATAACGTTGGTGGTATATAGAAGGAGACACAGCCGGTGGTAACGGCCGCATTGTGATTCCCCCCTTGCTCAAAGACAAAATCACTGTTTCAACTTCCTCGAACACCAACAAGTGGGTGTTTATTGGCAGCCGTGCAGAAATTATTCACTGGATCCGTCAGCATTCCAACCTCACCATAGAGAATGCCATATTTTCAAGCGGAGACCGCCCATCGTTCCACACTCACAATGAAGTGGTTATCGACTTGCTCAACTATAGCGACCCAGAGCAGTCTTTCTTCCAGTATGTTCGATCGTACGTGAAGACAGATAACAACATTGATAAGGTGAAGGTGGAAATAAGACCCAAAGTCGAGAGTAAAGACCAACATATCATGACTGCATGCCGAGTTATTGTCAATTCGGGTGTCTCGCTGGCCTCCATCGTTGACAATTTGGAGGAAAAGTGGAACGCTCCTGGTGCCAGCTATGTGCAACAAGCGGTTGATTTATTCAATGAAGTGCCTGGACCACAGCATGTTTTGAGCTCGGATGTGCCTATTGGCGTTCAAACCGAGAGTCGCCAGCCAACTATTTGAACTGTTTCGATTAGCAGCTCCAAAAGTGGCCTTATTGTTCATAATCCCAATATATATTTTAGTTATCTTCCATAAATACTACAATCTCCTGTATCTTTAACATATTCTCCACTTGTGCTGCTGAGAATATCGTGTTCTTGCTGTACACTCAGCAATAAGGCGAGAGGGTTTGCATGCTGTCCCAAATTGCAAGTTAGTTAAGCCTGAAACACCTTAGTCCATTATTAGGCCGTACAGCAAAAATGGCTTCATGCCTATGAATCTCCTGTGCGTACTAGCTTTTTTTTTTTTTTTTTAGTTTTCTTATAATCTGCCATTAAGCTCGGTCTGGAGCATTGAAAAGACTCCAAACTAAGTTAAAGAGCCATACCTAGTAATGCTTACATCAGCTGAAGGTACGGAGAGCTATTTCGGTTAGCTAGTTCTAGAATGCTGCCTGCCAAGGTGGTTTGCTTCGCAGCAAGCATGCTAACACAATTTGCGGAGGCACGGTTTGCATCAAGCTAAATGACTCCTATTTAGGAGATGTCGCCAAGGAGCGCGGAGGAGAGCTTGAGCCTCACACAACGCCACGATTCAAGGGTGGAGCTGCTCAGCGTACCTCACGTGGCAGCTCAAATACCAGTACATGGCATTTGTCTGTTCAAATCATTGACAGAATTGTTAAGTCAGCTTGAAATCATAAATGTTAACCAAAGCCTGGCCTTCTGAAAATAGGGTATCGCCTAACATCCAAAGAATTGGAAATTGCGGTGCTGTATAAGCCCTCTGGTTCCACAATCAGCCTCGTCCGCAAACTGTGTAAAATGCACTTGTGGTACTCATGTGGGGGAGTGTCTCATGGGGAAACAGCACAGGTGGCTGAACAATAGACAGGTAAAGAATTAAACATTTGAAGGAAGAAAATTTAATATCGGCGGCATTCCACTCTGTCATTCGTCATTGGCAAGCTACTGCGACCTCTTGTATTCACTGCATTTGAACTTTATTGGCCGAAGTGGAGAGCATAAATTACAGCCACACGTTGTCCTACACAAAAGGTCTGTGTTAGACGAAAAGTGAGCGGTTTTTGACATCATTATCGGGCCCCATCCCGGGCTAAAGAAGAAGTAAAGAGTAAAGTTTTAACTAGGTACTACTGATATGAAGCAGACTAAAGCTGCAGCAAGCATCGGACCCGGATCCCGCCAAGATGATTATTATGATGAGCGGGGCATTTGAAAGCACGTTCTTTCACAACAGCGCAAGTTCCACAGATGAAGTAGAAACTACGTAGTCAAACAATGATGTGGCGCCTTCCAACCAGTCCTCCTGCAGAATCCAAGAAAGACTTTCCGACTCAGTACCTTCTCCTGTAACAAAGCTAACCGGTCCTTCGCGAAATACCTCGATGTCGTCAATAAGTTTGGTCGATCACAAGCGATATCCCCAATCAAAATGGATGCCAACAATTACGCACTTCTAAATTAGGGGAAACACAATTCAAAAAAGGAAATTCTGTGGCGTGTCATTCCGTAAAAAGATTATTCTGACTGTTCCATACGACCATCCCAAGTTGTATAAAATAATCAGACAGATCAGCCGCACTTGGCATTTTTTGCTTTTTGGCATAAACCGAAAACTTTTTACACATCTTTTTAAAAAGTAAGTTAACAAATATAAAACCCCCTCTTCTATTGGCGAGAAACCGACAAAGCAACAAGATAAAATATATCATCGTCCTATTGGCAACCTCTTACTTTACCCAAATTGGTACTACCGTTACAACAACATAACGAAGCCCAGATCGCCTATAAATTATATTATTCTTCTTCTTTTCCACCAATGTCTGTTAAGACAAACAGTTCATTTACTAGCGAATCATTCTACAGAGCAAAAGACGCATCTCAAGAACATATTATGATGCAAGATCAACCAACTTCGCCTGACCAGAAGTTGACAGCCAGAACACTTTCTTGGAAGCGAGATCAGACTAATGGCGAAACATCTTCAGTCAACAATGTTACCAGCAGCCCAGATGAGGTTGAAGCAGAACACGAAGAAGAGAAGAAAAAGCGATGGATAGAACCCACTGCCAGTCAAGGCTTTAACTCCATTATCCGATCTAGTTGGCTCAATGTCCTAGTGGTTTTCATACCTGTAGGCATTGCATCGCATTTCATGGCTGCCAAAGGTAGCTGGCCAGCCACTATTCCATTTATCTTCAACTTTATAGCTATTGTACCTTTAGCAAAACTTTTGGGTTTTGCAACCGAAGACTTGTCTCTGCGAGTTGGAGAGGTAATGTCTTCATTAATGCGTGTACCCTACCTAATAATGGTAGTCACTAATCAACCCTTTTTAATTTTATTGAATACAGGTCCTCGGCGGTCTCTTAAACGCAACTTTTGGAAAGTAAGCTAAACCCTATTCTTTATTGAAAACCTCATGCAATCAATACCATCAAAAAGCTTATTCACATGCATTTCACTAGTGCCGTAGAATTGATTGTGTCAATCATTGCCCTTATTCAAGGCTTGATTACCGTTGTACAGGCGTCTATGCTGGGATCTATCCTGTCTAACCTACTTCTGGTGTTGGGAATGTGCTTCTTTTTTGGTGGCATCAAGTACAAGGAGCAAAGCTTTAACGTCACCGCCGCTCAAACGTCTGCGTCTTTGCTCTTCATTGCTACCAGCTCACTTCTACTTCCTGCTGCCTTCTATGGATCTGCCTATGGCCTTAGCAACGAAAGCAAAGCCAATGTTACAAACGAAATTTTAAGCATTTCCAGAGCTACTTCCATTATTATGTTGATCATCTACGCCGCATTCTTGTTTTTCCAACTGAAAACACACAAGTCTTTTGTAAGTCATATACTCTGCTTTACCATAATAATTTTGCAAGTACTGAGTTATCATTTCAGTTCTTGGAAGCTCCTAAAGAAGCTGGTAAATTTGAACGTAGCAATTCACGTATCGTACGTACCGATACGGAAGCAGGTGCTGACAACCTGAATGAAGGAGACGAAGAGGAAGAGGAAGCACCTTTGATGCCCTTGTGGATGTCCATTGTCTTGTAAGTACTTTTATGAGAGTGATTGCATAAATATGCGTGCTGATGTATATTGTTTCGTTGTCCCCAGACTGGCTGTGATCACTGTGCTTGTTGCTGTTTGCGCCGAATTCTTAGTTGATGCAATCACTGATGTTTGTGAAGCCTGGGGTGTGTCACAAACCTTTGTTGGTTTGGTTTTGCTTCCCATAGTAGGAAATGCCGCTGAACATGTCACCGCCGTCACTGTTGCCATAAAGAATAAGGTAAACCCGCTATTTTGACTTTGAATGGAAGCGTCTCGAACATCTATTTTAACCATTTTTATCCAGATGGATCTAGCCCTCGGTGTCGCGGTTGGTTCCTCCATGCAGATTGCACTTCTCGTCACCCCACTTATGGTCATCATAGGATGGATCATCGGTCAACCAATGAGCTTGTACTTTAATCTCTTTGAAACCGCTGTTATGGTCATCGCTGTCTTGATGGTCAACTATCTCATCATGGTATGTCATCGTTTATTGTTATGGAAACATTCGTACCTGCCATTAACATGTCATTTACATGCAGGACGGAAAAAGTAACTGGCTCGAAGGCTTAATGCTTTTCTGCGTGTATATTATCATTGCTATTGCAATTTTTTATTACCCAGAATCTGCCGGTGATTCCTTGTCAACTGGAACAAACTCAACTTCAACGTAAATCATATTTGCTCGATTTGAACCCACAAATAGGGTTATCGAGACCTTGACATAGTCTTTAGTTTATATGTATAGAGACCTGTTGACTATTTAATGTAAACAAAATTCCTCACACCTAAATACAAACCATTGTGGTTTTTCAATTTTTAATTATTTGAACATGAGGAAAAGTAATCAAATGTGTAAACATGGAGTCAAGAACGGAGGAATACTATAAAATTTGAATGATTCTAAACAAACCCAAAATTAGCGGCCGGGCCAATGCCAGGTATCCTTACATCGTGGAAATGTTACTGTACAAATGTGAAGACAGGAAGGAAAAATATAATGATGGTAATGCAAGAAGATGGTGAAAGATGTTGTCGTGGGGGAAGTCTGCATTCATACGGTCTTTTTGTTCCGACAACTCAAGAAGTAAAGTTGATGAATGGATGTGTTATCGCATAAACATGCTTATTTCTCATCGTCGTCCTCTTCATCATCATCTTCATCATCATCGTCACTGAAGTCATCAAAGTCGCTACCCAAATCGAAGTCGTCGTTGTCGAAGTCTTCAGGCTTAATATGTGACAAATCATCTCCACGTTCCAATTTCCGAAGGTATGATCTACGTTGTCTAAGGGTCATTCTGTTCAATAACCGCTCAAGTTCCTGACCTTCTCTCTGTAAGTCCTTGTCAGTTTTGATTTCAGATTTGCTAAGTAATGAATCACTGTTAGAACGATGAAAGTGGAGCGGTATGTCGGCACAACTAAAACCTTTACAAACCTTGTGACAATCTCTTTACTTTCTAGACACTTGGCGCACACCTTTCTCTTGCAGGCACAGTCATCGCACAAAACGTGGTAAGCTTCTTTGATGGACTTTTGTTGACAGCTAGTACTGGAGAGCAAAATAAGATTTAGTATCCGATGGTAATTTGGCACATAAACAACAATGATACATACCACTTCTTTGGTGCTGTCAATGGCTTATACTTCTTGTATTTCTTTCGCCACAAAATTACATCGGTGCATCTATTGCAAAGTCCATAAACGGGAAGAGCATTGATGATTCTCGTTTTCTTAGAGTTCTTGTTAGGCTTCCATGCAGTTGAATTCTGATGAGCTTGAGCCTTCTTCGCATTATTTCCTTTCCTCTGTGTTGATTTATTCTCGTACACAGACATTGCAAGTGGTGATCAGCTCGGTTTTCGAGAATCGACAAAACTTGTTACTGAAAAAAAAAAAAAAAAGTCTCTGCATTGTGACTTGATTTTTTTTAAACTATTCCGTCCAGCCTGTCCGACAGTCACATGACTTATCACACTATGCACAATACATTTGTTCTCATTACCAGCAAAAGACACAGTCTGTTTAAGACTGCAATACTAAGGCACTCATGTGATCTTACATGGTGAGGCTACCTACTTAATTTCTCCGTATTACCTGTTCTTAACTCACGGTTCAACCCTCGTTGCTACGTATTGTTCAAGAATCAAATCGATCCGTATACATCAAGCCTACTGTGAATAGGCAAACTTCCTTCGAAGACCTGCGTTCCGCACTTGACGGTGCGGATACACCTGTATCTGATTCAATCGATGCCATACATTCTGCTATTTAGACATGGCATCAGCACGCCGACGCTGCCAAGACCTCAATGCCTAACTTACATGGTGAAGCTACCTATCTAATGTCTCCTTATTATCTATTCTTAACTCACGGCTCACCCCTCGTTGCTACTCATTGTTCAAAATTCAATCCTTTCGAATCAATCCCGCTATCTACTACTAGATATGGCCAATTGAGTGGACATCCATCCAGATGCAATTTGAGAAGACTGGATCAAATTACAAGACGCTTTGATTGACCGTTACGGCAAGTCCTTTGCAGTGGATGACAAGTTGCTTCTCAACAATATCAAGGTGGAGAGGCGACATCACGCCTATAACTGGGAATACTTGCTGAGTATCTTGTCCAAGAAGCCCGACACGGCAACTCAGCTTCGTCTCTTCGTATGCTCCCTATGCGATGGCGATCTTCAAAGATCTCTTCTCCCACTCATCCCGCGGTGATGAAGACATGCTGCCATCGCTAGACTGCATGGACTCTTCGGCGATCGCCTATGAAAGAGACGTTCATGCAAACAACGAGGTTTGCCGAGTAAGCACAATGAATTCAAGTCCAGAAGTATTCGCTACCTGTAACGCGATTCACCTTTCACAATTAAACATCGCTGTTTCAGTTGTCCACTTCAGCTACTTCCGTACAGCCTGCCATTGGTACCTTCCCATTGACTTTCAACAATCCATCGATTGTGCCATCCAAAGCATCTCCAAGACTGGTTCCGCAAGTCTCAGCGAAACCTAACCTTCACAAATAAGCAAATTTGCTGAAGATGCTGACGGCAATTTTATCTGCGACTACTGTGGCCAATTGTATCGCACGAAACAGTGCAAAAACAAGACTTCCTCGTCTTCATCGACCAAGACCAAAGACTCATACCGCAAGTATGTCGCAGTACAATAAGTTTTAGCCTCCGGCATAACTCAGCGGGAAGTGATTGAATTGAACCATGATCCACTGTTCTCCGGGCACTTAGAATCCCCCAAACGCACAGTCGCTTCCGATATTACGCATGGTGGGGCAAGACAAAGCAACACACCGTCATATTCGTTACCTCGGCCACCTCGTGTGCCCAATGCCAGCAAGCTAAAGGCAACCCCACCTTTAGTGTGCTGCCGCAAAGCACTGCAGGTGAGCGACCGTTCCAACGTGTCGCAATGGACTTGTTTGGCCCTCTTCAACCTACCGACCACTCCAACAGGTATGTTTTGGTCATGCATGACACCTTCACGAAGTTCGTGGAGATCTACTACCCTGGTTCTCGCTACCACCGTTGGACGGATTTATTCCTAGACATGATATGCCCAATGAGTTCCTTTCGGACAACCCCCCCCCATTCGACTCGTACTTTGTACAGTCTTTGGTCATCAGGCTGGGTGGTTTTCACATCTTTTCGCCGGCATACCATCCACAGTCCAACGGCTTAGTGGAAAGAATGATGGGCACGTCTCGTACAACGCTGACAATCTTCTGCACCGGAGCTAACTGGGACAAGCACCTTCACCATCTTCGTTGGGCTTACAATAGCAGTTTTCATCCAACAGTGCAAGACAGTCCTTTTTTCTTGTGCCATGCGATTGATCCCTTGTCTTCTAAAGAGTTTATAGTTTGGTTTTCCTTATTTTTCATCACGTATCTGGTTCCCTTATCTCCAAATCTATCTGTTTCGCCCACGCACTTCGCTGTGATCGTCGCAGGTGCCTTAGATACTTTCCAACGTCTTGGCGAGCACAAGATATCAGACCAAGTCAGATTGGGACAAAGCCCAACTCATACCCCGCGTTAGTGGATGGACAATCTCCGCAAATGGATTGGACGTTCTCTTCTCCCTCAAGCATCGGAATACAGCATTTTCGTCGATGCCAGCGACAAAGGCTGGGGTAGCGTCTTCCGCAATCAAGTGGTTCAAGGCTTATGGAAAGCCAAAGAAAGAGCTCAATCAATAAATTGGAGAGAACTAATGGCCATCGAGTTAGCTCTCGCCTTTCCCGACTTGCGAGACACCTCCGTGCTAATTCTTACAGACAACACAACAGCTCTCCTGGCAGGGATCCGCGAATATCATTAACTCATGCAGTCCCTGCTGTCTCTACCGTTGGTTGCTGAAGCGCCGCCGCTCAGCAAAGGTGAAGCCGTCTGGCTTCACAATGACCACAAAAGTCATGTCGACAAGGACATACCACTCAAGCTGCTTCCTCGTTGGGTCGGTCCGTTCCGCATCATGGATGTTGTTTCTCCCTTGAGATATAATATTTTCAACTCGACAACTACGTACCAAAATGTGGACATATCTCGCCTCAAGCGTTTCCACGCACACGAGTAAACACATTTTCAGTGGGGGAATGTCATGTCCACGTCATGTGATTAACAAAATGTTGAGTTAACCTCGAATTAACTCATAAAACCATGGATAAAAGTGTTTCGACACACATCAATAAACTACAATAAACTACAGTCTTTTCTCTTAAGTCTCAAATATAAAGCGCAGCCACATGCTTTTACACAAGTATACAATCCATCATTTCCATTCTTTAATTAGTCAATCTCTCTTCGTCATAGTACATGGTGAAGCTACCATAATTTGAGTACTAACATACATAGTACCACTAACATAGCAAAACCACAAAACATGAGCAACTCCAGAGATATTCCCGGCGCTTTCTGGTCTGTACCGCCCTTCGGTCACATGAGCCAACCTACAAACTGTTCTGCCACTTCACTGCCTATCGATGCAGGTCAATCTTTACAATATATCATGTACAGATTTCTTTTGTTTTCAATACCAATGATGCTGGTTCTCTTCAAGAGTAATTGTAATAAAATATTGGGAAGACAATAGTAAAGAATTGTTGGATAATATTAAATGCTAGGAAAGAATGCTATTTCTCATATCTATAAATCAATTGAAATCATTCTTTAATGGCATTCGAGAGCGTATGGCTTCTTCTAATGCCTGTTGGACTATGGATAAGTCTCGATCCAGTCTAGTTCGCCAATTGTTCACACTCCCGCGAATAGCAGGTTTTCCGTTCCACATCGTGGAGCTGACGTGCGCTTTTCCTGTCTTCTTGACAGCATCGATGAATTCTTCGTTTCCTCCAGGATGAGTCCATTGTTTGGCTG
Organism: Umbelopsis vinacea; assembly: GCA_016758895.1. Taxonomy (NCBI): domain Eukaryota; kingdom Fungi; phylum Mucoromycota; class Umbelopsidomycetes; order Umbelopsidales; family Umbelopsidaceae; genus Umbelopsis; species Umbelopsis vinacea. Next base: position 1,014,959 of record JAEPRA010000008.1, on the reverse strand, counting down.
AAACGCGGAATAAGAGGGTATGGAGGTAAACTGGACTAAGGAGTTCAAAGTCCGGATGCAGATCTATCCATTCACCTAAGCTAGCTGCAAACTTGCAGTTACTCTCGAATAATTCTTGATATCCTCTCGCTCCATAGGTCAACAGTGACATGTACAATGGCAGAGCTTTAAACCGACGAGCAGTCTCGATGCCGATGTCCATTGGTTGAGGAATGATGGTCTTGCCAAATTGAAGATATGATGCCTTAGCGGCTGCAAACATTTCTAGGCTCATATCCATATGTTTGGAGTAAAACAATCCACAGTCATATGGCACATTTAACCACTAGCATTACATATTAATTATCATTTAGAAAAAGTGAGCAATAGTAAGCAGCTACATACCTTGTGGGCATCAGAAGCCATGCTATCAGCCAATTCAATATGTACAGCATATGCGGCATGCGAGGGCATAGCTCGAGCACACAAGCCATACGTCGCATCAATATGCAACCAAGCGTCATACTTGGTGCATAGTAAACGAATCTTGTCTATATCGTCTGTGGATCCACCAGTGTTGACCTGAGTCAGTTGTATGTGAGTAAAGTGATGATGGTTGCCATCTCAGAAATAAAAGCATTAGTACCTCACCGCATCCTACAGAAACAATAGAGGCTTCGGAATCACCATCTTTTTGTTCTTTGAGAATTTTCTCTAGTTTTTTCAAGTCCCATTTAGATCCTCGTTCGTTCAGCGAGACGTCGACATAATTACCACGCCCTATACCGGCCACGGCGACTGCTTTGATAACACTTGAATGAGCACTACCGCCAATGACTTTGATCGTTTTGCCGCAAAAACCTTCTTCTGCAATGTCGATATTAAATCGTTTCTTTGCAACCCACTGTCTTCCAAGCAGCAAACCAACGAGATTGCTTGCTGTTGCTCCTGGAGTTAGAAGTTTTACTGGGTATGTCTCTCTTGGGATGTGGCCAAGGTCTAAGACCATATCAAGCGCCAATTGCTCGATTGTGAAAGCATTTGTGTCCTTTGGTTGATGGAAGGCCATATTCAAATCATATATGCTTGTCAAAAAGTCACCAACGATAGATGCTGGGGTTGTCCCTCCCATGACCCAGCCAAAATATCTAAAATTCAATGGTCAATCAGGTGAGGCAGAACTTTTTAATACCCTTACAAATGATTACCTTGGCCCATTCATGTTGGGAGCACCATTCAGCACAGTTTGAAACACTTGAGAAATTGTCTTTTCAAGAGGCTGGCCAAATTCTGGAAGGGGTTTTGATGTTAAGAGTGTCTCCTCCTCTTGGTAATTGGGATTCTGTTGAACGACAGGTAGATTGTGCACATTATCATTGCGATCAAGGGCAATTTGAACTATATGCTCCAGGGCGGCTTGGTACTCGCTTCGGGAGATATCCATTGAAGAGAGAAGGCAAGCAAAATGTAAGAAGAAGCAAGTATTTTTGGCTTTATACCAGGCGATGACCCGTATATGTATAATCATTCTAATGGAAATAGTATGCTCCATTGGATCGCATATAATATGTCGATGAAACCTTTCAAATATTGATATTCAGGGATGCTTATCCTCACAATTGCAGCCTTGAGTTTTTCTTTTCAATATATGGATCTCAGAGATTCGTATACCGTCAGTTTATGAGCAGTTTTCATTTTATAAAGTGTTCTTATCTTGCGGCAAGGACAACGAACTTTCCTAGGAGAAAAAGGCTGACGCAAAAGCGATTCTGTACGGGCAATCCAAAACTATAGCTGAAAAACCCCGATGACAGATTCTAAAAAAAAAAGTTAGAATTGGCGTACAATGACACCAGCTTACAATAAGGAGCTATCGTATGTAGGACGATTACTTGGATGTATGTCACTACTAAGCTATCGAAATCGCGACCAAATTAATTATCATTTCTCATTTGCGGCGTAATAGCTGCTTAAACTGATCCATAGCACGATCCATACAACAAAGCTTACGCAAATTTCTGTCATAACAAGAGAGTTTCTGAGTGCATGCAAATGAGGGTGAAAACTGACATCATAAATTTTACACAATAACCATTTTTTGCTGAGCCAAAATCTAAACTTCATACGGTGTATGTTTAACGATTCTACTACGCATGTCATTTTATACTCGTTTGCACACCTAAGACATTGCATATGATGGTTTTGATAACATTAAGATACATCCCATTCAACTACTTCTGCTCCCGAGGCTCACATTTTTTTACGAAAAGCCACATTTGTTATGGAAATCATTTTTTAGGAACTCAATTTCAAAAAATAAATGGGTGCCTAGTCCCTGACTTGCTGTAATTGACCGGCATAAAACGATTAAAGAATTATTCATTCAGAGCCATTCATGAGCGTTTCTTACGAGAGATTTCCCAACTTCAAGTCCTTCGTTCTGTATCAATTCAACATCAGTTACGGAGCTATGTTAATGTTCACTAGAAAACATGCAGGAGATATTATAACAAACAAACGGAGTATCCTCAGTCATAAGTCAAATGTAGGAGCTAAAATGAAGTCTTATCTTATCAAGGATTAATGAAGAGATCTTAAGCGATCTTAAGCGATCTGAAGAGGCCGTAAAACGGCCATTAAGGCTTTTTTAGACATAAAACACTGACGATGGTTGCTATGAATGCGATGGCTTTGAGCGGTATGCCTTTCTTATCCATTTCCCGCTTTTTACAAAGGCGCACAGGCACCGGATTACTCAAATATGTTTATAAGATGGACAACGTTTAGCTTCACCGTGGAGACCACATATTAACAAGGTGTAAAGAGAAATTTGTCTTGCTTTAGTTCAAGCGACAGAGATTTCCATTGAGATGTAAGCATCATGTTTCAGCGACTAGTTTCGCATGAAAGAGTGGCTCATCACAGAATTCTAACAGTGAAGTTCCTGCATGATCGAAGGGGTACCGCAGCCGATCACAGAATTCTAACAGTGTGCTTCCTGCATGATAGAAGGGGCATTGGCTCTAACAAACATCGGCCAAATTCCCAGGCATGTCGGGGGTCCGAGAATCGAGACCTAGACATCAAATGTCGAGGGTAACGCAAGCTTCATTTTTGCCGTCATGATTCGAAATTCAATATCAATACAGCGGGGTTGCTGTCAGACAAATTGGCTTTCTGCTTGTAATTTCCATCATTGACCTCAATTTGTGCCTTCGTTACATATGCAGCTTATATCATCGTTTGTTTTATTATCAATTTTCTTCTACATGAATAGCCTCCAAAGTATTGATAACGTCCTTCCAATCTCTCAACGCCTGAGTCAAGCTGTTAGAATGGTGCTATGAATTTTAGAATGATCGACTAGTAGTCTTACCTTAGTATAAAATTCCGTTTTCGCACCAGTATAACCTTCAAGAGCATTCTTGATTTCAACAGTTCGAGACTCTTCAAAGTATCTGTATTCTCTTTCCACTTGATCTGAAAATGATGTAGATACCTCCTTACTTTGCTGAGTTGCTTCTTGCAACTACAATGATTCATGTTAGTAATAGGTAAAGTTGCTAGCACAAGCAATGGGAGTAAAGACTTACTTCGCGAATACGCATATCCAATTTGAGGATCTTCTCCCTTCTCATTTTCTCCGAATCAATACCTCGGGCTTCTTGTATCCTGTCAGTAAGGTAGCCGGTAATGTTGAGGCCACGATCCATCATCGACGGATGCATAGTCCTTTCTCTCTCCTTCTCAGTTGCTGCCAAATACTCTGTCAATTCTTCATAATCAACTTGCTTTTGGTCGCGTAATTTCAAGACGGTCTGCAAGCCAAAGTTTTAATATTGTGCTGCCGCTTTTATTACATGACGTCGAGTATCTTCTCACCTTAACGGCAGTACAATATGCGATGTACTCGTGTATTTCACTGACCCAATCAGACTCGCCTTTGTCAGACTTAAAAAGAGGGCCATGTCAATATATGCATAACAGGTTTGATTTTTCTTTTTCCCGGTAAGTTGCTACTAACCAGATTCTTCATAACTCTTGAGTATTCAGTTGCTGTTTCCGCAAATCGCAATATTGGAACGGTGATACCGCTTTCAAGATTAGCTAGCCCTTGCATGCTACTAGCGAATTCCTTGTAATCTTGGGAGAGCTCTATTTTCAACAGGATCAACTTCTGTATAAACGTCCGCCTTGACCTACAAAATATTTCATGCACGTTGCTTTACCTTCTTGTCGTTTGTTGGTTCGATTCAGAGTCTTCTCTATCAGAGTCAAGTTTTCTTCCAGTTTATCCAACTGTTCTTTCATATTTACAAACCGTTCGTCTGGATTCTTAATTTTACTGAACGCATTGAGCAATGAGTCACTAAAAGAATCAAGCATGGTCTCTTGTTGTTCGCGTAATGCACGAGCAGAGGTATCGTTCTAGCATTAAGAATGAGAGGTGAAGTGAAAAAATTAATTAGCAGAAAGTACAGAGACTTTCAAGCGCATGACCTACTTACAAATTTCGGTGACTCCAGGAACATCTCAAAAAATTCGGCATTGCTTAAAATAGGGTGTCTACCAATCCTTTCGATGAAGTTTTGCAAGCTGGCTCTTCGCTTTTCCACAAAATCGCCTCCAAATCGGTCTCCTCGGACATACTCTGATCACAGAATTCGTCAATAAATCGTTATTGGTAACTCATAGTGCTTGGTCAACGGTAGCTTACCCATCCGATGCTTCTCGGGTAACGAAGGAACAAAGCAAGCGGGGAAATGAGCATTCATCACATTATACAGCCAAACAAAGTCTTGAAACCGTCTTCGCACTGATGCTTTCTGCAAAATTATCAAATAAACATAAGAGATATTGTAAAGTATCATATATACTAAGAACGTAAACAGTGATACTTACATCGGAGGTGATCAGATAAGACATGTACGTGGATTGGCCATCCGTTTCCTTCTCAGGGTCTGATACTCGAATATTTCGGTCTGTAATGATGTGAGTCGTCTTCGAGGCGCTTGTGGAAGGGTTATTATAGATAGTTGTTGGGGCAAGCTGTGACTCGAGGTAAGGGTTGAAGACAGGGCGATTAAGGTCGTAGTTGGTGGAATATGTGTCGGTGAGATTACTGGTCGAAGCTAATGAGTCATTCTATTCATTTTGGTGTTATTATTTGATTTCCTTCTCACATGGCACATGCTTCTATGCTTACTTGGCTTTCAAAGTTATTATCGAGCTTCAAGGTACTGTTCATGGAATCTGCAATGTCCGACAGTGGGTCAATGGTAGCCGTGTCAGCATGTCGACTTTTGCCGAGGGGACTACGGTTGTCCATTCCGGTGGTAGCATCTTGTATATCCCACTGAACGCTGTCATATTCGTCGGTTTCTTCCATGATGTACTGGGGTCAGGTGTGAGCGCACTTCGAAGGCCAAGTCGAATGACTTGAACGGTCAGCCAAGCAAGCGGGGAAATGATCACGTGTGACTGTCTTCCAAGCTCAATGGCTTCACTGCTCGGGAATCGCGACGCTGTTCTTGAAGTTGAAGACAGGAAATGGTAAGTTGTGGCCACCACAAAGGGTGGACAATTGCGTGGAATCCTTTAAGCTAAAACTTATGCCTTCATGATTTTAATCTAGCCCACTACATATATACCAACTGTAGTCAAAGATGACGGTAAGAATCTCGACCAAGCGTCAAACAACGATTCAGAAACGTTTTACATAAACTAATGTCACAACAAATAACTTTTAGCCCACAAAGAAGGAGTTTGGGGTGTAGCTTGGTCATCTATGACCGATACGGTTATAACTGGATCGTTGGACTGCACTGTAAAATGCTGGTAAGGGAATTTGGATCAACCTCATCCATTTATATCACTCGATAATTGATGGGCATGATATTTGTAGGGATGGAGCATCCGGAGACGAAAAATTCAAACTGGAAGGACATAGCACGGGAGTTATTTCTGTGGATACCAATAGGAGTGGATCATGTAAGTCAAATCCTGATATAGTCATCACATTTAAGTACTTCTAACAAAATATTGTTCTCAATGTCAGTGGCTGTATCAACATCAATCGATTCAAACGTTCGTGTATGGGATCTGGAAAATGAAGGAAAGTTATTGCATAGCATTTCAGCGCCACCAGGAGAGGCCTGGACATCCAAGTGCAGCCCTGATGGATTGCATTTCGCTTCTGGCTCATACAGCGGCCATTTGAACATTTACAACATTGAGAGCGGCGAACAAGTGTCATCGCTAGCAACTAAGAAGCAATTTATCATGTCAACTGCATATGTGAGTCTTATGATATCAGGTTATTGAGATGCTGGCGGACCAACTGACCATGTTAACAGAGCGCTGATGGCAAATACTTGGCTTGTGGAGCCGAAAATGGCACTATTTATGTCTTTGATGTTGAAACTAGTCAGTTGGTACACACATTATCAGGTAAGTTTTGAAAATATCTATGCTCAAAGCCAATGAATTTCATCGGTCTCAACATTACGGTATTTAGGACACGCAATGGCTGTTCGAACGCTATCGTTTGCTGCTGATTCTCGCACATTAATAAGTGGATCAGATGATAAACGGATTCATGTGTATGATGTTGAACATGGACAAGTGGCAGCGGCACTCACAGGGCATAACGACTGGGTTTTGTCGGTGGCATCAAATCCAAACATCTCCAAGCAACAAATGGCAAGCGCTGGTTCTGACAAACAAGTCAAGATTTGGGATCTTGGAATGCGACAAGTTCTGGAAACTCACGAAGTTCATGTAGACCAAGTTTGGGGTGTTTGCTGGAATTCAGAAGGTACAAAGCTTATATCTGCCTCAGACGACAAATCTATCAAATGGTTTGCTGCGAGTGGCTCAGGATAGACAATGTGTATGGATGCAAAAGATGATGATAATGATAGAAGTTCAGTAGGTAGAATTCCAATGTTTAGCTGTAAGTGATTGATGGCCAAAAAGTATGCGATAGTGAATGGTATTAGCGCTACTGCCAGCGACCTCCCTTAATTGCAGAAACCAATTTCAGTTTATCTGCCCAATTAAAGATGACAAAAATTATTTTTTTGGCACCCAAATTTTTTTTTTCTGTCTCATTCACTGGCTTTGTCACTGAGGCGGGGCTCCAAAACAACCGGCCGGGCAGAGTGGCCGACAGATATCTTCTTTTTCATCTCCAAATTTATTACATCTTGTCAAACGAAAAAGTCATGGTGAACTCAGATCGACCCTACACAGTTGACGATAACGTTCGTTTCATAAACTCAACTGTTAATTCAGTATATGAGCTGGTGGCTCTGATTCCAGGATCAGACATCATTATGAACTACCTCAAAGAATCATACCAACATGATCCCTTTCGTGTCGTCCTTGAGCTGTTCCTTGTCTTCTTTGCTATCAAATACATGCTAGCCAAGCGCTATAAACCCAATGATAACTCTGTCAAGTTGACGAACAAGGCAAGTCTTCTTTTTACAATACCTTTCGGCATAGCACCCCGTTACTTGTTAGATAATCTGAATTTCAATTAATGGCACATACTAACATGGTGTTTGGCTTCAATAGGAGATTAATGAACTTGTTGAAGAATGGCATCCAGAGCCTCTTGTGCCTGCATTGAGCTCTTTTGATCGCATGAACTTGGAAAAGACTCCTGTTATTATTGGTCCTCAATCTGCAAAGCCTAAAGTTGCTGGACATACAAAGCCACTACTTAATCTTGCCACTACCAATTATATCAACCTTGTGTCCTCTGAACAGATTAAGGAGAAGGCTATCAGTACGCTTAGAAACTACGGTGTAGGTTCATGTGGACCTCCCGGTTTCTACGGAACTATCGATGTACACATGGATTTGGAAAAGGATATCGCTAGATTCCTTGGCACTGATGAATGTATCATCTATGCCCAAGGCTTCTCTACCATTTCATCGGTCATTCCTGCCTTCTCCAAGAGAGGCGATCTCCTTGTTGTGTAAGTTATCATATTTAATAGATTTTTGCTGCATACGACACCATACTAAATCAAATGCATTTTTTTTAGCGACGAGGGTGTCAACTTTGCTGTTCAGAAAGGTGTGCAAATCTCACGTTCAAATGTTCGTTGGTTTAAGCATAACGACATTGAAGACTTGGAACGAGTCCTTGAGGAAATTCGTGTTGATGACCTTGTGGTAAGTACATCAACGAGATTGTGCCATTGTAGCTGATATTTTCATTTATTTATTTTTGACATTTGAACAATTGTAGCACAAGAAGCGCTTGACAAGACGTTTCATCGTTACTGAAGGTCTTTTCGCAAACTATGGTGATATTGCTCCCCTTTCAAAGATTGTACGTGTTTCTTTTACAAACATCGTTTCTTTTTCATAACATCTTACTAACTTTTGACCCATACCCTTGCTTCCAGGTTGAATTGAAGATCAAATACAAGTACCGTTTGATTCTTGATGAATCTCAATCCATTGGTGTTTTGGGCAAACGCGGTGCTGGTTTGACCGATTTATTCAACGTCAACCCTACCCAAGTCGATATGATCATCGGCTCTATGTCCACTACTCTTTGTTCGTCAGGAGGTTTCTGTGCTGGTTCAAATGAAATCATTGATCATCAGCGTCTCTCTGGTTCCGCATATTGTTACTCTGCATCTATCCCCGCCATGTTGGCAGTTTCTGCTAGTGAAGCACTGAAGATCATTCAACTACAACCTTCCATCCTCACTGAGCTTAGTGAACGCATGCAATCTGTTCGCCAGACTTTGAAGCACAAATCAATGGAGCCATTGATTGATATTCACAGTCCTGAGATGGACTCTCCCGCACCATTTTTGCATATTCGAGCCAAGTCATCGTTCTTGAAGCTCCATTTGAAGGGTGAAGAAAATGAAGTTTCCCGCGAAGACGAAGAACGACTTCTCCAAGACGTCGTTGATGAGTGTGCCTATCAAGGCGTTCTTGTCACTCGTGCCAAGTATGTTATTGATCAAGAGAGACACTGCCCTAAGCCTAGTATCAAGATTTACGCTACTACTGGTCTTACAAAGAAAGAGACTGAGAAGGCAGCTTCTGTTGTCAAGGCTGCCATTATCAAGGTGTTTGGCAAGTGGAGACGTGCCTAGGAACCTTGCCTGCAAAACCGGCGGCCCCAAACATTTCCGGATTGATACAATTTGCGTTTAATTTTGTTGCTAGCTTTAATAATATATAATCTTCGTTTCCATCATTGAGTAAGGTGCCATTTATTTAATTTTTTGAAAGATGGTTTGGAATAGGACACCAATCGTAGTAGTTAGTAGCAAGGTATATAGAGTAGTCAATATGGCCACCAGTGTCGGGCAGGCAAATGGGGGCAAAGCGGATCAAGCTCGAGTTTGTCGACGTCATCAAAATTTTCAACAAGCCAAAAAATAACTACAGGCAGAACGGTCGGTTACTAGCACCAAGTACAGTCAACATGCGTTTTACAAAGTCTCTTTTTCAAGCTGTTACCAAGGTCAGTATTCATCTGTTTGATGACACCATGTGGAGCATTCAATTTCCCAACATTGAACAATTTACGGCGATTTCAAATTTTGCTGTTTCAACCACCATGGAGGAATGAATCTGAATTTTCTTCAAAATGTACTAACACTGGTGATATCTAGTCCACCACAGGTCTTGCTGGTATCCCAGTTCACCCAAACCCTCGCCCACATTTGATCAGCACATATAACGCCACGTTGACTGCAGCTTCACGTCTCCCTGCCAGCGCCGTCTACCGTCAAGCCGTTGAATCTGTCACGCAACACCGCTTGTCCGTCGTCAACGCTACCGAAAACGTCAATGAAATAGAAGAGCAGTTGAACGCTGGTCAGATTGAAGAAGTTATCTTGGCAGCTGAGGACGAGTTGAAGTTACTCGCCAAAATGGAGGAGTGGAAGCCCTGGGAGAAGCTCGAAGTTCCCACCCCAAAGGGTCAGTGGGATTATAACGGAACCAAGGAGTAGAGCCCATACATGTAGTAATTAGAGCCTGTTGAATACCGCCATAACAACCACCTAAAAAGAAAAAATCTCAAATCTTTCATTACAACCAAAGACTGTTTTAATTTTTCTAGTTTTTTTGGGTTAATGCATCAAATGATGTGTGATGTTGCCACGTTACAAGTGGAAAACACACTATGGCATACCGTCGGTGGTTTGTAATGATGGCATTAGCATGCTTGCTGCAATACAGCATCATTTTCCTTCTGCGCAGGAAGCATACATGCCGATTAAGCTACTGGTTCTAATTAGGAATGGACAAGTTTCCAGCTGAACCGAAAAAGACCTAAAATAAGCTTGTCGTGGGTGAGAACTTCCCTCAAGTGCACACCTCCCGTCCCATAAATATACTTTACGCAGTAATGGATGGGTTCATCTACTTTGAAACGAATGTTTAAAGCTGGTTTAGAAGAGAAAGTAACTATGGAGAACCCTTAGCTTACCAATCTATGCCACTAAGGGTCCAGGTGATCACAGTCTTTGCCACGCAAACCTTGCTATAAGATCGATTAGACAACCCCCATAATTGGTGGTGGCCATGGCTGGGAAACCACTTTTCCGTTTTTGAAGATTTCCCAATTTCAGCCCCGTACTTTGCTTTTCTCGACCACTGAGTCCTTGGCCCGTACCTTTCCCGTGAACAACACAAATTGTGTGTCCTCACACTACCCGGTAACCATCCTTCAACATTAAAGTTGGCACACCGTTGTCATGGCGGATATTGTAGGTGTACTCCCTGTGTTTCATTTTGTGGTCTGCTGCTGTTGCATGGCGGCGTTTTCAGATCATCAGTCCTAGCAACTCATCGTGTTATCTCCAATAAGCCAGGACCGGGAAGTGTAGCTAACAATCTTGCAAGAAAGCAATCGGCGGACACTGCACTCAATACATTTCGACCTCCTCCATTTCCTCACTCTAACCCGGATCACCACTGTCAGGAGTTTATTTCACCAGAAGGGCGCTATGACCTCTATCATGAAATTCTATTTGATTCATTGATTCCGAACTACAACATTGGAACTACCGTCAGCTTGGTGTCCATTAAATACAAGGAATCATCGAAATTAGAAGGATTGGGTAATTTATACTCAAATAGCAGTTCCACTACAAATACCTCTGAAACTGTGGCAGCATCCAATTCAGCCGATTCTAATGATTCGGATGAAGAAAACAACGTCACTTTACATCCACCTTCACCGGCAGCAACGGCTTCAAACACCAATGGAAACAAGCAAATGCATGTTCTGAGACGAAAGTTCTCTCTCCAAGCTGCTGCCGCCTCGCAAGAATCCTCGAATTCAATGCCCTCTCGGCAAATGACCTCTATTGAAGGGGGTGTGGGCAGCAACAACGCGACATCGACCCTCTCGTTTTTAACCAGAGGCCACACATTATCTGGGAATGGTAAAGCTCCGCGCAAACCTAAAACCAGCATCACCAAGTCCAATTCCTCTTTTGTGCAACGCATCATTACCAACGATCAGCTAGCCAAAATTCTTATCGCAAGGACAAGCGACGATACCAATTTATTTTACAATTGCGGTACCAGTTTTGTGTGGATGGATGCCACTGGCCATCCCAAAGAACCACTGTCCCGCATTATTTTTGCTCGCTCATACCCTACAGTACATGATGTGAACATGCTTACCAGAGGATCAGATCATCTCGACGTTATAATAGGCTTTTCCACGGGCGATATTTTATGGTTTGATCCGCTATGTAACAAGTATGGAAGGATCAACAAAGGCGTGAGTTAACATAGCTTGGGTCAATTCATAAACGGGAATATGTGGGTACTGATAGTCTACATCACCTTAGGGCGTCATTAATTCATCCGCAGTGACTGCAATCAAGTGGCTGCCAGGTTCCGAAAACTTATTCATGGCATCTTTTCATGATGGATGCTGTATGATCTTTGACAAGGAGCGAGAAGATCTTGGAGCATTTCCACTAGACTCGTCCACCACCAACGGGATTGGAGCTGGTACGACCCTAGTGTTCAACAATCCGTTAGCGAAGCCTCATGTGAGCAGTGGCTTTCATCAAGTCAAGATCGAGAGCCTTCACGAGGATTTATAGTAAGTGTGAATTAAACACCTATGTGGCTACTCGAAGGTAATATATTGAACTCTCTCTCTTTCTTGCAGCCTCAAGGTCACTAAACCGCATGTTAGAGGAGCCCACAAGTGCAATCCTGTCTCGCACTGGAGTGTTAGCAAAAACTCTATTCTTGGTATGTATACGTCTTTCAGTGTAGATCACTGTCAGAGAAATTCCCAATCACTGACATGTTCATTTCTTCAGCATTCGCATTCTCTCCCGATTTCCAGCATGTTGCTGTTGTTGGTCTAGACGGCAGGCTACGTATCATTGACTACATTGACGAAAAGTCCGTATGGATGGAGACTGCCGTATTTATGCGTAAAACAGTATTTAATCGTTTTTTTTTTTTATCACTCTAATCTTAGATTGCTGGACACCTATCAAACTTATTATGGCGGCTTGACTTGTGTAGCTTGGAGCCCTGATGGTCGGTATATTCTGGTAAGTAGCGCGTGCGCATTTGAGTAAATTCCGACCGACCCCTTCGGCCACAGCTTATAACCAAACTCAAACCAAAATTTGTAGACTGGTGGACAGGATGATTTGGTAACCATTTGGGCTTTTCGAGAACAGCGCATTGTTGCTCGCTGTCAAGGGCATAGTTCATGGGTAATCTTCATCAAGATAAAAATGCTTGACCAATTGACGTGCACCTCTGATCCATATTTAACTTTCAGGTCACCAGTGTGTCATTCGATTCCTATCGCTGCGACGAAAATGTTTACCGCTTTGGTAGCGTTGGTGAAGACGCAAAACTTATTCTATGGGACTTTTCTGTCTCTGCATTGCATCGGCCAAAAACTGTAAGTGGAGAGATACACATCATGAAAAAACCCTCAACTGCGCCATTGACCCTAATTTTTGAACCCGCTCAGCAAAAGCAATCTAGACATCGTGGCGCTTCTGTGTCATCCTTTTCCAATCCTGTCCAGGGCCTTGGTAGTGGCTATTACGAAAAGCCGCCTACGCTACATCCGGTGCTAGAAAAAAACAGAGTTGCATTCTTACAGCCTGTCATGGTACAAACCATTCATGCCGACCCTTGTGTTGGTCTGTATTTTAGAGAAGACGTTGTAGTCACCACTGACCGCAGAGGGAGAGTAGCAGTTTGGAAAAGACCGCCATAATGTACCTGTATTTTTTCTTATATATCACATTCAATCCTTTTTTGAGACTGTACGATACGATTGGCACTTGCTCGACCCTGTGAGCAAATGTGACCCAGTGACCGCGTAAAATTTATTATTTACCCGGCCAAACTGCATTCTTAATTTCTTATTTTTGAAAAGACCCTCTATCTCCCTCTTTCCCCCTTTGTATAATTCAACAAAGAAGTGACAGCCCATGCCTGATATCGACGCACATGCACCGCTTATAAACGATCCCACATTATACCCTACTGATTCGTTATCGGCGACTGACTCAGCCATGGAGAGTGCATTGGTGCGCAAATTAGATACAAAACTACTCCCTTACTTATGCTTAATGTACCTATTTGCCGCCCTTGATCGCTCTAGTTTAGGTATGATGCAATGGCGGTGGAGATAAGGTCTAATGGGTATATCTCACTGACGCATTTTCAAAGGAAATGCTGTGTTGGACAACTTTGAAGAGGACCTTCATTTGAAACCAGGGCAATTCAACAAATGTGTCATGATATTCTATGTAGGTGTCGATATCTAGTGCATGAATGGCTTGTAAGGATTATTTTGGACTTACACATATGTACATAGGCTGGTTTTCTTCTATTTCAAGTACCCAGTAATATTATGCTGAAGAAATACTCTGCTAAGCGCTGGTAAGATGACTGATTCTACTTTTTGACTGATAGCGGCTTAAAAGGGAAAAAAAATTGACGGCATGATAATTTGATAGGTTACCTCTGTTGATGATATGCTGGGGAGCCATTGCGACAGCTCATTCGCAAGTCCGCGGCTACACAGAGCTTATGGTGCTGCGTTTCTTCTTGGGCATTTGGGAAAGTGGCTTCTTTCCTGGAGTGGTCTATTTTTTGACTCTTTTCTATCGCAAATCCGAAATAGCCACTCGCATTGCGCTGTTTTACAGCACTAGTGTTCTCTCACACTCTTTTGCTGGTATCCTGGCCTACTATATCCTGCGATTGCGAGGCTCAGGTGGCATGGCTGGTTGGCAGTGGCTTTTCGTTATTGAAGGTATACCAACCATGGTCATTGCAGTTTTCGCTTTGTAAGTATCCATATCTTCCATTAAAGCAATCAATAGCGTCTAACTTACAGCTCCAATGACAGTTGGTATTTACCAGAGGCACCTGAGACTTGTTCGTGGTTGACGGCTGAGGAGAGGATCTTGGCCGTGACCCGACTACATTCGGAGAACAATGTGGTTTTGCACGAATCACCTCATGATATCGATGCCAGTAATCGAGCAGAAATTATAGCAGCTATGACGGACTGGAAAGTATGGGTTTGGATGCTGATGTTCTTCTGTGGAAGTGTTCCAAACACTAGTGTATCAAAGTAAGTACACATTGTGTTCAACCACAGGGTTTGCTTTGCATAGTTTAAATTCCGACTAATTTTTGTCCACTCAGTTTCCTTCCCATTATCATCAAAGGGCTTGGATTCGACAGCAAGTTGTCAGCAAACCTAATGTCGGGTAGGGTTTTTTTTTACTGCATGGCGCGCTTCGAAATGTCCTGATTTTGCATGTTTCGGCTAAAACTTTATTTTGTTTCTGTAGCTCCACCATACATGTTTGCAGCTATCGTGGTATGACCCTATCCGATGCTTGTGTTAACCTGAATGACTGTAAACTCGCTAATATTTCGAATTTCCTAGATGGTGTATATGGCGCGCTCTTCAGACAAGCACTATGAACGCTCCTACCACGCCATGGCTGGTGCAGCCTTGGTTTTCCTCGGCTACCTATTGCTTCTCATTCTAACCGGCAGAAGTGGGTTGTACGTCGCAGTGTGCATTGCTGTTTCAGGGATATTCGTCATTAATCCTGTCGTGAATGCCTGGCTGACGAGCAATATAGCTCCCAGTATGAAGAAGAGCGTAGCAACCGCTATGGCTGTGTCTGCCAACAATTCTGCTGGCTTACTTGGGTCTCACATATATCAACAGGATGATGCACCTCGCTACAGTAAGATTTTAAATATTCACCGCAGCTGCGATATACCTTTAAGTCTAATTACGTTTTGAAACAGTGCGGGGACATGCTATTAATCTGGCATTTATTTCCTTATTTATGCTGCTGAATTTACTGCAGCGATATCTACTCCAACGACAAAATAGAATCAAGGCAAAGATACTGGTGTCTGGTGAACTACAGGAGCTTTTACCTGGATCCAATAACAAGCTGATTGGTGATCGCCAATTGCATTTTGAATATGGATTATAGAGAGACTTCGTCATAGGGAATGTACATATCATTGAACATCAATTTTTAATAACAGACGTTTAAAGGTGTATCGATTTGAAGAAGGTAATGACAATAGTATTGACTGACCCTTGTAGCAAGATATTCACTTGGACGACTACATTAATGCAAAAGAATCCGACTACTACCCACTTATTACAACTTTTATTCAAGTTTATCTTGTGTTTATTTTTTTTGTGGGGTCTCGTGTATTAAATTCATTTCAGTGCGTAATGGCTATCTGGTTGCAGCGTCATTGGGGAGTTCATCATTTCGTAATTGTCGGACGGGACCAAGCCAGAACCACCCCCAATGCCGGAATCAGCAGCTACTCTTGTGATGGCGGCGTTAATAGAACCGTTCTTAGTGATGGCAATAGCAGCAGCTTCTGAGGATTTGCGGCGATGTAAGCTAGCACCAGCCGTCTTGAGTGCATTTTCTCTAGCAAGGGAACGCTCAAAGAGTAGATCGGGGTTTGTACAAGTTCCAAGGGCGCGTCGCATTTGTGTGTTGAGATAGCTCAGACCGACTTGGTAGGAAGCATTCATCCATCCGAAGCCTTCTCTTGGAACGAATTTGAAGTCGACTCCAACATTACCATATTCTACCTCTACCTTGTGGGTCAAGCTGACCACATCAAACTTTTCCGGCACAACGCCATTGAAGTCAACAAATGATTTGGTGATGCTATACCATCAACAAGAAAAGTTTAGTAAAACAAATATAGGGACTCTTTCAAAGTAATTGTAACTTACGTAAAAAGCCATCGGTACGCCAATCGTCTAGCGATATCAAGCATTCCATATTTTTCAAAGCCCCGCCATGCCATTATTTGATGAGGAGCCCAGCCAAACGGAAAGTCCCACTGTCGATTAGGTCGGTCCAATGATATGACACCTCTTGAAACTTCGGTACCAGACACCAGACCACCTATTACCTCGAACTTGATGAGAGAGTTTTTACTACAGGGAAATAAAGTCAGAAGGGGTATACATAGACTAAAACGTAAACACGAGAAAGTACTCACGTCATTTTTTCTGCTTGTTCTTGACTAGCACACCCCGCCCACATTGCCCAAAACGCCGTGACGGTGTCGTATATGCTTTGCTCTTCCTTGACGGTATCGTAATCAAAGTAAAGGCTCTTCTCTTCATTCCACAAGTATTTGTCAATACGTTCCTTACGCACTTTCGCTCGCTCAAACCATACTTCAGCATCTTGTGGTATGCCTTCATAGTCCTCCAAGTCACCATCAAATATGTCTTGGATGGCTTCACCGATGTCCATTTCGTACTTGTACAAAAGAGCATTGAGATCAATGGTGGCCAAATGAGCGCATCTTTTTTCGTAGCGATAGGTGGTGTCGTGGCCAGATTCGCGTACTGCCCGGTCATGCAAAAAGTAATCATCTAGCTTGGGTTCCTTGACTTTACCACTGTTATAGAGGTCGTTGAATTCAGGGATAGTAACATTGTATTGTTTTGCGAAAGGCTCGATAATATGATCAAAATGAGATGCTTCGGTTTCGGGCGGAATACCCAGACCAGTGGGATAAAATCTTGATAACATGGTTTTCTTATCGAGTCTAGGTGCAGCCATCCAGACAGTGTGGTATTCCTTAATAGCTGCCTTGAATGCCTCTCGCAGCCACTCCTTATTCTCTTCCTCTCTATCGGACCGCAGTCGTTCGTATACCTTGAGGGCCATGTCGGTCAAGAAGGGGGGCTGTGACCGAGTAAGATAGTATGATCGATTGGCATTTAAGATTTTCCCATAGTGAAGTATTTGGTAAACAAAGTTTTCCACCATACTCTGGGCTAGATCGACTCGACCGTCCACTAGCAGACCGAGCGTTTCAAAGTACGAATCCCATCCGTACATTTCATTGAATCGACCACCGGGAACAACAAAAGGAACACCGACGAACGATGCCTTTCCGTTGGCATCTTGCGTCTTCTTCATGGCCAAGGCAAGAATACCCGGTCGGTCATTGATGCTTTTAACGTACTCTGGGGTGATTTCTTGTGGTAAAAGTTCGACCTCTAAGTTTAGGTGCTTGCGGGCCTCAGCCATCTCTTTGTAATATTCGTAGACTTCGATTTCGTTGTATGGAATGTAGATGCGTGGGTTGTGATCGGCTGACCGGTTTTTTGGATCCGCACAGATAATTTCCAAACCGTCTGCGTCGATGCGTCTAGTCAGGCCATCCCAAAAATGGTGCCGTATCATGCGTGATAAGCGGTCGACGGGATTTTCATTCAAGCGAGCTTCATCCAACACAATATGCTTGCGGCCATAATCGTTTGCCAAGGCGAGTTCTTGCAAAAGGTTGGATAGCATATAGGTTCCACGGATTTCGATTTTTTTATAGCCACCGGAGTCTGCAGTGCCAACCGTCAACGTTTTTGGGCCTAAGTCATTTATGGTGATTTGGAAATCACCATCGGTGTCTTCCTGTTCCAGTATAATACGTTGAGTCTCTTGTACGTCAATAAGAAACTTGCGTGCCTTGTTCTTATCATCTTTTTATAGTGAGAGTAAAATTAATGTCTTGATTAGTGATGGGATCTACATGGACGGTTTCGTGTCTATTTGTGGCAGTGCGAATGTTCTAGGGCCATGCTCTGAAGCTTTTTTTAAGCCGCCAAGTACCATATAAGGTCATACCAAAAAAAAAAAAAAAAGGTGCGCCTCCATACGTCGTCCCTATCGTGCTTACCATGTGAAGCTCGTCGTCTACGAGGTATCGAGTGGGCTGAAAATGTTTCTGTACCCGTTCGTCGCTGGAAGGGCAATAATAACAAAAATTAATCAAACAATGAAACACACATCAAAGCAAAAAAATACATAAATAAATGCGTACTGTATAAGATTTTAGTCGGTTCAAAGCACCACTAGAGTTACTTCCAGTTGTGTAATAAGTACTGGCCGGCGCATGAGCGTCGACGTCGTGGTCAGTGGGAGTGACATGTATGGTGGATTGCATGATCAAAAGGAAAGTGAAAGAGAAGTGAAAAAAGGGAGGGAGAAGAGATGAAGGCTTTTTATATGTCGTTGAAAAAGAGAACCGGATTGCTCGTAAGATGGCTGCCTGTATAAATTGCAAAGTAGAAAAAGACCTGGTGGTGGGCTGTCAAAATGCCAAAAGCACCAATATGCCGTAAGAAAATTAGTTTCTCCGCCGAACAACAACGGATATTCGCAATTCCTCGCAGCCCGGCAAGTACTAATAAGGTCATTCAAGTACAAAGGGGTTCCTCATAACGACGTTCAATCGATGATGCCATGTGGATGTTCCCCATATCTTCTAAGCGGGAATGTTTTACTGGTTGAATTCAAATTCACTTTTTTATGCCTGCCCCGCCTTGACCCTTGAAAGTCCCCTAGAGTGTGTGGGACTTCCTTATGCTCAAAGAGGAAATCAAAGGGTATAAATCCTTCCTCGCACAGATCAATTATCGTTGGTTTGAAATATACATGTATCACCTTTAACTTACTGATAACGCTCACCGTGGACAATCGCAAGCCCTCGCAATTGGTTCGATAAGGATGGGGTGGTATGACTCCCATGTTATTGACCCAATAAAGTTGCTCTGAAATGCAGCAATTTCGATCGCTGTGTTTTTTATACTAGCCAGTTGCAGGAAGAATGGATTGAACCATGCACGATGAATTTCCTTTCTGCGCCGTAAAAAAGCTTTTAAAGTGAACTTTAGCAATGTCGCACACAGTAGGATTGGTTTCCGGTATTCTCCAGGTTATGAGTAGCGCGACCGAGACAGTAACAGTAAATAAATAATACAACAAAAAGCTCTGCTGGAGTGGGAAACCCTTTCGATCTCTCATGCTTTGTTTGCTTACATGAAAATCTAAAGTCGCTCTGGACTTTTGCTTGATTACTGTTCACTCCTTTATTTTTTTTCTCACATGGCTCATTAGGGTGCTTTTCTCCGGTGGTTGCAAAAGTCAAATTCTCAATCCCACCTCCTTAGATGAGATGAGTCAATGAAATGGGATATCTATCTATCTACTTCCGCGGAACCCTTATGAGAACATGTTCATCGTGGAAAGTTCCCTAAATTCGTAATGAATATTAATGAGGGGCGACAGTGTATTATTAGAACCGATATTGTGGGGGACCCACTCCGTAGAAGCATACATACCAAGATGCTAGGGTGTCGATCCCAGAAGAGGGTCTCACAGCCTCCGATTCCTCTTCTCTCATCTGCCATATTTTGTGCCTCACTGCGTACACCGCATGAAGCCAAGGTGTTGTTGTAACCTGGACACAAACCTTTTATACGTTAGGAATAGATCAACATCCAGTGTTGGAACGTTTTTCGCGGCACTGCCTTTATTGAAACCCAGATGTCAAAAACTTGTCAGTGCCAAGCTCTCCTTCGCATAGCATAGCGACTTCTGCCATCAGTGAGCGTTGACAACATTTTCTTCAATTGTGTTCTGAAAAGTTACAGGCAGGATGATAGCGGCTGGAAAAACATAGTCTCTGATACAATGGCATCTAGCTAACATTTTTCAGAATTCGAGCAGCTTGTTGTTTTTGAGCGGGTTTCAGTGCGGATTGAATCCCTTTATAATAGCAGTGCTGCGCCGCGAGTACAATCGTGACCAAAACATCCTTCACCGTTCTGTGCTTGACACATTTCGACAGTCAAAAATCAAACACGGATGTAACTTTTGTAGAAGATAGCATGAGTTTTGTGATTTGGGTTTATTTTAGTAAGCTTTTTGGTCGCTGTTCTGTTTGAACACGAAGGTTGAAAAAATGAAGGAATCAGTCAGCGACTGGCTTGAGCGCTTGCAGTTAAAAAAAGGGTGGCTATCAGCATTCTAACCCCGATCCCCTTCTTTCCGTGACCGTTTCTCGAAAAAGTTCAATTTTTCTTCCATTCAGCATTTGGAAAAAAGTGATCTTGCATTGCCTTCAAAATGTTCGAAGAAGACGGTGACGCACTGTTCGATGTATTCGACTCTGAAGTTCCAATTAGTGAATTCACTAATGGGGAACTCTCCAGTGGTACAGATCATACTGTAGACCAACACAAAAAATTGAACAAACAAAATAATCACAGCCGGGATCAATCGAACAAAAGAACATTACAGGATTCCGAAGTCACTAACGGCCAAAAGGATGCCAACAACACTAAAGGCAACAGAGACGAAGATGCCTCTACTCATGCCGTCAAAAAATTCAAGCTTACTGAAGATGCTCCTCAGCCTATTGTTGCTGACGAGTTCGAACAAGAGAGCACCAGAGAAGTCGCTAATATTCCTGGTTTGCAAGGTACCGTTGCTCCAGACGGTACGGATGGAATAGTATTGAGCCACGCGGTAAGTAATTGATAAAAATCTACCTACTACCGCGGTCATAGTGTTCTAATTCCTTTTTTTGCGAACAGGTCCGCCATCAAGTCGCCTTGCCACCAAATTATCCATATGTCCCAATTTCCCAGCATGTTCCACCAAAGGATCCCGCTCGAACATACCCCTTCAATTTGGATCCATTTCAACGTGTATCCATCTCATCTATAGAGCGTAACGAATCCGTTCTGGTTGCCGCCCATACGTCAGCTGGTAAGACCGTGGTCGCAGAATATGCTATCGCACTTTGCCTTAGAAACAAGCAACGTGTCATCTACACATCTCCCATCAAAGTAAGTTGATTTATACCAACATTGCTTATTTGCTGCTTTGTCCGTGCTGACCAGTCGATGTTAGGCTTTGTCCAATCAAAAATACCGTGAATTCCAAGAAGAGTTTGGTGATGTAGGCTTGATGACGGGTGATGTTACCATCAACCCCACTGCATCCTGTCTGGTTATGACTACAGAAATTTTACGATCTATGCTTTACCGTGGATCTGAGATCATGAGAGAAGTAGCTTGGGTCGTATTTGACGAAATCCATTACATGAGAGATTCAGGTACGATGAATGAACCGGCAGTGGAATAAATTGATCTGATCTGATACTAATACACGCCTCTATCAACTTTTTTCCAGAACGTGGTGTGGTTTGGGAAGAAACTATCATCTTGCTTCCACACTCTGTCCGATACGTCTTCTTGTCTGCCACTATTCCTAACGCCATGGAATTTGCTGAATGGATTTGCAAGATTCACGAGCAGCCATGCCATATTGTATACACTGATTTCCGCCCAACTCCACTACAACATTACCTCTTCCCCGCCGGTGGTGACGGTATACATCTTGTAGTAGATGAAAAATCCAACTTCAGAGAGGATAATTTCCAAAAGGCAATTGGAAGCTTGGCTGAGGCTCAAGGAGATGATCCCGCCAACGCTCAAGCCAAGGCTCGCAAAGGTGGCAAATCTCACAAGGGAGGTCAGAAGGATGGTCCATCCGATATCTATAAGATTATCAAAATGATCATGATGAAGAATTACCATCCTGTCATCGTCTTTAGTTTCTCCAAGAGAGAATGTGAAGCTTTAGCGCTGCAGATGAGTAAATTGGATTTCAATGATGGTAAGCAATTTTTTTGTTGGCTTTTCTTTCACCTTTGTGGTTATCTTGTTCTAACATATGTTTTTGTTGGTGTGCATTGTAGAAAGCGAAAGGGATATGGTGTCTCAGGTTTTCAAAAATGCGATCAGCTCTCTCAATGAAGATGATCGACAACTTCCTCAAATCGAACACATTCTTCCTCTCCTTCGCCGTGGTATCGGAATCCATCACGGTGGTTTGCTTCCCATTTTGAAGGAAACCATTGAGATTCTCTTTCAAGAAGGTCTTTTGAAGGTTCTCTTTGCCACCGAAACTTTCTCCATCGGCCTTAATATGCCTGCCAAGACGGTTGTCTTTACCAGCGTCCGAAAATTCGACGGCAAGGATACTAGATGGGTAAGTAATTTGAAAAGGTAGCTGAAGCGGAATTAGTTGTTGTTTGCTGAACTATCTCGAATTGCTAGGTGTCTTCTGGTGAATATATTCAGATGTCTGGTCGTGCTGGTCGTCGTGGTCTTGATGATCGCGGTGTGGTCATCATGATGATTGACGAGAAAATGGAGCCCGCTGTAGCCAAGGGTATGGTCAAGGTAAGACTTTGGTGCCCACGAATAAGACGGTATTGGGCTTTGGCTTACGCATTGCACATCATTAGGGTGAATCCGATCGAATGAATTCAGCTTTCCATCTCAGTTACAATATGATTCTCAACTTGCTTCGAGTTGAAGGTGTCAGTCCAGAATTCATGTTGGATCGTTGTTTCTATACATTCCAAAACAATGCAAACGTTCCTCGCTTGGAAGAGGGTAAGTGAGAGGTCACTCATCATTTGTCCATAATGGATTTCGACTAACGGTATATCCAATTTTATAGAGCTCACACAGAAAGAGGCCGAAAAATTAGCCATGACTATTCCCGATGAGGACAACATTGCTTCCTACTACGAACTTAGACAACAATTAGAAACCTATTCAAAGGATATGAGAGACGTCATTAATCACCCAGCACATTGCTTGCCATTCTTGCAACCCGGTCGTCTGGTTCGCATCAAGCACGAAGATATAGACTTTGGATGGAGTGTTGTTGTCAACTATCAGAAGCAGATTCAAAAGGGCAAAAATCAAGATGGATCAGACAGAGAACCAAAATATATTGTTGATTGTTTGATGCACTGTGCTGCTGGTAGCATTGTCGCAAAGAATGCGGATGGTTCTACCGTTGGTATCCGACCACCTAAACAAGGCGAGCCCGGAGAGATGATTGTAAGTTGAAAGAGACTGCACTGTGCTTTGTTTATTCAAGTAGCTTCCCGTCAATATACTAAATTGACCTTTTCGCCTCACTAGGTCGTTCCTGTAACCCTCTCCACCTTGGATGGCATCAGTCACGTTCGTCTCTTCCTTTCAGGCGATCTCAAGCCCGCCGAGGAACGAAATAGTGTTTTGAAATCCATCATGGAGGTCAAGAAGCGATTCCCTGAAGGAATCCCTCAATTGGATCCTATTGAGAACATGGGTATCAAAGATGAAGGTTTCAAGAAGCTAGTTCGCGTAAGTCATTGATTGGATGGATATATGGCCGCATGTGAATTACACACTTTAACACTGTGAATTTTTTTTTTTTGACTTCATAGAAAATCGAAGTGTTGGAATCCAAGCTTTTGTCCAACCCTCTTCATAATTCACCCGAGCTCTCTAAACTCTATGACAGCTATGCCAAGAAGATGGAGTTGACCAACCAAATCAAGGCACTCCGCAAGCAAATCTCACAGGCACATTCAATTGTTCAACTGGATGAGTTGAAATGCAGAAAGCGAGTCATGCGAAGGTGAGTTTTATTGAATACTTAATCCAGTGTGTGTGTGCTGTTTCGGCTGCTGACCATACCATCCATTCAAACCTATAGACTTGGATTTACAAGCGCAGCTGATGTTGTTGAGATGAAGGGAAGAGTTGCTTGCGAAATCAGTTCTGGTGATGAACTTCTTCTCACTGAATTGATGTTCCATGGTGTATTCAACGACCTCTCTGTTGAACAGTCCGTAGCATTGCTCAGTTGCTTCGTGTTCGACGAAAAGGTGAGTTGAAAATCCGCAGGTTTTGACTGATTGGCTCCGGTTCAAGTCACTAACTAGTTTGGTCCCATAGAGCGAAGAAACCCCACGTTTAAAGGAAGAGTTGGAAGGCCCTCTGCGTACATTGCAAGAAGCAGCTCGTCGAATTGCAAAGGTTTCTCAAGAATCCAAGCTTAATGTTGACGAAGAGGAGTATGTCAAGAAGTTCCGCCCAGAACTCATGGATGTGGTCTTCGCTTGGTGTCAAGGCGCAAAGTTCTCTCAAATCTGTAAAATGACCGACGTGTTCGAAGGTTCCTTGATTCGTGTGTTCCGACGACTGGAAGAACTTCTTCGCCAAATGTGCAGTGCTGCCAAGAGCATCGGTAATACTGAATTAGAAAACAAGTTTGCTGAAGGTAAATGAAATGCGCAAGCCTCATTATATGCACTGGACTTTTCTTAAAAAAAATGTTGACTTGATGGCTGACCTGCAACTCTTTTATAGGTATTAACAAGCTTCATAGAGATATCATCTTCGCAGCATCTCTTTATTTGTAATTTTTTTTCACGCTTTCGCAATTGAGCTATTGAGTTTTGCGCACTTTGATTCATTCCGTACCATCATCATAAAAGCAAACCTCGCCGTGTTATTATATCATGGAGAGTCTATTCCTGAAGTTGCATTAAACATTTCGACTTGACTCAAATAGTCGTTCTTGATATTTTCAATACTATCATGTAGCATTTCGTCCGACATGGTGGTCCATGGTAGCAAGCGCAGTTTTTCCACGACCTGCAGTGTCGTGATGTTCACAGGCTGTGCTTACAAGTTAACATTTCTTTATTATCCGGCTTACCTCCACCGTCAGATTTTGATGTCTCTGTAATTTGCCTGCCGATGACATGTGTTTGCGCTGGTCAGCCAAGCGTTGCAGCTATCAACATTGTGCTAAAAGTAAACCCGCTTGATCAACTTTTCATATGATGGCGAGCTTCAAAGTACCTCATTCGATATAGTATATGCCCTCTGAACTATCTCGTCTGGTAGCCCAAGCATCTGAGCAGCCTGCAAGCCTTTAATGCAGCGTTTTCTGGCGGTTAGATTGAGCGCCTATCAAAGAACGACTGAGTATTATTACATACCATATGATACTGGATTTGCTCTGCCGTCTTGAACAAGATAGTGAAACCTCATGGAACACTGATTGTCAGCGGTGTTCTTGCGATGCGAACGAAATCAGCCGGAAATCAAAGGTTTATGGTATTGGAAAGTACTGATCTTACCAAGTCTACCATCAACTGTAGTTTGACAACATTGCGGTACACGTCCAGAGTGTAAGTCAGCTCATGCAAATGAGTTGCAAAAAACACAAATGCCTTGATGTAGACTTCGTGTCAGTTCCAATGAAAAAATGCGTTGGATCAGATTGGTACTTGTTCTTTTTACCTTGGTATGTATTAGCTCCTCACACACAGCAGTTGTAATTGCCAATGCGTCGCAAGTCGAAGTTGCTGTTCACCATATGAGACCATGTACAAAGTAACAAACAGTGACCTCAATGCCCTCACCTCTTCCCATTTCATCCATAATAATGAGACTCGAATCCGTCACATTTTGCAGCATATATGCAACATCTCTCATTTCCACCATGAAAGACGAAATTCCTGACTCTGCAGAATTATCAACTGGAAGTCTCGTGAAAAGCTTGAGAGGGTTCAATGACTACTGCATATAAATACATAGTCTAGGTTCAATTGCCTGACTTACATAATCTGTTGGTCTAAAGGATGCATATTTTGCGGGAACACTGATGATAAAACACATTGTGAGCATCGATACATCCATCATATGTAGACCGTGGATTCTTACAATGAACCAATATGTGCCATGATCACCAACATAGCTATTGTGCGAAGGTAAGTTGACTTTCCACTCATGTTAGGTCCAGTTACAATTTGGAAGTTGGTAGTGTCAGACGCAAATATATCGTTTGGAACAAACTGACTGCAGGAAACTCGTTCTCTAATGGGATGGCGACCAGCCTTTATGGCTAGAGTGTCAGAAAACTCGGGTCGAACTGTCCTGGCCGTTAATAGCTTACTTTAGTCACAATTGATAGATGATAAAGCCAAGCTTACCGTAGTCTGCAACAGTACACATATGTGTAAATGCTACACATAAATCCAGTAGTGCAATTGCTTCCGAGAACTTGTAGAGTATGTGTATACCGCTTCGTATGTCTTCCATGATCTTGTTAACGTAGCTGTAAGATAACTACCGTCAATTTTGATGTCACCAAAAGATTTTCTTCGTTCTCTCATCCGTTTGATGCTTTTACCTATCCGAATGTCTATATATCTCTGAGAGGGACTCGGAAACACGATAATTAAGTTGAAGCTTTTCATAATTATGATTATTCAGGTGCCCGAATGCTACATCCTCACAGGTTTGAGCAACTAACCAACTCGATGCTTGTGAAATGCAATTGTCGTTTTTTTTGGATGACACTTATAAATTGCTCTGGAAGATTGCCTCTTGAGGTAGCATTTACTGGCAAAGACAGATAGAAGCCATTTTTCTCGCTGAACTGAGTTTTGATATTCAACGATGTATCCTCTGCAATACGTTTACAAGGAAAAATAAACTTTCATCAACGGGTAGTTTGGAGATTTCAGCTGAGGCAGCAAATTACCGCAATAGCTTGCAACGAGATCGTATATGTCATTTACTGCTTCTCTGTAAGTCTGTCGAGCTGTAAATGTGCGTTATGGATAGTTTATTGTTCGAGACGTAGAGGATTGAGTATGCATACCAACATCCAGCATTCCGCATAAATC
Organism: Umbelopsis vinacea; assembly: GCA_016758895.1. Classification (NCBI taxonomy): domain Eukaryota; kingdom Fungi; phylum Mucoromycota; class Umbelopsidomycetes; order Umbelopsidales; family Umbelopsidaceae; genus Umbelopsis; species Umbelopsis vinacea. Next base: position 988,058 of record JAEPRA010000008.1, on the reverse strand, counting down.
TGACTTGACTGCGTAGCATCTCTGGTGGCGCATCCCAAGAGCTGATTTCTGATATCCCGCATCCTCTTCAATTGACTCGGTAATGAGCAATAGAAAATGGCCTGTACGTACTTGAGTCCAACGTCTTAGCCAATCAAGTAGATATGAATGATACAATCACTCACCAATGATTGAGTCCTCCACAGTCTGTTTAATCCAGCATTAAATACAATTACTAATTGATTGCTTTCATTTTCTTGTCAAAAACCTCTTTAATGCATAAAAGTAATGTAGATTTTGGTAGCCCTAGTGCTGTGACTATCGGCTTTACAGATTCTAGGCAACTTTTGAGTATCAGTAATTGATTGATGTTGTTGCAAGTGTTTTGAGGGTGCGCTTTCAGTGGTTTCTTGATGATCTACATTTGTTACGAAGTAAATACAAGGTTATCACAAAGTTATCACAAAAAAGTAATGCGATGTTAGCTAAATTGTATAAACCATTGATATGGCCTTGTCTAAATCCGCAAAAGATGAGATGGCTAAAAGAAATTCAGTAGTTTTGAAATAGACACAATCAACTGAGGTTGAAGATCACCTTTCTTGATTCCAAAGAACATGTCCTAAATTTCCATGAGTGCTAATGGTAGACAACAGATGTTTCTTTTGAGCTTTTCTTTTACCTCATTTTGACTCATTTCTGGAGATGTAAAATGCTAGTAAGCGCTATGATCTCTGCCAAAAACGTTACGGAGAAAACACATACCTTCTACCGCATCGAGCCTTGCCTCAATTTTCGATATATCTAGCGAAATGTTAGTTCAATTGCCGGCGACATTTAAGATTGTAAAACTTACCTTTTAGTGGTTGCAATATGCTTATGCGCAATAAACGTCCTACCGAAAGTGACATTATAATTAATCCACACTTGACCGTAATGCTTAAGCGCAGTGGTGTTAAATACCTCCCATTTGAGTAGATGTATGATTGAGAATACCTTTAGATATTGTCAGCAAAGAATGAATTATGTTTCAGAGACTCACTGAGGCTTACCGAAGAGTGAAAGATTGCTTTGGCCATTAGAAAGACTCGTGATGAGTTCCAAATTGCGAGCCGCTACAGCATCTGTATTTCCATGAGTAGTATATCAGCTGTTAGTCATTCTACATGCTACTAAACATAGATCAAAATGCACACCTATCATCATGGATCCTATTTAAAAAAAAAAAAAGGACATCAGTACACTGTTTGCTGCATTGATGACCAAGTGTGAAATACAACCTTCCGGCCCAACGTATTTAACATTGACCGAATGGTCTAGGTAAATGAAATGATCCCTATCCTGCGCGAACCTGCAGTTGCTTATACTTCAGCATCTATCAAAGTTGTCGCTTATTCCCGATACACGTACCTAAATGCCGCCGCTGTTGCTGCCAAGCAATAAAATCTAGTCGTACTTTCAGTATAACCAACTTGCTAGCAAGTAAATGCATGATGACAATTTCTTACTTTCCGCATACGCTGACTTGTAGAGAAGTAGCTGCTTGTTGTATTCCAAACCTTTTGATGCATTCCATGCCTTGAAATCCAAGCATTCAATCACTCATATATCATGTGAATACAAAAGCAGCTCCTTTCCCACTCACCGGTAACGTCATTAAACAGCCTTCGCGAGACAGGTACAAGTTTTGTATCTTCTTGAATGGATTCGTATATAAATTTGCATAATTTGCTTGTGGGTTCTTCCAGATTTTTGTCGATGACGATGATCTGCAAACACCAATGTCATTAGTTTTGCAATTTGCTTATGCAGCTCCTCAAGCATATCGCATACTTGATTTGGGTTGTAGACATGAATCATGTGCATGGTCTTCACATACGTTTGCGTATCAGCAATCTAACAAGTCAAAGTAAGGAAGAATGGAAAATGCAGAAGACATATGCAGGAGTTGATGGAAACCTGAGAAATATAGCAGGTATTGTCATGCATGTTAATAAAGCATAGACCTATCTCTGTAGCTACACCTCGGCTTTCGGCCATGGCCAAAATACAGTCGTTCTTTTGATAGCTAAAGGATGTTGGGGGTTGAGAGTATGAAGTGGCTCTTTGCTCTGATGATAGTGACATAGTGCAGAGGGAGAAGGATAAAAGTATAATTAGCGAGGGGGGCAATTGAACGTTTAAAAAAATTTATTATGTACAAGCGTTCGTGATGTAAAGTTTTTTTATCCGTGATGTAAATGTGGTCTACATAATACCCTTCTTTTTGCCTCTAGAAACAGCAGGTCCCCACACCTTGATGGTACTATCTGCCGAACAACTAGCAAGAATAGGCTCTGTAGGGTGGAAATTGACTGCATACACACGGTCTGTATGCCCTTCCAGTCTTTGCATCAATTCAGAAGAATTCTTGAAAAAAAAAAAAAAAAGGTGTTAAGTGTACCGCGCGAAGATATAGCATCAAACTGAACTACCGCTCTCACCTCTCCAATATTATATAAATAAGCATATGGATCAGCACTTCCAGTAGCTAACAATACACTCTTCTCCTCTGTACCATCAAAACAAGGATTAGAAGCTGTAAAAGATTTAATACGAGTGGAATGTCCTATCAACTTACCAACAGCATTGTTCTGCCGACTTGGGATGGATGCGTTGTCTTTACATATGCAAAAAAAGCATTAGCCTGGGTAATAGACGAAACGAACTAGCCAACCATAATACATACATTCTTTGCCAGTGTAAAAAGAAGCTTTGATTGGCCAGTTCTTGTTTTTAAATCCTTTGAGGGTATGTACAAGACGCATGTCTGATTTCGGAGGATCCAATCCTCGGTCACATACACGAAGAACTAATGAAAATTGAAAGGTAAATGGGATGGACGGCACTATTTTCCAATTGAAAATACCATGTAATTACCATTATCGTAGCTGTTGATCGCCATATATCTCGGTTCATCGTAATCATTCACTGAGGCATACCGAGTTAGAATCAGTTGATGAAGAGCAGAGGACACAATCCAATGATTACTTACAAGATCTTCGCGTTGCGTCTGTCATCCGCCGGCCAACTGTGATGTGCGAAATTGGATTTCGACTTTGGTCAAAGACTGTCTCTTTGACGCATTTTCCTATAGCATCGCGTCAGTTAACTCTCAACAACAGCACAAGTGGTCAACAGGGTTTTTGAACTTACGAGCTCGAACATCCCAAACTTTAACAGCGCCTTTAGAATCACCTGTTATGACATGGATGCCATCCCGCGATACATAAAGACTGTTGACCATAGCATCATTCGTTACTTGAACGTCAGGGCTGATAGGGTGTGACTGAAACTCGTTATTGTCAGGCTGCGCTGATGATGACGATCTAACATCAATCATGCCTAGAACATTCCTAGAGGTGCCATAATAGAAAACGTGCGCATCTACACAAAGCATTCGGTTACTATGCTTCCGGCGGCATTATATAAAGCAACGTAGCCTCCCGACTTACTGACAAAATCCCATCCAAGGCATTGAACAAACCCCTTTGTTTCCCAACTTCCTGATAAAGTACCAGATTCGATATCCCATGTTTTGCAAGTCGAATCGTATCCACCGGATAGCAAGGTTGATGAATCGATACTCCATGACAAATCCGAAATATTGAGAGAATGGGATTTGAGACACAGAATCTTTTGTTCAGACAGTGGGTCAATATCAACAGTCCATAGTACGTTCGAACTTGTCCAATATTTTCATTTACTCACCTCCTTTTGACCCGATACCGTATCCCATACGCGCACAGTTTTATCAAAAGAGCCGGAAGCCAGCAGCTTACCGTGTGGAGAGAATTCTACGGCGTACACTGCGCCAGTATGACCCTAAAAGGAATTGAATGATGATTAAGGACATCATGATCTCTGCAGGTTGATTATATCCAACCTCTGTTGGCAATGGATGGGGGGTTTGGCACAAAATACACACCTGAAGTTCATACTTGATTTCAAATGTCTTGCTTTCTCGAGTAGAGCTAGGTGCTATAGGATGATAATCCAGTCAATGAAGATTCCAACCAACCATATACTCACAAAACATAAACGTACCTCCATCCACTGTGCCTCCTGCTGCCTCGTGGACCGCCTTGTTGATCAATTCCTGACCTTTGGTAATGACATCTTGGGTTGACACTTCTGGATCCAAAACGTAGGGTAAAGAAGGATACTGCAAACCTCCCTGAGAGATGGTGGACGCGTAATGTGTGGACAAGTCGTATATACTCTTCTTCAGGGTAATGTTCTCTTTCTCCAATGTGTCGACTTTTTGCTTCAACTGCTTGTTTTCCTTCAGCAATTTCTCTAGCTGCTGATCACGATCTGAGCTCGAAGTGAGTGAGGAAGTCGACAGAGGCGACCCCATGACGGTGGATCCGGCGCCCAGTGTGGACTGCCTAGGCTTCACAGACTTATCCATTCCGAATCGGGTGAATGAAAAATTCCTGGAGAGCCTGGAACAGAGGTGGCCCCGTCGGTGTCTAGCCACCGCTGTTAAAATTGTCCGCCATCGATCTGCAGCGGCGGGTGGCGCTGTATTCATCCTGGGGGGAGCTCGAGAAAAATACCATTAGCGTCCCCACGCCTCCATTTACTGCCGGACAACACAATGCAAAATAATGATTTCACTGGAAAATACGCAGTTATATATGATACGCTATGGATACAATCGCGCAAAAGCAGCGAGAATAGAGGTAATAATAAACAAATGGATGGGAAAAGCACAGTACATTGCAACGCAAAATAAAAAAAAATGGAGGACCGTTCATTTTAATCCTAAACCTGGTGAAGTGGATACTTGATGTGACTGAAATTGAGGAGAAACAGAGTTTGGTGGAGTGGGTAAGTAATGGTCAACGTTGGTAGAGGGTGGCCTCTTGTCGCCAGGTGATGATGTTAAAGAGGCGTCTAGTAGAGCATCTAGCCTGTGGGATGCTGAGAACCCTTGTGTACTGGATGGGCGGCGTTGGTATTTAGGTTCGCTTGTTCTATGATATGAAGTTTTTTTATCTTCGCCATCAGCACTATCATGCTGATGATATGTATCTACATTCCTCATAGAGTTGAGGTATCGTCCATTTGCCCATTTCGGTGAAGTGTCGGTGTTATTTGATGTCATATGAGGTCTAGGATCAGAATCGTTGCCTTTGGATGAAAGCTTGTTTTGGTATTCGTTCTGAGTAGTAGTTAAATCAGGCGGCGCTTCTTTGATGGCTGAAGGTGATATCGTTTTTGTCATAGCTGTTGGCTCAGCTCTGACTTGTCGCTTCATCTCATCTTCACGGAGACAATGATTTAAAAGCTGATCTCCGTATTGTTGTAACTCTTCTATCGACACGGATAAATTAAAGCTGTTGAGGTGTAAAAACTCAAGCTCCAGGGTATTTAATTCAGCAGGTGGAAGACCGCCAACCTACAAAAGGAAATAAGGTTAGCCCGGAAAAAACAGCTCCCTCCCCCCATTCCAACCATCGTCGTCACATGATAGAAGTTAAGAAGCGACTAGACTGTGGCTTTCGACAAAGAATGAAAGAAGCCAAACCATCCATCGATGACGAATGATTTATGCAGATAGTAAAGAAGAAATTTTTACCTTGGCGTATCGTGAATTTGTAAAGAATACATCTGAGAAATATTTGCTGCCAACAGTGACCCCAGCAATAATAAGACGATGGATGTTGAATGAGTCTATGCGAAGGTTGCTGTCGTTACGTGACATACGATCGAAATATACAAGTAGACTCAAGAACACCTATTGGTACGGAGATGACATAAAGGTTAGGCAAAAAGGGTTGTATGAAAGGTAAACAAAAATGCTATGACCGCCAACATACCTCATTTGCGCATGGGGTGTACTTCAAAATGCGAGATAAATAGGAATGAATATCAATGGTGGGTATAGAACGAGCATGGAAACAGGTGTAAATGGGAGCATGGCCATTCGGTCGGTCCTTGTCCAAGTCTGGAGAGGAGGTATTGCATAGTCTGTCGTTTGTCCGCGTTATCTTCACCAATATATTTGTTAACATCTTTATCGTTTCGGTGGTTGGGAACGCCGCTAAATCAAAGTGTACAGCGGCCATGATGTGGTTGGATGGAATGGAGTAGAGGAGGGATGAGCGGAAACGAAGGCAAGACCGAAAAAAAATGAAAAATAAAAATTTGAGACCAGCTTTAGCCCCGCCTGTGTGTTGCCATTATCATCCTGATTTCCGAACATTATACTCCATCTTTGCACAGTACATGCTGATGGCTGACGTTACATTGCTATCAGATGAATCACCTTCATGTTCAATCCCAACCATTAACCCTCAAACTTTGAGCGCCTCCCGATTTCTGCCACCTGACACTCTTATTCATATCTTCAAATACTTGCCAATCTCTGCAACCCGCAATGTAGCTCTATGTAGCCGACGGTTCAAAGTATTGGTATACGATGATGAAATATGGGACGCCAAACTACGCTTGTTAGGCATTGATACGCCAATTACCCTATCGACAGAGGAGGTCCAAGGTAGAGTTGCATACCAAGACAGTTTCTGAACCCGCCAATAGCCCCTGGCCTTTTTTTTTTTTCTTCTACTTTTGCTAAATTGACCCTATCCTGTATATAGCAGCACCAACAACAGGAAAAACCAATCTTTCACTCATGGGAACCAGCTCAAGCTTATACATCAATAATAAACCCCTCAACGAACTTATACCCGGACTCAAGTTGGACCCTTTCACCGCACGAGCCCGAGCTCGGTCGACAGGGAAGGCAAGAGAAATATTTAGTCAATTCTATACTCGCCTCTATCCTTTTTATGTCGACCTGCGACATGCTTCCGGCGAATCCATGGTTCTTTCCGAATATGGTTCGGAACCAGAAGAGTGTGGTCGGATACTCAGTAAATTGGTTGGGTTAGGAAAGTGCAAAGTGGTAGATGATTGGAGCCAGGTAAAAACTCTTTTCCCTCGTCTCACGTCGCGTTGTGTCACGTTTCTTTGACTAATTGTTACTGTTTGGAAGCTAAATGACCAGGTCGAAAAGATATGCAGATATTTTGAGAACGCATGTTTGCATGAATTTGAAGTTGCATATGATGATCAAGACGTAGAGCAAATGCAGGCAAGTACGCATTTGGAAGGCTGCCTCCGTGTATACAATGTCCTAATTTTATGTGTGTGTGTATTTAGCGATATGCCACCGCTTTGGTGGAACTCAATGGTGGTCAGAGTTGCATTCAAACCTTCATACAAAAGCACTCCATGTTTTACGATAACCCTTTTCAACCTGATGCCAACTTCAAGTAATTAATGTATATTTACATACTTTTGTGTGTCAGTGCAGAGGTATCTAACATTGTGTATCAGGTCCACTCCACCAAACTTTCAGCCTTTTCAAGAGTTTATGAAAGCCATTAGTGAGGAGCTCAAGGTTCAAGCGAGTGTCATACATGACGTGTTTCCACCCAAGGCCGATGTTTACTATATTTTTGCTGATAGAGTGTTTGAGGACGTGGTAAGCATAATTGAGCCAAAAGTGAAATACCCTGGTATATACAAGATACTAACGCCATTTGCGCTCAGATTGCCGACTATCTCGGTATAGTCCTTGAGCGAGCACGGGCCATCGACTTGCAACTATACCTAAAAGTAATTGCCAGTAGCTTAGATTCCTGCTTGGAATTTGTTGATATTTTAACGTCAGAAACGCTACCGTCTCGTCTAGAAGACGAACGAGCAAAGAATATCTTGTTCAAACTCTTTCTGCCCCTCATGGACGATTATTTGCACGATGAAATCCAGTATGTAAAGCTGGCTTCTGAAAAGTATATAAACAAATGGGTAAGTCATATCCATCGCTCTCTGCTTTGTTTGCCAGCATATTTACTAATCGGAATTACAGAAAGCATCAACGTCTGGCATGCAAGGTGGTCCCTCAAGCACTACCATTTCGAATCAGAACCGCGAGAGTTTTAAGAGGAAATATCTTTCGGCGTTCAAAAAGATCGTCTCTGTACCTGTTGAACTTGTTTCATCGGCTGCCACCAGCATTAGTTCACCTTTCCATAGAGAGAGCAAAGGAGGGCATTCTCCAGATGTTTCCATTTCGACTACCGCGGTGGCCAATTCAGAACCCAACACTCCGACCGATAGTCCATCCTCTACACCTACCATCAACGATGAAAAGGACGACAAGAGGCTATCGACAGCCACACTCACTAATGATGAAGTAGGAGAGAAGAAGAAGACCCAAGTTGACAACGTCCGGAAGCGATCCTCCTCACACACTGGATCACGGCCCAACAGCATGTCGTCTGTGCGGTCGGATAATGAACTGAACAATGCTATGCATGAGCTTGACGCTCTTCAACATCTCCTGAGTTTGGAGCTCTGCCTTCAGCTTATTCATGTCAACAAGGATGCTGAGCATCGAGTGCAACGCTTTGTCAAGGTTGGGTTTCCTGGAAGACTCAAAACTGATATGTAAGACTATAGGTCAGAATGATATCATTATTAGCATTGGAGATGCTTATACCTCTCTCCTCCAGTCAAAAGTGCGCAGAACATGTGTTTACAGATTTGCTCAAAATAATGGGACCCATGCATATTAAACCTGGATTTGACAGGTAAGGAAGTGATCTTCAACAAACACCGGGTATGGAATATCAATCGAATTTAATCTCACGTTGCCCTGATGTACAGAGCCGCCACACATTTAGCGAAATATACCCCACAGGAAGAGGGCGAAACACGCGATCGAACCGATGTTGCTCCACTTGCAGAGTTCTTTGAATTGGTACATATTGCTGATTTGATTCAGCAAATGATTGAAGTCTACTGGAAGGAAGAGATGGTAGGTTGTCTCTTAAGAATCACTTGTTCAATGATATATACTCATACTGGTGTTTTCAAAAGAACAAAATTGTCGATAAACACGACTTCTTGAATGAAGTCAACAAGGAGAAAAAGTCATTTGAGCGCTTACTAGATGACTGTGTGGCACAGGGCATGGATCAGGGCATTCAGGTAAAGGAAGCATGCTAATGATACATAAGTGGTGGTTGTGAACTTGCATCTCAATGGGCTATTCTGTTACAGGTCCTCATTGCTCAAGTACAATACATATTAACAACAGAGCAAAAACCAAGTGACTATAACCCGTCGCCAAATGAGGTGACAGACCTAAAACCCTCCAAGGTAGGTCATCAGATAATGGTGCGTAGCATTGTATCATGGAAAAATGCAACTAATGAATTCGATGTACCAGGCTTGTAGAGACACCATTGATTGCTTAAAAAACCACACAGAAATGCTCAAGGGCTCGGTGGAAAAAGAAACCATGAACATATTTTACCAAGAAGTTGGCAAGCGGTTCTACGAGTAAGTTTCGAGACATTATAGGATGTCGCCAAAAGATATACGCAACTCACATTTCCATTCCTCAGGTGTTTATGCAAGCATATTAAATCACAAACCATCAGTGAGCAAGGAGGATTCCAAATTATAAGCGACGTTAATGCTTACGACAACTATATTCTTTCGCTCCGGCAGCGTACCATCACACCTTACTTTGCAGCTCTCAAAGCTCTGGCTAATATTTACATCATATCCAACCCTAGCGATATCAAGGATGTCATCCATGATCTTGAACGATACCATGGAATCCTCAGGATTGAAGATCTTTTCGAGTTTGCCGCTTGTCGAAGTGACTGGCCTACCATTCGCCGAACGGTACAAAAGGACATGACGGACTGTAACATAATGTAGAAATCGCGCTTTGTAGACAGAAACATAGTTGACGATGGACGAAATATAGAGCTCAGGGGAGATTTTTTTTTTTTTTGAACCGGAATATGGATCTTGGTTTATTAGATGCACGGGATATATGTTTTTTAGTTTGTAACAGAAAAATGTAATATGGGGGAAAGAGGATATTGTTCACAAGAGACCGAAGCATCGCTTCAAAATGGCCCATGTGGACAATGACAAAATGAGGAGTTGCGAGGGGTCTATTTTTTGATTTAACCAGTCTTGTACTTGGCTCTAAAGTAGTCTCCAGCGGTGACCATGACCAATGTCTGCCACATACTGTAACGCACGGAACGGAGATTAGAAACGTTGGGGGGAAAGGATATTTCAATGACCGACGCGAACTTACCCAAGACCAATGCGAGGAACAACACCTCTGTAGAAGCCCTTGATACCGTTGTTCTCGTAGATATACTTTGCAGCAGTGCTAATAGTCATGTTTTCAGGTCTGCCTACTGCCTTGACTTGACTTTGCATTTCAACGCGAATAACCTCAATAGGCTGATTCCAGCATGACAAACCACCACCAATGATGGAAGCCATAGCTCTGTCTATAACAGTAGCTTGCTTATAAGCATCGGGACCTTCACCATAACGAGCCTTGATGATGGATTCTTGTGCCAATCGAGACAAACCAAAGCGGGAAGCCCAGTTTGTGCACTGACGGACGGCAACAGCATTGACACCTTTAGGGGCAACAAGATTAGATCTTGCACTACATGTGATAACCGTGGTGCATGCACTGTGAGAAAAGCTTACCCTTGTTGATACCACGAATACCCTCCTTCTTGAAAATATCGCCAGCGACCTTCCATGTTGACACATCGGCTCCAGCCTTGTGGCGAGTGACTTCAACCGTCTTCATAAAGGTACAGAAACCCATAGTAGTATAAGCTTGAGCAATACCACCACCCATACCTCCAACGATACCAGCCTAGAGAGCGTGCGTACGTACGTTAGCATGATTACGTCGTTGATAACATATAACTGAAGTTGAAAAAGCCAACACTTACCAAGAAAGGTGAAGCACCATATTCCTTGGCTCTGTACTCGAACTCGGAAGCTGTGAACAAGAGAACAGCTCCCTTGGTGGAAGCTTCGATCCAAGCCCAAGGGATCAAACCTTGATAGAAACCAAGAATACCACCACGAGCGTAAATGGATGAAAGGGCAGCAGACATGCTTTGACCGCGGTTAGCAGCAAGCTGGGTTTTGAGGACTTCAAAAGGCTGACCGAGGGTGGAAACCTCAAACATATTAAGACCTAAGTAAAGAGAACAAAACACGTCAATAACAGAAAAGATCTTGTATTTTTATTATCATGTATTCCCTTTATCCCCCACGGCATGTCGTCGGATGATCTGGCAGATCATCAGCAGGGTTCCCATCTGCCCTACTACCATCCGCGGTTCCGTTCTGCCACCCACTGAGGAGTATGAAATACTTACCGGCACCTAGCGCCAAGTTCGTATATGAGACGGCCTTCTTCTTCGGGGGAGCGGTGGGATCGATGGGGGTTGTATCAATGATGGCCATGATGATTCAAAAGAGAGAGAGAAGGGGTTCAAGAGGAAAGCAAAAAAGTGGTTCCACGCTTTGTTAAAATGAGAGGCTTGAAGACGCGTGACTGTTACCGGTATGCCTCCCATATGAGGAAAGTGATCCGCTTGAACAGGACGTGCCTGAGGCATTTGATTGGCTGATACAGTCGTGTAGAGTTTCTTTGAAGCTTTGGGGCACCCCAGCTGCTGGCCCATCTCCGAAGCATTAGCTCAAGGTTCTTCGGCACCCATGGCAGAAAAATACATTGTAACGTCTTTAACTAACGTCTTTGACTATGATAAAATCTCTTTTTCAAACAGGATGGTTTGCAAAAAATAAATGGATAAATGCACGATTTGTTTTATTCTACACTCTCAAAAATATTATATAGTATGCCATCGAAACAAATCAGTGGATATTGGTTGTCGAAAAGAAGTGTCGTATCTAAAATGCTTAATCGGAATGCTAAAAATAAAAAAATTCAGTTCGAGTCAGATCATAATCATGGTTCGACATCGATCGAAGTTCCGCCCATGTCTTGTTCTTGTCCTTCATCCATCATTGTACTTTGCTTCTGCTTACGCTTCCTGACCGCTGTCCATACATGATCCCCACCATGCATTTGCCTCATATGCTCCCACTCATCTTGTTCTAAAGGCCGAACATTAACCGTGCCATCTTCCGACGTGATGCCTTCCGGTGGTAACTGGCTCACCAGGAAGCCTGATTCATTATCTTCTGCGGCGTCCATGCCGTCAGGGGTATCGTTGGTAGCTTTCTTCTTTTTCTTCCGGTCAGGTATAGTGACGTGAATTCCAGTCATGAACTGATTGCCTTGCTGACGGGGGACAAACTGGATTCTGCTGGAAGGATCAACAATACCAAACGATACCCGATGTTTCATGGACACCATTAGGAGTCAGCTCTTCCGACTTGGCCTGCCGGGAGGGCCGCCGCCGCCCATAGGTCCACCTTGCATCTGTTGTTGGCCATGCCATGGAGGTGGTCCACCTTGAGGAGGAAACATACCATGAGGAGGAAATCCCATGTGCCCACCCATACCAGGCGATGGAAACGGTCCGCCATGGTGAGACATGGGTCCCATCATATGCGGTGGAGGAGGACCAAAATGCTGCATGGGGAACGGAGGATGTTGAGGTCCAAGCTGACCTTGAGGTGGTAGACGCTGAGGTGTCATGGAATGAAGGGAACCTGAAGGCTTTCGAAGAATTCCACGTGGCCCATCTTTCGACATGGGCCCTTCATTCGCCGGTCGAGGTGTCGATGGATCTTGTTGGGGTGCGGTATTGACTGGAGCTTGCGGCGGAGGAGGAGCTTGCTGTGGTGGTTCATGACCCATGCCAAGTTCCGGCAAGCTCATATGAGACGCCATCGCTGGATGCTGCATGCCATGGAAAGGTGGATGCATAGGAAAATGAGGTTCAGGCATGGGATAATACGGTTCATGCATATCTGGCCAATCTGCGAAATGCATATCAGCAGGGTGAGGTGGGGGCATTCGCATGGACCCAGAAGATCGAGTTCGTCTATGCTTGCGGCTTGAGCTACGAGGTACGGAGTACAATTCTTGTTCATAGTAGTCTTCTGGAGCGTGATGTGAGGAATGCCGACGAGAACTGGATCGTCGAGATAAGTTGTGGTTGGAATTACGAGACCTATTTTGCGACCGACTTTCACTCCTGCTTGCTGACCGACTGTGATTCCGACTACCACTACGACTTGCGTTCCGATTGATACTTTCATTACGGCTTAGCGACCGACGAGATGGCGTTCTCGATCTGGATCGCGGGGTAACAAATTCAGGGAGTTCTTCATCCGAATACAATTCACGGCCACGGATATCGACGAAATCATATCGGCCGTCATCGTCACGGCGACGGGAATACGAGCCAATGAATTCAGGTGAATAGTCGCCAGATAGGTCTGAATCCAAAGAAGGTGGGGTATATGAGCGATGGTGGTGTCGTCTTCTTTCATATTCTGGTTCATATGATCTAGGTCTCTCATAATAACGTGAAGAGCGCCTGGACGAAGGGGTATAAAAATATTCTGGATGGTCATCTTCCTCATCATCTTCATGATATGAACGACGATGTCTACGATATTCACGTGGAAGCTCTTCTTCACTGTACTCGCTGGGTTCATCAGCATAATCACTCAACTCCTGTCGTTCACGTCTAGTACGAGAAGGAGGAAGAGAGTAGTATTCTCTATCGTCTGAGACGGATCCATCCTCAAGTGCTGGACCAAGTTGGTTTGGCTTTGAGGCAGGGCTTAGCACTGACATTTCATCTTCTGGCGTATGAGGCCGAGAGTCAAGGCCGCCATTCAGAAAGCCGCCACTGGACAAGGCGAGCTGAAGTTGTTCTTGAGTGCGATTAATTTGTTCCAACATTTCTTGCTCTCGCTTTCGGTGTTGATTTTCTCTTTCCTTCCACTCTTCACGTTCCAATCGGATAGCCGACATTTGTTGTCTAAGATCGACTAGCTCCATATAAGAATGAGCCGGACTGGAATAGCTTCTCGAATTGCTTGCTTGATGGGTTGTACTAGGGTCATCACGTACAACGGTCGTTAAAATTGGACTGTTTGGAGTTGGAGGTGACCCGTCTTCAACGGTAGTGGCTGGAGGGGGTAATAAAATTAAAAATAAAAAGGCAGTTAAGTTAATAAGTGTAAATGACTGTGTGCAAATTTGCACAAATATTGGTTCACTAAAAAAATAGATATTGTACCGGTTGGATTGTTGGTGGACGATAGGAGAATTGGGCTATTATCGTAATCTTCGTCTTCTTCATGGACAAGGGGAAGAGGCTGTTGAAGGGATGGCCGTAACTCCGAGGCAATGCTTTTGACAGACACATTGGAAGATGAAGGAGCAAACATGCTGGGAGGGGTATGGGGCGGTTCCGCTTGGGGAGCCAACAATGGTTTTTTTTGGGCAAACACACCCTTTCCTTCTTCGTTGGAGGAGGCCCTTTCCTGTTGTTGCCATGGGCTCACCCGGTTGCTTCTAGGGCCGGTAGAGCCTTCATTGTCACTGTGTCCCCTGATGTGGTCGGGACTAGCATCGAGCTCCGATGAGTCTTCTCGCTCACCCATATACCCCGTACTGGAGGCCGAGCTCCTGCCTGGAGGCAAATGGGTGGAGGTTTCATACACTGGTCTCCCTTCGCCTTCGATTTCAGTCTTGTCACCCTCCTCTCCAATAAGAACCTGTTTAGCCGGCGGTATTGCATGTTTCGGTTTCGGCATAGCCAGCGGCGGAGATCCAGAGTCAAGTTTTGTAGGAGGAGGAAGCGCAGAAAGGGGCTTTCCTTTAGGAAGCACCTGCGGCTGCGTTGTATAGTTTTTATTACTATAAGTTGGCTCCAACCTCGGATAGCCGGAAAAGTCCAGAATGTCCGAGGGTGATTTGGCCCTTGCTGACATGGGCCCAAATTGTGTATAGTTGTCCATGGACGAATGGAGATGCGCAGGATCGGCGTTCACGGTGGTTTCAGTCCGCTCCTTTCGCTTATTGCCAAACAGTTTCGCAAGCGGCATTTTTTTTTTTTAACAAACCCGGTTAACTGTGGCAAAAACAAAGGCAGAGGGTTGGAAGAAAAAAAATAATGGGCGGCTGTGGATGTTTATGGCATCACCCTCACGTTTTCCCTTTCCGGGTGATTGTTATTGCTGTGGGTTAGAAAATAATACATGGTACGCTTAAAAACAATAACATGCAGTCTGTCTGTCACTGTTTTTATTTTAATTATCTCACACTTCTCGCGGCTGCTAGATGGGTGTGTTCGGTTCTGGGGTGAAAGGATAGTAAATAGCCGCGAATTGCTTTTGTTTATGCAGCCACAAACAATCCAGGAACATTGTCATCAAATGACCTTTGGTATGGAAAGGACAACTCTAGGGCATGGTATGTCATAAACCCACCCTGATCATCATGGAAAATAGAACTTTTTTTTTTGAATTATCTCCTTTTAATACTGTATTTACATGGAAAAGAAAAAAAAAACCAAGAGCTGTCATGGCTTGGACGTTTAGAAATGAAAGGGAGAGAAGAAAAAAAAAAAAAAAAGAAGCAACATCGATTAAGCCTTGAAGCAACAATCCTAACAACAACAACAAAGGGGGAGGGTTTGAATGTATAATTTTTTTGGGGTGATTTAACCTTGGATAACATTGTGATTGACCAAGACAGATACCAATGGCTCTCCATAAACACTGGCTGGATCAACCAAGCTAGGCGTAGTGGAGCCGGAGGTATCGCTAGATAAACTGCCGCTATAGAAACAGTACTTGTTGATCAAATCAAAGTAACCTGCAGTCCACGCAGCTGGCTTGTTAGCATTGGGAGGCATACGAATTGAATCAAGAAAAGGTTGTGGCTGTTGGTGTTGTTCGATCAAGTTAACTTTTGACTTTGCGTCATCTGATTTGGCGGTATGAATGATGTGGGACGAAAGTGCATCCTCTAGTGAAGCAGCTGTGGTCACGCCAGGTATAGATGAAAAATAAGAAGGGAATGTTCCAGTACGTTTTAAAGTACGGCGGTGGTGATCGTCATGGTGAGAATCCCCGTTAGGCTGAAGGTCTTGTACATGTGATAGCGCTTGGCCAAAGTTGTACCGTTTACCGAATTGTGTTTTGGTGGATAAATTGGGCGAAGACGACAGTGACGGAGGTGATGAGCTTAGTGAAACGATAGCCGCTCCAAGCAAGTCATGTTTTACTTTTTCATCCAAATACTTCCTTCTGTTGTTGCGTGCCGCTGGGCGTAAAATATCAATTTGGTAGTTCATGCCGGAATTATTATCCCAGAATTCACGGTTGTCGATATTGTATTGCACAGCAAAAAATAGAGTGGTCGTATCGTCTTTGGTGTCATCCACAGTTGGGGGGATGGGAATGTTGAACATGAATCGGTCGAGGGCACTGTTTTGTGGGTCGCGTCCAACCGATTCTCTATAGGCGGCTTCGACATTTTGGCATGTCTTCCACAAATCAAAAGTGTATCTGACGATCACTCGCTTATGGTAAGCAATATTTTGAACTCTCACACGGCCAGTTAAAGATTGGTTATCTGGTGACAAAACCACGGATTCAATGCTGATCATCTGAGCAACGCTTGTTGATGGTTGAAATGACCCATTGGGATATTTTAAGCTGGGTTGTCGGTCACCAAGGAGACTCTCCCCAAATGCGGTGTCCAACATCAATGGTTCGATGTCCTCCAAGACAGCACTGGGGGTCTCCGCTTGAAGAAAATGGCGAACATGTTCCAGTTGGCTGTCAAAGTGTACATACTTGGGCCATGTGGGGGTGGCTGGGGCCGACTTGCTACCTTTCTTTACGCAGGACTTGACCAGCTCTCCACTCTTTTTCCGAATCATCACAGGCGCTGTGATCATAGGCTGTTCTTCCGCTGGAAGTGACAGACGTCGCGAGTGCTTTAAATGAGGAGGGGTAGTCCTGTCGTGGCCTAACTTTAGGAAGACCTCATTGGTATGAGCGCTTCGCTTATGGCCATTGAAATCGCCAGTGTACAAGCGTAGGGATTCATTGGCAAGTTCGTGTGATGCTGATCGCCTATTTAGATGTACTCTTTTATGCGACCAGCCTTGAGATGCGTCAAGAGGACTACTCAGTGCTGGCGCTTGAGATGCAGTGTAGGGCATATGAGTGCGATGAAAAGGGGGTCAAAGATACTGGAGATAAGAAAGAGAGAGAAAAAGAGATATGGAAATGCACGAAAGGAAAGAAAGAGCAGGGGGAAGGGCTGATTATTATTACTTTTTAATGGTTAATGTGGGGAAATCCGTAAAGCAAAACAAAAAGAAAAAAAAAATATAATATAATGGCGAAAGAGTTCTTTGGAGAAGGGGGGCGGGCTCGGATTGGATTGGTTTGGAAAAGAAAGGGGTCCAGAATCAATTCATACCCTGCTACACACACATATTCATTTACCCTTTTTCCTCGGCTGACGACTTGTCGATTTACCCGTTGTTATAATGGGAAACCCTCCGGCCTGCAAAACAATGAGGTTAGAAATTTTTGTAAGGGTGGTGGTGCATTGGCCAGGTAGCAAAGCGACTAAACTTGTCACACACACACTATCTTTCAGGGCAAACTTTTTGGCATGAGCAAAACCTGTTCGGAATGATGGGAAATAACCTGTTTGTCTGGCAGGGTAGGATATGGCATTACTGTACATGCAGCATACAAGCGAGCGGAGGGTAACATTGATAAGGATGAGATCATTTTCTCGTCATAGCCATTTGGTGCAACTGCGACATCACTCTGTAGATCGGCAACAACACTGCTTCGCCTCTCCTAATAAAGATGTGTAAACACGTGTATTCCTCAATAAAAAAAAACTTTTGCTTGATATCGCTATGTATCACAATGCATGATCGTGATGTTTGGAGCCATCACGAAAAGATTCGCCCATTATTTTTTTTTGGTCATTCGGGTTCTTTACGGAAATCGCAATATAAAAAAAATAAAAAGTAATTTTGATACGTGATGATATGACCTGCTGTTGCTTGTTTATGGTTTTTGTCAACAATGAAACAAAAACATAACCTTCCCACAGCAACTGCTACCATTGTATTGCGAAAAATAAAGCATCGCTAATGGCCAAAAGTACCCCACGGAGACACCAAAAATGACATCAGTTGGCGTACCGATGGCATGGGTTACAAACGAATAACATGAAAGAGCCGGTGGCAGGTAATGCAAGCTTGGCAGGTGCCTCCGACAGATTGGGTGACCACCGACAGACAAAGGTTACATCCGTTTTCACCGATGCATGACCATAGATTTGATTGGCCTATTAATCTAAAAAATATGGAGTGTACTACTGCAATAACCAGAAGTTCGTTCCTGAGTCACTTCAATTGGGGAAAAAATTTTAGTGCCCAAACAGTGTGTTTGCGACACACAGAAAAATAAATTTTTTTAGCATACAAGAAGCTGTGTCACCGTCACCATTGTAACTATGAGATAATGGATGAAGGTGGCTTATGCTCCATGAATTCTTTGACGTGAGGCGACATAACACAAAGAGATGAAAGAACGGGGAATTTGACAAGGACGTAGAAGGAATTGGAAGTCTTTTCTATACTCAGAACATGCAAGTATGATATGTGACAGCAGGTCAAAGTAGTCAATTGATTTCAGTCGGTACTGGTTCAACTGTCAATCATGTAACGCATTTACTCAGCATATCTGTGATGCATATGGGACGACTATTAATAAGCATTGGAAGTACAGGTATTACCTTCATCCGCAATTGGGATGAAAATGATGAAGTTCGGTTAGATATTTGCGCCACTTTACGTTGGGATGAGAGCAACATATCCTCTGGCCATCTCATATTATATTATATTAAACAATTCACAATCAGTGAACATCGCTTCACAAATATTTAACACAACAATTCCCCACATCATTAAAGAGGACTTGTTTGTGGCTTATGGTGATTTGGGAAAGGTTGGTTGTGACGCTCTTGCCAGGCTTTCTATTTATGGTGTTGGGGAAGTATCACCTCTTTGGAAACGAGCTTTACTCCAGTGATAGCTAGTACAAAAGGGGAGCAAGTTGCTTAAATAAAACGATCCCGATGGACGAGTCTTTTTGGCTGCTTTTCGACTTTATACTTTTGTCTATATTTTGACTTTTTCACTTTTTGACTTATGACTTTTTATTTTTTGTGCGTTCCGTTATGGAAATCTATGGGTGGAATTAAGTAGTTGTGAGATACAACAAGAGATGGCAATCTAATATAAACTTTTTTGCTTTTCGTTATGGCGCTCATGTCAGCTGGTTATGGCGCGGGCAAAGCTTTCTTCTGGGCCTCGTGATACTTGCTCAAAACAATTTTACATTGAGTGTCTTTGCACAGGTCCCTCAAACCATTCTTGCCTTCACCCATGCCATTGAAGAAAGTAAGACCAGCACCTCGTTCAACAGCATCAATAGGCACACGGAACGCTTCGAGGGGTGTGCTATCAGGTATACGGGCATTGGGCAACACAAAGGCTGCCGCACTGTAGTTGCCATTCCTATGGGTCAAGATGACCTTGAAAAAGTGGGTAGGCACAGCAACGTTGGGAGGGTTACCAATGACTTGGTATTTCACGTAGAATTTGCCATCGGCTTCCTTATGAGGGAGGTATAGGGGGCCAGTGTAGACGTAAACGTCTTGAAAGCTCTTTGTGAGAGTTCTGCAAAAGTTTTCAAGATGGGCCCAGTCTAATGAGGGTAATATCAATCAGACACAAATTAGCATACAGTTTGAGATTTTTCCCCATGGATTTCACTTTAATGTGGCGAACTTACAGTCACGGTTAAACCCTTCACCAACCTGGGGAGCAATATTGGTCAGATAGAAAGTTTCATCCATCGATATTTGGGAGTTCTTGACATCTGCTGCTGCAACCATATGGCCACGATCGAAACCAGACTTGAAGTAGTCATTGAGTCTAGCACGGAATTGAGTTGGAATTGTATCGTCTTCCTTGAACGTCGAGTTGGATCGATCAACGCCTTTTCCACGAGAGAGAGATTCAGCAGTCATATGTTCAGCTACCCAGTTTGGATTGCGGTCTCTACGGTTGTAGGAGGTCACATAGGCGTTTCGGTACACAAGGTCGTTGACAGGACCTGAGCTAATGGTGTTAATAAAAGCCAGGCTTTGCGAGAAATGTGGAACTTGCTGGTTATCACTCACCTGGTGAACCAAACGGCATGATGCGCTTAGCATTCTCCAATCTATCGAGTGAGGAATTAGGTACGGCTGAACCTGTTACTGGCGGTCTAGGCACAGGGGCGGATATAACAGCGGGGGTAACAACTGCAGGTTTTGCTTGCATTTTCTGGTACGTAGCAAACGACACGGCTCCCAAAGCAGCACCTCCAACAAGGAGGCCAAGCTTTTCAGTTATGTGAGCCGACATGGTCAAAAGTGAATTAGCTAAAGTGAGCGGAAATGGCTTCGAAACTTATTTTTTTTTTATTGTGCAAGTGTGGGGGTTGGAAAATTGACTACGTGACTGTTATGATTTAAGCTCGGACTCGACGGTCGTCGTACTGATTCCGACCTCGACTTGGTGATGGCGATCGTGACCTGTGTCGCCGTGAACCTTCACGAGAACCGTTAAGACCACGGTCGTAGCTATTGTAGCTTACTCCGTTTGATTTCATCTCCTTGCGACGCTTTTGTTCTTGTTCTGCAGCAATGATTTCTTCCATGGCTGTCAATTTTCGCTTCTCCGGTGCAGCGGTGGACGTTGGTTTGTCCTTGCCATCCGCTGGCTTGTTGCTAGACGATTTCTTTGCTAATGCTGCCAATCCACCACCTTTTTTAAGTCCTCCCATCATGGTCATCTTTGTTTTGGTAGTGCCGTTACTGGCAGATGTGTTATTGGATGCTGCAGTGGATGCGAATGATGACTTGGCAAACATATTAAGCTTGATTGGTTGCTGTTCATTATCCCTAACAAGCTCTTTTATTTGTTCATCTTCCTTTGGCTGGCGGTCTGCGTCTTGTTGTGCTTTATCGATCTGTTCTTTAAGCAATCGTTGTGTTCGCTCTTCGTCGTCTACTTCCTGTCGATCCTTCTTTTGAATTGCAGCCTTTGAGGGAAAAAAAAACATAAGCCAGGTTAGTCAATGAACCCATTTACATAATATTATGTAAAGTATTTCCCAGTCAACTTACCTGTCGTGCCAGCGCTTTAGGGCTGTTATCAATCCATGTGATGAACCATCCTTTCTCTGTCTCTTCCACATGAACCTGTCCCTCTTTGCCAAGGTACTTGATAAAATCCGTAAGGGTATTCCATCGGGTTGCATTCATGTGCAAGTGATTTCGGTCGGCAACATATTCCTGGTATACTTGATTGGCTAGTACTCTCTTTGTACCATGTCGTCTAGACAGCAGTTTGACAAACTCTTGTTGGAATTCACGAGTGTAGCTGGTGACATATTTATCAGGGTTCTCTGCGACAAGCAGCATTTGTCGTTGATGCGCTTCAGAGGCGCAGTGGCATTTAAAGCCGTTTTCGTCTCTACATGCTTTCTCGCATATTTGGCAGTAGAATCTGAGTTTGAGTAGACCTTTGGCTTTGATTCGATTGGCAATTGCCTTGGGTGTCATGTGTCCATCACCAGCCATGTTTGATTCGAAGGATTGATAATCGGACCAGGAAAGGATGCAAAAAATAGGTTGAAATAAATGGCAACCAGTCACCTGTCTCATTTGAATGACAAAACTAAATGTCACGTGAATCGGCTGGCCAGCACCATGGAATTTTGGTTATTGGGATGGCCCCTGATCTTGCGGTGAATGAGCGCACTGCATATATATTTAACTCGCACGTTAGCATATCAGCAAGTATGGATAACACATTAATTTACAGGTATTTTTATATGGTCAAACAATGGGTAAATTTCGAATGAAAATGTGATGAATATAACGTGTTTCTAGAGGTATCATCCATGACACATTCTGTTAACGCTCATTTTTTTTGGAGGGTAACAGACTGAAGGCGTCCAAACAGTTTCCTTCCGAATGTTCCATTCCGCTTTTGTTCAACCTCTTCATGCTTCTCAAGCACGTTGACATCGATCTCGCTTGGATCGTTCATTGCAGTGAAGGAATGGTTCCAGGCAATGTTAGCGTTGATATATCACCATTTAACCAATGCCAAACAAACAAATTTGTGCATACATATCGGCCATTTACAATTTTTATGCGCTATTAGAAGAAAACGTGTTATTGTGTTGGTTGTGTTACTGTTTTGATGAAGGCAAAAAAAAATTAGATTTGAAGATACAAAGTGTGGTTTCATCAATAAATGTCTTATCCAAGTACTTTTATCACATACAAATGATAGTCAGCACGTCCGAATCAATGGAGAGAATGGTAGCCAGCATGGTATCGTGGTTTTTGGACCATGGATCTATCTACTCGGAGTAGTTCCCAAGTTGTGTTGGGCCTAGATGGTGAGTTGAGAAAAAAAATTTATGCAGTTCGGTGTAAGTAGGTGTAGCTAGTCGAACGAACGCTTGCTACATTATGGTAGTGAAGGTTTGGCTGACATCAGCGGAAGCTTATCGATGCTACTAATAGCACTGCTGGAGTTGATACATTAAAAATCCCTCAAATGACGGTCGCGGTGATAGCTGGGAGGGATTCTAACGCAGACAAAATCAAGATCCGCATTTCCTATTCCATACAGGCATCAAAGCAGAAAAAAAAAAGGTATTGTAGCTTGGCAAGCGGAAACGCGATTTTGGGGGCAGCTTATTTTGCCTGCAACAACAAGAGACAATGGATATGAGTGAGATAAATGTACATTATGACGCAATGCCCAGCTGAAGGATATTGTTTCGTTCCAACTATTTGGTAACGTAAGTAGCGCGCTCTTAACATTCGGAGACTTAAAAATTTCAACGAAGGTCCTATAGAAGAGCAACATGGAGTTGGCAGCACAGCTGGAAACGAATTCTGTTTAGCTGGTTACCGAATAGTTGGCTGGGAAAAACATATTGCGGGCAACCACATGTGTTGGCCTACTACGCGCCATGTGGTGTATCCCAGGCATGATGCACGAAAGACTGTACTTTAGCACTTTAGCACACAACAGCACACAGCAGCACACAACAAAGACGCGATGATTAGTGTTCACCATTAACGAATTCTGAAATGACTAACTAAAGTGGAGAGGCAAGATTCCGTTGGGGGCCCTCCAGCCGTTTATGTCATGGTATATACACGCCTGGTTGGACGATAGTGTACGCGGAGCCCAAGTTACTTGAGAGATGGGTCATACGGGCGTACAAAGGAAAGAACGAAAGACGGTACAACAGTCTAATCAATGACTATCCAGCTTACAAACATTTTTGCTTTGCTTTTCCTTTGCATTGAGCGTCACCAGCGTTTTGCATCGCTCAATGCACCCTTCCTAAGCATTGCCCAGTTCCCTACATTTGACTGCTTACCCTCCCGGAAGGCATACATGGTTTATTCATCCATTGGTAGGCCATAGGCTACTACCAATACAATCTCCTCCTCGGAAATAGCATTCCGAGATTGCAACTGCAAAGCTTCGCCGTTCCAAATGAGACGTGCATGGTTTGAGGCCAACCCCATGCCTTTCTTTCAATAAAACTGAACCTACTAATGGCCAACGGAGTCCGTATGTCTAATGAAACGGATGGGGTTTTGCTTCATTCTATGTGTTTCACACCGTATTGACTCTCTAATATACTCTCCAAACCTCAATGTAAAATTGAAAAAAATAAACTCAGGAGATGCTGTTCAGTTTGCATGGTGGTGGTGGTGTTATGAAAAGGAGTCACATGATGGGGCGCTTTTCAGAAAAGAAATATAAAAGGTTCAAGGTATAAAAAAAATAGCTTCTGCTTAACATTCCTTTTAACTATTCCTCTCACACACATTCCCTCTTTTATGGCCCCCTTCTCTCTGGTAATCTAATCCCATCCGGTAGTACCAACCCTTTAGGCAAGGCTATCCTCATGCGGGGGCCCATCCCTCGCATGTGTAGATAGGTCTGGTGCCACTTTTATGAAACGCATCGGCGTAATCTTCTGCGTGATGCAACTAGCGAACGCTTCTTTCCCTCGGCTGTGCAAGCTGTAAACGGGATCCCTGTATCCACGGAGAAGGGATGACATGAGATGGGTCTTACCTCGAAAGGGCAAAAGCTCGACATGGCCTATCTATGGTACCTTTCTCTATTGGACCAACAGCTCTTTTGTCGCGCGCGAATCGGCTCTGGTTAAACTCCCCCCAACGAAAAGGCGAGGGACATTTTCGCATCGGCATGTGGGCTCTTGGTATCCCCCTTCCGAGCGAGGTGAGGTGGTAGGTACGTATTGTATCACATTGCCAATGGCGAAATTATCACTCCGTTTGAAAAGCAACCTCCATATTGAAAATTTTATTTATTATCTTTTTTTTAAAAGCGAGTTACCTGCCATCCCCCCTCGTCTCGGCCTGCAGTTCTTCTTGGTTGGTCTGCAAATTAACCCTTTAGGAAATTCCGGAAACCTAACAGAAAAACGATATGACAGGATAAATCTTTTAATGTTTTTTTTTTTTTAACATGTATGACGGAATGAGAAATAAATTATTTTTTTTAAAAAAAGAAATTAAAAAAGAATGAAAAAAGTCAAAAAACTAGATTTATGGCAGTTTGTGAATGGTAGTGAACTTGACGTGGGAGCACAGACTGTGATCTTCGATCTGTCACTGGCACAGAAACCAGCATTGAAGCAAAATCGTCAGGTTAGAAAAAAATCAGGTTGATCAGGTAAGACCCTTGAGTTTCTATGCTGTGGGTTGGATGGCCACAGGAGCATGGCCAGCTGGCATTTTTCCTCGCATGCCAGTGACTGGACACACAAAGATCTCGTCTTCACTTGTTTCAGTTGTCTCCTCGCTCTCCGTTTCCTCGTTCGACTCCGTAGATGGCATAACCAGTCGGTATTCCTTAATCTTATTTTCTGTCGTCGACGAAAGAAGTGTGGTACGTTCTAAAAACATACGGTTGACGACGTCCGAATCCAAATCCAGCCAGCTAGAAATATGGCCTGATTTTTCTCCAGTTTGGTCCTCAACGACGAACTTGAAGTCCTCAGTCCTCCTCCATTGAACGTTTAGCTGTTCTTCTAGATCTAGACACGCTTCGAGAGACATGTCTTCTTTCATAACTTGATTCACAGCGCGTACAACCACGTCTAACAAAGTCGGAGATTGCTTCTCGAGATGTTGGATCAGGCCATCACTCCACGGCTTCTTGATGTCCCTGAGTCTCTCCAAAATTTGAGACACGCTGGGAAAATCGCCAAAAACTTGTTCAATCTCCTTTTGCCAAACTCCAATCTTATCTGGTCCAGCATAAGCTTTGTGCATCTCGAGCACAACTTTAATAGCTTCCTCAGTATGTGGAGCAGGACATGGTGCATTGTTCTTCATTTCCTTCAATGTATCTACATACTTGGCGTCTGGAATGAAATAGTCCGCCATTCCTAGTCGAAGTAGCTCAGGTCCTCGGAGTAGCAGTAAGTTGGGCGGCGCCAAAGATATATACAGGGCCGATCCTTTTGGTGGTACACGGGCTGACTTATCCTGGTCAGAGATACATTTCAGTAATCCCAGTGGGGGGATAGGAGCATTTGAATAGCTGTTTATCCCAAGATGAGTGAAAGCATGCTCAGTAATGACGCGGTTCTGGTTAGGTGAGAGATAGAAAAGCGAGGTAGAACGGGGTATTTCGCCATCAATGAGGTTGAACACCGGTTTCGAGCTTTCATCCTTCCGTTCCAACAGTTTAACAAGTGAATAATAGTCCTTTTGAAGGCTTTCCAATGAGTTCTGTACAGCTTCTATATCATCGTCACATTCAAGCAGTGTCTCTTTGAGAGCTAGTCCAGCTGTGGTTGTTTTATGATCAAAGTTAGTGATGGGAGCATCTGGATCTTGTTCAGGCACTGCGATTTGTGAACAGCGGGTGGTAATAATCAGAGCTGAATATTTAGGGTCGCTCATAGCTTGGTCGACTTCGTCTTTCAATGATCTCAACCTCTCCGACGTCATCAAATTATTCGTCTGTGGTGATGCGATAGACAAGGTGAGTGCACCAAGTGAAGTTTGGGGGTGCTCAACCTTTATAAATTCATTGCTGTCTGATTGCTCCTCCTCCTCCTCTATATGATTTTCGAGACAATCCGACACATTAGACAGGTTTACCAGTTCATCCAAAACAAAAGGAAAAGAAACAAACTCCATTACCTCGTATGCCTTTGTTCTGCCATAAATGAGCATATGGACAGGCAGGTGCTACTTTCTTCGCCTCTTTCCATGATAAATACTCGGCAAGATCGAGGCTTTCGACAAATCTTTTGCAAGTGTACGGGACAACACTGTTATTTTTTGCATCATGGCGCTATACACGCTCTCTATCAGCTTCCTTACCGGGAATAATAGAACGCTCTTGCCTTGAGCATTTCTCGGTCATAAAATGCTTTATCCACGATGGCTCCTGGCTTATTCTTGGCGAGTCCAGTAATGATATTAGGCAACCCGCTGAGAAACTTTTCATCCGTCGAAAACGAGTACTCATCGAACCGAGCGTATACTGAATCGTTATCTTTGGATTTGGGTATAGAGCTGTTTAGGATTGTTTCGAACTGGAGGTAGTTGTCGAGATCGATTGGGTACTTTATTCTAAATGACGTCCCGATATTTAGATGGCCTCGCAAATATGGCTCGAATCCCATCATGACTCTTCTTACCTGGAAAAGTAAAACTGCTTGGCTTTCAGTAGCTCTTTCTCGTCAGTGGGTGTGGTGGAGTAAATGGCTTTCAAGCCTTTTTGGAATTCAGCGTCATTATTCCAGTCATAAGAATGAAATTCGTGAAACTTTTTGAGTTCTTCGGGAGAGAATAGTGAGAATTGGTCAGATTGGTAAGCTTCTTGACTACTATCTTCAGTGGTAGTTGGTGTCATGGTTGAAAGCTAATGTGTCCGGAAATGCGTGAGAGCGCAATAATTTTTACTTCAGCTGCTGCTGTGAGGAACAATCAAGCAAATCTGGGGTAGTAACTACTAGTGATTTTTTACAGACCGCCCACAAGATTCATCATCGTCCAAACGGGCTGCCATCATGACTAATACAGAAAACCTTGCGAATTCAACACCCAAAAAAAGCCGTGCTCTTCATTCTTTTTTAACTTTTAAGAGTTATTTATTCATACCTAAGTAACCTGATTTAACAGAATCTACAATACAAGGACCATACAAAGAAGGAAAACGAAAGGGAAAGGAAACTTGGAGGATGCACAAGAATACAAAATTACAAGGTGATAAACAGGTGCAGTTAAGGCGGGATATAGGAGGGGGAATTAAGCGTGGATTAATTAAAAATATAAAGATGAGGGTATTAGAAGCACATGAACTTGTTCTTCTTATTCATGAGCTCTTCCATTCTGTTTTCCAAAATGACACGAGCTCGTTCAGCTCTTTCTTTGTATTTTCTTTCTGCTTCCAACTGCTTTTGAAGGGTGGTACGCTCCTCAGTCTTGACCTGCTCAACGGATTGCATTTGTGTGCGAAGAGTGCTAACTTCAGCTCGAAGGGTGGTCAATTCACTAGACACCGTGGTTTTTTCACGAGCGAGAGAGTCCAATTGCTTTTTGCTATCTCTTGCTACAGCTTCAGCACGCGTAAGCTGAACTTCAAGCTTATTGATGACATCTTGATGAGCTTTGACATCATTTTCAGAAACATTCAACTTCCTCTGCAGTGCCCGCACGGTCTTTTCAAATTGGTCTGCTGTGCTGATAGACGATTGTATCACAGTGCTGGTGATCGAACCAGTGATAGATGAATTCTCAGAGCCATTTCGCTTCAATGACATGGGTGGTGACATTGGTCGAGCTGGTAATGGTGCATTGGGGGGTCCACCTGGAGGGGCAGGAAGACTTGCTGGTATAGGTGGCAAAGCGCTTGAAGGAGGTGCTGAGCGTGGTGGTAAGGATGATCCACTGGACAGAATGCTGCCTCTGCTAGACGATATCGTTGATATAATGGAACTTCGCTTATTGCTTTCATCCATGTCATCCATCAACTCCACAGCTCTGGCACTCAAAGATTCAGGTACACTGCTAAGCTTGTGTTGTTGGCCAAGTTCACCGCGTGACGAACCCTTGCCTCCACCAGCTAAAGTTTGCATCATCGACAACGTAGCAATGGATGAGTTGGAGGCAATTGAGCTTCGCTTATTGACAAAACTCATGGGTGCTTGTGGTATCAATTGCTCCATTTCAATTTCAAGCTTATCGTTGGCAGATGTAAGGCGAATAATTTGAGATTGTAAAGTCTTGGATTCCAAAAGTGACTTCTCACGTTCCAAATCAATTTCAAGTTCCAGTTCCTTGATACGCTTGATGAGCTTGCTATTATCTCTTGCAAGTTTCCTTGCTCCATGCTCATCGATGTTACTGTCAGAGTTGGAACGACGTCGAGATGAGATATTGAGTTCTTCTACAATCTGTTCCTTGGACCTTGCTTGAAGTGTCGCCAGTTCTTTACTCAACGTGGATTCGGACACCTTGGTAGCTTCTAGCTGCTGCTTCAATGCGTCAATGGACTGAACATGTTCATCGATGACGATCTGTTGCTCCTTCAACAACTTCTTGCGCTCATCCAAGTCGCTGACAGCACGAAGAATACGGTCTTCCATTTCCTTCTCGGATTGGCGATGTGAATCATTCAAAATCTTGATCTTCTCTTGAATGGCAGAATCCACTTCCTCTCCAGCGCCTAAGGAAACTTGCAATTCCAGTCCTTCAATTGTCCGCTTTAGAACGTTGTTAACCCCTTCAACACGGTCAATGTGAGCACGCTTGTCTTCCAAGTCAGAAAGAGCTTCTTTGTGTTCGGCTTGAATTTTGATGAACGATTCTCGAGCGGCTTCCAGGCTACTTTCGAGCTCTTCCATCTTATGTGCGCTTTCCTCAGCCGATATCATATTTTTGTGAAGTGCATCGACTTGATCTCTGAGGGTATTTTGCTCATCTTTGTAAGCTTGGATCTCAATTTCATACATCTCGATCAAGTGGTTCTTTTCTGCCAGTTCGCTGTTGACTGTTTCAAGTTGTCGTTCAAGAGAGGCAGCTACTTCATTATTGGCGGAGGCACGATCAATGATGCTTCGCAAAGACTTGGCCAATTCTTGTTTTTCACTCTCTAGAGACTCGAGTGATTGCCGCTTTGTCTCAAGGTCATCCGCTTGCAGCTCGTACTGCCGCTTAAGATCTTCCAAATTTTCACGGGTTTTGTCAGTCTTGTCGTCCTGTCGTCGTAGACTACCTTCCATTTGAGAAATGACAAGATACAGTTGACGTCGCTCGTTATGAATCTCTTTCATATCCCTACGGACAGTCTCGACTTCCATTCGAGTGACTTCGACTTCGCGAACCTTGACAGCAAGCTTAGATTCCAAAGTGTCGATCTTCTGTTCGCGCTCAACCAATGACTTTCGCATTTCATCAGCTCTATCTGACATCTCCTCGACTTGAAATTCGAGTCCATAAATCACAGCATCTTGCTTTTCTTCTACTAGCTTGATGTTTTGAAGATCAAGCTTGACTTTCTCCAACTCTTCTAATCGAGCTGCTAGTGCGATTTGTGTACCTTGCTCATATTCGGACATTTGACGCTTGAGCTGTTCAACGGTAGCCTGAGAAAGTTCGAGATCAGCGGTATTGGCAGCATGAGATTCGTGAAGCTTGTTCAACTCTTGTTTCAAAATATCAATGGATGAATATGCATCATCATGAGCATCTTGCAGCTTCTGACGATCGGCGAGCTGAAGCTGGTGCTTCGACTCCAGCGCACTCATCTTACTGACTGCTTGGTCGTACTCTGCTTTCAACGCACTGTGGTGATCTTGCAATACCTTGTAGCCTTCAAGGCTGGTAGCGGCTATTGCAATCTCCTCCAAATGACCACGGACATTCTCCTGAAGTTCAGAGATGATTGATTCTTGCATTTCAGCACTCTTCTGTAAAACCATGACCTCTTGCTCTTTGGACTTGAGATTGTCAACATGTTTAAGAAGTTCTTCCTTTTCACGTTCATACTCTTGACTTGACATATCAAGGGTAGACAACTTCTCCAGTGTAGCAGTGAGTTCTTGTTGCGTTTCAGTCAAAGTTTGACGCAAATCATCAAGGTCAGTATTGTGCATAGCCATGAGGGATGCTTCTTTTTCGCAAATGTGAGCAATATCACCATTGAGCTGTTGGACTTTGTTTTCAAGCTCATCAACCTGCTGTTTGAGTTGATCACGCTCCTGTTGCAGTTCAACGAGATGGGCAGATTGCATGTTTGAAGCTTCGACAAGGGCATCATAGGATGGATCCTGCTCAGATTGAGAAATGGTCTCTTTGAGGGGTTCAGAGATAACTTCAGATGGAGACTCGTGATCAACCGGCAATGCAATGCTCTTTTGAGAATCTTCAGCAGCGTTGTCTTCAACGATTTCATCATGCTCCAGCTCAGGAGCGACAAGTGAATTCTCATCGTTGATTATTTCAGTCACGGGTGCAACAAGTGTATGCGAGACTTTCAAAGCTTGAATTTCCTCAAGAGCTTTAGCATACAGTTCTGTCTTGTGAGTGAGATCTTCAACAATTTGATCGTGTGATACTTTCAGTTCTGAGTGCAACTTTTGAAGAGCTACCATGGAGGTATCATTAGAAACGGTCATTGGGTCAGCCATATCATTATAAGTGTCCTCGGATGCCAAGTTGAATTCTTCTTCCGAAGCACGAGGTGTCCATTGGCCATCAGCAGAAGATTGAGGACGACTGGACGAATGGATGGACGATTGAATATCACAAAGCTGCTGCATAAGGTCATCTTTTTCCTTTTCGAGTTTAGCATAGGCTGTGTTGCGTTCATCCAGTTCCTTGAGCAATGCAGAAGCGGTTTCGCCTTCAGACGAAGTGGTGAATTGCTTGCTCCGGGCTTCGGATCGGTCCAACTGCAACTTGATATTGATTCTCTCTGTTTCTGCATCGGTCAAGCGAGTCTCCAGTTCATCAATGTATTGCTCAGTAGCAGAATCCATTTCCTTAAGTTTTATAATTTTGTTTTTCAAATCATCTAAAAGCTCGTGGTCTTTTGCGGCATCTTCAGCAGCCTTGCTGAGTTTGCCTTCAAGTTCACCAATATAAGCCTCATTGCGTTGCTCAGTATCGGACATTCTTTTCAATTTCGTCTTGATATTGAACATATCCTTTTCTTGTTCGTCGAAGCGCGAATGGAGCTCATGTACATGACTATCCTGTTCTTCAATACGCTCGTTGGCGACGGCGAGAGCAGCTCGGGCCATAGACAATTCATTTTCAATCTTGGACACAGTGAGTTCGTATTCTTCAATAACGGGCTCAACCAAATGTTCAAAATCAATTGGTTCAGACGGTTTGAGACTAGCACGTTTCTTGACAAGAGTATGAATTTGGTCACTACGTCGTTTGCGGCTCTTGTCTTTTTCAATCTCCTCCTTGGTTGTAACGTCGCGCAAGGCTTGCAGTTCTTTCTCAGCCAACTTGTTTTCATGCTGAACTCTTTCCAACTCGGACTTCAATTCTTCAAGTTGTTGCTCCAAGTCCGTCACACGTAGCGCCTCACTTGCCTCAACAAGATCAACGGATGCGCTGGTAGAGGACGAACTATGAGCCGAGGAGGGTGGAGAATTTTGCTTCTTCAACTTGGCAATTATTGACCGTAACACAGCCACATCATCCGTTTGCATCCACTCTTCGATGCTGTTTCTTTCAACCTTGTTCTTGATATTACGTGCGCGGTTAGCGTACTTGATGGTATTCATTGTTTCAATCACATTATGTTCAGCTGGACTGACACAGGCAATCATCAGGGTGGTGGAATTGCCACCGAGGGAATCCTGAAGTAGTCGAGTCAGTTTGGAGTCACGATAAGGGATGTGAGTTACTATCTTTTTGCGATTGGGATCGCCGAGAATAGAGATGACATTGCCAAGGGCCAAGAGGCCAGCATTGATATTGATTCCCTCCTTTCTTCTGTCACCTTCTGCCGCTGTGCGTTTCAACTGTAGGCAAGGAATTGACATGATTAGCATATGTGTGTCTTGCTGTTTCGAAAATGACATCGCAAATAGAATAAATAATTTTTACGTACTCTTTCACTTCCGGCAAGATCGACAAAATGAAATTTAGATTGCAAGACGACAGTTTCGCCTTCCTGCGAAACAGTAGAAACAGCCTTTTGTTCCATTTGTCCAATCAAGGCGCGCACATTTAATGACTGGCGAGATCCCAGTGCAGGTCGAGCGGGTTCAATGGTGCTTGCTCGGCTATTTACTGCCGATGACGGCTTTTGTGGTACCCATTTCTCCTGACGAAGCATGACGGTGAAGATAGCGTGCGAGCGAGATGACTTTTCGTTCATATCTGTTGCGCCTGTTGCTCGATTTTGTGTTCCTTGCTCGAGATATCTGATGGGTGAAAGAGTAAGCATCGGACTAGCCATGACACATTATTAAAAACAATCAGAATAATATTGCATACCGCATGACTTGTTCAACGCTTGAAGCGGTGGCTTCAGTAACGCCAGACCAAACAAGTTGGCCTTTCATATCTTCTCGAACAGTAATAGCAGGTCGTGCTTCAGGTGGAGCATCGTTCAGCAAGTCAATGAGTTCCTCATTGTAGATCTCGATAAAAGAAACTTTAACGCTGAATTTTTTTGGCCGCACTTCGGTGGATGGTGATGCAGGTGGGCTGTGTTGAATCATCGAGACCGGTCGAAGTCTGGAGGAGGAAGATTTGCGACCAAATGCAGGAATAGCGGAAGCCGCTGATTGTATTGCTCGATTCGTTTCCTCAGCTTGTAATTTTTCAAATAGGTATGAAACGGCACGAGGTACAATGCCCTCATCGCCGAGATCGTGGGACTGACACATCTTTTCAGTACCCATGGTATATGTTTTTCCAGACGATGTCTGGCCCTGTATAGAGTTTTGTGAGTGATGCTATCAAAAATTGATTCAATTGACGTTAGGGGCGAGACTTACATAGGCAAGAACAGTAGCATTGTAACCTAGATAAGGAATCAAAAGAGTGTTAAAACATTGGGATCCTATTAAGGTTGCTATTCACACCCCTACTCCTCCTTAGATTTCCTTGTGCTTGATCGTAAACGCCCAAAGCGAAACTCACCATTTAGAAATCGTTCAACTAATCGACTTCCAACTTCGTTAAATATTTGTTCCTGAGTACTTGTAGGACCAAAGATACAGTCGAATGTGAATGGCTTTGGTTTTTGACCCTTTTCGGCGACCGAAACGCTGTTGTCATTGACTTTCAAAATGTCGGATTCGTCAATAGATGAGAATCGTGGTTGAGATTTGTCGCGACTTGTCAGCGGTCGTATGCGTAGAGCTATATTAAAAAATGTGTAAATGTATCAGTGGAAACGCCTTGAATACGAGGATGGATTTTCTTGGTTTTTTTTTTTTTTGACACAGAAATCATGAGCAGCACTGACAGCTGCGAGCTTACCGACTTGGATTGAATTAGATTGGGGCTTATCATGTTGCTTAGGCGAACTAGTAGTGTCCTGCGTTTTAAGATTCGGTATGGCCATTATCGCTTAGTATGGCAGCATAAGTAGTAAATGATGGAGAGCGGGTTGAGTTGTGTTGGCAAAGGGGATGAGCTCAATATGGTAGGGAATGGAAGGGAGGTGAGGCAGAATGCCCAAGTGAAAATGATCGACAGAGAGGGAAAAGAGAATCCTTTGGTTCAAAAAAAATAAAAAAAATCACATCCATCTCATGAAATACTGGTTGGTTATACAACGTTACACACATTAAGAGAAACACTAAATTTTATTTTTACTATGTCTTCTTGTTCAGAATTCGAACAGCGTCCTTGGAATAGACGTAGCTTGCTCCAGACCAAATGGTTGTTACACCGACTGTCCATCTGCAAATTGTGCGTTAACATGAGCTCGTGCATGCTATAGAAAGAAAATGTCCATAGTTTACTTACTGTAAGCCTGTAAGCAAAGCGGTGTCTGGGAAACCCAATACAGGCGAAGTCAGAGAGGCACCCATCAGCAATAACTGAAGCGCTGTGTTAATTTTGCTAATTGTGGTGGGGCGCACTTCCGCAGATGGTATTGAAAAGTCCCAGTATCGTACAAAGGTTTTCTGAAAATAGTATGTTTGGCGTTTTAACTTTCTTTTTTCCATTCCATGTGTCAATCAATCTGGCTCTAACAAGAAAACTTACGGGAGGCGGTAAAGAAATGTAACGATAATAGAAGGATGAGAGGACGAGTCCACCGTCACGCGCTAGAATGATGGCTGCCAGAGGAACTGAGAAAATAATAAATTTGAAAAACATTTTCAGTTAGGGCTAGTACAACCGTTGTGCTTGAACCTGTTCCCGCCCAACCAAGCGCGCAGACTTCGACATCATGTGACAATCCCTTCTCCTCTCTCACCTGGCAATAAATCTTGCATGGCCAATGTCACTGTAAGTATCGTCATCAGTGTCTTGTCGGCAAGAGGATCAATGATACTCCCAACAAATGTCTTCATGTTGTATCGTCTAGCGATCCATCCATCCAGCTGTTCCGGAACCAGGTCAATAAAGCACAACAGATGTATGCCACCTATCTAATTAAATACAAAAAGTGCCACTTACCATATCTGTTATGCCTGCAACTGCGAATATTCCAAGTGCCAATGGGTACTTTTCATTGAGAATAAGATAGCCAACATATGGAGACGCGAGTAGTCTTGCAAATGTCAAGATATTGGGGATTGTATAAATGTTCTCATGCGTTGGGATGTTGGTTTTAAGCTATTAAGAAGAAAATAGGGTTGCAGAGAAAAATCCCAGTTAATCATCTGTAAACGTTGGCTGCACTGACCCTCCCTCCGTGCTAGCTCGGCCAATGCTTCGGTCCCCACTCTCGCATTATAAAAAAAAAATCTGCTCCGTCCCACGCATCTCTTACCTTGCCAAGCACACCTTTCGCGTCCTCTGCAGCCTTATCCAGTTTGGGTTGTTCGTCTTTATTATCGGTAGGGGTGCTGAACTGTCTTAGCGAATACGATAAAATTTTACTATTATGACTGAAAAAAGATTATCGTTTAACGAGATGTATCCAACAGTTGTCATACGCAATATAAAATTGTACAAGACTTACACAAGAGGTACACGGCCTTGAATGGTAGACAGTCGGGTGTGAATGGCTTTTGGTGCATTCTTCAACGTCATTAACAGAGGGTTCTTTGCTGTAATGAGAGTGTGGTGTCGAGCAACCGAGATCGATGGTCGAAGCATTGCTGAAACAACGCGTGAGGATATCAATAGTCGGTGCGGGAGCGTCACTGTCGTCATGGCAAAAAGTATCGAAAGCACACACCCAAAAGTAGAGCTCGCTTGTTATGGCCCACCGTATTTTTGTTCCTTGCGGAATTTGAAATACATGGAAATGTAATGACATTGGTCCCCAGCCAAGGGTAACAACTACGTAGTATCACATTTTGGCAATACTAAAAGCGAAGGATGAGCTGAGGAACATTATCATATTGCCATTCTATCACCTTTGAAACCGATAACTGTCGCGACTTATATATGTGTTGTGTGGATCCTTTTGCACGCGCTGCCTTTGTCGGCTGCATAAAAGTGCATGAAACGATGCAACACACCAATGTTCTTTTTTTTCATCGTGTCCTTGTATATATTCACTTCTGTAGATATCGAGCTGACCTTGGCAATTGGATTTCATGCGCATGGTAGTTAGCCATCATCGTTGGCGTTACGTTGCCACCCTTGCTTTGAAACACGCTGACCAACTACTGAAGTCTCCAAACCCTCTATAATATAATACTTATTTATTCCATATATGGCTTCCAGAATAGTAGTCTACACAAGGGGAGCCCCAGTCTCATAAATATAAGCTTACCATCGAGGAAATCCCCTGCCTTAGAGCTCCAGAGGGATTTTTTCATCTCTTTCTACGATGTAATATCGTTGGCTTCGTTTTCTGTCTCAACCGACTCAATGCTGCCAAATGAATGATAAGGTTCACATCTAGAACCTTGTTGTGAGTTTATCCCATAGAGTCAGAACATCAAAAATGAACAAGTTAGTGCTAAAGCAGAAATGAGCTGGATGCGAAGAACATGGTCCCAAACACTGTTTCACTTTGACTATGCTATTTTTTTTTGTAGTTTAAATATCATACAGAGCAGCTGTTCGCGTAGCAGACTACTATGATTTAGTGCGAGATACCACTTCAAATAAAATGAAGGGAACTAGTCAGTGCATATGGGGTTCCACGGGGTGATTTAATGGGCTGAACGCCAAGCCTTACCGCATAAATCACTCTTCTTCAGCAAGAGAGAGAGAGCTTTAGTTTGCACATTTCAACTATAATCTTCATAGTTTTGCATATGGACCGTTTGAATCGGATGATCATTCAATAAGACACCATTCTCTCTCTTATTTTCTGGCGTGAGCTTTCGCCATCGTCCGGGCCGAAGCAGGCAAGCACAAATTTGGTAATGCCCAGTGACGGCGAAACTTATCGGGATCTTGTCCCCGCCACTTTTTGGTTGCATGAGTTGAATATAACCACTTACCCTTACTCACCTTTACCTTTACCTTTTCACACGTTTCTCACAACTTACTTGTTTAAATCATGGTTTTCTTGACTCAAGTCGTTAGCGATGGTGAGTCAACATACGCGCGAAGCTTCATCTACCAGACTACTTTTGCCCGTTAACACGTTGCGCTTTCTTCAGCTCGTATTAACGAGACCAAAGAACAGCAGGAAGAGGCTGGTATGTTGCACGAAGAGTTCTCTACCTCTGTCTATGGTACCCGTTGGGCTGGACAGGATATTCCTCGGTAAGTCATATAACACGTCTCGGGGCGGGTGTGTATCATGATGGAGGGCTGACCTTGTGATGGTTGTGCTTTAGCTTCGATATGCCGGATGTAAGTGACTTGAGCACCGAGTGACTTATCATGAGCGTGATGATCTAAATTTGTTTCTCTCTGCATGGGCACGCTATAGAACGAGATGCCACCTGGTAAGATAGATAGCTTGTGATCCATATGTGAGCGTGTTGGGTCCATGAACCTAAACTCCTGGCTTCTTTTTCGTAGATGTTGCATACAGACTGATCAACGATGAACTTGCCGTGAGTTGCTATGGAGGATGATGTTCGGTGTAGAGCGATAGGACTGACCCTGAGTGTTTATAGCTGGATGGCAGACCCTCACTCAACTTGGCCAGTTTCGTCACCACGTTTATGGGTATATTTCCAAAATCAGGTTTTTTCCAGCTAAAAGTCATTTCCTGATCACTAACCTAGTCTTGATATGGAACAGAACCTGAAGCTGAGAAACTTATCAGTGAGAATGCCTCCAAGAACTTTATGTGAGTTGCCAACGTCTTGAACCAGAAATCATGCTTATGATGACTGATTTTTTGCTAGTGATTACGAGGAATACCCTCAAACTTGCGAGATCCAGGTAAGAAGATCAAACGTTTTGAGTGCCTTATCAAGGTGTCGGACGCTGACGTTTTCGTTTATCACCTAGAACCGTTGCATCAACATGATTGCCCGTATGTTCCATGCTCCTATGGACAGCTCTGAGGAAGAGTGCATGGGATGCTCTACTATTGGATCATCTGAGGCCATCATTTTGGCCGTCTTGGCTATGAAGCGCCGTTGGCAAATCGCTCGTGAAGAAAAGGGGTTGTCCAAGGAAAAGCCAAACTTGGTGATGGGAGCCAACGTCCAAGTAAGCTTTTTTAGATTGCTCTGGTAGTAGCAGCAAACCAGTATTTTCATTTACATTTAATAATGATGTTCTGTTCTCCTTAGGTTTGCTGGGAGAAAGCCGTCAAGTAAGGCTAATGGATATATATGGGTTACACAGCCCAGCCCAGCTTTGCTTTATTAACGTTTCTCCGTGTCAAGGTACCTTGAAATTGAACCCAGATATGTATCCTGCACTGAAGACTACCTGATCATGAGTCCAGAGAAGGCTATGGACTTCATGGATGAGAACACTATCGGTGTCTGTGCCATTCTTGGTTCTACCGTAAGTAGTTTGGGGGTGGAGGGTTGTTTCAGGCCCACTCTTGCCAAATACTGATATGATGATCGGTCACCCAGTACACTGGTCACTATGAAGATGTCAAGACGTTGAACGATCTTTTGGAAAAGAAGTGTGCTGAAACTGGATGGGATATCTGTATCCACGTTGATGCTGCCAGTGGTGGTTTCGTCGCTCCATTTGTGTGTCCCGAACTTGTATGGTAAGTGTTTGCTCGGAGAAGTCTATCTTTGTTTTCGTCTGTATATGTAACCGATCATAATTAGGGATTTCCGTCTGCCACGAGTTATTTCCATCAACGTCTCTGGACACAAATACGGTTTGACGTAAGTTTAGCGAACCAAAAAGCACGTCCCCCCATCACCGGGCTTTTGCTGATCATTGCGTTCGTTTGCAGGTATGCTGGTGTAGGATGGTGCATTTGGCGTAGCAAGGACTATCTTCCCAAGGATCTGATTTTCAATATCAAGTAAGTTTTTGGTTTCTTCAAAGAAGAAGAATTGGATGAGGCGGTGCACACCATATTGACATTGCGTTCCTCTTGACAGCTACTTGGGAGCTGACCAAGCATCCCTCACTCTTAACTTCTCCAAGAGTGCATCCACTGTTATTGGCCAATACTATGTTTTGATTCGCCTTGGCAAGTCTGGTTTTAGATCTATCATGACTAACCTTATCCGTATTTCCGACCACCTGGCTGCTTGTCTTGAAAAAGCTGGATTCCAGATTTTGAGCGAACGTAACGGTAGAGGATTGCCACTTGTGGCTTTTAGAATCAAGTCCAAGAAACATTATGATGAGGTATAGTTCCGCTGAACGGGTTGGGGGGGCCAGGCAGTGACACTAATACGGTTTTTCCTTACAGTTTGATGTGGCTGCTCGTCTCCGTGAACGCGGTTGGATTGTGCCTGCTTACACTGGTGCGTGCATAATAATTTTTCAATTAAGCTAATTTTATACTTCCCGGTGGGTTCCGATGACAGAAAGCATTTTAACTAACCTTGCGTTTGAATTATTTTTCTGTGTGCAGCTCCTCCCAATGCCGAGCGCATCAAGATGTTGCGCGTCGTGGTCAGAGAAGATTTCAGCAAGAGCCGATGTGACCTGCTTATCCGAGACATTCTGGCTGTTGTGAAGCAGTTGGACGCCCAAGACGCCAAAACCATTGAGGAAAACCGGTAAGTGTATTTTTATGGAGATCCGGCCAAGTCAGTCAAATATTGACGATCAAAATAGCAATAACCATCCAAGTGCCAAACAACGCTGGGCTCTGCTCCGTAACATTGGATCCGTTGCATTCCACCACCCCCAGCTTGAGGGCAAAGAGCGTGTTCCCAATAAGACCAACGGTGTTTGCTAAAGTGGTGTATGCGATGCCGATACCGACAAAACAACAATAATAAAGAATATTATATTGTATTTTATTTTTACTGTATTGCATTTGTTTATCCGACCCCGTGGTCGGCTTTGATCCAATTGAGCAAACATGTTTGCAGCAGAACGCTGGTTGCACATTCCCGATGACGTCTGTGAGAGCATCTTTCTCCTGTGTGGCAAAACCAGAGAGCCAGTGGGGCGGATCACATTTTAGATTGGCTATCCTGATCTGCCAATCGGTACTTTTCCGAAAACGCGCCAGCCTACCAACATTTTTCTATTGTTTGCACATCTTTTATGTTTTGGGAAAGTAATAGTAAGGTCAAATGAAACATTTTTCAGGCATAAACTAATTATAAAAAAATATGAAGAAGAAATTACATGTATGTAATGTATCTATGTTGCGAAGGGAAAAGGGAACAAAATGTACATTTGGAGGGGGGTAGCAAATCCAAAAAAAAAAACCGGTTTACGGAAAAAGTCGTTTACTTCTTCCAGAACTGCCATGGCTTCTTTTTGGACTCCTTGGCCTCTTTCTTTGAATCTGACTTGGACTAGCAGAACGAAAAATAAAAAAATCAGTTACTCAGTCATCACGCATGTTATAAGGCTATCCCATCCATCTTTGCCCAACTCACCTTTTTCGACTTTTCCTTTAAAATATCAAGCAGATTGGGAGATTTCTTTCCGTGCGGAGGTGACTTGGTTCTTGGAGTTTCAACTGGTGGGGTGTTAACTGTTTGTAAAGTAGGAGCTGGTGTGTTTGCTTGTTGTTGTGGAGCAGATGGCTTTTCCGATTCTTCATTTCCAATTAATGTGACAGCGGACTTGTTAGGCGGCTCGGCTTGGCCGTCAGTGCATGCAGGGGAGGAGGCAATGACGGTGGTCTCTGGGGTAGCAACCATGGAGGAATGTAATATTTCGGAGGACTTTTCCGGCTCTGCCTCAGTTACGATGGGTGCATTCATCATCGTGTCTTCGACAGTTGGATCGACCAAGGACGAATTACCCCCATTCTTCTCCTGAGAATTCTCCTTCTGCGGCGTTTGTTCCACCAAAGGCGCTTCCACCAAAGGTGCTTCAATCTTGGGTGCTACGATTTTAGGTGCTTCAAACACCTCCTCAGCTGGTTGCTGTTGTTCGAGTTGTCTGGTAGGGACGGCGGAAACTTTCATGGAGTAATCTGCTTCCACAGAAACAAAGGGAGCGCCAGCGGATTCAACCATGATCAGCTTACAGGGGCTGCTTCCTACTACCGCGACGGAAATTTTTGATCCAGGAGAGCTGGAGACTTGAGTATCGAAGGATGGTTTGGTTGGACTCACGCTCAATTTCTTATACTTCTTCTTATTGTTCAACGATGCCTTGGTCGGAACACTGTCCGTAGAGAGTGTCTTGGAATCGGAATTGAAGCTGCCAAGACGTTTTGCTGCCTTCAATTCCATTCGCTCACGAGCACGACGTTGAGGTCTGCTTTCAGTTGTAGGAGTTTGAGACATGGTAAGAAAGTAAAAGAAACAATGTCTGGCTTAGGGATGCCATGGTGCTAAAAATTTAAGGTGCGTGTCAAGTGACTGCTTTTTTGGCTCGAGCGGGCCTGTCTGCCTTGGGTTTTGAAACGAAAGTTCGCTAAAACATGGGTCCATTGTGGGCCAGTGAGGTAAGGTTTTGGGTCGACCAAAAATGAGTTGGATACCTTTTAAATTAGTCATTGTAATGATTTTTTTTTTGTTTTGTTTCATACAATATTGTATCCCGCTCATTTAAGCATGGTGAATAGGATTTGACAGCTTTAACTTGCACGATTGTCAAAAAACTGATGACGATCACTCTGGAATTTCTGTGTGACCCGATCCAGGAGGGAGAAAGAGAAAAAAATTATTTTTATCGCTCTGTGACGATGAACTTCAAAGGGCATCCAGGAACATGATTTCATGTGACTCCGATTTAAAAAAATATGGTGGGTTTTTGGCCCAAAGTCATTTTTTTCTCAAATGAAGAAAAGCATAACTCTATTCTATGTTTTGGGAAAAAAGAAAAAACAGAAATATCCGCCTCACTGGAGTTCAATTTACATGCCAATCTCTTTTTCATTTATGCAGTGCACTTTTCATGGTTAACAACTGCTTGTCTGCATTAAGAGCGTCTGGGAAATCCCAAAAGTCAAATCCAGTTTTCGGTCATCAGATGCTTTGCTTTTGCTTTCCCCAGGTCGATCTTGCAATGATAACCTTGCATACTGGTGTGCCTAAATATGGATTCCAAATGGGGGTTACGCTGTGGTGGAGCTCATCTGATTCTGAGGCGATCGGCCTTTTGGTGCTCATAGCACATGACAGTTTGTACTCGTACGACTGTGGTTGTTGCTTCGGGAGCCACGTTTGGAATGGTCAGATGCCAAAAGTGATCGATATGATTTAGTCGGCTTTATGGCATGATATGAGCGATATGATGTAGTCAGCTTAATGGTATGAATATGAGCGATATATTTTTGTAGATGATATATGTGTGCGTGAAAGGGGGAAAGAGACGCGAAAAGCAATAGAAAGGATTTTTGTACAAATAAATATAGCGGCGAGGTCAAGCAAACGAAGGATAATATGGATGAAGGGGGGGAAATACAAGTGGAGTTGGATAGGGTTCAATTTTTTTTTTTTCTTTTTCTTCGACATGGCAGTTCTCTTGAAAGAACTTTTTTTTTTTTTTCTGGTGGTTTTTTCAAAGAGGCATACATAGGTAAGGATATAAATGTGTTGCGTGTACAGTGGTGTGTATGTATGGGGTGCATGTGTGGTGGGAGAAGAAAGGTTCTTCGAATTTGATGGGTGTGGGGACTTGTTATGAAGAGGTGTCCCATGCGCGCTTGCGTCGATAAGTTTCTCTAGTAGAGCGAGGTGATCTGTGCGGTAAGCGTCTGATGTTTTTTCGCTTGCCATCGTCAAATGGAGTACCATTATCTAAAAAGAAAGGTATCAGCGAAATGTGCATGTCATGTCATGTTATTCGGGTTGAAACTTTACCATAGTCATGCATATTGACATGCTCCTTTTTGGCCACCGACGCTGCATGCATCTGCTCATTGCGTAGGATAGGCTGAAGAATTCGCCGTCGTGCATTGATAAACCAATTGCTGATTTGGTTGACAGTGAGAGCAGTTCGTCGAGCAAGGTCAATCTTTTCATCCTCAGTAGGGTAAGGATGTCTTTTATGCTGGACCAGCCAGTTTCGGAGGAAGGCAGTGACGTTTTTTGGCAAGTTTCCACGTCGTCTTCTTAAACTGGAGCTGCTGGATGTACCGCCATTCGCTGGCTTGACAGAATGAGAATCACTGCCACTCATATTGCCATCATCCAAAGAGACTGCTTGCTCAGGAGGAGTGGATGGGGAATAATCAGAGGCGGATCCAACGTCACTATGCAGTAATGGAGGAGTGAACGAAGCACTTCGAGGAGGTAAATGTGATGAAGTGGGGGATGATCTGGTTACCAAAGTGTCAATTGACAGATGTGGCCGACACTCTGGGTCTGAAGACAAGGGGG
Source organism: Umbelopsis vinacea (assembly GCA_016758895.1). NCBI lineage: Eukaryota > Fungi > Mucoromycota > Umbelopsidomycetes > Umbelopsidales > Umbelopsidaceae > Umbelopsis > Umbelopsis vinacea. The sequence continues at coordinate 945,038 of JAEPRA010000008.1, read as the reverse complement.
AAAGATCATCTGTCAATATATGGATAGGTACCAAAAGAAAGGGATTTGCCCCCCTTTTTCATATTAATATACGTACATCGTAAGCCTGACCAGAACTCAGCGTTACGTTGTAGCATCTCGGTTGTCTTGATGAGATGAGAATCGATATCAGCGGTATAATGGTAATCTGGAAACGTTTTATAATCGTTGAACAGAACGATGGTTCTGAACTTGCGAGTCTGGGGAGAGGGGAGATGTTAAGACATAGGATGGGGAGGAGTATGTGCCAATAGAGAGAATCACTCACTCCATGCGGCTGCTGAGCGTAGCGGCTAGAGTTGTTGAACATGATATATTATGACAGGCAGCCCAAGATGAAGTAATGTGTGTAGGTTATGAAATGATGATGATGTTGTATAAAGAAAAAAAAAAGTGATCTCGCGTGCTTGTATAGCTTTATGTATAGTGGTAATATATATACTATGAAAGTATTTTTTTTTGAAGAGACCAACGCAAAGGTAGGTTGAAATGAAGGAGAAGAAAAGGCGAAAAGCGTCAAAGCAGATGACAAGTTGGGCTTTATAAAAAGGATGGCCCATGCCACATCACATCAGATGAACAAGTGCAGCTAAATTTTTTTTTTCTGGAAATCAAAAATGGCTTGGGCGTACAACCTTACAAGAAAAACTAGATCTGCCCTTTTTGAGAGCACAAGCTTTCTTGTCAAGTTCAGTTTGGGGGGTTGCGCGTAAAGTGTGGTGTCACGGTTCACATCGCCCTTTTCTCTTTGCGTTGGCTTGCCTTGTGTCAATTGTCCCCCCGGGAAAAATCCTCCCAAGTGACATATCCATCACATCAACTGAGCTATCACCATGGAAACAACATATACACAAAAGAGATCGCCTAAGATCCCGAGTCATGACCTTACTTTATCTATTCATGTCAGCTCTCTTAGCTTTCTTTCAAAATACGCTATCTATCTAACCTTTCACCTAAAATGTGTATCAGCCCCCGTAAAGTGATGCCATTACAAAAACAATCTTGGTGTTTTTTTTTTAAAAAAAGAATTATGTAGGCCTAGCAGGTGGTCACTTTTGGGGGTGGGGGAGGATTTGAGTGCAGTAGCGTCAAGAAGACAGGAGAATGACCTCAACAGTCATGAGATAGTGGATGACCTTGTTGTTGATCTCTCTTAACTCACTCACTAACGAAGGAGAAAAAGACAAAAGTGCACGGGTCCTCTTGTGGATTGACACTTTTTTTTTTTTTTTTTTTTTTTTTTTTTTCTGTCAACCACCATAACTTGGTATGTCTTTGACTTCACAAGCTAAGGCTGACTTGCCATCCATAGGCATGTTCCAGACTAATCATCTCACGATGGAGCATTGGTCAGTTATGGTTAACTTTTGGTACCTTAGTAGCTAAGGTGGCACCAAAAGACCCTCAGCTGACACAGATTTATTGGTACGTACTGGTTGAAACCCCAAAGGGGAGGCGAAGCGAAAGGAGGATCGGTAGCAAAGCTATAACATTGGAACTAGCTGCTGATCTCTCGTCTCCTTAGCGGTCTCACCATCAGCCATTTTTTCTCATGATGTGCTCACAGACACCTGGGGGAGCTTAGATAAGGAAGGGGGTTTAGGTCGGGATTGCCAATTTTCAATAAGGTGCAGCTGGATCCCTTGACACGTTGGAAGGGAAAAAAAATAAAAAGAGGAATAAAATATATTGCCACGGTACGACCCTCTTACGATTTGCTTTTCCTAAGCTTAACTTTTCCCAACCACAAGGCTGCAACGATACTAAATAGGAAGGTGAGAACTTGTCAAATGGAATTTTATATTTCTTTCGAACGATCTGCCTCACGATACCGTGCCACTGAAAGCGGCATTTTCCTCTAATGCCAAAAATTGCACGCTTGTATATTAACGTTTAAATCAAAGAAAAGAAAAAAAAAAATTTAAAAAAAAAAGTCAGCTCACTTTGGCATCTCTCTACTACTTTCTATGGTGGTGGCCTATCCGTCAGTAATAACAAAGTTGCCTATATATAGGTGAATAGTGACCTGATGATAGGGAGTTGGCAAGTAAGCAAGCAAAAAAAACAGGCTGCAGTGAGTGGTTTTACTTCTGTCACTTCTCTGCTCTGCTCTCTCTCCACGGATATGCCCTGTATGGCGACCTGACTGACCTGTCCCCCGAGCAGCTGATGCAGTGTGACACGCTCTGTGCATGGGCCTCCTCTCCCTTAGTTTGTCTATGCTGGGCTTGGGAAACTGCGTACGTACCTTATCTTATTGATCAATCATTCCCTCGTGGAACCGCCACCCTCTCTCGTTTTTTTTTTCTTTTTTCAACGCTTGACGTTTTGCCGTAAGCACAAATACCATGAACCTGTGACCCTCAGTTCCCCCGCCTTACCTTATATCATGTGGGCTGATGCAAACCCATTGGAAATGTCACTTTTTTCCTCCTTCTGTCCGTGGTCTCTCCCTTTTTGTTTCATGCCATGTGCATTTGAGCTTTTTGTTCAGTTTAATTATAAAATAAAATCAAAAAAAATCATGGATTACTTTTATGAATTGCAAAATGATGAAGGTGAACATTTTTTGAGAGAGGGAATAGGTAACAGAAAGAAACGGGGGAGGGATTGTCACTGGGAAAAAAAGTGATCGAGCGAAAGGGAATATTACAAAAAAGATGCGGGTGTTTCTTTTCAAAGGAAACAAAAAGGTTTTTTGGGGCCAAAAGGGTGTGATGTATGCGTGTAGAGGGGAATATGTATACGGGAAATAAATGAAAAATAAAAAATAAAAAAAGGGTTGGGAAGGTCATCGCAAATCATCGTCGCGATCACTGCCTCCAATGTCAATCTCTTCATCCTCATCTTCTTCGATAACAGTGGCAGACTTTTCCGATATGGGAGAAGGCACAAGCAGGGTCAACTTGGGTAAATTGGATTCGGTTGCTGTCGTTTTGCGAGTCTCAGAAGACTTGGCTGTATTGCGGCGACTGGGCAGTACAATCGTGGAGGATTTGGATATGGACCCATTCCAAGACGCGCTCTTTTTGATCATGCCAGGTGACAATTTACTACCTCCACCAGCCCATTTTCCTCCAGTGGGCCTTCGACGTCCATAGGTATGAAGGCTACGATGATGAGAGTTGTAGGTATTGCTGAACGTGCGTCGAGCGGGTCTTCGAGATGGAGGGACCATGTCATCGTCCTCATCTTCTTCGTCTTCGTCTTCATCATCGTCCTCGTCATCGTCGTCTTCCACGATGGATCGTATACCTTTGCGCTGTGATCGTTTCGTGGATAATCGCGTGGTTCGCTTCGGGGTGGCTTGGCTAGCCGAAGACCGATAGGTAAGTGGGCTACGAGCACGATTGATGATTTCATCCAAATCCATTGAACTACCGTTCTCCATGGCATCCATGGCTGCTGCTCGCATTTTCTTCATCTGTTCACGTACTTCTTCAACATCGGTATCGGTATCGGTGTCATCGTCCGATTCGACAACATCCACAAAGCTTGATGACGGTGACACCGCAGCATCGTTGTCGGGGGTAGGTAAATTGTGTCTTGGGGGGGAAGGACTGGCATCATCAGAAGCTGGCCCAGACTTGAGCGTGACAGGTGACAATACACTTGCATTCGGACTTGCAATTCCACCGCAACTGACAACGGAGATTTCTCGTTTCTTCTTTCGATGAGAATTGCTTTTCTTTTCTTCATCAAAACAACCAAGCATCGGCGCTTTGAGATTAAGAGAATGACTTGGATTATGTGAAAGTAAAAGTTGTTGCAGTTGAGCACTGTTGTTGTTGTTGTTAGGCGAGCTAGGTCCAGAGGAACTGCTGACCTGTTGGTGCGACAAGAATCCATTTTTTGACGATCCAGTGCTACTCCGAAGACTGGTCAGTGTCACAGCGGTCAGTCGACCTTCTGGTGACTTTTTGCTAACCGGAAGGGAGATCGGCAAAGGATTGGGGAAATAACTATCGATGGTATCGTTTAGAAAAGCTCCCAATTTGTGTTGAAGTGAACACGTCGCTGCCAGTGCTTGAGCGCGTCGAAGGGGGATCCAAGTGCCATGAAGTCGACTGGCCTTGTTGGGTATACGGACACGACCTACTTCCAAGCTCAGAACAATACTTCTTTCTTGCTCCGTTTCGATCCCTCCAGCCTTGAGTAAGCTAGTACCATTGATATAGCCATTATCCACTCGTCTCATCAAGAGATGTTCACCTTCCACGCCATTAGCCTCTGAAAGAACCGTGACATACACTGCAACGTTATCAATGATCGTGATGTACATGTGGGGGGTGGTCGGAACCGTCGTGGATATAATTACAGGTTGATTGGCATCTTTGGAAGGTGACGTGGGGGCAGATTCAGTGGTGGTGGGGGGTTTAGAAGGTTCTTTTTTCAAAAGTGCCTCCAAAGCTGAAAAATGGGATAGCGCCGCTTTGATATCGAGTGTGGACGATTGGTTGGTCGGTTTACCGTTAGACACAGACTTTATCGTTGGCGCGAGGTGGGCTAAATTTGGTATGGCAGCAGCAATTTGGTGAAGGGTTTGAAGGTTCAGATTGGAGATATTGAGCGTCTTGAGAATCTCAACCGCACTGAGCACGGTAGATTGAACGTTAGATGAGGCAGCGGCAACCGCCGCGGCTGTGGCTGGACTAGTGGTCATAGCAGACACCAAACTGGAAGTGGATGGAATCACGGGCGCAGATGCCCCTGTACTCGGTGCAACAGAGGAAGCAATTCGACTAGCGACATTTGGAGCAATATTTGCTTGGGTGTTGACAAAAGTCTCTGTTTTGGAATCTGCATCCTCAAATTTCACATAGCTGTCATCATCCTCGCTTTCTGAAATGTGTTCCGATGATAACTCTTCACTGCTTTCGGCGGTTGCTGTCGTCATCATGGTGGCTGTCGTGGGTGAACCGTTGGGTTGACTGTTACATTCCAATGATCTTGGGCTTGGTGGCGTTGAGACTGTTGAACTTGATATAGCTACTTCAGATAAATACATCAGAAAAAGGGTTACGATGGCACAGAAAAAAGTCGTCAAACTCAGTTTAGACTCATCGATCATTTCTCCACGGGCATAATTATAGGAAAAGCAACTAACCAAGTTTATCTGTCACATCTTGGATTTCTTTTTGATTTTCCAATCGGATAGGTTCATCACTCAACAACTTCATCAGACCAAGTGAGCTTTCAATTTCGTATTCTTCAACAAGCTCTCGCGCACGATGCAATGGTACCCTGTTAAAGATAGAGTATGTATAAGTAAAAAAGAGAACTGTTATGGCATCACACAAAAGCCTTGTATTTCCCCCACACTTACCAGGCTCCTCGACATTCACTATGCCCGCTCGTAATGGTCACAACAACATTATTTCTTTCGCTCTCAGCTTCCATATCAAAGGACCCTTTACCAAGAACCGGCTGTGCCGCTTTGCGTAACTGAGTTGCATTGACATAACCTTCGTCCAGATAAAAATGTTGACTGTTGACAGACTTTTTGATTTCAGCATTCCTCGTTCGTCGAGCAATATTGTTGTTGGAACCATCGGTAGTCGAGATAAATCGCATCACCTTGGTGTTGGGAATATCGCCAGGAGAATCAAGTTCATAAACTCGAAGATTACCAAACACTTTCTCTACGATATGATAAGGCTGTATGCGTCGTGATGAATACCCATCCTCGTCACTTGAGCCAATCGATGAATCGTCTGGTGTTTCGAGTGCCGGAGAAGACGGTGCCTCATCCACAGTATCGGTCTCCACTGGTTCACGGTGTTCAGTAGGTACGTCCGCCTGCGGATGCGTGCTACCACTATCGTCGTTTGTGGGCTTGGGTAAAAGCACCTTTTGAAGCAATGAGCTACCGCCATTCATGTTGTTCGACCGTCGCTGCTGGTGATTGCCGAGGGTCATCGATTTTCGGGCACCATTTGTCGTACTTGCAAAGTAGTTGTCGAGTTCAGATACTGAAATGGATTCGGGTGTGGCAATATTGAGAGGTACATTGTGGGCTACACATGAATTGTCGGAAAGAAAGACATTGTCAAAATCTTGATCAAACGAGTATGGTAGCCATAGATCTTGTTCGCCGAGTAAGCCATTGTTCGACTTTTTGGCATTCAACCTTGGTGATGATTTGGGGGATGTATAGGAAGGAAGGTTTAGGTGGGGAGAAGATTGAGGATCGTTGTTTTGAGGATGAGTAGATGAAGTGATAGTGGTGGTGGTGGAAGCGGTTGTATTGGTGTGTGTGACAGAAGTGGGCTTTACAGTTGTTCGACGACTTGACAATCTCTTTTCTTCAGTGATAGTAGGGGTTACATCTTCCATGACTAAGTCTCCTTTTAGCATTTCCTCATGATAATCGGAAAACTCCGAATCTGATTCTGATTCTTCTGCATTCATACGAGTAGATTGTACAAGTTGAGCAGGTGTGGAAGATGATGTTGATACTTCATTGATTGTAGAGGGTGTAATTTGACTGGACAATTCTGAAAGGGTCGAGGAAGGTACCATGGAAGATTTTCGTTGCCTCTTGGGCAAAGGTGGTACCTCGTTATCAGATGCAGGGTGCGGTGCTTCATCGTCAGCTTCATTATCACTTTCGGATCTTCGTGCGTATTGAGAGTTTGTCTTTCGTCTTGGTCGATGGGTTCGTACTGACGGCTTTTCAGATAGAGTAATGACAGGAATTGCCTTGCTAATAGACCGTTTTCTCTTGTCCATGCTTCTCGTGTGATGAACGACATCTGGCGCTGAAGGTTTCGCTTCATCTTCTTCAGAAGACAACGGTGATGAATCAGAGGAGTCAGTGCCTCTTTTTGTCGATAATCGAACAGTATGATCGGATTTTTCTTGCTCTTTCTTTGCTTTCGTACTGGATGTCAAAGAAGGTGATTCTGGTGACTTTGATTGTATGGTATCTGTCACCAAAGAGTAATTGATCTTTCGAGCGTGGCGCTGGTCTACGTGCTTCGCTAGGAGTGGCGCACGAGGTGGATTGTGTTCAGCGGCTCTTTTAAAATGCTGTGATATGCGTGATGATACAGTCGCAAATGGAGTTGCACCACTAGAAAGAAAAAAAAAAAAGGTAGCGTTAGTACATGGAGGGTTTAAGGAACTACCATCGTATCCACCGGTAACTCACCCTAAGGTAGCATATTTGTACTTTGTGATCACATTGGACAGCTCTCGAGGGGAACTTGGCTTGTTTCCGACCTTTAAGAGAGCCTTCATAATGGCAGTAAATACTTTATCTCGCGCATCGTCAGGATGTATAGACGGTAATGGCTGCTTTGGGTGAGAATGGTTCTCATTGTCGGACTGGTTGGCTGCCTGTGACAAGTCGTCATTCTTGACACTGTCGGCCATCTGGAGTGTGTCTAGAAGCGAAATGTGAATTCCACTAATTGCTTTCTGTAGCCGTTGAGGTTATGGCGCGGGACAGTTTATAAACGTCGAATATGTACAGGCTGCAACGACTTTTGACTCCAAACCAGTTTCCAAGGGATTCCTAAAGGGAAATGGGATTGAAAGAAAAAAAAAAAAAAAAAGTCCTGTCGGAATTTGAATCTTTGGTCGAGGTTGGCTGAAAGTGCCAAAATGTGTCAGTTGAAAATTTTTTTTTTCCTTTATGCTCATGCCGTAGAGTAAGTTCCTTTTGGTAGCTGTCACTTAGAATCGAGCATAGTAAAATTGAAAAGAAAGCGTAAAGCTAAACAGCATAGAAGCCATAGAGGATATTCAGCTGCACAGAGAATCGGGCTGAGTTGGGAAAAAAGTCGACTTTTCCTTGATGACACATTACCGACGAGTGAGTGCTTTGCTTTCGCCCATCCGGCCCACTCCGCTCAAGGACTGATTTGCCCAACTTTCTCATAGAACGGTGAGAGCCATCTTCCACTCTCCGTCCTTCTTTCATTGAACATGGTTTGTATAGCTTACTATTGTATTGTAATACATTACTGCAAATAGTTACGACAAACATTATCTGCAGTGTCTGATTAAGATTTGAAAAATGGGGCCCCTGAGCCGGTGGTGTAGCAATGAGACCCTACTTGATATTGTAGTCCACTTTACGCCCAAGTGATTTGTATAAGCTACAAGCAATTGAGCAATGATATGACCATTGGCGTGGATGGGGTTCACTCGGTCATAATTCCCTTTCACTCCTGAATCAAGAGCTTAAGAGTGACTGGTACTCAAAATTTTGGCAGTGCAATGTGAAACGGTTTGATGCATAGCAGGGCCAATATCATCCAACGCGAGATAAAAGTCTACAAAATCCTCTAGACTTTCAAAATGTGTTTGAAAAACGAAGAAGCTTTCATGGCCCATTTTGGCCTTTTGTGGAAAGAATTTCTTCTTCAGTCTGGTAAAGTACTAAGAAATTTGGCGACCCGAACGAAATAGCACTTGTACCAAGGCCGCAGCGCAAAGCTTATTCTCTCACGAAAAATCCTTTAGTCTATACCAATCACTTTCAATGGCCCAACAAGAACAGCCTGCTGTAACCCGATTCCGGGACTACTTGCGTATTAACACCATGCAACCTAAGCCAGACTATAAAAAGTGTGTTGATTTCCTCGCTGCTCAGGCAACCGAATTAGGTAGGTAGACAATGGTCACCATGGACCCCCGATCAAGGAAACTGAAACATATTGGATTGCAGGACTGGCATATAAGGTAGTTGAATCGGCTCCCGGCATACTTAATATATTCATCACGCTTGAAGGTACCGACCCTTCCTTGCCGTCGATTTTGCTGAACAGTCATACCGATGTTGTGCCTGTGTTCCGCGAGAAATGGTCCTGCGATCCTTTTGAGGCTGTCAAGAGAGACGATGGCTACATCTTGGCTCGTGGAGCTCAAGATATGAAGTGCGTTGGCTGGAGGTAGGCATTTGATGATGTTATATTTTGAGATCTTGGATGACATTTCCATTTTTTTTAACCCGTTCATTCAACTCAGCTATTTTGAAGCTATCCGTGCTCTTCTTGCCAAAGGATGGAAGCCAAAGAGAACGGTCCATATGTCGTTTGTTGCAGGTATGATGAGTACGGTCTGAGATTTTTTTTAAAAGTGCGCCAGTAAGCTAAACGTCAGATACAGACGAAGAGATTGGCGGACAATTGGGTATGAAACTTATAGTCAATAGACAAGAGTTCAAGGATTTGAACGTTGGTTTTGCATTGGATGAAGGCATTGTTAGTATACACCTCATGAAGCAAATTTCTGGTTGAATCGAGTGTTAAGACTAAACGATTGCTATGCAGGCTAGCGAGAAAGATACTATTCGAGTCTTCTATGGCGAGCGAGCGCCATGGTGGGTCAAGGTTGTATCAACTGGTCAAACGGGTCACGGATCGCAATTGATCATTGAAGACAATGCGACACTCAAGTTGGTAAGTTCATGTTCAGTTGTGTTCTTGATATCTTATTCAACCATATAGCTCAACCACTTTTATTCACTGCGACATAGATGAAAGTCATCAATAAATTTATGGACTACCGTGCAGATCAAGAGTACAAACTGATCCATGGTATTGACGGACGTAAAGTTGAGTTGGGAGACGTCAACACTATCAATCTCACTATGCTTAACGTAAGTAATTTATTGATTTTGCTGTGATACCTGTACAGAAATTCATCGCCTTCTTGTAGGCCGGGGTACAATTCAACGTTGTCCCTCAGGACGCTTGGGCTGGTTTCGATATAAGAGTGTCACCTAGAACCGACATCACTGAATTCAAGAACATGTTGATCGAAATGGCAGAGTCTGAACCTGGGTAAGAAAAATCGGTAACTTCCTGCTGAGCTCTGATAGACAGTATACTCAATTTTCTCTTCACAGCGTGAAACTAGAATTTGTAACTTTCTTTGGTTCTAACAAACTCACTCCGATCGATGATGGCAATCAATGGTGGGAAACTGTCAGTAAGGTTGCCAAACAACAGTAAGTGTTTCACACTAGCATCGACCATCTTGGCAGTTTATAATTGCTCATTCTAACCCCGATATAGCAATATCCAACTAGAGCCTGAAATTTTTCCGGCCGCGACAGACAGTCGCTACTTGCGTGAAATTGGTATTCCAGCCTTTGGCATTTCATATCTCAAGAATGTACCTATCTTGTTGCATGACCACGATGAACGTATTCACGAGGATCAATTCCTTGAAGGCATTCCCTTCTATTCTAGCTTAATCGAACAGTTGGCAGAACTTTAAAAAAAAAAAAAAAAAAGGTGCAATAATATATATGTGTATCCAAACATAGTTTTATTTGTTCAAAGCAATTTAAAGAATCATTCGCTCTTACTTAATGAAAAGTGTTTGGCATGGGCATTTACAAATATGGGTTTACGGGCATACCGTTTAGTTGCCGCCACGAAGACGAAGGACAAGATGGAGAGTGGACTCCTTCTGGATATTATAATCAGAAAGAGTGCGTCCGTCCTCAAGTTGCTTACCAGCGAAGATAAGACGTTGTTGGTCCGGAGGAATACCTTCCTTGTCTTGGATCTTTTGCTTAACGTTATCAATGGTGTCAGAAGACTCAACTTCAAGAGTGATGGTCTTGCCAGTCAAAGTCTTGACGAAAATTTGCATACCACCACGAAGGCGGAGAACAAGATGGAGTGTGGATTCCTTTTGGATGTTGTAATCAGAGAGAGTGCGTCCGTCCTCAAGCTGCTTACCAGCGAAGATAAGACGTTGTTGGTCCGGAGGAATACCTTCCTTATCTTGAATCTTTTGCTTGACATTGTCAATGGTATCAGATGATTCGACTTCAAGCGTGATGGTCTTGCCAGTCAAAGTCTTGACGAAAATTTGCATACCACCACGAAGGCGGAGAACAAGATGGAGTGTAGATTCCTTTTGGATGTTGTAATCAGAGAGAGTGCGTCCGTCCTCAAGCTGCTTACCAGCGAAGATGAGACGTTGTTGGTCCGGAGGAATACCTTCCTTGTCTTGGATCTTTTGCTTGACATTATCAATGGTGTCAGAAGATTCAACTTCAAGTGTGATGGTCTTGCCAGTCAAAGTCTTGACGAAAATTTGCATACCACCACGAAGGCGGAGAACAAGATGGAGTGTGGATTCCTTTTGGATGTTGTAGTCAGAGAGAGTGCGTCCGTCCTCAAGTTGCTTACCAGCGAAGATAAGACGTTGTTGGTCCGGTGGAATACCTTCCTTGTCTTGAATCTTTTGCTTGACATTGTCGATGGTATCAGAAGATTCGACTTCAAGTGTGATGGTCTTGCCAGTCAAAGTCTTGACGAAGATTTGCATACCACCACGAAGGCGGAGAACAAGATGGAGTGTGGATTCCTTTTGAATATTGTAGTCCGACAATGTGCGTCCGTCCTCAAGTTGCTTACCAGCGAAGATAAGACGTTGTTGGTCCGGAGGAATACCTTCCTTATCTTGAATCTTTTGCTTGACATTGTCAATGGTATCAGAGGACTCAACTTCAAGTGTGATGGTCTTGCCAGTCAAAGTCTTGACGAAGATTTGCATACCACCACGAAGGCGGAGAACAAGATGGAGTGTGGATTCCTTTTGAATGTTGTAATCAGAGAGAGTGCGTCCGTCCTCAAGCTGCTTACCAGCGAAGATGAGACGTTGTTGGTCCGGAGGAATACCTTCCTTGTCTTGAATCTTTTGCTTGACATTGTCAATAGTGTCTGATGATTCTACCTCAAGGGTAATGGTCTTGCCAGTAAGTGTTTTTACAAAGATCTGCATGTTTCTAAGATAGCCGGTTTGTTAGAATCAAGGAACTTTGAGGAATTTGTGTGTGAAAAAGTCGACTGTAGAACTTACTTTGGTGGTAAACAGGAAAGAGATATGTAACCGGCTGATAAATCCCTGACGATAATATATACGTCGTGCTTGGCGCAGTCGACCAGTAAGATTTAAGCACCGATGCTGGTTTCATGTGACTGCTTCGAAACAGCTGGTCAGGTTCGAGCACTTTCCGTGATTTGGGCCTCTCACGTTGCTTCGATATTGGAATACTTTTTTCCTTCTCCCAGATGGCCGTTACTGTAAAGCACTGCATATATTGTTTCGACGTCTTGGCTGCTCACTTCGAAGGAAGAGAGTCTATTCCTCCAGAGTTTGACGATAACGAATAGTAAGTATTACAAAATCTCCGTTCTCCCGCTGGGTGAGAAACTGACCACGTCAAGCATAGCCCTCTCTTTGTTACCTGGAATATTCGAAAGCATGGCAGCTATCGACTTCGTGGTTGTATAGGCAATTTTGATGCTATGCCGCTGCATTCTGGCTTAAAGCAATATGCACTCACCAGGTAAGTTAAGAAACTGAGTACTAAATTGGAGGATCACTTGTCCTGTTCCCCTTAAACTACGACTAACGCCACCCCAACGCACAGTGCTTTACATGACCGTCGATTCAACCCTATCTCACGAAAGGAACTACCGCTATTGTCATGTGGTGTATCATTACTGACCGATTTCGAAAAGGCAAAAAACTATTTGGACTGGGATGTAGGCACGCACGGTATTTGGATAGAATTCGAGGATGACAGTGGTCGTAGACGGACTGCAACATACCTGCCAGATGTCATACCAGAGCAAGGATGGGATAAAATAGAAGCTATAGATTCGTTATTACGTAAAGGCGGATTCCAGGGTCGTATCACGTCTTCTGTACGGGATTCAATACGCCTCAAAAGATACCAAAGCTCTAAACTAGAGGTGACGTATGATGAGTATGCTACCTACTTGGAAGAGAACGATGTACAGCAGTATCCGTCAAAATTGTCAAAGAAATGAGAAAAAAATAAAGGCCATTTGTCGGAGTTGAACTCGATTTCAGAAAGTCCTCGTTGAAATGTGCCTGAAGTGAATGGACTGAAGTTGTGGCTGACACGTTCATTGACCATGGATGATGATTATGAATCCGTTCTGCTGGTAGTGAGGGAGTGCTATGGTAAGATTGAAAGCTGTATGGCCAACATGTACATAAGTTATGCGAACTCATAACCCCTATTGTTCCACTTTGCAGTCTATAAGATTCCGCCAAGAACCACTGCTAGAGGATACCGGTAAGTTTTCGCCAAGTTGGGATGTCGAATGGAAGTCGTCAACAAAATCTAATCAAACATGTATGGATATAGTGCTGCAGAATGGGGTGATATGCAGGCTTTTCTATGGAAAGGAAGGCTAAGGATCATCGCCCAAGGGAAAAAGTGCAGTGTACGCTTGGAGGATAGTGCCTCTGGTAAGGCCTGGAAAGATCGACGTAGATGGAGTATGCATCAGCTGTCTGTTTTTTAATAGTTTTGATTATGTTAGGTGATCTATTCGCAATCTGTCCTTATGATCCAAACGATACCAGCTCTGTCGAGCCGGTTTTAGACTCCAGTCGCTATTTTGTTCTTCGCATCGAGAATGAAGGTACGTCCATCGCGTCCAAGTCCCTACAACCGTCCGAGCACAGATAATAATTTCATCACTGGCTGATTTAGGTCGCCACGCGTTTGTCGGTATGGGTTTCTTGGAACGAAGTGAAGCTTTTGACTTTAACGTTGCGCTACAGGATTTTGTAAAGTAAGTTAGCACGACAATGACGCATTTTGGGAAGTGGTAGTTGAACTCATCGTTATAAAGGCAAATCAATGCAGAGAAAGAAGCTCTCACTAAGCCAAAAGAAGATGAAGCATCCAAAAAGGATTATAGCTTGAAGGAAGGCGAAACTATCAGCATCAACATCGGAAAGGCAGGCGTAAGTTTTCGATAAACTATAACCATCTTAATATTCATGTTGCTGAAAAACACAATGAAATAGACGCGGCGGACTCGACCAAAAGCAGCTGGCCAAGATTCTGGTTCTGGAGGTTTGTTTCAAGCAGATCTTATGTTAAAGAAATATAGTGTACAAGTGTAGGTTTCTAATATCATCACCTCACTTAGACCCTGTACCGTTCTTGCCACCTCCGCCATCTGCAGCTCAAGTAAAGCGCCAACAACAGCAAACCAAGTATTGACCAGAAGTTTATCCATTACACTAGTCGTGCGCATACTACTGAGTTATATCACTGGTTCATAAACTTTAAGTCGCTTGCGAAGTAACAATAAAAGAAAAATGAATACACTGCCTGGTTGGAAGTACTTGGAAATATGGCGAAGGTCACGGACCGAGCACTATCAGTGCATTATACGAGATATAGAGGACAGCCTATTGAGATTGTTGGACAATGATGGATTTGCGAATAACTGCGAATGGTAACCATCAGATGTGTATCCACTGTTTCTACCAGGCAGCACATGGTGTACGGTTGCGTATTGTTCCAAACTCGGCTTCGAATCTGACGCCCAACGCTAGGTATTAGGTGCAATCAACGATATTACGAGAAAGCATTTCACATCAGAACAGAGGACTGTTCAATGCAAAAGCAATTCAAACCGTTGTAAAAGGTAGACACACTGCTCCTACAGAGTACCCATATCAACATGGCTTTCTTTTTATTTGCGCAAAATAATTTAATCTTCCTACAGGGAACAGAATGTGTTTTGAGATGTATTTATATGATGAGAAAAGACGTGTCGTTGCTTTGAAACTTGATCAAAACAGACGAGGACTGTTCGTTTGCTTGAACTGCGCTGAAGGCTGCCACCCATAGTCGTCGCGACAATCTCTGTTGTGCAAATGGATTTTACGTTGGCATAAATTGACCTGATCAAGGTTTGAGAAGATACAATAATATCATTCAAGATCCATGCAAGCAAGGTGCCAAGTGACGGCTTTTTTTTGAATGATGGGGCTATTTTTCGGGACGCATTTGGTTTCCTAAACTTTGATCAGCGAACAAATTGTAGACAATGGATAACGCAGGTACATGTCCTCGCCTTTAGGAATTCAGAAATATCTTTTAGAAGGTGAACAATGACCGAAAAGAGGGTCATTGCGGTACCTGAAGATCAAACAATGGGAGTATGAAAATATAACTAATTCCCCTCTTGCTCACACCTGCACCTATTTTCTTTCACTGTAGACGATTCGCTCACACTCAAACTCTCGAATCTTCAAAATGCAAGTAAGTACCGAGCACTTTTTCTTCCTGACACGCTCGATATAGTGTCACGACCTTCTGACATGTCTCCCACTAGCTGCGGATGACAACTATTCCAACTTGATCGAATCTAGCCATGTTGTGCAGGTCAAGCTGGCAGATTTGCAAGCTAATCCTGATTCCCCGCTTTACTCTGCCAAGTCTTTTGATCAGCTTGGACTGTATGTGTATTTTAACCTGTGTGTTGCCGTCGTGAAAACGGTATCCATTGTAAACTGACCGCAGAACTCCGACGCTCTTTGTTCACTTGCAGTAATCCCGAGCTTCTCAAGGGTTTATATGACATGAAGTTTACCAGACCATCAAAAATTCAAGAACGTGCACTTCCTTTGCTGCTTGCTAATCCGTCGGTTGATTCTCTTTTTGTATGATTGTATATTGTGTTCAGCAAACTGATTGAATCCATAGGCCTAGAAACATGATCGGTCAATCCCAGTCCGGAACTGGAAAGACGGCTGCGTTTGTTTTGACGATGCTCAGTAGAATCGATCCAGAAATCAAGGCACCACAGGCAAGCAAAAATGCTAAAGATGATGTACGAATATCGTATTTCCTACAGATCACTAACCCCGGTGCATTAGGCTATATGTTTAGCACCTACCAGAGAACTTGTTCGACAAATTCTGGATGTTGCGTCTCAAATGGGAAAATTTACCAACATCTCAATGGCGGCTGCGGTCAAAGATACCTATAAAAGAAATGCGAAAATGGATGCTCAATTAATTGTGGGAACTCCAGGAACCACCATGGATCTCACCCAGAGAAGACAAATAGAGACACGCCATGTTCGTATCTTTGTACTGGATGAAGCTGATAATATGTTGGATCAAAATGGACTCGGTGACCATAGCATACGTGTTCGAAAGTAAGTGATCTGTCAAAGAAGCATGATGTGGTATCTGACTTGCTTAGTTATTGCCATACTGATCTGGGGTGCCTGTTAGTATGATGCCCAAGACTTGCCAAATTGTACTGTTCTCCGCTACCTTCCCTGATATCGTGCGTTCCTTTGCCGTACGATTTGCTCCCAACGCCGATGAAATTGCTTTGCGACAAGAAGAGTTGAGTGTAGATGGAATCAAGCAATTTTACATGGACTGCAATAGTGTAGAGCACAAGTACGAAGTCTTATGCAGTCTTTATAATCTCTTGACTATCAGCCAGAGTATTATTTTCTGTAGAGTAAGTGCGTTACAAACGGCATAAGCGATATTTGGATACATATCTAATCCAATCGGCTTCTCTATAGAGGAAGGACACTGCAGATGAGATTGCAAGACGAATGACAGCAGATGGCCACTCGGTCGTTTCGTTGCACGGAAGCTTGGACAGTGAAGAACGTGATGCAGTCATGGATGCTTTCCGCGAAGGACATTCCAAGGTTCTCATCACCACCAACGTTGTGGCTCGTGGAATTGATATTCTTCAAGTAACACTTGTCATCAACTACGACATGCCGCTGACCAAGGAAGGACGACCAGATGCAGAAACATATTTACATCGTATTGGTCGCACGGGCCGATTTGGCAGAACAGGCGTTAGCATTAACTTTGTACACGATCATGATAGCTGGCAGCAAATGCGTGAGATGGAAAGTATCTTCCAAAGACCTATTACAATGGTTCCAACCGACGATTGGGAAGAAGTGGAAAAGTTGTTGAAGAAAGCTATGTAATTGAATGGCATGGATGTATAATATCTTTTCTAATTAATATCCACATCTACTCTGGCTTGACTAAATTGCATTGAGAAAAAATAAAATAAAAAAGTCATTGTACAAAATTCTCGCATTACGATACGGTAAAATTATCAAGTTGAACGCACTTTGCTAATTCAAATTATCGTCCTGAATAAAATTGCCATGCTCTCAACCTTGCCATGTCTAACTATTATGATTGGCTGCAGGTGTCTCACTTTTACTATGTAAACCTATCCACATTCCCTAGCCTCAAAACCCCCCACGTAATGCATTCTCCTCCTCCTCACCTCCTACCCCATCTTTTACCTTCCTTCCCCTGCAGTGGCGCATACGCACTGCATACCCAGTAAAATCGTTTTGGACAACATTGTGCCTCCTTAGCAGTATCTAATTGGCACTGAACCTATGGCTCCTTGTACCTGTTACTTTTCTTAGTGGCCGACTTGAATGCTTTCATCAAGATGAGGGGCGCAAGGGTATCTAATACAATCCGTAATTCATGCACGCTTAATGTGTATCATACATTACACTTACTATTTTTAATCACGATGTAAGTAATACAAAAAAGCTGTTCACTAAATGGGGGAGTAAATGAATATGCTCTTGGTTGGAAAAGTAGAGCGCTATGAAGGGGAGGGGGAAACAAGGTAGTAATGTAAAAGTGAAAGATATAAGACTTTTTAACTACATATTTTTAACATGTTGAACGATATTTTCAATCGAGTAAAGTAATGCGGGGGGGAAGGCGCGTACAAAGAGGAAATTGGGATTTAGAACTCCATCAATAAAGCGGCGATGAGTGAGGTGGCAACAGTGGATGAAACAACGAAAGCTGTGTTAGAAGTAAAGGAGCTTCCAGCGCTCATTGCAGCGTTGACGACCTGTGATCCTTGTGATCCGGTGGGTACAGTATTGCCGGTAGCTTGAACGGCAATGGAAGAGTTAGTGTTGACACCAGTAGCGACACTAGCGCTGACATTGGGCTTTGAGCCTGTAAGTGGGGAAGTGGCCAAGGTCAATCCAAATTCCTTTGCGACAACCTGGCTTCTTGCGGCGACCCACTGCAAAAGACCCCATTGACCAGCACCATCACCGCCAACAGCGGAATTGACAGGTTCGTAGACGTTTTCAAGGAATTGTTGGTAAGTCCAGTGATAGTTGACACCAGGTGATCGTTGAGTGATGTTGCGATCCCAAGCAACCTCAGGCTTCAATCGCTCTTGTACAGCCAAAACTCGGTTAGCAAGGGTGGCATTGTTGAACAATTGGGTAGTGATGTCCTTGAGGTATGTTTCGAAAGTAGTCTTGACGGTTGGGTTTTGAAGCAATTTGTTGATCATGACTGCCTCGGGATAAGTAGTGGGCCAAGTGGTGTAGCTCTTGTCAACAAAGTCCAAAGCTGCAGGTATGCTTAGACCAAAGGTGCCATCGAAATCTGTCAACAAGCAAAAAAAAAAAATTGGACACGTTAGTCATTGTCGTTCAATTTGGAATACGAAAATAGAGCAGAATTCGGCATATTCTAATTAAGACAATTAAATGCAGCTAAAAGGAGAAAGAAAAGAAGCGTACCTTGAGGAAGATAATACCATTTTCCGTCCTTAGGGTCTTGGTATGCGCCATCATTGGTCTGTCCCATCCAATAAGCATCCCAGCTTCCGGTAAGGTATTCCATGACCATGAAGCGGAGGAAATTATCGACTTCAAAAGTATTGGTGAAATTTTGAACGGCAGCATCATTTGTAACATCCAAATTTTTCAATGCGAGGGAAGGACCAGCCAATGCGGTGGCATCTTTGGGGCTGTCAGGGTTAGGAATGAAGGAAGAAAAGCCATCGGCGGTTTCCTTGTCGTAATCGAATGAAGCACCGGTACTACCATCGTAAAGAGGGCCATTCGATGATGGTGCAGATCCTCCGTAAAAGACAGCATCGATGAAAGAGTATTGAATAACATCATCGACAAGGTTAAAGGTACCATAACCGTCTTTGTTGATATAAATGCGAACATAGTTGGCCTGGTTGCTATAAGCACCAATGGCATAGAGAATATCAGCGTATAACTTCTCACGCATTTGAGTAGGATCCAACTCCATGTTGCGAGCTTTCATCCAACTGCGGCCGTAAAGAGTTTGACCCTCAGGCAAGCTCCATTCCCAAGTTTGCTTGGCTTCATTCTTCTTACCACCGGGATGGTGGACACCAAAAGAGCAGTTTTCAAAGACCTTAACTTCATCGGGACCAATGAAGGTATATTTTACGGGGATTTTCTGAGCGGGTACAGTTGAGACCAAATTTTGAACCTGAGAGTCGTCTCCTGTGATGAAAATGGTCGGGAAATAATTATCATCGAAGGCTGGAGTCTTGGATCCCATACGAGACCATGAACCGCTTGTGATGGGGTTGGGCAGGGCAGGAAGGTTGGCATAGGTGACTTCACGACCATAGAAGTCGTTCATGGTCTTTGAAGCTCCAGAGTCTAAAGTTCTATCGAAACTCTCGGACTGACCATTCACGACATACTTGTAGGATGCGCTGGCATCAAGATTGGCTGAACCAGTGTAATAAGGGACATCTGGGTCAGAAGCGTTTAATGAAGTGCTCTGACCACCGATGGACACTGCGACACTAGTAGCTTCTGGGGCTACCACTCTGAAAGTTACAGTAGCTGCATTGACCGCCAAGGCGAGACTCGCTAGAGAGAATAGTGTTTTCATTTACAGACCAAGCAAGTAATGAAGGGAGAACTTGACAATGATAAAAATTTCGGGGGTAGGCGACCTTTATAAAGGGGAGTTTTGAAAAAAAATCGTGGTCTCACGTGTAGGACATTGGCATACCGCTGGCTTTCAGCTAAGAATAGCAAACACCCACTTTTTCCGTACGTTCTCTACATAACAAAATCCCATTTAATTGCTGTCTAATTCTGGTTTCCATCCAACCGATACGTATTTTTGAATTTATCTCAACTTTCTGTTCATAATATTGCCTTTGGAAAATCACCTTCACCCCTCCCCCCAACTTTTGCCCTGAAATAGAAGAATGGACCGCGCTGCGTTTTTTTTTTTTTTTTACGAAACATAGATTTTCTTTGCGATTACGAGCAAGGGGGTTTACCTGATTCAACGGAGACGCATGTTCACTTCACCAGATGAGACGTAATTATTCGCTAACATGTTTCTACTTGCTGAGGCTGTACAAATATAGCCGCCGCACAGATGGCTGCCGATGCCTGGTAACCCAGTTGAGAGGGCAGAGTCCCGATCAGGAATGTGGCGTGACTGGTGTGGACTTTTGGGTTTAGTGCTGAAAGCATTGGATATTTTATTGCAATGACATATTACAGTTGTACAACTTGCAAACCTTAATTTTCAAGGTCGCTAAGATCTGGGCCATCATCAAAAATCCCTTCATCAATATCTTCGTCACTCCATACCACTCTCTCTTTGAGTGTTGGCGATCCTGCGCGGGCAACACCTTTAAAGACCTCGGGTACCTGCTCAAATTGAGTCTCAGTGTCAAAGGACGTAAAACTCGAACAAATTTTTTTGGTTTCGTTCCGGCCTGATCGGACACTAAAACCCGCGTCTCTTACCTTGGGAGAATAGGGTGGCAATTGATTGTCATTCATTGGCTGCAAAGCCGACTTCAAATTATGTTCGCGAACTTTGTGCAATATACTGTCGCTTGCATCGTTCAATCCTGCTTCTTCCAAATGACTTCGAATTCTCTTTCTGCGGTTGCTTGGCGTACTTTCCATATGCGCGGTGGGATGTCGGTGAGGAGTTGAAAACTGTGTCTTTGGTCGATTACGTGGCGTGGTGGAGGGTGTCTTGGTAATTCGTTTCTCCCCCCCTCTCTTTGGGGTGTCAAGTACTTCAGACGACGCCCTCTTGGTACCTCTTGTAGACTGAAATTTTCATCGGATCATGTATTAGATTACATGCCGCGGTTGGCGACTGATACAGACGTACGACAACTTACCCTTGCAGGTTTTGCTTGTTCCTGTTCCTCTTGCTCATCGATCGTTTCAGTGTATGGCTTGCCAAAAACACAAAATGCCTCCCCATTTGTTTCTGCGTACTCTTGCAATGCCGACCTGAGCTCCCGTTTAACCTACATATTGCAAAATATTGATATAACTTCGCGTTCATTCAAAACGACATAGTGGTCTGAGCCCTTACCTTCGGTAACTCTCTTGCCATTCGTCTTCGGAACTTCTCTTCGCGGAGAAGACGGCCCGGGTCTCTTTGACCTTTACCAAAGAGTCGATTAGGGTCGGACATTGATGCCTATGGAAAAATATAGAGTGAGCTATATTGAAGTTTAAATCTCGGCAATATACTATAAATACAAACCTCAAATTGCTTAATTTCCTCTACCAGGCGCATATGCTTTTCCACTCTTTCAAGGATATGTTTCTGATCTTCAATTAAGATATGTGTCCGAGTAATTTCCTTTTCGTGTGATTCCAGTATTTCATCAGCGACGCTCTCTAAAACAATTGAATATGGTTAAGGTTTGCCTGAACATATGCCGGTGGGAAAATTAATTTTTTTCAACAATGTACCTGTATAGGCAGGTTTGAATTTCTGACGTTGTTCGTCACTGTAATAAAGTTGATCCCACAGCATTTCTAATTCTTGTCTTGCCCTTCTTATGAATTCCTCCATTCGCTCTTGCTTGATAACGGTCAATCGTTGCAATTCGTTTTCAAGCTGCAATGTTATGTTTGAATGGTTAATCTGATGCACAGAATGTGGATCTATTTTGTATATATTTACCTTCTTCACGTTTTCCTCTCTGAGTCCGTAGTTCTCATCCTTAAAAACCTCCCTAGTCGCCTCATCAATGCTAAGAAGATCCCAGATTTTCATAATTTGGTGTAACAGCTCATCCACTCGGAATTCTCGCTCGCTCCTGAATTCTGTCAACTAAAGAATGTGGTTGTAGGTCAGAAATAGGAGCGATTTTCATCAAATTAGTTCCCAGGGTTCTGGTTACTTACTGATTCTAGCTTTTGAACTATTTCCTCAAGCTTTGCAGGGGATACAAGTGGTATTAGAAGCATGTTCTCAGTGTCTTCATCATCATCGTTGTTCAATGCCCATAGTTTCCGTAAGGTCTGATCCAGATCGTCCTTAGCAGTAACACCCAATGTATTCCAATGCTCTTGTATTTTTCGATTCAGATCCTTGACCAATGTAGCTCGTCGATCCTACAACAAAAACAATGGGGTAAGTCACCCATTACACGCCTTGTTTGACGATCACTAATGAAAAGCGAAACACGTATATACATATTCAGCTTCACATCTGTCGATTTCTTGTTCAATATGCTGTATAGCTAGTTCTGATACATCTGCATCCTCGTCATCAATTGGCTCGCATTCGACGAAGTCTACTAATGCCTCTCGCAAATCGTTGATATGATTATGCAGACCTGAATATGGAATGTCGATATGAGATGGTGGCAGGAATTGGCTTTTATGCTTTAACTAACAACAAACCTCTGAGACCATCAAGTTTTGCTTCATATTTCTGTAAAAATAGAAATGATCAATTCGCGCTCTGTGAATACGGCTAACATTATTTTTAAAAATGAGCCCATACTCTCTGGTATATTTCTTCTTTATCGCAAAGCTCTGATAGCCAAGTTAGAAGTGGTTGCTTTGGCTTTTCCAGAACGTCTTCATCAACATACGTTCCCATAAGTCGTTTGTAGCGTGCTACATTGCTGAGAGCGTCGTGGCATTTTCGCTTTAATGATTCCCTTTCTTCTGTAATTGTCTTCGTTTGTTGATTCATTATGTGGACGAAAGACTCGAAAAGGGACTGAGTATTCTCTCGACGAGCTTTCTCAGATGTCCCGATCTCTTCATATATGAGGCTGATCTTCTCGCAATGAGACACAATGTAGGTGAGAAGCTCATCCATGTCCATTTCGAAGGAAGTTGCGGAGTGTGATACTGTTCAGTAAACGCGAGACAAACGCGTCAAAAGACTTTCCCTAAAATTTTAGTCACGTGCTTCGACTTCCAACTGCCTCAACCATAGCCAATACCTCAAAGGTCTGGTTTGTAACTTGCATACTGTCGACGACCTCTGTTACATTCGCAAGACTGTACCAAATTACTATAAAAAATGGCTTATATACAGATATTGACTCTTATTCACACACATACCATGATGTACCTTTATTTATCTGGCTCATATAGAAACTATGTCTATAAGGTCAGCTTTTACATATAGTGGTGGATGATAGAAATCTTTTTAGGGAAGATGACGCTCAGAAGCTTCTCTGTGTTTTCTTCCATCTCTACATCTGGGAATATATCTTCAAGCTCTCCTATAGATTTTCGCCCGAACAAAACTTGTAAGAAAACTAAAGGTGGGAAATACGCAACAGTAGGGTCCTCCAATTGATCACGCTTAACGTATGGGAGAGTGTTGACGATGACGCCGTTCTCGATGTGCAGTTCGAATCCAGGATACCTTGGTGTGTACATTGATACCTTGACCGAGCCTGTAAAGTTCTTGTGAGTGAGTGAACTCTTTAAGCGTAAGTTTAGCGCCGGGAGGATATGCTTTATGAATGTGCTTAGGTCAGGGACACGGTAATAATAGGAGGGATCTTCATATGGAAGCTTTGCAAAGGTGCGCAGGTGAGATGGAATGGCTTCCACAACAGGGTGCCAGCGTGATACGTGCCATCCCAACGATGTCAATTGTTGGAATCGCTCTTCATCCACTTCACACTTTGCAAAAGTGACAACGTTACGCATGGCAGAAAATAGGACCGTCGAGATATCAATGTGTGAAGCGAATCCTATCTGGTAGATACCTATTAAAGTTCTGTCCCTTTCATCTCCAAAACCTGTAACAACGCAAAATCCAACCACATTATCAGATTCATCTTCGAATATGAGCACATATTTGCCCACCACGTGAGCTTTATCAGTGTCTTGACGTTGCATGTCCTCAATCTGACCCTTGATCCAGACTTCTGACAATGGAACGTGGACTGCACCACCATGGCCATGAGCTTTATCGAACTCTAACATAGTTGGAATGTCGTCGATAGTTGCACGGCGATATTTCAAACGCTCGACGCTGCCCTTGTCTAATTGTGGTATCGATGACAGCCACACCTTGCTTCTCTTGCCATAGTCGACTCCGTATTCGTATCCGAACTGTCGATAGTACTGTGTCCAATATCAGTCAGTGTGAGCGCCTATACACTATGGTGATCAAAGTTCTACTTTACCCAATTAATACCGTGGATGACTTGGACCATGGTACCATCCTCTTTGCTTCGAGCATGCAAAGCGTCCATAATATGATTCATTATTCGTTTTCCTCGATACTCTGGCGCGTTTCTTACACCTACCCAAGCTGGTCTGCCTATTTAAAGCTAGTGAGTACCTCTCACTCATAAACTGCTTGAAAACATAGTTTAAAGTGCTTACCAGCATTGAATGGAATGCCTTCATAGGTCTGCATCTCCTGCCAATAACTTGTACATGCAATGACTGGATCACCATCTTTCTTGGTATCAACAACAACCAGGCAGTCATCACTCGTCATGAGCCCACCTTCCCCGACCATGATCTTTCGGTATCTTTCACCTAGGGATTCTACTTTCGTATCTGGAGTGGAAAAGACTTCTACAACAAGGTCAGGGACTTTTTGAAGATCGTCCGGTGTAGCCCACCGCAAGAGTAAACCGTCTGAAAGATCCTTTTCAAACATTTTGAAGGTGAGTTAAAAAAAATAATGTGAAGTAGCCTGTTCGTTCCCACTTACAGTATTTATACACAATCCGCCACAAAGATTGTTACCCCGATGGGGTGGGTATGTTTATGGTGTTGGTTCGCACACTGACTTCGCAACATATATGCGCAGCGGTTCTCCAGTGACTTCAGTTGTAATAAAGAATGACACATATCCCATTTGATTTTCCACTATCCAGATTTGTTCATGTCCGGCCTTGGTAATTGGATTATAAAGGTTTGTTACCACCCCAAATATTAATCAGCTAAGTGTGTCATTCGGACTCACAAATGTTGGTAAAATAGACTCCGCTCTATGAGTATAAAGTTTGGGAAATGCCATCAAGTAACAAAGGAAGCCGGGGGTCGGTGACTCCGGAATATCGCTAGAAGTCACTTTTAAGTGAGCTCTTGGATCGAAACCAAGCACTGTCTTTGAATTATATTCGCTTGCTCTATAGAACACCTCCATGGGTTTTCGTGTACCTCGAATTGTTCATTTTTGAGATGTACTTTCAATGCGATAATGAAAAAAATACTGGTGGCGTATAACTCACCTACTCTATTCACCGAAAGCAACTTGTAACAGCTAGGTAATAGCTCATAAATGCCTTCTCCATGCGTTTTTCGCAAATACATAACTTACCTATGGCTTGTAAAGAATTACCTGGCTGTTCTTGAGTCATCAATGACGGTGCTATTTGACATAAAGTTGCTTCACAAATGCATCATTTCCATCCATTTAATGACTGATGATTAGACGCATAATAAAAATATACAATCTATCATTTTCAAGAGGACCATGCGGTTTGGGTGTCAAACGAGTTTGAAGCAAAGCCGCAGCCTGTGACTGCGATTTGGAGAAGACCAACCAACCACTTGCGAAGGCGCGTTGTCTGATTTCACAAGTTATATTCCAATGACTCCGGACATACCCAACATTGGCTCCTGGCTTGACGCCCTGAAACAACACAGCATATTTTCCCTTTCAGAAAAGGAGCATGAAGATTGGAAATACTGGGAAGATTCCGGTGACGACTTCTCGAACAAATTGCCTGCGACCATGGTCATTCGTGACGGAGATCTGTTTGTTGCTGTTGGCTCGACAATAAGAGCTCTCAATCTCAACCAATTCAAAAACCTTTGGGTGAAATCGATTCAAGAAGGAGGTCGTTTTGCTGACTGGATTCATCAATTTCCTTACAAGGTATGAAGCTATATCTGTTTAGCATAGCGTCTTTTCTGATGGTTTTTTTTTTCCTAATTGTTTTGATATCAAAGGTACTGCAAACACCAGCAGTAACGTATAGAATTATCTCTTTGCAACTCAACGGAAATGGACGTCTTTTATCGGTTTCTGGGGAGCGAGACTTGACAGTAGTCATCTTACCACGTTCTGGACTTCGAAGCACTCGCCTGGCGCATGATGCAGACGAAGGGGAACATATAGAAGAAATCTCCTGCCGAACGCTGACAGTTGGACGATACTATCATGGAAGACATCCAACTAATCAGATTTTAAAAGCACTCTGGCATCCTCTGAGTGAATCCAAGACACATATCGTTGTTCTGGCCTCTGATAGCATACTCAGAATGTACGATCTCGGTCAAAACTTAGACGAGCCAGAACAATCATTCGATATATCTCCAGCCACCACCCGGTTTGTTCACAAGTCGAAGAAGAAGTCGTCATATTCTGCAGAGGATATTGCCGACGATCGCGAGGATGCTGTTTCATTCTGTTTCGGGGATGCCGATGAGGCGACTAATGGTTGGGAAGCTTTCTCGATCTTCTATGTTCTTCGAAACGGTCACATTTATGTGTTATGCCCAGTACTTCCTTACAAAAGTGTAGCTAGGAGAAAGCACATTGAGGTACTGGCTGGTCTTGTCAGTGTCAAATTACAGCATGCACAACAACTTGCTCGTGATGCGCAAGGTGCAAGCGACTATGCACAAGTCGACCTTTATCGAAAGCAAGGTATATGGGTGAGAGAAGTATTGACATCTGCTCACTCTCATGCCACCCCCAGCACGCTGGACTCAATCTCTGATGTGAATCTTCGATTTATGGATCAAGAATTTGTCACCATCATGCATCAGAATCAAAGCAATCTTGGGGATATATATCGACAGGGTCCATTCATTGTTACACCTCAGTCCCAAGTTCACGAAGATGTTGACGCTTCTGACATAGCTTTCCTCAATACTGACCCTGTTGGCGTTATCATTGTCACCTACAAGAATGGCCAAGTGGATGAACTGATGCAAGTAGAAAGAACTGAACCAGCTTGGTCCTTGCCTTCAACGGCCTCTAGGGTAATACATTGACTTCAGATACAGGATGAGTAAGCCATATACTGAAACTATTTTGCAGGATACTGAGAATAATGAACCATTAATCACATACGATTTACCACGGCTATCATTATACGAAACCTTGGATTTGAATATTAATGGTAAAACCCAAAACCAAGGTCTGGCAATTGTTCAAGACAGTATGTACGCCGACGTATACTACATCTATCACAATGCCGGTGTGCACGCGGTGACCATCAGTGGATGGTTGGACTCGTTGAAGGAGATCAAGACTAAACTGGAGATGGAAGAAACTAAAGACGACATGGCCCTTCAAAACTGGCTCACCAAATCAATACCTTCAGAAATCTGTCTCGTGGTCGATTCAGCACCTTTGCAACGCCAGTATGTTTAGACCATATTAAATCTGAGCCCTGCCCCCGTTCATGTATATGCTAACAACGAGTTCTCTTCTATAGTTCTGTTCCCATCATTGGTCTTCTTTCTGTTACTGACGCATACCTCTCATATTCCTTGTTCATTGTGACAGCTACACATCGCCTGATCGGATTAGAGCTCACTTTGAGACGAACTGCTATGGGTAGATCCCAGAGCGCATTTTCAGCCGCTATGTCAAACCAACTTGCCAGCGTCGCAAGTGACACGGATGTAAAGTACACCCCATTGCTGTCACTGCCACCTTTCGAGCCACCAAAGAGCCTCAAGAGACAGCAGGGATTACCATCCAAGCCAAGAGTGGTCGTTCCCCCTGAATATAGTGGCAAGAAAGAAATTGTTATCAATGAAGACACCATCAAGTTCCTTGCTGACAGCGCCGAGGTGTTCAGAGATGAAATTCGAGAAATCATCAAGGCAGCCACCGATGTTCGCCACCGGTATGTATCACCCTAGTACTTGCCAGTTTGAACTGATATTTAACGTTAACTAACATATGCTTTGTTCAAGTCTTGGCTTGCAGAAGAATGAGCAACAACGACAGCTTAAGCAACTCTCTGAAATATACAACCGTATCAATGAATTATCACCTCCAGAAGAGAGAGAGAAACGCATCAAAGCACTTGAAAAGATCGCCCGTAAAGACAAAAAACTAGCACTTCGAGCAGATAGCATTCTTCAAAAGCTAATGGACCTACACCAACCTGAACTGTCGACTGCCGAAAAGCGTTGGATAAAGGAGCTGGAAATCCTTCAAAAACTAGTTGAAGGCGACTCTGGTTTCAGCGGGAGAGCGAAGAAGGTCAGTAGAGAAATGTATTATGTAGCATGGCTGACCGCAGTAACTGAAACATCGTTTTCCTTGTTAATAGCTGGAATACGCCATTAAGCATTTGAAAGAGAAAAATGACCAATTGCAAGCCAAAACGTCCTCTGATATTGCTCAAATGAAGGACGTCAATCTCACTGGTTCACAACAAGGAGAAATCAAACAAGCAATGGAAAAGCAGTATGTATAATAAGTTATGAGGCCAATGTACAAAAATACATACCTGTCAGACCAGTATCTAACCTTTGCTCATTTCCACCAGAACGAGTTCACTACAAGAAACAAAGAGTCGAATCTTAAACTTGCAGAACCAAATTGATAGTCTTCACCTTTAAGCGATTGAAATAGCGAGAGAGCTTCTGCCATTTTTATCTCAATGAAATGAAGCTCATCAAAGGAATAAACATCACATATTCATACAATGCAAAAGCTGGTCACATTGTCTGGTTCCTTATATGCTCAGCAATGTCCTAGACATATAATTTAGATTGTGGCGATAACATGAGTATTTGCTAGGATTAGGAATAACCTTATGGGGGCGTACCTGTAAATAACAATCCCCTGTAACCACTTTGCTACGTACACCTGGTAGGTAACAACAAAGAAAAATCAATCATTTGGCCGATGACCTCATTGAGAGCCAACAGTTTGACATGTATGGTCTTTTACAAAGATGTAGCAAGCAGTGGCTGTCAATCCTCAAAATACAACTCGATGTCAACAAGTCATGCGATTTTTTCCCAAATAAGCGCGGTTTATTTCAGTGATAGCACAGCGCCTATTACACACGGCCATTTCGTGCCAAATGCTTTGCAAAATGAGAATAAATATTGTACTCAGTATAATGCAATATGGAAATGTAAACATGGACTTGGAGCAACTGATGGAGAGAAGCTCGAGAGAAGTGTTCGTGACCAAAAAAACCAAGGCATTTTTGGGCGTAGCATTTCATTGGCTGAAAGTGTGACTTTTCTGGGTCCCATTTTCCACAGCGACACATTGGTATAAATGAGCAGCCTGACACTCTGGAAATTCCTCAGCTTTGTTCTATCCAATTTCCCCTCCACAAGCCACCCGTCTTCCACTCGTTGGTCCGCTTTTAGCCCTAACCCAGATAATTCTCCTTTGGCTAGCTCCATGGCTACCAGGTGTGTTTTCAGATATACCTTGTCAACATGACTCTCTCTCTCTAACTCTATAACTCTAGACTTGACCGCCTTGTCCTATTACTGGACACAGGCTCTACTGCAGCTGTTCGACAAACCGCCGCTCAACAGTTGGGAGAAATTCAGAAGCAGCACCCTACAGAGCTTTATAACCTATTAACAAGAGTACGTATTGACTACGGTTATATCCTTACTTCATGCACAAATTACGTAGACCTTTTCAACGGCTTGAGTTTGCGACTACTTGTAGCTTTTGCAAAACCGCGTTTTGGTGTAATAGTGACCGCTAAAGATGACCTTTCCAGGTTACACGCATCGTATGAATTGCTTCCACTAAACCTATCCACTTCTACTAGGTCATCGTCCACCTCCGCAGTAAATCATGGGAGACTCGCGTAGCAGCTGGACAAGCTATAGAGGCTATTGCAGCCAACGTTCCAGAATGGAACCCCCCAGAAGACATGAAAATCGAAGATTCAAACTCACCACCACCGATTGACACAAGTGACATAGATACATTATCATTCGCTACTTTTGACTTGTCATCTGTCCTCGTTCATGGCAAACTCCTCCTTGGGTCAGCTGGTAAGGAGTACGATATAGATATGTCCGATATGACACCGCAAGAAAGACTGGCTCTACAACGTAAAAATTTAAAGGAGAGACTGGGTCTTGGAAGCCAGTTTATGGATGGTAATTATCATCACAAAGATGGATATATGCTCGAAAAAGGTTAACTGATATCACAATATTCATTCTATAGTTGATTTGCTTGATGATTTTGACGTATCATCGGAGGCGATAAAAGATACACCTACTGCCAAGTCAACGATGCCGCCGCCCCCAATCCAAAAGTCTCAACCGGAAACTCCTCCACCCGCCACCACACCAGCGGTAGCACAAATCAACATGGCTGGGTTATCTGCCAGAGAACGCAATATGCTTAAACGTAAAATGAAGCAGGATGCCAAGAATAAGAGCAAAGACAAGTAAGATGATGTTGTATATGACGCATCCTCAGGAGAGATTGTGGTCTAACCCATTTGCCAACAGAGTGAGGATGCTTGATTTACAAAGTCAGAGGCAGCCTGAAACTTCCGAACCTAAATCATTTGCGACCCCAAGTCCAGTTAAAGTTGAAAGCGAAAGTACGCATTTTATATTGTATGATAATGAAAGGGATTGAGGCAAATACAGTTGACTAACATCTCCCAAATCTAATAGGCAACCTTGAGAACTATGATATTACTCCTCAACCGCAGTCGGACAAAATTGTCGTTGAATCCAAAGCTCCTCCACCAGATGCACTCACATCCGAAGTTCCACGGAATGAATGGCCATTCGAGACAGTATGTGAACACCTGTGCATGGATTTGTTCGACCCGGCTTGGGAAATACGGCATGGTGCTGGGATTGGATTGAGAAGTGTTTTAAAGAACCAAGGAAATGGTGCAGGAAAAAGAGGTAGGAATACAATGCCTTACGAAAGGTTTCAATAGAAACATACTAATAACTCAAATTGGTTACAAAAGTTGGATTGACCATTCAAGCCAATGAGCATGCCCATAACCAATGGTTGGAAGATGTTGCAATTCGTTTACTTTGCTTGTTCATCTTGGACCGATTTGCAGATTTCGTCTCTGATCAAGTTGTATGTCCTGTTCGTGAAACATGTTCACAAACCCTCGGTATTCTTCTCCAGTATATGGCCCCAGAATCCGTAAAGCAAGTTCATGGAATACTGTTGCAACTCATCAAACAAGACCACGGCTCTTTCAAGCAAAAGTCTATTTGGGAAATTCGACACGCCGGTTTACTTGGTCTTAAATATGCTGTGGCTGTTCGAAAAGACCTTGTTGATATGCTCATGGATGGTACAACAGATGCTGTTATTTTGGGGTTATGCGACCACGACGACGATGTCAGAGCTGTCAGCGCGTCCACACTGTTACCTGTCACTGCCGAATTCGTAAAACTCAGCTCAAAGGAACGCATTCGCAAGCTCATTGGCACGTTATGGGATTGCCTAACGGATTTGAAGGATGATTTAACAGCTTCAACTGGTGCGGTCATGGATCTCATCGCCAAACTATTCGAACAAGAAACTGTCATGGATATCGTCCGTGAAGGACACTCTTTGAACACCCTTGTTCCACGTCTATATCCGTTCTTTCGACATATCATTACCAGCGTCCGTATGGCTGTACTCAATACCTTTATCACTTTACTCGAATGTAAAACAGGAAATGAATGGGTGGAGGAGAATGTATACCGACTGGTGTTTCAGAATCTGATTGTTGAAGAGCGCGACGATGTCCTCGCCAGAACAATAGCCGCCTGGGAAGCTCTTACATCCACTAATAATGTAACCCATGATGTCATCCTGCAAGGCACCCAGAACTGGATGGGAAGCTGGTTCGAGATTACCATGACTCCTGTTGGCCAACCTCTAGAAGTCACCACTCATTTCTATAAACCAGCAGGAGCCTTTGGTTCAGGTGGCGGCGCACAACTCGCTGACACCAAAGCGACCAACGGTAAGGCTAAAGGCAAAAATGCTGGTGCTGACGACGACAAGGGTGGATATAATCTTGACGCTGGTATGGTACTTCAAGACTTTTCACTGGTCACTCCTGAAAAGGTCATGCGAGGTCGAGTTGCTGCGGCGACAGCCCTTGGCAAGATTATGAGTATATGGCCCGACGAGACCATGGAAATGTCTTACTATGATGTTCTCATAGCATTACTCTCCTCTTCCTGGGCTTCCAAGCGTCAGTTGGCAGCTATGGTGATTGAAGAATGGGCCAAAGCAGTTATGCGATCCCGCTACAATATCAAGTTCCACGGTGATGGCGATCGCATTGTGGTTTTAGCCGAATCCATTTCATTTGCGAACAGGCTGTCCAAGGTCACAGTCAGCTCTTTGGAGAATGATGGTGTTATGCAAACAACTTCGGAACAACAGCAACAAGGTCTGCCCCAAGGCTATTTCTATGAATTAGTCTTTGTCCTCAAGAGAATTCGGGCAGAGTGTCAAAGCTTGCTCAATGCTTTTGTTCTGGAAGGCAAAGTCGCACAAGGAAAAGTTCCAAGTTTGCCAGCTTTGGTAGTCGGAGAGGTCGCAATTAGTCCCGATTCACCCGAAGAAAACCTTTTTAGCGTAGAGACTGCAGCATGGGTCGCCGACGCATGCTTTGATACTTTAGTCGGTCAAATCGGCAAAGTGCGAGGAAAACCTGCTGTGATATCGTCATTGGAGGACCGTCGCAAGCGAATTGTAACTTCTATCGGCTTTTACGATGAAACGAAGCAAAGAGCAGACACCAACATTTTAGCAAGTTTGGCTGGAGCTGTTGTTGCCCTAGGCGTTCTACCGGTGAAACTCAACCCTGTGATCAGAAGTGTTATGAACAGCATAAAGGTTTGTCGCTATCCTTTCCCTCCAATGCAGATTGGCCCGTTTAAACTAATTCCTTTTACATCCATAGTTTGAGCAAAACCATGAGTTTCAGCGTCGATCTGCTTCAACTCTTGCTAGCTTGTTAGCTATATGTTCCAAGGGTCAAGTGCGCATCAATCCCAACGACAAAATTGTCAAGAACCTGTGTACATTTTTATGCTCGGACCCTCTTCTCACACCTGTCTTTGCGGACAATCAGCAATTAGGAGGAATACAATCTTTGCAAAAACCGGATGCACCAGCCCAGGCAAAAGCATCCAAGGAAAGCTCCGCTGCCAATTCACAATTAAGCGAGCAGGAACTGATGAGGCGTGGCGCAGAAACCGCACTCAAAGAGTTGTGTGATCGATTTGGAGAACATCTATTTCAAGAAATTCCAAAAGTATGGGAATGTATGGCTGGGAAACTACAAGGCATCTATGGTGAACAAAAGGAATCATCTGCTATCGATGCAAATAGCACGGATGATTTGATTGCCGAGGAAACCAATGTCGGTCAAGAAATTATCGACTCCTTGACAGTCATCAGAACGGTGCTCCCAGTGCTACATGAATCTCTATGGAGCAAGGTAAGTACTCACCCCACCACTTCTACCTCTGATAATATGACTAACCATCATCTTGCAACAGGTGGTATCTATCGCGCCATATATTGCCGAAACTCTTAAATCTCGATACTCTTTCATTCGGTTTGCAGGTGCCCGTTGCTTGGCCACCTTATGCAATGTCATGACCGTTGATGGAATGCGTATAATTGTTGAAAGAGCGGTACCCATGCTTGGTGATACTAGAAATGATGCATACAGACAAGGAGCATCTGAAGTCATATATCACTTGGTTCAATTATTGGATGCCAAGATTTTGCCCTATGTCATCTTCCTCATTGTTCCTATTCTTGGTCGCATGAGTGATCTCGACGAGTCGGTACGACTAGTATGCACCAACTGCTTTGCATTGTTGATCAAGCTTGTACCCTTGGAAGCTGGTATTCCTGATCCACCAGGCATGTCGCAAGAACTTCTCGCTCACCGTGATGAGGAGCGCAAATTCCTTTCTCAACTTATGGACCCCAGCAAAATTGAGACATTCGTTATTCCCGTTAAAATCAATGCCGAACTTCGTAAATATCAACAAGAAGGTGTCAGCTGGCTGGCATTCCTTAACAAATTCCATCTTCATGGTATACTCTGTGATGGTAAGTGACAGTAAAGCTTGCAGTTGTTGAAATAATGCGTAACTAATTCATCATTCTAATCGTTGTAGATATGGGATTGGGCAAGACACTGCAGTCTATTTGCATTCTCGCAAGCGATCATGAGAATAGAGCTACAGCCTACGCACAAGGAAGAGAAACATCACCATGTCCCCCCTCATTAGTTATTTGCCCTCCAACACTTTCCGGTCATTGGTATCATGAAATCAAAAATTACACGAACACAATGAAGCCATTGATGTACACAGGTGGACCAGCGGAAAGAAAAAGGTAATTGATACAGCAGTAATGCCTTTGATGACAGCTACTCTGAATCGTACTAATTACATGCTTCTTTTTCAACACCACCAGACTTAGAAGCAAGATCAAAGATCACGATATCATCATCATGTCCTATGATATCATCCGCAATGATATTGAGGATTTACAGAAGATGCCTTGGAATTATTGTATCCTGGATGAAGGTCATATTATCAAAAACGGCAAAACGAAAATTACTAAGGCCATCAAAAGTATTAGAGCCGACCATCGCCTCATTCTTTCTGGTACACCCATTCAGGTAAGCAAAGGAAGAGGTTATTTTCATCATTTTCAGAACTTCAGGTTTACTTATACTCCTTTTTTTTTGTTAAAGAACAATGTTCTGGAACTATGGTCATTATTTGATTTCCTCATGCCAGGATTTTTGGGCACAGAGAAGATCTTTAACGATCGATTTGGAAAGCCCATTCTGGCCAGCAGAGATAGTAAAAGCTCCTCGAGGGAACAAGAAGCAGGTGCTCTGGCCCTGGAGGCACTGCATAAACAAGTCTTGCCATTCTTGCTTCGTCGTCTCAAAGAAGATGTCCTTCACGACTTGCCTCCAAAGATTATCCAAGACTACTACTGCGAGCTCAGTGACCTGCAGGCAAGTATAAAATTACATCATGTCTTTCACCTTTTTCGATACTAATGACAAATTTGTCTTTAGAAATCGCTATACGAGGAGTTCTCAAAATCTCAAGCTAAGAATGCGGTTGAGCATGAACTGGAGTCGGAATCTGATGAAAAAGAAGGTGGCGGAAAAGCGCAACATATTTTTCAAGCTCTGCAATACCTTCGTAAGTTGTGTAATCACCCTCTTCTGGTTGTTAATCCCAAGCATCCAGAATACAACAAGGTTATGCAACGGTTGGAAAAGAATCAAGCGTCGCTACATGACATTCATAATGCTCCCAAGTTACTGGCTCTAAAGTAAGTGATCTATATCAACAATGTGAATGAAACTTTTTGCTTTCCATACTCACATTAATATCTAGGCAATTATTGGTGGATTGTGGAATTGGTGCTACAACAAACGAAACAGAAACGGATCCAGCCGCCATGGCAGCTGGTGCGGTCAGCCAACATCGAGCTTTGATCTTTTGTCAGCTGAAAACAATGTTAGATATCATTGAAGATGATATTTTGAAGAAACTTATGCCCTCTGTTACCTACTTGCGTTTGGATGGATCTATTGACGCCACTAAGCGTCATGATATTGTACAGAAATTTAATGCGGATCCCTCCATCGATTTGCTCCTACTGACAACGCATGTTGGTGGACTGGGACTGAATTTGACTGGAGCTGACACTGTCATCTTTGTTGAACATGATTGGAATCCAATGAAGGATCTGCAAGCCATGGATCGTGCACATCGTATTGGACAGAAGAAGGTCGTCAATGTGTATCGACTAATTACCAGGGGTACATTGGAAGAGAAAATCATGGGGTAAGTCTCAGCAATACAAAAGGGTTTGAAATGCTGTTCATGTACCAACAAAAGCTAACATATACATTATAGCTTGCAAAAGTTCAAGCTCAACATTGCAAATACTATTGTTAATCAGCAAAACTCGGGTCTCCAAAGTATGGACACTAATCAAATTCTGGACCTCTTCTCTGTCCCTGGAGGCAACGGAGAGGAAAAGCCCAAGAAGGATACAGAAGGAGAGATCGCCAAACGTGTGGGACCTAAAGCTGTTCTGGATAACCTTGAGAGCCTATGGGATGAGAAACAATATGAGGAGGAGTACAATATAGATAACTTTATCTCAAACTTGAAATAGCATCCTTAAAATACAGCTAGCATTTGTACAGTAAACATCGACCTCCGAAAATTAAAACAGCCTTGGGTCTGATTATGACCAAATAAAATAAAAAATTCTGGTTTAGTTTGATTAAAACCAAGTACTTTGGTTTGGTTTCGCTTGCCTACAGCACGATATGCCTTGAATCGGAAACACCTTTTATTATTACAGGCTCTCTGCATCTAGCAACCACTTCATTCATCCACAGTAACATACTGATACGAAATAATTCCATCTTTGATTTATTTCGCATGTTTAGGACAAAAAATTGAGCTTGAGAAAAGGAACTCTTTACTTCTCAATTATGTTGGCTACGGTATGATCGGTAAGGATGTCAACAATGTCGTAGACTTTCTTCTAAAGCTAATTACTCAAATAGTCAAAGCAAAGTGTATGTTGTATTGTTTAATCATCGTTCGCCTTTATCTCGCACTGAATGATCTTGTTCTACTTAGAACTAAACGCTTGGAACAGGACTGGGCTATAATTTTTACTATTATTTATATGTTCTTCGTAACAGTCCTCTTCGCTACCTAAGTGAACTTTTTATATCATCTGTCTATCTACATATATACTTTTGTAAGAAAAGGATCGGACATTCTCTGACACCAATTTATAACTTAGGTCATGGTCGCTACTCGAAATACTTTGTAATAAGAATTGTATAATGAAATACAATTTGCTAACGTAGCCTATCTTTGGAGTGAGTTGTAAGGTGAAGGAAAGTGGATAAATCAGAGAAACCTCTTGAAAAAGGCTACTTGTTATAAGCATTTCCCGTGTAAAGACATGTTTTGCATGCTTATTTGTTCTACGAAAATATAAACCCCTCTTCGCATTTTTATTGCAAAAGCCAATTTTACTGTTAAAAAAAAAAAAAATTTTTTACGGCTATAAAAGAAAACATTATAGGCCAAAACAATATTTACCTTTCCCTCGAAACAACTCAAATCCATCCGCTCCGACCGTTTTGGTTTTTGCGGATGGAATTTTGAGTATGTATCTGTCTTAGATACGACCCGAGGAAGACATCTGTACGCCATCTTAATCACCCAATCGCTCATCTGTGCGTAACTGGGCTTCATGCGAAGGCTATATCTCTTATAAAGCGTATAACTATCAAAGAATATAAAAAGAAGCAGGTGACAGACGTACTCTGTCATTCTGTCTAGATTTCTACAAAAATTTTGTCATGCTCTAAATAGCAAGTGGCCATAGTTGTACTATGGATACTGAACAATGCTGGTAATGATGGCTATGAGAGCACAATAAACTGCAGATAAGATACCTTAAAACAAAGACAATGACCAGCAAACGGTAAATTGTTCTTAACAAAGTGATGTTTTGATTCAAGCAAAATGAAGCAGTGAAGAGAAAGAACTAGATGAGAGTTTCAACAGAAAATCCATGTATTGTTAAAGCGGCTTGTACAGCTGGACTAGGCAACAAAAAAAAAAGAAATTTACAACAGCCGGCCGGAAATGGTAAAGGAAAGTGTGCCACTGCAGTTGCACTGCCGCGTTCGAAACATTGCCAGCTAGCACAGTGATGAACCAAAGATGATAACAATTTCAAACAACATCACAAACAAGAGTAAGTTGCCCAGCGTATCGTATACTTTGTGCTTCACCCACTTGACTTAAATAACGAACCGCTTCGACTTAGCTTGGATTCGAAAAACCATCAGCCGTGTTTGGACAAATTGGCCAGATGTCCTCTGTTGGAAAGGAAGTGTAAGTGTAAAGACCCAGAGCTTGGCAAGCTGATAATATCAGTCACCTAATCAAAATTTCGGTTGGACGCATGCATAGGTTTTACCTGCCACTCTTCCGCCAGTTATTCTTATGTCTATATTTTCAACGCTTGTATGCTTAGTACATATTAATTTCGAAGTATATCTCGGTCTTCCTGGCTCCGTTGGTAAGACAAGGTTCAACAGATTGGTTGAGAAACGAAACGTCTAACCAAAACTGTGTTCAGTGCCAACAATCTCGGTGACATTAGGTCTTTTGCTTGCTTTTCGAGTCAATACGGCATACGATCGCTACACAGAAGGCAGACGGCTGTTTCAAACGGTAACGACAACAATTCGTAACCTCGCACGTCTGATCTGGCTCAATGTTCCCGAAAAGAATGAAAGAGATCACGTTGAAAAGATGAGATGTGTCAAACTCCTCCTCGCCTTCGCGGTTGCTACCAAGCGGCATTTGAGAGCAGAATACGGCACTGACTATCCAGACTGTAAGATATTTT
This sequence comes from Umbelopsis vinacea, assembly GCA_016758895.1. Classification (NCBI taxonomy): domain Eukaryota; kingdom Fungi; phylum Mucoromycota; class Umbelopsidomycetes; order Umbelopsidales; family Umbelopsidaceae; genus Umbelopsis; species Umbelopsis vinacea. Next base: position 906,659 of record JAEPRA010000008.1, on the reverse strand, counting down.
CCCAAAAGTCTATATGAAAATCTGCTTCCCACCTTGATGACTGACTTATCACTCTTCGATAGTAAAATCATTGCTACCAAATGATTGGGTTTCAACTATGACCTCAGCATCCATGCCTGCAGCACCGACAGCTCCTCCACCTCCCAAGTTGAAAACCAGAATTGCTGCAATGATGGGCATGCGACAACGTATTCTCTTACAAGATGGCATTGATGTCGTTCCAGAAGCTGCGTTTACAGGATCCCCTGTGGACATAGTTCCACCACCAATCTTACAATCCCAAAATGATGATATCAGTGACATTGCTAACAAACGTAGAGACGAAGATGACCCGGTACCATTTTTAATGAAGACAACTCCAACTTTAGAATATCCTATCAAACGAGCTACTGCAAAAAAGAAGAGTGATGACAAATTGCATCTGCTTGATAGCTCCAGTGCAGTGCGTGTGAATGAGCAAGGTTCTAGCACTGCTGCATCATCCATCAAAAGTGTCTCTTTCCATTCGGATGAAGATTTGCCGGAGGAGAGGGATGCAGACATGTGCTTGCCAATGGAGATTCTCTTTCGTATCTCGCTTTTTCTCAACCAAGCTAAAGCAGCAGGCAGAATTGAATCTAGCTTTGTTGTTAGTTGTGCCTCTTCAATCGATACCCTCACGAACAGCCTTACGGCTTTTGAGCGTATTCGTCAGACCCCTATTCCAAAAGCCTACGATATCCATTTGTAAGTACCTAGAAGCTAAGTATATCCAAGGCATGCCTTATCCCGTTGAACTTTGAATGTTAATATCTTTCATGATTACGATAGGAAACAAGGAGTGGTCATCTACGTTGTTACCTTGCCATTTACTTTGGTCGCCGAAATGGGCTTTCTCATGATTCCAGTTGTAGCACTCGTTGCATTCACGCTTTTTGGTGTCATTGCTATTGGTACTCAAATCGAAAATCCTTTTGGATATGATAGCAATGATTTACCTCTATCACATTACTGTGACCAGCTCAAGAAAGAAGTGGAGTGGGTCATATACCATATCCCAACTTCGACAGAGTCGGTACTTCTTAATGGCGTGTGATCTGAATATATTACAACATAACTTAAATGTATAGCACTGCATATGTATCTAATTCAACGCGTTTAACAATGATAAACTCTCAATTTTAATTTAAATTCATGTTTGTGACAACATGCTGCTCAAGGGAAGACTTCACATGAGATATCTAGGTATACAATTCCATGATGGCATCGTTGGCGAGGGCTTCCAGCGATTCACCCTTCAAGTCAACACCGTCCAAGAAGTTCAGCGGGAATAGTACAAGATGGCCGCGAACCTTATCCAAGTGGGATCGAACCTCCTCGACAGACATGTTGGGATCTGCTATGTGACCAGAGTTGACCTTGGTAGGATCAGGGAAGAACTGCTTGTAGTCATCCCAGTTATGCACTAATTAAAAAACACAAATGTGTTGGCTTCAACCGGACGCAGCTTCCAGATCGTAAAATGTCAGAAATACTTACCTTGTTCGTCGGGAACACAGTGGAAAACTTCACGGAAAGCATCAGTGTTCTTGGTAGCAGTGCCAAGCCATAGCTCGTTGTAAGTCTCTTCGTCGAGGGGATCTTGAACAAGGCGGTCTTCGTGCGAATGCAATGTATCCTCATTAGCAAATGGAGGCATGTGCATAGAAGGTGTTACGGAAGTAATGTCTTCATCAGGAAGCAAGCCAAGATGTTCCTTCCACAGTTGTCGGCGAAGGGTGACGGCAAAACGACCAGCTTCCCACTGAACAATGATGTATCAATAAACAAGTAACGTTTCAACCATAGCAAAACCAAAACCCCTCATACTACTTACATGCTCACCGTTCATACGCGATTGAATCATATCTTGATCCTCGACAATCATGGCGATTTCAGAGTCATGGTCTCCTAATTGCGAACGATCGTTCAAGTTGGCAGAACCCATAATGACAATACGATCTATGGTGATAATTGTAAGACACCTCCTCCACCACTTGATATGGATTCGAAATATTGACACTCACCGTCAATTATCATAAGTTTGGCATGGATATAAAGCTCTTCAGTAACATAATCTGCGGATTCATCAGCTTCAGCTTCCTTTCCACGAGGACGATCGGTAAGAGTGTCATCAACCCAGCTTTCTGTGTCAAGATTGCCATCCAACATGGCGTCTCTTCCAACACTATCCCTTGCTTGGTTGTGTTTGGCCATTTTAATGGCGTCGTTGAGCACCTTCTGACCCTCCTCTTCATCGGGAACTCTGGTGTACTCAACTGCATTTTCCAACCTATCACGGAAGTTTTCGATTGGATGTTGATGAGCGACAGATCCAGCAGTTCCACGAACAAAGTCAGGCTCTCCTTGTTTAATGAACTGAGCACGACGCTCTCCAGGTCTTTGAGATGCTCCAGCAGCCTGGACTTCTTCATTCGAATATCCGGCAGCGCTAGCAAGCATATTTTGGATGTGCTCCTTATTGATGCGATCGAAGCTTCGAAGGGCAAAGAATGAAATATAACGCTGCCCGTCGATGCCAGCCTTTTGAAGTTCTTCAAGGATACTTCTTCCGCCACGGCAAATGGAAACATATTGCCAATGCATGACAAGTCTACAATAGCATTGAGTCAATAAAGCATTTGAAACAAGGGAAATTGACTTGTTGAGACTCACCGTGCAACACCTGCATCCTTGGAACTCAAATCAGCTGGGAAAGCAGGAATGAGAGGCATGACGACGATGACGCGGAAAGCTTGGTTTTCTTCGTGGGCACGCTTGATACGCTCTACGATAGCCGCACCGATCTGATTCTTCAAAATGAAGTCCTTGTCAGTGTCAGATGTAGAAGTGACTAAGAAGCATGGAAGATATTAGGGGTACGTTTCGTTTTGGTCTAACATTGATGACAGCACTTACTGAAAAACTGGTTTTCAATGTATATAAAATGCTGAGCGTTACGAATACTTTCGATGTAAGCATTTTGAATGGAGTGCTATAGAAGAGGGGTTAATGAGATTATTTTTTTCACGCGCCAGTTTATGCCAAGCAAATGGCTTACCTCAGTTTCGATATTGGAGCTCCAGTCAGCACTGCTACGCAATATCTGAGCACGGCAAGATCCTTTGATACCACGTGTATTGTGAACGTGCTTGCGGAAGAGCGAGAAGTCAGATGGTGGTTGGAACTTTTGGGCGTGACCAAAGCCTCCGAGCGGTGGTTGCAAAAATGGCACCTCGTCGCGATCCATAGATTTTTGGTGCTGTATCGAAAAGTTAGTTTAAATGAATGCGTCTACCAGTCTCCACCAGCAATACTTGCCTTGATGAAATTCCATCTTTCACATGCGTGACGGATAACGTCAAGTACAGGTCCACCAAGCATGGCAAGAGAGATATCGTGCCATGGCATTCTGGCGAGAGTTGTTTTGTCAATCAACTGCAAGTCCCAGTGTTGGACTGGTGTTGAGTGAAAATTGATTAATATCAAAGCTTCAGGTTCACTGGTTGAATTATTCAGCATCTTACCATCCTTGAAGTCAGCAATACGAGGGTTACTGTAGTCCTGGCCTGTGTTATTATGTAATCCGTTAATGGTGGCAGCATATGAAAAAATATTCCTTGAAAGACAACACTTACCTGGCCAAACCTCAAAACTAGGATCGTTGCAGTGGAAATCTGCCAGTCTGTGGGTATGTGTATCCCAACGGCTTTGAAGCAGAAATAATACAGATGATGTCAGTCAAGGTCACGAATTAGCCTGTTTAATTTCATTAAACTCCACATACCCAAAACAGAGATCGAGACCTCCCAAGAAGGCTATTCTGTTATCCACGATAAGGAATTTTTCGTGATGAGCCCAGAAGAAGGTTCCTCCAGCAGAATGATCAGGGTGTCTTTGAACTAGAAATATCAAAACATCAGTGGTCAACTCGGTACCTCCAGGGATGGGATGTATGGAAAAAACTTACCGACAATATTTTTGCTTAAACCCTCTAACCAAGTCTTGGTATGCTCACTATCCAGAGTTAAAGCCAACTCCACTTCCTGTTAAAATAAGACGTTGAGAAGGGGTAGGTAATTCCATCATCAACAAACTACCCCGCTGTATTACCTTATATACTACGACATAGATCTTTACACCCTCGTCAGCCTTCTTCTTAAGCAACTTGTCGAGACGATACTCGGGATACTTGGTGGGAGGTCTGCGGAGGTACTAACGTTGTGTCTTGTCTGAGAATCAAAGTAAAACGCTAACCTTTCACTCATGCAAAAAGATACTCACAAGCTCAGGACTCTATAAAAAGTAGGACCCATTCCAGTTAGCTTCAATTACTTCATAAAACAGTCACGATCATCGGCTTGCATCACAGAACGACACCTACCAACCACCAGTCTTCGATGAAAATCATATCGCGAGCACTCTCGATAGCCTCGGACACAGCCCTTATGAAAGACGGGTTAGATATGCTCTCTGTTTACTGAGGGTTATAGTCCTCACTAACCATAAGTAGTCTTTGCCGTCTACAAAGTACTTGACTTGAGCTCCTTCACGAACAGGTGCAAAGGAGTCGAAACGGTGGTGCTCGGCAAGATATGCCTCCTCACGCTTTTCCTCATCGTCAAAATTGAAGAGATCCTTTGCGCGAAACTCGAGTTCTTCAAAATTTCCTTTAACAGTTTTAGCAATATCTTCGAAAAACGACATAGAAGAAGAAGAAGAAACGATGAAAACTTTCAGTAATCAAACTCGTGGATTTCTATTTACGGCTGCGCCCGTTGAAGGGCTTGGACAAAAAGGCATTTGGTGTGACAAGAACGATGTATATTGAAAAAAATTTAAAATGCATTATGGTTTCTAGGCGTGAATCAGACAGTCTATAGAATGAAGTGGTCATCTACTCTTCATCGTCGCTATCCAAGTCTTCATCCAAATCATCGTCCTCCTCATCTTCATCTTCATCCTCATCATCGTACTAGTAAAAGACATGTGAATTAAAACCCAATGTTTACAAAACGACTGTTATTGTAAGCCCGCTTTTACTTACCTCCATCATGTCACCATCGTCTTCATCGTCCTCCTCACCAATCATCTCATCTTCAAACTCTTCTTCTTCGTCTTCCTCAACATAAACATTGATAGGTTCGTTGGTGGTATCTTCTTGGGCGTACTGTGATCGCATGTCTATTTGTGACATCACCAAATCCAATCGACCGTGCAGTCCAAGGAGCTTCTGGAAAACTCCAAGTCGTGCATCCAGTGCCTTGTAGAAATTGGAGAGTTTACCAACCAGATCAGGAACCTATTTGCAAAGCATGATTCACATGAGAACGTACGAACAAAATAATGGTGGCTGCATTGAGAATGAACTTACAGTCATCAGGTATGCAGTGTGTATTAAGAGAATTGCCTTGATCCATTCCAAAAGCGCTTTACCACGGTTTGGTCTCTCTTGGAACTTGTCAACAATTTGCTGCAAGAAGGGAATGACAAAGGTGGTGGGAAGTCTTCGTACAGTATTTCGAATGATCTCGGGGTTACTGTACGTCAAACAAGCCTCCAGCAATTGCGTGTCATTGGAATGAAGTGCTTGGACAAGCATTTGTTGCAATGAACTGGCAGATGGAGTAGCGTACTTGTTTGGCTTTCCGTTTTGAGCACCAGTGTTGTTTCCAGCACCAGACTCTTCAACTGCCAAACCCGACAGCTTTTGCTCTATTGATGGTTCATTTTGATTGCTATCTTCATCATCTTCTTCATCTTGAGCCATACCAGGATTTGAAATGGCAAAGTCAGTATTGCCCAGTACGGTAACAGATGATTCGTCGTATTTCTTCTGGGTGGTTTTCTGTTTAAAAAGTACATGCAAATGTTAGCTACATACCTAGTAATGTTATGATCCATCCCATAAAATGTGACGCTTACCAAGTTGCTTGCTGCAAGTGACGCTTTGTCTACCAGGTAACCATTTACATTTTGTCTGGTCAAGACAATATCCTGTGACAAAGATCCAGAGGCATCGAGAACTCGCTTTTGAAACAAAGGTGATGGACATTACTATTAAGTTCATGGGATTACAATGACGCTCCTTTTCATGTATACATACCACAGTCTCGAAAGCTGGCTTGATTGTAGAACCACGAGCAATAATTACAAAATCTTTGTCGCTTCCCGACATGAAGGCTGTCATTAATATGGGAATGGTACTAGATTCATCATCGCTAGAGACAACTTTGATGGAGGAATCTGGCTGTCGAGTGGTTGATCGAATCTTTCTTTTTGATTTAGGTCCAGAAGAGGCTGCTGAAGCCGAGGTAGGGGAGGAGGCATTCTGCCAAATACCAGTAATACCATCCTCTGACAAAGCTAGCACTGTGTTATCGGTTGAAGAAATATCGACATGTACGATATCGTTATCCATTGTCAAGGCGGTAATGTTACCGGAATCGTCAGATTGAGATGAGCAATCCCAAACGTTGACATAACGATCGTTTTCAGCGATGGAGACACAGATATCGTCGTTAGCACCAAAGAGAACATTAGTGATAGCGCTTGCATGACCAGTGAATTTCTATTCATGAAAAAATTCATGGTTAGCTTGCTGAGTCCTCATTCTGTTGATCTCGAGTTACCGGCTCTTACCTTCGAGATCTTTTTCGTTGCTAGATCCCAAATGTTGATTGTGTGTCCTGCAGTTGCCAACTTAGTTTCACTGTGGTTAAGGGCCAACTTTTTGATGCTCTTTGAGTCGGCCTTCCACTTGCTATGAGTGGAGTTATTAAACAGATCTAACCATGCGAAGCTCGCCCATATGACTAATGACAAACCTGATTTCTCTTCCTTCTTCAATATCCCACTCAACAACGTGGTGGTCTTCAGAAACTGAGTAACCAACATTACCAGCTTGGTTGAAAACGAAGTCATTGATGGGCAGAGTGTGTGACCCGGCAAGAGTCTTCACAATTCTTCCGTGAACAGGTGAGTATATAGCAATAGATCCATTTTGCAAGCCGAGGGCGAGCACTTTTTGGCTGTTGGAAGAAGTCTTTCTCTTCTTCTTGGATGCTTTGCTCTATTAGCCCGAAAAAACGTTGGATTAGATGATATATCATAGGCGAAATCAAAAGCATGCATAATCCATACCATGTCAACGTCAGATCTGCTAGTTCCCCAGGCTAGGCATGTGAATTTATCCTCTTTGCTGGAAGAAAAGTCGGATTTGATAGTGCCGGATCGTGGGTCAAAGATTCGAAGTCTATGACGGTCAATTCCTTGCGTCACGAGAGCAAAGTTATCATTGCTCGGTGAATCGAAGGCAGAGAGCAGAGCTTCAACAGCCTTTGGTGCTACGTTTGTATCTTGCTTGGCTTTAAACTGGTTTCTACCCATTTCGTTTGAAGACAATTGATTGAGATTGGAAAACTAGTCAGCCTTCCTCACAAAAAAAATATCCATATTCCAAAAAAAAAAAAAAAATTCAGTGTCCCATTTTGCAAGTCACATATGGCACCTCCGCTGCGAGAAACCAAACGCGAGAAGTGATGAACTCCCAACAGTGGTAGCAAACTGCGATGGATACCAGCGCTTTATGTCCATTAGCCAAATTATCGCCAATGGATGATATGTACAAGCTAGATTTATCGGTCGATATTAATATAATACATACATTTTATATTATCGTACATGTTTTTCTCGTGCAGTATACTGTGCATCATATATAGAAAATAGATATCTATCTTTTTTCTTTTACATGCATACCGTTGTCATCAATTTGTACCTCGCAACCTTTTCGACTAGTATAAGGAGAAAACTCTAAACATAGTATGCGCCTGGTTATTTGATCCAGCGCAGAAGATCTCGCCATACGGATTCGGCAATTGACAGTGTTTGCCCATGTCAGCCCAAGCGTCGCTTGCTTCGATAATGATTCAGAGAATGTATCTAAGTCTATTTCATACTTTTCGGTCTGACTTGTGAACATTGGCAGATGAGCCCATCTCCAGTGCCTTTTGTCAATGTCAGTAAGAGGTTGGTCTGCGTTATTACCCGCCGAGAAGTCGTCAGTAACTTGATTAGCTACTACAACTGCTACATTGTGCTGATCAGCAAGCTTCTTCAGGCGAATACCCAGATCACACACTTCAGAAGCCTTCATCAGACGCCCTCCGTCATCCAATTCAAAATGTTCGCCACGGTATAGTGAGGCAATCGAGTCGATAACAACCAGTCGAATGTTGGGAGTGTTGTGTAGCATTACTGGGAGTTGGTATCCGAGCACAGTATGTTGAGCATTCGTGGAGTTAAGTCGCAAGGTATATATCGAATTCCATGCTTTTTCTTTGTCGATAATGCCAGAGTATTTTTGGCTATAGCTATTGATAAGCTGATGCAGTCTATTAGTTGGCAGTCTTCCTTCAGTGTGTACATATAGAGCAGCAGCGTCAAGACCTCCGAGCGAACGAGGGAGCTGCACAGTAAGTAGCAATTGCATTAAAAGCTGTGTCTTTCCAGAAGAGCTGAAGAGCCTCTATACATTAATTATAGATCATCTTAATTATTTGTACTCAAAAGTTATCAATACCTTTGGCCGACCACTTCGGTAATTGCCTTCGTGAATACTCCGCCACCGACAACGTGATCCAAAGTAGCATCGCCAAGAGTGATACAGTCAGGCGTAGATGACGTTTCAAGTAGATCGCAAACGTGAACATGTTTTTTCTTCCATGGGTAGATACGTGCTGAAGCTTCCCTTTTCAAACTTTGTGCAACGGTCTCAGAGACCTTTATAACAGTTGCAAGCTCCTGTTCCGATCGATATAGGGCATCTTCAGGAAAGTCTAAACCAGCTGAGAAGATGACTTAGTAAAGCTTACTTAAAATAATTGCTTGCAGTTTCTTTTCATTACCTTTTCTGAAAAGGACTTCGATTTCAGAAGTTAGGACAGACATGCAACATTGGTAGCTGCGCTTTTGAAAGGAGGCCGTGCTCCCGCGGCACTTCTTAAAATTTTGACTAGGGGCAAAAAAAAAAAAAGAATAATCTGTCACGCAACAGCACCTTTTTATCTGCCCTGCTTTAATGGTAGACGAGCCTCACAGGCCCAACCCAAGATCTGACCTACGGACACTCAAAACATTAACCGATAAAGCCAAAGAAGCCCACAAGAGAGCAGTAAAGTCAGCATTCAAAAATATACAAGCAGTCGAAAATGAGATTGCTCAAATAGCAAGTTCGGCAAGACTACTAGCACTCAATGAGCAAAATGGCGACTTTCGAGATAGCGATTCACCCTTCAATTCTCGCAATCGAGATACTGGAAATGCCAGCTCATCTTCACCAAGACGCAGCAATCGACAGGATAGAGCACCAGGCATTTCTGATATCGATCTGTCGACGAAGAAGGACGTGTGGGAACAAAAAATTCAATTACACATCCGATTAGCTAACAGATATTTGGACTTGATCAAATTGGATTATGCCTTTTCCGAAAAGAAGAGCCTTGAAAGCTTATGTTGGAAGCGTGCAATATACTCTTTGGTGGATCAATTTCGACAAGCTCTCAAAGTTTGTGCGAAAAGAGGTCGGGCACGCAAGGAAGAGCATAGCGACACCAGCATGCTCATTGAGGTCGATTCGGACGAAGACGACATTTCAGCAATATCCAATTCTACCAAGGGTCGCAGTGGAGTATCAAGCGATATTGACTCTGCACGTGAAGAATATATCATGATGAAATTGTTGTTTAACGACTTCCTAATCCAAGCTGATGATTTCTACGAACAGCTGATGGAGGCTGTCTTCGAGCTGGAGAGCAAAGATAGTAGAGCTACTTACGACGTAGCACCTTCTTGGACTGGACATAAACGACGAAAATGGTTCAAGAGTGTGCCAAATCGTGGTGACCTGGCACGATACCGCTGGAGCTTTACTACTGATTCCAGCGCTGATTATGACATTGCTACGAAATTTAGAATTGCAAATAATAAGCCCATCAATCGAGAAGATGCCAGAAGGATTGCTTGGAAGTGGTATACTCTAGCCAGCTGGCTTATGCCAAATGCGGGAAAGCCTTTCTTCAACTTAGCATTACTGATGCATGGTCAAAATTCTTTGGAAGCTTGTCACAAACTATATCTGAATATATGCAGTTTGATTGTACGACGTAATCCGTTCATGAATGGAAGAGAAGGCATATTGGCTTTACTTGAAGAAAATCGACGATGGGTAACGGAGTACACTAAATCAACTCAGGCAACAGATCACAGACGACATAAAGCACAACGCGAAATGCAGGCCAACCAGTCAAACAAACAAAACAATCCTAATAATGACAGCTCTGAAGCTTTGGATAAAAAATCTAAATCCGACCATCTAATTATCTCGCTCTTCATTCGTCTACACGGCATGATGTTTACCAAGATCGGCCTTGACCAATTCAAGGAAATTCGCAGACGATTCTTCGAAAGCCTCTTTCCGAATAATCGTGTAGCCCTTCTTCAATATTCTTCACCACCTTCTGAACGCAAAGGATTATCGGGGACAGAACAATTTTGGATGGAACTTGCTATAACCAATCTAGCCAGTATATACCATTACAATTACCCAACATCTCGACTGGGGAAACTCACTTGTGAAGCTTTCAAAATTTTGTTTGATTCACAATCCCGGACTACCAACGATGATGAAAATCTAAGGATATCACAGGAAATCAACCTCCCGGAGAGTAATGATATGAAACGTACGGCAAGCGTAGCAGAATCTCCAGACGAGATGGTACATTTACTACAAGATGACGAAATATTCTCTCATGGAATTGATCTATCAATACAAGTTGCTGTGGAGATGCTTTCTCGCTATAATGCTGACCATGAAATGAACATCGCAACTCCATTGCTTCCACCATTCCCTGTCACTGTTGTATCATTTGCCAGTCATGAAAAGAATCCATGGTGGATTGATGCGATCACACCAAGGCCAGAGAGTGGACGGCATCAAGAATCATGGCTCGTTTATATACATGTAATCATGCAATGGCTCACCCTTAGCTTTGTTTTCCATCGTAGTGACCATTCTGGTGGCTGTCGACAGAGCTTTTGGGAACGCATCGTTGGACCGATCTGTCTTTTGGAAGGAATTGGAAGTCGACAGCATGGCAAATCTGTGAGCAAGCATGCAAACAACAAAGTTTCTGAAGCATTCTGGACTTTGTTAGTGCAATTTCTCAACAAGCTACTGTCTGAAATACCAACGGAAATGAAGCTAACTCTGATCGACATATTTATCGTTCGGGCAACAGCTGACATTGAAGAGAACGACGAAACAGCCCGTTTAACCTATTTGTTGCAATCAGCTATGACACTCCCGGTACTACCAGAAGAAGCGACCCTTAAAGGTCTCGGATGGGTTGAAGATGCCATCAATAGGGTCAGCAAATCAATGCCGGCCATTGAAGTTCTAAATCATTTCAATACCATCATGCCCAACGATATCGGGCTGCAAAGAAAAATTCGTATTATATGCTATGCTTTTGTGCTCCATCAGGTATGCTACCTTTTTTATTATGGTTGATTTAGAAGCCCCTTATTTCTAACCTCCAATCATTAGCAAATGAAAGAAGTGTTTGAATTTGATTCAGTGGAAGAAATTTTCTCCATTGTACACTCTAGTGTGATCGACGATGACTTGAACACTGCCACAAAACAAACAGGACAATTAACGATTGAACAGGAAGCACGAAACACCCAAGACGAAACCAATCAAGCACCAATTTTGCAACAAGAATCTAATCATCCTCTATCAGAAAGTGAAGACGACGCTGAAGAAAACAGCATAATACGGCAGTTGAAGGAAAGACGAAAGCAGCTTGAGCAAGATTTGTTGAAGGCTAGTCCTTCAATTCCCAATATATATCCCAGAAAGGCTAAAAAAGATGAAAAGAAAGAGAAAATGAATGAACTTCGGGAGCAAGTTGTACCTGGAGCCACACCATTAGTTATCGATACCAACTGCTTCATTGGTGAATTAGCCAATGTCAAGAAAGTTATCCAGTGCGCCAAATGGCAAATTATTATACCTCTTGTTGGTAAGCTACGCTATTTTTTTAATACCTGTATGTTCATTTCCTCTCTCGTTATTAACATTTCACACAAAGTTATTACCGAATTGGACGGCTTGCGCACAAATCATTCGGCTTTAGGCACGAATGCGAAGGAAGCCCTTGCCTATCTAGAACAGATCTTCTCACAAAACAAATCTCTGGCTACCAGACAAGCTCATGTGCGGATACAAACATCCCACAACAACTTTTTGCATGATATCTCAATGCGTTCAGAACAATTCATGTGGGGTGAGACCGACCGGAATCTTGATGATCTTATCTTGTCGGTTTGCGTTTGGTGGGCGGGGCAATCTACGACGGAGACGCAGCCTGGTGCGCGGAAGGTCTGTCTTGTCACTAGTGACCGAAATCTAAGTATCAAAGCGCGAGCCCGTGATATTAAAGTAGCCGACATCTCTAGTCTTTCCCGAATTTAAATAAAGTAGTTTCCATCCTGGGAAACTTTTAAAGTTTATCAAACGTTGAATAGATTGATTGCAATTTGACTAATTACTATACGATGGCTCCAACTTCTTATTTTTTGGTAAATCTCTTTCGAATGTCTACTTTATATTTGATGCTAATTGTATGAGATGATATGTACATGGGCTTTGATGAATTAACTCGACATGACAGCGAAGTTTTTCTCCATATCGCTGAAAATATCCACACCGGCTTCCAAAGAGTCGATCAATATTTCCAATTTGCGATGATCAAAGTTTTCCTCCTAAACAACAATTAGCCTAGAACTTGGCATCGATTTTCAATGTAATGAAGGGTATATTACCTGACGTATTTTATCCAAATCATTTGGAAAAGCTTGCGTAAGTTGACTAATATAAAAGTCTCTGAACCGTTTTGCGACATCTGGAGCGTCTAGAAGCGATTTTGACTGAATCACAGAAAATATGAGGTCTTTTGAGCATACATCATATCATACTGTAACTGCACGAGCGATTATCATACCTGAGTTTCTTCTTGCTCGTCTTCAATCAATTTGTCATTATCAGCAAAGCCGGATTGGTCTTCGGTATCATGATTAGCGTCAACCAACATCTCATCGTCTACATCAGTAAAAAGATCATTTGTTGTAGGCTGTACATCTTCATTGTGAGCTATCATTGCCATATCAAAAAATATAAGTTACTACAAAGTAAATCGCCCCAATCTTATTGAACACCTATATCTTACCGAGCTGTCAAAATTTTTCATTGCACAACAGTGTTGTAGAATTAGATCAGTAAAGGAGCAATTTAATCAGTGGCACAACCCTTTTCAGAAATTAGATATACTAACATCATTTTCTGATATCTTGGCTTGCTTGGGTCGGTTTGAAGGCACTCCGGGTGCAGGTCTCTTGCGTTGTTGACCCATACTAGTAACGATCAAGAAAGCTCAAGTCAAACTCAAGCGCTTAATTTGCCACCAAAAAATCCGATGACGTGTTGGCGCTCCCCATTGGTGGGATTGCTTGCAAGTCCTCTTCCACTTCCGTGCAACCCACCCCTTTCAAAAAAAGACACAAGGTCATCCTTACAGCGACCTGAATTCCTTTAAACACGGTGTTTCATTCTGCTCGCCAGTAGTAGCGTAACTCAGTGATCAATATTCCACTTGGACATTATACAATATCTGGTTTCCTTTGCCTTTTATATACCTGGGTATTTTCGCACCTACTCATCCAGTCAAGCCCTCCAACGCAACTCATTACGGCCAACCCCAGCACCCACCAACGATCCTTAAGATCGCGATAATCTGGTTTCTTAATTGTATACTACCGTAGGATCCTGGTCATTCCATAATTCTAAATTCGCATTACCCCGCTTATCAGACAAGAGACTAGCAAAATAGGTCTCACCACCGACCTGTCAGCCAGGGCAACCAATCCTCCTTTTCTTATCTCGTACCTGACATGTCTACCACGACACAGTTTGCAACCGCGCCAACATCAACACAGCAGCAAATTCTACGACAACGTGAGCTTATGATTTCACAACAGCAGCAGCAGCAGCAGCAGCAGCAGCAACAACAACAACAACAACAACAGCGACAATACGAACGCATAGGGTCAGGCACGCAATTGACACCACAACAACAGCTACAGCAGCAAATGTTCTCTCAGGCTGGTGGTGCTCAACAACATGCCATGGCTGGTGTTCAAGGCACTATATCAAACCCAACCGCTGCAGCTTACAATACCATGTTGAATCCTCCTTTTACGAATGGCCAACCCCCCGTAGGCTCTGCGGCATCCATACCCCAGCAGATGGCTAATAATCCAGCTCTACAGCGTATGCCACCATCTGCCGTTATGGCTGGACAGCCGATGGCGAACCGCATAGTTCCTATGAACGCTAGCCAGATACCTGGCCAATTGACCACACAGCAGGCTGGGTTTGTAATCGTTCTATATACCAAGTTAACCCTCTACCTTTTATACATTCATACTCATTGCTTCTCGATCACAGACCAGCTGGCGTTGGATCTGCTGTCTATCGATTACTACAGTACCTTGACAATCTCGGACCTGGAGCCCAGGTATGGAGCATGTTCTACTAACGTCCATGTTTTCAAACGAGAAAGAGTTACTAATTTCTAGTTGCAGACGAAGGAAATATCATTTTGGCAAAAAGTTGTTGGCGATTTTTTTTCAGACAATGCTACTTTCCGGTATGAAATGACCAACGCGCAGACAGAAGAGAAAAAAGTATTTGGTAGGTTTACGTTCTCGTCATGGGTTTGTTTTTTCCTCCCCGTGTTGACAATTTTCTAACAACAACAATCCCTTAGAATTACCGGCTTCTCTACTGGCACGATTTTACCTCACATATTTTCAATCTGGTGTTGTGCGGATGAGTTGGACATTGGAAAGCACAAATGAGCTGATGTTTGGAGCTGGCTCTTTCGCTGTAGACTGTTCTCAATCTACACTCATACAGTACTTTGACAACGGCTCACAGGTAGTACTTCTCAATGTCACCGCTGTGGTTAAGAACCTATGACTAACTTTTGTGCAATATGAAGGTGTTACTAAATGGCAGACTACGTGCACACCTTTCACCATCACCTCCAACAGGAGCTCTGAAAATAGATATGTTGGACTTCTCCAGTCGTGAATATTCAGAATATATACCAAGAAACACGCTACTTGGACTATCTAAACATGAATCTCTGAAGAAGGATAACAAGAACATTAGCAATAAGCTTGACGCTATACTACGAGAAATTATACCAGATGGTTTGGTGAACGACTTTGGTATCTGCCCACGAGTGATGCGGTGTCTAGAGGTATGTGATTTGAATGTCGTGATGTCATTTGGAACTAGTATCTTCACTTATTGACCCATCTCCTTTAGATCGCCGAGGTCGTCGCTTCCTTTGATGATCTAATATACTACAGTCGAATGTCAAGCGTTGGTCCATTGGGTACTTATGCCACGAACTGGGAATGCTGCGCTTGTTGTTGACATTGGAGTACTCAACCCTTTTGTTTTGCCTCTTCTAGAAAGCCTGAAGGAAGTGTCACAAAACATTCAAAACAGGATTGCCAAAATGGGAAATGCGGCTGCAATGGGAAGTTTTGTACAGGAGGATATCTTACCAGGTTCGCCTTTAATCAAACGCGAACAATCCAATCTGGATACAGGTTAGTGGAGTGGGTGGAGTGTTTGCTATAAACTTAGACCCATTAATGCTGATGAACTACGGTTTTACTTGTAGGTGCCGGAATGATGACCCCGCAACAAACTCCAAAAAATACATCACCATCACAACAAAGCCCTAGTATAGGTAAACACGCATGCCACTGAGGGTTACAACTATACAATGAAACCATCCATTGCTAACATGAGCCTTTTTTGCCTTCAGGAAAGCGTAAAGGTTCTCCCAGTGAACACGACATTAATGGATTCCCTGCAAACGATATAAATACCGCCATGAAAGGCTCAATGGGATCTGCCATGATGACTTCGCCAATTTCTGTTACTAGTCCGGTAGCCAAAAAGTCACGAGCATCCAATGCATCCCCCCGAGTTCGAAAGAGGAACACCAAAGCGGCACGAGCTGGTGTAGACACTGTGCCATAGTTTGTAATTCAAAATAGCAGAAAACTCACAAAAATAACAAAGTTCATTGTGCCATAGTCTCTCATTTTTAGCACCATCTACCAATTGGTTTCTCTGCCTCCCGTTTTCGTTAGCGCTTTAAATCTATACTCCACCACACAGCTCTCTCATTTCTCGGTATAGATGTGGTAATAGATGATTTACTGTGTCAATTTATTGGAGGGATATGTCGGTCGATCGAACAAATTAGGAGAACATCTTGCTCTGTTTGTATATAAGTTGAGTAGTGTCTCAAAGGCAGGAAGGGTAGTAACAAATAGAATGCATGGTATTTTGGTGAATCTGGCTGTTCATGAATAGTTAAGCTACTGCAGTCTAGGCGCTGGCTTCTTACTGGAAAAGCGTCTGATGAGCATTCGAATCATCAAGCCAAACCAGTAAACATTGAGGGAGTTCAATACGATGTTGGCAATGCCATATATGAACATATCTGCAAATTAGGTCCATTGTTAGGCCCTTTTACGGAATTTTGTAACGCCATTTCACTTTTTTACTTACAGCTTACAGGCACTTGATCACGAACAGCATAAACATCGACTATAATATACCCAAAATTAGTTTTTTCATCTCTCAGATTCCGATGGTGTTGAATTAGAACTCACCCCATGTCTTATAAGACATTAGAAATCCATACGCTATACGAGCACCAAAGAAGGTAGATATCAACACAAGGCCGTTCAACAACTGGATCTTACTGCCGGTCCAGCCAAGCTTGTCCATAAACCAATTGAAGTTGAGAAAGGGTGTGCTAAGTTCGTACAAGATAAAGACAGCTCCATAATAGTTGAGAAATGGCCGCTGGAAAATTGAGTTAAAAAATCTGTAAATGGCACATAATTTTTGTGCAGAGCTATATATTTAACTTTCTACTTACGAATGATAATATGAAGACAGCGAATGCTGCTATTCCATGGAAAGCCATGCCTATTCCTTGATGCTTGATGTATCGAACGGCAGTTACCATGTCCCATAGAAAGTATCTGTTCGTTCAGATGTATTTTAACTAGGTTGCACAAAACCATCCCCAACAAATGTATGTCATCACACTTACCCGCATGATATTGAGTAGAAGTTGGCTGCTTTTGGACTGTAACCAAAGATACGGTCATTCGCAAGCTCAGAGTCGTTCAATATTAAAAATGCTCCTATGACCACAGTTATACAATGGGCAGTGGATACAACATGGATATTCCAGTTGGTTTCATTGAACTGCAGACAAGGGAAAAAATTTTAGTCAGATAACCTTTTTTGTCAATTGTCGAAAAGAGGCAAATAATAGATCTTTTCGACTTACTCCTCGGAATGTCTTGAATGTCTTTGGGAACATTTGCGGGCAAATCACTCGAGACAACTCGAATAGTACGTTACATGCTACCAAGGTTGCAAGTACCACATGCCTATTGAGATGTACTGAATTAGCATTCCGCTGGGTGATGTAGTTCAGGTAACTGTCAAGCTTTATGTGCATACCAATGATATTTCAAAGTCGGTAGTTCAAGCCAGTCGAATATGTTGCCGGACACCATGGTTTTCGAAGTGATAAAAGGAGAAAATAACAAAGAGTGGAATCACTTTTCTCGGACTGTGAGACAGCAAAAATATATATAATTTATCTTGACCAATGATTTCATCGGACACAATCTACAGAGGCGTTTACAAAGGCTTTCGAGCAGTAAAAACTCGCCATCGGGCAAAACTATGATACTCGTCAAATTCATTCAAAGCTTCTTGACAAACCCTATCATAATCCTCGGAAGATACATGGATTTCTTCTAGCCACCATTTCTTCATCGACTTGAACAATATCTTTTGTTGCTCTCTGTACAAAAATCCAAACTCCTTTTGCACTAGTAACACCGATCGAGAAAAAAGTTTAATTATGATTTCTCTCTCAGCATTTTTATTCAACCCCACCAAAACTTTACTTACTTGGATCGTCTGGCCACTCGCCAATGGGTATATCGTACACTTGCTCATGAATATCTTGAAAGCAGGCATCTCTTAAATAATCTTTGAAATTCGCAGAGTATTGAGGACTTATGTCCAGCTTGTTCGACGCAATCTCAAACCAGTCGTTAATCAGGCTGAGAACCGGCCCGGGGCATTTGAACGGAAGGTCTAGGCATAATTTTAGTGATCAGCCTCATCATTTCAGCCGGTTTTCTAAGCATACAATCATTTTTGGCGGAATTTTATAAACCTTACCATATTCGACCAACTGCAGCCATCCTCCCGGTTTCAAAACTCGGTAAAATTCCTTGATCAACTGCATCCATCGTCCTAATGGTATGACAGTCGCCATATCTCGCTGATACACAAAATCAAACGAATTGTTCAGAAACTCAAGATGGTTATGAACATCGCCTTGAACATATAAAAGTCGTTCATCTTTTAGTCGATGATGCTTCGCCGGTGGTGTCAGATCCAGCCCAACGACACTGGCGTTTGGAAACTCTTGGCTCATCTCGTGGGCCCATAACCCTGTCAGACCTCGTGCCTCAGTATTCATACCATCCTTGATAACATTTTATCTTTTGCCGTCACTTACCGGTACCGCATCCGCTATCTAATATGCACGTCGGGTTCTCCAGTGGAACGGCAAAGTTACCGTTGAATATTCGCTTGAAAAGATAATGCTATAATAGCGTTAACAATGCCGACAATGATAATGGAACTGAAAAAGGCTTCACCCTTTTCCTTTAACTTACCTGGCGTAATTGTCGGTCGACTTCTTTTGGCCCCTGATAGTCGTATATAGTCGAAGGGCTCGCTGTTGCTTCCATTGGCTTCGACCCATTCATTAGTTTTTCAGATCGTGGAATACGACGGTCGATAGGCTGTTTCCCTTCAAGAATAAGATATCCCATTTCATCTCCGATCATAAGACTACCATGACTTCCAGCTTCCGTGCCGAATGTACGTGGAAGGGATCCGGGCGAATAGTTCGAAGGTGTACTTAAAGGTGACATGTCGTCGCTTCCTAGAGAAGACACTCTACTGTTATTGTATTTTGATGCCATTGCTGAAGGTCGTGGTATACTGAGTCCGTTTAACGTTGATAGCGGTGTCGCTTGGTCGTGTAAAACGACTCGGTGTCCTATCGGGGTGGGTCCGCCTATAACTGCTGCTACTGTCGTCGAGCTCGTACCAAAGTTATTTGCAACTTTATTCACAGCTGTTGATAGTGCTTTTCGTTTCCGTCGTTCTCCTTTGCCCTCTATTTTTTGGTCACGGCTCGCATTATTTCCCATTAATTGAGGTAGAGATCAACAGTGGGAAAATGTGGAAAACGGCGAATTTCAGTTTTTAATCGTCATGTTCGCGCTGAGGTGGTCTCACTCGCTTTAAAAAGATAAACCCTTATCTGGACTACTTTTTCTTGATGAAAGTCCTCAACAGACGTACCCCGACTTGCTCAACTTTATTTTCTTCACACAAGACTTCTGCTTACTAGGAATTCCGCTGACATGAGGTTTTTACTAGACATTCTCTACATTACAGAACCTTTTTCCCAGTCAAAACTAAGCCCTGTTCTTAAATAAAATATGTGGTACCGTGGTACAGTGATCCGTCCTTCCGGAAAAAAGAGAAGTGGAAAGGGACTGTGGCACGTATTGGCATGATGCCAATTATTGAAAGACTTGGATCGGTTCCTCTCATGCTGTTTTTCCCCTCTCAGTACCACATACGCCACCAATTCTTTAAAAGGTCTATCGTCAAGGTGAATGACCATTTGGACCCCACTTGCTATCACACCTGCCCTATAATTGGTGCCCAGCGTCCCTACCAGCAGCCATTAGCAAAAAGTGTACCTTTTAACCCCTTCGTTGAATACACCCTATCCTATTTGTTCCTAGTCAGAACCGCGGTGCAGTCTATAGACATGTGTAAAGCAACAATGAATAAGTGTACCAGTCTTTCTGGGCAATGGTTTTAAGAATTATACTATGTTTATTGGTGTTACTCGGATAAAAAATACCTACGTTACCTCGACCGTACCATGATACATTCTCTATATGTAACATATTGTTATCAGAATGCACACTATGCAAACTCCATTATGAGACGGGCCGAGAAACCGCCACCATAAAATGTTCCCAAACACCCTGGTGATCATCTTATACGGTCATAACTTCTGCAATTTGCACATTAATGACTTGTCTTAAAATGATATGTCATATGATACACTGTATTTCACGGCGACTACCAAATTCGACTTACTGGTACGAAGGTTTGTTACAGGGTCTTTGCATTCATTCGTACACCTTAAAAAAAACATCGAATGCAAACGGTGGAAATTAGGGTTCTACATTTGAGTTCAGAAACCTGGGTTCTTCCATTTAACATTTTGGGAGCTTTCACTGAAACTGCAAGGCAAGCTGGTTCTCACGGTGTCATCATCAATAATCGCAGTAAAAATGCTTTACCAAAGAGCTTAAAGGATGCAGTTTTAAGTTATTATTTCCATTGTTTATAATTGCTTTCATATTAAGTAGATAATTTCTATATTACCGTGATTTATAACAATAAAACCAAAAATGCCAATTCGTTCGGAGTCAACTACGACGATCGGCAGAAAAAAAAACTGTCTCTCAAAAAAATAAAAAAGAGAAGGTCCTACCGAGAGTCGAACTCGGGCTGCCAGATTCAAAGTCTGGAGTCATAACCGTTAGACCATAGAACCGCTCGATGTCAGGTGGTAAATTTTTGTATATATGTATCAATACTACTAGCATCAATTTTTCAAGATAGAAGAGGCTTAAGTAACACTCCTTCAAACGTTGTATAATTACTATAAAGTTTTCTTTACTATTTACACAGCACAATAATTTCTAAATAAAAAAATCATTCATCTTTAAACCCCAATTTTTTGACATTTTTCTGCTTTCATCATTGTGGTTTAGTAACTAACATCAATATTAGTACACCTCTAAGGATGTTTATCATCGTGATTCACTATAGCTTTGCATAATAAAAATTTCACTGATGATAGTTCAGGCTGACTTTTAACCCCTTTCAAAGATTCTCCTATGTCTCTGTTCACCAACCTTTGCTCAAGTCTTGAAAAGCTTAGCATACATTGGAGATACTCATTTCAAAAGGTTGATGTAATACTTTGACAATTTCATTTATATCAAATTATTATAGCTTTATATACAGTGACTGCTGTGCTTTATCTCACACTAGGACTTTTTCAGAAGCTTGCTTACCATATTTCAGTATGCAAGTATCGATTGTTGTTTTATTTTGTGCATATATTTCTCTCAATGGTATACCAGTTGGTAAAATAAACGTGCACAGTAATTCATTATAATTGTACTCATACTTTAATGAAGAGATAATTTTAGTAGGAGATACTTTAGCCATGACATTGTTCCATCTACCAATCACCTATTTGCCAGGAAAATCATGGTTATCGGAAAGCCTCTACTTACAAACCATGAAATAATGCCAAAAAACGCGTGTATATCTCTAGAAAGTTTTGAGCAGAGTAAACGCTCCAATAATTATTTCAGGCGATAAAACTTCTATGAGCTACATATTTTTTTTAAAACAACACCACACGTAGTAGCTTATAGAGACGTTGCAGGATAAGGATTGGTGATACAGATTTTTTGGTAATTAGTCTGGTAAAGTGAGCATTTTCCTTGTTGCAGTCGCCTTTGTACCCTGAATACGGTATTGAAAAATACAATATTCGGATAAATGCAGCGTTATATAAAAATAAAGGGGATGAAGAAGTCAGAGAAATTTTCGTTGGTGATTTAAAGCTAAATCAATGAAGTCGTCGTTCGTTATAGCGCAAAACTTTGTTGAAATACTAAACATTTTGAGAAAGTCATATGGAATCTCATCCTAATTTACTCGACAGACGGATATGTGATTTTGAAAATGAGTTATTTCTTGTCGTTGCTAAATATTCCTCTTGTAAGTTCAGATGATGAAGTATTGTGTCAAACTTGAACTAGAGTTTGATTACGGAATTTAGAATAGCTTCCAATGCGTACCTCATGAAATTGTTCTTCGACTTCTCGCACAAAGCCTAAAAGCTGGTGTTAACGTCTTTTCAAAGCTAATTCTTTTTCTCTTTTAAAATATGAATTCTGTGAATGAAACAGAATAAGCCTTAGTTATGGCACTTTGGTATTACACGATCGATTTATTGTAAAGGAGTTTGGAAAAGATGCCTCAACCGTTTGATCACAAACACGTGACATCCAAATTAGGCAATTCGCAGGGTAGAGACCGCTTCCCGCAGTCTGTCTTCGGGTAGATCTTCCTTTCACATCACATCTTTGATCATGCCCGCCACTGGCATTGCTACCGGATTGAACAAAGGTCACATCACTGCCCGCCGTGAGCTCAAGGTCACTCCTTCCTACAAGAAGGGTGTATGTATCTCAATTCCTCTCTTACATTGGCGTTTTTTTCCTTCCACCTCTTTTTTTTTTTTTCATATGAGTCCATGGATGTATCCATCGATCATCACCAACTACAACTCATCTATCATCGACATCTATACATCGATAAACCGATCCATCCATCATATCCAGCTTAAAGTGTCACTAGACACTCTCGACTTTCGAAACACCAATCGTTGCTGTCGGCCGATGGAGACATTTGCGTTGAAAATGTACAATGTCCATTGTACCGAAGACTAATTTACTGAGAACTCCAATTTCTCAACTTTACAACAACGAGTATCCTCTCAGACCTACACCTCTGGAAACTTCTCCTGAAAGTTGCTTTGTAAACGGCAAAGTCATACACCATCCTTAACGCTTTCGACAACAACTCGTAAATTCGACACTAATATATATCTCCTCTTTTACTATTCCATTTCTTCAAACTTGCCAATCTTCACTTTCATTTACTCAACACTAACGTTATGTATTACGCACAGGTCCAAAGCAAGCGCACCAAGTTTGTTCGCGACCTCGTTCGCGAAGTCACTGGCTTCGCTCCCTATGAACGTCGTATCATGGAATTGATCAAGAACTCCAAGGACAAGCGTGCCAAGAAGCTCTGCAAGAAGAGAGTAAGTACAAGCTTAATACACTGCAATAGCATAATCTTATCCTAAATATCATTACTTTTGTAGCTTGGTACATTCGTTCGTGCTAAGGCAAAGGTTGAGGAACTCACCAACGTCATTGCTGAATCTCGTCGTCATTAAGCGAGAGTCAACTGATATACTGGATAGAATTATCAATCTTCAAATATACGCACGACCTCAATAAAAAAATGCACAGCTTTCTTTTGGTTCATTATGCTTTAAAGACACGAGGAGAAAAAATATGATACATTGGAAAGAAAATACAACATGTGACAAAGGGCATTTAGGTGGAGATGGCAAGTTCTGTGATGAGCTTACTACAGACATCTAGGAAAGGGAATGTACTCAAAACTGATTCTGAACCAATGTCGGCTTGTTCAGACAAGACGTTGGCCATTTTGAGAGTATTTTCATAGGAAAATTCTTCAGGTACCATGTACATGTCATCTGAAGTTGCTGAGTACGATTCGATCGAGTCGGTTTTCATATTCTGTGGAGAATGTCCTTCTGCCATCACTTGTCCCAAGCTCTTGAAATCTACCAAATAACTATTGATATCCAATTTGTAAAGTTGTAGATCAAGCTTAACAATCACACCGGACTCGTAACGATAACGGCACCGCAAATGATAGGGATCGACAACTTTCCACTCCTAATGATGAATGAAAGGTCAATCGACTGTGTCAGGCTAACGAGGTTAAAGGAATCCCATGTGAGAAAGGATACTTACGAAACCAACGTTCTTTAAGGACTTGAAAATTTCCAGCATGACTTCCCAAGGAGGACATCGACTGCGTATACCAAAATGCCACTTTGATCTTGCTTTATATTGCCTCTTCGAGGGTGGGCCAGAAGTAGATAGCTGGCGGTTGACAGGTGGGGTTCTGTGGTTGACTTTAGACAAAGTGGGTGATTTTGCGCCCGGAGGGGGAGTGCCTGACATGGGCATTATGGGCTGTCCAGAATACGACGGGCGGTTTTGTGCTACAATGGTGGTTAGTATTTGGTCGATCAACCATTTATGTAATAGGTACCGCAATACATACCCCTCATGCTATCGTCACCCTTTGGTAAACTTGAACTCAAGACTGCAATAGAGGACGGCGCCTCAAGGTTATTGCCCTCATAACCAGATACCTTTGCCTGCTCCTATAAACATGGTTAGAAGGCAATATCACACGAATACGACGATTTGACATGAGAACTTACCTCAAATTGAGAGTTCCAAGGTGGTGGTGAAGTGGCAAAAAAACTTTCTATGTTGTTATCTTTGGAAAGTTTTTCGGCTATAAAAATTTGTCAGTACGTGCACCCGAGATATACAGCTTGAGGAGGCTTTGATACTTACACTCTTTGATCATTCGGTGATGATCTACTACCAACTGGTAAGCAACCTTAATTTGATTATTATCAGGTTCAGATAGAGCCTTATAGATAGTTTCACGACTATATCCCATTTTCTGTAAAAGGTAGAGGTAAAATGGTTAAGCAAGTTCGTAGTTCCGTCGAAATGCTTATACCATATGCTCACCTTGCTTAGCTCTGACAAAACTGATTCATCGATTTCCTGTGAAAGTGTTTCGGCCGTATCTGGTAATGGTTGCAAATATTCTGGAAGACCGACATTGAACCAGGGGTTTTGCCGGATTTCCTGAATAGTGATTCGCTTAAGAGGGTCCACGACCAGCATGGATGTCAGTAAGTACTTTGTTTCTGGGCTCAAAAAAGAAGGGGTTGTATATATGCCACCTTAGAAATAACTTTTTAGTACAAGATCTCAACAATGCATGATGAAATGGGATATCTACCATTAATCTTTTTGAATAGAGTAGGGATGTATTCATCATCAAATGGAAGTCGACCGCATAACATAACGTATAGAATAACACCGCAGCTCCAGACATCAACTTCCGGTCCCGCATATAATCTATCGAGCTTGAATTAAAAGATTGCCCCGCCTATTGGTGAATTGATCTGTGACCCATCTACTTACTTTCCGGAAATAACTTCAGGCTACAACACAAAATATAAGCTAATTTGTTCCTAACGTCACCCAAGGTTGAATCAGTGGACACTTACAGCTGCATAATTTGGACTTCCACAACTTGTTTTAAGAAAGTCACCATCCGTCATTATATTGGAAAGCCCAAAATCGGCAATTTTGACATTATTATTGTCATCTAACAAGAGGCTTGACATGACGCGGCAAATGGTTTAGCAAGCAGATTTTTTTCATTTGACCACGTTTCATACTAAACACTCACTTTTCGGGTTTCAAATCACTTTTTGGAAGAGATGCTCGTTAACTGGAATTGCATAGAAAAAATTCGGAATGACACGAGGTAGCGTGTAAGTAAACACTCACCGATGAACAATTTTGTGACGATGACAGTATTCCACTGCACAAATGATCTGCTGGAAAAATCGCCTAGCATCATCTTCTCCCATCTATTAGCCGAAACAATGACCCGTTAAAAACAAAGCGCCACAGCAGATCCGTGTCATATCGTCGCGCAGTTACCTTGCCCTTTTCTACAATGTAATTGAACAGCTCTCCTCCGGCATACTCGATAACCATGATGATATCTGTCGGCGTTACAATGACTTCATAGCTAATAAAAAGGCATAGTTTTAGTGTCAAGTTTGCGGAAGTAGTTGGTATTGATTTTACTTACAGCTTGATAATATGAGGGTGTCGCAAGAGCTTGAGGTACTGAATCTCCCGTTTTACTCTTCCTGCCATGTCCAAGCTGGCAATTTTTTTCCTGTTGATAATTTTCAATGCAACTTTTTGTCCGGTAGTGGAATGAACGGCCACTGCAGGAATGTTGAATTTGTAAGCATTGGTAGCAAAACAACGCTTGCAATCGCAGAGTGAACTTCTTACGCTTGACTTTTCCAAAAGAGCCAACTCCTATGCTCTTAATGATATTGTACTGTCCGATGCGCATCCGACTTCCGTTTGGGGATGACATGGTGTGATGGTACTGTAGTATAGAGATTGAGTAAGGAAGGGTGATTGATTCCTGAGGTATTCTGGTTTATGTCGATTTGTTCGGTTCGGAGCTGGTGTTTTTGGGCTGCAGACACATTTTTTTCGACGTCATGGGATTTCGCTGATTCAAATCACAATGTGGCGGTGAGAGTGTTATTGAGCATGGAAAGGTTCATTTGGACGATTAAATATGGAATTATATCTGTTGCTGTACAAAATTATCGACAGAATAAAAGAATATTGATATAAAAAGCAGTATTTGATAGAAAGTGACATGAAAGCACAAAAGCAATGTGACATGCACATCAAGCTTTTCCAGAAGTGAAGTAAAGAAAACAAGTGTTATACACAAGAATAGATTATAAAAAGAGACTTCAGGAAACTGAAGATCAAGAAAAAATATACATATAGTTTGCAAGGATTGCCTGCCTGTGAATGAAAAAGCTTTTTACGACTATACCTAACCACTCGTAATCTTAGTCAATATACTGCAGTATCAAGTCTCGGTTCAGCGCTCCTAAGCACATTCTGGCTGTTTCCTGTAAATCTGCTTCGCACTATTTAGGTAGGAAATTCCTACACAATGGCTATTGACTGTTTCGGCATAGTCGAAGTTCAGCTTCAAGTTGAGCTACCTGTGATTGATACTGTGCTATTTGATCTTCCAGGGATTTGATGAACTCGATGCTACTTTGCAAAATCGAGCCTTTGTTGGATTTATTATATTTTCCTTCTGGTGTGTCATCCGGAAGTAAAAATCCAATTTTCTATCATGATGGTCAGTAAATGCACGGAAAATTTTCTGCCTAAATGGCGGCAAAGTTCGGTACCTGAATGCATTCGTTGATATGGTCACGTCTCCGTCTTTCCACTATATTAACGTTGAAAAGAAAATTGAAGATTTATGAGAAGATCACCAATATATATGAAGCACGCGCAATTTACCTGCGTTATGAGACTCTCTGCGTCTTCGACGTCTCTCCATAGCCTTCTGCAAGCTACAATAGAAGAAACCTGAGAATGCTCGTTCGAGGATATGCCGGCAGCATCATTGGAAAAACATATTACTTACTTTGCTTGTGTTCTAGGATCGTCCTCGTAACTGCTCGCAGACAAGCTCGCATGATCCATTGAATATGGATGAGTTGGTGTAGAGTTCAGTCCAGAATGCGCTTGGTTTGGTGAATCAGGAGCCGACCATGCCTGGTTAAAGCCTTCTGGCACCATTCGGTGAGTATATGTGTTTTTTATGCCAATAGGAATTGATCCGTGGATTGTAAGGGAATCGACTTGATACGGAGGAATAAGTTCTGAAGGGTTAGTAAAAATAGGTTCAGAGGCGATCTTGAAAGGCATGGAATCATGAGATCCAGTCCCGTCGAGATGGGAAAAGTAACTGAGTTGTCTCATATCTACATAACCAGTCTCAGTAAGAAAGCGATCTTCATCCATAGGTAACGAATCTCCATCGTTTGGGTGTTGCCTATCTTTGAGAATCTGAAGATGATACGCTGTTGGATACTTGAGTTGCATTTGTTGCGCGCTGGCCATTTGAAGTGAAGAGGAGAGAAAAGGGTGTTTTGAAAAAGATTGAAACTTTCATAAACAATAAAGGAGTTGGGTAGTTTTCAAAAAGAGAGAAAATGCGTCACTGAGTAGAAAATGGCATGCAAATCGTTGTTTTCTACCCGGTGGTCATTCTCGTTGTGGGAATATGCAATCGATGTTGACAAGTAGAATTTCTTTTTCGAGCGAGAAAGAGACAATCTTCCTGTCAAGAATAACACCCCGCCAGGACGCTAATGTGACATTTTAGTATGAATGAAAATATAATCCATTTTCACCAATGTTACTCGCTGATACAGTTCTAGAAAGGTAAAACTGCTTCGAGATGTGCATTCAAGTTCGAACAAAACGTAAGATATGTTCATTAGCTTGTCAAAGATAGTGTACCTATCATGTGGGTCAGGATTGAATGGTTTTGTCATGGATCACAGCACTTTTGGGGATTTGGCTGCGTCAGGTGCACAAAGATTCACAAATAAGGAAACATGAGAATTCAACGCTTGCATTTTGCAGCCGAGGGCTGCCATCTTTTGATCATATTCGCATGGGTACAGATGCTGTAAATATGCCGTGGTATAATACAGTATGATAAAATTTCCTTTTTCCTTTCCAAAAACGAGTTTCTGGTGTAAATGAAACGTTTATTATGTTCTTCTTCGCACATGTGAAGATTAAGATATAGGAAGTATGAAGTCAAAGGAAGCCAAAAGTAGGAACAGTTTCAGTAGGTAAAATTGGATGAAGAAGGAACGATTGATAGATCAAATACCGATACTCCAAATGTACCATACCTGACGGTAATAAAGGAGTCCAGCTTAAAGTAGGTACCTAACTTACAGTATGTTACAGTTATGTTAAAGGAAATGAGGTAGCGTCATTCTGGGGTTGTATCACCACTTTAAAAAGTAAGTTGAAACTGCTATTGAAACTTAGAAACCTTTTATTGCAAATATTCTCCTCTTGTTTGGACTCAAGCTATTGCACAAAACAGGCGCAAAGAGCTGCTGAAATATATTTTGTTTACGACTTACAGCCCATGGCTGATCCCAGCTCTACAGCAGACATGCCAGTAAACCACAACACCTCACATGACCCATTGAGCGACAGCCTCGAATACTTGCTAGCATCACGACAATCACATCAGGACGACACAATTGACATCATTTGCTGCTGCGGCAAGAACGAATGTCCAAGTCAGAAGCAATATGAGGAAAGTCTCCAAAAGGCGGAATCAGATGCAAGATTAGCTGCAGGTACGGGTAAAGAACGGCAATACCGGCTCATGACATAAGGAAGTCTAACAATATTATGTAACTTTCGAATCAGAAATTGGCCAAACTCTGCTGCATAAGCATGAGAGCTATACAATGGACGCTCAGACCATCCAAGCTGAATTGGAACAGAAGGTGAGTTCTTCCTTATGAGAATAAAGTTCATGAATTATATGTTAACGCTTGCTGTAGATCAAATTAATTTCCGCCGAAAAGAAAGCATTGGAAAGGCTGAATCATGAAGCAAAGATCGAAAACGAGCAAGTGAAAGACGACTGTGTTAGAGCTATTGCCGAACGAGAGAGGTCGAAAAAGGCAAGTTTTGTAACATTGACCGCAATGTGTAGGAAAATGGCTTAATGAATCATATTTAATAGATGATAGAAGCTGTGCAAAAAGATCTGGAAATAGTCTCTATACGGTGTAAGAATCTGGAAGACGAAAACCAAGCTAAGAAGTCAGAGATCGCAGAAATTAAGGCACTGCAAGTGATAGTTGCACAGAGTCATTCAATGGAGCAAACAATGCAGGGCAAGGTACGATCCTAAACCTCCGCATCTTTGAGAGAAAATAGATCCCGACTCATTCAGTTTAACAATGATAGGTTGATGACCTTTTGCAAGAGCTTAGTAGTGTACAAAAGAACGAAGCAGCGGTCGAGTCTAAGTACCGAAAGCTGAAATCTCGATACGGTAAGTTATGTGATGAGATATTGAGTTACAGGATGATGGATTTAATATGTTGAATTTCATTAGAGGCATTGCATGCATCATACCATATGACGAAACGACAGATGAAGGAGCTAGAGAGTAGCAGTGAAGATTACAAGGCACTAGCTTGGTTGAAAGAATCTAATAACAAGATGCGACAAGACTTATTACATGTATGTGATACGGTGATAGGTGCTCGAAGTGAAACGCTAACAGTGACGCTTGCTAACAATTGAACATACAAAAATTAGATTTCTAATGGATCTCCCAATAAGGAAACGCAAAGCGCTCAATTGATCTCATTAATTCAAGAGCTTGCCACCGCGAATAACAAGCTTAAAGGAGAAATCCTAAATCAACAAGAAACCATTTCAGCACTTTCTTCACGTGTACAAGAAGCGGAAAACGGTACAAAGAACGACGACGATGAGGATTACCATCACCTTCATCATAATACAGAACCAAAGGATAGTTTTGCTATTCCAATGCCCAAGCATAAACATGCAAGATCAACCGATATGTCAAGTCAATTAAGTGGATCATGGTCGAGCAGTATTCTAGCTACTTCTCCCCCTCGATTCAGTACAAACGTGTCCGAGGATGTCGTCAATCACACACCTCAACCTATATCACTGCTATCAAAGCTGGAAGCGGCGCAAAAGTCAAATCTGTCACAGTCACTGCCCGGGAAACCAATAATGTTTAAAAAGCCAGAGAGCATGATTAGTGTTGATACTTACACAGGAGATCCCAATATCAACCCACAGCGCAGTACTAGTACACCCATGAAGACCAAATTTGGCTCCCCATTGTCTCAATCCAGTATATTCGTGACCCCTTCGCCACCTCAATCACCAAGTTATGGTGGACAAGAGTTGCGCCATCCATACAAGGTGCTATATGACCTTGCATTTAATTTACAGAAGAGGCTCAGCGGCACGGAAATAAGAATTCTCAATCGAAGACTGCATCGTGCATTTGATATGCTCAAGTTAACAGATTTGTCAAATTCAATCATTGAAAATGTTGATCAAGATATTCAAGCATTGGATAGTCGCTTTTCATGGGTTCAACAGGGCGTGAAGAATCAAGAGCAACCATGGGCTCAGGAAACAATTTCTCTCGGCAGCTTCTTTGTCATGGTCAAACTTGTGCAGGATCTTTTGGCGGAGATAGGAAATTTACGGACGACGTTAAACAGTTTGCAGGTCGAATACGTTAACAAAGTCAACGAGAATCAAAGCTTTGTTGAAAAGGCACTGGAAGAGCAATCAGAATCTAGCAAGCCAGACAAGTCCGAATCTAAACAGACGGATAATGCGGGAACGTTTGCCTGGCTTTCGTCCATAATATACCGGACATCCGGCTCAACTACGTCTGTCAAAAACAGCGACGACGGCTCGGTCCATTCTAGCACAGAAGAAAATTCTGAAGCGGGCAACACGAGTTCTATATCTTACTTATCTAATTCTATATATCGAATTGCAAGTACTTTGCAAGGCAGCCAGAAAGATTAAGAAATTAACGTTTCGGCTAAAGTAAAAAGATCTGAGGAAAATGATTCATCTGAAATAATCGGGGCTCAGCCAATAAAATCAGTTAACTCATTGTGTCTCACGAAAAAGTCACTTTTTACGTTTAGAACTGTTACAAAATGTCAAATCCCACCACACCACCTACAGACAAACTTGACTGGCAAAACATTGGGTTTCAATACCGTGATATCAACGGCTATGCCAAATACACCTGGACTCCCGAGAATGGTTGGGATGAAGGATCGCTAGAAACGAATCCTTACCTCAACGTTCACATGTGCTCGACTGGTTTGAATTATGGTCAAGAGGTAAAGGGTGCTGGAGAAAACGAGGGTAATTATCATCAATGCAGCTGCTGATTTTTTTTTTTCCAGTGTTTTGAAGGACTGAAAGCTTTTCGTACAAAGGACGGACGCATTCGCGTGTTTCGACCTCACGAAAATGGCAAGCGTATGAACTTGACGGCTGCTTTCGGCTCCATGCCTGGAATCCCGGAAGAAATCTTTTTGGAGGCTATTAAGAAGACTGTCCAAGCTAATTTGGAGTTTGTTCCACCATATGGCTCGGGTGGTTCGTTGTACTTAAGACCTTTGTTGTTTGGAAGCGGCCCTATGATTGGATTGTCGCCAGCTCCAGAGTTTACTTTCATCGTTTTCGGTGTCCCAGTCGGCAACTACTACAAGGACGGTGTTAAACCTGTCGACGCTTGCATTATTGAAGATTTTGACCGCTGTAAGATTTTTTTTTTCCATGTATGCTAGAGGGATTGATATTGAGCGCTTGTTCATTTTTTCCCCCCCCATTTTCCCATTGTATCAGCTGCTCCTCTGGGCACAGGATCTTTCAAGCTCGGAGGAAATTACGCTCCAGTATTTCTTCCTACCGAAAAGGCAAAGAAGCAAGGATTCCCAATCACCCTGCATCTCGACTCCAAAACACATACATACGTGGACGAGTTTTCCACGTCTAACTTTGTGGCTCTTAGCAACAAGGATGGGGTCACTACATTGGTGACACCCAACGGCCGGACAATTTTACGATCTGTGACACGAATTTCCTTGGTCGAGATAGCACGCGACCTTGGTTGGACGGTCGAAGAGCGTGATGTTCCTTTCAGTGAGATTGAGGAAGGCAAGTTTGACGAAATCGCAGCTTGTGGAACGGCAGCTGTAATCACTCCTGTGAAGACAATTTCTCGAGGAGAGAAGTCCTACAACATTGGATCTGGAGAGCAGACTGAAATCGGCGCAGGCTTTAACGCTCTTTATAAACAGTACAAAGCGATTCAAAATGGCGATGTTGCAGACACCAAGAGCTGGATGTGGCCGGCAGAAGGATTTTAATATATTTTGCTCTGAAATTAAACTAACGCTCAAGCTTTGTTTCACGGGCCAAGCGTGCATCGTGAGGATGGACGGAAGTGGCAATAAGGCTGGCACTTTTCCTTGGCTCTGGGAAGGGGGATTGGCTGTGCCTGAACTGATATAAAAATAAAATTTTAAAGCTGCATTCAAGCTCCTCTAAATTGATACCTGTTGCTCCCCTTGTTTCTATCGGCAACAGCATGGCGCAATCTTGGGATTTGTCCAGGCATATCCAGCTTGCTGTGCTGATGCTCATACTTATGGGCATCATCGCCATCACAGTTCGCGTAGACTTTTGGGAAGACTATTCTTCTCGAAGTATTTCCAAAGATGCTGAAGAAATGCAGAAGTTAATTGCCAATCAACAAGAAACGCTAAGAGAGGACGAAGATAGAAGAAAAATGACAAAAATAAAGGAAATTGAGGGACGAAGGGCTGTTTTGGAACCTGGTAAGTAGACTAAAACCTTCGAGTCATATATCGAGTTTATATTAATGCGATTTTTCGGTGTTGGTATTTAGTGATTTTAGCCAACGACACCGATCTTGAGATTCTCCTCCAGTCCTACGATATTGCCGTACCTCATCCTTCTAGACCCTGGAATCTTTCGGATACGGAGTACTTGTTGTCAGTAAAAGGACAATCAGACTGGACAAACTTGTTGACCCAACCTGAAGACCGGCCCGATTTCAAATCATTGACTATGCAAGAGAGGACATACAAGGCTCTCTTCCAGTATCTCGATGAATTGCAGTCCAATGGAAAAGACATTCAACAACCTCCTTTTATGGATACATGGGAACTATTTCTTCAGCTAGAGACTGTGTTATACCCATGGTTGCATCTCCAGCACGTCAGTTTATTTGATGCGCAAAAGCAAAGCAAAGGAGCCGGCATGATCTTCTGCGTCGGCAATGATCAGTTCTATCACGCAGCTACAACCATTCGCTCTATTCGAGAATCCCACAAATCCAACATCCCCATTGAAATTTTCTACATCAACGACGATGATCTCTCTGAAGTCAAGCGCCAATATTTTGAGACGGAATTTACCAATGTCAAGACCGTGGATTTATCAGAGTATATCGATGACACGTGGACACAATTTGGTGGCTGGGCCATGAAGCCCTTCGCTATGTTGGCATCCAGCTTTTCCGAAGTTATCCTTTCTGATGCAGATGTGTTCTTTTTCAAGAAGCCCGAATCCTTCTTTGAAGATGCAGGTTACAAGAAAACAGGCACCCTTTTCTTCTATGATCGAACCTTATTCGCTGACTGGGATGGCGGAAGAAAGTGGATGCTATCCTTCTTACCAACTATGAGCTCTCTTGTTAGAAAAACAAGATGGTTCACTTTGCGTTCATCGCACGAGCAAGAATCCGGAGTTGTTGTCATTGACAAGCGTAAAGCAGCTCTTGGTTTGATGTCAACATGTAAAATGAACGACAAGCGTGAACGTGACGAAGTGACCTACGATCATGTACATGGTGACAAAGAGGTAGGTCCAATACTGGCATTTTTCATATTAATTTTTATGACACATTGAATTTGATGTTGATTATCAATATTGCTTTTATACAGACATTCTGGGTTGGCTATGAGATGATGCAGACTCCTTACGCTTTCGTCAGCTCTTACGGCGCTGTCATTGGAGGACTCGGTGATGGTGGTGAAGCAACGCGAGTATGTGGAAACCAACTTCACCTTGGTGTTGATGGTCGACCTTGGTGGTGGAATGGCGGCCTTCTGCGAGATAAAAATCGCTGGCCTGATCGGTACATGAAGTTCACCCATTTTGCCGAAGGAGAAGACTGGGATTTCGAAACATCATGTATTGTCGAAGAAGATGGCATAAAGGAACTCACAAAGCAAGAGAAAACTCTAACAGAATCTTTCCTTGTTCTCGACGCCAAGCGGAAAAAGGATCAGGAAGCCATGCACGACGGCACTTGGAAACCTTCCTCTGCTGGCACCACTGGTGGTCACAATGCAAAAGTGGCCTTCTCCCCGGATGAA
Source organism: Umbelopsis vinacea (assembly GCA_016758895.1). Lineage (NCBI taxonomy): Eukaryota > Fungi > Mucoromycota > Umbelopsidomycetes > Umbelopsidales > Umbelopsidaceae > Umbelopsis > Umbelopsis vinacea. The sequence goes on along the minus strand of JAEPRA010000008.1, from coordinate 871,905 downwards.
GATACTACCGACATGCCGGATTCGGACGAAGACTAATATTGAAAATTTTGAGACACCAGCGTACCTTCTGTTGAACCAGATTTGTAAATCGTATTATATAAACTGCATTTTGCATTGATATCATCTTTATCATTAGAGCCTATGACGCAAAGACGAAAATTGTATAGACCATTGAGCTTACAAACATTAATTTAAGTATTTTAGCCTATAAACGGACTCGAAAAGAATCATAGAGTCCCATTACGTCGTTGAACTCATAATTTATGCCAATCGGAAAAAACCGAGGCAGATTTAGTAATGATGTAGATTGCTTGAGCATACCAGTAACTGAATACGAGATATATACTTTAAGTAGTGAAATTGTCAAACTTTCTTTTTTTTTTTGGTCGTTACGCAAACTCGTTATGAAACACTGTTACGATACCTTGGGAATTGGTAAAACCTCATTTCTGTACAGTCATCCAAATTCCGCTGACTATAAATTGGGACTCATACCGTTAACAAAGGTTCCACTTCAGTCACTTTTTCTCTGTTATTATGTCACTTCCTTCGTTCAAAGAACTTCCCATCGATGCAAAGTATCCCGCTAAATCAGCTTGGGGTCTCTGGGGAGATGATGACAGCTTGGGAACAATGAACTTGTTAACCACTGAACGCGCCAAAGAAGCGTCCAAGTTGGTGCGCACTGGCAAGCTTTTTCCAATGAATTGGACTATGGAAAACAAATATACCATGTTCAACCGTGGAGGGTTCGAACACGTTATCAAGGAGCTGATGCCAGATTGTGCTTTCGATGATGTCTATAACAACTGGAACACACAGTCCTCAAGTCAATGGGACGGCCTTGGACATGTGTGTAACAGACACACACCTGGCTTTTTCTACAATAATACTGCTGCAAAGGATGTCAGATCCGGAAACGAAAAGCTTGGAATTCACCATTTGGCAAGAAAAGGCATTGCTGGCCGTGCTGTACTTCTTGACTTCCGTAGATGGGCTGTGAAACACGGCGTCGAATACGATCCATTGACACGCTACGAGATCGACGTCAAAGATCTCGACAAAGTCGCTGAGGAGCAAGGTGTTACGTTCAAGGAAGGTGATATCCTTCTTGTTCGCAGCGGCTTTACTGAAGCATACAACAATGCAAATGACGAACTTAAGGCTAGTCTTGCTGAGCTGGCCGCCGTATGTGGCGTAAAGGCATGCGATGAAAGTCTGGAGTGGATTTGGGATCATCATTTCTCCACTGTTGCAGGTGATACCGCTGCGTTTGAAGCTTGGCCACCGACCAACGGATTGGATAACGCCATGCGTAAGTGAAAATAGCAACATGGACGTGTTGAAAACGTACGAGGAGCATTTAACTAAACCATTCATTTTCCAACATGCAACAGATGCTATTCTTCTGGGAGGGTAAGCAATAATGCACTACCTATGTGTTGATATCAATACAACATGCCTAACAAATTTTTTATGGTTTACAGATGGGGCATGCCTATTGGTGAATTGTTCAACCTCGAACATTTGGCTGAAGAGGCTGCTAAAACTGGCGTTTACGAGTTCTTCTTCACGTCTGCACCTTTGAACAAGGTGGGAGGTGTAGCTTCTCCTCCAAATGCGATTTGTATCATGTAATTATGTTTTAATATATAAAATATACGGCATTCTTGCGTGGAACGCATCTTTTCACACGACCTTTGGTATGTGTGAACGAAATGAGTGGCGTTTTACACTTTTTGCCAAGTTTTCCATTTGATTTCCATTCTACCGATTAGGAACAGAAAATACGTACAAATATTATAAGATTAAAAATGTGTAGACAGTTTCATTTTGAAAAAATCAACAATTTGAGAAGAGGAGCATTACTATAGCGATGGTATGGATTTTTGCGGGCTAAGATTATAAGTTAATCGATGTGAGCTAACCGACGTGAGCGCTTCTATGCGAGAGGAGATATTTAAAAAAAAGGACATAAGAGGCGTCATAGGCTGTACAAAAAATCAAGTGATGTAAAAGCTTTGAGTACCTCTACCGCTCTCTGTTATAGGACCATGGGCAAGAAAAAAAAATCATTGTTTGATCGCTGAGCGGAGATAGAATTTATAATGTCGCTGTGACTTCTGGAAGCTGCGGGACAGCCATACCGACCTTTGTCCTTTGACCACTTTTTACCAATGGCCGCTGCAGATCACTGTCCTTCCTGTGATGCAGATGCATCCCATCGGCAACTTGATCATGTGAACGCATCACTTATATATTGCTCGAACTGTGGCCACGTACTGGACGACACCGAATATCAACACCAATTCGTAGACTATACAAGTAGACCAACTTTAGATGGTCAGACAGACGCCTTGTTAGCAAAATGGCGCAACCAGCCAAGAGTATTCCATGTAAATGAATATATATATATATATATATAAATTGACTTTCAGATAACAGTAAAAACCTCATACTGACCTTTCTTTTTTAATAGATCTCAAACGGAACTTGTATAGAACTTCAGCGTTTGGCTCCACACCTCCAATTGACCAGTGAGGATCTCCAGATAGGATATACATACATCAGACGCTATGTAGACGAACGTCGACCGGCTTCGATAGGTACAACGGCGGTAGCAGTGGGATACCTTCTCCGTAGGATGAAGATGAAACCAATGCCTTTGCGAGTGTGTGCTTCGCTGTGCCAAGCATCAGCTCATGCGGTTGGAGTGATGTATCGACGCATACTATGCGTTATAAAGCCAGTATTCCCTCAAGGATACTGGGATCCATACTTATACCTTTACGATGCAGCTACTTATAATTATGATATACTTGCCTCGCAAAACGGAAAACGGTCAAAGAGCTTCACAATGGCAGCTCTTATAAACCTCGCTACCGAAGTCCTCAGCACGGCATCGAAATTACTATACCATACTGGCAGAAGTTCCTCGTCTTTTGTAGTATCATGCCTTTTGTTAGCTTCGGACGTGCTAAATGAACGTGCCGTCTCAGGACCTTATCGTAAAAGGGTTTTGAAACAGTTGGCAACTGCAAACTTGGTATCGGTAACCAACCTTGACATGCGGTATATAGAATTAAGAAAACTGTTTTCCGGCAGAGCTGAACAACTTCCATGGATAGCCGGGCCGGGAAAGAAATGCAGAGATCCGACACCTTTTATACGAGATATACTAAAGCTGGAAGGTGTCGTACCTCCTAAACCTTTGGCAGAAGGTAACAACAGCTTAGAGCCACAAGACGCAGCTGGTGAGAACATGTATGAGAACGCGTATGGGCTTGCTGAATCAAGCTCGGTACACAACAAAGAGCCGAGTATCTTGAATCATCCGCCGGCATTTGTTAAGTCGGAAGAAACCAGGCAACGTCTGGAACACAAGCTCAAAGTCATCCTTGGAGAGGAACCGATGTCACTGCGTATCTCAGATGAGCAGGATTTAAAAACTCTGGCGTTCTTGCTTGAGAATGGATTGAGCAAAGAGGAATTGCTGAACACAAATGCCACCGAACGTAGGCAATTAGAACATACTATACAGTATCGGGAGCAGTTTCCATGGTCCTACAACGCAAATAGAGACTTAGACAAGGCAACCCTTGACGACGAAGATCTTTGCGACGAAGAAATGAACATGTATTTGCGTATCAAACAAGATACGTCAACAAATAGTAATAGCGTAGATGGATGATTTTATCTATGATTGTAAATATTGTATTATATTAAAGCTAGAAAACTGTAGACTAATTTTTTGTTTTCCCATTCCTTTCACACTCGTTCGATATATAATCATCCAATGATCGGCTATTGCATTAATAGAAGTAAAGATCGTAATCAACTACTTAATCCTGTTCTGCTTCAACTTTGGGTTTCCATTCTTGATAAAGTGCTTCACAACGATCAACCAAGACTTTGGCCGTTTCCGGAGTGTAATTTTGAATGGGGTGCAAATCGACAAAGGAGTAGCCCCATCGATCAGTGCAAGAGCTATAGACAACATTAGGATCCAGTTCCTTAAGTGGTAGTTGAGCGCAGTAGACATTGGATATAGCTCCATTGTAAGGGTTTATATTTTGTGAGGTCAAACCACCAAATCGGAACTAAAACAAAGACAATTAGATACGCTTGCTCTGGTCATGGGCGTGAACATATTCTTCCTACTAACAGTGTAATGAACCAATCGTCGAATTCGACCGATCCAGGCAGGTAGGTTACCGATGTTGCTAGCAACGACACCGGGTGAGGTAATAGTGGATGTAATTGGTACATTGTCTTTTCGGAATTGCTCGTTCATATAAATGGCAGCAATGTTGGTCGCCCATTTTGAAGATTCATATGGCTCGTCTCTAGAGATTGGGGGGGGGGCAATAGCATGTGAGTGGGCAGTTCATCCAACCTGTGGTTCAGTGTATCATTTCATCACATACGCTTTGACGCCCTGCCAGTCATCTATGGCAAATGTCGAACTTGCAGCTGTGCCTGAGCTGGTCCAGATAATTCTGCCATCGCCAGAAGCTTTCAGTAGAGGTTCCAGCTCGCGTATCATGAAGTAATGTCCTAGTACATTGCTGGCAAACACTAGGCCGACATTATCGTCATTTATCTCTCCTACAATCTGCTGTGTAGCGTCCGAGCTTTCAATGAACCTGACTGGATTTTTCAAAAATAAGGTGATAACTTCGCCCCATCTAAGTCCAGAGGCACTGAGAAGTCCAGCATTGCAATAGAGGAAGTCAAGTCGCTTGTACCTGTTAAGTAAGAATTAGGTTCGTATTGAGTTTACCTACGCTGTGCTACCATTTTTTGTAAAGACTAGGTTATACCTTTCATGGACCCTTTTGCATGCTTTCAAAACGCTTTTGCAGTTTCCGAGGTCGACAATCAGAATGTCCATCTTGGCTTTTGGGAATTCTTGCAGTAGTGATTGCCAGGCAACCATGGCCCGCGCTTCATTTCTACACGCTAGTACAACTATCAAGTTTTCACAATCCCATTCGAGAAGGCGTTCGACAATGCCGTACCCGACACCAGAATTGGCTCCAGTTACTATGGCGATTTTTCTGTCGCTGGCCATGGTTGAAAGTTAATCGAAGTGCGGGCGTGTGGTTAATTTAATGGCTTGTCAGACGATTGGGTTAGGTTTCCATGGCCGCTTCACTCAGAAGATTCAAACTCTTTCATATCTTTATGTAAAGCGCTAAATGCATATATTACAAGTCTTTGAACTTTTCTGTCGCTGCCACCAGCTTAGCAGAGATTCCTGACTCTTTAGCAGAATGTCCTGCATCAGGAACTATGTGAAATTCAGCTTCGGGCCATGCCTTATGGAGTTCCCAAGCAGTTACGGCAGGACATACGACATCGTACCTAGACAATAATTTTGACATCAGACACTTGAGCATTATCATTCACTTGCCAATGTTATGATCAAACCTACCTTCCCTGAACGATGACTCCAGGAATGTTGTGCTTCTTAATAACGTCCACATTATCGATGATCCAGGAATCGGTTTCAAAGAATCCCTTGTTGACGAAGCTATTGGAGAGTTTAGCATTTTCATTTTCATTCTCATTTTCATTTTCATTCTCATTTTCATCATCGAAATCAAGTGAAATAAAGACTTACTAATGGTTTTCAATACGCGCAAATTCCAAAGCGAATTTGCCGTCGTCAGCTCTAGCCACCGCCTGTTTGTCCAGCAACAATCTGCTAGTGGACATTTCCCAAGCTGACCATTTCTATCATCGTGGAATAGACAGATTAACAAATGTGAATAGACATTCAGATAAGTAGAGATTAAGTACTTACGGCTGCTGCTTCTTCACGTACAGACATATCATCACTAGTCAGTCTTCTGTGATAGGCTTGCATAACATTTCCTCTCTCTTCTTCGGGAATAATGGAAATGTACTCTTCCCACGCATCTATATTATGGATACTCCGAATCAATATGTTTATATGACAGCTATTTCTTATTGGGAGTAAGTAATACTTACCTGGGTAAATAAATGAAGCACCATTTGCATTCTCATAGAACCAAGCGAGTTCCTTGTATCTCAGCGTAAAAATGCCTCGAAGAACAAGTGCTTTAACCTGTTCGGGATGCTTGATAGCATAGGTCAACGAGAGAGTAGATCCCCAAGATCCGCCAAATACAACCCATCGATCGATACCCAAGTGCTTTCGAATTCTCTCCAGATCCTCTACCAAGTCCCAAGTTGTATTCTCTTCTAAGCATGAGGAAGGTGTACTTTGACCGCATCCACGTTGGGAGAACAATACAATACGATAGGTTTTGGGATCGAAATATTGACGATCAGCAGGACCTATGCCACCTCCAGGACCACCATGAACGTAAACTACTGGATTTCCATTCTAATGAAGTTAACGTCTATTTAGTAGGCAATTGTTAGAACCAAACTGAATAACGTCGCTTACGGGATTGCCAGCTTGCTCGTAATGCAGAGTGTGAATGTCTGTGACTTTCAAGAAACCAGTATCAAAAGGTTCAACAAGGTCATAAAGTTGTTCTCGGACAGCCATAATGAATCAGTAAGTGCAGGTGTAAAGCTACGGCAGTGGTAAAGCTGCAAATATGCGTGAGATAACGCGCTAAATTACGCACGTGAGCTCACCAGCCAATCAGGTATCCCTATTGATAAGCTTTTTTGTTACCTGGGGGTTTTGACCATCTTCCATTGCTGATGAATATTCAGAGAGCCTGTAAGGAAAAGTGTTGAAGGAAACATGTTAAAAGTATCCTATCTCTTAAGTGATATTTGTAATTATGATCAACTGCATTTATGTATATTGGTGGGTGTTGAAATAAAATTTTGAGGCACTATGGTACAAGGATGGAGTCATAAAAGCCTAAGGTTTTAGCTGCACATTTCCCAGAGGTAGTTTGAATAGAAGAAAGGGGAGTACTTGTCGTTGAGTGGAAGGGTGTTCAAGTCATTCAATCTTGTGGAATCTGGAGAGTAAAATTCTGTATGAGCCGAATTGAAAGTAGATTCTCTCATGAATGTCAATTATTTGACTTACGTATACGAGCTTTAACAAATTGGCCATTTCCGTCATCCAGGAGTTCAATGCCCAATCCTCGATAGATCTGAAGTTGCAGTCTATATTTCAAACAATGTTCAGTACTCAAGGTGAAATCAAGTTACAGTATGGGGGCAATAGTAGCACTCACGTAGTTTTGTCAATGGTGTCTTCTACTTTAACTTCTTGAGCTTCCATTTCATCAATCTGTCCTCGAAGTGACTGTATTTGAGCTTCAAGGGTATGGTTGTCGTTCTCTAATTCAAGAGCTTGCTTTGCCCAATGGTATTTCTCTTTATCCTTCTGTGCGAGAGCTTCTATGTGTTCTCGGTCATCAATCACATCGTTTGGTCGTGTAGCTTGGATGCGTGCTTCTTCCAGCTGTCGCATGAGTGCTATAGAATAAAAATATTAACGATGATAGAAGAGATGATTTTAGCGTTTCTTGATTGTCATACCTCGCAATTCTTCTTGGGAATGATAATGTTGTTTCGCTCGCACCTCGTTAACTCTCTGCATCGTTTCTCGTGTGTTTTGCACAAGTGATAGATCGCTCTCCGGAGAGAATTTCTCGGCTGTTCTCCTAATGAGTAGATGCAGCTCATCAAAAGATGTGTTCGACGGGGCAGTGTTCATTTCCATGTTGCCTAATGCCCTGAAAGCAGTGCTATCGCGTTGAAAATTGTCGCGCCGATTTCCAGCAACGACGCGACACAATTACACGTGATCTGACTGCTATAATTTTTTGAGTTGTAGCCATCAAAAAAAAAAAAAAAAAGTACAGGCAAACTTTGACGCACAGATTCAGACATAATGGCAGAAACAACTGAATCAGAGCAAGTACAGGTTCGATTCACTACACAGCAGCAGAAATATGCTATTACGGAATCAGCCATTTTTGTTCCAGCAAATTTCAAACGTTATGGACTCTCTGGCATCGTAAATCACTTGCTCGGCAACGGTAAGAAAGACTGGCTAAAACGGCTAATGTCATGGCGACACGGAACTTACTGACTGTTACTATATGATGTTCAGATAAACCTATTCCGTTTGATTTCCTCATCAACGGGGAGCTTTTGCGTACAAGTTTGTCCCAATACCTGGTGGCGAATAATGTTTCATCTGTAAGTAGAGCCTACATATCTCAAGCATTGTGAACTACAGGTTGACTTATCAATCACTTGCCTCCATCGTTTAGGAAAACGTAATTAGTATCGAGTATGTCGAGTCTATGCTGCCGCCAACTCCCGTATCTGCTTTCCAACACGACGACTGGATCAGCTCTGTTAAAGGACAGCAGTCTTCACAGTATGTCAAATATTCGCCATGCCGAACAAGGAATTATGTTCATCTTCTTACAAATACCTTTTGATGTATTGCAGATTGTTTTTGACTGGTTCATACGATAGTATGGTCAGATTGTGGAATATGTCTGGAGAATGTGTCGCTACTTTGGAAGGGCATGCCGATGCCGTCAAGAGTGTTGCGTTTGGAGCCGCCACAGGTATGCATTCGAAGTACAACATGTTACCTCCATATGGTAGAAGACTGACATTCGATTATTAGACAATGAGGTTGTGGTGTATTCCACCTCTTTGGATCAAACTGTAATGGCATGGGAGGTTAGTGTCACACAGGCGATATATATTGAGCATCTTAGTTCAAGATTCTAATCATATGTTTGTGCCAATTTCACAGTACTCTCTTGTAGATTCATCATACAGAGTTTTGTATCAATGCAAAGGTCACAAAGGATCAGTAGAGGCAGTTGCTGTAGATCAAAGCAAAAAGAAGTTCGCTACTGCTTCAGCAGACGCTACTGTCAAAGTTTGGGGTGTCAAAGATCCCAGCGAAGAACAGTCTATTGAAATCCTTGATACAAAGAATAAGAAGAGAAGAAAGACTGACAATACAGAGAACCACAAAACCAAGGTAAAGCTAGTTAATTTTATGACACAACACCACAATGGTTCTTCTGACAAAAATCTACATTTACAGACTTTCTGTCAAACTTTGAATGGGCACGTTGGTCCTATTACCAGCGTTATTTTCGATAACAAAGATTCCAACATTGTGTACACAGGAGGATGGGATCATTCTATAAGATCCTGGGATGTTGAACAGCAGGTCAATGTGACAACCAAGGTTAGTGCTCTCAATAACATCTATTCAAAAGGTTATTTGGTTTTGACCCCTTTCCGATTTGTAGAACTGTGAGAAAGTTGTATTGGATGTTGCACAATCTAACCAGTCTAAAATGGTTGCAACTGGCCATGGAGATAAAATAATCAGAATCTGGGATCCACGAGCTGATGGTGAGTGTTCGGTTAGAGACTGCAATTGACAACATAATACTCATGCGTTTATGATAGATGCTATTGCCGTCAGTATGTCGTTGACAGGTCACACAAATTGGGTATCTTCAGTGTCTTGGTCCCCCAACTCGGAATACACCCTATGCTCAGGTTCTTATGACTCAACAGTCCGAGTATGGGACATTCGCAGCAAAGGATCACTTTTCACAATCCAGGAAGAGGACAAGAAGGACAAGATCTACAGTGTCCACTGGGATGGAGATAAAATCTTAAGCGGAGGAGAGGACAAAAAGCTTAACATTCATCAAGCAAAAATATGATACAAGTGTTGATTTTTTAGAGATCAATTACATGAAAGAATATCCAAGTGTATAGAATTAAAACGAAAAATGATTGTCTACAAATACAAGTAATGCTTGACGTTTTTATTTCAAGAGCCTGCCTTGACCACTAGTGCTATCGGTGCTGTTTTTTCTCGAGTTCCTCAAGTCGTTGCATTTTCAGCATCACGACTTTGCGTTCTTCTAATAAAGCTGCCTTATGGCGCTCCAAACGATCCTGTTTCTGCTCGAGTGTTTCTTCTTGAATGTGTTGTATGGCAGCTTGTTGGTCACTCTTTTCCCTTGCCGAGATTCCAAAGAAATATGCTCCTGGAATCAATACAACTGCAAGCACAGGAAGCGGATTGCGCCTTAACATGGAAAGCACGGAGGGCATGTTCCATGGTGTATATTGAGGCATGTTGGTTGTGACAGGCAAAGCCCTAGGAAAAAAAAAAAGAGAATTGTTCATGCCGTTGCTCTCCAGTAGAGGCGAGTCATGTGATCGTGACGTCGCAGTTGGCGGGAAGCAAGCTGGTGAGGGCTTGGAGTTTTTATAAAAACCACACTGAGAATCACTCAGTTTGATCTCTCGCTCCTTTCTGCTTTTTTTTTACTTGAAAGTTACCTGAAAATGGCACGCAGAAAAACTGATGACGAAGGCGATATTGAAGAGCCTGAAGAAGACGACGAGAGATACGATGACGAAGAAGACGAAGAGGAAGACGACAATGAAGACGACAATGTGAGTTTTCAAACAATACCGCTAAAACTTTGCCTCTCCTTACTGACCAGAATTGTCTGTTACCCTCAATGACTTTAGCCACGTCCGTCAAAAAGAAGATTCAATCCTTTCATTGATGAAATGGCTGAAGTCGACGATGACGACGAAGAAGAAGAAGACGACGAAGAATATGGCAAAGAAGGTAAGCTGTCTGCTTATTTATCAAATCCACCTGACAGCCGTACTGAACATCTTCTATTTAAGTAGATGGCTTTATTGAAGAAGATCATGATGAAAGTGCAACCGGTACAGCAGCACACAATCGGCATCTGGACCTGGACCGACGCAGGCGTGAGGTCGAGGATATGGACGACGAGCAAATGGCAGATTTCTACGATAAAAAGTACGGCGGTCGCAATCGAGTGCAGTCTTTCAAGGGAGGTGCTGAAGATGTTCCGCAGCAGCTGTTGCTTCCAAGTGTCAACGATCCCAATCTTTGGATGATCAAATGCAAGGTATGAATCTACTTGAACTCGTCATCTTTTACTACATCAACGCAGCTAAAAATGACCATCAAATTTCAGCCTGGAAAAGAAAGAGATATCATATTTAGTTTGATGAAGCGGTTTTTCGATCGTCAATACAGTGATTCGCCATTGGAGATCTACTCTGTCTTTGCTCGCGAATCCTTGAAGGGCTACATTTACATCGAAGCTCGAAGACAAGCGCACGTACAACAGGTATGGATCTTCTGGCAAAAAGCATGAATGAGTTGTAGTAAACCCAAAATTTCTCTTTAACATGGTTGTTTCCATCAAGGCACTTCTGAACCTACCCAACATCTATTTCTCAACCTTGATGCTTGTTCCCATCAAAGAAATGATCGACTCTATTAATGTCTCCAAGAAGCAACTTGACATCGTTCAGGGTGGATGGGCTCGAGTGAGACGTGGAAAGTATGCCGGAGATCTGGCCCAAATTATCGATATTGCTGATTCACAAGACGTAGTGCGTGTGCGATTGGTTCCACGTTTGGAACTGGAGGATCGTGACGATTATGACAAAAAGCGAAAGAAAGGCACCTATAGACCACCACAAAAGCTGTTCAACCCAGAGAGGCTTAATAATAAGGCTCTTACTTCCAGCTTGCAGAAGAAGGGTGGATACTGGCACCTCGGATCTGACACTTTTAAAGACGGTTATTTAGAAAAGGACATGAAAGTGACGGGGCTGGTAAATATCTTTTTCTTCTCAAAAAAGTCGATAGAAATAACTCAAAGTTGATATTTTATCTCTTTCGTAGACTCTCGAAGACATTAACCCTACTCTGGACGAAGTCACGAAATTTGCCTCGGGTGGAGAAGACGGTGAGCGTGGGCTGGATCTGTCCACTCTTACCAACAGTTCTGTGGCCAATTCTTTACCTGCCCAATTCCAAATTGGAGACACTGTCGAAGTCACAGAAGGTGACTTGTTGCATACCTATGGTACTGTCGATAGTGTAGAAGGAGGCTCAGTCACTGTCAACTTGAATGTTGAAGGCTTTAAAAGACTTGTTAAGCTTCCTCCACGTCAACTTCGCAAGAAATTCACAGAGGGTGACCATGTCAAGGTCATCAATGGCCGTTACAAAGACGAGACAGGTCTTATTGTCAGCGTTAAAGAAAGCGTTGTCACTATGCTCAGCGATCTTTCCCTGAAAGAAGTTACTGTGTTCGCCAAAGATCTTAGAGAAGCAGCTGAAGTAACACTTGGCCAGACAATGATCGGCAACTATGAACTGCATGATCTAGTTCAGCTTGAGTAAGTCTCATTTTACAAAATCGATTCCCATTTAGCATGCTTACCAAAGCCGCACTAAACCATTTTTTTTTTTAGTTTCTACACTGTTGGTGTCATCATCAAGGTGGATCGTGACAGCTTTAGAGTTTTGGATCAAAACGGCGAAATACGAACCATCCAACCACATCAGATTACTAATAAGCGTGACAGTAAGAGGGCCGTTGCTACCGATGCAAATGGAAATAGCATACAGGCCGGCGATACAGTTGTTGAAAAAGATGGTGAACGACGATCTGGTACTATTCTACATCTATACCGTCAGCTTGTTTACCTGCATTCCAGAGAGTACGTACAAAACTTTGGTGTGTGGGTGACGCGAACTCGCAATGTCGCCAGTATTGCTGCTAAAGGAGGCCGAGCTGTAAGTACTTTAAAAAAGCACCCAGCATTGGACAATACCCTTGTATACTAAGGATATAATTTCATAGGTGAATACTGCTATTGATACTACCAAACAACAGCCATATGGCAATGGAAGTATGAGAGGCGGTTTTAACGATCGTGGTGGTCGCGGCGGTGGTCGCGGAGGTGAACGCGGCGGTCGCGGCGGTCGCGGAGGATTCTTTGGTCATGGTCGTGGTGGCCGGGATAATTTAATATCACAGACTGTTCGTATTGCCAAGGGACCCCACAAAGGTTATATGGGCATTGTCAAGGATACAACGGATGCGATGGCAAGAGTCGAGCTACATACCAACTGCAAGATCATCACCGTTGAAAAATCAAAATTGGTTATCCTGGATTCTCATGGAGGCACTATTGGACCCGCTGCCGAACCCGATGCTTTTGCATCTCCCAGCCCATCACCTTACAACCCACCTCCATCCACGCCCAAGCGTTTTGGAGATGGTGGCATGACTCCCATGCACTATTCATCAGGTTCCCGTACTCCAGCATGGAATTCAGGTGCACGTACTCCTAACCCATACAGCATGGATGGAAACAAGACACCTGCCTGGAATGCAGGAGCACGAACTCCCAACCCGTATGCTATGGAGGCACCCAGAACACCAGCAGGGGCTAAAACGCCGGCATGGGATTCTGGCAGTAAAACACCAAGACGAAGTGGAGGCGGTGCTGATGGTGGAGAAGATGATCATTGGAATGCTGGAGCAAGAACACCTGCCGCAGATAGCCGGGTTTGGGGCAAGGGAGGCGAAGATTGGCCAACACCAAGTGCATGGCGTAGCAATAGTGATAGAAACAAGGTCAGCACTCCAGGGCCCAATACTGCTCCTACTCCATATGAAGCTGCGCCTACTCCTGGTGCCCATATGATACCAATGACACCTGCGGCTTTGACGGCTCCTACGCCTGCCGCCCATATGATTTCTGCTCCTACACCTGGCAATTACTTGCCTACTACACCAGCTGCTGGTCAAATGCCACAGACTCCATTTATGCCTACTGGTGGTGACTATAACCAAGCAGAAGATTGTACGTAGTATTTTTGGGAAGAAATTGATGTAATGTGAAAGTACGTGCCTGAAATCTAATTTTGCCCTTTTCCCTTTTTAGCTCAATCAACTGGAGAAGAATGGCCAATCCCTGATATCGAGGTATCCTTCATCAAAGACCGAGCATCCGGTTCCGAATTTGACGGAGGCGCTCATGATGGACAGAAGGCTAGCATTGTTCATGTCGATCGCAGCAAACGAGTTTGCAAAGTTCGACCTGTCAGCGGTGGCAATGAATTGGAAGTTGGTTGGGAATACTTGGACATTGTCAAGCCGGGCAAGAAAGACAACGTCAAGATCGTGTCCGGAGAATACCGTGGCCAGATTGGACATCTTATTGGTGTCGATGGTGTCGATGGTATTGTTAAGCTTCGTGGTGGAAGCGGATTCAAGATTATGGGAATGACTTCCGTTGCTAAATACACGGGCTCGGAAGCTGTAGCGTAGATGTTTTTAGTACTTTTCTTTATTTCTCCATTACCTTTTGATGTTTGCTATTTTCAAAAAAATTCTCCTGTTTTGTACAGAATAAAAATGACCTAAATGAAAAAAATGTTCAGTGCGTCAATCTGTAAAGATAGTCCCATTGTAAATGACTGTTTCTACACACGACAGTTTCTCAGAACACTTGGTATATCCATATATATAATTAACGACTTCAAAACGACCAAAAGCATGATTTTTATAATGGTGTCGATGCAGAGATAAAAAAAAAGGCGTGCTTGCGTGTATATAGAAATAAGTTGCCAGGGGAACGAGAGAGAAAAAAAAAACGTGGTAGGATACCAAAGCGATGAAAGAGCTTGTATGAAATACAATGGGAAAGAAGAAAAAGGGCTTTCAAGGGCTATCCTACCGTCTACCGTACTCTATGTCATCGTCGCTGTCATTCAGCTCCGTTAAGCCTAAGCTTTCTTCATTTTCGAGCAGAGTGGCTTCACTCATCAACAATCGAGCATTCTCGGCCTCGCGACCAGAAGATGAAGCGCCAGCGCCTCCCTGGGCAATGGAGTTTAGCAAGTAAACACCAGAGAAAATGATGATAAAACCACAAATAAGCGATATAGTGTTAACTGGATTATCAGTCTGGAAGCCTTGGAAAAGGATGGCAGATGCAGTGATAGTAGCAGTAGTGAAAAACACAAAGTAAATGGGGTTTACAACGTTGGTTGAAAACTGGTCCAAAGCCCTGTTCAGGTAGTTCATCTGAGTTATAATGCATACTGCGACGACAATGCCAAATGCATAAGTGGAGGGGTGCGTAAATTGGTTGTTTCCGGCAAACGTCAACTTGAGAGCAATACCAAAGGCCTTGATGGCCATGATAGATACGGAGCCAACCAAAGAGCAGATGGAAATGTACACCAGTGGAACGGTGGTACCGTAACGGGGGACGACTTTGTATATCAACCACAAACTAACCGACACAACAATGATACAGTAAATAACGAATGCTAAAATGACGGATGGTTAGGCTTTTAGACGAAAGGAGGAGTTCTACAACGACAAATTTAACTTACCAGGTTGAAGGGCATAATAGAGAAGTTCATCAATAGAAGTGACCTCCTTGTCCTCCGGGGCATGTAGTACAATAATAACAGCGCCAACCAGTGAGAGCAAGCAACCAACTTTGCCGGTTCCATTCAACTTCTCTTTCAAGAAAATGGAGGCGAAGATAGCACTACAGAAAAGTAGTTAGAATCACTGACCATCCATATATATATTTTTTTTTTTTAAAAAATAAATTTGACTTACCCTATGATAACACTCAAGGCACCAAGAGGAGTGACAAGAATAGCGGGGGCAAAACTGTACGCGCTAAAATTGAGGATTTCACCAAGAGCCACTTTTTAAAATAAATTTTTAATATAGATTAGCACCAGCCAGAGACCCTTGTTATTTTGAAATAAATAAACTCACTTGTTGTCATGCCTGCCCACCATAACCAGTTCTTCAAGTAGTGATATTTGCCATCTGAAGCTGAATGCCCTGTTGAATACGAAGAAAAAAAAAAAAAAGAGAATGTTTCAGTAACAAAAGACCAATAAACATAAAAAAAAACTTCCGTTTCTGCTGTTCTATGTTGGTCTCTGATCCGCTCCGCCACCTCCTCCGCTGATAATTATAATTTATCGGGTGCCAAGAGCCCAACTCTAATCCCTGTCGTTCATACGATCAGACCCATTCAAAGTTGATAGGCCATTACTATGTTGAGTTGTTTTGGCAAGGCGGTCGTGCACCGCTCAAAAATCGCCAGATCGGGAACCTATTTCCACAATATACAGCACAGCCATGATGGAAAACCATCCGCTTCGCTCGTAAGGAACCGCACTATAGCGAACCAGTAAGCTGCTGTGGCATGTCGATGTCGTTGTGTCGAGATGATTACCGAGGTCGACCATGATGCAATTGGCCGAGTTTATAAAAAGATCACACTGTGCCCCCGAATCCCACATGACCCCAGAATTTTGATTTTGAAAAAGAGAGAAAAAGTACACATACCATGAATCTTTTTTGCATTGGTCAGACCCTGCTTGGTCAGAGTAAACGACAGGCCAATTAGGAAAGTAGAACACAAGGCCAGGATGAGGCCAATGTACTTGTCAGGTAACATTTAGCAAGAAGAAAAGAAGAGCCTCAAGCAACACACTGATTTTCAAACTCCAACTGTTTAACTTGCCATTTCGAGGACCGTGACTGCCATACCTGGATAATTGGTTGCGGGTGGATTTTTTTCTGGGCATTCCGTCTTTATCAACTCTTTTCGCACATGATGTGGTCATTGCACTGCCAGCTTGCCATCGCATTGGTGCTGGCTTTTTCTGTCCTAACCATCGCTCAATCTCAGGTACATCTACTGCTCCATTTCTAATCAAGCCTTCCAATCTCCCATATCTGAACATCTTTCCCTGCCCCTTTCTCTCAAACTTAGATTGGAGACAACGACGATTCTCCATTTTACGATCCCAGTTTGGCTGGAAAAACTTATTTGGAGAAGGACGGTGCTATAGAAGCTTCTTCTGTTATGAGCTCAACTGACTCAGCATCGGCACAGCAAAGCTTTATGCTGTCCTTTTTAATGATTATCGTATCTGAAGTGGGTGACAAGACATTCTTGATCGCTGCTATCATGGCAATGAAACATTCTCGGCTTGTGGTCTTTGCAGGCGCTTTCTCATCCCTGTTTATCATGTCCGTTCTATCTGCTTTCCTTGGTCACGTAGTTCCTAATCTGTTGCCAGCTGCTTATACCACCTGGTTGGCTGCAGTCCTCTTTTTCTGTTTCGGTGTCAAAATGTTGAGTGAGGCGCATAAAATGAAAGGAGATGAAGCTCAAGAAGAAATGGCTGAAGTTGAAGAAGAACTTATGGAGGCCGAAGATCGAGATAATCTACGAAAAATCAATACCGAAGAAGTCGGCGGCCTGGAGTCTCCACAGGAGAAGAAAACTGAACAGCTCAAGGATGGCATTGTTAACTTGATGCAACTGGTCTTCTCCCCTGTCTTTGTGCAGACCTTCATACTTACTTTTTTGGGTGAATGGGGCGACCGGTCTCAAATCTCGACGATTGCTCTTGCTGCTGCTAATGTAAGTCCGCCCTAACTAATTTGTTCATTCCGAGGGGGAGGGTTTTTTCGCTGGATGAAAACTAACCGATTACTTGCAGAATGTTTATTGGGTAACGCTCGGCGTTGTTGTGGGCCACTCTATGTGTACCTTTGTTGCTGTTATGGGTGGTAGATATCTTGCAACCAAAATATCAGTTAAGACAGGTATGCGATGATCGACGTATTTTTCATGGTGTACGCCCAACATGTTTCTAAATCCTCTTTTATACTACAGTCACTTACACAGGTGCCGTGCTTTTCATCATCTTTGGATTTGTATACCTTTATGAAGCGTTGCACCCAGAAGCAGCTCAATTGTTGTAATGGATCTAGACGACGTTCTCCTTGCATCCCAGCCGAAATCTGGAAAAATTCCTACCTTTTTTCTTATTTTGTTTTGCATGCACAAAACAAAAAGTCAAATGCCTTGTAAAACTCACCGCCGACGAGCGCATTTTTTATTTTTTGACTTTTTTCTCCATCCTTTAAATATTCCCTTGCTGTTCTCGTTAGAATTTTAATGCACATCATATTCTTTTGTCCCTTTGCATCGTTACCATTAAAACTGATCTCTGGCATCGCAGAAAGAACATATCTTGGAATTACGCACGTATGGCCATACAACTTACAAGCCATTGATGGCATTTCGATCACCGGGTGTTACCGTTGCACAGGTGGCAGTAAACTCTGGGTTTCAAAGAACGTGTTCGACGCACATTGCATCATTTTCAGGCAGGAACTAAACCGGCAGAACTACTTTATATTATAGAGACAAATTGAAAATATAAGGGAAAAAATCGTCTCGAGAAAAGGTCAAATGTACATGGGGGATGATAAGATCAAAAGTATAAACTCATTACAAGGTGGGATAAGCTGTGTTGGAGGGCAATGAAAATGAGGATGAGGTTTTCAATAGCAGGGTATTTTTGATAGAGTTCTTTCTGCCTTTAGAATCATGTTTCCAGTGTTGGAGATAGTTGAAGGTGATCAAAGTCTATTGCAATCTGGAAGTCCATATTCAAAGCATTAGGTTCGTCCATCCAGCTCCATACGCTAGACGTTCGAGTTGCCACCGTAGATGTCTCAGTATCTTTACTGTTGAGGCTGCTTGACGCCATATCTGACCTTACATCAGCAAGTATACCGTCATTGGTTGGCATCTGGTTGGAAGACATTTCCATGGGAACTACCTCCTCCATTTGTGGCTGAACAAACAATTCTTGAAGGCATTCACTTGTTCCTGCACGCCGGACAATGAAAGGGTGCTATTGTCAATACGAAAAACGAGGAAAGGTAAATCACTATGGTTAGAAACATGTTGATATGATTGCACATGCTAAAACATCAGTGAAATGTACCTCTAGAAGATCACTGGCGGTGGGACGATGACTCGCTTCCATAATGGTACATTGCTCATAAAAGTCCATTAGCTCATCTGACCACATTTGAGGAGGTGCTGGTAGGCCTTTAGAAGCAATTATATAAATCGCTCGTAGTGGTGGGTATTCACTGAGTGGCGGTGATCCGGTCAACAGCTCAAACAGCAAAGCCCCCAAACTCCAAATGTCCGCAGCCGTATCATAGTTATCACCTCTGATAACTTCGGGAGCCTAGAAAGTCAAAAGCCCCAGTAAGCATCCATGTAGCCATCATGCCAAAAGTGATTGTGTCGCTTACCATCCAAAAAGTCGTTCCAACAATGGAATTACGGCTAGGTGCGGTTGTTGTTAATTGTGCGCTATGTCCAAAATCAGCTGGATAAACAAAGTTTCAAGATGAGTAATCCAGGTCATATCTCGTCCGAATTGAACTAAGGGATACTGACCAAGCTTTACCATGCCCTCGGAGCTAAGAAGAATGTTATCTGCTCTAACGTCCCGATGTATCCGTCCAAGTGAATGCAAATGATTTAATGCAAGTAAGACGCTACGTATGATGTAAGCAATTTGATGCTCGTTCAAAGGTGGCATCGCCATATCAGAATCTTCGATGGCGACGATATCCGTCAAGCAGTTGTCGAGATATTCCATCACAATCTATCAAGAACGTCGGTGAGTAAAAAAAACCCTTGAAAAAAAATTTAGGGTTGCCAACATGGGAATTTTGCTTTTATCTGGCGATCTAGCATTTTCCCGCCCGCCTCCCACAAATCATCTGGATGCCTACCCAAAGTTCATGACTAGTCCAGTGATGAGAAATGTAGTTGATGATATTGGGGTGCCTGCACTGCCTCATAGCTTGCATTTCCATCTTCTTTCTTTCAATGTTGGAAGTATCTGAAAGACTAATGCGTTTGATCGCCACTGTCTATGTATCACTTTCATTGTCAGTGAAAAATGCTATATTTAACGAAAAGGGATTGGTGCACTCACCGTGCGAGGATCGGAGATCAATGAAGCGGAGAACAGCGAGCCGCTTTCTCCTTCTGCAACCTCAACCATGTTTTTGTAGAGTAACAATGGATCTTGGCATTCATCCGCTTTTCGCTCCACAGAAGCTTTACTTGATTTCCGACGAATATCTGTCCAACTCTTGCTCTTAGGGAAAGATGAAAGAGACTTATTCGAAGAGGATGACGCTGAACGATGTGGGCTCATGGATGATCGAGTCCGGGTACCAGTATGTTCGGTTTGAAAGTCAGCATGGGCAGGTACCTGGTTCGAGCTCTGTAGTTGATGTGCCCAGGCAGGGGGAAGTCCTTGCAGAACATACGACGCTTTATCGATTTGCACATGAATGTTATGCTGAACGTTATAAGGTTTACTGATATTGTCTGCTTTAGTGGTGCGAGCTGTTATGGGAGGATGATAAAGCATGAGTTAGGATTTTTTTAACAAAAAGTAGCTCAATGGGTTTAAATAAACTTTACCAATGAGGCAAGGTGCTGGAACAAGGTGTGGACTAATGCAACTTGTGTCAAGTACGTCGTCGCTACTCGGTATCACGCCTTGCCATACATCTGGAAGACCCTATAGACGGAAGAAGATATTGCTACATCAGCCATCATTCAGCAGACATAAAGGATAGAATGGCCCCCTTCTTTTGTCTCAGTAGCCCCGAAACTGAATTTGTAAGGGGTGCGGGAGTTTGAACAACTAAGGGCCAAAAAAATAAGATATACTTGCCATGAACTTGCCCTTCTCTCTGTTATACTCTACGTGGATGCCGTGTTCAAATTCTATGGGTTTTCCAATTTCCAAGATGCGTTTTGTCTTTTGTGGTGCCACTTCATCGCGAGAACGGGGAGTTCGAGAGCTCATCAACATGATGAGCTCGTTTATCGGTCGGTGGAGACGGTCGAGTATCAGGTCAAAAAGAAAGTGTCAAAGTTGCAGTCCACAGAAGGGATGAATGCAAATTATAGAGAAATGTATAAAAAGGTTGTGAAGACAAGCCGCTTTTAAGTGTAGAAAGGAAAGGAGAAAGATGAAAGTAAAAAGTAAGAAAGAACGAAAAAAAAAAAGAAAGGGAAATGCCCACAGTCACTCACTCATTGACCGCCAGCCAGCGCAGCCAAGCCTTTTCGTTTGGCTGGTCGCCTGGTCACATGTGTTCCAGTCAACCAGTGCTTTGAATCAACAATAGCCGGAAAAAATTGGTCACTGTCAACGTGGTTTCTCAAACTTTCCAAAAATCGCCAGACAGCCGTGCTTAGGCATCTCATCTTTTGACAAAATCACAGAATTTGATCTGTCAATGACTACGAATCCGACCGACTGACTAACATACAAATAACCTGGCTATACATGACATTTAGACGTAGTAGGTCTTTTCTATTCTCCATAATCCAACGTTGAGATACCCAGTCCTTGTGTTACAGTCAATAGCTTACTGCTTGTTCCAGCTTATGTCAAAAATGGCCCTATTTTCATCGATAAAGGTATGACCTACTCTAGCTAGCTTTTTGCGGTGTGAGTGTCATGAAATAAACATCTATGAGAAAATAATCTTCAATGCATTTGCAAGAAATTCAAAAAATAGTGTTTAAGTCTTGACTTCTTTTCAAATGAAGCAATATTTTGAAATATCTGCGTGAGTGTCGGCAATCCAAACTGCCTCCATCGAAGAAAGCTGAAAAATTATCGTAAAGAGTAAACTCACGTGATTTATGAGTCTGGCGAAAACAGCCCTAGCAAAAAAAAATTTCTGTTGGCATCTGACATTTATACCATTCGACATGCTTAGAACCCCAGTCGTTAAATCACTACAGAGCCTTGCTCTTGTACCAAGATGCACTGTACAACGCACCATGTCAACCGCTGCAACAAAGCAGACTGCAACATCGGACAAGAAAATGTCCTTGTCTGAGCGTCTTGGTGGTGGAGCTGGAAGAGGCAAGCCTTTAGCAGCAGACGATCCATTTGCAACCTTTTTAGCCAACGCACAGAAAAAGGCAAAGGCAAGCAAAGGAAAAACTGGACGACCACAGAAACCCAACAGAAATAGACAACACACTGAAAAGCCAGGTCAATTTGACGATGCAGTTGAAACCGCAACTGGCACCAACGCACCAGCGACTAATACTCGCCCACAACGAACATACGAAAGAAAGGAAGGTGAAAACGGTAACAACCGTAGAAAAGATAGAAAGAGAACTTTGTTGAGCAACCGAAGACCTCAAGAGCAACAACGAAGTGCATTACCAAAGGCATCTGCTTTTGTTTCCAAGGATATCGACTGGTCCTCCTTCCAGGCAGTATCCCATGTTGACGCTATCCCCACGTCGACTGATCAAGTTGTGACTGAAGATGAACGCATTGCTCAGCGATTGGAGATACAAGGCGGCGACTACGAGCGATATCTTAATGTCCAAGGTTTGCAAACTTCAGGCACTCTTAATGCTGAAGCTATTGAGAGACTTGTCGGCCAAAATGCTACATACTCTTTGCCAGAAAAGACTACCTTCCTAGCCACACTTTCTAATGCAGCTACCGGTGGTAAACCTGCTGTCGCTAAAAAATAACATCTCCCCATCGTAGTTTTTGAATTTCCCCCTCCCCCATTTTGTACCAGTAGAGGTGATGTTTCTCCAACTGTCAATAATCCACCGCAAAAAAACATATAAACTAGACTAGCTTTATTTCCAAGTAATGGAAATGCCCAATATTAGGTACTTTAAGCTGTGAAAAGAGGTTGCCATAAGCCGGACGAGGAGTGATGTGTTTGTGTTGAAGAAAGGGCTGTTTGCAGGGGCACACACATTGAAGCTGGCTGGCGAAATTGAAAACGTGAGTGGCACTCGATAAAGCAAAAAAGCATTGGATAGCCCTGCATAATAAGGCAACAAAATTTGTTACGCTAAAGTCACACAGTAAACCACTCACCATTGATAAGAGGTGAAGGTGAAGTATTGCATAGAAGAAGGTGATCTGTGCGCAAATGACTCTAGTGCACGTGGCCAGCTGGTTATCTCCAGGCACAGGACATTTCCAAGTTTCCCTACTTTTTATAAGCTGAGGATGACTGCTGTAAAACATGTTCAGTGTCACATTTAAAAGTAAGGTTTGTGTTTGGCTGAGTACCAGCACCCAAAAAAAAAAAACCGTGGTTACTGACTGTGCCTCCCACTGACTCCAATACATGACAAAAGGCTCATCTCCTGACTATCAGACGATCCAGCATATTATCTAACGACAAACAGCTCTATTCAACAGTATAATTTCACTAGTTTTTTTCTCTTGCTTCCAACTTTTTGTTTCGCTTAAACACAGTTTGGTGCCTTTTTTTTTTTTTTTTTTTTTTTTTTTTTCAAGCCACACACTTGCTCAGTTACGACACACATTTTTTTTTCTCTTGGAATTTTTTTTCTTCTTCTTATTACTCCGTCTCCTTTGCATCTGTTCCCTTTTACCTTCCCTAATCCTTATCGTCCTTTGAAGCTCAAATGGCTTTTCAGTACGACTTCCAGCCACCACTCCAACCACCGCCGCAGCAACAGACATCCGCTCAGATGCTTCCATCCGATAAAACTACTTTATGGTAACATTCCTTCCCTTTTTACTGACTCAGCATACTGTGCGCAACATTCCATCCATCCACCAATCATACTAATTCATTTAAACTTTTCTTCTTCTTTCATCTTCTGTACAAACAACACCAATTCACAAATAATTTGAATTATTATTCACATCGTATTGTCACCCATTCCACCTTTACCATCTCCAATAATTCACAAACAGGATGGGCGAATTGGAGCCATGGATGGATGAAACTTTCATTCGACAAGTATGGTACAATCTCGGTGAACAAGTACTAGTGAAACTTATTAGGGACAAGGTTACGGGGTACGTGTTTCCATCTTTTTTGTACGTAGGCTGGGACTACAAGGGTGTGTGAGAAGTGAGCGATTTCTCAACGTCGGCCCCCGAGCAACTTTTAGCCGAAAAAAAAATCCTTGTACTCCCCCTTGGCATTTCTTGTCGAACCTCCGTTTCAAAAAAACTAACCTCCAAAACTCCTTCAATTCCTTTGTAGTTCGGTATATGCTTTTGTTGATTTCTCAAATCCCCAAACTGCTGCAAAGATCTTGGCAACCGTAAATGGTAGTCTCATACCAAACACTCACAAAGTCTTCAAGTTGAATTGGGCGTCGGGGGGCGGCTTGAACGACAGAAGGTATTCATTGTTTTCTTTTTTATTCCATCTGATAGGAAATCTCATCATCTTTTTGACTGACTTGGTTCGTTTATGGTATTAGAGAGGACAGAGCACCCGAATATAGCTTGTTTGTCGGCGACCTGAGTAATGAAGTTTCGGAATTGATGTTGCTGGTAAGTGTGGAGGGCGGGAATGACTTTATATAGCTTGTAATGTGACCTTCTCATCACCCCCTTTCCATCTAGTCTATCTTTCAAAGTCGATATGTATCATGCAAATCGGCAAAGATTATGACCGACCCAAACACTGGAATGCCAAGAGGTTATGGATTCGTCCGCTTTCATGATCAGTCCGAACAGCAACGTGCCTTGATTGAGATGCAGGGTGTTTACTGCGGCAGTCGACCTATGAGAGTATCGATGGCTACCCCAAAAAACAGTAATCGCAACCATGCAGCTATTATTCAGCAGCAACAGCAAATTATGATTCAGCAACATCAGACTACACCGCCTGCTGTAATGCAACAACAATTCCAAGACCCTAACAACACCACTGTTTTCGTTGGTGGCCTCTCATCACCTGTCAATGAAGAT
Source organism: Umbelopsis vinacea (assembly GCA_016758895.1). NCBI lineage: Eukaryota > Fungi > Mucoromycota > Umbelopsidomycetes > Umbelopsidales > Umbelopsidaceae > Umbelopsis > Umbelopsis vinacea. Next base: position 847,403 of record JAEPRA010000008.1, on the reverse strand, counting down.
GAATTACGTCTTGTTTTCTCGCCTTTTGGAGAGATCACCTATGTCAAAATTCCAGCCGGAAAAGGGTGCGGTTTTGTTCAATATGTTCACCGTGCATCTGCTGAAATTGCCATACAGCAAATGAATGGTTTCCAAATCAATGGTTCAAGAATCAGATTGTCGTGGGGCAGGTCCCAAAGTGACAAAACCATTTCTCAATTACATCAACAACAACCACCGCCTCAAGCACCACAGCAACGCTCTCAGCTCGCTCAACCATTACCATCAGCATCTTTTGTTCAACAGCAACAGCAACAACAGCCCCAGCCTTTAATGCCTGCCGTTTTTCGGTGAGTTGATAGATGTTGATTGTAAAAGCCTTTTCTTAAATATATGACCAGGACTGACATACTTTTTTCTCATTCTTGTAGTTCCCCGCAACAACAACCAATCAATTTTGCTCAACCCTCATTGACATCTGCGTACTCGCCTTACTCTGGAAACTCCAGCACCACTATGAATCGCAACACTTTATTGTCACCTACACATGTACCATCCAATTTCTTGCAATCTCAGCATCTTGATACATTTGACTTACTCAATCGCCAGGCCGATATGGGTTGGCCCGATGTCAGCAAAGGATTGCAAAGCGTCAATGGGCCCACTAGTGCTGGCAAGGATTCTAGCGACCCTGATCCTAATTGGCGCATTAATGGTATTTATGCCCAGTGATGCAAAGCAACCAATTCTTGTTCTTCCTCATCATTTCTCTACTCTATTATTCCTTTGCTATTACTTCCGTTCTGCTCTGAAAATATCTTTATCTGCATCTATTCTTTTTTGATCTCTTTCTTTTCAATTTTGTGTTAGTGTAATTCGTAGTGCGTTATTCTGTTATATTTCATTTATCCCACGTCTTCTTACCACACACCCTCTCTCTTCTTTATCGTCTTTTTCTTTCTAACACTCCAACTCATATGCTTGTGATCACTTTCTTTTTTTTTCTTATCTTCCATTGCTATTATCGCTTTCTTAGATGTCCTTTATTGTCTGTGTTTTCATTCCTATTTTCATTGTGATTGCTTCAGTTTTCCCTCTTATTACTTCACCTCCCCCCCCCCCCAAAAAATCACCTCCTTTTTTTGAATTTCTGTGTGTCTTCCCTTACTCAGTTTGTATTCGTATCCCACCACTTTTTCTTTTCCTTGATGACAATGCATATCTTATTCATCATTATATTATTAGTCTTTTCTTTTCTCTATTATTTTACCAACGCCTATAAAATCCTTTTTTTTTCTGTCTCGACACCTGAAAAGCTTATGTAAATGAAATGATCATGGGTAACTAGTATATGGCAAGAAATTGTTGGCAATCCATCCAGGGTCCGGCCACACTCTTGCAAACACGCGTCCTCGTATTAAACCATATGGTACCGGGCCATACGTTCTCGAGTCATTCGAGTTGCTGAGGTTGTCGCCGCTTAACCAGACATGGCCTTCCGGCACCTATCATATCGAGTAGGGACATGAGCTTAAAACGAGACTAGGCATCGTCTTTCATATTTGGCAACAACACAACTTACGTCAATGTATTTTCTCTCAACTTCTCTCAATGTGGGATCTTCGCAAACATGGTCCCCTTCCTAGCAAACCCTTTTAGCCCCAGACAGCCAATTCATATCAAGGTTATGTTGCGTCCACTTACCATGCCTAATATGCGTTTACATACCGCTCGACCTGGATTGACTGGAGATATGCACACGACGACGTCTCCTACTGATAGTCGCTTGTATCGCTTAGACAAGTGCTCTATGGCAACGATGTCTCCGTCCATATTGAATGTCGGCAGCATGGACGGACCCATGCACTACGGGAATTGAAATCACGCAATGAAGCACCCACAAGTCAGTTAGCTGTGGTGTGATTTGGTGTAACTGCAAGTCATGGTAGCTTACATAGGTTAATTCACCAACATTCTGGTGGAAGAGATGAATGAGGCAGGCTGCTTGCACTACGTAGCCAGCTTTTCGCAGTGCATTCATACTTGCTGTGAAGGAGGGATTCTCGAGGGCGGGTTGCGACTAATATGTTTTTTTTTTTTTTGCGTCCATTTTTATGAGCCAGTGTTTGGAACAGCGGTGTTGCAATATACTTTTTATTTTGACTTCGAGCGAGTGTAAATTAGAGATAGAGAGTAACCACAGCACGATGTAAAATTGATAGTTTTTTATTCAAAGAAGGGTACATTTAGACGTTGGCTTTGATAAAACTATTATGAAGTCAAGAAAGTGACATATTATCTCCATATTTTTACACTACAATGAATTACCGGTATGCATTGAAATGGCAGAGGTAATGTAAGTGCAGACAGTAGAGGCCTTTGAAAATGGCTTTTAAGCGAAACAAAATATCAGCGCTTCAAGACAAAGATTAAGAAAATGCGTGCTTTGAGCCTGCTCAATGGGCGAAAGAAGACATGTTAGTGTATTTCGAATAATTGATTTAATTTGATCGTTTACTTTACCTGTATCGGTTATGATCCTTTCTACTGTCAATATAATATAGCATATTGGCTTACGCAAATTGTGTAAATCAAGAAAGAAGATGTGCTTCATGTCAAAAGTTGCCACCTGGTCCACTCAAAGTTTGTCAAATAAAGGATTGGGCCACAACCAGGATTAAATATAAGAAGCGTTAAGGCAAATCACAATTATGCGTTTAATGTATTAGAGAGGGTTCTATTCACTACATAATCTGATAATCCAATCTGACCAAACTAATGATAAGCATTTGTAGCACAGTGTATACCACACTTGTGACACTTTTGCTTTCAAATGTTGCTTGACTTCTCACGGATCCACGGGCGACCGCCTCTGACGGGTTTAACCATGAAACTTTTCAATCACATAGATTCCATGAAGGCTAGAGCAGCAAAAACTGCTGAGCTTCTACATCTTGTCAAGATGGTTTTCAAATAAGCTATAGCTAGATGAAGTGTCATTTCGAAGCAGTTAAATCTATATACATCAGATTGTAATAAGTACTCGTCAATACCCGGCTTTGCACATGCATTAGTTATATCAATTGTAGAACAAGAAGAGATTCTGAAGAATTAATGGAAGGGACTAAATCAAAGTAATTTTTCTCACAAAAGGGCTCAATTTGCCGTCACCTCAATAGACGTTTCAAAGAGAGATTAGTTTCTTTATCCGAAAATTGGCCACCTTACAGTTGAGCTTCATTGTGTCAGTCGCTAGTTCTCAGAATAGTTGTTCTTTACATAATGGCACGTTATCATCTACCAAATAGCGAAAATATACAAGTAGGGATATTGCAGGTCATCGTTTGTATCCTTCTTGACGAGATAAGGAAATGTGGCATGCCTTTGTCGGAGCAGCCACGAGTGATAGGCACTGCTGTCATACTGGACGTTTGTTCAAACTTATTAAGTAAGCATAATCACATTGTTTCTTCCTTACGGTAGCGAAATGCGATGGAAAACAAGAAGACTTTAGAAGCTTATTCATTGCGGCGCTGCGCTGATATCAGTTGTATGATCTATTTGTAGCCTCAGTATTCGTGCCATTATGTTAACACGAAAGACAGGAATAAATGGAAATAAATCAAGCGACACCGCCTTCGGTAGACAACAGCTACCGCTTTTCCGAAAAAAACTATAACTAAAGCTTCCTGCATATTACTTGAAGTTTCGTGCAAATTTGCATTTTCATTTCTAATCGGTGGATAAAGTTCGCCTAATGGATCGAGCTTGGGAGTGGTATATCAATCGTTCGTGTATGGAACGCGAGGCAAGACGATCCGCTACTTGAGGGATTTTGATGCCAACAGCTCTGTTAATGGAACGTGTCAACTTCAGTCATAAGCTAGAACGATTGTATCTCAAATATAGAGTTAACGCCCGCGCTTCCACCGAACTCTGGATTAGGATATTTTATACATTACGGTACAATCGATCGCTACTTTAAGGTGTGCCAGGCACTCGGAATTGATTGTTTTTTTCCTTTGTGTCGATGATACATCATGTTTGTTCTCGTATTAATAAACCATAACGATTCATAAGTTGAATACGTATCTCTTGCTCTATGCTCGAAAGTCGGACGGACTGAGCTGAATTCACAGGTGGTACCATGGCATGCCGCTCAGAGCTGAAATTGTGATCACAGGCACCGAAATAATCAGTCACATTTTTGCACACAAATCTGACACTCTATGACCATTACTCGTGTGGCCATTCCCAATTCATTTAAAATGAGTGGCATATTGGCATCTGCTCGCAGTCCTTTACAAAAAAGAGCACAATCACTACTTTTCAACCGCAACATGCACCAATCAACTCTCCTCAGGGCGAGCGATTCTGTCAAAAAGCAACCAAAAAGCCCGTACGAGTCTACTGTGCTATTGCTTAATACTCCGTTTCCTCTACGCGCAGACGCTGTTAAGCGCGAACACCTTTTCCATGATAGATGTACCAAAGATTTATATCACTGGCAGGTCAGTGCAATTGTATATTTGCATGCACTTGTCTTTTGAGGATTATAACAAAAATTTTGTTTGTCTAAACAACAGCTCAGGAACAATCCAAAAGATCTATTTGTTCTTCATGACGGGCCACCGTATGCTAATGGCGACGTCCACATGGGTAATTAACAGTAAAATTATAAGGAAAATGATAGATATATCAACTAAGCCGTTTATTTTCTCAGGACATGCATTGAACAAGATATTAAAAGATATCATTCTGCGGTATAAAGTACTCCAGGGCCACAAAGTCCAGTAAGTTTAAATGAGATGAACTTCTATATTTCGATAGCAAACTGATGAAAACCGCCAGTTATACGCCAGGATGGGATTGTCATGGATTGCCCATTGAACTCAAGGCGTTGGAAAAGTTGAAGGTGCGCATATTTACAATTGATGACAAATTGTTGTCATGGTTTACAATTCATGAGATCCGCCAAATGTTCTAACTTTTACGATAGGCAAATGATTCCAAAAAGCTTCTCCCTTCCGAGATTCGAAAGGTTGCACGGGAACGTGCGCTGTTAGAAGTCGAAAAACAAAAGAAGGATTTCATGAGCTGGGGTGTCATGGGCGACTGGGACAAGCCATATTTGACGTTAAGTAAGTTATGAGCTCGCGATATTCCAATGGAAGAGAAATGAATTGAACAGTCATGACTGACTATGCATTCAACTCTGTAGACAAAGATTTTGAAATTCGACAGCTTGGAGTGTTTAGTGAAATGGTGAAGAAAGGTAATTACTATCTCTAGTAGCGCACGGACCACCACCTCATTTTATCGCCCCCTCAACACGTTTGATTAACACTGGCAACCTGCTCTTATGTAGGATATATTTACCGTCAACTCAAACCTGTCTACTGGTCTCCATCCTCAAAGTAAGTGCTCAAATTTCAAATTGATACAGCAATTTTGTAGTCTCGAATTAACCACCACTTCCTGTATGATCTTAGAACTGCCTTGGCGGAGTCCGAATTAGAATATAACGACCAGCATCTCTCTCGTTCTGTCTACGTACGATTTCCCATTACAAAATCTGGTAAGTGCTCCGAAATGGGTCAAAAATATTTAATCAAGGATTTATTTAACATCCTGTTGTAGTCAAAGCCTTGGAATCTCTTCAGAAGGATCCCAAGTCGCCTCTATACGCTTTGATTTGGTCAACAACGCCTTGGACCTTACCTGCAAATCAAGCCATTGCTGTCCATAACGACCTCGTATATACACTTCTTGATATCAAGGGCGAGGGTTCTTCAAATTCAACCTATATAGTCGCAGAAAATCTAGTTGATAGTCTTGTTGAGACTTTAGGTGCTTCGGAATACCAACAAATTGGCAAAATCACTGGATCCGAGTTGGTCGGCGCAGAGTATACACACGTACTTAACGGCGAGACTATGCCTATCATTGCTGCTGGACATGTCACTGCAGACTCGGGTACTGGTCTCGTGCACACTGCTCCTGGACACGGTATGGAAGATTACGAAGCATGTCGATCACTTGGCATCATGCCCTTTAGTCCTGTGGACGCCGACGGCAAATTTACAGCTGAAGCCGGAAAGAAATTTGAAGGCTTGTTTACATTCGATCAAGGAACTGAAGCTGTCATTAATGAGCTTCAGTCACAAGGTTACATCATCAAGGAGCAAGCTTACAAGCACAAATACCCTTATGACTGGCGTACCAAGAAGCCTGTTATGTTGAGAGCCACCGCTCAGTGGTTTGCCAACGTCGAAAACCTTCAGAAAGAGGCGGTAGAAGCATTGAGAAACGTTAATATGGTTCCAAGTGTTTGTAAGTATCCAGTAAAAACCTTTTTTGATAGCGTTTATTGTTTAGAGGCTAATCGCCTCTCTTGGCATTTGATAGCTATCCGTCGATTGGAAGGATTCACGATGTCAAGAAAGGAATGGTGTATCTCCAGACAGAGAGCATGGGGTGTTCCTATTCCAGTGCTCTACGATGTAGAGACGGATGTGCCGCTGTTGACGGAGTCCAACATTGCCCACGTTCTCAAGGTCATTGATGAAAAGGGCATTGATAGTTGGTGGTCGGAAGAAGATGATATGGTGTTTGTTGCACCTGAATACAAAGAGTCTGGCAAAAAGTTCAAGCGTGGATACGATACTATGGACGTTTGGTTTGACAGCGGAACTTCTTGGACTTTGGTAGATGGTATGGAGGGAAGGTTAGTAAACACTTCATATTTGAGTGAGAGTGCTTCGCTAAATGTTTAACTTTTGCATCTCCATCTAGAGATCCATCAAAACCCGTCGCTGATGTTTACCTTGAAGGAAGCGATCAGCATAGAGGATGGTTCCAGTCATCCTTGCTGACTAGTAGTAAGTGGGGAATGCTTTCTCTTGTGTGGTTTAATTGAAATTTGCCATGTCTAATCTTTTGTTTGATAGTTGCCGTCAAGTCTAAAGCCCCATATTCAACCCTGATAACTCACGGATTTCTGCTCGATGAGAAGGGCTACAAGATGTCGAAAAGTTTGGGAAATACCATTGTACCATCTCTTATCACTAAGGGTGGAAAAGTATGTGAATGAATACAACGATGAAGTCAGTGCTTATCATGTGCGAAAACTGAATGTTTTCTTCAATATTACAGGACCTGAAGAAAAACCCTGCTTATGGCACTGATGTTTTGCGATTATGGGTGGCCAATACAGAATTCACAAAGGACGTTAGTGTAGGTCCAACAGTGATTGGTATGTATTGACGACTTGTAGCGCTTTGAGACCTTTGTGCTTTGTACTGAACTCTCTATTTTATCGTGATTCGCAGCGCAAGTGTCAGATATGATTCGAAAAGTTCGTACAACCTCTCGCTTTATGCTCGGTAGCATATCTGATTTCAATCTGAAGGATACCGTTCCATATGACCAGTTAAAACCGGTAAGTTGTTGCTGCAGTTTTTTCATATACTATACCCAGAGATGAATCGTTTCTTATCGTCAACTTTCCACTAGGTTGACCAATATATGCTTCATGAACTCGCACAGTTCACTGATGCCATGACGCAATCCTATGAATCATTTGACTTCAATAGTGCAATGCAAACTCTTCAACATTTTACCGCAAATACGCTGTCGTCCTTCTACTTCGACGTTATCAAGGATCGTCTTTATAATGACCCTCAAAATTCACATTCACGAAGGACTGCTCAAACCGTTCTGGCCGCAGTAAGTAGATAGCTCAATTGAATTAGAGGTTGCCAGATCATTATATTCTAAAATTGTGCAATCTTCCAGGTTCTCAACACATATACCTTGACCCTCGCTCCAGTGACTGTTCACACTGCTGAAGAGATTTATGAGCAATACAAAGAGCAGACCGAGCAACCACAATCATCTGTGTTCAAAGTCAGGTGGCCAACTGCGGTAAGCTTTTCATTATCTCCTGGAATCCATCAGGATCCATTCTTGATACTGAACATATTTCTTCTTTAGAATTCTCAATGGGATAATCTTTCTGTAAAGGAGGAGTGGGATGTCCTGCGTTCTCTGAAAGTCGAAGTCAACCGCGTGCTAGAGATTGCCCGCCAAGACAAGTAAGTTGTACCCTTTTTTATATGAATACCAAGTAATTTGAAAATGTGATGACCTAACCACTCACGGCTCCTTAGAAACATTCGATCATCACAAGAGGCTACTGTCGATATCTTCTTACCGGATTCATCATCCGTTACAAGTCAAGTTATACAGAAACATGGTATGTATTTTCTACATGTATATAAGCACAGATGAAGGATCAACCTTCATTAACACTTTACGGGATTTTTCGTTCTTTCATTCGCACAATAGCTTCGGAGTTAGCGTCTGTGTTCATCATTTCTGGCGCCAATGTTCATACGAGCAAGGAATCCATGCCAAGCGGAGGCTATGAACGAGAATGTGCTATACTGGACAAGGACAACGTTGTTATCAACAGCCGACGATCAGATCTCCACAAATGCCCAAGATGCAGGAACTACTTTTCCACCAGCGAGGATGGCTTGTGTGGTCGCTGCGCTACCACCATAGAAAACTAGAGATGATGTCAATGCGATAGAATCAAGAAAAGTGAAAAAAGTTATTAATCAAAATATATATGTATATGTAGATATACTGTAATGGAAACTAATGTCAAAGTGTGATATGGTGGAAAGAATATGTTGAAACAAAAATCTTTTCCATGGAAGGGTATTTGAAGCTTTTGTCGACTTAGATCTAATCTTTATGACGCTCAGTAACGTGGCTAAGAGCCTTGACAACGTCCGGAGTGAGGCACTCAAACTCATTACAGCGAGAATACAAGTCAGGATTGAGTTCGAATGGATACCGACGTGCCAAGTTTTGGAAGGTTAAAACACGTTTGATGATCATGGCCGTCACACGATGCTTGCTAAAATTGACCAGTGGCTGCTTCAAGAGAGGGGATATGTCTTTTTGGTTGTTACTTCTTGTTAATAGTCGATAGATGCGATTGGTGTCTGTTTTTTCCCAGGGACTTTCAATGTATGCTGGCTGTTCCGAATTGAACACCAGATCCGACAAATATATTCCTGAACAGCGAGAACGTGTCAATCGTTTTTGTATGCTACGATGTAAATATTAAAAAACATACCTAAGAATGGGATGCAGCCTCCAAACGGAATCTTTACACGGCCCCTCGAGCTTAATGGAAATCCTCGTATCGTTGAAGTTCCAGGCATTTCAATCTGAATATCTGTTGACGACATTCCATATTCCTCAGCTACAGTTGTCATGCTATCTCTCATGTGCTTCCAATTCTTGGTAGGCGAGGTGAAGGATGAAAGTTCATCCAGAATCTTGAGCTCAGAATTCCTAACTTTGGACCAAGTCTTGTGGAGACGGCTAACAGCCGGAGCCTGCAGCCCAAGTAGAACTTGTATAAGAGTAGCGAAGTTAGAATACATGCGGCATTTCTAGAAGGAGTTGATATGTTAGTGATTGAATAATAATATGTATCTTCATGAGCAGGGGTAGGGGAGAGATCATACCTCTGCAATGCGGATAAACTTCTCAATGGTTCTCACTCGCACTTCTAGATTTGGAGCTCTAACGATTTCACTAGCGACCCACTGACAAACCATATTGAACCTTTGGATGGCATCCTGAACTCCATGATGCAAGCTACTATCAAACCTTGAAGATTTCTGGGGTTTATCGGTGAAATGTGCATCTTCATTTTTACCATCTTGTCGTCCATCCATGTTGATGTTCATCTTCGTCCACCGACAATGTACCAATTCCTCCCATTGAACAGCCAGCAAGACGTCTCGTTCCACTAAGCAGAGTTGTTGTGCAATTGATTCAGATCTTTCATACAAAATGAAGGAACGTCTGAAATATGATCTGGCTTCTATCTTTGTCTTGGGGACATGACCAAGGATTGGCTCGGTCTCCATGAGCGGCGAAGGTGGCGATGGTAGGGGTGTACTACACGCATCATTGACTTCAGCTCTATCTTCGGTGTCAATCACTTCCAAATGAAATTGATGTAACTCATCTTGTGCCAAAGGCGATTGAGTTGAGGAGGGTTCTGAAATAGCATCCTGAAAACCAGCAGAAGATGTAGCCACAGCAAGCTCTGCTACTTCGCTACTAACGTCTGATGGCTGTTCTTTGAGTTGTACTGTGCGTAAAGCAGAAACAACACTGGGCATACGCTCTAATCCTCGGAGAGGAGTACGATCAACCTGACTATATCGCATATCACCCAAACCATTTTCTCCGCCCTGGTTCACTTGTCGCAACAAGTCAATATCTTGAAGCACAGGAACGCTATTACGTTCAACATAAGGAAGAGAAGCAATAGTGTCGGCTGCTTCGGAAGATAAGCCCGTTGAGGCAGCTTTCACAGCCGATGCTCGATGATGGTGATGATGGTCATTCTCGCTCACACCATTCTGAACAACTTGGTTGCCTTCTTGAGCATTGGTGCCTTCATACCCTGTTGTGCTAGTTCTGGCCACTTCTGAAAGTCGATCAACACTTGCACCTCTACGATGTCGTAATTCTATGCTCTCCCGGCGTTCTGGGTTGCTGCTATCAAGAAGAACACTGAGGCGCTTGCAATTGCTTGTATCGTCAGCTATACCTTGGCAAGCTACACATCCACAATTATCAGGATTTTCCCGTCTAAGTTCCTCTGCAATCATATTTACAAATCGGCCACTTGGTGTCCTCCTTAACATCTTCTCCATCCCTTCGGCATAGTCACTTGAATCAGAAGAAAGGTGCGACTTCCTGACGCTTGAATATATAGACGGGGCGTACGTATTGTCGATATTGGGAACAGGCGGTATAGGTGCCATGTTAAAACCATTTTCATGAGCATTGGTATCTTGATCACTCTTCAGATATAACTGCCTAAGATCACGTTCACTTCGACGTCGTTCTATGCTTTTTTGTGATAATCCTTTTGCAAGCCCAGATGGAAATTGTCTGCCTTGTAAGATACCGGCTCTAGTATTCTGTTCATTTTTTCCTCTCATCGAAGATATCAGGTTGCTTTGTATACTGTCTTGGCTAGGACTATCTAGACTGTCAGTGTTTGTAGCAGGAGCTGTGTTGGTATTGGGTTGAGACAGTGCGGCGGTGGCTTGAACACCGGCAGCCCAAAAATCGGCAGGTAGCCCTGGTCTCTTTGAATGCTTTCTACCGCTCACCATGATGGCATCAACACTTAAAGCTGACGATTTACGGTCAAGTGGCGGGGAATCTCTGGCTCGCTCGACAGATACTGTGTGCGAATGTGGGTTCTTGAATATATTGAGCGATTGCGGGATTGCATTTTCGCTTTTTTGTGTAGACGCAATATCACCGTGAGCATAAAAATTCACCCGTTTCATCTCTTCTTCTTCTTCGAGTCTTCGACGTTGGATTTCAAGCTCACGGGAGCGAAGCTCTTCTTCAAAGTTCTTTTCCTTGCCAATAACACTACCCTCATCTTCAGAGGCGTGATCTAGTTCATCATCTGTTGTTCCGGCGGTGAGCTCACTCTCCAAAGAATCATCGGAAGCAATACTGAGTGGTCTACCCTCTATTTGTCGCTGTCGCTCGTATTCTCGCTCAACTTCGCTTTGCTGTTTTTCAATTTCCGCTCTTCTCTGCATCTGTAACGTTTTAATCGACACGAATTTCATATTTTCTTCAGACGCATGACCAACTATGGATCTACGAATCGGCGCTCCCAAGACGCTGCCTCTGACATCGGTCAAAGAGATGGATCGCACAGTCGATTTTCTAAAGATTTTTTTGCCCATATCTGAGTGGAGATTTGCGGAAGATCCACCTTTGCGGTCGATGTTCCCAATAACGACCACTGACGCTAAATTGGCATCCGATATGGCAGTGTTACCGTTCATTTTAGCCCCTGACCATTTGAATTTACTTAGGGAGGTCGTCGCTGTTCGTCGTACAGGGTTCTGCATAAGCTTGCCTCGAACTAATTTTTCGATCTGCTCTTGCTGTGGCGATAGAGGAGGTGGGGATATGATTCTAACGTTACCAGATTCTGCTTGTCGATAGTATACCATCTTGAGACGTCGTATGACACGTTTGAGCCCTTTGACGATCCGCTGATCGCGTACAGATTGACGTACAAGTGGGTGGAACGCCAGCTGGTTGATGTATGAAGTCAATGTCTGACGTAATTGTCGTGAAGGTATGAAGTCGTGTACAAAGTAGTTGAGGAGCCAATGTCGAATCACTACAAATGTTCTATGAACATAATCCATATTGATTATTTCTTTGTATGTCACAGTTCAAATCAAACCATCATCAATTACCTTATACGCACTACGCGTCGGGGTTCATCGTCGTTGATGAAGGACCATCGAAATCGTAAAATAAGCAATTTGCAAAGTTGAAGTGGTGAGATGAATGTACGGTAAGTTAAGAAAAAATCGGTCAGGAAGCCATAGTCCAATACGATTGTCAATTTTTCAACTAGCTTCTCGACGGTAGCTGCCGTTATGACTTTTGCATCCTCGCGCTTTATACTTGCACGTTGTTCGTTAGAAAAATAATTTTCGTTGGAGTATGAACTACCACGTTCATCCAACAGGCTGTTAGGTCTCTCCCGTTGGTTGGCTATTTGCATCAGCAGGCTCTGAGGCTGCTCTGCTTTTTTTCGTAGTGATATTCGTAAAGCTGAATTAACAAGGGATTGACTAATTTTTCTTCGCAGGGTAGGGGGAGGTGGCTGAACGCTAGGAGATGTTGCATTGGCTGAAAAGCCCTTTGTAACTGATGGCGCTGCTGAACTCGTTGGCGTGGTTGTATTTTTGGGCCCAGGTTTGTTTGGGTCCGTACCCCAAACAATAATTCTTTCATCTACATCGGAAACAAGCGCATCGAAGATGGCTGGTGGATAATCCAGAAACAGTAATGGAGGCGCAATATCATACTCTTCATAAGTAGAACTCCTGTTGGAATGATAGCTAATGTGTTTAGGTGATAGTGACCTGCGAAAATGATCTGAAGTGGTCGGAGATAGACTACAGACAGAATCATCGGTTTCCGGGTAGGGTAGGCTAGAGTCGTCAGCTTTGTATTCAGGGAAGCTGGCAATTTGTGGAATGAGTGGCAATGAAAACATTGGAGAGACAGGGTCACGAACAGATTGACCGAAAGTTGAGCGCTGGGTCAATTCATCTGATACATCAGGGAAGGAAGAATTCACTATCTGGGAGATGGATTGTACTTCAGACGGTGAGTTGTGAATATACGAGATGAGAACCACCGTCCTGTCTTTAATATCAACATGGCCCGAATCCTCTTGGCGTTCCCATAATGGCTTTGGTTCAGTATACTCCTCACGTCCAAAAACGACCGCCAAAGTTGCAAATTCTTGTCGACCATCATTATCTTTTGGATTTTTATAGGAGTTCAGCCTGTGACGGCGTGGTGCGGGAATAGCAGTTTCCTGCGGCAATGACATTGTGCCATTCATATCATCCTGAACGTGGCTACCTGATTCGTATCTGTAAGAAAATATCTGTTGGTCAATAATCGCTTCACTGAGTATTTAAGAAAAAAACTTTGACGTGTTGTACCCAGATTTCGACGCTTCCCAGCTTGTTAACGATGGAGATTGTGAATCATGTAGTCTCGCCATTGTGTGAGTCCAGGTTGAGGTCAGATTCCTAGCAACCTCGTCAGAATCCGATGTCTGTTCCTGCAGCATGGGACAAGTGTTAATGTGTCTAATGGGAAAGAAGAAAAAAAAAAAAAGAGAGAGTCCTATAGCGGATGATCTGCCGCCACATGGGGCCCTACCATAACCATGTCCGCAAGTGGTACAACCTCGTTGTTTGCAAGCTGAAGTTCAGGGACGAAATGAAGTATTGGTTGATACTTGAAATATATGGCAGCGGTATAGATTACTCCATAGTATTGAATAACTTTGCGCTTAATGATCAGGCAGATGCTCTTTCTGGACAGTGGTCAGGCACAATTAGTAACTTTATGCCAGCTTTATGCGAGCTGTCAAATTGAAACTACTCAAAGCTCAAGCCAATTTTTTTGACCGAAAATCTTCTTCACGGACTTCCTACTCACTTTGACTCCGTGTATCAGAAATACCTTTTCAGTATAGTTTTGCATTGTCAAAGGTCGTTACTCTTCGCTATTGCAGTGTTGTTGATAATACTTTTTCGGAATAGCATACTGGCGGAATACTACCGATTAGCTGGTGATGAGTCGGGTTGGTGACACCATGTGAATTGCATGTATGTTTTTCTCCCAATTGTTTTTGACTGGAAGCTCAAATATGAAGTTAGATAACACCATAAGAAAGCAGATCAAGACTGAAAATGGCGAATAGAACATCGGCTGGGAACTTATATACAAATAAGTACCATCTGTTTTGTTGAGTTGACAACATTTATATACAATGATCTCCTAACACAACGGTCTCCTAACAAATCGAGGACACTAGTCAAACTATGGGATTCATAATGTTGCGGAAAACCTTCTTCAAATCCCAGTGCAGGTGAGCTCTCTAATCCAATGCACAACTTGAATTTACTCCTTGGAGTCGACATACTTCGAAGCATGTGTCCGATCAACATGTTCGTGCGTAGGGTGCGCGTTGGATCGCCACGATCATCACAAAGTGTGTGAGAATCAAAGAATACACAAAGAGACATGCCATTTCGTCTGTCGTGACAACATGATAAAAATCTATCAATTTCATTGGTATGTGCAAATTTTTTTGATCTGTACACCGGTCAAGATACTCCATATGATTCAACAGGTTTTGTTCTCATAATTGATAGTAAAAATATATATTACATCCCTTGCATCTTAAATCATTATAGACTAGCTATCAGTCAAAAAAAATTGTTCACGGTACAAGTGTCTAGTTCATTTCGCGAATAGCCGCCACCAAGAGTTGCACTTGCTCCTCTAACAATCGACACCTCTCCTTGATATCTGCAAGCTGGCTGTCCCTGGCGCTAGTTGAACCGTTTAGTTCGGCTTCCACTGCTTGGGTAGGGCTGTCGCATAATGTGGCAGATGATCCTTCTCCTCTCTGTTTTCCTATAAAGTTGGTTGAGCCATAGCCAGCGCCGGATTCTTCATTCAGATCGATTGCGACGGTGTCCTCTGGAATGGTGTCGGTAGGAGGAACGGCAGAAACTGCGGATATTCGGGGAGCAGCGTTGGTACTTCGCGTTCTAGTTCGGAATGCTATCCTTCGCTTAGTTGGCTTAATTGATCCAGCGCGTTGCACAAGAAGTTGTTGAGCTTCTTCCTTATTCCAATGTGCCGAAAAGACTTCCCACAAGTAGATTATCAACAGAAATGGAAGGAAGAGAATACACATGACTGCCCTATTGACTTTAAGGAAGATCTTGTCGGGAAGGACCTTCTGTAGAGGATACAATAGAACAAGCTGAATTAAATTGAACGGTGGTATGTACTCAAATAATTCGTCACTTTGGATTTGTTCCACAGTTTTGATACACATTAGAAATAGGAATTCTTCATGTGCATTCGATATAATACTTGAAAAGCTCTATTTACGAATAAAGGTTTTTAGAAAGATCTTCAACTTCAGTTGATGACGTTTAACGAACTTACCTCGTTGAAGATTGCGATCAATATTGTGACAAGGATAAGCGATGAAATCGCGATGTACAGAACCTAAGTCGGGATAGTGATACAAGGTCAACTTAACACAAGGTGGCAGACATTGTAACACTCATGTTTCAACCACGGCTTACCATTACAGGTGGCCCGAAAGGACCAAAATTGGGTGCAGCTTCAAACCCTTGGAATTGAGATCCAAGCATAATTTTTAGCATTAAATCCCCAATTTCTGCCCAAGTATATGTTGCCCGACCTAAAGCATAGAATGTCTACATGGGAGAACATGCTTTGGTTAATCAAAATATGGAACAATGCCAGTTAGAACTGTCGAAAACGAACCTGAAGAAAACCTAGGAAAAAGACAGCTAGCAAGGCGAAAAATCTATAGATATAAACACTATTAATCATCAAAATGAGTATTACAAATGATCATAGAAAATGCCTTACATTGTAGAATCTATGAGCATTCTACGAATGATGACCAAAAATGTACCAAAGAATGGGAGACTATCCAGTGAGGACAATAGTCGTGGCCATAGAAGCATAGCATTGATAGCAAGGACATCGTATGCATCGCTGCAAGTGTCCTTCCCTTGTATCAAATCCTGAAGCCGAAGCCCCATGAATGCAAATGATATGGCGAAGATACCAACATCAAAGGCGTTCCATAAATTTTGAAAGTAGTAGGAAGGTGCGTTTGCGAATTGTGTCACTTCATTAATCTACAATTTGTTAGTATAGTCACTCCGGACAGTAGCGAGTATTGATATCATCACTTACTGTGTACCCAATAACAAAGAAATCAAAAAGAATCTCCCATCCATTAGGGATGCCGCATATATCGTTGTATAGCATCATCGAATAACAAAAAACGAAGACACAATATATCAGAGTTTCAAAAAACGCCTTGTATCTAGGCACTCTCAATCTTGACAGTCGTAATATGTGAGGATCAGCATGGTTGACAGTGGCTACCTTGATTGGAATGGGTACTTTTGCTCTGTCCACAGTCTGTGTTGGGAGAGTATACGCCCACTTGATTCTTGAAGAAGGATGATCTGGATGGAGGAAAGATTCTAAGTTTGCTGTGTTCGGGTCAACTACTGGTCTCATAATTTCCTATTGCTAGCTTACCAATAGCTGAGGCGAAAAAAACAATATTGCCTCTCCAGATGTCGTCTATTATTGGAAAAATGGAGTCAATAAGCGTCTTCGAATACCATTTTACATCATATATGTCTATTTCTTTACCAAGTAATCTTTGTACAAGTGGACTGGACACAAAGTTCTTTGCAGACCCTTCTATGGCGACCTCCAATGCATTCATAGATGCTATTTCTATCTGTTCTTTTCGCTCATACATTTTGAGAAGGTTGCTCGCGCTTTTCGACGACTGATTCGGGGCAAAATCGTTTGTAAGGACGTAGATCAACATATCAGGATTGTATGACTTGAGCAGTCTGTTACGACATAATTGTGTTTTAGCTTGGTACATCCCGGGTAGATAGACTACAAATCAAGGCAAACTAACCTTATCGCCACTACTTCGCACACATCCGCTCTCGTTTGCAAAAGTTTAGTGTTACCCAAGTCCTTATACGACTCTGTAACAAGAGTATTCATGAGAATTTTTTTTTTCTTTTGTAGTAGTATTCATGAGAATTACGAAGTTGTAAAAATTCGTTGACAACCGAATTATACCTTTCAAATAATCGCATCTTGCGCTTAGCCACGCAAACACAGCAGCAGGCTCTCTTCGACTTCTCCAAAGTGTGATAATGGGCTCTACTACGGTTACGTTGATATCTGGGAGCCCAAGTAATGACTGAGGCATGCTAGTTTGAAATTTGGAATCCACTATTGCCTTTACCTCCTTAACGAGCTCATGAACAGCTCGTCCGGCTGGCACGCCATTCCTAGGCAATAAAAGTGCAGACTCCTCGTTCATTTGTGTTCAGGGAGACTTGGTCAAACGTTTGGGAATTGTGGGCACGTAAATGAGAGTGACGACAAATGACGCCTCCAAATCACCTACTTTTAAAAAGGGTCTGTGACCCGACAAAAAAACGGATTCATTGGTTCAGTCATCTAAGAATTTCGAAATGGCTTCCATTCCCCAGCCCGATTTACCAGCAACCATGCGCGTTTTGCAAATATCTGGATATGGAGACTGCGACGTACTGCAGTATGTAGAAGCACAAGCTCCACGACTCTTATATCCTACCGATATCATTATTCGAGTTCACGCTGCAGGAGTTAACCCTGTGGAAGACAAAGCCCGTCAAGGAAACATGGCCCTACTTATGAAATTGACCTTCCCATACGTTCTTGGCCGTGATTTCTGTGGAACAATTGTTAGCAAAGGAGACGAAGTAAAGGACTTCAACATTGGAGATGAGGTTTTCGGCACTTTGCCCGATCCTTCTGGCGAGAACGGGTGTGGAACTTATGCGGAGTAAGTGAACGGATAAGAAGTCGGTTGGTAGCTTGCTGTACACGTTTTGTAGGGCTTACACAATGCTATGATTGATGATTTTATCCAGATATGCTCGAGTGCCCGCAACCAAAGCAGGTATTGCTGTGAAACCAACAAACGTCTCCGCAGTTGAAGCCGGTGCAGCAGGCATTGCGGTATTTACAGCATGGCGAGGAATCGTTCATCATGGAAAGGTCAAAACGTTATCGTCACCCAAAGTCATCTTTATCGGTGCATCTGGCGGTGTTGGTAGCTATGGTGTACAGATTGCAAAGGCTTTTGGAGCTTATGTCATTGCAGTTTGCAGTGGTAAAAACGCTGAATTGGCAAAAAAGCTTGGCGCTGATCAAGTTCTGGATTACACAGTTGAAAACAGTATTCGGGAGTTTTCTATACAGGAGAAGGACACTGTCGATATCATATTTGATGCTGTAGGTGGAGATGATTACTGGAACCTACTTTCACCAACTCTAAAGCCGTCTGGAGTCTACACGTCAGCCGTAGGACCAATCGCGCATGGTGGGTCTCAACGAGTTGGTTTTATGGACATAGCAAAGACACTCTCTAGTATTGCAGGATATAAGATGTTTGGATCAAGGAAATACCAATACATCTACTCTTTACCATATGAGGATATGCCTGAAATTGCCAAACTTTTCGAGGAAGGCAAGATCAAATCCTATGTCCCTGAAGATCAGATATTTCCACTCAAAGATGGTGCTAAAGCCCACAAATTAATAGCAAGCCATCATGCTAAAGGAAAAGTTGTCCTTGTTATGGATTAATAACATTTTATACGCAATAATCGTCGTCTTTATAAAATAAACTATGCCAAAAAACCATTTAATCTCAAATCGGATTACTCTCCCAAAGCCTATATAAATCACGTGCTCTGCGCTTTTGGAGCGGGCACAGCGCTGCGAGGCGGAGACCCAAGTTTGACGCAACCAGCTCCTCTGAAACTCTCGGCAACACCTTAGCATCGCAATTCTTTCACTAGCAACTGTCCTTATCCAGTACTCGGTGAAATCGTAATATAATACCAATATGAATCCTGTATTGAACGGTCCTGCACCTGCCGAGGACCAAGCCAAGCTATTGGAGGAGGCGCTCAATGTCGTGAAAGTGCAAGCTCACCACATGAAGAAATGCTTGGTAAGTACCGCACTGCACTCGTTAGAGTGGGACATGCTTGACGTATGGCTACAAATAGCTTGTATGGTTGGGCCAATCTTCGTCTTGGCAGCCATCAGCCAGCTGATGAAGCTACAATTAGTCAACTTGACCACTGTTGGTGTAAATATGCAGAGGTACTTATGTGTACTAATAACACCTGCATCACTGATAGGATAATAACAAGCTGATGGATGGCTTAAAGCACTGTTCAACTATGCTTGCTGAGTTGCGCACCTCAGCTTTGACACCGAAAAACTACTATGAGCTTTGTAAGTAAAGGTCATCAAGCCATATTATTCCAGACTCGTCATATTTATGTGCTCTAACTCCTTGCGTTGAAACGATAAGACATGGCTATCTTTGATGCTCTTCGTCATTTGACAATTTATCTTATTGAGGCTCACACTGCTGGACGTCATCATCTTGCTGACCTCTATGAGCTTGTTCAATACGCTGGGAACATCGTACCTCGATTATACCTCATGATTACTGTTGGTGCTGCTTATATGAGTATCAAGGAAGCACCTGTTCGTGAGATTATGCGAGATATGATGGAAATGTCTCGAGGTGTGCAACATCCTACAAGGGGTCTCTTCTTGAGACACTATCTTAGCGGTATGACGCGTGATTATCTTCCAGTTGGCGATGGCGAAGGGTAGGTATCGAATTTCGAGACAAGATTTCACTGTTGAGAGTTGTTGTAGTCTAATTTAAATACAGTCCCGAGGGTAACTTGAGCGAATCCATCAAGTTTATACTCATCAACTTTACCGAGATGAACAAGCTTTGGGTTCGTTTGCAACATCAAGGTCATTCTCGCGACCGCGAAAAGCGTGAAGCCGAGAGAAGAGAGCTAAAGATTTTGGTTGGAACAAACTTGGTTAGACTCAGCCAACTGGAAGGAGTAGATCTGGAAATTTACAAAGCCGTACGTTTTCACATCCTTTTGCACCATGATGTCAATTGCCCTTCGTTTAATGTCTCTTTGAAATCAGACCATCATGCCCGGAGTTCTCGACCAGGTAGTTAGCTGCCGTGATGTTATCGCTCAAGAATACTTGATGGAAGTTATCATTCAGGTAATTGTCTTTGCTTTTATCCCGTGTGGCTTGATGACACTCGCCAACCTATCTGCCATTTCCCACAGGTCTTCCCAGACGAATATCACTTGAGAAGTTTGGAGCCTTTTCTGACCGCGACAGCTCAATTGCATCCCAAGCTTAATGTGAAGTCTATCATCATCGCATTAATTGATCGCTTGGCTGCATTTGCTGCTCGTGAGGCAGAATCTGAAACTGAAGATCAAACAAAGGCCAAATTGCTCGCTATCACAGCCGAAGAGAAAGAAAAGAGAAAGAACCAGATTCAAGCTAAAGCTGACAGCAACGAAGGAGAAGAAGAAGCTGAACCCGCCACTGAAGAGGAGAAGGAAGATGATGGAGAGCAAGAAGATGAAACTCCAGCAGAAAATGGACACGAAAAGACAGCCGATGCCGATGTTGAAGAAAATGAAGATGACTCAGTGAAGAAGTATCGTGGTATCCCTCAAGACGTCGAACTTTTTGTTGTCTTTTGGACACAAATTGTTGAGCTGGTTAAGGTAAAATTATGGGCAATAGATGTATAACATGTAAATTTGGTGAAGGCTAACAATGTGTTTTTAAATATGTTTAGCAACGCCCCGATCTCACCGTCCAAGATCTCACGGCTTTGCTTGTGTCTTTAACAAATCTCTCGCTCTCATGCTACCCAGAGAAGATTAATTATGTCAACCAAGTCCTCACATATGCCAAGGACAAGGTCATAGAATTCTTTGATACTCCTGATCTTCACTCCAAGATAACCGAATCAAATTTGTTGGCCCTACTATTGGCACCCATTACAAACTACCCAACAGTTTTGACTTTGTTGCTACTCGATAGCTACCAACCACTTCTTGCACTTCAGACATACAGTACCCGTAAGTCTGTTGCTCAAGCCATTATATCCAGCGTTCTCCGAAATGAGACCATCATTAGTGAGCCGGAAGAGGTCAATGGTGTATTGGAGATGTGCGATGTTTTGATTCGTGATCAAAAGGACGCCCCTGTTATCACAACAGCTCAGTCTCCAGCTGCTTACGGAAACGCTCGTAACAGAAAGGCTGAGTTTGCTAGTCCAGAGCAAGAGGAACTTGCTGAGGAGCAAGGCTGGCTAGCAAGAATCATTCATTTGTTACGTTCCGACGACGAAGACAAGCAGTTCTTGGTTAGTTATACTTCATTGCTCACTCGTAAACCCATCAAATCCTCTTATATACATATATATTAATCCTTCATTCTGTTTATATCCAGTTACTGTCTGCTGCCAGAAAGCAATTGTCTGAAGGCGGAGAGCGTGTTAGATATACCTTCCCTCCTTTGACTGTCTCCGCTATAAAACTGGCTCGAAGATACAAGCTTCAGGAAAACCAGGTATGCTTGATTCGTTCGCTTCCAAAAAGCAGATATGTTGCCCAGGTACTAAATCTCTGACTCTCTAGGATGAAAATTGGGAAAAGAAGATCGCAGCGTTATTCCGCTTCATCCACCAAGTTATTGCATTATTGGAAAGCAAGACTGAATCTTCCGATACTTGCCTTCGCATGTATCTTCTGGCCGGACAGAGTGCCGACGAATGTGGATTTGAGGATGTCGCTTATGAATTTTTCGTTCAAGCTTTCACGATATACGAGGATTCTATTTGCGACTCTAGAGCACAGTACCAAGCAATTACCCTTATTGTTGGTACTCTGCAGACAACTCGCGTGTTCTCGTATGACAACTATGATACTCTGATTACCAAAGCTGCATTGCACGGATCGAAATTGTTGAAGAAGGCCGATCAATGTCGTGCTGTCTACATGTCGTCTCATTTGTGGTGGGCAACCGAACGATTCAACGAGACTGAAAGTGAAGAAAAAGAACTCTTCCGCGATGGTCAACGTGTTCTGGAGTGTCTCCAAAAAGCTCTCAAGATTGCTGATAGTACACTCGACGCTGTCACTAACGTTGAATTGTTTGTTGAAATCCTTAACCGATATATCTACTATTTCGAACAACGCAATGAAGCTGTCACTGTCAAGTACCTCAACGGCTTGATTGACCTCATCAATACCAACCTGGCCAATATGGACAATCCCGATCAACACCCCAGATCTTCCAGTTCTTCATCCCTGTTCGAGATTGAAGGACCTGTTTCCGAATATGTTAGCCGACACTTCAAGTCTACCTTGTTGCATCTTCAAAACCGCGCAGAAGTCGCTCGTGCCAAGGTTGCGCATGATAGCAACTATGAAGGTGCTCGATACGATGAGGTTGATCTCGGTGATATATAATTTTAAGGTAGTCAATAAATTCAAACGTTCAAACTTGGTTCTTATACAATCAGATGTCCCGCCTCCTTATTGTTCGGTACCCAAAAAAGATAATTTAAAGTAACCACCATTTTTTTCATTTTGGTCGTTTCGGGCCAACATGTTCTTTTATGACAAAAACAACAGCACCTTCATAAGACAACTAGCGACGGAAATAATGCATCTTATGCCTTTGAATAGATATATATATTTATATACTTAAAAGTCAACGTACTTATTTGGACATCTAAGATACATAGTATGGGTTAAGACTTAAGTCTGTGGAAATGCTCTCATACCTGGGCCATGAAAACTTACCATCATCTTGACGAACTCTTCGTAGTTGATCTGGCCATCACCATCGACATCGGCTTCACGGATCATCTCATCGACCTCTTCATCAGTCAACTTCTCGCCTGTTAAAGAAAGTGTACAAAAGTTAATACGAGTGAAGCATATGCACGGTGATGTATATGCATTTTTGTAACTTACCAAGAGAAGTCATGACGTGGCGCAGTTCTGCAGAGGAAATGAAGCCGTTACCGTCCTTGTCAAAGACCTTGAAGGCTTCTTGGATCTCTTCTTGAGAGTCAGTGTCCTTCATTTTTCTGATGTAAGAAAAATTTGGTTAGGGAGGTTGTTATGCGTAAGATCATAAACATGTATGGTTTAAACCAAAATTTTCTCAGGTAATTTGTGATACGTACCTGGCAAGCATGGTCAAGAACTCGCTGAAGTCAATGTTTCCGTTGCCATCGCTGTCAACTTCGTTGATCTATTCAAGTTTGATAGTTAGTTAGTATCAGTTTGTTAAGCTGGAGGGGAAACGAAAAGAAAGCAGCAGAAATGTGGCAAAACAAACATACCATGTCTTGAAGCTCGGCCTCGGTAGGGTTGAGGTTAAGGGAGCGCATAACGGTACCAAGTTCCTTGGTGGTGATGCTGCCATCACCGTCCTTATCGAAAAGAGAAAAAGCCTCTCTGAACTACAGAAGATACAAACGGTAAGTCGGTGTTCTATTAACCATCAAGACCTTGGGAAATCCGAGGACCCATGTAGGCGAAGGGCGTTAAGTCAACTTACCTCAGCAATCTGCTCCTCTGTAAGTTGATCTGCCTATGATGTTCCAGACATTGGGTTAGTTATATGAAAAGATTGCAGTGATTTACGTCAAGTACGTCATCGTAACATTTACCATTGTATGGGATTAAAAGAAAAAGTGATGATCCTTTATTTCGAGTTGGAGCCGCACGCGAATATCGCAGAAGGCGATACGTCACAAGCGTCCTGCTTTGTCGCATTTAGAGCTCCGAAACCCACAGCCCAATTATATAAAAAATGCCAAGCTTACAGCAAGAGCGGACTATCTATGACGGCAAACCCTGCTGCTACTCCGCCTTCGTTCGTACCATGGCCTTTAGTGCGAAGTAGGTGGCCGGCACGTTTGTTCAATATCTCTTTCTCGCCATCACTACCATGAAACAAAACAGGGTGATAAGTAAACGGAGCAATGACATATCCAACAGACTGATGAAAGGAAAACATACTGTAAATAGGCTCCGTATATTCCGAGCTCACTAATGACATCGCCTTGGATAAGTAAGCCTTCGCGAACCATAACATTTTTCAGCGGAGGTGATCGGATGAGATCCATGAGAATGTATGCATCCAGTCTCTTTCCTTCGAGTCGCTTTAATTCCGTAATAATATCGTCGCCATACAAGTTATTACCACCACCTTCACGCTGTGGCTTCATAACGTATTTTCCGGGATTGGCAAGTGCCATCTGATAAGCTTGTTGACCAGCTTCAGTATGATCCAAGGGATACAAACCAGCAAACGATTCGCGGAGCTCGTTAGCTACGCTCTCATCTAGATACTTTTCGATACGTCCGGGAATGGCTAAAACTTGTTGAACCTTTTTAGCTCCAACGAGTTGGTATGCAATATTAGGACACTTGATGGAGAATGATCGCTCTACCAAGAGTCGCGCAGCCCACTCCTTTTCGGTTGGATGGTCGTCGGGCGAATAACCTGCACGGAAGTAGGTAACAGCTACTTCGAGGCCATCTCTATTATGTAGTGTTAATACAGTTTGTTTCATGGTCTGGGCACGTGGTTGTGTCTACCAACACCTACATGATCAAAGCGGATCTCTCTGGATCAAGTTGACCACGCTCTTCTATATCCGATAACGTACGTCGAATGAGGCGAATATTATGTCTAGCAAACAGTATAGATGAGTACTCAGAATGTACTGAGGATTTTGGTCGTTCAAACATAAACTCACTGCTTGAGTAGCTGATATTCAATGGCTCGCTGATCAAATGCGTTACGCTCTCCGGGTTGTATGACCATTAGGACGACAGATCTAATGCATATATACATCAGAACAAGTAATCAGGATTCTCTCCACATCTTTAGACTAAAAGCTTACCCTTGGACATTGTATAAGTTGTAAGCTTCGGCAATACCTCCTGCTATACCAGAGATAGATGTGTTTTCCGGTAATTGCTCTGGCTTTATAGTTCCCTTTTCACATTCATAGTCTGTTGCTTGCAAAAGGAATCTACACGATTGCAAACCGAAGTTTAGGCATTACAGCCATGATTTAATTCACCAAGAAAAATAAAAATGGCTTACCGGTGAAGGTCGCCAGCAATGGCACTCAACCCTCCAAAACTGGATGCAATGGTATTGTATTCCACTTGTTGAATGATAGCGTCCGCACTGTTGCCTCCTTCAGCAAGATGAAGCAAGTAATCACAGCGATGTATTCCGAGAGAAGCTTTCTGTCAATTTGAGCCCATCCGCTGAATTAGCCTATCTGAAGGCAACCGTCTAAATATCAATGTCATTAAAATTAACTTACCTGCTTAATTCCTTCAGATCTAACTTTCTTATAAATGTCAAAGAGTCTTTCCATGAAATCATCGACTTCTTTGAGACTAACGGAAAAAGGTGTCAGTGTGCCTGACGGGTTATATTAAAATTTCCAATACGAACAAAGTGTACATACGTGTCCATAATTTCATTCAAGAAAGCGTCGTCTTGACTGAGGTGGTGTATAAGCTCATTCCAAATGGTCTGCACTTTTTGAGCTTTTTCAAATTCTCGTCGCGGAAATGGCGTTGGGAAAAGACTGAAGGGTGCATGAGTGACAGCAGCATTGTTGGCAAAGTGAATTTGCTTATCCACAGTAGGACGAACTACGAGACCGTTGGCTAAGGCATAGTCTATTGCCGCTTCTCGTAGAGTATGCAGCGCTTGCTGTGAGAGTTTTGGAGGATATGAGCCAGTCATAAAGTTGATCGGGAAAAAGTTGAATAAGCTCAGAACGATTGATGAATAATGGACCGTAACTACTTTTCTGATTTTTCGCGTCGGTGCTCAAATTCTGTGGTGGTCCAATCCTTTTCCTCAAACCTGCCATGACGCCATGGTCACAAATCTTGCGCAGTGTTCTAAACTTCTACTGCTTGGCGGATGCAATTGCAGATATTCAAATATGTATACAGAACTGGCTTATAATTTAGCTCTGTTTATAGGCGCAATTGGTTGCGTGGGTGGCACCGACATCAATTATCAGCTCTGGTCGTTCTTTAGGAACAAATACGTATCAAAGACAGCAAAGCTTGTCATTGTTGCTGCAAGGACTGCTTGACTTTAATGCAAAGGTCATGCTTCATAGCCACTTTTTTTGAATAAGCTCAAACGCCAAGAACATGTTTGCCCAAAGTGCAACCACTAGAACCGGGACCTGACGAAAGATTGATTTTCCGTGTTGCGGAGATGCTTGTACAAAAACTTTCAGCAAATTTTAGGTCTTTAAGTTTTTCAAAAACCAACTTTCACTCTTGTTTCAGAAAGCATTATATCCATGGACCTCGTACGTCGTGCGAGAGCTTGGTCTTCAGCTTCAACTGATACCAGCTTTTCATTTGGTTCAGTCGCTAGCACTACACCACTGACCGAGCAAGCGTCCAGTCGCACATACTATGAGCCCCCCAAAAAGAAGAAAGACACCAGTTTGGAATTGCTATGGAAACGCTGGATGATAATATGGGTGGCATCTCTTAAACGATTCTCTCGGCGAAATGAGCAAGCTGCCTATACAACTCGCACTTTTCCCATTGTCAAATATCGCAATTCTCCATTGAAAAATGCTCAAACTGGCAAGCCTTTTATTTCCAACACCATTCGAACAGCTCGATATACCTTCTGGGACTTTCTTCCACGCCAATTGGTTGCTCAATTCTCGAAGCTCGCAAACTTTTATTTCTTGTTCGTAGCTGCCATTCAGCTTGTCCCCTCGTGGTCTCCCACTGGCCGCTATACGACATTGCTTCCTCTCGCCATTT
Organism: Umbelopsis vinacea; assembly: GCA_016758895.1. NCBI lineage: Eukaryota > Fungi > Mucoromycota > Umbelopsidomycetes > Umbelopsidales > Umbelopsidaceae > Umbelopsis > Umbelopsis vinacea. Next base: position 820,386 of record JAEPRA010000008.1, on the reverse strand, counting down.
TCACGTCCATAGCAATGGCTCATGAAGGTTATGATGACTGGAGAAGAAGTGTTGCAGACAAGCAAGAAAACGCAAAGACCGCAAAAGTTCTTCGAGTATACCATTCTCATGCTGATGCAGAAACAATAGAATCGTCCAAACGGGCGAAACCGTGGTTAAACCGGATATGGAATCGCCCGACCCGATCAGAAAATCTCGACTATGCAATGAACGACAATTCGAAAAGTAACCATGTATGTGTTTGGCAGTCTGTTAAATGGAGCGACCTGCAAGTAGGCGATTACGTTATGGTCGAGAAAAATCAATGGATACCAGCAGATTTAATTTTACTGCATTCGCCTGAAGAACAAGGCCTGTGTTACCTTGAAACGGCAGGTGAGTTTTTGTAATATTGTTAAATATATCGGCATCAACGAATATCCCTCAATTGATGCCAACCTTTAACAGCTTTGGACGGAGAAACGAACCATAAATCGCGACAGGCAACTCCATATACTAATTCTTTGCTGCGAACGCCCGAAGATCTAGCCGCTTTTGAAGGTATGCTTAAAATTTCCTTTTTCTATACTGGTAGTTAGATAGGGTTGAATGTTCTAAACCGCGGTAACTAGGAACCGTTGTCACCGAGATGCCAGACCCAAATCTATATCAATTTGATGGCTATCTCCAGCTTCCAACGCGTCAGACGCAAATCAAAACCAGCTACCCTTTGACTATCAACAATGTCTTGCTGCGAGGTACCCTGTTGAGGAACACTGCTTTTGTATACGGTCTCGTGGCATTTACTGGAGAGGAGACCAAGATTAGACTTAATAGCACCATGAGTCATACAAAATCTCCACGTATTCAACATGCTATCAACAGAGCTATTATTGCCATGTTCGTCTTTTTGGTGGCACTTTCAGCCCTGTTCAGCGCACTTTCTATTACATGGAACAAGCGGAATCTTGCTGGAGCGTGGTATTTACATGAAAGTCACCAAGACGAAACTGGCACAGTGTTTCAATTCATCATTCTTTTCAACACTCTGATCCCGATTTCGCTCTATGTGACTATGGAAATCGTCAAGCTGTTACAAGCGTTATACATCAGCTGGGACAGAGACATGTATCACGCTGAAACAGATACTCCGGCGCAAGCGCAAACTTGTACTATCAATGAAGATCTCGGGCAAATTTCCTTTGTGTTTTCTGACAAAACAGGAACACTAACAGACAACGTTATGGAATTTCGAAAATGCAGTGTTGGTGGATTCTCTTACACGCACGATCCTGCCGAGATTCAGGCCTCTCTTGAACAGCCTCAACCGCAACCTACTCGGAAGAGAAACGGTCATTCACGTGAACAAAGCAAAACAGATCTGGAGAGCAATCGCCTATCTCGTATTATTAGACATGATGGAGAACTCTCAACATTGTCACTAGCTCGAAGAGTTCACGGCTTAAAGCCACGACAATCACTCAACACCCACACACTGCGAGACCGATTCTTCATGATTGCATTGGCCGTATGTCACACTGCTGTACCCGAAATGAACGATGACAATTCTATTACATATCAGGCTGCATCTCCTGATGAGGCTGCTCTTGTATCTGCTGCACGGGAACTGGGATTCACAGTTATCGAACGCACCCTTCGATCCATTACTCTCAAGATAAATGGTGAAGATGATCCAATGATAGTCGAAATCCTCAACATCATTGAGTTTACCAGCGACCGCAAGAGAATGTCTATCGTTATTAAGCTACCCACCGACGAAATTATATTGATTTGCAAAGGTGCAGACTCTGTGATTTTGGAGAGAATGGATATTCCAGCTGAAACCCCTGCGCGATCCGAAGATGCATGGGCCATCGAGTCTGTGCCTCAGTCACCAATTTCGCCTCACCACAATGAGGGCCTTGATGGTTTGCGAGATACTCGCTGGGAATTTGCTCGTACAATGGAACATTTGCAAGACTATGCCACAGACGGGTTACGCACGCTTCTTTATGCTTACCGTGTATTATCACCTGCTCAGTACGATGAATGGAACGAACTTTATCAAGAAGCGTGTCTCGCAGTTTCCGAAAGACAGAAAAAGGTTTCAAAAACCGCCGAACTCATTGAATGCAAATTACGCTTGATTGGCGCTTCAGCCATCGAAGACAAGCTCCAAGAAGGAGTTCCTGAAGCTATTGAATGTATACGAGCGGCCGGTATGAGGATTTGGATGTTGACAGGTGACAAAAGGGAAACTGCTATCAACATTGGCTACTCTTGTCGCCTGATTCACAGTAATTCAAACCTCATTGTATTGGGTGAACAAAAAGATCTACGCAGTTACATGGAGCAAGCCATTCTTGACCTTCAAAATAATGTGGCTTCTCATGCAGCTTTCGTCGTGGACGGTGCTACCTTGGAGGTTCTTGCACAAGAAGAAGATCTATTAGAACTATTCTGCCATCTTGGATGTCTCTCAAGTACCGTCATTTGCTGTCGTGTATCACCTAGTCAAAAGGCTCTTGTCGTTAAATCCATTCGACGATCTGCCCCGCGTGCTGTAACTCTTGCCATTGGAGATGGTGCGAATGACATTGCTATGATTCAAGAAGCTCATGTTGGCATCGGTATCACTGGAAAGGAGGGTATGCAAGCATCTAGAGCTTCCGACTACTGCTTTGCTCAATTCCGATTCTTGTGCAAGCTACTTTTAGTGCACGGTCATTGGTCTTATGTTCGTGTCTCACGTTTTGTACTCGGTACTTTTGCAAAGGTGGTTACCTTTTACTTGACCCAAGGCGTATATCAATTTTGGACTGGATTCTCAGGAACGTCCCTTTACGAGTCTTGGACATTAAGCATGTACAACACTTTGTTCTCTAGCTTGCCCGTAATTTCAGTGGGCATATTCGAACAAGATTTGAATGCGAAGACACTGCTTGCCAACCCGCATTTGTACATTCAAGGACAGTTAAATCAAGCTTTCGATTTGCGTATCTTCATCACCTGGGTTACTACATCAGTTTATCAAGCCATTGTTGTGGTCGTCGTCCCCATAGCCTTGATATCGGGATTGCATGACAAGACGAATGGCGGGTTTCTGTTGGAAGGCGCTCCGCAGATCTATACTTTAGGCTGCATAATCTACACGATCATTGTCATCGTGGTAACCTTGGTCATTTCCTATGTCGAGAATCACAATCAAACATGGATATCTCATCTATTTGCCTGGATAGAGCTGATTGGATTTTTCGTCTACCAAATCATTTATGGCTATGCGTATCCGGTCGGAAACAGTCGACAATACGACGTTCATGGTGACTTTATTCGCATCGCAGGGCAACCGACCTTTTGGCTGCTTGTTATTCTAGTGACCACTGTGGCTCTCTTGCCCAGCATAGCTCTAAAGGTTTTAAAGAACACTGTGCTTCCCAACGTGACAGCTGCTTTTCAACAAGCTGAAAAGGATCCAGAGGTATCGGCTCAATGGGACGAAATAGCGTCAAAGTGGGAATACGAAGAGCCTAGCGATGGCAATGTCACATCACCAATTGTAGAATCACAGCCATAAGGTTTGTTTGCTGTCTGGTTTCCATCACCGTAATATATACCAATGGAAAGCCAGCGCTACGAACAATCGTGTACAATAGATATCAATGTAGAACTGTTTCCTGTTCATTAACACCTGTATTAAATACTCCAACATTTTTACCCATACTACTGTCGTTGTGGATCAGATACCCAGTTTCTCAGATATGGGCATTTGCAAATTTGCGAGGTTCAGTCCCTTTCAACCATGAAACCAATCAAGCAAATGCTAAACTAGCATGAAAGGTCCACAATCATAATACATTATCCGTCTCCTCTAATCAGTACTTTCAAAATGGCACAAGACCTTGTTACGGTGACGAAAATTTTTCTAAAAAAAATGTGTATTGGGTGTTTTGAAATGATCTACATGACTGAATTTAGTGATGTTCGTGGTGTTCTGTTGGGACGTTGTAGCCGATCAAGTTTCTGCGACCGATAATCTCGCCGAAAAGGAAGAAGGTGTAAATTTCGGCAGCAACAACGCCAGCCTTGGCGAAGTCACGAAGAGTGACACCCTTCAAAGCGTTCTTGTTGAGGTTCTTCTCGACGTATGAACGGGCTTCTGCGAATTGTTGACCAGAGGGGAAAGACATGCCTTCCTTCTTGTAAACAAGCTTGGCAACTTCAGCACCAACTTTGGTGTTGTAGACTGCAATACACAAGTTATATTAATTTTCTATCATAATTTGAATTCAGAGAACGCAATGGTGGAAACATTACCAATGGGCTTCTGGAAAGCTGTGGACGTCCAATGCAATCAATTGAATATGATTTCAGGAGTAATGATTAAGGACGTAAAATCGGTTAGTATTGTATAATGCTCGCAATGTTAGAACCAAAATAACATATATAGTGCATACCAGCAAGCTTGGAGAAGATTCCTTGAGCAGCACCGGTCAACTTGGCAGACATTCTTCTGGAATTTGAGAGAGGGACAGACAACACATTAAACAAGAGCTGACTATTTACCACCGAGAAGCTGATACCTACGTCATCACTTTTCAATGGAATTTTTTGAACCTCCAAATTTAAGCCCTTACCAAAAATATGTGGCAAGAAGGTGCCGAACAGCAAAACGTTTGGATTACCTATAAAGTACGATCCACAGAATGATCTTTCGTTTCTTTATTTTATTAAAATGAAAAAAGATAATAATAAACGATTGCCATTGACTCCATTTATAAGGGGTTCTCTCGATCTGTTAGTTATTGCTTCATTCCATCTTTTCCAACAGCATATGGTACGCTTTGTGATACATTTCATTTTCTTTTTTTAGTATAACAGCGATTCTACTACACGTTGGAATAAGCAAAAAATGTCAAAGATAAATATTTCATTTCGACTGGCTACCATTGGTACCTGAAACTCCTTGATGAGTTGTCTCAGAATAAGCTTTTCATTTGCAACCGTGAAAGTCAAACGAACCTTGAATTCTTCTGTGATACGATAGCTTATTATGTGACGTCGGTGCGCCGTACTCCAATGCGCAGCAGTAAGCGTTAGTGTTTGCGTACTGTACTCTGTTTTGATCCATCTCGCTGAAGAATCAAGATTCAAATGGAGACGGTAGATCTGGTAGTTATTGGTAGCGGTGAGTTTTCGTGAATCCTGCGATCCAAAACCTTTGCTGCGCTATCTAATATATTGTATGATATACTGCCAGGCTGGCACGGGTTAGTCGCCGCAAAGACGTACCTGGAGGTCAACCCCTTGGCCGCTGTGGTTGTTCTCGAGGCGGAGTCATCTATAGGAGGTGTGTGGGCGAAGCACCGACTTTATCACGGCCTCAAATCCAATAACTTGTTGGGAACCTACGAATATAGCGATTTTCCAATGGATCAAGCTACGTTTGGCGTAAAGCCCGGAGAACATATTCCTGGCGAAGTTCTCCAAGCTTATTTCGAGAAATATGTAGAACATTTTGGGTTTGGAGATAAAATTCGCCTGAATTCTAAAGTAACGAGCGCAGAACACCAGAAAGATGGATCGTGGTTACTTGCCATCGCCCAATGGGAAGGTGGTTACGAATCACTTCTAACTCGCAAACTTATTGTAGCTACCGGCATGACTTCTCAAGCGTTCTTACCCGAGTTCCAAGGTCAAGAGTCTTTCTATGCACCTCTGTTCCACTGCCGAGATTTTCTCAAGTACGAAAACGAGGTACTTCAGGACGGTAAGCGTGCAACTGTCTTTGGAGGAACTAAGTCTGCTTGGGATGCAGCTTATGCCTGTGCTACATCGGGTCTGCAAGTGGATTGGGTTATCCGAGAATCTGGACATGGGCCGACATGGATGGCGCCACCCTTTGTTACCCCTCTGAAAAAGTGGCTGGAAAAACTGGTTACTACACGTTTTCTCACCTGGTTCAGTCCCTGCATTTGGGGAGACGCGGACGGGTATGAAGGTATTCGTAAATTCTACCACGAGACATGGGTCGGTCGAAAGGTTGTGGATGCCTTCTGGGCCATCTTAGCAGACGATGTTATACAGTTGAATGGATACGACAAGGATCCTCAAACCAAAAAGCTTAAGCCCTGGGTGGATGCTTTCTGGATTGCTTCATCACTTAGCATTCTCAACTATCCCACTGACTTCTTTGATTATGTTCGAAATGGTACCATCAAGGTTCACATCGCAGACATCACCCATCTCTCCGCTTATACTGTGCATTTGTCCACAGGCGAAAGTTTGCCATCTGACTTCTTGATATGCTCAACTGGATGGAAAAGTACTCCTCCGCTAAAATTCTTGCCCGAGGGTATTGATGCTCAGCTCGGTCTACCCTGGAGTACTGACCCACTAGACCAAGATCTTGTCAAGCGAGCAGATGAAGAAATTCTGAAGCGATTTCCACGCCTTCGAGATCAACCTACTACAAACCCCAGGTATAAGCCGCTCAGCGACAATGCTGAGGCTGCAGCACCTCATCCATTCAGATTGGCACGGTTTATGGTGCCAACTTCGTTGATCAAAGAGAGATCGATTGTTTTCCTTGGTATTACAATGACTATCAACACCGCTATTCTGGCACAAACTCAAGCCCTTTGGGCAACTGCATACTTTAACGATGAGCTATCGATCGTTCCAACCATTAAGAGCCCAGCTGGAAAGGATGTCACGGCCACTGATGACTATGTGTCTGATCTGGAGTGGGAGACCGCTTTGCACACGGAATTCGGCAAATGGAGATATCCTGGTGGATTTGGTGGACGAAATCCTGACTTTGTATTTGATGCCATACCATATGTTGACCTGCTTTTGCGAGATTTGGGCCTGAAGGTACATAGAAAAAATGGTATGATCGCTGAGATGTTCGAACCCTATGGTCCGGAAGATTATCGCGGACTCATTGATGAATGGCAGCAGTTGCATCAATAGGCACCTCCACCTCATCGCCATTGTTGCGCAATTATAAAGGAATTATAGTTATATCATATACCTAATTTGTTCTATGTTGATCATACTGAGGCTAAAGTAAAATTTATCATGTTGACATGAATGGGAACCCATTACTTATATTCCTCTTGCGATAATGGGACTGAATGCAGTACTGCTGAATAGAATGAAACCAAAAACCTCAACGGAAGCGTATTATTTGATTATCTGATAACCATGACCAGAAAATGACCACAATAAAGCCAAAACTTTGATCAACAATTTGCATCACTATGCCAACTTCATGAGTGGCGGAAAGGATTTATTTGTCGTTGCTTTAAGATGTTAATGCCTTATTTCTGACTTTTTTTTATATCTGAAAACAAGAAAAAAGAAGAAAGAATGCCAGTCTAATAATTTAATAGTCATTCACAAGGTTCTCGCCTGCATATTGAGCACTTGTCACATAGAGAAACCTGGCGATGAACAACTCATAATGCCACCGTCAATGCAATTTTTCTTTTATCCTTCATCAGTTCGAGTTTCAATTGACTTGCAAATACCCCCAAAAAAAAAAGACTTGACGTATAACGACAGGGAGAACTCCTTGGATTGTAACTGGTTAGGTCACGAAAATGGTTACCGTAAGCAAATAAGACAGATAACAAATACGGCGTGTGGACAACTTGAACGGAAAAATAAACTTTGTAAGTTTTCATTTCATTGTAGATATAAAGGTGCTCACTCATACATTGAAGGCATGGATTAGTGACTCTTCACTTGACAGAGTCATTTTAACATAAATAGAAGCAGTGAATAGCACTTCTTATTGACTTTGAACAGAAAAAGTGAAAAATAAGACTTCATGAAGATTTGTGTCTGCCGCCACACTTTTTGATTTACAATTTCCTGATACTGAAATGATGTATGAAACAAATAACCAGTATTCATCTCCATCTTGAGAGCCACGCACGAGCCAAGTTTAATATCAGGGAAATGACAAGGGTGAGCTGTTGGGGGGATGATACATAAAGCGCATTAGATGTGCAAAGGGTTTTTCGGATCTGACAGGTCAGCAAATTCTAGAAAATGAGATGGGAAGTGTAAAAAGGAAAAGTCAATTAACCAGCAAAAACCCATGAGCTAGAATGTGGGCTGAGCAAGGCTACACAACATTCAAGTTGCTTGCCCAAAGCGCCATGAAGCCGCTTAGAATGCTTTCTTGCCATGTATAAGACTGCTTTCTAAATGGCTTGGTGAGACGATTCCCTCATGTCGATCTTACCTTGTTATGCGTGGTTCCGATTCTGGAGAGAAAATTTACTAGGCATTTGTTGACCTATGCCAGCTTCACGCTATAATTTATACATATCGCTTTCGGTAAGAATAATTCATCACTGCATCCAAAAGGAGTGAGGCTAAAATGATGGGCGACTAGATCGTGAGCTAGTAAACTTGCGATTCTTTGTCAAGTAAGTTTTAAGGAGAACAACTAATAAGTGATGCAATTTGATAGGTTGTACCATCTGCGATGATGTCTGCAACATGACAAAGAAAGAAAAGTGCCCCGTTTGAAGACTTTCCCAAATAATGTGGGTCTTCTCAAAGTCATAAGTCCATTTTGAGATGGATGCATTGTATAAGCTGCACTTGCTCTTGGAACAATCTCCTTAAAGTCTTTCTACAGCGCTACTCCTGTTTGAGTGCATTCGTCGATCAAAACCCTCTACTATCGACCCCGTCAGCAGGACGCTGATCACTACTATAGTCAAGAAACAGCCAATAAGAATAAGAAAATTGAGCTGTTTAGTTCGCATCATATAAATCACAAATAAAAGTCACTTTATTTTGGGACTCTCTCTTCTCCTTCTTCATAGAATTGGATTGATCATATCATCTATCCTCTGCTCTGCTCCGCTCTGCTTTGCCTTCCGCTCTTCATCTAGCTTGTCATTTTTTCCTGTAATCAATGGATTCGTCGTCTGCGTCTGGCAATTTGTCCCCAGTGCCTTTGCATGGAAAGCTACCAAGTATCTCGTATTCCGCTACCAACAATAAGAATTTCAAGATGCTGCACAATAGTTCTCCAAAAAATGTCAAACTCGAGTCCTCCATGCACATTGGTGGCCAGATGATGCCTTCTGGATCTGCCTTTGTGCCTCGTATGCATCATCAACATTTGCAACAAGACGACATTAATGCTGTCGTGTCACCTCCTTTAACACCATCCACTTCGCCAGCCGCCTTTCTGAATGGTAATTTGCATTTCAAGAGAAAGTATTCCGTCGATGTTGGTCCCTTTGGCTTCAATAGTACCAACAGCGCTTCCATCATTCCCGCCGTCAACGCCTGTGTTCAAGAAGACTTTTATAGACGACATTCGACTTGTTCTGATATGTCAATGGATGATTATTCTCATGGAGCTGATCACTTTGGGTTTCTGGCCACCCCGGACATGAGCCAGAATCATGGCATGCATGGCTCGTTGCCATCGCCTCCCCGTGTTGATCACCGCACTAATTTTTCGCAGTTTGAAACACATCCTACGGACCAGTTTTATCAAGATCACGCTCAACAAATGCATCAGCTACAAGACCAAATTCATCATCATGCTGAACACGTTCAAGGCTCACAAAACTCGCAATCCAAGAGAAAGCCAACAGGCAATCGCCATGTTTGCAAATACCCTTATTGCGGTTGGAGCTTCAAGCGTTATGAGCACTTGAAACGTCATATGCTGGTCCATACCGGTGAACGTCCACATGTGTGCAATTACCCAGGTTGCGGTAAAAGCTTCAGTCGATCTGATAATTTTGCAGCCCACTATCGCACACACACTAGAAGAGCAATGATGCAGCGTAGAATGAGTGCCATTCCGTCAGAATATGTCCCATCTGACTTGTCCAATAATGCCATGTCATTTGTCAATAATGATAAATTTCAGGTACGTAAGTTACCCTAACGCTATAAAAAATGAAAACGCTCTGAACAGAAAAGACGTGACATGATGCTAACTCTATATTATTGTGATTCTTTTCAGCAGGAGTATGCTACAAATGAACAATACAGCATGCAAGAGCATAAATCTGACAAGCAACAAAATATCCATAGCCCATCATCACCACAAAGCCCAAGTACCCCATCCGCATTATCACAATTGATTGATTATCAACAACATCACGACCAATCACAACATCTGTATGAAACTCAACCTCCATCATTTACCAACCTGGATAGGCAATTCATTTCCATGGAAGACCCCATGCCAACAGATTCTTTCATGACCACTGAAAGACATCATGGCTCTATTCATAACCAAAGCCGGCGATCATCTACATCTGGCAAAGTTTGTGGAAAAGTACATGTATGCCAAGTATCCCATTGCCAAAGAAAATTCAAACGACTAGAGCATCTCAAACGCCATATGCGCACTCATACCATGGAAAGACCATTCACCTGTTCAATCGATGGGTGTAATAAATCATTTTCACGATCGGACAACCTTTCCCAGCACATCAAAACACATCAGAGGCGCGAGATGCGTGCCAATACATTGCCCGAAGATCACACCAAGCCTAGATTCAACAACTCCACTTCACCGGAGCATCAAGTCCGTGAATCCCACGACACAAGTAACGTAAACATGTTGAATATGAGCTGGCATGCGGGCAATGCTAGTTCTGTTGGCTGCTAAGAAAAAAACTATAGAAATTGCATTTTTTTGTCATATACCAGAGAAAAAAAAATTCTCTCTTGTTGTTTTCCCTGTTGGTTGCTTGCGACCACTGTTTTGTCCTTTACTTTGCGCTTTCCTTTCCAAACCAAAAAATCTAGTGTTTGTCTTGCTGCCCTCTCTCATCATTTCACCAGTGCCACATGAGTTCCACAATGAAGATCAGTCTCTTTCTCTTTTTATTTATTCATTTTTTGCTTCTTAATTTTGTCGTCGTTCATCGATTTGCTTTTTCTTTTTCGTTTCGCACGTTTTAACTGCATTAAAATCCTGTCTATACACTGCTAAAAAAGTTGATCCGCACGAAGATTACCAACTGAAATTTTGGGGCAAATGGTGTACATCTGTCTCTTTTTATTATTTCATTTTCCAGTGTTTTGTATTTGTTTAGTCTCTGGCGCTACCATCGCGTGGTCGATATGTAATGCCCCTTCGATCAAGTTCATCTTCTACGTCATCCGGTATCCGACCAGACACTCGTACGGCGTATATTCCTCGTGTAAATTTGTCTAGTTACCACCTTAACGTTAGAAGTCATATTCATGCAAAAAATACAATCTAATTCTATAATTACCTATGCGCTGCCACTTGCCAACCCAACTTTCGTCTGGTCGCATCATTGCAATAACACTGTGAAGAACAGCGTAGAGTTAGAATGAGAAGGTGCATTACGAGATTAAGAGGCGATCCTCCAAACTGACCCATCAAAGTTGGCACTAGTGCACTCTGCAACACGTTCGACACTTCCTTGCATCCGCATTATATCTTCACAGTTTTCACAACCGGATTCTCTGAATTGTGAGGCATTCTAGAACAGTAAGTGATTTAATATGATCAGTACGAGAAATTATTCGATCAAGCTGACAAATCCTCTATATACCTTTACAAGAGAGCAAAGTAAACAGGCTCGAAGTTGTTTTTTGTCGTGTGGTAATACGTTAGCCATGGCACGGTTCAAAATGACAGTGGGTATAGCAATTGCAGAGCAGAGAACTTGGGCCAGTGAAAGACTTTGGGACCGTCAATTTTCAAATCCCGCGCTCGGCTCTCCCCTTTGCTACCGAACTACAGACGACGCGTAGAGCTCGCTTGAACACATATGCCTTGACTTCATAATGCATGCAAGGCTAATTGAAGAAATGAATTAAGCAAGTTTGATTAAGAATTCTACATAGGGGTTTATTACTAACATAGAAGAAGCAGGCAGCAGGAATATTACCTTCCGCTTGAAATTTTTGAAAAAGATCACCAAGGCTACACACTGATGTACGCTTCAAGATTTTTCAAACAATTTCTTCATACTCAACGAAAGAATGATTCACTTTTTTTAGTATAATCTAATTAGCTTCTGCGGACTCTTTTGCGCGAATATACGTCACAAGACAGTTCATCAAAGGCCCCTGACCTCTTTCTGCAATAAAATTGATCATTAATCTTGCGTGGTCTAAATTTGTTTAGACGATGATAAAGAAGGATATATTTTTTCCGCAAAATGGAATATAGTCTTAAAAAGCGCGCACAGGTATGGGTATAGAAGAGTACATTGTTTGACTGTGAGCATTCTATGGAAGTTGTAATTAACATCGATATAACAAAACCAAAAAGTATAGGTTGTTGATGGCTATCGAACATTTTTGCATCAGTGCTTTTTTTTAAAGTAGTACGGTGGCAAACAGTCTTTACATGTTGATCTGCAAAGACGGTACGGATTTAGATAGAGTCGTCTTCAATTGCTGGAGGCTTCCTAGTAGTTCCAAAAGGTTTGTGAATTTGGTCCAGTAATGAATATGAGTTTGACTCTATAGTCAACGTTAAACAGAGAAATGTCATCCAAGTCGAAAGCCACAGATAACGAAGAAAAATCATGAACTATGACACGAGTGACCTTGTATCTTCTCTCTCTCTTCTTAGCACGGTAATCTGACGTGCTAGTCGCAGCCTTGTAACCAATTTGAACGTATACTGAAAACTACACTTCCAAAAGCGGCACGGTCAGGAACAAACTCTCTTCAAATAGCTGATCTGAGTACAGCTCATCTAGCTCGCGGTGTTTTTCCGTTCTCTTTATATCGGTTCTCAACGTCTGTTCCGGAAAAACTCTCGATTCCATATAGTTGGCGAGTGGTGCATGGTTTGGAGTATACCAGTCGATTAGCTCTAATGGTAGCGCATCGGTACAGGCTATCGACAAAACGGCGAAGATGACAGCAAGTGCGAATTTCATACAAACAAGTGAATGTAAAAAGGACAACAATCGTAATACTAAGCTATTTATTATTCTTTCCTAGAAGATGTTTGGTATGTTTGAACACCATGTGACCTAGGGTGAGGAATTCTGTTGATTGAAATGCCTGTAAGTCACGCATGTTATTTTGCAACGCATGGAGGATCAAGCCTAGTAAAGTATTCATCTCTTTTGAGCCATATATTCATTTAAAGATGCTTTATAGCGCTTCCTTTTTCTACAGCCGTCCGCCCGAATTGCCACCAAGTAAGCGTGCGCCAGCACAGGCTTCTGGTACACGAACAGGAAGTAATCGAACATTGTTAACATAAACGCCAATGGAGTAATAAGAATGGGGCATCAACATTTAGAGTTTGTCTGATGACATTTCGACAACAATCCAGACGTTTCTATTGAAAGTTCGTAGAAAAAGAAATATCTGTTTTATTCTCAAAGCTGATAGAAAGATAAAGTAGCTCATAACATTAGCGGTCAAACGAAACAGACTTTGGTATTTAATAGCGTACGGTTGATTTTTCTCCGTTGCATTGGTAGTGAAAACCATCATAAGCATAAAAAGGGATTGTTTTCTCTACTTCATTCACGTTTACTACTATGTCAGCTATAGGTCTGTATTCAACCTCTTGAACGGTTTTCACTTTAAGACTTCCCAATGCCATCATTCCATTTGCTTCTATATGCATTTTTCAAATAAAATGCAATTTTGGAGCAAAATTACTGCTCATATTCTGGAATCTTGCTCTTTCAGACAAGGAAAAGGGTATGTTTGATGGATTTGACAGCCGCGAAGTGTGCAACAAACGGCTTTGAGTAGCGATCAAATTGTCGACTCAGCGGTAGTTTAATAGCGATGGGAATCGCACAATTGAATTAAAGTTCTCTACTTGAATATCTGGAGACACGGAAAGAAGATTACAGGCATTGTATTAAAGCATTAAGAAAGGGTGGACTACAAATTTTTAATTCATGTTTCATCAATCGTAAATTTCCTTCGTCTGTGATATTTTCAGAGGCAGCCGCGTCTCCGGCCGGACTGTCATTTTCAAAATTCTTTCAGCTCAGGAAACTGGCCTGCAGCAGAAACTCCTTAACAATATCAAAACATGCCAGCTGGATCGTCATTGGCAGATATTGCCCAAAAGTCAGTTGTATTGCTGTTGGCTGGTTCAACCGGTTAGTACATTGTCATTATAAATAACCCTACATATCTTAATCATAAACTAATATCAACGCATCGAACGTCAACTACATAGTTTATTATGTCGTCAACATTGGCGTCATGGTGAATCGTCGCATGGAATTGAAGAAGCAAGGAAGATTGGACGAAGAGCTGGTGAGTGTTAGCGCTTTGTACTTTGCGTATTAAGTATAGTGTATAGTGCACTCAAAACGGTTAATATAGAATGCTAATATCAAACAAACTATGCAGGCAAAGCTAGCTCGCAAGCGTTTTGGTGAATCTGCCAACGTCGATGCTTCAGGACTGCACTCTGAGACTCTCACGACACCAACACCATTACCTATGTCTGAACAACCAGGGGCAAGCGTTGACAAGGATTAGGCAAACAATACACACACTCCTCAAATGAAAACACACAAAAGATTGATATCCTTAACAAAAACCTTACATGCATGGGTTTTACAAAACAAAGTATAATGTCCAGTCCAATGTACAAATAACAACATCTCCATTGTGAATATAATACAATCATCTCTTTCAAAACTTCATGACCTTTTCAAGTGAACGGCATTGGTGAGCCATAATAGACAGCGTAGAATATGATATCATTATGATTGTGGAGCTTGGGTTTGAGCACTTTCGTAGTTCTCCGTACGCTGGAGAGCCTGAAGGTTACCAAAAGTTAGTCCCACGTGTTGGAGATGTGTAGAGTTAGGAACCAATTTACCTCATCCAAAGCTTTTGCTGATATGACTGGTAGTTCCAGATTATCCGGGGATAAACTTACGGCAATCACTGGCGGAGGTTCCTGTCGGGTATCAGTGCATAAGTTTATATAGGTTTGCACTTTTGAATCAGCCGCATCAAAATTGTTACTCTACCCTCATGAATGGACAAAGATCTGTAGGTAAGTATGCACCATGCTTACTATCCCATTCTCTACGTTGCTCTAGCTCCTCTGTAAAAATATTATATCAATTTGACTGGGTAGACCTATTCTTTGAAGTGAAGTTTACCTCACCTTTGTATAAGTCGTCAAATTGTCGACGGTACTCATCCAACATTTTCGCCTGTTTTAGCTGAACTCTTTGGCGTCTAGTTATCTCCAGAGTTAAGTAATCGTAGGATACCGCATATTCAATGTACCTGCAGCCAAATTTAATAGTCTTGTCGTTGAGCACATGGCTTGATAAAGCTACTTACCAATCAACCAAACCCCACAGATTTTGGAAGTAGTTATTCAAGACATCCTTCCTTTCTTGCAACTCTAACTAGGGACAGCGTTAATTCATATTAGAAATGCCATTGACAAACCTTTCATATATTCACCTCGATTCGAATGAGCCTGTCAAAAATGTTATCTAGGGGTCCTTTGGAATCGCCAATCCTTTCCAATTCTGAGAACAATCGTGCCATGCTGTCGTATACTTTGTTATATTCATCCGATTGGGAACGCATGTCCTCTCTGATTAGTGGTGGGTAAGTGCACGTAGAACTTGATGTATAATCCATTAAGATAAATTACATGCCTTATATTTTCCACTTCCTGTAAAGACGTCTGAAGATTTTCGATTATATCTGGTACATGATCATGATCATCTTGGAGTACTGAAATCAAACAATTATGAATCTGAAAGGTGATTGTTGAGAAAACGCGAGAAACAAAGGTGTACCTGAAATATCCAGATACTCAGACGGCTTGGATTGAAAAACTCTGGAAAGACCTGAATTAATGCCAAATAGCGGACACGATGATGAGAATTAATGGCAGCCTACTTCATGGCACTCCCAACTTGATCATAATGGTTCGTCAAGCTCGTTAGAATATCCGCCATGTGGGTGATTTCAGCTTCTTGTGCACCTTTCTTCGCAACAGCAAAGTCGGATGCGGTTTCTTCAAGTCGCTTCATATTGAACGACTTTTGAGCCGTTATTAGAGATTGTACAGAGGTATATAAAGACTTTGCCATTCCTTGCATAGTAGACCTTAGAGCCTAATGGATCAAAATGTAAGTCAATAACATACAAAACTCAGACATTACCAATTGCATTAATATCCAACCTCCACTGCGCTGATTTCGTCGTCCGTCTTCTGCTGTAGGTCGAGCACGGCTTGATCATCAATGTAATCGAATAGACTCTTCTTCTTTGTGTAAATTTCATTTTTGGAGAGCTGGTCGCTGGTATGTGTTTTAAGATAGTTGAGGTTCACCCTCAAGATATCTGGGTCTATAGTACTTTTCTTGAGTGAGTCGAAAGTTTGTTGGACTGCGAGGGATAAATTGCCCAACGCGGCTTCTTTGGTCTACATAAAGCAATCCCCAAACGAATGAATTGACTGAATGTATCTATTTCTAGAGGTCATTAGCCTTACCTTTATGAAGCCTTGTAAGTCTCCTGCTGTTAATATGATAAAGTCATGTATTTTGACAAGCGTGTTCAATTGCGTTTTTATGTGGTCCGATAGGAAGACGAGCTTTGACCATTGTGCGTCTAGGTTTTCCGCAAACATGGCCGAATCTTTTGTACACTGATTCGCTTGCTCGCATATTGCTTGCCCGGTCTGCAAAGCCTTTTTCGCGAATAACAGAATGCTTATCAATTCCTGTTCCATCAATGCTTTGCAAGATTGAGTTTCAAGTTACGGATAGGTCCACTGACCACTTTTTTGAATACAATGGTTGAAGCACGTGCACTTTGGATTGTTTGGGTTTGTTCCTTGAGTTTTTATTACGGAATAATGCTAAATATCTTAAGCTACATAAATACTAATAACAGTTAAAAAGTATCAGCTCATGGGGTGATGCCGGAGTAATTGGCTCCTCCAAGCGGGCAGTTGTCGAAGGCACCGCCAACGCCACCGTAGCCCCACCAGTCTGGGAACCAGTCAGAGCCTGATGTGACACCGAAAATGATGACACCAGCAATGGCAACACCGGAATCCAAAGCGGCAGAGGTGACATAGTTATACTTGGTCCACCATTCATGTCTGTACTTGCGGATCCAGTACATGAAGACGAAACCACCAGCGCACCACATGGAGAAGTTCAAGGGTACCGCAGGAGGCATCATACCGGTGGCGTTGAAGATCAGAGGAATATGGACATACTTGATCCAGGAGTTGGGATATCTCTTGGACAAGAAATAGAATGGAATGGGAAGAACAGCTCCGATAAGGAAGAAGTACAACATGCTGCTGTATGGAGAGTCACCAGCGAACAACTTATGAGGTCCAATAGCACCCCAAATGATGGAGGCAGAGTAGAAGGTATGAGCCGAAGGGCAGGTGAAGGGGTATGCGGCAGTAGTACAGATATTGGGAACGGTGGCCATCAACCATTTACCAGTAGCAAGATTGATAATTCCACCAACGAATGTACCGATGATTTGAACGATAAACATAGCTCTGGGAGGGATCTTGGTATAATGACCAAGCTTAAGATCAGACACGAAGGTCAAACCTTGAACCATGGAAATGTAACCGTAGGTCTTGAAGGTAACGTTGGCAATTGGGTGACCGGGAAGAGCGAAACCAATGATGAATTCGGTGATAACGTTCAAACCAGGAGTCTGATTGGTAATGGCAGAGATAATACCAATAGGAAGAATGAAGATAGCAGACAAGGCGATGGAAAGGATGAGACCCCACCATGGGAGGGTAATGGGCCAGGCATAGATAACACCGAAGGAGATACCCATGGTGATGACGAAGATGGAGTAGTACCACCAGCTGGGAACTTCGGGGTAAGCGCGCATCAGCTTCATGTGGATATCTTCATCATCAGTTCTTGATCGCTTGAATTGACGGACGATTTCCTTTCCGTGGTAAAGAACAGTGTGGGTCAAGACAGAGGTAAGACCAGCAAACATGATACCGTAGGTGAAGGCAAAGAGGACAGTAAGACGAGCAGGACCGTATTCAGCATAGGCTTCTTCGTTCAAAGTGTTATCGGGATTAAGGACCATGCTGTTGTTCCAAATGTCACCAGTGGAAGTGTACAATGAAGAGGAAACAATGGGGAATGTCTTAGCATCCCAGACGTTGCTATAGTACAAGATGGGGACAATGACCCATGCAACGAGAGCAAAACCAACTGGAAATAAATGTAAGTAAATTTGAATGACATTTAAGATAACAGTGAAATTGCGTATACTAACCAGCAATGTTGGCAATGGCCCAGAAAGGAACAATAAGAGGAGAGAGAAGGTAAGAGGTGATGGTGGCCCAATCGAATGAAAGGGCGAGCATACCCAAACCATTGTAACCGCTGGTAAGCTGAGAGAGGACAAGGTTATCAGGCTTGATCCAGCAAACCCAAGAGAAGTATGTCAAAACAGGGAAGAAGTATCCTGGAAGCCAGTAGTAAACGAACATGCATCCAAAGACCATGCCGAACCACTTCAGACGAGTAGGACCAGTCCAGTTTTCTTCTGTAATATGAAGAGAGCGGAAAAGTGATACATTGACCAAGTTGGCAGGCCAGACCATGGCGGAAGGATAGACGAGGTATGGACGAAGGATACCAGCCATACCATAACCAAGCAATTGAGTGGTCATGACAAGGAGGAAGCCACCACCCCAGCCAATGTCTTGCTTGTACCAAAGAATTTGGACAGTGATGACATCCATGGCATATGCGGTGTTGTAGGCACAGTTAGCCATAACGGTAATCAAAACGTGCTCCTTCATGGAGAACGGACCAGGATTCCAGAATCTTGATCGGGGAATGACCTTTTCCATTAATTTGGCAATGGGGAAGGAAATCAACTGCACAATGAGAGGAGACAACATAAGGGCCATAGCACGGTACCAGAAGAACTGGTTAATGAAACCGAGAAGAGCGGTAAAGATGATACCGAGCGAGAAGACACGGAAGGTGTAAACAGGAATAGTGGGATCATCCGTGCTAAGAAGATAAAGAAAATGTCAGTGATCTGGAGTGATTGCCAACTATTCAACTGTAAGTGATGCATACTTTGGAACAACTGCAGCAACTTCTTCGATGGGAGAATTGTCTTCTTCATCGTCGTGATCTTTGTCATAACTGACGGCTTCTTCCATGTAATCTTTTTCTTGGTATTCTTTATGACCCAAGTGCTCGCTGACGTTCGATTCGGCACGAACCATCTGTGGTTCTGTGTCATAGTGGTTGTCAGTATCCACCATTTTGTCGTTTTCTGTTGGATAGACCAAGTGAGCGAAGAAAGACGAGATGAGATATTTTACGGAGCCGTTATCTGTGGTCTGTATTTATATTCGCTGTTTCGAGTGATTTAGGAATGAATCTGAAAAAAATTATAGTTTTTCCAGCTGAACCTTGTACAGGCAATGAGGAACAAACGACCTTTTACTCTCGTCGCCCATTCCATATTCAGACACATTTGACCAATTTGGTTGCATGTGAGATAAAGAACTCAACAGCGCCCTGTGTGACTAATGGTGGAAATTAGAAGACGAGAACAAATGAAAGATCATAGTGACTATTTTCCCATCATACAACTTCATAAAAACATGCTGGGCCAACACCGACCGAGAATACCCATGTTTGAATTTACCAACTGCCAGTGTCTATCTTCCAAAGCAACTACAAAGCTGCCAACTGCTAGCTATCGAGAGGCTGTAGCATATCCATATTGGGTATTTTTTATCATTTTAAGACTTAGCTCTTTAGTCCGATCGGTAACAGCCAAGAAGTGCGAATTCAGTTGGTAAACACCACAGTGTGATATCCAAAAATGTAAATGAAATTAAGTTCCTTATGGGTGTGTGTGCCAGCTGGTGATGAAAAAATCTTTTGATTTTTTGTATTATTCTGTTACAAGATACACTCCAATTCAAAAAAAAAAGAAAAAATTGGGGGGGGGGGGAAGAGGTTGTCGAGTATGCTTAAATGGCAAAATTTCTAACTCAACACTACAGCTGCTGTTCATTGCATTTATCAAAGATAAATCCCAAAGATTATCCCTACAGCATTCGTTAATGAAATAAAAAACTACGGAGTGTTGGTCATGTTGAGTCCAGCTAATGGGCAATGGTCAACATAGTCTGGATCGTTTCCCCACCATGTAGGGGACCAACCATAGGGCTGGTCGCTATTTGCAGTCCCCATTTGTACCCCGAAAATAACGATACCGGCAATAGCCACACCCGAGTCCAAAGCGGCGGAGGTGACATAGTTGTACTTGGTCCACCATTCATGTCTGTACTTACGGATCCAGTACATGAAAACAAAACCACAAGCGCACCACATGGAAAAGTTCTGCATGGGAAAAACCGTCAGCTTATTCCTTGTATAACCTTGCGTGACAGTCCTTATCAAATCATATAAATACTTACCAAGGGAACCGCCGGAGGCATCATACCAGTAGCATTAAAGATAAGAGGAATATGCACGTATTTCACCCATGAATTAGGGTATTTCCTAGAATACAGGAAGAACGGAATAGGGAGAACAAGCCCGATGAGGAAAAAATAGAGCATAGATGAGTATGGTGAGTTGCCGGCAAACATTTTCGCAGGACCGATCGCACCCCAGATAACAGACGCAGAGTAGAAAGTTGAAGCACTGTTGCACACAAATGGAAAAGCGGCCTTGGTACAGATATTGGGTATAGTATCCATCAACCATCGAGCAGTGGCCAAGTTAACGAAACCGCCAACAACAGTACCGATGATTTGAACGATAAACATAGCTTTAGGTGGAATCTTGGTATAATGACCAAGCTTAAGATCAGACACGAAGGTCAAACCTTGAACCATGGAAATGTAACCGTAGGTCTTGAAGGTAACGTTGGCAATTGGGTGACCGGGAAGAGCGAAACCAATGATGAATTCGGTGATAACGTTCAAACCAGGAGTCTGATTGGTAATGGCAGAGATAATACCAATAGGAAGAATGAAGATAGCCGCCAAGGCTATGGAAAGGATAAGACCCCACCATGGGAGATGAATTGGCCAGCCATAGATGACACCGAATGAAACACCAAAGGCAGCTAGGAAGATACCATAGTACCACCAACTCGGAACTTCAGGGTAGGCTCGCATCAACTTCATGTGGATATCTTCATCTTCACTTCTTGATCGCTTGAATTGTCGAACAATATCCTTTCCGTGGTATAAAACGGTGTGGGTCAAAACAGAGGTAAGACCAGCAAACATGATTCCATAAGAGAAGGCAAAAAGAGCAGTTAGGCGAACTGGCCCATACTCTTCATACAACGTTTCGTTGACAGTGACATCAGGGTTCAAGACCATGGAAACATTGTATCGACTTCCATCCACAGTGAATAGCTTTTCAGAGACAATGGGGTAGGACTGAGAGTCCCATACATTGGTGTAATACAAGACAGGAACAATGAACCAAGCGAACAAGACAAAACCGACCGTGATGTTAGCTGTAGCCCAGTAGGGAACAATCAGAGGAGAAGAGAGGTATGAAGTAATGGTAGCCCAATCGAAAGATAATGCGAGCATACCCAAACCACTGTAGCCTCCAGTGAGTTGAGATAGAGTACGGTTATTGGGATTGATCCAGCAAGCCCAAGAGAAATATGTCAAGACCGGGAACAAAAATCCAGGGAGCCAGTAGTATACAAACATACAGGTGAACACCATTAGAAACCACTTGATACGACTAGGACCAGTCCAATTCAGATCCTTGACATGAAGAGATCGGAAAAGAGAAATATTGACCAAGTTGGCGGGGAAGACCATGGAAGATGGATAGACAAGGTAAGGACGAAGAACACCAGCCATACCATAGCCAATTAATTGAGTGGTCATGACAAGAAGGAAGCCACCGCCCCATCCAAGATCTTGCTTGTACCAAATACGCTGGACCGTGATAATATCGATAGCATAAGCGGTTTGGTACGAACAATTAGCCATGACAGTGATCAGGACGTGCTCCTTCATTGAAAATGCGCCTGGGTTGAAAAATTTGGATCGGGGAATAATGACTTCCATCAACTTGGCCAGAGGGAATGAAAGCAACTGAACGACCAGAGGAGATAGCTGGAGAGCCATAGCTCGAAACCAGAAGAACTGGTTCACGAAGGCAAGGAGAGCAGTGAAGATGATGCCTAAGCTGAAGACACGGAAGGTATACACAGGGATGCTTGGATCATCTGTCCTACAAAAGATAAAACGGATGTTAAGTCAGCCACAAGGTCTGATATATTCTGACAGATATTAATGAAGGGGATCATTACGCTGGCACAACTGCAGCAACTTCTTCGATGGGTGAGTTCTCTTCTTCTTCTGAATCAACATGTTCGTTGTTGCATTCTACGTCGCCTTCGTTGTAGTACTCGCCACCCTTTTCGTTGTAATCGCCTTTTGGGTGGTACTCACTTGAGTTGGCTCTGTGCACCTCATGATCATACTCGTTTCGCTCTCCGATAGCAGCCATGTAGGGTGAATCAGTGATGGATATGAAAACGATACCAAGTTATGAACAAAGAATCAACCAGTTTATGTACTTTAGTAGAGTAGGGGATTATCTTATATGCAACAAGTGAGGATTTTGACCTGTAGAAGAGCAAAACGGGCTGCACGGAGGTGCCAATGAATGCTGCCGTTTTCAACACAGACTTCCTTTTTGGGGTCGATTCACCTTTTTGAACATGTGTCATCCTCCGAGACTTGCATTGCCAATTTAAGTGGTACAGCGCTATTGGTTGTTCTACTGCAGTGGAGGAGCCAGGTTTGCGGTCATGAATACTACAAGATCACTTGGCAGTAAGCTCACTAAAATAGTGAGCATATGTCACTAGGTTGACTACCCTTTATTCGTTAGCACTCTACTAGTTTCATGCTATTTTTTTGGGTAGTTCTATCTTGTCATACGGGTTTTAGACCCACACCCTATTTTGGCTGCTTTCGACAAAATCAGGTATTGCCTGTTACCATTGCTTGTTAAGGCAAAATAAGCAATCTCTACCCAATAGATGCTATATTTACCGCTGTCTTTGTTTCTAATGGCGCTTGGCAATAAGCAACCTTGGTCGATATTTCATTTACGAACAATACAACATTGAATATCTCCCTCTTCTTTTGTGAACAACGAGAGACCCACTGCTTTTCATTGTGTTATACTATTTCAACAACAGCAAGACGTTAAAACTATTACCAACTACGTGGAACTTTCCCAGGCTGTTATTGCGTCAAAAGGAAATTTGCTTCCTATCAGTAAATGTGGCGCCTCCGTAGCATGCGACTCTTAACAAAACAATCCCATCCGCTCAAGCACACGAGAATAACACTAGTTCTCATGGCGGATTAGCCAAAATTAGTCACTCGTACTAGACATGGCTCCAGGGTTTGGGCAAGCGATTATTACCTAAATTTGTCTTGTACCATTCCATATCTCCAAAGAGCGTTGTTTGGCCTTTACCAGGTAATAAAAAACCCTCGTCTATGAAGCGTTTACTGGGATAATGTGTAGTTTATGACTTACAAGACCCATGTTTTGAATTCGACACCAAAGCTGATTTGAAAGTCTTTCCATTTTGCCACATGTGAGAACCTCCTCTCACGTTACCCGTTCAATAACTGCCGCCTCACCCCGCACTGCATCGTTTAGCACTTCAGTATTTAGAATTTAGTGCCAAAGTAATCTCAATACATCTGTAGTACAGCTATGGTAAACCTATGTCCTATCGGCTCTGGGCGGGAGACATCGCAGTCTGTCAAAGCACCTTTATATCCAAGACATGTAATGCTTCGGTCATAGCCACGATAAGCCTTTTCACCGAATAGGACGTCCAAACGATAAACTGCGTCAAACAAGTGTGACGCTTTCTGAAATTGTAAATATGGCCATCTCAAGGGATTCAATGGCTGAAGAGCAAATATCGCTGTAGCTGAGAAGATGTGTTCAAAGTGCGCTGTGCTACTGTGGCCATGATTTTTAAAATTTATTTCAATTGTGCATTTATTGTTGTGAGACATGATGGCGCTCAACTACCCTTCACATCAGATGCGATGGCTATGCTTTCATATACGCTTAGTCGTCTTGAAAAAAAAATTGCCTTAGTGGCAATGCATAGAACTAAAACTTTCGATATTGATATGCGCAAAGGCAGATGTTCAAACAATCGTCTGAGAAATGCATCAGTATTGATAAGATAAAATTTACACAAGCACAGCATACGCTGATGGGCAAAAAATAGGTATGCCTGTATTGTTGCAGCTCAGATGGTGTCGGCCGACACAGATCATCAGTTCCTGCTTGTACGGTATGACAAGAGATCGGATCGGAGAAAGACTACTTTGCTTGTGAGCTCAGTTTGCCCAGAGGCGATATGGCACATTTTAATATATTCGATAAGCAGTCATCAAGGTCCGTCGTCCTTCTCAGCAAAAAAGTGAAATTCTTCCGTAGGATGGAATATTACAGTATCTTATTCCACAGTTGCTATGCATTTCAAATATATCTATGGGTAATGGCTTCTGGCGACATGTCTACTCTGCTTTAACTGACCCTCTATTGCAATTTTCGTGCACGCAGGCCATTCATGCTCATGAATGTGTGACGGCGAATTTTTTTTTTCTGAACATTTCATCCAGCAGCTTTTGTTCAAGTGTAGAATATAGCTAAAGCAATGGTTGACAGCAAAATCGGACAAAAGGTAGTATTCAGGACGTTTCAGATACCAGCAGGCTACACTGACTAAAGTCTGTACTGTCAATTCCTCAGCGTAAGAAGCCAGGAAAAACCTATGACAATAAACACAGGTCGGGTCCAGCGTTTGACGCAAAGCGATCTGTTACCGAGAAAACCGATTTCGTCAAGGAAATGCAGCAATCTCATGTCTCTAGCAAAAAAGTTGTTCTTCGTCCAAGAAAATATACAGTAAGTATTGCTATTCCGTCCGGAATTTTGGATACGGCACCCACTCAGGAACTGAAGACTGTTTTGGCTGGACAAGTAAGTATTGAAGCGATCTTATTCGTGATAAGGTTACATGGATCTAACGAAAACTCTAGATCGGAAGACTACTGGCTATCTATAATGTCGATGAAATTATCATATATGACGAGAAAGCACGCAATGCCTTTGCTGCATCAGAGGATAATACGCACACCGGGAGTGGACCTTCTAACTTGTTCTTGGCCAGAGTACTGCAATACTTGGAAACTCCACAGTACGACATGTTTATACACTAAAGTTTACGTCAATGTAAGCAGCACTAATAAGAGTAAATCTAGGTATTTGAGGAAGGCACTTGTTCCAATTAGCAAGGACTTGAGATTTGCTGGTAAGCTGCTGAAAGTCTGAAGACGAAGTTCGCCTCTCATGTACTGACTGACTATCAGCACTTCTATCTCCCCTGGATTCTCCACATCATCCTCAGCTGGATGAGAGAACAAAATACAGAGAAGGTGTCACTGTAGCAAAGCCAGTGAAAGAAGGTCGTGGATCTTGGGTAGATGTTGGTCTCAAAAACCAAATCCAAATCGAGCGCGTACTTAAGCCAAAAGTTAGAGTTACAGTGGAGATGGGTGATGGTGCTGAAAAAAAGTCAACAACCGTTAGCCCAAAGACTCCAAGAGAAGTTCTTGGTTTGTACTGGGGCTACACTATAAGACTAGCCGGATCCTTTTCCCGAGTTTTGACTGAGAGTCCATACAAGGTAAAAATAATACTTGCTTCAGTCACGAATTTGCTTCCATGTTTTAACTCTTCGTAAATAGGATGGATATGATCTGACGGTTGGTGTGAGTGACCGAAAAAGCGAACCCCTCGCTGAACAGACCAACAAGTTAAAACCATTTAGGTAAGTTGATGAATATATCAACGAGATCGAGAAAAAAAATCAGAATTAATTTATGTATGCCCTGCATTTGCCAATAACAGCCATATGTTGATTGCCTTTGGTGGACCGAATGGAGGACTACAGAACGCCATTGACGCAGACGAAGATTTACAGTGTGCTGGTGAGGATGCCAATGAGTTGTTCGACATGTTCATGATCCCATCGGCAACTGCCGGCAGCCGTACCATCCGTACAGAAGAAGGTATTCATATGGTCATGACATCGCTACAACCTCACATTGAAACACATGGACAGATAAACACAGTGTAATATAGCAAGTCATAATAGAGCTCAACATGTATAATAAAAGCACGTCTACAATTCTGCAATGAATCGCTTGTTTGCTTTGTTGACCAGTGTAAGGTCGTGTCACGACTTGATAACAATGAAAAGCTTAGCATGTATTTCTAAACACTTTGCTGACGGGCGTCGAGCTTTATAGGCTGAGAACTAAACTTGAACTCTGACCATTTTTGTTTCATGGCAATTGAAAAAATTCACCAGACGATTTTGTTTGCAATAAAAAATCAGTAATCATATGGCATGGAAAGCAATAACATTGCTGGCATTGAAAGGTGAAAATACGATCTGTTTCCATTTCTGATAGGCTATATAAATGAAAGCCAGGAACCAGTATTATTTGACATTAGAGATGGTCTGTGTGAGGCACTCACCTGCCAGACCTATCGATTTCGATATTCGCTACATAAACACTTGGTTCATAAAGGTAGGACAACGTTCCAAAAAATAGAAAAGAAACAGGCTGCAAGATTGATCGAGCCCTGTAATCCTATTGCAAGGGAGAGAAAGTCGATGAATGAGACGCGACTGCCGAGTTGCAATGTGGTACGCCTTGCATATCTCATCAATGAGAAAGGATTTATTCTGCACACTTCAACAAAATGACGGTTCGTTCCGGAAAGCAACTCCATCCAAGACTATTGTGCTGGTAGCAAGCGGTATAAAAACATCATCTTGGGCTATATAGAATAGCAGGAGTGATAGACATATCTTTAATTGAAAGTTTGCTATTTGTAAAACCACTAATTTTTGGACTACTGAGCGACACTTTTTTGGGTTGGTTAGCCTATTTCGCTGTAATCTGTCGCTATAAAATGCAAACCTGAAGAAATACATCGGCAGACAACTAGAACAAAGGGAATGGAGTGAAGAAACATTTTGGGTCAACCAAATAACGACACCAGTCAAAGCTGTTTCATGGACATATCATGCGGCCCTCGAACGAAGAAAGCACCAAGTTTTGCAATTCTGCATTTCATTGTTAATCAGAATGAGAACAACATATAAAAGTACATAGTTGCATTTGGTACGGAAGTGCCTACAGCGGCAAACTTCCCGTATCATCCGAAAGTCTCCTTCAATATTTCATGCGAGCTATTTCAGCGAGGAAGGCACTGGGCCAAAAGGAAACCCATTTGCCAGCTAGTTATTCCAAAGCTGGAGCGAGAATCAAAGCCATTTAGTAAAGAGCTCGAAATAGGTCTACCATAGGGTACTCGAAGACTGCTGCCTGAAAAGTGCTAACCAAACTTTCCACGTGTAGCATTTTCTATTATAACAGCAGCGCGGAGGCTAAAGTCGGGACTCGTCTCTATCCCGTTAGCAATGACAGAACAATTCGTTGGCTACGCTGCACTTCAGCCTTATGTAAAGGACAACAAAGATACCGAGTTGAAGGTTCATACATTTGAATCGAGACCACTCGATGCTGACGATGTTGAAATAGAAGTTGCCGCCTGTGGAATGTGAGTTGAATTTTTCTGACAGTTGCCATTTTGACTTTGCCACTTTACTTAGTAACCAACTTGCCACCAGTTGCGGCTCAGATATTCACCAGCTTACAAATGCAAGTGGAAGTTAAATTTTCAATATCATCTATTGACTGCCATCGCCTAACTGGTTTTCTTTAATTTAGGGATGGAACCGAGCCAATTTCCCCTTGATACCTGGCCACGAATTCATTGGCCATATCGTGGCTGTTGGAGATAAGGTCAACCAGCTGAAAATCGGAGATCGTGTTGGTGTGAGCCCAGTTGCAGGTAGCTGTGGAACTTGCAAGGAATGCACGTCTGCGTTTGGTCAGCTCTGCGCCAATAAGGTCCTGACCTATAATGGAATGCACAAAGGATTCAGAACTTACGGTGGATACGCCAACAAGGTTAGAGTTCAAGAATCCTGGGCTATCAAGATTCCTGATAACATCAGTTCTGAAGAAGGTGCTCCGCTGTAAGTCTCTACGTAAGAAAATTGACATTCCAACACAGCGGCATTTGGGTTAATTTTTTATCTTATTCCCTAAATAGGCTTTGTGCTGGCGTTACGACTTATCTCCCTTTCAAGCACCATGATCTCGGACCACAGCAGCGAGTTGGTATACTTGGAATTGGTGGTTTGGGTCATTTGGCGGTAAGGGCAAATTCCATTAGATGGGTTAAATCTGTCAGCGCCACTCACTTGCTTTGCAATTGTATAGATTCAATGGGCACGAGCGCGTGGCTGCAAGGAGGTGGTCGTTATATCGTCTTCAAGTAACAAGAAAGAAGAGGCAATTAAACTAGGGGCTACCCAGTTTGCAGTGAATTCACCCGAGGAATTGACCAAAAGATCCAAGTCTCTGGATGCATTGTTAGTGTGCGGATCGGGACCATCGACTAACTGGGGCCAACTTTTGGATCTACTTGATGATCACGGAAAACTTATTTTGCTCGATCTTCCGGAGCAACCGATTGCCATCCCCCCAGCAGCCCTTGTTTATCGACACTTGTCTATTGTTGGATCCTTCGTAGGAAGCAATGTTGACTTAGCAGAAATGCTCGCTCTTGCTAGTGAGACTGGAGTACGACCATGGATAGAAAAGGTCGGAAATTCTTGCGAAGAGGTAAACAATGGCATCAAGCAATTGATGAGTGGCAAGGCACGCTATAGAGTTGTCATTTGTGGCAAAGGCAGACAATAATGTAGACATAGCAATGTATATGGTGTAATGAACAAATCAATGCGTGATGTATTTCGTGTGTATGTGAATAACAAGATATGATACATTCAAATTGGAAGAGGGGCTTTGGATAGTAAAGAATGGGGGTTTTTGGTTCGAATTCTTCTCGGTCATGGTATTTACGTGTCGTCAACCCCAACCTTTTATAGGTCGCAGGCTCTGTTTGGCTTGCCAAAAATGTACATTGCACTCAACTCCTCCAGGGAGCAAGGACGAGAGAAGTATCATCTTTTCGAATCAGCGGATTGGCATGCAAAATCTCGCCGATTGTCTTTCCTTGGATCAACTGAACTCCTGATCCTCGTGGCATGGATGGTCTCTTTCCGGATGAAGAAGAGTTTGAACTACTTGTTGTATTTGTGGAATCATGTTTCTTTGGATTTACATGGCGAAAAACGTCTGCATCCATATGCACAGGTGACTTTTGTCTTCGTAACTCCGGCGAGGAGCTTTTATGTATAATGCGAGTTGATTTAGCATGAGGAGAGCTATTCGATAAACTCATGCGAGCTTCAGCTTTGCAACGCCCTTGATCTGCATTGTTATGAAACGTGGGTAACGCATGACTAGGCACAGCATGGTTGTCTACGGTTCTCACACTAGGCATTGGTGACAAGCAAGGGAAGCGTGGAATTTGAGAGGGTAGTCGAGTGCTGCTATCAATATTGCTAAGTTGAGGCAAACATGCGTTGAGTTTGGTTGAATCTTGAGCAACCAGCATGGCATTGGTGAAATCTTCAACTAAATTATCATCTTTAAGCTCGATAGCCAAACTGTCGGTTTCAGCGATGAGGGCATCGTATGTAGAGTTATGGCTAGCACCACCATGATGGGTATCCTTGCAGAAGTTATCAATTTCCTCTTTGGGCTGATGGAATAGCAAGTTCCTGGATGGGCTCTCCAGGGACGTCTTCTCGCGGGACTGGACGGGCCTATGAACGGGTAGAGAAGCTTCTGGCGTAGTAAAGAATTGAGGTGGCTCAGGTTGTTCGGGTTCCTCTTGAACATCAATAATTAAGAGTAAAAGTAGGAGAACCCATCGATATAATTGTCGCACTGATGGAAATATTTGGGTTCTTCCTTCCGCAGTTTGACCAAGAGAAGACCGAATGACATCCACTGTATAAGTACGAAAGTATTCCAAACATCTGGACGCAAATGGCTTTGGAGGCTGTATGGTGCCTGGTGAAGCACAGTGATACCGCTGGCTGTCCATATAGTGTATGGTTTTAAGTTGTTGTGTAGCACCATTCATCCTTGGATGTGAGGCGGATGATAGCAATGCCATCACTTCGCTTGCGTTATTCTCTGTATAGAGCAGGTCAACCATGCCGCTTAGATATGAATAGGAAATAGTTTTCGACAGAATTGAGAGTTTTCTAATGGAGTAATAGCGAAGAAGAAAAGAAGAGGAAGGCAAACAAGCAAGTATTTACTTGTCAGGCACCCTTGCAAGGAGGCACTTGTAGGAGTTCTCCCAGTTTTTTTTTTCTTTTCTTTTTTTTGCGATCTGCATAACCTTCTTAAAAGCTCAATCTGTTCATTATGTCATCGGTCCGTGCAGTTATGTTTGAGCTAGCTGCGATGTTTGCCATTGTTCTCGGTTAACGATTTGTTTCAATATTTTATTTTTGAATTATTTGATAAACACAAGCAATTACGAGCATAGCTCAGGTTCTCAGCCAATAAAGCATTATTAAAATAGTACACATAGAAATTACTAGTGCCATGATGACGGTATCCCGCTTTCGACGCGTATTGATTCTGCTAATTAGAGTGTTGATTCCAGGGAGCCTACCTGCATTATATATTAAGCTACGTTTCAAAAGCTGCAAGTATCCCAGCTTATAAGTCAAAACACTTACCAAGAACACCTCCCATTCTCGAATTGACGCCACGTAGCATATTGCGTTGCCGTCCAAGGTCATCCCGCGTTGCGTAGGCCTGACTGTATATCATGATGAAAGGGAATGTCAATATCGATGATACCACTTTAGTCAACATTACGTTGTATGTAGTCCCCTTACTCAAGCACCATATCTGTCATCCTATGAGAGCTTTCGATCTTGTTTCTCTCCGTTAACATGTAGTCGGATGTACTTCCACCATTATGAAACGTTCTATACCGATAGAGAATATCAGTAACTCACCGGTAATCAAAGAGCAACAAATAATCCCTTTTAAACCCACCTGATTTCATCCCGTACTTGGGTGAGCAGATCGGCTTTGTCCTTGGCAGTCCGTATACTGGCCTAGAACAGATGTTTAAGTACATGACTAAACCACGTGAAAGTTCAAGGCTGTTGTGAGGTACAAAAGCGTTACCTTGACTTTCCTTAGCTCCTTGCTATAGTCAAAGGCGATGTCTTTATGGCGTTGGAGCATATGTAGCATTGAAGGATTATTTGGTGTTGCACTCGGTCTTTCCAGAAATTCTGACATAGATGTTATCACATTTTGTAGCTAAGGAACAGAGGCGTAAATTGGCATATCGCTATGTTTAACATCGATAGGGCTGTAAATCTTACTCGTTTCAACAGCTCTTCTGTCTCAAACTCAAGATCAGTTACTTCTGCCACTGACGATCCTGAAGATTCAGGTGCTCCTTTTCGCCGCAAGTTAGAGCCAGCCTTTGTTAGCGATGCTAGTTTGGTCTCCACTTCATTTTCAAGCTGTCGCGCTTGTTTGCGTAATGAATCCCATGTGACCGAGGGTTGTGAAGGCAGCAGAGATGACAAATCCTGTTCTTCATCTTGAATGGATGTGGTCATCAAAGGAACTAATGATGGAGACGGTGGGTTGGAGGATGACCGAGTTGTTCGTATCATGATGCCAGCAATGAGAAGACTCAATAACTCAACTCAGCCAGTTGGGCCTATTGAAATGTCCAAATTTGGCATCCTTTACAAGCACAGCCCTTCTTTTTTCTTTCAACACCTTACATTCGATGGCTTACAATGAAGGTCCTGTAAGATTTTCAAATAGTACTGTCATAGACATGGAGCCTGTGTCTCCTCAGGCTCCAGACGGTCCATTTAGTATTCACGGATCGTCGAATGATCTCGAACGAGATGAGAACAACCATCGCCGTCGATCCTACATCACACCGACTGCTGCCCCGAAATTAGAAGAGTACCGGAAAATCATTCATCACATTGCAACAAAATTGCGAAAACGTAAACGTCCTCCGCCGTACGCTTTCGCAGAGTTGAATAGTAGCCAACAGACAGTCTTCGATAATGAGGACGTTGCCGATTTGCTATCCCAGCTCCGGGATGTATTACAAATCTGCACAAAGGCCGGCTGGACATTAAAGACGGTGATAGACATGTAAGAACCCGTTTCGCATCATTGACAACTATCATATGTAACTTGAAGTAATTGTACCATTGTCAGTCCACGTGGTCGCGGAGACAATCACTCCGCCTCATCATCCAGGTCCAATTCTCCAGCTCGATCTCCTCGTTCGGCCTCTCCAGCCAGATCGTTTGATGGGGGGTCACCAAAAGGAGCTAATTTTCCACTTGACAAATCGATGAAGAATGGAGAAATTCCATTCATTGCGGAGATTCTTGCCGATGTTGTCCTGAACGATTGCCGATACCAAGTAGCCATTCCCAAACCATCTCGACCTTCGTACGCCTTACATTCAATTACCATCGATTTGGCGATTTTACTTGTACAACAAGATACCAGGAATTTAGCATGGCTATTCGAAATTGGAATGTTGATGCTTCCTGCCTTCGATACCTTTCCTCCTGGCCCACTTATCGGAAAACTGATGGTGTTATACATCGACTGGATCATACCCAACCTCATCAAGGCACACGCACCTACATATCTATTTGAATACAGTAATTATATTGATAATGAAGCGCCTACGATAAGGGAACCCGGTAAGTTGTATAAAGCGAAAGATGGGATTGCAACTATCAATATACAGACAGAAGGATATTGACTTAACATGGTTTGAAGGTATCAATGTGTCGAATTCCCAGAATGCTCATTCAGGAGCCCCGACAATCAATATTCAGCAACCTGAGCGAGAAATCAGCAGCGCAAGAAGGAACGGTTCTGGACTGACTATTCAAACTAGCCGAAACGTTCAGATGAGGTCCAGTCATGATCCATCCTTAGTGCGGCGATCATCTAGCGTATCTGGATCACATAGTGGTGACCTATCCATCGATAGCTACTATACATACGCTCTCTTCTCACCGCTTCTGCTACTAATGATTCAAAATCTAAACCCTTATGTCTCTGCTAAACGATCGTCATCACTACCCAAAGCATCTGTGGATCTCCTACGTGAATCAAGTACCTTATTTCAATTTTACCAGGCGCTAGATTTTATGATATCACAGAAGAACGACATTTACTTGGATTTATTGGACATTATATCATATGGAAACGAAGAAGTACGATCCCGAGCTACGCAAATATTATTTCACTATTATGGAAAAAGCTTAGGACACATTACAGTCGCCGAACCTCTTGCCAAGCTAGGACATAGAGAGCAGATGATTATTGCCGAGAGTGAAAACAGAGAAGAAAGAGACCGAGAGGAACGAGATCGAATGGCTGTTATAGAAGCTATGCGAGCAGGAGGAACGTTTAACATGCCCAACCTGAATCGGAAGCATAGAATGGGCACGTCACCAATGGGAGGGAGAGACTATCAGGAAGCAGATATAAAGATTTCTGAAAGGGTTGACCTCGACGAAGATGACGAAAACCATATGTTTTTCCCGCACATGTTCCCAGAAGCACGCCAACGGTTATCCGATGACATTGGAATCTCCATGCAAAGATCGTCACAAGGAATAGCGATGTTGAACATACAATCCACAAATGATGATCAAAGTTCCAACTGTCGTGAGTGCTTCAAGATCATAAAAGGATACGGTCTCAAGTGCTACACATGCCGTGATGGATTGCATTATAATTGCTTCAACCAGAAGATGTCGACTAATCTCCTCGATATTCTCCACTATGTGAATGATGGAGGAGTGCACAAAGTCGTCAGTCCTCAATACTGCACCATTCGATCCACATTGCGCAAAGTACCTGCTTTTGCTTCCGGAAATTCGTCCACTAAATTACCGGCTTTCTTCAAAAATCAAATATCGTTGGATATTCATGGACATGAATTCCAACTTGTGAACCTTTTTACTTTGACTCTCTGTCTATGCTGCAGGCTGCCTTTGTGGGGAATATCGTATCAAGGCTACCAATGTACAAAATGCAACCGCTTTGCTCATCTAGACTGCTTGTTTTCTAACCACGAGCAAGGAAGTAATACACTTTCTGACTGCCGGCCAGCACCATTCACCGAGAAAGATATATCTATTGAAAGGCGGAAACTCGAAGACGATTTTGTACAAAATTACAATGACATGCTCATCAAAGCCGAAAATATGCATAATACTTCATTCGAAGAAGTAAGCTCGCTACTCAACATCCTGTTACTGCAGGAAAATATTCTTCACTGTGGTACCTCTGCTGGCTGCCTTGTTGTTATCGAATTGGATACCAACCCATTGGCAACTCAAGATAATGGTAAAGGTCAAAGCGGAGGTGTCAATGACAATATATCTGATGAACTTCGTATGGCCATTGAGAGATGCACGTCTTATTTATCCAACGGCGACCCTAAAGCATCAACTTTCTTAAATGACCTCTCCATTGTCAACCACTACCATGTGAGCGACATGATTTTCAGCGACGATCTTTACTTGTCTCATATAGCTGCAATGTTGAAGGCTCAAAGCAACCGATCTCACTTTGATGGAGATGGTAACGGATCCATGCTGTCGACATCTCCTAGACGGCGCTCAATCATCAGCTCTACTGGCTATCTCCAAGTTTCTACTAATTCTCGTAATCGGCAAGTAGCTGGCGGCGATTACGATCATGTTGAAGAAAATTTGACGCCAAATGAAATGCTACACAGCCAATCTATGCTGGATTGGGTCCAAAACAATTTAAAAATCACAAGTGCCAGTTTGGCTCGACTTTTCCTACAACATTTATCTGACGTTGGTCTGTTTGAACGTTTGGATGGCATGCCATTGGTTTTTCTGGAAAGTAGACTATCACGCATTCGAAAGCCGTCCTCGGCAATTATGGATACTATCTCAGTTCCATGCATCTTTACAGCACCATTCGCGATCGACTCTTCCCCCAGTGTCGAATCTCTTATCACTGCTATTTTAGCCTGTCTTACTGACATGAGCTTGTCCATCAATGAATACGGGTTACTGTTACTTACTCGACGATGCTGGCCGGATCCATTTACATCGGCATACACTTGGGAACGATTAATATATGCTACTTTGAAATGGGTGTATCAAGAGGACGAGCAACTATCTGTTATTCATGCCGAGTATACTGCTAAGGGTCAACAAGGAGCAGGCGTTAGCAAAAACCGATGGCAAGTCGCTGCTCAAGCAGCTCTCATGTCCAAGAACAGAGGCGGATTCTTGACGAAAAATAGACAAAGTGTACAGCAACAAAATCAGTCAGGTGTAGGCATGGGCACAGGTGGTATCTATGTTAGCATGCGTAATGTTCTGCGCGACAAGTACCTTGCTGGCTGGATGTCGGCTGTGTATGACTTGAATAGGGACACGTTTGGCGACATGATATTTGAAATGACCAAGAGAATTGTTTTAGAAAAGAAAGAAGAAGGAAAATTCTCGTCGCCTGTCGACCATGGCGAAGTGGCAGTAAGTCTTACCTGTGTATGAATACTTTTATTGACCTTCAACACTTGCTAATATTTAGAGTAGCATAATGAGGTGCTTAAGCAGGATTATTTCTTGGCCTGCCTCCTCAAAGCTAGATCATTTGGTATTTTATTCTCTTCCTTTGATATCATCATTGAATCCTGGATAAATGCCGCGACTGAAGCCTTTGGTTCACATGGGTTATTGGAGGTTGGTTAATGAAGTTGAAATCGAACATTCTAACCTTATGACTATTGAAGCTTACCATTTACATTAAAGATGGAGTCCCTTTCATCCATGAAAACACTTCAGCGACTGTGCCATCAAAAAGGAAGTAGTAGTACTGGCTCTTCGGACAATCGTCTCAGTATATACGCCAATAGTGTCACCTCAGATGACAACAGTATTGAGGGGCTGCTGGGCAAGCAACTGGAGCAGCCTTACAAGCTTATTGTCGGTGCCTTTGATAACGAAAATTTTGAGGATTTCGCAAAAGGTATCAATTGGATTAAACTGTTGATGCACTCAGGGTACGTGTTGCAACGGGTTTGTTTGTTTTAATAGAAGCACTGTATAGCTGACAAATTAAGCTAGTGTTGGTATACCGGCTCTCTATCTGGCTAAAATGTCAAGGAAGTTGGCAGTTGCACATGCACCACTGTCGCTTCAAGTCGATATGTTGAAATGCATATGGTATCAATGTATTAAAGGATTGAATATCGTCACTTCCCGATCGGCAATTCGCGATGTTGTTGGATATCTGAACGAGTGTGCCTTACCAGGCCTACAACAAATGGCTCAGCAGCACGATATAACTAATGATGATTTGCAAAAGTAGGTGTTGCAAATCAAAAATTATGCTCATTACTTTGATTACTGATTTTTTTTTCGGCTCAGTGCTCAAGATTTTATCAAATATTCTGCCGCCCTCACTTGCTTTGCATATAAATGTCCCATGAGCAATGTTGTAGAACTGCAAATTGTACCATACGTTAACCAACATGTCCCAACGCAACCGTAAGTAAATGAATGATTAGCACACTTGTTCATAAGGAATATGCTAACGTGGCACCTTAGAGAACGAACTTCACTATTACCAGACACCAGCTCTACTGTAGGCGTTGATAACAACACTGTGATTATCAAATGTCTCCTACAGTATCTACAATTGGATGGTTTCAATGTACGCGAGGAATTAATCTTGACATTCTATGCCTTGTCCAATTGGGGATTCGATTTAGCTAGTAAATCAGATTTTCTGATGAGCTGCCTCCCTAAGCTCACACCAGCGTAAGTATAGGAAGATTAAATCAACTGGTGTCAAAGAGAACGGCGACTAACGCAATCGCATAGGATTTGGGAAATACTATCTCCGGCGTATGACCGCATGAGTGAAATATCTCTCACTTTCCTGATGAAAACCTTGACGTTAGATGTCAAGTACTTTCGAGCATGCGTTCATAAAATGTTTGAGGATGAAAGCTGGGAAATAAGGTCGGTGATTCTCATGAAATACGTATCGCATTATAAGATGGCAATACTTATACTTTTCGGAACCCCTTTCAGATTTCAAGCGCTTGACAATGCATTCGGTATATTTACCAAAATGGATGCGACGTTTCAGACAAAATGGTTAGGTATGCTTTCGCACCTTGGCCCTCTCTTCAGCTACTTTGTCAGCAGCATATGGGACAGTGATGTAAGTATTGATGTTAGGATGGACATGCCGCTCAAGTCTGTCTCGAATATTAACAAACTTCTTCGGCATTTAGGAATCTGTTCGATCAAAAGCGTCGTCGTATTTGAGGGCGCTCAGCACGCTACATCGTCGGTCTGCGTTCCGTTGTTGGGAAGCGTACTTCTTGAATTCGACCACCAAGCAAAAGATCGACTTGGTCAAAATTATGACCCAACTGCATGCGGTATATCCAGATTGGCAGGTCCTTGAATGGGAATCGTTGCTTGAGGCGCTTGAAATGGAATTTCAAGCTGATGCCAATGACCAGCAATATGACGTGCTACAAGAGTATACCCGGCCTGAAAGCCTCTTCATTGGATCTAGTAGTACGAAAACTGCACCTACCGGCTCGACACCAGGGCAATCACTCGCTGAACATGAGAATCTTCAAGTTCTAATGCTGACGTTAGCTCTCCAAATGGCTGGAAGCAATCTCAGCATCAGTCTGTTGCAGCTTTCTCGATTCAAGTATTGCGTGGTGAAAAGCATGGGCTTCCAAAATTGCGAAAAATTCCATACCTCAGGCACCATTTTAGAAGTGACTTTCGCCAATTTAGTGTTCAAAGCTGAGGACTTTTCACAGGTTAGCATGGTCTTGGCATGTACCAGGGGATTGAAAAAGATACTCGACCATTTCACGCCAGTCAATCCAGAATCGATTGCTGCAATTGGCGTGGATGCTGTTGACAAGTTCAAAGCTGGACTGAATGAGAACATCAACTATGGTGACCAATTTGTTGATGTGGTATTTAAAATGTTCAATTCCGGTGTCGATCTTACTCAGCTCAGTCACTTGATGCTTAAGATATGGCTGGAGCTGATTCTGATCGTCGTGTACAAGGTATTTATCACTGTTCTCTGATGTCGTTGTTTGTTAATGAGTATTCATGTTTCACTACTTTTCACAGCACAATATCCTGGAAAGAACTTACGAAAATATGGTGATATCCTGCATGAAGCAAGTGATCGATTTACTTGCTAGGGACATCAGTGAAGAGAACAAGCTTCTTATTCTACAAATTCTTCATCGTCTACATACCCGATCCGATCATTTGACGGCCATGGTGTTATCCAAGCAAATCATGGCGCTAGGAAAATTGATGACCAAGCATAAAGAGGATATGGAAGACCCAGTGTTATTGAAAGCGAAGTTGTTTTTGAAATCGGCTTTCACGCGCTTTGCCACTGCTGGGTTGTTCGTACTGATGTTTAAGGTACGTTATTTTTAGTGAACATGATAACATTTCGTTTCAGTACGTTGCTAATGGAGTCCTACAATAGAATCAGGCAGTATCAGACGAAAACAATCAAGACGTCGATCTCTTCTTCGTTCTGCGCACTGTCATAGACCCTGGCGATCTCGTACAGGATGAAGGGCAAATTGAAGTCATATACCTTAGGGATCAACCTGTACGAGATGTTCTGGAGAAGCTTATGAACCAGCAAATGGAGCGTCGTGCATTTTCAAATGTTCTACACAACGTCTCTCGATATGTTGAAGTTGTCCATTCGCACCCGTACAGTGAGAGTGTACTGAATGGTAAGTATTATGTGGTTTGTGATTTCTACAACAGCAAACTGATTTGATGTAAGGATACTAATTCTCGACTACAATATTTAGACTACAGCGTTTTCTTGACAGCTTTGTGCAAACACACTGTAGAATGGCGACGGTCGGAATGGGATATCAACCCAGTACTAACTATGTCAGCAATATTATTGAAGGAACATCCATACGATTCCAAGGTACATTCCATATCGATCCATCTTTATTCGTTGATATAAACCGACTCTAATGCAATGGTTTCACAGACCCTCCTTCTACCCATACGGAATGTGTTTAAGCACGCTCTGCACCACTGCTCAGTTTCGGCAGAGTCAATTGTGAAATTATTGGCTACTTATTCAGCGCTCGCTACTCTACCTGGTGTTGACCCAGTCAATATTTTTGGCCAAACAGTTCTCGAAGAACTCAAAGGCAGTTTTCAACCTCGGTCCAAAATGAGTCGTGACACAGTGCTTTGCATGCTTCAGGTAATGCGCTGTTTGGAATAGCACTATTGAAAATTGGTAGACCCAACTTACCGACACTTTCATGCATAGGTTATACTCTGGAATAGCAAACCTGAGTATGATTGGTGGTTCAAGTCGATTGAGGACACGCTTGTGCGAAATGTGTTTGGAAACGAACGGCACCCACAGCCATACTTCCAAGGTGCAGCTGATCTCCTCTGCGAAGACCTAACACACTCTTTGGAAAACGGACCAATGTCTAAACAATACTCGCAGCGGGAGTTCAAGATCAGTAATTGTGCTTCACAACTGCTTGTCGTTATGTGCCTTAAATCGGATGGGCTCCTCAAAAACATCCTTGAATTGCAACGCGTAAGTGAATTTACAGCCTACTTTGGTCTATATGAAGCTGTCCCATTGACTAATTCTTTCCCAAAAAGTTGCATGAAACCCGAAAGTGTTTACGCTTCCTAAACTGGTTCATGTTGGCTCTAGCGCGCAGTGGAACGTCCAAGCTGATCAGTCAAATGCTCAGCTATCAAGATGTCATTGTAGAGCTCTTGATCCAGGTTTTCACTTCCGTCAACATAGACTTTAAAATGTCGGATTTAAAATTTCAATACAGTACTAACGGAGAAGTTTTGTTACAATGTGTACTTCTAATCAAAACTTGGTCACTACTGTATGCAAGGATGTTCTCACCTGTAGACGTGAACAACGACCAAACTTCCATTCCCATTGATACCCAAGCGCTGGCGAAATCAGAGTACCGCTTTTGGAGTCGAGTTTGGCCAACATGGAAGCGACTTATTGATAAGGCAGCAGACTCGCTGATGTTAGATGTAAGTAGAGTTGAACGAGATGTCAAATCATGATATGAAAATTTTCCATTTTAAGTAGCCATTGACGTTTTTGGTTCCATAGACACCCAATGTTGGACTCTCCATCCTTAGTATGGCGCTCAGTGTCATTCAGTTTCTACTGCGCGTTCGATCCGATATTCCTATGATGTATCAGTTCGAATGGTGTACCTTCTTAGAATCTGTTT
Source organism: Umbelopsis vinacea (assembly GCA_016758895.1). Classification (NCBI taxonomy): domain Eukaryota; kingdom Fungi; phylum Mucoromycota; class Umbelopsidomycetes; order Umbelopsidales; family Umbelopsidaceae; genus Umbelopsis; species Umbelopsis vinacea. Next base: position 779,917 of record JAEPRA010000008.1, on the reverse strand, counting down.
CCAATCTTGTAAGTTTTTCTGTTCAGGTCGCTCGCTCCAATCATAATATACCAAGTTTTGACAGGTATTAATTTTACTTTTTGTTATTTTTAGAATACTGTGCTCGCTACCGATGTTGGGACAGATATTCAGGGCGTCAAAGACATGTTTGACACTCCGCCACAAACCCTTTCTTTAGACGTTCTCATTGATCACCTACTTTTGGAAATGAGAGAGGCTTTGCGATTACAGGCAGAAGGACAAACTCAACAATTGATATAATGAACTTGTCAATAACATGATTTTATACATAATAAATGTATATTGACATTTAAAATAAAATAATCTCAAATCAATTACGCTGCTAGAATACATACGGGGAAGGGGGGAAATAAAGAGGTATTACTGTAGGCAGGTGTTCAGTGCCCGCTCTCTTGAGACAAAAGTTCATTTAAGACTTTGTCTCCAACTCCATCGTATTCTTCGCTTCCTCTTCAGCTTTTTCCTGTTCCGTGAACAATCTTGCCTGAGCAAGACCCTTGTCGACGTCAAGGAAGTAGAGTAAGACCAAGGGAACATACATGGTTGCAGCTACGAAGATCATGGAATAACGCATTTGTCCAGTTGCATCACCTGTAAAAAGTAATTAGCATTGTGGAGGGGATGGTTAAAAAATTTGTCGACAGACTACATACCAATTGCACCAGTGATAAGAGGACCGATCTAGAAAATGAGATATACATTTAATGCATGTTCATTCGTTCATAAGCCGTGTAAATTTTCTCTTACCCAGCCGCCTCCAGCAGTGGTAATGGAGAAGAGTGAGAACATTTCGTTTTCATGACCCTTGGGAATGAGCTGTGAATAGAGGGCTCTGCTGAAAGCAACTAGAGCTGGTTGCATCAAACCGTAGTAAGCGCAGAGGAAGATGAACTCGGGAGTCGACTTAAAACTATTTGTGAAGATAGGAGTTAGACTGTATGATTCTAAATTTTGCGTTATGGTTGAACAGGCAAAAAACTCACCCTCCAGGAGTTGGTGCTAATCCACCAAGAACGTAAAGAGGAACGAAACCAGCTAACATGGTCACAGCGAAAATGATGGTCTTGAGCTTAAGCTTGAATCGACCTTGAATCCAATGCCATATAAGCATACCAGGGACAGCTGCCAGGAGTTCAACCATAGCACCGATCAAGATCATGGTGCTGCTAACATTAACTTCATTTTGAGCAAAGAGAACAGCGACTTTTAGAATGGTGGAAGCAGCATCCGAGACGAAGAACCAGAAAAGTAAAAGGATGAAGAGGTGGGCCAACTTGTAGGCATAGCGAAACTTTTTGTACATTTGCTTCCAAGAGTAGATGATGAAGTACTCTCCCTTGGGCAAAGGAGGTCCAGGTCGTCGCTTAAGCAAGAATATTGGCACGATGGAGAAGATAGCCCACCAAACACCACCAACGAAGGTAGCGACTCTGAGGCTGAGTAGGGTTTGGTGCATGCCAAGCAAGACTCCTATAAAAACAGTCAGTTGATTAGAAACGAGCCAAATTGCTTATTGTAAATGAGCTGTTTACTAACCAACACCCAGGATCATTTGAATGAATCCACCGAAGAAACCAAAGGCATTACCGAAGATAGAGATTCTGGAAGTTCGGAAAACCATTTTTTCGTCTTTCTCTTCCTCAGTGGTTGCAGCCAAAACTTCTGGATGGTTTCTAGCAAGCTTGGGGATGTAACTGACATAGAATACATAGGCAGCGCCATAACAGACATTTCCGACGATATTAAGAATATTAGCACCATAGTACCATGTGTTGTCTATCAATGCCAACCACAACATGACACTGATGCATCCCACAAAGACGAAAAAGAACATATAGACTTTGCTGTTCCCTATAGATTTCAAATTAAATTAGTACCATACAATTAGAATTGATGAGAGAACGGTGAATCAGCATTGAAACTCACGCGAGTGATCGGCAAAAGCTCCCAAGGAGATTGTAATGAAGGCCTAAAAAAGTCAGGCAGGTTAGATGATTTAGGGCACATATAATGGTACGGGAGCTCGTGTTAGGAGATGGGGTCCATACCTGTACTAAAACGGCGATAGCGGAACTGTAAAGTGAGTAGGATGTGGGTGTGACCCAGACTGTACCAAACAGCACTTCGCATGCCGCAGAGGAATCGCATTTGGACATGTGGTCAATGGTGCTTCTGCCTCCAGCCGTTGCCATGGCAGCAATAATCAAAGGCTGGAATACACTCGATGTTGCTGCAGTATAGCCATCCATCTAATTTCAGGACCGAGGATATGAATGTTAGACCAAAAATCTTGAACATTGGCGGACCTGCCCGAGCTCATTGGGTTGGAGTATACTTACGGCCCATGCAAATGTATACCATCCCCATAGTTCCTTTTTTGTGGTGACCGGTTCGGCCAAGTCTGTAGCTTCTGCTAGCCTTCGTTCTTCATCTGTTAAAATTCCGCTCGTCGATGTGCTTTCTTTCTTATCGACATCGTCCGATAAAGTCTCTCTTGGAGAAGAAGACATAATGTTTCAAACGAGTGGAGGAGGTCAAAAGGCTGAACGAAGAGGAGTGGAAAAAGCAAAAGAAATGTGGAGGACTATCTATTTTCGATTAATGTCCACTTTTTCGAAATTTTTGAGTGTGATCCCTCCTTAAACTTTGGTGCTACGTCGAGTGACTGGAAGTGGTGCTACGTTCGATCCATGTCAAGATCACCCAATTGATGTGCTTTTAAGCTACTCAGGCGCAAACCACTCAAGACTCCGACAATTTTTGGTGCGCATTGTGTCAATCGCTGTTTCAAGTAAACCTGATATTTGGTTCAATTGCATGTACGATATCTCGAAGGAAAAGAACACCTTATCTTAATATCCCTGTTCTTCTTATTCAGAATGCTTCATACATAAGACCTTTTTGATTCATTCAAAAATTAGCAGCTTCAGACTCTGTTTATGCGCATACAAATTGGTTGTAAAATACTTGGCATTGGCTGCACAGCCCGAGGCAAAAAATGATAATAACAATGTTGTTTCGCAAAGCCGCTTCGCGCTTTTGCGGATATAGTCTGAGATCTTGGCATCAACGCTTTGGCAGCAGGCTCCTTCCCCTTTATTGTTCGTCATATTCATGGTAACGCCAATAATTTCTATATCAGAAATAGGACGCCCAAAAAAATAATTGAGCGTGGCTAAACTTTCCATTGGAAGTGGTTCAGGCTTTTTGATTATAATTACACAAAACTAAAGGTCTCCATGTCAACTTGTAGTCACATAGCTAACGTTGCAAAACGCTGTCGCTGAGTTTCGCTCCCACAGTTCACCCCGCACAAGGTTACTCCTTCACATGCGAGGGTATTGGTTGGGTGAACATATCACCCCCCGTCGTACACCAGCCAATAAAGAAGGTGGGCGGACATACCATTGACCGGTGACCAATAACGGTCGATGGACTGAATAATGGTTACGCAGGGTCGTGTGTGCACGTTCCTTGGGTGGAATCTTCAGTGGAGGTTATGTCAAAAAACCAATGTTGATAGAACAATCGGTTTATTCGATAAGAAAAATAAAAATTACGATGATGCATCATCTTTAACAGATTCAAAAGTGCCAAATTCCTTGGCCTCGCGCTCGGCTGAGCTCAATGCTTCGGCTTTGCCTTTCTCGACATCAACTGTAAGCAGCCCTAGTACGGGTAAGATAATGCAAGCTAGAATAAATACATTACAAAATCTCATGTTTCCAGTTTTATCGCCGATAACACCGGTAATGAGGGGTCCAATCTGCAGTGAAAATAATGATATTTCATTATTGAATACATGCTGGCTGCATATCTTTAAAAAACTTGTGCATATTACTTACCCAACCACCACCTCCTTGAGTAATCAAGAACATGGAAAACATTTCGTTTTCGCGACCCAAGGGAATAAGCTCGGAGAAAGTACTTCGCGCGTATGATAGCGCTGCGGGGGCTGTAAACCCGAAATATGCGCACAGGCCGATAAATTCGTTAGGGTGTTTAAATCTGGGAACCAGAATAGAAAAAATTAGGAACAGTGGCTGGATCAAGTCGGGGAATGTGTCTCTCGATGTCCAGCACTTACCCTCCCCACACATCCGGTGCGAAACCGATCAGACAATAAATTGGAATCATAGAGGACAGGAAGGCCAAAATGATAAGGAGAGTTCTGGGCTTGATATGGAATCGCTTTTCAACCCATCCCCAGAACATATAGCCGGGACAAGACACCAACAGTTCAACCATGGCACCAATTAAAATAGTCGTAGAAGGAGTATGCACTACTGTCTGTGCAAAGAGAACCGAAACCTTCAAAATGGTATATATACCATCACTTAAGAAAAACCAACACAGCAAAAACTTGAACAATTGCGCTAAGTGTGATACACGTTTCATTGTTCTGAGCACTGCAGCCGAAGTCCCAGTGTCTTTGTTAAGTTTATCGAGTATTGTTCATTGCAAAATTCGAAATTTCTCACTTACGGCGCTTCCAGGGATATACGAGATAGGTTTCACCTTTAGGCAACGGCGGTCCTTGCCGACTCTTCAGAAAGAACAGTGGAATGAGAGTGAATATAGCCCACCATGCACCGCCCACAGAAGTTGCTACCATCAAGCCAAACAAAGATTGCTTCATAGCATACAAGACACCTGATGTAAAAAAAAAAAACAAACAGTGTTGATCAATACATCCCAGTATATGAGAAGAAAAAACGATACTACTACAATTATCTACATTATGGGAACTACATGATTGCTTGCTTACCTATACCAATACCCATCTGAACGAATCCTCCGGCACCACCACAGCATAAGCCCATGAGCGATATTCTTGACGTTCGTAATGTCAGTTTACGTGCCTTGTCAACTGGATCAGTAGCTGAGGTCACCTCTGGGGCATTTCTTGCAAGCTTTGGAAGATAACTTGCATAAAATACATAAGAACTGCCATAGAAAATGGTTCCCAATACAAAAAGGATGCCAGCTCCCCAGTATTGAGCTGAAATTAATACGTTAGTTATTTGAAATTTCATCATACACAGTCAAATGTAGGAAAACTTACTTGGATTCTTGGACAAAACTGCCCATAAAATAACCGTGATAGATCCAGCAAAGGCAAAAAAAATCATGAATGCCTTTCCATGTTCTATTTTAAAAAAAGTAAGTTGATGTTAACTTCGATGGAAAATTTCTCTAGAGGCAAATACGTTTGTTAACCTACTGGAATGATCAGCAACCACCGCAAGTTGTATATATATAAATGCCTATAAGGTTGAACAAGAGATATCTTCAGCACAATAAACCAATAAAATAGTATGGAGATCTTGCGTATGCAGCAAAACTATTTCTTACCTGAACTAGAACTGCAATAGCAGTAATATACAATGCGTAACTAGATGGCGATACATGCGCTGAGCCAAGTTTTACATAACATGGATCAACCAAGTTGCAGGGCTTTGTGGGATCTCGTCCATTTGTTCCTCCTAAGGTTCCCATTGTAGACATTATGATAGGCATGAAAACCGAAGAAGAAGCTGCAGTCCAGCCATCGGTCTAAGTAGCAAAAAGACATCAGACACCAGGTGGAAAAAAAAGGGGGCGAAGGAAGCTGAGAAGATACTCACCGCCCATGCGTACATATACCAAGCTATTAGTTCACTTCGAGTCGTTGGTTTTGCATCAAAGTCTTTGAGTTGTGAAGGTTCGACACTTGTGTTATCGAAACTCAACTGGCGCTCGATAATGTCATTTTCCTTCATTATCACTCGCTCATTAGCGAGTATTGACATAATGATGAGATTAAAGTAAAATTTCTGGCATTCTGTGTGCGAGTCTTTTTATAGGATCTAATTGAGGGAACAATTCTATTTAATCTGTGAGACTTTTGTGTTGGCGGTTTCCAACAATGGTACATGATGTTAGTACTACCGTGCTCAAATATTGCTCACGCGACTCGCGCTGTTAGTTTAGAGCAAATACCTCACAATCGAATGAACAATATATGAGTTCCTTGTTAGAATTTGTAGCAAAAAAATGAAATAAAATGATATCAGTTCTCCACTCGTTTGAACTTATTTGTTAGTGTCGTCAGTAATGTTGCTTGTTCGATCTAGACAATTTGGAAAAAAAAACTCAAAACTCAAAATATGTGTACTCGATGGGAATATTTTGATCGTTGTGCTCGACTTTTTATGTCATTTGTGCTTCTTTGAAATCCAAATGTTGCCAGCTAATATTTCATCTTTGTAAGCATCTTCTCAAGCATAATCGTACATTCCTTTACATTTATAGCATCAATGGTAATATCGGATCCAGTTATTATAACGGTCCAACAGGTGGAGTTTGATATTGCGCCAAATTTTTCCCTCCCATTTTGATTTCCTCTAGACCTTGTATGTCTTTCAAGTGTTCATTTCATTTGTTAAGGTTTGTGGGCATCAAGGGTTTGATATACTAACTGGCCGACTCCATTGGCTGTGATATCTTTCCAATTTCCCTATGTGACCTTTCAAAGCTCCCACAAACTTTAAAAACGTGACCTCGCGAATATCGTTTTAGCATGGAAGGGGGATTTCCTCTTCCAGTTTGTGGCTGTTCTGGACAAGAGAGTTTGACACCCGCCTCCTCTGTATGGTTTTTTTTTTTTACAATTTGCTATGTCTGAAGTGCTCATATCTTTTGTGAACGTTCGAGAGCATCAAGATATTTATGTACTAAGTTTCCAACTCCATCTTGTATGATATCTTCTCAAGTTTGCCTATGTGATCTTTGAAAGCTCCCACAACCTAAATAACGTGACTTCGCGGGAAATCGTTTCGTTGAAAGGGGATTTCCTTTTCCATTTCGTGGCTGTTCTGCGAGGTTTGAGCATTATGGACCAAGATGAGGCGCGACGTGCGAAAGTCACTGCGGCGAAGAAAAAGGTGTTTATCTCTCTCATGTATTAGTACAGCGTGATGTCTAGGATTGAGAGATTATTGGTAACTGAAATGCTGAGGCTGAATTTCATCTCTCATTTTGCAGTTAAAGAAGTTTCAAAACAAGAGAACTGTCGGCGGCACGGAAGGAAGTGTGGGTAAAACGCATGAAAGAACGAATAGCACCAATTCAAGCGTGTCGAGCGTTGTTTCTGGACTGAGCCGAACGAACGACAACCACGGTACCAACATTACGTCGCACATTCAAGATGGCTATGATCACAGCCTGGCGGCAACAGCCGAATCCGAAAAACTGACTGGCAATGACTTATCACCGGATATCAGGATGGCATCTGAGCTGTTTAATAACTCTCCAGCTTCGAATGAATTTGCTGATATAGCCTCCAATCAAAATCATGAAATACAAAGATTGACAGAGAGGATCAGAGACCTTGAGAACAAGGAACGGACGAACGAATCTAGTCTCAAAAACTTGAACACGGAATACCAAAAGGCAGTTAGCCAACTTAAACACTTTGATCCCGTGGTAAGATGAGACAGAAGGTATCCCATGGCATTTCGAGCTGCTACTTATTTATTATTTCTAGCTGATCGCGAGCACGCAAAAGCAATTAGAAGACGCTCGGCACACTAATTCTCAGCTGCGTGAACAGCTTTCCCAGGAAGAGCAAAAGGTAGAATCGATGGAGTACGAAATATCTGGCTTGAGACAAAAGCTTTCAAACCAAGAAGAAAGGTCGGCGCAACTTAAAATTGCCCTCGAGAAATCTGAAGAGGAAAGCAAAGAATATGGCGATCTCTTAATAATATCCAACCAGAGAGCCGACGAATTGGAGGAGACAGCTAAGGCTAATCAAGAAAAAGTAGATGACTATGAAAAGTCACATGGGGCGGCAGAGGATAGTCTACAAAAAGCGAAACTGGATTTGCTCGAGCGCGAAACATTGATAGCCGAATTGCGACAGTCTACGCAAGATCTCTCCAATGAACTGCAAATTCAAAAACGGGAGGCTTCAAATGCAACGAAGCAACTGAAATCATTATCGGAAAAAGCAGGTCAGCTCGGAAAGGAAAATAGAACTTTGATACAAAGATTGGAGGACATGCGACAGACATCCATCAAATTGGAAACTGAAAATTCCGCCATACGTGAACAGATCCAAACCACAGGAAATGATTCTGAAACGTCATCTGCAACGGAACTGATTGAATTTCAACAGCGGTTGTCTGAAGCTGAGTCCTCGTTAGCACAATCGAGAAAGGAGCTAGAAAAGGAAAAGCTACGTACCAAAGAACTGTCTCTACAAATCAACCCTTCCAAAGTAAATGGACATAACAACGATGGTGAGCCAGATGTGCAAAAGTCTTTGCATACCTTACAAGCGCAACTGGACGTGGAACGGCAGAAATCTAGAGAAGTATTAGAACAGTTGGAAACGGTGAGAGGCGAGATGACCGAGTTACGACGTCGTTACATGTTCATCTTAGAAGAGAATAAGCAGCTCAACGAATTAGTGGAGGCTGAAGTATTTGAAAGCGACGAATTTGGTGCTGGAATGAAAGATTATGAAGTCAATGGAGATCAAAAGTTTACTCCTGACAGTGCTCTTAGTCCTGGTCAATATGGTATGTCGCATTCCAATACCTTTTGGGCAATCTTCTAATGCAATGTTCTGACTAATTTATTGTCTGCAGCTTCATATGACCATGAACGAAGGTAAAATTGACCGGCGTAGAAGTCTGTTGCGATTTCATTCAGCTAACTTTATTCGAACTAGGCGTATCATCAAACGAGCGAGAGCTAGCTTGCTGAACTTACAGGAAAGAGCCATCCAAGATCCATCTCTCAGAAACTTTGAGCCATCTTTTAATGCCATAGGTAAATGATTCACTCTTTGTAAACAGCTCTCGTTTTCAAAGACTTCGCTTAACACATTCTTCATGCTCAGATTCGGGAAGGTCTAGCGCATCATTTGATGATACTTATAGGCAATTTATCAGTTCGTCGTTACCACCTAGAGTTAAACCACAACATCAGGCCTTCTTGGATGTCCCAAAATGTAGTGGATGCCTAGGAAGAGCCGTAGAAGTGTAAGCTGAGAAGCCATTGTAATCTCACTTCCGAGAATAGGTTTATATACCATGCGACCGAATTGAAACTAGCTTAATACCATGCCTTTATCTTTAAACACCTGCGGTTTCTTCACTGTTTGGTTACTTGAGCTGAATACCCAGTGAATAAATCTGGCATCCCTATCTTTTTTAATCAATCAAGAATAGTGCTCTGCGCTGAAGATACTGATCCTAAAGCTAAACAATAAGAAAGTGGACATATTGCGCAACACCAGCTGGCATTGTGTTTGAAGACTGCTTTGTGAGTGACTCTGCTAAAATTAATTATACCCTGTGGCAGGACGACTGTTGCCTGTATCAGTTTCATGCTGGGCCGATTGGTTAGACTTCTTGTTACGTGTCTAAAGAGAAAGGACAAGACTATTTTCAGACGACCATGCGGGCCATTTTGCTCCGGGAAAACCTAAACTTACGTTCTCATCATGTTGCCGCAAGACTGCATCGACTTCATCCATTGACGCGTCATAATCGTCTGTAACGTGTTGTGCATACATTCCCGAGTCCATGTTGATGGACTCTCCAGCCTGCGACTTGTCGGGGTCGTCCTTAAAATGACCATGGTCTGGACAGTTGTGTGCATCGTCCCATAAATCACCGTAGCCGAGGGTGTTCGAGCATATCGCTGTTATAGAGAACGGTCTGTGTTGGTTAGCAAAGATTGGTTTGCAAACGAGCTTCTGAAATTGGCGTAAAGACATATCGGAAGAAGAAGAAAGGTGACGCCGATCAATCGAGTTTTTAAATTCATGCTTGGTTTCATGTGCGATCACCTCATTCACACGTAGAAATTAAATCTTTTTTTTTTGTTTTTATTCACTGAAATGTCTGTAATATGGGTGTTTCATCTAGTAGGAAAAATAATAAAATTTCCTTATGCTTTAGAGCTTTTGCGTAAGTTCAGGGACAGCCTTGAACAAATCCTCAACTAAACCATAGTCAGCAACCTGGAAAATGGGTGCTTCGGCATCCTTGTTGATAGCAACGATGGTCTTGGAGTCCTTCATACCGGCCAAATGTTGAATGGCACCGGAGATACCAACAGCAATATACAATTCTAATGGGGTGTCAGTTTAAGTGCAGCGGTATCCTTCACTAACGCAAAGATTAACTTACCTGGTGCAACGATCTTGCCGGTTTGACCAATTTGGAGGGAGTTGTCGACGTAACCAGCATCAACGGCAGCACGGGAAGCACCAACTAATGAAAGCAATGAGTTAATGCTCCATCAAGAGAATACACCTCTCTATATCCATCTATCTAAATCGTTTACTTACCAGCAGCACCGATTTTATCAGCCATATCATACAACATCTGGAAGTTTTCGCCATTCTTCATACCACGTCCACCGGAAATAACACGCTTAGCACTGTTCAAGTCGGGACGGTCGCTCTTGATCAATTCTTCGCCGATCCACTCTGACAAAGCGGCGGTATCAGCTTCAGGAGCAGCCTCCTGAGCAGGGTCATTTTGAGCAGTGGTGGCGGCAGGGAATGCAGTTCCACGAACGGTGATGATCTTGATGCTATCACTGGACTTGACGGTGGCAATAGCGTTACCTGTAAGTGGAGAATTAGACGATTGTGATCTATGAAAATTTGAATTACTTTAGGTGATATACGCACCAGCATAGATTGGTCTAACAAAGGTATCAGCTCCTTCAATACCAGTGATATCAGAGATAGCAGCAACATCAAGCAGAGCAGCAACGCGAGGTAAGACATTCTTGCCAAAGGCGGTATGTCCAGCGAAAACGTGGGAAAACCCGAGCTTCTTTTGTGCCTCTACCAAAAGAGGGGCCAAAGTCTCGGGAAGGTTATGTGAATAGGCATCGTTCTTTGCAACCAAGACCTTGGTAATACCATTATACTTTGCAATCTCTTTTGCAACTGTCTCAGGGGCACCGCCGGCAACAATAGCTGTGATATCTCCACCGAGTGCCTGAGCAGCAGTCAAAGCGTTCAGGGTTGAGCCATCGACAGCACCGTTTCTATGCTCAACAACCAAAAGAGAGCTATTTCCTGAAGCGCTAGCATAGAATCGCTGGAAAATGGGGCGAGTCTGATGAGGTTGTGAAATTGGTTTGAATGTAGCATGAATTGGAACCATAATGTCAGATCGGGATGCAAGATATGTTAGCAAGCTATATCTCCTTTACAATATACAAAGCATTTTCTCACCTGAGCAGCAGTAGCTCTGGACAAGATATTAGGGCGAAGAGCGGCGAGCATGGTGAGAAGTTGTGGAGAAAGCGGAGAGCAACGCCAGGTCGTTTGGCTATAGAACCCCGGACAAGACGTCACAAACACTCCTTCAAGTCTGACTGATTTTCACGTGAGTTACGGTGGTTTGTCTTCTGTTGCTAACAATGAGATCGTTTTCTGATTCAGGGTATGATAGCTATTCACAACTCGTAGCCATTATATAGCACTACACATGGAAAAGAAAAATACATGTAAAAAATTTATCATCTTATACCTTCCACCTTGCAATCTGGTTTACACTATGTTGAAAATATCAATGAAAATTTTGTCTAACCTGAGTGAGCTTCCTGTCAGTTCCCCTCCCATATTAAACTTTCAGTGTGGCTTTCCAGGCCACCTACCTACCAGCTGGGTATTAGCTTATTTCCATACTAAAGCACTCATAAACCACCCTATAACAACTGCGTATGAAAATGAGAAAATATATATTACAAGGAGGACGTCGTCTGATTAGCTTTCAGAACAAACCAAAAAATAATATAGTCACTCTTTAATGCTTCGATAGTGGAAGATCTAGAAAGTACAGCACGCGGTTGCCAATGACAGGTGTGCAGTAGAGGGATGTCGACATCTCGTACATGACAACGATACTCAATCCCATGGGACTATGAACGAATTCAAGGTCTTTATTCAATGTATTTTGTTTGCAATTGATACAAGCGGGAAGAGGAGGAATACTATATAAAAACAAAGGAACGCTTTTTTTCAAATGATTACAGGTAAACTATGAGGTATTATTGTGGAAAGAGTCGTCTAATTCTGGGTGATCATATCCAAATCGATATCATAACTTATATTACAGCCACAAGTATGTTTAGCATTGGGATTAGCTACCACTTGGAAGGTGCTGCCAATGAGTTCTTCAACGAAGTCAACTGTTGAACCTCGCAGGAACTGAAGACTGACTTCATCAATGACAACGCGGGCGCCATCCTTTTCAAATACAATATCATCCTCTTCAGCTTTCGAAGTCAAGTCCAGCTTGTTTTGATAGCCGTGGCAACCTCCGGAATCCACCATAACTCGAAGCATTTGTTCGGGATCCTTGTCGCGATCTGACATAAACTTCAATTGCTAGCAGCGATTTGCTGAATTAGAGGTCGACGTTTCGTCATGCCAAAACAACATATGAGCACTATGCTTACCTGGATAGCTCTATCTGAAATGACAAGGCCATTCTTTTGCTCGGCAGGACGCACCTGGCTGCGAATGACAGAGGAAACTGAGAAGCTTCTAAACAGCGGGGCATGTTGCACATTGGCACGCAGAAGCGAAGGCGTGGGCGGTCGAAGTACATTAGTAGACCATGTATGTAAATATTGACGCTTAGCGACGCTTGTCAGTGTTGTTCGAAGCATTGCTGGTTGAAATGGGCCGTTTCTTACAAAGCAAAGCTTGTCCATGTTTGAATTTTTTAATTATTGTGATTGGTGGCCGCTTCGGGTGATGGTGTCTGGGAAATAAAAAATACCTATAATTTTTTCACCGAAACAGGGTCAGTTTATTGCCGACTTGCTTTTCAGCGTCGTGTTTTGGTCAAACGCACACTCATCCCTGACCGCATGCTTCACTACTCCCTCATTTTCATGGAGACATTTGACTTTATACGTTTTCCTTTATGCCGTTAGTACACAGAGTAGATTTACAATAGCTTCCAAAAATCCAATTCGGCACAACCGTGCAACAAACTACAGTACATTTCCATAATGCTTTGCACAGATGGTAAAAAATAAAAAAATCCAAAACAGAAACCAAAAGAAAAGAAAAGAAGCGTGCGATATTAAAAGGAATTCAAAAAATGATAATAAAAAAAAAAGAGTATTGTTTGGATGGGGGGGGGGAGCGTAGAACGGTTGATATATGAAGAAGGGAAAAATAAGTACAAACAAATGTCGAGGAGTCGTGGGTAAAAATATAGAAGGAATACAGTGAATTGATCAATCATGGCTGGCCAATTCCACATTATCACCAAGGACAGTGTATTGTAGATGATCAGGGATACGTTTCCATTGACGATACCAAGGTTCATAGTCAAAAGAATCATCCAGTAATCGCTTTCGTTTGCGCGTAAGCCTACTACCATTAGACTGAGAAGATTCAGTTAGATGCTGGCGTGCTTTCCAACCGAGCGGATCTAGCTCTAATATCTTACGGGCTTGATCGCCAGCTAATTCAACCAACGATCGAACACCACGGCTCATGAACTCGTAAACCAGTACTCTCTTTTTCGTAGCGACATAGAGGTATTGACCGCATCCAGACCAACATAGTCCATTGATTTTAGCTAGTATCCGAAGCTTGGTATTTTGCTCTCCTCGAAATGAAACCATGGTGATTTCCTGGCGCGGGATAATGGTTGTACTTCGTTCTAAAGCGGATTTGGTACTGTGGCGGTTGGATTCTATACTTGATAAGAAATTGTCATCACTTCCTATACTTTCTTGACGCTGGTTCACACGTAGGGTTTGGTTGAGATCTACAGTGTGAAAATAGCCATATCGATTTGAAAACGCCAAAATACTTCTTACAGTAGGATGGAAAGCAATGGCATACGTGAAGCCTGCAGCATCTATTGAAAGTAATATTACTTTTGATTCCACTGACCAGACCAAGACACAATAGTGGGAATCAGAAGTATGGGCAAATAGAGTGGAATCATTGCTCCAAGCAACATGTTGTGATGAATAATGAAAAGTCGTAGTGGTATCGTGCATTGTAGATGATCTGGCTGAATACTGAGTCAGCAGGTTTGGTGGAATTGTCAAAACTTGGGTAGGACCAAAGGATATATCGGAAGATTCTTCGCTAGCTTCATCGTTTCGAATAACATCGCGTAAGAATAGGTAAGAGTCGTCACCTACGAACACCATATGGTTACCGTCAGGACTGACACGAGCATCGTTGATGGGTAACTGTTGAAAATCTCTTAGGTGACTATGAAACGACAAACTTTGGTTCGCGCTCCTGGTGCATCGTCTTGAAAAATTTCGTGCCATTTTCGCGCATTCATGGTGAGGTGGTAAGTTGTAAACAAGGACGCCAGCTTCGTTCATACACGCGACCAGCAGATGCTTGTAAGACCCATTATCAGTTCGCCAGCGAACTATTTGTACAGCATTAGTCATCAACATGACGTTATTCTTTCTTTTGAACTTGGTGCCCCAAATCTTGACAGGGTTGACGGGATCTACATTACAGTAGACTAAAAGTTCGCCTTCTAGTCCGCCCACAGCCATATAGCCATAATTATGATCCAAACATAATGGCTCAAAGCCTAAGGATACATATGCATCGTCCCTGGAAGGAGGTACGAACTGAGATCGTTTGAGATGTTTGGTATAGGGCTTACAGCGGTCTAAAATCGATGATGTCGTAGGGGCTTCTGTCTGTCGATCGTGTGATGTTTTCTCAGTGGTTGGGAGTGTAATGGAAGCATGGGTTCGTAGAAAGATGGAACCTGGCTTGTCGTCCGCCTGAGGCGCAGCACCATAGCTTTCGGTATCCTTATTCCGAATTCTCGGTTGATACTGGCTGCTGCTGGAATCGTTGTGCGGAGAGGAACGACCCACCCCCGATGGACCTGGTTGTGTCCGTATGGTGGGTTCCCCACATTTGACAATACGGTCTTTGTAAAACGCCACCAAGTACTCTGAGACGGCCATATTCGATTTCACGGCACACAAGGTATTGGCAGACTGGTCATGGTTTGTGGTGGAACATGAATTGGGTAGCTGCATAGGCCAACCTCGGTCTCTACGCCAAAAAGAGTTTCCATGCCACGGCGAATCAAGCTCCCGTTGTCGGAGATAGTGGTTCCGTTGCTTCACAAACAACGATAGTCGCATATCGTTGGATTCCCATGTATAATCGTTGGTGCTATAGATATCTTCATCCCACATATCAAAATATGTGCTGCAGTCTAGAAGCTTTGTTTCTGAGTCTGTATTTGAGATGTCGGAAGCAACCGATTCACCATCGTCGTCCGAATCGGCGTATTTCGGCTGGCGAGGGCCAATGTACTCGTAGTCTAGAGAATAGTTGGAGTCTTCATCGCTATCATTCGGATTTGATGCAAACAAGCCTAGTTCTGCAATATCAAAGATCAGATCGTCGTCTTCGGTTTGCTGGTTTCTATCTGGTGGACCCTCGCTGAGTATAGCTGACTGCTCAAAGGATTCAAGATCGGCAGCGGCAGACTGTTTCGGTAGATCCTGCATACCTTTGTTGAAGAGTGAGAGGTAAGGCGGCGCTGGTAGAGAATTTTGCGTGGTTTAAGAAGAAGAAGAAAAAGGCGAGGGGGGCAAGAAGAAAAAAATAGAAATTAAAGAAAGGCAGTGGAAAATCTCATTATCGTCGACACTTGGAAGCAGAGAATTTGAGATGAACCCATTCAAACAGGTTCCATATCAAGGCTAGCCCTAACCCTGCCGGATGGGATTTCTCCTTACCAAGATCATTCTGAGATCTGGCCATCCTAACTTCGCGTATCCTAATCCCCGCTCACCTGTGCAATGGCCCATTTGCTCTTTGTCGTATCCCGGATGATACAAGCAAAAAGCGAGCTTTTACGAAGGAGCTCGAAGCATATGTACTCTCATCCTCAGACGCATATTCATGTGGTTGGCGTTTTTGGGCAAAAATCTTCTGAAAAGGATGCATGTATGGTTTATTCTGCATTGGTACTACGCTTTACTGTACCTCGCTTTCGACCTTATGGTCTTTATACATAATTGAGAAACTCCGTTCCAAGAGATATAAATTTTTACTCTATCCCTGATTTATGCATTAATCACCTTTGGTCGAGTATTTGCGAATGCAAGTAGGGTTCCCAATAGGTAATCTGTTACATTGAAAAGATCGCCATGTAAACAAAATACGTATATTGGATTGGAAAAAAAAAAATGTGATCAAGAAAGTTAAAAACCCGCGCGTTATGGGTATTGTGATCTTGGAAGCCAAAAAAGAATACGGGGGAGAGAGTGGAAAAACGTAAAAAAATAAAGTATGGGACTGAATTTCTCCAGTATTAGAAAAGATAGACCGATTGCGTCAGTGGTAACTTATTTACCGGCTCACATGTAGCCAATACACCATCACAGGTCACATCGTAAGTTTCAGGGTCAACAGATATAGCAGGCAACGTATCGTTGAGCTTCATGTCCTTCTTACTAATTCCGCGACAGTTCTTGACTGCTTCAATCTTCTTTCTCAGTCGATATTGGTCAACTCGGCCGGTATCGATAGCAGACTGGGAAACAAACACCATGCATGACTTGTTTAATGCGGATGCATACGAGCCAAACATCGGTCTACCAATAACAGGTTGTGTGG
Organism: Umbelopsis vinacea; assembly: GCA_016758895.1. NCBI lineage: Eukaryota > Fungi > Mucoromycota > Umbelopsidomycetes > Umbelopsidales > Umbelopsidaceae > Umbelopsis > Umbelopsis vinacea. The sequence continues at coordinate 763,230 of JAEPRA010000008.1, read as the reverse complement.
TGGGTATAGAGCCATTGGCATCACCTAAAGAAAAAGAGCGCATGTGAGATTTAACCAATTCTCATTTTAACATATGGAGGAAGTAAAACTTTACCCATATCACCCCACGTTATAATTCCGCCTTTAAGCACAAGACTGGGCTTGGTTCCAAAGAAAGCAGGGTCAAACGCTACCAAATCTGCTACCTTGCCAACCTCAATCGATCCCACCAAATGACTGACGCCATGTGAAATAGCGCTACGAGAGAAGAAGCATGTAAGCATGAATATTTTGTGATAGCTCCATCCACAATCACATGATGAACGATGTGTAAAGTGAATCTCCACTTACGGGTTAATGGTGTATTTGGCAATATATCGCTTGATGCGGAAGTTATCGCCTTCATCTTCTTTATCTTCTGCAAGTTTGCCACGCTGCATCTTCATCTTGTGGGCTGTTTTCCAGGTTCTCAGAACAACTTCGCCGACACGGCCCATGGCCTGTGAATCGGAGCTAATCATACTAATGGCACCAATATCAAGCATAATGTCTTCGGCAGCAATGGTCTCCGCACGAATTCTGCTTTCAGCAAAAGCAATGTCTTCAGGTATGGTCTTGGACAAATGATGGCACACCATCAACATGTCGATATGTTCATCAAGTGTATTTGTAGTAAATGGTCTTGTTGGGTTGGTAGATGAAGGTAGGACATTCTCTTCACCACAGACAACCATCACTATAGGGAACACAAATGTTATTACGGTGTACAAATATAAATAATAGAAATTGTATGCCCCAGAAGGAAAAAAAACCCCCCAACTACACAAGCACAAGCACCAACATGATATGAACACTTACAGTCAGGACTATGGCCACCGCCTGCTCCTTCGGAATGGTAAGTATGGATAGTTCTGCCTTTGAATGCGCCAATGGTGGACTCAACAAATCCAGATTCATTCAAAGTATCAGTGTGAATGGTGGCCTAATGTTTCTTGTTAGTCAGTTACCGTAAAGCTCAATTTGCAATAACGAATTGTGCTGATACGTTACCTGTACATCCATTTCATCGCAAACCGTCAAGCAGGTGTCAATTGCAGCAGGTGTGGTACCCCAATCTTCATGAAGCTTAAGACCGATGCAACCGGATCTGATTTGTTCACGAAGTTCATTGGGTGATGAAACGTTGCCTTTTCCAGTGAAGCCAAAGTTAAGTGGAATATCATCTGTGGCTTGCAACATCATTTCTACATGGTAGGCACCAGGTGTACAGGTCGTAGCGTTGGTGCCGGTATTAGGACCAGTACCACCGCCAATCAAAGTGGTGATACCACTTGAAAGGGCCTAAAGAAGTTTAAGATTGTGATAGATAAGAGATCAGCAAGACGTTTTCATTGATTTATCAGAGTCAACATCACCATACCTCGTAACATAATTGGGGACAGATATAATGAATATGAGTATCGATGGCACCAGCGGTGAATATCTTGCCCTCACCAGCCAGCACTTCGGTATTGGCACCTATGATCATATTGTCCATGACACCCTCCATAACGTCGGGGTTTCCAGCTTTACCAATACCGACGATTATACCCCTCTGAATACCAATATCGGCCTTGTATATACCAGTATAATCTATAATCAGGGCGTTGGTAATAACCAAATCGAGAGAATCCGCGTCGGAAACACCAGTCTTTTGACCCATTCCTTCTCGGAGAACTTTGCCTCCACCAAATTTGCATTCATCGCCATAAACAGTGAAATCCTTTTCGACACGAGCCCACAAATTGGTGTTGGCTAGACGAACAAGATCTCCAGTGGTAGGTCCGAAGTGATCAGCATAGAATCGTCGGTCTATGGTGCAAGGTTTGGGAACAGCAAGAGGGGTTACCAGTTCTTGGTGAGAGAATCCATGAGCAGTCAATTTTTCCAGAATAGATGGGATCTTTGATAGATCTAGTTTACCGGTAGCCAAGTTGTTACCACCAGAAATGACTTGATTTCCAGCAATATCCACAAGCTGGACTGTCTTAGTATCACCTGGTTCAAAACGAACCGCGGAACCAGCAACAATGTCAAGGCGTTTTCCGTAAGCCCTAAGACGGTCAAACAACAAGGCAGGATTGGTTTCGATGAAGTGATAATGCGAACCAATCTGAATAGGGCGATCTCCGGTGTTGGTAACAGTCAAGGCAATGCGTTCTCTTCCAGCATTGAGCTCCAATTTACCAGGTTTAACAATGATCGCACCAGGGGCTTCTTCGGGCTTTGCAGCTTCAGCTGGCAGATCAAACTTGGAGTTGTCAGGAATGGGGTAAAAGCTGCCGTACAAAGCAATTTCCAAGTTTCCGTCATCTGAACTGATAGGTTCGTGGACAGTACACAGATAGGTACCATCGGGACAAGTTCCTTCTACCTGAACTTCCAATAGAGTTTCTATGACATCGGGTAGAACGTGACGGCGACCAAGCATCTGCTTGCCGAGGTCCATAAGTTGGGCAATAGAATGCGTGCCATCGCGCATAAGCTCTAATATTTGAGAAGCAATCAATGCGGTTGCCTCAGTATGATTGAGCTTGACACCACGGGCCAGCCGTTTTTGAGCCAACGATCCAACTTTTTTTTTGTTACGTAAAAAAAAGAAAAAAAAGAACGACGATTAGCCTCATGTGAAACATTCAAACATCATTAAGCGCGATCCGGAGCATGCCAGTACAAACGGGATAGTTACCTTGATGGAGTAGAAGCTTGTCTAGTTCGCGAGGTACCAAGCGCATTCTGGACAAGTGGGCGGAAGAGAGATAAGCGGGAGGTCAGTCAGGAACACAAAGATACTGAAAACACACCCAGGAATCGAAATTTATCGGACGTTCCGCAAAAAACGCCGTCAGGGTATAAACATGTCCTCCAACAACACATGCCGATTTGAAGACCAAGGTGCTTACTCTGCCGTAGAGCCTGCACACGAGCACTCCCACGAGCATTCCCATGGTCACTCTCATGACCACTCTGTCAACGAGCACGGTCATACTCATGAGCAGATGGATCATCCTGGCGTGTACGATGAGCGCGAGTCGACCGTCTATGATCAACGCGACTGGTCCGAGCGAGCTTTCACAGTTGGCATCGGTGGGTAAGTTATTTGTTGTTTTGACATTCCTGTGTATGCATGGAAGCTTAAAAAAATCATTACAGCCCTGTCGGCTCAGGCAAGACTGCATTGATGTTGGCGTTGTGTCAGAGACTTCGTGAGCAATATTCCATTGCTGCTGTCACCAACGATATCTTCACCAAGGAAGACACCGAGTTTTTGGTTCGTAACAAGGCTCTCCCCGAGGAGCGTATTGCTGCCATCGAAACCGGTGGTTGTCCTCACGCTGTAAGTAACAGCCTTTTCTTCTCACTCGTATTTGTGCCTCGCATCTGCTTTTTTGACAAACTTGAAATACCCCTTGTTTTCGGGCTTCCCTTTTGCACTCCAATAGGCTATTCGGTAAGTTCTCTTTTCAAATTGCCAAGGTGTATACATACAAATGTACTGAACCCTCGTAACTTAGTGAGGATGTTTCTGCAAACTTGAACGCCTTGGAGGTATTGCACGCCAAATTCAATACTCAGCTTCTCCTGATTGAATCTGGTGGCGATAATTTGGCTGCTAACTACAGGCAAGTACATGCTCCCGTACATTAGTTCAAATGACACCTACTGTATATCTAACACTGTCTTTACTGAAATCTTTAGCCGAGAGCTTGGTATGTAAACTGCTTGCGTATGGTTTCGTATGGGTTTATGTGATGAACAACGTACTCATTTCTCGTATTGGTATAGCCGACTTCATCATCTATGTTATCGATGTTGCTGGAGGCGATAAGGTTCCTCGCAAGGGTGGTAAGAGTTATTTAATGCGACCGCGTCACATTGCGTTGAATTTGTACTAAGGCATTGCAATGGTAGGACCTGGAATTACCCAGAGTGATCTCTTGATCATCAACAAGACTGACCTTGCCCACATTGTTGGCGCTGACCTTGATGTCATGGACAGAGACGCCAAGAAGATGAGGTGAGATTTTAAAGAAACAGCGTTAAACTCTTGAACATGGACTGATAGGTAACTTTTTGCAGAGGAACTGGCCCAACTGTGTTCGCTCAGGTCAAGAATGGTGTTGGCCTTGACGAGATTATTAGTTTGATCCTCGGCGAATGGCGTGCAAGTGGAGCTAGTAATGCTTAAATGTACAAAACCATAACCCCCTCATAAGCAGCAATAAAAAAAAATCTGCTTGTAAATCACCAACACCTTTATTGAAGTGGATGACATGATTTGATTTGATTTGATACAGCATTTGACATATTGTGTACTACATAAGAAACTGCTGATAGTCCATACCCCAGAATGACGACCCAGTGTATGAAGTAGCACAACGGATAATAGGGAATTGGTGTTCAATAGCTTGTTACCGACCATAGATCAACCAATCTACTAAGCTTGTTCCTGAAGGGCATACCTGTTCTTGCGTATACCGTAGGCTGTGAGCCACCATACTGCCAAATAACTTGGAACGGGCACACTTGGTGTTTTGACAGATGCATGGAAGGAGAGCAGGCAGGCCCGTTGTTATTTTTTGATCTACATCCTGCAGCTTGGCAGTCTAGCACCTGATGGCAGTATACATGCCCTTGATGCCAATGATAATGTATGTCATATGCTATGCTAGGAGACAGTATGAATGCATCGAATTGGTACGTGGATGCGTTCCTATAAATACACAGCGATCGGACCTTTTCACTTGGAGAACAAATGATGAATATGAGCATAGTTTTGTTCAAATTCACATACCAAATGTGCTTGCTCTTTTGTATACTACCAAGCTGTCATAAAGGGGTAGACCGAGGGATATATTATGTACTTTGCGACCTCCTTTACCGATGTACGGCGTAACTTCTCAGCAATCTCTGAAGAACATGTTTCTTCGACGTTCGGTAGCTCCGCTAACCGAGTATCCATTGTTGGTGGCTGTCCATCTTATTTGCGTAAATATCCCCTATTTCTGGACACATGTGAACTATCACATTATCTGTCGGCACTGCGGCCAACCTTATAATCTGTTCACCAACAGCCATAGCCATGCGTGTCCTGAATCGCACCTATGCGTTTTTTACGAAAACTTCCGCTCTAATTACCGGTTCGCTCCGAAGTGTAACATCTTAACGTAGACCATGGGAATAACATGAAACAAAATTGTGAAATTGCTTAACTAAAGAATATTGCTTCTTCCAGATGGGGATTGCAGGTGTAAGGGATCATGTTGAAAGTTTCTCTGTCTGTCTCAACAAAGTTAAGAACAACCTGAGTCACTATAGATCAACATTGGACATATTGATTGTTTTCTTGAACTTTCAATATACTCTGCCGCCCAAAGATTTTCTTTTGCCCAAATTCAAATAAAAAGTGTGGGATGACAGGTAGGTCATGATTGGCTAAGAAGAAAGTTACTACATTTTGATTTGCTGTAGGACTGCACGACAATGAATGTCAGCAATGGTCTGAGGCATTTAAAAAAGGGAATCAAAAGAGCGAAGTTGTGGACAACGGCTAAAAGGATAACTTCTTTAAACGGTGTTACAAACGAGTACTTATGTTTCAAACTTGGTGATTAACAATGTTGAAAAAATGCCCCCCCCCACACCGGGTGAACTTTTTTCAATTGCTTATTACTTTATTTTTCCATATGTGGTAGCAATCAGTTTCTAGCAAGAGGGCGGACAGTTGTGAAGCCCTATAATCTGTCAAATGGTGTATGCTAGTGATATGTCATTGAGACAAAGTACTTTAACAATGATCCCAGGTAATTACATGTCACAAGCGTAACAGAAGGCTGACATTAAGGTTTTTTTATGCAAGTTTTTCAGTTAGACGTGTGAGTAAGCTGCGTACGGCAAGCTAACCAGTATACCCCACATTCTGTAGAATAGTCAATCAAAAGCCATCTACGAATACGCCTAGAATCAATTGTTTCGAGCCAAAATATACCGGGTCTGAAGAGTTTCCTATGCTGATATCGTCGGTCATTGCCGCGCCGATCATGAAATTGGAAAAAAAAGAAACGAAAAATAAAATAAATTCAGATTGAGCTCTAACTCTACTAAAAGCAAAAACTTTAATGTAAATGTAGCCATACTGAATTAGGTAATTGGTTGCAGTCGCCTACTCCTAGGCAAAGGTATAAAAGTTCTCAGGCCAAAACAAATCTTCCTTTGTTTGCCCTTTATCCTTTCGTTTCCAGGAGAAGCGTCACTACCCCAAGTAAAATGGCCACTGACGATATAAAGGATACCGTTGAATATTCTGAGGATGTTAAAGTCGACGAAAAGCAAAATATTTCTCAACATGAAGGCATTCCGCGTCCAGAAGACTTGAAACAAGATATGGCTTTGCAAACTGGTGAAGCTGACCATGAACTAAGGGAGCGTGAGAGGAAATTACTCTGGAAAATCGATCTTCGGTAGGGCGTTGATTTACATGATAAAGTAGTATGAATGCCTATCTAACTCGAAAAACACCAGTTTGCTACCTACTCTTTCGGTCATGTATTTATTGGCTTCTTTGGATCGCGTATGTTGCTACAAATATCTTCTTGTGGTATAGATACCACCATGACACCCCTTTTAATTCTAATCTTCCATAGGGTAATATCGGAAACGCACGTCTCGGTGGTTTGGAAGCTGATCTTCATTTAGAAGGCAATGATTTCTACAATGCTCTGAGGTAAAGTGACTAAATCAATCATAACGGAGCCTTAACTTTTCTTGGTAGATGTTAACCTTTCACTTCCCCCTTTTCTCCAATCAGTATCTTCTATGCTGGTTAGTAAGCGCTTCGGAAAACGACTTGAATGAATAGAAAAATGCTCAACAATTGTTACCTTTACAGGATATGTCTTGTGCCAAATTCCATCCAACTTGATGGTCAAAACGTAAGAATTAGGCTAGATATCGAGGATCTTAGACGAGGATCATTCTATCCGCCGATCATCTTCTTTAGAAGTCCGTTTTTCTGATCTTTCAAACTTTTCATGCTACAGAATGCGTCCTTCTCGATGGATTGGGATCACCATGACACTTTGGGTAAGTAAAAGGCAGATAGCCAGTAGGCTATGGCATTGATGAATCTGTATGTTAATCAAGTTACATCGTTGCTTTAATGCAGGGTGTTTGCTCTACATGGTCGGTATTAATGCCAATATGCTTGCTATATAGGCAGGTATAGGTATAGGTATACTGACTCCCCGATTGCCTCTACAGTATGGCCGCTACTAAAAACGCCTCTGGACTCTTTGCCGCTCGGTTTTTCCTCGGCTGCTTTGAAACTGGTATTGGCCCCAGTGCTGTAAGCTATAACGCATTGAATAGAAAAAGAAAGCATGACCGATACTGATCATGCCTCATCATACAGCCTCTTATTCTATCATTCTGGTATAGAAGAGAAGAAATGAGTAGCAGAGTGAGTTCTTTTTTCTTCTCTATACGTCCTAATACCATTACATTCGTCATTCTTATGCCAATTCTGCCCGTAGCTTGCCGTCTTTTTAGGTTCTTCCACGGTTGCAGGAGCATTCGGTGGTGCATTAGCATATGCTGTTCTAGGCCATTTGCAAGGAGCTCAAGGTCTTTCTGCTTGGAGATGGCTTTTCATTATTGAAGGCTTACCCACCATTTGCCTTGGTCTTCTTGCTTTTGTCATATTGCCTGATTAGTATGTGACACCCTGATGATAACGAAACGACTCTTGTATATGCTAATCTAACCATTATCGTTAAATCACAGCCCTGCATCTGCCGGAAAGCGATGGCTTAGCCCTGAAGAAAAGGAATTGGCCATTCAACGCGGCGCTTCAGCATTCAATACTGACACTTCGAACTTCGACCTTCGTCAAGTTAAGGCTGCTCTTCTTGACTATAAGAACTGGTTGACTGCCCTGGTCTATACTGGTCTGAATGCTCCATTGGCTTCGTTCACCTCTTTCCTTCCCACTATTGTCAAGACCCTTGGTTTCACTAATTTGCAAGCTCAGCTTTTGACCATTCCTCCTTACATTGCCGCCTGTTTTTATCTAGGCATCATGTGCTATCTTTCCGACAAGTTGAAACAGAGAGCTCTCTTCATTATTATTGTCAGTATGACTGGTACCCTCGGATATATGTTCCTTCTCATTGGTAACAATGTTGCTCTTCAATACTTGGGTGCTTGTTTCGCTGCTATGGGTCTTTATCCTCTTATTCCATTGGTAAGTTCCTTATTCATACCATGCCAATTTCTCTTTTCGGCAACTGATCGGACTCTTTCTAGACGCTGAGCTGGATCTCAAATAATCAACTCGGTCACTCTAAGAGAGCCGTTGCTTTGGCCATGGCTAATACCATGTCTCAAACACTGAGTGTGCTTGGTACTCAAATTTACAAGACCCAAGATGCTCCCGCATACAGACCTGGTCACGCAATCTGCTTAGCCTTCACTTGCCTTACTTGGGGTACCGCTTTGGTTCTTCGATATTTCTTGAAGAAGGAGAATGCGTCCAAGGACAAACAATATGGCGTTCCTGGCGAAATCGACGAAAAGCACTTTGTAGGCGCTGAGGATATGTATGATAAGCACCCAGGATTCCGTTATATTTTATAATTTCAATTTGTTTTATTTTATTTGATCAAACAAACCCCCATACTTTTAGCAGCTTGTTTTAGCAGCTTGTATTGTAATAGTGTAAGGTTGAGTAATTAATGTTATGAATCACCTGTAATCAAAAATCTTCAAATAGTATTTACGGACGTCCGTTAAACGGTTGTGTGAAATTGAATGGGTTTTATGCGTTCTGACATCATTACGATGTGTTGTATGGAAAGGAAATGTTATACTGTAACCATTTTATAATAGTGATGGTGTAGCGTGGAGCGCCAACGCTAGGAAGGTGAAGAACGTTGTTGCCTTTCATAAAGGCACCGGCTCGTTTCTGGTGTTGAAGCACTTTCATGCCGTCCTATGCCGTCGTCGTATGACGATGCAGGGTTTTCAGTTTTCCCGGCTGTGAGAAATCCTTTGAAAAATAGGTCTTTACCGAAAGCTACTAAACGTTACTTGCTACCTTGTTGGTGGGATAACTTTACGCCATGAATGCAACCGGTGGTTCGGGTAAAAGAAAGACCCCAGCCAATCGACGAATTTCGTTCAAAAGCGGTCGGTTCAAACATTCTTGTTTTCCATCATATCCATCGCTGCTATTGAGTAACTCCGATGACAAATCAAGCGACGCGCGTACGCTCTTACCTTCGATATGACTGCGGTATATTTTGAAATCTTAAATGCTCGCTTGCTTGTGCGACCGATATCGGTAGGAAATACTACAGCTTTGATCTGACAGCCCGAACGCCCAAGGCAACACCACACAAAAAAAAAAAAAATTACGTCGATACTTTTGCTTTATATAAGACCCCTTTTTTAATTTTGGGGAAATTTCAAGACTGCTTAATTCTTTTTCGTTCATTGAATTGACTCTATCGACTATGGCTGCCACTGCTCTCCCCAAAATGCAATATACTAACCTTGGTAACACTGGATGTCGTGTTTCCCGAATTTGCCTTGGATGCATGTCCTTCGGCGACAAGAAATGGGCCCCATACGTCGTTGACGAGAAGGAATCATTGCCTTTGATCAAGAAAGCATACGACGCCGGAATCAACTTTTTTGACACAGGTAAAGATTAGTCAATATATGTTTCATTGTCTTGTTGTATTTGGTAACACGCGATGTGGCTCGGCAGCAAACGTATACTCGCATGGTGTCAGCGAAGAGATTCTAGGCAAGGCTATCAAGACATACAACTTACCTCGAGGCAAGATCGTGGTTGCCACCAAGGTTTTCTTCCTCTGCGCTGAAGGCAATCCTGAAATCCCAGCGTTTGGAAAGGGACAGGACTGGATTGAGCAAGAAGCTGGATATGTTAATGGCAATGGTTTGTCTCGCAAGCATATCTTCGATTCCGTTGAAGCCAGTTTGCGCCGACTAAACCTCGATTATATCGACCTTCTTCAGATTCACCGGTATGTGCCGTGAATTTATGCAAGAGCTGTCGAGATATCATGCTCATTTATGTTGTAGATTTGATCCCAAAACCCCCGTTGAAGAGACTATGGAAGCTCTTAATGACCTTGTCCGTATGGGTAAAGTCCGCTACATTGGTGGAAGCTCCATGTGGGCATGGCAATTCGCTAAGATGAATGCCGTTGCCGAAAAGAACGGCTGGGCCAAGTTTGTCACCATGCAAAACCACTACAATTTGCTGTAAGTACCATGCTTTTCCGTGAATACCTTAATATCGAGCTCCTATTGACATATTTGTAATTTCCAGTCACCGCGAAGAAGAGCGTGAGATGCATCCTTACTGCTCGGACGCAAAGTATGTACCAGTACATTCATCCACCAGATGTTAGGACTGTCATTGATTAACATTGTTCTCTTTGTAATAGGATCAAGACTCTTCCTTGGTCACCCCTTGCTGGTGGAATGCTTGCCGGAAAGAACAGAGACACTGAGCGCTCCAAGATGCGCCCTGATTATAATGAACAGGAAAACGGTATCACCGATCGTGTGGTCGAATTAGCAGAAAAAAAAGGCGTTCCCGCTGCTCAACTGGCTTTGGCTTGGGTTCTTTCTAAAGATGTTGTGGCCAGCCCTATCATCGGCTGCAGAAAGGAGAGCCATCTCGAAGATGCCATCAAAGCTCTTGATATTAAAATCACCGAAGAGGAAGCCAAGAACTTGGAAGAACTGTACCAACCCCGTACCCCAGTTGGTCATACTTAAGCGTGCTAGTCACAATAAAATCTGTCCTTTCGAAATAAATTGAAAAATTGCGAATATCGTCAAAGAAAAATCGTGCGTCCAATGATTTGTACTCAGCTTTCTACATGTGCTTCGCTCTCTGCATGGCCCACAAGGATTCCAAGAAGGAAATAGTACAAAAAAACTGGTCACTGAAAGTAATCATATACATCGTTGCTCTTTTATTGTTAGGCTACTATTGTATCAATATTCCAACGAAACATGCCTTTTGAATATGCGACGATGAGCTCATGTTAATTTATGAGTGACCTTGTGGGACGCGAGGAACGTAAGGTTCCTCAAGGTGCTTGATTTCGTCGTCGTCAAGCTTGACAGATAGTGCTTGAATGCCGTCGATAAGATGGCTTTCCTTTCCAGCACCAATGATGGGAGAGCTGACAACACTCTTGGACAATACCCAAGCGAGGGCAACCTGTGCCGCTGGTACATTCTTCTTCTTTGCGAGTTCAGCCACACGATCGGTGATTTCATTCTCTGCGTCGGTGTAGGGTAGTGTCATTTTCTCTCTGGAAGTTGCGCGGTTCTTTCCTGCCAACTTTCCTCCAGCCAATGGTGACCATGGTAGGGTAGTGATCCTAAAATTGATGTCAATCACGTTAATATACACATATCTCGGGTGATGCATGTCAGGCTTCAGAGATGATCTTTACTTTTCATCCACACAGTAAGGGTGCATTTCACGCTCTTCTTCGCGATGGCTAATAGGTAGTTATACGGTTAATAAATTTTCCTGCTAAACAACTTCTGTAAACCTGGTTCATGTAAACTTACTGAAGGTTGTAATGGTTTTGCATGGTAACGAACTTGGCCCAGCCGTTCTTTTCGGCAACGGCGTTCATCTTGGCAAATTGCCATGCCCACATGGAGCTTCCACCAATGTATCGAACCTTACCCAATCTTACGAGGTCGTTCAAAGCTCCCATAGTTTCTTCAATAGGAGTGTAGGGATCGAAACTGGATAGATCAAGTGGCTATGTTAGATTATAATGACGATATGTTCCTCTACAGGTACTGATCTTACCGGTGAATCTGGAGCAGATCAATGTAGTCCAAATCCAATCTTTTCAGACTGGCGTCGACAGAATCAAAGATATGCTTGCGGGATAGACCGCCATAGTTGACATATCCATCTCCTTCGATCACTTCCTTCGCCTTTCCGAATGCTCGGTATGATATATCTTCCGGAGTCGTGGTGCTACATACCTTGGTAGCAACAACGATTTTACCTCTTGGAAAGTTGTATTTCTTGATGGCCTTTCCCAAAATGGTTTCGCTAACGCCATTTGAATAAACGTTGGCTAGTAGATCAGGGTTAGTGGATATGACGGATGACAGCGGTAAATCCGAGAGGTAGTTTCAACCTACCGGTATCGAAAAAGTTGATGCCAGCATCGTAAGCCTTCTTAATGAGAGGAAGTGATTCCTCTTCCTCAACAACCCAGTCTACCCATTTTTTGTCGCCATATGACATACAACCGAGGCAGATTCTGGACACTCTGCACCCGGTGTTTCCGAGGTTGACGTATTGCATTTTTGGCAGTGAAGTTGACATGTTGATCTTAGGTGGGGTTGAAGGAAAGAACGCGGCCGTCCTTTTTATATTGGAGAAAGTTTGCCCTGATTGGTAATCGTGGATAAAACTTGAGCTGACGCGTCGTGCTGTTTCAATTTTCCCGAGGGACCTTGGGCGCATCAATGTGACTTCTCTCTTCAAGCGACTGGTCGCACATTCGGTTGATCAATGAACCGATGGGCGGAGATTTCACGTCACATTTGAAAGGTCCAGTGCAAATCTTCTGCGGCAGTTATCCTTCGTGACGGTACAGCTACGAGCGAGATACATGATTTTTCATGACCCTCTCCTGTTTTAAATCAGTTAAAAGTTCATTCATAAATGGATTATCAAGTAGATGAAAATCGTTCGTCACCTTCATCGCCTCTATCAAAAACGACGACTTCTGCTTCGATAATCCAATCCGTCCATGAATGAAAAATAGTATTGATCACTTGCACTTCTGGCGGAATCTCCGTAGATACCGGAAATACGGATTGACCTTCAACTTGTGAGCGATAGGTATGGTGCTGCTTGGTGTCATAGTATATTAAATGCGAGCTCCTTTTCGACGTCATATTAAAGTATTCCTGTAGTTCAGACATGGCGGCCATTATATGCATCAATTCATCATGTCTGTTGTTCAAGTAAACCTAATTAAACCCTTTTCATTCATCTAGTTGCTGCGGTAAATTTCATTAAGGTTTACCTTGTCATTTGCTTCCTTGCGACGTCATCCCTCGTAGAGTTGTCATTTTGTTCATCATCAGTGATGTCTATTACATTATATACAGCGATCAGTGATGGTGCCCTATCTGGGTACTCGGTATCTAGAGTTGGAAGAATCCAATTGGCATCCTTGTTGGGTCCGCTTCTTATATGCAAAGCTGATATTATGGCTCGGAGGTGGTGGCTCGTAGGTGTATAGCTACTAATAGTTTAATGTCCCTGTGCCTGAAATGTGTGCTCATATCAAGTTGGCAGCTTACCAAATTCGTATTCTGCTCAACCATATCCTTCTCTGAAGACCAGACATTTGATTTGGATGGTAGGAGCTTACTGGATCAGCTTCACCTAGTGTTTCCATGAGGGACATACGATTCTTGACAAAAAGAAGGCACCACGGTGTGTCGTCAATACCTCCATCAAATTCATGCGCTCGCGTTTGCAAAATTGATATAATACTATTCCATAGCGAGCTGTTCAAATTGCGATTATTTAGCGTCAGCAGTAGCATGGTAGGTAATGCAGTTGTTAATTCATACTTTTTCTGTCCACTGAGTTTGTACAGTAAGCTGTCACCGGTCAATTGGTGATCATCGTGGTATGGATCTTCTTGGCTATTTGCCTTCTGAACGACAGCTCGTGGAGAGAGGGCTAGATTTGCAATGTGGAAAGGCATCCCAGAGATTGTTCAGTGAGATTAAACTGGTTGTGTTCTGGATTGTTGGGTTGGTTGACTGAATGAATGAAAAATATTATGATCGATGCCAATAGAATCGTACAAGATAGAGCTTGTCAAAAAATGGTAGGTATTGCCACTGCGTTTCAAAAAAGGCATGGGTAATTTCAGAGCTCCCGCTTATGTTACTGGTTTAAAGCTGCTTTTATTACAATGAGTAAATAAATTGAATGGGGACGGCTTCTAATACCTCGAACTTTAGCTGCTCAAAGTTTGCCAAGGCGAGAAGCACCGTCGATACGGATGACCTCACCATTAAGCATTCCGTTCTCTATAATATGACTAGCCAAGAGAGCAAACTCTGGTGACTTGCCCATACGAAGGGGAAAGATTGCGTCTTTGATAATCTTTGCCTGAAGGACGTAATTCGTTTCAGTATGACATGCCATTACTTCGAACAACATTTGACATCGCAAACTTACCTTTGCAGCTTCATTCATCACTGCAGTCATGTTAGTTTCAAAAATACCAGGGGCAATGGTCATAACACGAATACCAATGGGAGCCAAATCTCTAGCCATAGGAAGGGTCATACTTGCAACAGCACCCTTAGATGCAGAGTAGGCAACTTGACCAGTTTGACCGTCCTGGTATGCAACAGAAGCTGTATTGATGATGACTCCGCGCTCGCCTATATAGACTCACATGAATATGGATTCCATACGTTTCATTCATGTGGTAAATCTCTTACCATCTTCAGTGAAAGGTTCCTGCTTTGCAATGGTTTGTGCTACTTGCTTTGCAACATTGAAAGTTCCAAGGGTATTGACTTTCAATGTGAAGTCCATCATGTCCATTGTCATGGTTCCAGAGGATTTACCACCAGCTCTAGCAGTCTAAACCATTTGCATCAGTAACTAAGTAGTAACCCCCAGATCCTCTTTCAAAATTTACTCACTCTAGCAGCAGTGGCAACACCACCGCAATTGACGACACCAGCAAGCTTGCCAAACTTGGCAACCGTCTCTTCAATAGCCTTCTTCACGATGTCCTGAACCAAGCTCATTAGATCAAGTTCAAATAAGTCGATGATGAAATGTCGATGAAAATACCTCTGATGTAACATCAATAGATCCACTTGGTGCAAAAACATTGCTTCCTAATTCTTTGGCAACTTCGGCACTGTTTTGGCTTTTAGTTTCTAGGAGCATGATCCATTCAAGTAATTACATGCTGATAACTTACGCCCGTTCTTCATTAAGATCAAAGAGCTATCATTAGATGTTATTAGATACATTTCAAAGGGTTCTTTTCTTTTAATATCTGTAAACTTACAGCAACGTTGGCTCCGCGCTCAACAAGAAGTTTAACAGTTGCTAGACCGAGGCCGCTGGCTCTAAGCAAAGACAGTCAGAATAGAGTGTTGTAATGCGCAAATGGTGCAATGCGAGCACTTACCCTCCAGTGACAATGAATGTGTTTCCTTTTATTTGCATAGTTGTATCAAGTTGTAATGTTGGAAAGAAGTGTAGGTGACCATAGCCGCTGACAGAAGGTAATTGAACTGGGCTCCAATTTTCACATGGCCCAATTTTGTTCCCCAGATTTGCTCTCTGCTGCTCCTGTGACTCGGCTTTTGCAAGCTGCAAGGTTCTGTACCTTTTGGGCGGCAAGCGATTGCGTGTCTTGACGATTTGCGGATATCAAAAATCATGGATTCCATTAGGCAAAATATCGAAAACAGAGACTTCCAGAAACTCATTGACATATGTGAAGCTCTTGAATTTGAGGTAATGTACGAAGCTACTTGCGTAGATATCTTCAAACAGTTGACTGACAACATGGATACCAGAATTCGGCATTTCCGACCCCCGACTTACCGCAATCTACAATATATGCAACACTGTTAGGAGCGTACCTGATCGTCAATGACTTGTAAGAACGCATTGTATGCATCCTGATTCGATTTATTCTGGCTATTACCTAACTAGATACCTTCCACGTCATAGGAATTCGGCAAGATTCTTGCGAAAACGTATCATACAGCACTATAAAGTCGAAGCCGACATTCCCGAGGAGTTAAATGCCATATGGGGAGCTGGAGCTGCTCTTTGGAATCGATCATTTGCAAAGGCTTATGCGGTGTTAGACACTTGTGCTTGGAGTGCGGACATACGACCCGTCATGGCGATCCTGAGAGGTATGTGAAGGTTGATCTACCGTCATCACGATATATGAATGCTTACTCGCAATTACCTGGTCGGTACCAGACACTATACAGGAACGGGCTTATCAATTGATTTGTAAATCGTTTTCGTATATAAAGGTCATATCGGCGGCTGAAATGCTCGGTATGCCACAAGATGTTGTATCAGAAGGTAACGGTTGTCTCTCTCTCTCACCAGCGTATTATGATAGCTTTTATTTAACCGTGTTACACCTACAGCATTAACGAAAAAAGGATGGCTGCTGGATAATGAATCACAGTTGCTCAAACCTGCCCCGATAAGTGAGTGTTTACAGTGAAGGACGCCTTGATATCGGCTTTGGCCAATGCAATAACTAATAATCTCTCTTACAGCCATGGCCCCGCAGGAAAAAATATCGCTAGATCAGTTATCAAGATTAGAGGATATAGTAGTTTATCTCGAATCATCGTAAATATACCAGACTGACGGTTTTTTATACAAATTGTAAAAGATATTATATTATCTAAGGAGAGGGGGTATCAAGATTTACATCTGTCAAGACGCTGTTTTCTAAATATGTGGATATTCAGATTATCGCCTTCTTTCTTGTGAAGAAGTGTTATTGCTGTTGGTTGGTATCAAGCTTTTTCCCCTTAGAAGTATGTTATTTGTTTTCGGATGAGAAGAGGGAAGGGTATCTTTTGCTGCATGCATCTTGTACAGAGCTGAGTTTACATTAGGTGACGACGGACCTGTCTCAAGTCGAGGAACGGCTGATGGTCGCATGCGGTTCCGGTAAGAAGGTCTGTGGTCTGGAGACGGTGAGCATTGGACATTGGGTACTTGAGATGGGTTTCGTAACGAAGGGGTGGGCGATATCGAACGTCGTGGGCGTTGATGGGTTGAGCTTTGTTCGAGTTTCAGAAACTTCAATTCATTTGCAAGTTTCTCAACTTTTCTTTGCATTGTGTCCATTTCTTTGCTACGTTGCACCTCACGCTCAGCTTGGGCGCTTATCTCCTTGGCGGCCAATTGAAAGACCCTTTCCAAATTTTCGCGCTCGCTTCTTTCGACTTGTAGTTGATGGTAGGTAACGTCGACCTTCTCAACACTCTCACGCATCAGCCTGTCCTGTGCTTCCAAAGTTATATTTTCGTTGTCTAAAAGCCTGCAAAGTTCATCCCGTTCTTTTCGGTTTACTTCTCCTAGCTTTTGCAATTGCCGTTCGGACCGTACTCGGAAGCGTGCTTCCTGCAAGACTCTATGCTTTAAGCCGCGAAGTTTTCGATCGACTGAGCCATTGCATTTTTGTTGAAGCTTTACACTGAGCGTCATCATTAGTAGCATTGCTCGGGCGGAAGTGGGTGGATTCAATTTTCGTTCCTTATAACCTCGCCATGAGGCTTGTATTTTGGTAGCGGCCGCATGTTGCAAGTCGAGTGAAGTAACTATTTGATTGACAGGCAATAGGACTGATTCTGACTTTAGTTCTATGTCATGCGAAAGATCTTTGACACTGCTTTCAACAATGTGAACAGTGTTTCCTTTGTATTCAAGTATTAGCTTGTCTGGCATTTCGTATTGTTTGACTGCATGTTGTTTCGCATGAGAGTACTGTCGAGCTTGTGATTTACTATTGTGTGTCTTAGAATGGAGAAATGTTGGGCTATGCCGGGTATCATTAGCTGGCAGGGAACCGCTGGTATGTTCTGGCGAAGAGGTTGGGTGAGATGACCCCGTGGTAGCTATCGCGTCCAAGGCGTTGATACGAGTTGTGTCAAAAGTACGCGTAGAAGCTGGGTTTAACGCAAAGAAGTTTCAGGGGCAAGGTCAGTTTGTAGGAACAATGTAATAAGTACTGAGTAAAAACGTCAAATCACCTTTGTAGCTTTCATGTTCAAGTGTGTCTGCCGAGATTTTAGGGCCATGTGTCCAATTGTCAAACTCTTCAGTGCCAACACTGGCTGAATCGTCGTCATCAATCACATTGGAATAGCCTGACGAATGCCGCGATAGTCCATCTTTGACCATTTGTGCAATAATTGGACCTGGAGTAGATGGCTGATGAATGTCGACCGGAAAGGTCTCCGTGGGCGTCGTGGTGGGATACAAGGAAAGGTTGTTTTCCCCAACGGAAATTGTGCTGGACCAAGATAATTTGTATTTGACATTATCCGTCGTTACGTAGCTATCTTTTAACGTACTAGTGTCCCTCATATCAATTCGTGATGAGTCGCTATCACCGCTCCAGTCTACGATAGGAGATCCTCTAGTCAAGTGGTACCGATGCTGTGTATTATCTTCGTTTACAATCGTGTCTACTGCCTTCGAGCTAGCCGGAAACTTGTAAGCGAGTTCTTCGGGGTCCAAGTTTTGTGGAATGTAAATATCTGCTTCGTTGGTGGCTTCGTCTTCCAGATATGACTGACTTTGTTGATAATAGACGCTTTCGATATGAGGCTGCTTTGAGGCTATGGTGGAAGAAGGAGGACTCTTTACCTTGAAAAAATTAGCAAAGGATGGAGCTAGGGGGTAAAAAAAAGGTGTCCCTAAGCCGAACTAATATTAGTCGAGACCTACCGATGGTTGCCGCATAGAATATTGCAGTGCCTGAGAATCAAGCAGCAATATTTGGCCACGGGAGTCCATATTGTTTGTCAAACAAGGGATACGAGAGAAGAAAGGTGTTCGGCTTCAAGATTTCCTATAGCTGAAGGACACATGAATGCCAGGAGGCAATAAAATAAGTAGGGTAGCATCATTTCAGGAGACCGGCAGGTCAAAATCCCTTACTTTTTACACCAACGTGAACGATGCTAAAGAATATGTTATCTTCAATTTCCACCGTCGCAAAAACTTTTGGTTAAAGAAGTTGGAGGCTGATGAACGAATTTGTATTTTTGGATCGTTTTCAATTTTTTTTCTGATCACATTAACACGTGGGCGAACGTTGTACAATGGAGCACAGCTTCGGGACGGGATAAGAGCGAACAATTAGCTGCCGCCGATTGTTGAAACATCGGTTTCTTTTAAAATGACAATATTATTAGAAGCTATAATTGCTTATTGGTTCAACGGAACTAAAGTCAAGGCTAAAAAGTAATTAAGACGCCAAAAGACACATATAAACCCGTATTAGCGTGTAGTGCAATGGTTGGGAATTGAAAGGCGACTATTCTTGTACGCTTTGTACGGTTGTGGTAGGGAAATCAGACACTTTTTGTTTCCTGAAGATGAAATTGAATGAGCCTTTTTGGGGAAATTATGCAAATGATACTGGTTAAAACTAATACCGTACCCTTGAGATTTGACGCTTTTAGTCTGTAAAATGGGTATATGGAGCTCATCAGGATCTGAAAAAGGATCCATTTCTTCTAAATTGTTTACAGCTTCTTGTGATGGTTGAGCTGAGTTGTTTGAACTGTTGAAAAGTACGATACATTAGCCAACGGCTTCCGTTGTCTCTTTCTTCAAAGTATCTACATACCTAGATCCTTCTATGTGGCTTTCGCTACCCGTTGCCCTGGTTGACATGTCGCCATTGTTCTAAAGATATGCTGTATTAGCAGACGAAATGGTAGATGGGTGACCTAGCAACGGACTTACTTCAAAGTCAATAAGGGCGGCATCACCAGTGCCTCGAAGTGCCACTTTCTGTGAAGCCGCTGTAGCTCTATGATAATTTCCATGTTCGACCATTTCTTTGTACGTGTCAAATACGCTTTTGATCTCATTGTGACTTTCAAGCAAAGTTGCGAGAGTTGTAGGATCACCACTATGCTGCATGTGTTGTGAAATTGTGATCTGCGATTTTCTACAATTATTGTAAAATTCCTGTAATGATTTTTCATTAGTTGAATAAATCTCTCAGCGTTATGCTTAAAATTCAGTTAGATAACACTACCTGTATCAACACATTTTTGGAAATGTCCTCTTGACTCGGGTCAGTGAAGGCAAGCATTTCAGATAGCAAAATCACATTGTTGTGAGCGACCTCAATGTCAGTGGCAACCGAATGTTGAAACTGCCAGGACATCAGCTTAGTTGTAATTTGAATTGTTTTCAATCATCAAAATTAAAGAATCCTTACAGCATTGATTGATGCATGTACTGCAGCTTGTCGTAACTGTTCTTGGATAGTTGCTTGTTGCTGTTGATTTTGAAACTGTCCATTTGGTGAGATGGCTTGCGAGTGTGGGTTCGGAGGACTTCCAGGACGTGGACTACGGATGCGTCCACCAGGCACAACACGTCTGAACAATAAAACGATTTGAATCATTTCTTGAATGTTATAATAGTAAGATGCCCACATTTGTAAACAGGCGGTTCCTCGTTCATAAACCTGTGGATCAACTGACTATAATGCCAAGCAATTTTAGATGCTCGTCAAGAGCTCGTGAATTCCAAATTGAAAAATACCAGGTTATAACTTCACTTACTCTGCTTGTCAAAAGCTTTTCCAAATCTCTGATGAATGATTTGGCAACAATTTGTGCTATTATCGGAGAATCAGCCAAAAGTATCTGAGACGTCCCAGTATAGTGCAAGCTAAATACCTCGAAACCTTAATTCGCTGTTCTCTGTCAAGGCTTTCAGAATCTATTGATTGAGATTGTTACCAATTGTTTCCCATGTATCCGAAGAGACTAATGCCGTAAACTTACTGTAAAGACATGAACCTGGGTTGCAGGCACATTACTATTCAGCTTTTTTTGAAGGGCCTTTCTAGCCTCCTTTGCGCCCGTTTCACTATTGCTAACTTGCTGGCATATCGAAAAAATGAGCCCCCAGTCTTCCGATTGTACCGTAGGTTGTGTCGCTAATTCTATGATAGAACAATAAACTACAAGATCCGGAGTCAATTACCTATAGCTCTCTTTAAATACCTATGTCTTGTGTGATTACGCTTGTCGGGGTCTTTCTCGAAAAGATGCTAAAGTCCCAAGATGGCGAAGATAAGTGGCCCATTCTGGTTCATCATAGTCGAAATAATTCTTCGTACCTCATAATGACTATTACTTGGAAGCAGTGGTTTAGATTTGAAAGATGACAAAGTGAAAGACCTGCTGCATAAATACCTGCCAGCTCAGCTGAACACGGCTTTTAAATTCGCCAAAGCGCCACTGGCGTGTATTGCCTGCCACAATTTTTTACGCAAATTCTCGGTTGCTGTGACACTAAGTCCACTTTCCACTATGGTGGCTGGACACTAGCTTCACCATAGCAACCGGACCATACACAATACATTTCACCAACGATTTTTCTTTGTAGAAAGCGATATCTATATATTTATATATTTATATTGGGTTACGGGTATCCTATTATCATAAGACTATATATGGGGGCAGTCAATGCGTAAAGCTTGATATTCCAGCCATCAAGCGTTGTTCCGTAGTAACAGGCATATGCCATTTACCGTGTAACGAGACTTTGCCACGACGATCAAAAAGTTGTTCAATTGCTTGTCTCTCCAACTCAAATAAATGAGTTGTTACTCCCTCGTAGAGATTATCAAATGTTGTATAATTAGTTTCGTACTGCAAAATTTTGAGATTGGGAAAGAGCGCCAGGATATTTTCAAAACCTGGCAGCGTAATGGGCGACGTTGTGTATTTGGCAATACGTAACGACCTCAAATTGGGGCCAAGGGCTTGCCGACAAGGTTTGTCATACCAGTTACTGCGGTATGCATTCTTGTACGGCTGAAAACGCGACTTGATGCTCTTGTCGTCGGCTTCTGTACACATGTCGTTCACGAACTGAGCTAGGGTATGATTGTTGAAGCAAGCCAAATCCATGATTTCCAAATCTTGCAGCGATGTGCATGAAGTCAAAAGCTTCCATAGAACTTGAGGTTTCAAATCTTGCGATGACATGTTGGCGGTTTGACTTGATAAATTGGGTTGTGAATATGTGCTTGGGGAATTCTCACTTGCAAAGGATAAAGATAATGATTCCAATTTCTTCCAATGCTTGGCGATGCTGAGGATCACTCTTTCGTCCATGCCTAAGCGATAGCCTTTGAATTGTCGCATGTTGGGGCAAGCAGCGACCAAAGCCGATAATAGGTCGGGCGAGCTAAGGGTATTGTCTCGGTTATCCAAGTAGTTAAAGGTTTCAAGCCTAGATCCGTAGCGAACGATTCCAAACACAAGGTCGGTCATTTCGAGGTCCATATTACAATTCTGAATTGATAATTCCGTCAAGGCGTTTTGGTTCTTGTCCATCAGATGAAGAAGAGCATCCGAGAAATGCTCGTGTAGCTTGAATTGCAGCCTTTCATACTCTTGTTTACGACGAGCTGGTTGCAAAGTAGTGATGTGGGCATAGAGAGTTGGGAGGTTCGGTGAACTGGACGCGAAAGTGACGGGTACCACAGTGGCCTGGATAAAGTGCGAGTAGCAAGAATGAAGTGATATACTGCGAACTTTGGTGGCAATTTTTGATAGCCGGCGAAGTTCAGTCACCAAATCGCGCATTTCCAACCCCTCAAGGTGGACTTCTCTATAGAGATAAGGATCCGATGCTATTGTATGCCATGATTTACATGTTCTATGGATAAATCAGTCAGCTATGTATATTCAAAATGGCCGATCTATCTGCGGGGGTGACGGTGTGTCTCCGTTCCTAGCCACATCTTTTTCGGAAAACCACTAACACATACCTTGCGACTTGTAATCTATCCCCCAGTGGTAATATCAGGAAGATCTGTACTAGTACAGACTCCGGCAATTGAAAAATTCCCTCTGAAGTGCAAGGCTTTTGACATGACAGCTCAGGGCTGGGAGGTGGTGTAAGAAGAGACACCATAATTGTGGAGAAGGAAAAAAAAAACTTGCAAACAAAAAGAAAAAATAAAAAAGATTTCAGGCCCTGCCGTGTTTTAGAAGAGAAGGAGAAAAGAGGATAGAAGAGAGAAATGAGGGAGACGACTAAACGAACAAGGTTTTTATTTAAAAGTTTTCGATGACCCTCAAATCCAACACAATGTTGTAGTCAGACGGGAACCTTGATTGGTTTCAGGTTATAAGCAAGAAACTGCTAAAGTTCATTTCCGCACAGGTGTTTCGCAGGCGAACTACTCTGCGCCCGTCTTTCATTTTTCTGAGACAAACACCCACAGCTAGTGGTTAGGAAAGCCAAAGTTTCACTGCAATAAAGGTACCAAATCCGAATTCCGACCTGCGCGTTACTTTCAATGGCTCACAAAAAGGTTCTCTGTCCTGGTTCTTATAGCACCAACTGAAGAGAAACCAGCAAGTCAGTTGATAACAAGGTTACCTTTCTATCTGTCTCAACTACGCGGGACGAACGCATAGGCATGTGCCTCTGTCATGTGCGGAGTGGCTTGAGACTTGGGCTCCATTTCACGCACAGTTGATCCTGTCTTTCAGATTTTACAACTCAGTCAGTCAAGTCGATCTGTAAGCGATTCTGGTCGTTTCAGATAGAATGTCAAATTATCCCATCGTTGCCAAGATAAAATGTTTATGAAAGTTGTTGTCTATAGCCAAAATTAACTTGAGCGATATGACAAGGCGTAATTCTGAGGTCGTGCCCTTTGGGGTTCCCTTTTTTGGTTGAATTCCATGAAACCTCTTCTATGATACAGAAAACACGGATTTTACTCAGATGCGCTGGGTCACTATAATTTCATTTCACCCGAAACCTGCTTGTAACCACTTAGAAGCGGTGTATAGACTTATGTTCAGCTATGTGAAATGCAACGTGTCTCGAGTGATGTCGACATAATCACCGAAGAAATTGTGATTTCTCACTTTAGTGCAAGCATGTCTCTCACCACTGTTTCTCATCCAAAAAAAGCTGCTACATTTTGTCCCAACTTGGTAATCCTATCACTATCCGCCGAACGAGTAAAGTGTCGCCTTCCCTCGTGCTTAAAATAGGCGCAGATTATGTGAAAAAAAAAAAAAAAGCCGTCTGTGTTTTAGCTGTAATTCACGCGATGAGCAAGAATAACTGGAACATCCTGTGGGTCGTACGGAAAGACAACCAAATTCGTCGAGTTATGCCCATGTCGGCTGTACCTTAATGGGCAACGTTCAAAACATGCCTCTATTGAAAGTTGACAGTGGTTTATTTTAAATCATTTCGACCCCCCAATATGCTTGCTCCACACCACACGTTTACCCACATGGAAATATTTGGTTTAAATGTTTTTTCATTTTATTACGTGAACTTTGTTCATCTTCGATCTGGGAAATGATCAGATATGATTTAAGGTCCAGCAGTAGGGGCAGGGTTCATCTTGCGCTTGCCACCGAAAGTAGTGGTAACGTTGACGAAGCGACGGCTACAAAAAAAAAAAAAAACGGAAAGCATAATGTTAGTGCCTCATTCAATACGAATTTTTCCAAAAGGTTCAGTTATGTTCGATCTCTTTTGAAAGTGTAAAGTCGTATTTGCTGTTGTGCGTGGCCGTATTGCTTGAAAATGGTTGCAGCCATCCATCTCGAAAGTAACTTTCGTGACGATGGATGACATGCACCCACACTGATAATCTGAGCGACGATCAGTTTCATGCGTTATCCTGCATTGCCAAAAAAAAAACATTCTGCCCACAGCAAAATTCGGGTCGGCAAATTTGGCAATTTCGATGCAGGGCGCATTTAATGTCGCATCTCGTTCAATTTGTGGATTCAACGCTAAATTCATGGTCGTGATGGTTGTCGCTTTGTCACATAATCAATATATGAAAAAATTCTACATACTTGTAGATGATTCTCTTCTTGGCGCGGCCAACAACGGGCTTCTTCTTTTCTTGCTTGGCAACCTTGGGGCACTGAGACTTGACCTTACCGGCACGAGCGAGGGAACCGTGGACTTTACCCTACATATTCGATATCGATGATTAATGTACGTTCAATTTGCTGATGGCTGTCGATGGATGCATGATGGATGCATATCTTACCATCTTTGAGTTCTGAAATGTAAGAGAAAGATTTCCTATGGGCGAACGCCGAAGCAACCTTTGTGTCTGAGCCCAGCCCGCTCATCTCGTGCACGTGATTTGCTGCTTGATTTCCTATTATGTAAAATTTGCTATTTTCTTTGCCATGTCATGCCAGTTGTTCAATTATTTCTTTCCAACAAAGCACGTCTTTATGCCATATGTGATGTTCCGTAATATGGCACTCACAAACTACTGAAGTTCAACAGAGGACTGAAAATGTGCATCTTTTGAAAGAACATTTTCTAGATTTTACGCAAGATATCAGCATACTCCCATCAGTTTGTATTGCTATTTTCAATCAGGTTCACGTCGAAATTTAAATCAACACCAAACAGCGGATAGAATGAATTAAAATTTGCTATAAAAGTGAAGCTGTCCCATTGTAACCTATTCAGCTACTGAAAAAATGATCTTTATAAACATTAGCAAAGCTTTCCTGCTCACTATCACTGCATTGAGCGTTCTGGCTCAAGAGGAAGGCTCTACTCTCCCTGATGCCACAGCTGTCGGCGCCGCACCACCTCCCAGAAAGATCCAGAGGCCAGCAAACTGCAACAAGCCTGATGTCATTCAACCTTCAGCTCCTTTCTCTGTGATCTCTGGCTATGAAGCCATTGTTGTTTCTAACACTATGAAAAATCCCCGATCGGTCACTGTTGACGAAGCAAACCATTTCTTGGTCTTGGCCGCAGGTGACAACTCAATTTACTCTATTCGAGAAGATCTCTGCGGAAACATGAGTCAGCAACTCCTGGTTAACGGATCAAAGCTTGGTGGTAGTATCCTTCAGGACAGTCTTGTTGCCTTCCGTGACCATCTGTACGTCGCAACTGGTGATGCGGTTTATAAATTTCAATATTCCCCTGGTCAACACTCAGAAATCCAGAATGCGCCTGAAATCGTTCTCAAGAATATTGGCGAGAAGCAACTTCCTATGACCATCGATCCTAGAGGTCGTCTTTTCGTTCCAAAAGGATTTAGCCAAGCGGCTGCAGGAGGATCACAAGTGAGGCAATACGACTTGATGGATGTTCCTGCAGGTGGATTCGACTATGGCAACAACGGCGAGGTTAGTATTATAGATTACATATGTTTAATCGTTGACATCAAGCTAAATTATTCTATATGACAGGCTTTATCAGCAGCAGGAAATAATGGAGCTGGCCCGTTGGCCTACGATACCCAGGGAAGAATTTGGGGAACAAATATTGGTTAGTTCACTATCCAACATTTTTTAACTTTTAACTATTTTGATATTAACATACACAAATGCTCTAGCTGCTGATGGTTCCGAAAACCTTTCTCTCTTTGACGCCAATGCTAGCGCCAATACTACCGTTCCCGTAGGATCTCAGACCAGAGGTATTGCTTTCTATCGTGGCCTTGGATGCTCAGTTGGAGATGCAGACTCTTTGGGTACAACTGAAGGCTTCCCCTGTCGATGGACCGATCATGCTTTCTTGGCTACCCGTAATACTGGTGTCGTCCATGTGCCATTCAGTGACTTGGCCCATGCACCAAGTGGCGCCCCCGAGACCATCTTTGGACAAACCGACATCTCTGATTGTTCAACCGGTACATGTATTTCACCAATTAGCATAGCTTTTGATCAAATGGGACGAATCGTCACTGCTAGCGACACTACTAACGAGGTTTGGATGGTAAGAAGAGTGTACAACCCAGATGCCGGAAAGATTCTGACCGACAAGGCCAACGCATCTGACGCAGCCTCAGAGGCTAAAGACGAAGCCAAGGAAGCAGCTGCAGAGGAAGCCAAGGCACCAAAGGAGGATGCCACCGTTCCTGAAGATTCTGAAAACTAGGAATAGTTTGTAAAATTCCATTTTTCCGCCTAGTGATTTATTTGGGCAAAAAGAGTCTTGCATAGCGTTGCAAAAGTCATTACTGCTGCTCTCTTCCTAAAAATTCAAGCAACTATGCTTACTCGATATAACTTTTTTGTAATTTATCAATACTGTAGCTCTGTTACAAAAATAAACCCATTCTTCGCTGAAACGCTTACTGAATTGCATACATGTCTTTCTTTCGCATACAATGAAAACTTGTTTTAAATGCTGATTGTCTTCAAGACTTTCAAATTCTTTACTCTCTGATACTGTCTCTGGCCGAGACTGACTGTTACAGTCAAAATTTCGCGAAACCATCCAGGTCGTGTAGCAAGTACCTACTCTATCTTCTCATCTGCGCGAAACTATATGATACTGTCGTTGTGGAGCTACAAAATGGGGCGTTGACAGGTCATCAGATTGTGGAAATGATGATGACACTGGTTTTTAATCGTAAGAGTATGGCACCATTGACCAAGAAAAACAAGATTGCCTGCGGTAGAGATTGTGGTAGTAATTCTCTATATCCACCCAAGTTTCTTGCGTACTCTACTGCATTGAAAACTTTCTCTACATTTTCAATATCATTGGTTATCTCAATATGGCATATTAGTCCTTTCTTACCGACCGATGCAAATCAAAACGCCGCGAGATTGTATCATGCAAGGCTTTTTTTTTTTTTTCCTTTTCATGCCTTTTCTTCTCACTAGCATGGACCCATGCACATCATTTTACTGCATCTGAAAAGAAAATAGATGCTATTTGTGAGTGGGTTACGGAGTTGAGATGTTCTTTTCCAATTGGTATGCCCTGCAAAGATTGTGAAATATAGCATGCGTTTTCTTCCCTGTTGTTTCAGTACCACCCATGCATGAAACAGGCTGGCGTATGGTCATGTTACCTATAAAATACTAGTTTTCCCGCCCAAAACCACTACAGCATCTTTCATTCATCACTATGCCAAAGAAACACGTACCAAAAGAAAACGAATCCACAGCGAAGGCCGATAAGAATCGGCCAAAATCAAAAACCGAGAAGAGGGAGGAGCAAAAAGCTCACAAACAAAAGGTAAAGATATTCATGGGTATGTTTACTTTTGTGTGAAGTAGTTGATGGTAATACAAGCACTCGTTTTGGGTAATACAGAAGAACGAGAAAAGAGCTGAAATGATGAAATTCGGCACGACTGCCTGAACAGTGTTTTCAAAAACTCACACATCAAAACCAATCATTTGAATAATAAAAGTCAATCGGCTTAGCATGGTTTGAATTTTGGAAAAAAAAATTTGGAGGCGAGATAATTATTTATAAATTTTGAGAAATTAGAAATCTGCTATGTAATAGAATATATAGGACAAAGTGAACCTATGAGTGATTTACAACATCAAGGCAGCGAAAGCGGACAAGACAGTCAAGGCGACAGCAACTCTGCTAATTTCCCTTGATTCAAAGAGAGAGCCAACACCGGAAGTAGAGGAGGTGATGTTGGTGTTGTTGGCTGCGACACTGGAAGCATTCTGGGCGGGGATAAGAATACTGTCAATGACATGGATGACACCGTTGTCGGTCAAGATATCAGTCTTGACAACATGAGCAGTGTTGTTGCCAGAAACATCAGTGAGCTTGACAGAGCCACCAGAGACATCAAGGGTGAAGTTTTGGCCAGCTTCGGTAGTAATGTTGATGGGGGAGGTCAAGTTGGTCAAGTTGGAGCTGAAGTAAAGACCTTCAACGACGTGGTAAGCAAGGATGTTGGCCAATTGAGAAGAGTTGTACTTGGCAAGAGCGTCAGAGCTGAAGGCGCCATCGTTGGGTGCAAAAATGGTAATTCCGGACTTCTTGTTGATTCCATCAGTGCTGTTGGTGGAGTTCAAGGCATAGACAAACTTGTCGAGACCAGCTTGAAGAGCGGTGGAGTTGACATCCGTAGGAGGGATGAGAACCTATAAAACGCGTTAGTAGCCACCCAATCTATACCAACTAAACCAAGGCAGTATTACTTACAGTATTGATGACATGAACAACACCATTGCTGGCAGTGTTATCAGCAGATGTGACGTTAGCGTAGTTAGCACCATAGTAGACGTTGACAGTGTTGCCAGAAACCTTGACATTGAGAGGTACACCACCGCTGGGGAAGTGGTCATAAGTGCTGTTGGTCAAGTTGGTGGCGACGATGTTGGAACCATCCTTGAATTGGGATGAAGGGTGTGATCCATTGATGGTGTGGTAGCTGAGGATGCTTGAAAGATCAGTGGAGTTGGTGATCTGAACGCCATCGAAAGCACTATAATGTTTGTTAGAATCAATGTACCTTGATACCAAATTTTCATTGAAAATTCCTTACCTGTTGGATGGAGCAAAGATGGTCCAGTTTCCATTGGTGCTGTTGCTCAAAGTGTTGACCAATGAAGAGAAGTTACCGAAAGTTCCATTGGTGAGGAGAGCAGTAAGAGTAGACAAGTCAGAGTTGCCAGAGATAACATCGACAAGGGAGTTTCCGCTTTGTGCAAGAGCAGAGGTGGCCAAAACGGCAGTAGCAGCGACGGCAGAGGTCTTGAAGTACATTGAGGTCAAAACTATAGAATAGATGAGTGAGCTTCTTACTGTCGAAATTTCGCTTCATTTTATGTCTGTCAATGAGCTGGATGACGGAATTCCTTTAACTGGCAAGTGACACCAGGGTTGTGATCACTTTGGGTACCTCTCGTACTTTCAGACTAGCCTCAATGCCAAGATTCTCTTTAAATTTTGCATTAACTTTGGTCCAAAGTCACATAATCATAATGGTCATGGTTCGATGATTAAACTACATCCCCCGCCCTTAAAGCTTTGAGGAGTATGAAAGGTTATTCAGTAGGCGAAAAACAAGCATAGTATTCAGGTACCACCGTGTACGTAATTGTTCTGGTAAAAACATAGGGCATCGGAAAGTGGCTTCCCCAGGCGGGGTGGGGGAGGTTGAACGAGTTTCACCACTGTTCTTCGATCGTTATTACCGCCGAATCTCGATTATCGAAGCTATGTGTATTTCCCAATCGACACATCAACAGATTCGCTCTTTCGCTCCATTCGTTTGCATGAAATTCACCTCGTCCACGTGAGCTTTGCTTGGCAAATGGTAGTTTGAGACTCTAAATATTATTACCGCCAACCCTTTTCTTCACTCCTTCCTTTTTCAAAGAGCGGGTTTGTACACATCGGAGTTGTGAGAAAGGGTTGACATGACGACGGCGGCGTCAGATGAGCTTTTCCAAATCCTTCCTTGGAAGATGGCATTTTGTAATGCGCTTGTTAGGAAACTAATGTGATGAAAAAAGAAGGTGCCTTCTTTTCCTAGTTTGTTTTTTAACAAGCAACGGAAAAACATATTTGGGATCAACAGTTTGGCGGCTGCGCCATCTCTTCTGAACTGATTTTCGATGTTGGAGGAAAAAGTCCTCCTTACGCAAAACATCTTTTTCAAGCATGATCTTCTCTAACCGATCTGTCTGCTCATTTCCTTAATTGCGTACATGGAAAAACGGACATTTCCACAATAATACACACAAATCACATAATCTTGTGTCCTTGCCATTGATTCTCCGTAAATAAAAATCGCCTAATTCAGTTCAATCTGATGGAACACTGGTGCCTTAAAAGCTTGTTCCACTGGGTTAATGTTCTTATTTTTTCGCTGCACGCCACCTTACTGTCATCGGTGGGAATGCGTGGAAATTGCTCTTCCATATGCGATTTACACTCTGTAATTTGGTTGAATAAAAGCTTTTAATGGCCTGATTATGGACCTGAGACTAAAAAATAACATTGATGGTATTCCTACAAATCGTAATCATCGTCGCTATCGTCATCGAATCGACGACGGTTGTACTGAAATATGTTATAAATCGCCGTGTTAGCATGATCATCGTACCCGGTACACATCTCCTTAATTGTATCCACATACCACGATTTTGGTTTGCGATGCTCCGGAATCCTGCTGGTTAAGTTGACCCAGAAGATCGATGAGCTGTTTTTCAGACACTTTGCTTCGAAGTTGACCAGACTGCGCCATGCGAATAAGTAAATCTTCTACGGCGCGTGCTTTGTCAGCCTTCACCATGTTGATTCTTGCCACTGTCAAAAATATATGTTCATTGAGATCTTATCGATGAAGCACCTGATTATATATCAGTTAAACTTACATCGTTCTCTTGCTTCGTTGTCAAGAATCTGAACCAACATTGTTCTGCGCATTTCTTCCTGATCGCTAAAGTGAAAAGACAAAGCTTAGCATTTCGACTGTTTTGCATATATTCTTACTTCTGAAATCCATGAGACACACGGGTCATATTATATGTAGTTATAGAGATGATTCGTACCTCTTTTGCTGTTCATCCTCCTTGTTTCCTGATCCAGATCCTGATGGTGCAGCGGTTCTAGGTGTTCCGCTTGGAGCTCCCTGTACCAACAGTAAAAGTGAGTCCACTGGATAACATAAAAGACAATGTCACCTTTTATATTGAGATACATACCTGTTGACCTTGGAGCTCGGCCAATCTGCGGGCCCTTATAGCTTGTAATTCATCGTCGTCCATGTTGACAAGACCTAAATTCCAATATCCGCTTTTCCCAGCCAATTTTTTTTTCCCTTTTGTCACAGCGCACGCTTTGCTTGGATCAAATTTTATTATTAACGTGTTTCTTTCAGCTTCATTCAGCTTGCTCGATAGTAGCTCTTTGCTTCAAAACTAAATCATTTCCAGTAACTCTCTTATAAATACTTTTAACATCGTCACATACGGTCTCAAAATGTGAGGTAGCATCATATGAACGCGATACAAAAACACCGGACTCTGATCCTTCCTCCAATGGCTCTTCAAGAGGAGAAACAGTAACGAACCTAAAGGCAACACAACAGTCAATTAACACACTTTTCGACATAACCAAAGAACAAAGTTGAAAAAAAACTAACTTGTTACGGATTTTGCCCAACAACTTCAGACCTGGTGCGATTTCTTGTTCTGGATCATCAGTTTCGACAATGGTACTGACAATGGCTAGGTACATATCCTTGGGGCACACATTGTGAGTGGTTGAAACGCTAGCAACATATATATCATGCTTTCTTCCCACTTGCTTTTGAGGAATGACGATTTGTGCGGAATTGGCATCGCCAGTGTTGTCAATTGGGTGGTCTAAGAAACAGATTGCTCGGACCGTTGATCCAATTTTACGAACTTTGTCTTGTGCGTATGAGGGATCACAGATGATACTCTTGGCTTTGGCAACTCCTTCTCCTGACCGAACTCCAGTAGCAACCCCATTCTCGTAAATGATTTCATCTACAGGTTTGTCTAGCATGTATGTTCCTCCGTAGATGGCACTCAATCTGTTAGGCGAACATGGGTCAAATTTATGCAACTTCAGTCTACAATAAGTTTTTCTCTCAACAACTTACCTTGCGAATGATTGAGGAAGCTCGCCAAGTCCATACAAGGGGTAGATGTAGGGGCTTTTGCCATACCGGGCAACGGATCCAACATATAGAATAATCTTATCAACAGTCTCTCGAGCTGGCTGAGCAAGATAGCTGTCGTCCAGATGCAAAACCATTGCATGACCTTAGAATCATCAAAACCATAAGTAATCCTGAAGGGGGAATCTCCTTGTGAAAATGATGGATACATACCAATGAATTCCCTTGCGTCAGCCTCAAGCTCAAATTTATCATATACCTCGCTCATTGTATTCTTATCGAAGTCAAGACCTATGAAAAGCGCATGTGAGTAACTCGACTTACAGTGTCGCTATACGGGCGTAACAGTTTCGTACCTTCATGGGTGGAAGGATCAATCTCTTGCCAGTTTTGAATGAACTCAAAAAACTTTTGTACTCTACGCTTCTCCATCAAACCAAGGAGAGAGGATGAAATTGCCTCCACCTCTGATGCAGGTACACGGTAAATGCTACCGTTCTTGTATACGTACGATCCATTGATTTGCTTGAATTCCAAATAACGAGTGACACCAGTATGTGTCAAGAAGCGAACGATCTCGCCATTAGCCATCATAAACTTGGGAACCAAGTCAACGTTAAAATCTCGGTCTCTGTAGCCTTCAGGTACTGCTTGGTCTGGGCAGAACTTTTTGTAGACCTAGTTGCACAAGTCATTAACATACAGTCTTTTGCGCTCAAATCCTTCCACACTGCATAAGTTGCCAAACATACCTGGGCCAAATTAAGCGATGCTGACTCGCCTCCGTAATAGTCATTGCGATCCATATGTAAAACCTTCTTGCCATCCACAGACAACAAGCCTGACAGAATACACTCTGTAAGACCGGTACCCAAAACAATGACGTCGTATTCTTCGTTCTATCGTTCAACAGTGATACGTCCATTTAGTCTACACCTTTGCTTGGCACTGAGAAGTATGCATGTGTGTTTCTTACCATAATATAAAAAATAAAAAAGTGCAACCAAGAAAAGAGCGGTGGGGAAATGGGAATGAGTTTATATGTGAGATGCCAAAATTTTAGCCCTCGTGCATACAATCGCGAGCCCATTTGCCATAAAAGGTTCTGCAGGGGCATGGCTGGACCAACTTGCTCCCCTCCTGCCAAAAGTTAACAGTCTGCTTATGCTTTCGTTTATTGCTCACAAGGTTAAGGGAAAACAAGGATATATATTTACGCTATTTACATGCAACTCAATTACTTAATTCTACGTATCCTAGACGTCGTCTATGCTGACATTTCCATACGAAATAGGCAATCGCTGCAATGCCTACTAAGCCAAGAACGCTTGATACAACAACGACAATTTTAACAAGTAGGGAAAAGCCCGCCCATCCTCGTGGCACTGGTATCAAGACAGAATCTATCTCCACCACTCCACCTCCAGTCGTGGCTTTTCCGACTGCCACGACTCGAGCCATATTACCAACTTTTCCTCCTTTCACCTCCACGATATACTGTCCAGCAGTAACTTCTTTGAACAGGACCTTGTCATCATCAGACAGGAGACTTTCGTATTCCGTATTATCAGTGACCATGGGTCTGAATGGCGAAATATGGGATGATTTTAGAATGTGTAGCTCCATAATCCTCAAGAGATGGGTAGGGTCCAATAGAAGCTGTGTAACATTAAGACGTCCAAATGCTTTGTCGCTTGGAGCAAGGATAGTGAAATTACCAGACGGAAGGATCTGCGTCAAGTTAACAACTTTGAGCAGCTGTGAGAATGTACTTGTTTCTGCAGCTTTCAAAAGATCGCTGTTTGTTATCTCCACCGGGGGTGGGATCACCACTCCGTTGACCTTATGAGCAACTCCGTTGGCAAGTAAAATATCTGCATTGGTAATAGTGTTGTCTGGATTACCAACTGTAATTTGATCGCTATCAATAGTTCGATTGATTTGAAGTTTTGTTCCTGCGAGCGTTTCATACTCCAAGGAAGTAATGTTTGCAAAGTGCGATGAATAGACGAGTGATGGTATAGCATGGTGGTATATGACGGTTGCCAATTTGGATTTGGCGTCGGGATGGAGTAGGTATTTGGCAGCCAGTCCCAAGTCAGCAAATGCGACATTTGATGGCACAAATAATGTTAAGCCCTTGGTATCTTTTAGCTTATTCTCGGTTTTTGCGGCATATAGGCTGGCTATATACGCCGATAGATCCAAGTCGGTAATGAGTGTTGTCAGAAGATCCGCTGGCGGTGTAAGGACCTCGGAAATGGTATATATTTGTGCTCCATTGATTTCAACTATAATTCAAACCTTTTAGAATCGAAATAAATCATATCATTCCTACGTGATCACAAAATCTACCTGGGTCTCCATTGACGAAAGCTCCGCCAAATGTAATTGATTTTCCTTCTTCTCGCCTAAGGTATATTGGAATGCTATCATCTTCATTTTCGACCGTTACCTTCATTTTCTGTGCAAATCCAGCTAGCTTGTGTTCGACCAACTCAGTGTCAACCAGTAGTCCATCATCCAGGTCCTTCGGAACCCATGCTTGTGGCAGAATATGGTAAAGGAGTAGCTTGGTAAAGTTACCAGATGATTCATCTAATTCTTCAAATGCTTCATTGCTAGGCGCAAGGAAAGTACACTTGCGGCTGGGATCGTCAATGTAGTCGCTAAGGCCGTACTTATCCAAATGAGAGACGAACTTTGTGGCATTCAGTCCAATAAGATACTTCCTGGCTGTGAATACCAACTCGCTAGGAACGATGGAGGATTCTAATGTATGAATTGCACCTGTATTACATAGATGTTAATAAGGATGTGTTTCCAACGTAATTGATATACATTCAATTCATTGAATCACCATTTGCTGTCATCTCATTGATTTTGCTAACTGGAATGCCATCGACCTTGATTTTCGAAACTTTGTCAACGGTTATGATAAGCTTCTTGCCGTTTAAAGCTTCAACTACAGTGGGACGATTAATTTTTTTATGGAACAAGGCAATGTCATCTTTCCATTGAACTACCTTGTGTCTCGCCTTCTGGGAAGTCAGAGGCATACAGATTCCGATCGACAATGTGGCATTTCAAATATAACTGTAAGTCGAGATTTCCAAGCTCATGCAGAAGATATGAACGCTCGATTGAAGTGAATGGTTGTAGGGTCTCATGGCTGGAAGCAAATAACGTAAACGGGCGCGGTTCATTCAAGACTGGTAGCAAATTTGCTATATCGAGCGTTGAGTAAAGATCGGACTCTTCCCATCTCTTGATCACATCAACTGTAATTTGCGTTGATCAGCTTAATGCATCACACGAAACGGTCCGACAATATTGAAATTACCAATTAAGTCGGGAGGTGTCAATAAGCGACTCACGACTTGGACGACGCTCTGATTATTTGCGAGGATATCTTTGTCAACTATCTGTACTCCACCAATATACACTTTGCCTTTGCCTTTGCGCGGACTTCCTTCCTTGGTGACTTTTATTCGCTGCCCATTGTTGGTTTCGCCAAGCAAACCTTGGCGGACATAGAGGGATTCCAAAATTTGATCTTGTTCAAAGTCTTCTCCCATAAACGGCTGAGATAGAATATGATACAGCAGAAGCTCCTTCGTGATGTTTTGCTTGTAATGTTCAAACGCTTCATTGTCTGGGGCAAAGAATGTTCCGGAGGTCATTTTGTTTATAGTTGGGACTAGGCGTTCAGTCTGCAAATGTCGCAAAAGCGTGCCAAAGCGTGCATCTTCCGATAGTGTATCAATGAACGTCTTGTAGCAGAATATGGGTATCACATATGAAAACAGTATAAGTAATTTGAGCATTGTATGTAGTAAAGGGAATATGCGTGATAGGCTTAGAGCCGGGCCCAGCTTGATATGATGCGGTAGGTCACGCTGGTCTGGTTTCACAGTCACTAATATGGGACATGGACTTTTGGAAAATCGTCTGCTGTCAAACTTTGGTCAAGGAACAGGATTGATGCCCACTACGAGTACAGCCACCAGACAGCATGCTGAAACAGACTTTCTGTCAGACTTCACGCTCAATATAGAGAGTAGTGGCCGCATCCTTCAGTTACTGCGCAGTAATGAAAAAATCGCTCAACGCATTCAGCAAGGCCAACAGTTTGTAATGGACGCGGCTTGCGATGCTGAAGAACTCAAATTGAAAAGCAAGGTCACTATTAGAATCCCTTTCTACGAAGAAATTCTCTTAACAGCAGTGGCTTATACATTTTATCAGGTTGTAGCGTTAGGGGACGATATACGCAAATGCATCAACCTTGAAGCGAAACTCCACCATCAAGAAGAAACTCTTAAACAGTTAAATTCGCAAATTCTGGACGGCCAACAAATTGTTAGTTCATTTGATTGGTCTCATACGAAAAAGTTTATTATTAATACGATAATGTTCAACAGAAAAGTATGGTGACCTTCTATAATGAGCATCAACACGAATATGAAGAACGGCAATCCCAAGTATCAGAAAGCACAAAGTATAAGCAGCATGATGCCTACCGTGAATTTAAGCAGCGTTTATGGGTAGGTTGTCATCACTATGAGCTCTTATATTACAATGTACGGAAAATGTCTAATCCATGAGCGTTAGGATGTCCATCATAATGACGAAGACATGCCGCCCTCAGAGGATGAAAACTCTGATGAAGATATCATCGTTGGGCGAGCTAAGCAATCATTGACATGTCCCTTGACGACCGTATACTTTGAAAATCCAGTAATGAGGTACGTGTATGAAAATAAATGCTCCATTTATCTAGTTAACAGCACACCACTAATGCTCTAACATTCATTGCAGTAAACTGTGCAAGCACAATTTTTCTCGCCATGCTATAATACAGCTATTTACACCACATAACCATGCAATAGAGTGTCCGATTCCTGGATGTGATAAACACATATCCAAAAATGATCTAGTACAGAACCATTTACTAGCACAGAAAGTTGAACAGGCCAAGAGGCAAGAGGCACAACGCAGCAAAGCGAATACGGACGTAAGTACATTACGACGAAGGTACTTGCTTCTTGCCAATGACGTTGTACTGAACATTCCTGTGTATTCTAGTACCATGTTGTCACGGATTAATACATATAACATATCTCTAATATCTTTTCACATTGGGAAGACCTATAAACCAATGCATATGTACCATATCATCGCAATAAAACCCCCTTGTCATGTTCATTAGCCACCTAATCAATCACTAGTAAAGCAAATCACCCTCTGTCAAGGACAACGTTGTATAATGACTCTATGATTTTTTTTTTATATTCTACAAAATGAATTTCCTATCTATACACCGAAATAGCTACCGACTGAAGAGACCTTTCCGGTGCTGGACATCAATCCCATGGCACGCGCTCTCTTGATTGCTTTGGCGAGTTTTCGTTGGTTCTTTGCGGTTATACCTAAATTTTGATATCAATTAGATGGACGTTACACTTCTTATTACACCATAACATTATGCTTACCTGTTTGTGTTCTTGGCAGAATCTTGCCAATGTCAGACACGAAGTTCGATAATAGGTTAAAGTTTTTATATTCCTTCAGGGGATCCAAACCGAGAGCATCGAATGGATCTTGGGAAGGAGTGACAATCTTTGGGCGCTGCTGACGAGGTCGAGAATCAACAAGCGCATCGGGGTGATATGTTGCTCCACTGATAAGTCCTTTGCTTTGACGTTGTGAATTCTGCTTAGCCTGTGCTGCAGCTTTTTGCTTCTTGACTGAGGTAAAGAGATTAGCGTTTTGTTAAGTATAGTGCAAGTGGGAAGAGGGCAGCGCAATATGATACATACGGGTGTTAAAGTCATCCAAGATTTTCAAAACAGCATCCTTATTGACTGTAGTCGGTGGTAAGGTAAGTTAAAAACATTGAGTATCAAGTGTCGAATAGATTTCTTCAATAAGTTTAGTTCATACCTTCAGGGGACTGTGAATCTGCTCCAGTAGTCGGAAGGGATGAGAATGATCGTGAGAGGCTGCTGATTTGTGCTGTTTGCTGTCGTGCCAAAGGCCGCAAAAAGGTTGCCATTAGAGACATTGCTGTTGTTTTGTGAATGCCAATGTAATTTTTTACAGCGAAGCTTTCATCTGCTTCTCCATCAAAAATTTCCCCAAAATTTTGTGACATCATTAATTCATTAAGTGTATTTTTGTAAGTTAAATATCAGCTCTTACAACGAATGGGATAAACTAGCCATACATATGGCTTATAATTGCCTTGATAAATATAGTTGAAGATTTTGGAAAATCTCAGAGATGCTAGCTACTGTCTGTTATTGGAAATCTAGAATACTACATACTGATGGAATTAACCAGCAATTTGATATCAATTCCAATATTTTCATATGCCAAGCAAACTTTCGTCACCTTCGTGATGGGATCATGAACTGTTTCTGTTTCTGCAAGCTTGCATATAAGTTTAATTGCCTTTCTAAAAATATGTGTAAATGTATATTTCTTTTATATGATTCGGCTAAAATACTCTATGGTGTAATCGAATCTGCAGTGAAGCCAAGAAAAATGGCACCGTTGTTTAAAATAACAAGGGATACTCAGATATTATTCAAGAGTGAGCATATCATTGTGTTCCTGAGCACTGGACCCCGACGCATTAGTACGCCACTATTTGCTTTTCCGGGTATGCATTTTTTAGAGTATTGACCCCCTTAGAAGTTCCATTATGATTTATAAACAACCCTGGCCAATTGTACACTCGCAATCGCAATAGATATATATGTAGCCAAGATAGATGTCGTCTCGGGTCAAATGCGCACGTTAATACTATACAGTATGTTCAATACGCTTTGGGGCGTTGCGAAAAGTGAGTTTTCAAGATGGTAGCGTTTGCATGCTTGTCCGCGCTTGTAAGTCAAGCTCAGCAGAAATGAAATTACCATTCGCATCGTGATACATATTTATTTTTACTCATTCACAAATTATTTTAGATTTTTCTGCTTTTTCGCACAGGGTTTAGGCTATGATTTAACCCCTCTCTGCGCAGTGTTATTACGTCGGCCATTGTTTTCGCTTCTGAGCGCTTTTTGATCCGTGTTTGTTTAAAAATTAAAGCGAATCGAGTGTTTTAAGATAAAATTTGTACCGTGTAATATGCTACTCTGTCTCATCTTTGATTTATACAAAGTTTTGTGATGGCCGAAGCTGTGCTCATTGAAATTGAATGTTGCTAGCAGGTACTATCCTGAAAATTATAGTCGGTAGAGCGGACCTGCAGTTTGCCAATTTTTAGCTCATAAAAACCGGGATTGATGTGGCGACACTTGAAATTTTTTTTGGGAGGATCACTTTTTCTTACCCCGCATTGGCTGGACACACTCATCTGAAGCAACTCATCTCAATCTTAGCTCTGCCAAAGCTTCGAAGCTTGTACTGTGATGACTTCCATACAACCTTCTAGAAGAACCTTTAACAAGGTGGATTTACTGCCAACTACACATCAGAATGGAAAACTACAGCAAAAAGGTTAGCTTGATCTCACAAACACATTGTCATCGTTTGTAAGAATTTGATGTACATCTCAATCAACGATATCCAACCGGGCCACATGTAGGCTTTCAGCAATAAAATACATTCTCTACAACGACACAATCGGCTTTCTATCCATAATGTACATCGTAACTCGGTTTACTAAACATCCATTTTCTTTTCATTGATAGAGCCATTGACGTTCGGACTTACCCGGAAACAGCTTTCGCTTCTGGTCTTGGTTGTACAAAACAGCACATTAGTTCTGATGATGAGATACTCTCGGATAGTTCAGAAACCTGGGCAACCAATGTATATCGCATCGACTGCTGTTTTTCTGGCTGAGGTATTAAAAATCATTGCCTGTTTAGCGGTTATCTGGTATCAAAAGCGA
Source organism: Umbelopsis vinacea (assembly GCA_016758895.1). NCBI lineage: Eukaryota > Fungi > Mucoromycota > Umbelopsidomycetes > Umbelopsidales > Umbelopsidaceae > Umbelopsis > Umbelopsis vinacea. The sequence goes on along the minus strand of JAEPRA010000008.1, from coordinate 723,033 downwards.
ACATTTTCAAGGTTCTGGTGGGTTGTTCGAAAGGAGATCCTCGGCAAACCCGCAGAGACACTCAAAATGTTGATACCCTCTGGACTTTACGCCTTACAGAACAATTTGCTCTACGTTGCACTTAGCAATCTTGAAGCAGCGACTTTCCAAGTTACATACCAAATGAAAATTCTCTCGACAGCTATATTCTCGGTGGTTCTTCTCGGACGATCATTACATCGCAGCAAATGGCTTGCTCTTGTGCTCTTGATGATTGGTGTTACACTGGTTCAATCACAGACTGTATCTTCTAGCTCTTCGTCGGCAACGCCACCGGTGTCAAATGAAATGACTGGAGACGAAGACGCCGATCCGCTCATGGCAGACGCCACTCTAACAGATGAACAAGCCTTAATTTTAGCCGCACAAAATCCCATCGTTGGACTGATTGCCGTCATTACTTCGTGTATCTCCTCCGGATTTGCTGGATGCTACTTTGAAAAAATCCTCAAGACATCGGAAACATCCATGTGGGTTCGCAACATTCAGCTTGGCATTTCTGGCGCTCTCTTCTCGATGGTTGGGATGCTTGTTTATGATAGACAAGCTCTTATGCAAGGAGGGATGTTGCAAGGCTATGACGCATTGACTTGGGTAGTGGTTGCTAATCAAGCCTTGGGTGGTCTTTTGGTCGCCATTGTCGTGAAGTATGCTGACAATATTTTGAAAGGCTTCGCAACAAGCTTGTCGATCATCATTTCGGGCGTTATCAGTTTTTACCTATTTAATTTTCAACCCAGCTTACAGTTCATTGTTGGAGCAATGATTGTCATGATCTCTTCTTACCTATACGGTGCGGATTTCGGTAAGAAGGCTGATGGAGTTAAACCTCATTGAACTACATATCAGTCTTGGCACCGGTTTCCCCTCTACACTATCTCTTTTATTTTATGTCATGCTCGCTCTCGACAGACATCTTTACGTGTCTGTCCCTTACCACTCACAAAGTGTAATATCATAGAATTTGGATTGTTACTTTTCTCATTGTTGATTGATTTTCGTCACCTATATATCATACCTCACCTCTCGCACATTTCTACGTATGAGTTCTTCTTACTTATTAAAACAAACGTCTTTTTTTTTTTTTTGGCTTTTGCAACCGTCTTGCCAGTGTGTAGTCGATTTGCAAGGACAGATGGTTTATTTGACGAGAATGGCGTAATCAGGTAGCCTCCCCTGGTGGTAGAAAAAGCTTTATTTCATGGAATATATATGTTGTTTGTGTAGTTCATGTAGTTCATGTAATTCACTGCTCTGTTGTCGGAAAGGTCTATCGCAGCACAGTCATCTCTAGTACCCCTAGTGGTGCCTTTGTAATGCTCAGAATAAGGGCCCACTGAGTTCAAAACAACAGACTTTTGTTGGCAGATCCTTTTATGGACGCACTGCGAGCTGACCACCGAAAGCATGCTTTCATATAAGGCTGATAGTAAATCTGTTTCTTAAAAGTCATATAACATAGTACCAAATGGTTGAATAACATCGAGGGAAATATGAACAAGAAGCACTCCATCTTGGAAACAGGCACAACTTTCCAGACCCGGAATAATTGTGACTTCAAGGCACACCGCGTGACCACTTGTGATCAATTTTTTGGGAGTGATTTCCTGCTTCTGTCCTGTTCAAAGTCTCCAACTGCAGGTGGGAAAAAGATTACCGTAGTCAAAAATGGCGTAGCAACATTAACCGGTTGGCGCTGTGTTTCATGGGTTATTTATTCACATACATCAGTTCCAGCTTGCGCTACCGTTACAAAATCTTTCTTCTCTTTCTCGTTTACATTTTTAATTATCGAGTATGGGTATGTAAGACATCTTCAGGACAAAAGAAATAATACTTCGCTTGATTATATGCGTAATTAGACAGCTGCTGACTAACTTCTTTACCATTGCCTTCTTACTTTTTCTACTTTGATATTCTACTCCGCCTTCCCACCTCCTTTACCCCGCGTTCTATCTGGATTTGAATCCCATCATATTAGTGGTAAGTCTATCGTGAACAATTTCTTGAACGTCTTCTAGTAATTTGCGAGTGAGAAATGAAGAAAAAAGAGAGAGAAAATATATCCATATTATATAATATACTGTGGGAAGTGAAATTAACGCCATATCCCCACAGAACTTTACTGTCGAGGAAATCCGTGAGCTTATGGACAAGGTGACCAATGTCCGCAATATGTCGGTTATTGCACACGTTGATCACGGAAAATCTACCTTGACCGACTCTTTGGTTTCAAAAGCTGGAATTATCTCATCTGGTCGCGCTGGCGAGACTCGCTTTACGGACACCCGTCAAGATGAACAAGACCGTGGCATTACCATCAAGTCTACAGCCATTTCAATGTATTTCCAGATGGCTAACGCTGATGACGTTAAGGAAATTAAGAACCAGAAGACTGAGGGTAAGCATAGCTTCTTTTTTCTATTCAAACACTAAAACATGACTGACATATTGTTTCAAAGGGTCCTCCTTCTTGATCAACCTTATTGACTCTCCCGGGCACGTTGACTTTTCATCCGAAGTTACTGCCGCATTGCGTGTGACCGACGGCGCTCTTGTTGTTGTTGACTGCATTGAAGGCGTTTGCGTCCAAACCGAGACCGTCCTGCGCCAAGCTCTTGCTGAACGCATTAAGCCGGTTGTCGTTATCAACAAAGTTGACCGCGCTCTTCTAGAATTACAGTTGACTAAGGAAGACCTTTACAATGTAAGTTAATGAACCATACGAGTCGCATGCATGGCATATCTATTTATTCTAACGCTCTAAAAATGTTAAAAGTCTTTCCAACGAACGATAGAATCAGTCAACGTCATTATTTCAACTTATGTTGATAGTGCATTAGGCGACGTCCAGGTCTACCCAGACAAGGGTACCGTTGCATTCGCTTCTGGACTTCATGGCTGGGGCTTTACTCTCAGACAATTTGCTGTTCGCTATGCCAAGAAATTCGGTGTTGACAAGGAAAAGTTCATGACAAGACTATGGGGAGAAAGCTATTTCAATCCCAAGACCAAGAAATGGACCTCCAAATCAACAGATGCTGAAGGCAACCAATTGGAACGTGCTTTTAACATGTTCGTTCTTGACCCTATCTTCAAGATTTTTGATGCTGTCATGAATTTCAAGAGAGATGAGCTTTTCAAACTATTGGAGAAACTGGAGGTTAAGCTTACTGCTGACGAAAAGGAACTGGAAGGAAAACAGCTACTCAAAGTTGTCATGAGAAAATTCCTACCTGCCGGTGATGCTCTACTTGAAATGATCTGTATTCACTTGCCATCCCCTGTTACGGCACAGCGGTACCGCGTCGAAAATCTTTATGAAGGCCCTCTGGACGATGAGAGTGCCACTGGTATCCGCAACTGCGACCCCAAGGCTCCACTGATGGTGTACATTTCCAAAATGGTACCAACCTCTGATAAGGGTCGTTTCTATGCTTTTGGTCGTGTCTTCTCTGGTACTGTAAGAGCTGGTCTCAAGGTGCGCATCCAAGGACCCAACTATGAACCTGGTACCAAGAAGGATCTTTTCGTCAAAGCAGTTCAGCGAACCGTTCTGATGATGGGACGTTATGTTGAAGCTATTGAAGACTGCCCGGCCGGTAACATCATCGGTTTAGTCGGTGTTGATCAATTTTTGATCAAATCTGGCACGATCACTACCTCTGAAACTGCCCACAACATGAAGGTCATGAAGTTCTCGGTATCCCCTGTCGTTCAGTGTGCTGTTGACGTCAAGAACCCTAATGACCTGCCCAAATTAGTGGAAGGTCTAAAACGTCTGGCCAAGTCTGATCCCTGTGTCTTGACATTAACATCAGACTCTGGTGAACATATCGTAGCTGGTGCTGGTGAACTTCATCTTGAAATTTGTCTCAAGGATTTGGAAGAAGATCATGCTGGTGTTCCTATCAAGGTCGGTGACCCAGTTGTCCAATACCGAGAGACGGTTATGTCCGAGTCAAGCATTACGTGTTTGTCCAAGTCTCCAAACAAGCACAACCGTATCTATATGAAGGCGGCCCCATTGTCTGAAGAGCTTTCCATCGACATCGAAAACGGAAAGGTCAGTCCTCGTGACGACTTCAAGACTCGCGCTCGTGAGTTGGCTGACAGTCATGGCTGGGATGTCGCCGAGGCTCGTAAGCTTTGGTGCTTTGGCCCTGACGGATCTGGCGCCAATCTGCTAGTTGACACCACCAAGGCGGTCCAATATCTAAATGAAACTAAGGACTCGTTCGTCGCCGCTTTCCAATGGGCGACCAAGGAAGGACCTATCGCTGACGAAAATGTTCGTGGTTGCAGATTCAATATCATGGATGTCACCCTCCATGCTGATGCTATTCACCGTGGTGGTGGTCAACTCATTCCAACTTGCCGACGTGTTATGTATGCTTCTATCCTAACTGCAAGCCCTGGTATTCAAGAACCAGTTTACTTGGCAGAAATTCAATGCCCAGACACTGTTATGGGAGGTATCTACAGTGTACTCAATCGTCGCCGTGGTCAAGTCTTCTCTGAAGAACAGCGCCCTGGTACCCCTCTGGTCACCGTGAAAGCTTATCTTCCCGTCAATGAATCGTTTGGCTTCTCAACTGATCTTCGTGCTGCCACTGGTGGTCAAGCTTTCCCTCAAGCAGTTTGTAAGTGTTACGTATTTTTATCTGTTTTCGTAGAAAAGCCCTAATCTGAAGTTTCAACATTATAAGTTGATCACTGGGCACCTATGAGCGGTAGCCCTATTGAAGCCGGCAATAAGGTAAAGTTCGGTGGCAATGATGTGAAGCTTGCAACGGTTTTCAATTTACCGACACATTATGATTTTCACTTTTATATAGGTCTATGATATCATCCGAGCCGTCCGTAAGAGAAAGGGTCTTCCTGAAGACGTTCCCTCACTTGACAAGTTCTATGACAAGCTATAAACAATGTGCAGCTTCGTAGTACTTCCACTTCAGTTTGGCAATACGCCTGTGATTTGCTTGCTTGATTTTTTTTTCTCAATACAATTGTATCCGAGTTTTTTTTTTCTGAATGAGAGATCCCATTCACATTGAGTGCATACGTTTTTACCATGAAGGTCTACTTAACAACTCTAGTGAAGTGTAACGAAAATTTATTTAGTATCAGCGAAGAGGGTGTATAAGCTGCCTTTGAGCAAAAGCTTGTTCTTAAGCTCCAGCCAGATATTATCAGGAGTATTAAAGCAAGCATGTAGATATAGAATTTACGCACAATACCTTCCATGACCAGTGCCTACAGAGTTCTGTCTTGGAGCAGTTGCCTATGTTGCAACATTTAATTACATCATCTTCACTGCGCTGCACACGACTGTACATCGTCAGCTCATTTAAAGCTACAGGTATAACCTCCAGTGTCCAACTTCATCATTTATCGTAGTAAGCAACTTGTCACGCATGCAAATTACAGGCTGTATTGCTTTTGCAAATTTGGTAACGGGGTTACCTCGGAAACTGATAGTCCAAGTGTTGTCTCATCATTTTTACATGCACTACTTCTTAGTCTAACTAATGTGGCATAACGTAAATCAGATTGTTTCTGTGCGTTACTCATGAACAAACATTGTAGTTTGCATTCTCTATAACCTCAACATGACCAAGGAGATGCACAGTAAGCACGATTGGGAAAAAGTTGGGCTATGGTTCAATAGTGTGCTTTATTAATTTGCTCAATCTCAGTTCTCAAACCAAAGGTTTTATTGACAGGATCAACCGCGAGAAGGTGTTGAGCTTTTGATCCCAAAAGACCTGCCACAGTCGCAGCCTTGGTTATAACTCAAAAGAAAGGATGGGACTCGAATACGGAAACCTATCTAAAGAATCTTTACTATCCACATGAGAGCGAATAGTACAGTTACCAAGCTGAACTTCTCAGAAAATACTTAAAGAAATCTCATCGATTGCAATCAATTTTGATCGTAAATTCGGATACCAGAGAAGTCACTTCATCGTCTCACTACTGTTCTAGCCGTGGAGATCATACCTGGAAGTATCTTGGATTATGATTCTACGAGCAGCTGGGTTAATGCATTTCGAATAAAATATGACTTGTCTCATAACATCGATGTATCTACCAATTTGATGACATCCCCATGTTGCTAGCTAATGATGATCAAAGTCAACATGAGCAGTCAAGTGACGATAAATAAGTCTCATATGAGCGTTACCGACCATTAATCACAGCTTGAACTTGATGATTACAGCTTGAGTTCAAAAAGACCTTCCTATAACTACTGGAGGACCACTACGGAAGCGACCAAGGGAACCAAATAATTCATCAGGCAGGGAAGATTAGAAGCGTATTTCCGGGTAAGTCGGCAGCTATGTTTCCAGACTTCGCAAATCTGATAACTGCATGTAGACCAAGCTCGCGTGAGGAAGAAAGAACATGGCTCCTCTGATACTTCACCGCGGGCTTTGGACAAAGTCATAGGAGGCGATATAAGCTGCATAAGTTCATCTCAAGAGCATTTGACTAGCGATTTTTTGTCATTGAGGACCATCACAATGACTATGGTCTATAATGAAGTTATTGCCATTAGCTCATGATATGTTTTGACAAAACTTCGTAAATGTATGTTGAGCTATTACTCCTATGGATAGATTTGGAAAGATTTATCCAGCAAGGAAAAAGGATTGATAGCTGCCTTTCCCGCAGACAAACACAGTATGTCACTAAATCAAAAGCCTACATCGCTGATAGAAAGGGGCAGGATGTTGTATGGTAAGAGATCGTAACTTGAGTCGGCCAAACTTGAGCTTATAATACTAGGAGATTTCCTATGCGAAGTTGTACGGGTTGGGCCTGAGAGATTACGCATGCCACCTAAACCATACCAGAAGTGCGTAGTTCATCATAGATAAATGGACGTAGAAATTTTGCTTAACATTTGTATGGTTCCCATTAAGGTCTCAACAAGAACCAGCTTTCGAATATAACAGCATGGGTACTGTAGCAATAGAGAGCACTTCTTGGAGTATTGGTTCCTGCCCTTATTGTCAAATCTTGCTGTCTCAACATGACGGGAGATCATTACTTAAACTGTAGTGCGAAGAGATCTCTTTGCTATGTCTTTCTCTCAACGCGGAAACTATCAATCTTTATAGGTGAGGGCGCAGAGTTCAATATCCTAGTACCAAAGGTGCTCATACTCTTTGTACCGTTCAATAGAATCTTACGTTCCTCTGTGATTCTTTTGATCGGCTAGTTATTTCAGGATAGTTTTTTATCTGAGTTTTTCACTGGCTAATGACAAGTACTCTTCTGCCATTCAAGCTATATCGATTCGCAAACTGGCGTGATTTGGCGGAAACTGATGGTACAAGAGTTATCTCATGAGTTTAAAAGCACATGCATGCTGATAGTTGGACACTGTGACATAGTATAATGTCAGATTGCATGAGAGCTTTACATCAAAACAAACTTTCTGAGTTCCATACTCTATAGTCTCAAAATGACCCAAGAGATGTAAGGTAAGCACGAAGAGAAAAATGCAGGCTTATTGGTTCAAAGTTATGCTTTATTGATTTGCTCAATCTCAGTTCTCAAACCAAAGGTTTGATTAACAGGATCAACCGCGAGAAGGTGTTGAGCTTTTGATCCCAAAAGACCTGCCACAGCCGCAACCGTGGTAACTCAAAAGAAAGTGATGGAACTCGAACACGGAAACCTATCTCAATCCGGGGATCAGTTACCGCCAGTTACGACGGCCACTCTTTAAATTTCTCTCCTGTGATGGAACTCGAACACGGAAACCTATCTACAGAATCTTTACTATCCATGGAGAATAATAAGCGAAGGTAAGAGTGGCCAGAGGTATAGAGCAATATTACTTTTTCTGCGCCAACCCTGGGTATAAAATTGAAAGTGACGTCATCAAATGTCACGGGCGAGCCATCAAAGTCAGTAATACCTGGGGACCAATTTCTTAACATGTTTAAAAATTCGGTGTCGTGCCTTGGTCCCCTGTTCACCTTTATTGCAAGTAAATCATATCATGTCCCAGCAAGCTGTTCCGTTCGAAATAGTAAACATAATTTATGAATATGTGGATTGCTGGGATACTAGATTATCCATTTCTTTGGCTTGCCGAGAGTTCAGTCACGAATTGAACAGCTCCATCACAAACCTCGCTCTCCCATTATTTTCACCTCGAGGCTACAACGCTTGCAAGTTGGCGTTTAACACAACAACTGTCGCTAAGCTTGAGCTACAAGATACGGAATTTCCCAAACATCGAGTTGTATTGCTCAAAAAATACTTGAGGGCATTCAATCGATTGCAGATATTGTTGATTGTGAACTCGAATGTTACAGAGAAGTCACTTCATCGCCTTACTGCTGTTCTGGCCATGGAGAGACCACACCTGGAAGTTTGCTTGGATCATGATGATTCTATCGGCCGCTGGGTTAATGCATTTCGAATAAGACATAGACTTGTTTCTCATAACATCAAAGTGTCTTGCCAATTTGATGACCTCCACATATCGCTAGCTGATGATAGTCAAAGTCAACATGAGCAATCAAGTGGTGAAGACAAGTTTCATATCAGCAATATTGACAGTGAATCCCGGCTTGACCTTGATTCAAACGACTTATGTGAAACTGAGCCTGGTGGTTACAGCTTGGGTTCAAAAGACCTTCCCATGACTACTGGGAGACCACTCCGGACGTTAACAAGCGAATAAAAGATTTTATAAAGGCAGAGAAGATCAGAAGCATTGTTTCGGGTAAGTCAACAGCTATACCTTATATTCCAGAATTCGCAAGTCTAATACCTGCATGTAGGACAAGCTCGCGTGAGGAATAGAGTACATGACTCTTCTGCTGCTTTACCGCGGGCTCTGGACAAAGTCATGGACGGCGATATAATATACAAAATTGCATATGAAGAGCATTCGACTGGCGATATATTGCCTTTAAGGTCCTATACAATGGCTATGGTCGAGAATTCAGTTACTGACATTAGCTCAAAATATGTTGAGGCAGTAGTTTATTCAAATCGTATCTGGTTCTATGTTACTCACCTGAATAGCTTCCTTCAGCAAGGAAATGGATATGATGACTGCGCCCTTCCCCGCAAACAAACGCAAGATGACGGTAAACCAAAAGCCTACATCGTTAATAAACAGGAGCACTCTGCGGTATGGAAAGAACTTGTTATTCGAGTCGACAACCTTGAGCTTCTGGTATTAGGGGGTTTTATGGGCGAAATCGTCAGCAAGAAGAGAGTACCTTTTCTTGGTCCTTCACTCAACAAGGAAGTAATCAAACTTATCGATGAAAGTGAAGTGTTCGAGATCTTGATCCCAAGTGCTCCCGTTCCTTGTATATCCGCCGAAAGAAGCTTACGTTCCTATCATCGTTTGGATGCGAATCGTCTGTGGTCCTTTGAATCAGCTAGGTATGCCAAAACAGATTTCCGTCTGTGTCATCCGCTGGCGTATGACATGCATACGTCAAGAAAAGTTTCAATATATCCCACAGCTTCCAGCCTTATAAGTGCTGTTCTTTCCATAATTACTGTAAGACGATACTCACGATCTCGACGGCAACAACTTCTTGGCCTCTTAGCAAAATCATGGGATGGCTGCCTTGCCATCCAGAAATACCCTAAAACCCACATCGAAACTCTGTCAGGCTTCAAGCAAATTATAGTCAGAGCGGCCCCAAAATCAAGCTTACTTCGTCCACTTCAACTTTTGGTAAAGTTTGATGTTCTGTTAGGGAACAAAAACGAAGTAAGCATTGCAGCTCACCTCCCATTAGTGTCAAAGGAGGCTCTCTACTTGTACAAATCTGTGCTTGCTCCAGCTGTGAAAACGGCTAATCGTTACGCCATAAATAGCTTAATGACATTAGTATAATCCCAAGTAAAAAGTTCTAAACTGTGGTCATTGGGAGTTGCTCTTCACTCTGTATATAGCTAGACTATTCGCAAAGACAATGTAGTGCCATTGCCATAACGAGTTCCTATAACATGTTACATTTATTGTAGCTAACCATAGAGAATAGCAATGATTGCCAAAAATAAGAGACTTTTTTTTTTTTATTTCAACGAGATAACATAATTGCATTTGAAAAGTATCGAAAGGCGCAAATATATGCTTCTTATAAGACGAGATGAAAGATGCCTATTTCCATTTTAAAAGACTACTTGGATTGTAGGGAATTGGATCCTCATAAATCACTGATATTTATCTATTGATCACTATGTATATGGTAGGTATTGTCTTTTATAACTTCGAAAAATTTATTCAAAGCCTAGCTTCAGATTTCTTTGTTCAAGACCACGCGTATCTGAGCGGATTTCAAAAAAAAAAGGCGGAGTAACTGACCGCTAAAATTCTCATCTTCAAAAGAAAGCTTGTGAAGTTCCAAACTTCCGGTGGCTCTTTTCTCTTCTAAACACATGTCTTTTCCTGCCGATACCATTAAACGTCTGTTTGAGCAGCCGTTGACATCTCAGCAATATGTTGCTATTACCACAGGAACTGTTGCTACTGGCTTGGCTATATTAGCCATGCTCTATCCAGACAAAGCCGTGTTTGACAATGACGACCGAGTCTTTGCCAGAAGAAAGGGATACCCAATTCTCGGAAACCTTCCTCATATCTTGCAGCACGTCGATCATATTCATGACTTTATGCTCTTGAACTTTGAAACCTTTGGAAGAACACTGTAAGATATTGATAAGTTTGTTTGATCAGCGGAAATGGCGTCTGAAATTCGCCTTCATAGGTCTGGTTCGGCCTTTGGTATGCCCAAGGCTATTGAGACAGCTGACCCAGCTAACGTTGAATATTTTCTCAAGAGTGAGTTCTTCATATACTACTTGTATGAATAACCATGCACTACGCTAACATGCTGCATGCTAGCTAACTTTGAAAACTACCAAAAGCCGCCAAGGATGTACAATGCCATGGACGACTTGTTTGGACACGGCATTTTCAACGCAGACGGTGAAATATGGAAATACCAGAGAAAGACAGCCGCGCATATTTTCAATGTCAAGAACTTTAGGGATCTGTTTACCGAGTAAGAATTTGCAATACCAAGCACCTTGGCGTTTGTCCTGCCGAATTGACTTATAGTTACACATGCACTGTTTCACAGTGTCTTTGTCGAAAAATTTGGGTACATGAAGACCCACCAATTGAATCACGCCGTAGAAACAGGATTGCCTCTGGACTTTCAAGGCTTGATGTTTAAATATACCTTGGAAGCGTTCGTCAAGTAAGTTCTTGTCCAGGTGTGGAAAAAGCTCTTGAAATGTTAGGTGAGAAAACTCACATGATTATACCCATTAGGCTTGGGTTTGGCGAAGACTTGGGAGCCTTGCGAAGTGAGGCCAAACTGCCTTTTGCAGAATCTTTTGACGAAGCTCAGGTCAGAACTTCTATGCGAATGATGCTCCCCTTCTGGAGAGCCCGTGAAATATTTAGCCGTACTTTCAAACCATGGGAAACACCTATGAGCTATCATATCAAGGTTGTGAACGATTATGCCACCTCTATTGTTCAGAAACGCCGAGCGGAGGTCGAAGCTGGTGTTGAGAAGCATGATCTGCTTACACGCTTCTTAGGAACGTTGGACGAAAATAGTCAGCCCCTAAACGAAAAACAGTTGCGTGACATTATTCTCAACTTCATTATCGCTGGACGTGACACGACGGCACAAGCACTCTCTTGGGGCATGTATGCTATCATGGGACATCCTGAAGTGGAGAAAAAGCTTCTCGAAGAGATTATGGAAAACATTACTGATGATGTTGAGAACAACCCTGCCAAGTTTTATGAAGTCGTGAAGAATATGAAGTACATTCATGCAACGTAAGGTTTAGCAAATATGGAACACAGTTGTGATACCGGGATATGAATTAACATTGTTTATCAGCTTCTACGAAATCTTGCGCCTCTATCCTCCGGTTCCTGCCAACGTTAAATATGCTCGTGGTGATGATGTTTGGCCAGATGGCACTATCATTCGAAAGGGAGATCATGTAAATTGGAGTCCATATTCTCAAGGTCGACTTGAATCAATTTGGGGACCTGATGCCAAGGAATTTAAGCCTGAACGTTGGATCGTAGATGGTGAACTGAAGCGTGAGTCCCAAGGTGTTTGGCCCGTTTTCCACGCCGGTCCACGAGTTTGCTTGGGTCAAAACCTTGCTACCTTGGAGTCAATTGTGGTTCTGTCCTTGATGTTGAAAAATTATAAATTCAAACTTGTGCCTGGACAAACCATCACATATCTCGTATCTATCACTATGCCCATGAAATATGGTATGCAGGTTTACGTCGAAAAGCGTTAAGGACCTCTTGACAGCAACTTTTCAGCGCCCGCCACCGCCTCTCCTTTAATCCATTCCCCTCCTTTCATTTATATCTATGAATATATTTACATGCATTAGCATTTCATATCAATAAATCGGTCTTTCATTATATACGGCTCGTTCATTATATCAAAATGACTCCAGGCATCGACTTTGGTTAAGTAGGAGATGATTTCGGTGATCATTGCAGCCACGATGCTTTAGACCAGCGTGCTGACGTTCATGCCATTTTTGCAGTTCATTATAACAGGTAAAAAAATGCTTATGTAATGACACTCCTGGGATATGATGAAGTCTACACTAGAGACAGATTGATGTATGAGTCTCGGACTGGAGCGTATGAAAGTCAATTGTATCAACATGTCTAACAACAGACGGACAAAAAGTGATTCATCGCATGCAAATTATCGTTGACAACCAAGACAAATCGCTGGGTTCAATGGAATTTCTGCAAAGCATGAGCGGAGATACCGCACAGTGGGAATTGACATGCTCCAAAAAACGTGTGACTGCTTTTTGTCACCTTCGGGCAAACACTTCTTGCGTTGACCATTGAATACCATTGATGATTAAATGGTCCAGCTATCCCACCTACCTCCCTTGACCTGAAGAATGGAGAGTAGTAGAAATCAAACATCCCATAATTCAAGGATTATTTACGCATGTTCTTCCTTGAAGGAACTGATTAAAGTGCAATCAAGCAAGCAAACTAAGGAACGGTGGGAAGATAGGCCGTAACAGAAAGTCTTTTGGCCGTTGCATGTCGTGACTAAATAAGCAAGGGAAAACCGAAAAAAGAAAAACTTTAACAGCATAAGAAGGCTTAACAGTGATGATACGTTACCATGTTGGTACAGCAGTTATCACAATGGAGTGAGACTTTTTGCAATTTATAAATTTCCAAATTGGGCGAGACAACTTTGATAGGTTCACGAAGGGTGCCGTTGAAAGATTGGTGGCTCGGTGTTGGCTCGATGGTGGACTGCGGGGAAGGCCTGTGCAACCTTGCGTGACAGAAATACGTGGTGCGAATATTTTTGCCTACGGAGTAACCATGAGCCAAATTACTGTGGCAAGCTTTGGTGCCACATTCTGACATTGTCGATGCCTGAAGAACTCTGTTGGTACGATCTAATGGAACACCATAATTGCGTTATTTTTCTAAATGTAGACAGCTCATGATAGCCTGCAGCCGCGTTATATTATACCCAAAAACACGTCATTTTGGGAGAAAGTGTATAGAGCGTAGTCTCATTCAGGCAATCCAAATTGTACATCCGCGGTAAATTCATGATCAATTGTTTTAAGCAAGTAAGCGTTGCCGCTGAAGCTTGCTGTCCATCTCTTTCCGTTTCTTTGGGTATTCAACCAAAGGAGGCAATTATAACCGAAGGGCTTGGTGGCCCTCAGCCAAAACGTTACAGTGACACAAAGCATTTTTTTTTTGTTACTCCTCATTGGGTGTGAAAAGGCAGGGAAGCCGATTCTAAGTGCCTTTGCTAGTCAGCCTTGCAGCAGTTTTGCATCTCTTTCCGCTTTTTCTTCCTTTATATCTCTTTTCTATTCCCTCATTCCATTCCTCCCAACCTCTGCCAATTGATTATCATGAGAATTGGTACCTCCATCGCCATAGTAGCGTCCGCTTTGGCCGTTGCTCATGCTGCCCAAGCTCCTTCCATCTATTCTTTGGGCGGACTCGACATTGTCGTCGACAACCAACTTGACCCCTCCCACCCGCCTCAAAGTTTGATTGCTTCGCATAAGCCAAAGTCTTATGATCAAGCTAAAGCCATTTGCGCAGCCCTGGGCGAATCACTTGCTGACCTCTCTAAAGCCGCCAATCTTAATTTAGCAGATACAAAGTTGCCTGCTGATAGTACTTTTTGGTATGCCGTTCACCATCGTATGCTCTATTTTTACCGCTATGTAAACACTAAAAATGTCGTCATGTCTTCCACCTTATAGGATTGCTGGAACTACGAGTGGGTCTGAATGTCCTTCCTTCCGTACCAGTTCCCGCAGTAGAAAGTCCAAGTCGCACTTGGGCAAGACTGCTTGTGGAAGCAAGCAGTATGCTCTCTGTACCAATTCTGCCGGTAAAACTACAAACGCAGGCGAAAATGGCTCTCAACATCAAATTCGTACTAATACCAACGATGGCCCAATCATTGGGTTCCGTGATAACCTAACCTGGAAGTTCCTTGGTATTCCTTATGCCAAACCTCCTGTTGATGATCTTCGTTTCGCTGCTCCTCAGCCACCTAAAAAATGGACCGAGCCACTACAAGCAACTAATTTCACCAACACTTGTGTTCAAGCTGACGGAACTGGTAGTGAAGACTGCTTGTACCTTAATGTCTACACTCCCACGGTTGACAAATGCTCCAGACGCAAATCATTACTACCCGTTATGTATTGGGTCCACGGTGGAGGTACGTATATGTAAACTACGGCTCATAATGTGATGACAATATTGACCATAATGTATGATTTAGGTTATACTGGTGGCTCAGCCATGACGACGTAAGTTACTTGAATCGAATATTCTTTGTTATAATTGACAAGAATGATTTTCTAAATTAATAATTTTATTTTGACGATCAGCCTTTACGACGGAAGTAACATTGCATCTCGTGGAGATGTTGTTGTTGTCAGGTAAATATATGCAGTACAATACATCTAGTGCGTTTTGATTATAATCACTAACATTTTCCTTTCTTAGCATTAACTGTAAGTAACAGGATATGCGTGAAACCTTTATTCTGCCTTGCATTGCCCTGGCGTTTTTGATTTTGCTTTACTAACGAATAGACTTTTTATATTTTCAAAGATCGTCTCAATATCTTTGGCTTCGCAGAAGATACCGCTCACTACGATCGTTCTGAGCTTCCTGGAAACTTGGCTCTTCGAGATCAAGTTGCTGGTCTTCAATGGGTCAAGGAAAACGTTGAACGCTTTGGAGGTAATCCTGACAGTGTCACTATTTTCGGCGAATCCGCTGGTGGTAGCTCCATTCGATCCCTAGTTCAATCCCCTAAGGCTACCGGATTGTTCCACAAGGCTATCTCCGAAAGTGATCCTTGGGACCTTGGTTGGCAAACTCCTGCCGATGCTGGCAACCTTACTCAAACAGTTTGGCAAGGAGTACAATGTACTGATCTAGCCTGTGCTCGCAAAGCTAGCATTGCCGACCTAACTGCATCCTTCAACAAGGCCGTCACCCTTGTTTCCAATGTGAACCATCCTCAGGGTGAATTCAACTTTGTCGAACCCGTCAAGCCTAGCATCGATGGAGAGTATATTCCTCACGACTGGCATACTTCTGTCAAGAAGGGCGAATTTAACAAAGTTCCTTTCTTGATTACCACCAACCATGACGAAGCTGGCGCATTCATCACCGAAGATCTCCCCAATCCTGTTCCTGCAGCAGTCGATTCCCCTACACTTGACCAGACTTGGGCTTATCTTCTCTCCACTGTCATTCACTTTGGCGTCGAAAGAACCACCGCTATCATCAAATCTGGCCTTTATCCTGTGAGTGGTTTGGTGAATTGCCTCGCTGAAAGCAGTTTTGATTTAATTTTGCTAATACATGTCAATTATTCAGTATTACAGTGCCACCCAACCTGATATTATTCGTGACCAGCTTAATGCGCTGATCACTGACTTTTTCTGGAACTGCCCCCTTCGTTTGTTCGTCGAACAAATGGCTGGTCACGGTGTCAAGGTCTATCGTGGACGATTTGACCATGTCCTTCAGGAGACAAACGCCCCTACTTCTTACTGCTACAACAAGGAGTGCCATGGTTCTGAACTGACTACAGTTTTCGGAGCTCTCAACATCTATGGCATTCCTGTCTCCGCCGAAGACCTCAAGTTTACCCAAAATATTGTGGATACTTGGACTCACTTTGCTCGCTATGGCAACCCCAACACCCATAACCAATTGTACTGGCCAGCCGCTACCACCTCCAAATCTAATGTGTATGTATTCAACTCCACCAACACTTTGTTGACTGACGGTTTCAACAACGACAAGTGTGACTTCTTCCAAAAGAACGATATGTATGACTTTGATATTTTTGACAAGAACTACAAATAAATCCTCCTATAATACTGCAGGACGATGCTCACAAGACAGGATGTATGGAATACATCTGTCAGGAGTAAACAGTCCTAGATGCATAAAACAAAACAAACACAAACATAAACACAAATGCTTACTTTTTTTTTATTGTGTGAAATGCTCTAAACTTTTGACAATAGCTGGTAAATGCAGATGTCTAATTGTGGTGCAAAAGAGGGGAAAAGAGGAGGCCATTGCATTTCGCTGCCAAGCCCGTTTAAGAACAGTTCCAACCCATTTCCCAAAACTGGATTTCCAACATGGTTGCTTGTTTGAATACCTCGCATACTTCTTGCCACCTAGTAGCTGAAGTAGATATATGATGTAAAGCAAGTTTCTCCAGCAACACTATGGTCGTTGTTAATAGACAGAAAATGAGACATTCACGGTATTGTTGAACTCACATTTGTTCTCGTCCACAGATGCTTGGAAATCGTCTTCTGCATAATTCACAATCCATTGCCAATAGGGATTTCCCTCTAAAAAAATGAGAGTTAGTTTCAATATATTTTTCTAGGAGGTAGCGCAGTTGTCAGCTGTAGGTACCTCGTTTTGTGTTTGGATCGTCATACAGCTTTCGCCCTATTTCACCATATCCTAGTGAGCATGGAGCCATGGCAACTTGCAAGTCCATTGCATCCCCAGTGGCACCTGTCGCATGTTGTTAATTTTAAAAACGAATATTAAAAAAGTGTGAAACCACCATCGCTGGTTAAAACTTTACCTTGATCAAGGACAAATCTAGTGTACGCAACATTATAAACGCTCTCAGGGGTATCCAGGATGTCCTGTTTGCTGATACCCCAAGTCTCACAGTACTGTATTCGTTGACCCACATTAGAACAATTGGACGTCAGTAGAATTAAAACGATGGGTCAATGAAAATACAAACCTGCAAATGCAGCTGCATTTCATGGTGAATATGAAGTATGATTTTCGCATAGTGAGCCGTCATGTCTATATCCCTGGCTACTCAATTGGGTCAGAAATTTGCAATTATCGGCCTACAATACCAGTGAACTCACTTTTGTATGCTGCCAGAGCAGCCGCTCTAGCGTAGTTCTGAAGATACAGATAATCCTGCTTGATAAAGTGCTCAAAGGATTCTCGTTTTAAAGTTCCGTCCGCTATTCCACGCACAAACTTATGATCGATGAAGTCCGACCACATGTTCTGAGGGAGTGAGGCAATGAGAGCTTTGACGACACTGTTTCTGCGATGGATGGTATGTCAGCATGATGATCTTGACGTTTGCAATACTTGTCCCACATCCGCTCTTGCTCATGCACATCTAATTTTTACATACCCGACATAAGGTTTGGCCATGACGTTGTGAAAGTGATTGAGCGGGCCGGCACCCGAACCAACATCACCGATGGAGTTTTCCAAAGCTGCAGCAACATATGCAATAGCGTTCTCAACGGCTTCCCTGGCTGTAATACGCTTGTAAACACCGCCGTTCGCTCATATGCCTAAAGCAGATCAACCAAATTACGTACCATCCATTTTCTTTGCAATTCCAGAAGCGATAGCAGCCGATAACGTACATCCTGTTCCATGCGTATTCTTGGTATCAACGAACGGGTTCACTACTTCGTGGTAGGTGTCTGCAGCCGCATCGTATAAAACGTCAATCATCAAGGTTTTGCCTTGTCGTACTTGCGGGAGATGGCCACCCTTCAAAAGAACAAAAGAGGGTCCGAAAGCAGCTATGGATTTTGCTGCTTCATACACGTCTTGTAAATTTTTAATGCTGCCTTGAGGTTTGCCTAGGAGATGCTCCGCTTCTGGGACATTTGGAGTCAGTATATAGGTGATGGGCAACAATTTTTTGATAATGACATCTACAGCCAGTGGTGTCAAAAGCTCGGAGCCAGATGTTGCAATCATCACAGGGTCCACTACAATGTATTTGGCGGCCTCTGGATAGTGGCCAAGCACCTCTACAATTGTCTCCACAATTTCTGCGCTAGCCAGCATGCCAGTTTTGATTGCGTCGGCTCCTATATCACTCAGAACGGCGTGAAGCTGCTTTGCCACAAATTCCTTCGGCATAATATGTATTCCGTCAACTCCAAGTGTGTTTTGAGACGTAATGGAGGTGAGAACCGAAGAGCCATATACATGAAGCGAGGTCATGGTTTTGAGATCGGCCTGAATCCCGGCGCCTCTATAGGGAAATGCAGGATATGAGCCAAATGTGGACAGAAGAGTATATTAACAACCATAACACTGACCCGCCACTGTCACTGCCAGCAATCGTTAGAGCTTTTGGTGGTATCATTGTCACTGGGGTAGAATGGCTTCAAGTTGCCGGGCTTCCGACCACGTTTTGGCTGTGACCGTCCTGCATTTGTTTGTCAATCTTGGAGAGATTTGACTTTCCGTCTGTGAGTCACATTCACGTTCGCGTTATGGCTAGCCACAAAAAAATGACAGGTTGAATGCGATAGCACAGAGAATACATAGGTTGCCAAAATACATTTCAAAGGACTCAAACATGACCATTTTGCAGTATAGAGCAGCAGACTACGACGTGTTACTGCATGGGAATAACTTAATACTGGATAAACATGTCGCGAATACTCAAAGAGTTTTTGAAGGTTTATGAAAAAAATAATAATGAATCGAATAAGAAGAAGACATCGATACAAGCTACGGCTTATTACTATTCCTAATATGTCCTTCACCATTTACAAATACAAAAGCTACAACTTTCAAACCAGCCGGTGCACAGGGTTGATGAATATTCATGTTAACAGTTTACATCGTCGTGAAGAAATTAAGACGGGCTTCACTCCTTTCGTGGAGCATTAAGACTGCGATTCCATCATCGCACGGAACTACAGTATCGAAAGAAACAATGATGAGTATATGAGCAAATTATGTCAAGGCTATATGCTAGTACCGTACCTCTTCCAAGTTGATCTTACCATCTAAAACAAACACTATAGTCAGAAACCATGTTCCCAATAGAACAAAATACGCTGCTAGGATTACTTTACCTCCATCTTTATCAGCTTCCCTAATCATTTCGTCAATCTCATCCTCGGTGAGATGCTCGTTAAGAGAGTCCATAACATTCTTTAGCTCTTCGCGAGATATAGTTCCACTCTTGTCAGCGTCGAAAGCACTAAAAAAGAAAGAATTATTGGCCGTCAATCTAATGTAGTATACCATTTTTTTCCATAGGCGGCAACCGTACGACGGTCATAATAACGGGGTATCCTAGCGCAATGTGAAAACAATGGTTGAAGATAGATATCTTGCAGGTACTTACTCAAAAGCATCCCTGATGTAATCTATTTGATCTGATTTGAGGTTTTGCGTCAAAACCAGAAACTCCTCAAAATCGATTTTACCGTTTCCATTTGCGTCGACCTCATTCACCTTTTCGTTTAATTCAAGTTAGGATTTGATATGATGTGAAGTGCGCTATGTCAAATCAAAATGCGCTCACGAACCATATCCATGAGCTCAGCTTCAGTAGGATTCATCCCAAATGATCTTATGACTGTCCCAAGTTCTTGAGCAGTGATGGAACCATCGTTGTCTAGAGTGTGGGGTAAGCGCCTCGCGGTGGAACCAGCTTCTTTACGTGCCGCCAGGGGAACAAGACTGTTTTACCTTTGTCAAACATTTGGAATGTTTCTCTGAATTCATTAATCTGTTCTTCTGTCAAAGTGTCGGACTAAACGAATGAAGACCGAGATTTACTACTTTGGCAGTAGCAATGTACAATATGGTGTCGTTTGCCCTTACCATTGTTCCTCAATAGCACTTTAAAAAGCTTGGTGGCTATGGCGTTGTTGCGTCCTGCCATAAAAAGTAAAATCGTCGGCCTCACGTGTGTTGGTCGCCTGGTCTTCGCACTCAGCCCAGCACTCGTAAAAAGTTGTACCTCACGTGTGCCTGGTCGTGGGTATGCTCACCGCACTCCAATTGAAAAAATTGCTATAGTAGCAAAACGATTGTTGAAGACACGCGACATTAAAAGGAGGACGGTGAAATAACGCGCATGGATCAAGTAATATTTGACGGTGGTGAGTGACTGAGTGATACCTCTGGGGCCCCATTGCTGGGCTTGGCAGAAATGTTTGATTGATACAAAGGGATTGTGTGAACAAACCTTTCATTTTACACATAATTGCTTTCTTTCTCAATGCGCAGAACGTCGTGATAATTCGAATGCGGCTTCGAGCTAGGTATAGTACGCTATCTTCGTTATGAAGGGAGAAAAAGACGGTTGATTGATCGACGATCTCATCAAGGTTCGTTCTTCAAGTACCGGAAAATAAACTCATAGGAACTCTGAATTATCAGACTTGCGGCAAATCGTGAATTCAGGTGGTAACATTGCACGGTTTTAGTGATAAGTCTGCCAGTGAGTTATACCACGAACTTGACATTGGATAATTGGCGCTCTTAAAGTCTCATTGATGACAGCTCAAAATGTTGGGAGAATGAGTCACGCATTTTTCAGTTGTCAGATGAGTTTTTGACTTTTTGGTTCGCTTGTAGCTTCAATTCATATATTTCACCGTATGAACGCACCAAACGGTTCATTCAACAGCAAGCCATCTCGTTTTGTAAGCTATGAGTTAGACGATGCCATATAGCAAAAATTGGATTTATAAAAAATAAGAGAACATTATCTAAAGTGCCAATATGGGTGTTTTAACACACATGATGATCACATTAAAAATACAAGACAAACAAGGTCGTATGATGATATTTATGGAGGGAATATATACACAAGTCATAGGGTGACAGGCTAGAAATATTAAGCGATATTATGGTAGATTATGATACAAATAATGATAAAATGAGTATAGCTTCTTGAGTTCACTCTCATAGAACAGGATTGTAGGGTAGTTAGCCAAATCACTTTCGTCTTGAGATGGACATGAATCGCTTTGCCAAAGACACCTTCTTATCTTCAAAGCTGAATTCGCTACTTGAAGTTGAGCTTTCGCTTGATGTGGATGAAAAGGTATTTGAACGATGTTGAGATCCTCGCGATAAAGTGGTATCCACTGTAGGATGCGGTGCAAAGGATTTAAGAATTGCTTGAGCGTTGGGGTGAACGATATCGAAATGTTCAGTGAAGCGTGAAGACATTGTGGTAAAGAAGTGAGGTGAGGCAGACAATATTGCCACCAACTAGTTTTAATATATATTTTTTTCAGAAGGATATGCCTTATTCGGAGAACCTTGGACAATAGGACCGTGACCTTTCGTGGGGCTGTTGGGAACAGAATCACAGCCAATTAAACATCGGATGGAGAAGTTCCGACTTAATTTTTTTTTTTTTGAAGATCACAGCAGCCTATCTAAGTATGGTTATGTGCTCACAACTGCTTTTATTCTTCTACCTGCCTTCACAGCATTACCTTGCATTGCCTTAAGCCATGGCACCTATGCATGCCATGTATCACAAAAGGATAAAATATTATCGATAGCTAATGCTGATATCAGGTAATCGATGAAATTCGAGCATTGCATTTGGCGCGCGAAGTGAAATGTTTTGTACAGACTGGAAAAGAAGCTTATGTTTCTTTTTTTTTTTTCGAGATCAGTCAAGTCGATCCTTACCTAGGTTGTCCACTGCCAATGACATATTACCTGTCCTGGCTGAAAACAGATCTTTGACATGATCTCATAGAGCAACTACGATTATGCGTCGCCTGCTTGTCTACGCAATGGTGTCGGCTTTTCAACGACACAGGATTGTTTTCCTTCGGTTAGTTGTACGGTAACCGTTGCTCAAATTCCTTCATTTCCCTTTTTCAGATCAAGCACGTCTATATTTGGATCGTCAAAGTTGTCCAGGTACCTGAGAGAGTGGTTAAAAGAATCAGGGAACTGGCGGTGTTCTAAACAGAAATAGAAACACATTGGAAAAGAGACTCCGGCTGAGAGTGTTCTACGGGAAAGCTGATCACTCTGCCAAATTACTTTATGAACGAGGTCTAGGCTTAATTTATCATTCTTTCTATGACTATTCTATACCGGCAAAGGTAGTTGTTCATCCATCCAAAAACATTCAAATAATTTATTTTAGCGGAATAAAAGGATTTTGTGTTCCCATTAGACTTCAGGTCTCGAACAACCACTTTGGAGGCTGTGACTTGGAAGATCGGGCACTTTACTTATGCATGTGAAGTCTTGACACACCTGTGTATTTCAGCTCGTTGGTCTTCAAGCTTAGCCATGGTCTGATATGCTAACGATATGACTTTATCGGGTATCCCTTTGAGTCAATCGCCGCATGGAAGAGAGGGCATGTTAGTTTTCTTTCAACATGTTTTTTTTGTATCTGTCGGCCTAGCTGAGCTTTCCATGGAATAAAAGATGGGTTACCTGCTATTTGTGCAACCTTAATGCCATGCGACTTCCGGCAAACACCAGGAGATATCCGATGGTTAAAGATGTAACCACCGCCCTGACTCAGATGCAGACACAGTTACTCATTTGAATATGGGCTGTATGGCAAACATTTTAACAACCGATCGCTTACCGCGTCTTCTTCAATGGTCGTTTTGTAATACGATATACGTGAAAAGTTGCCCTGCTGCAACATGTCAGTCAGATCATGATAGTGAGTAGCAAACAGGGTTCTGCACTGTATATTTTCATGAAGGTAGTGTAATATGGAATACGCCAGAGAGAGCCCATCATCTGTTGCTGTTCCACGTCCTACTTCGTCCATGATGACCTGAGAGCGTCTTAGTTCCAGCATGAAACCTCGCATACCCTCAAGCTACGATATACTTACAAACGACTTTGACGTTGCATTCTTCAGTATATTGGCCGTTTCCATCATCTCTACCATAAAGGTTGACTGGTTTTGAGCCACATTATCAGAAGCACCAACCTAGAGCATCATTAAATTGTGGTTTTTTGGGGGAAGGGGGTTTTTGGGCGTTCAGTTTCAGTTTTTTGTTAGGAGCGCCTGCCCGAACTAAGCTGGAATATACACATACCCTGCTGAAGATGCGATCGGCTATGCCAATGTCTGCCCGTTTCGCCGGTACATAACTGCCAATTTGCGCGAGTAAGAATGTAACCGCTACCTGTCGCAAGAAGGTGCTTTTGCCACCCATATTTGGCCTGCCACACTGTTAGTACCCTGAGACTATCTAAAGATCTAAAGAATGAACTTTTTTGACATACCCTGTCAGTAACCAAATTGATTGGTTGTCATGAATATTGCAATCATTTTTAATGAACTGTCGTCCTCTATGATATAGGCCAGTCTCGACAACTGGGTGTCTGCCTCCTACGATTTGTACAGCATTTCCATTATTAACACTAGGCCGGACGAAGTTATTGTCTATTGCCAACCGTGCGAATGAAGATAGGACATCCAATTGAGCGAATGCGCGACAGCTCCGTATGATGCCATTTGATTGCTCGAGGACCTTGAAAAAATGACAAGCTCAGTACTGAGAGACAAGCCGATGGGTATTACGGGCTGGTTGATGTTGAAGCGGGTATAAAAAAACCTACCATGCCGCAAAGTTGCTCATACACCTGAGCTTCAAGTTCAATAATAGATGCTGCGGTGTTTTCAATGTCAACCGAAAGCTTGGTCCATTCCTGTTAGTCACAAAAGGTTAGCACTTCATGTCGGTATATTGAAAATCCAGTTTGAACCATTCAACCTCAATCTGGTATCTATGTTTAGTCCGCGTCTGATTTACAAGAGTCGCCTTGAAGGCATCTTTCAATTTTTGCGCATGTCTGTTCCCAACCTCTACAACGTGCTTGAATGCAGCGCTTGACATTAGGGTAACAGATGATCCTGTCAACGTTATGTTTGTACCTGAGTAGTGTTGGTAGTTGCTAAGAGAAGAATCACTTACCACAAATGGCGCGTACCCTGTCGTACAGCTCAGCCTTTTCTCGTTCAAGGCCCATCAACTTTTTGTGCGTTGAAGACAGTTTTTTGTTGTAGCTAGGTGAAATTGCTTTTTGAGTCCACGTAGGCAAAAATAATCTAAGATGCCTTTAAAAGAAGACAAGCTCAATTTTACCTCATATTGACATATCCGTACTCTCTATAATCTTTCGAGTTTCTGGAGAGGACGTAATTTTCGTCTATAGCTTTGATAATGGTATCTACTAAATGGTCATGAGTATTCAGGGTACCCAACAAGGCAGACATAGCGCCATAGGGGTTGTCGGTTTCTGAGCGGACTGAGTCCACGGTTTCATTTTGTAGATCTTGCAAAATCTGTTCTTTGATAGTCTTCATTGCCTGAAACGTCCATTTGAGTTCCAAAAGGTCAGAATGTTGACCTTTTCTTAGTGACAATCGTTGTAGTGCTCGTTGGGCGTCGTTGCTTGATTTCAATGCCAATCGAATGTCGTCGAGGAGTCCATTCCGGTTGTAAAAATACTCAACAATATCCAATCTCTTATTCACAGAAATCACCTTATTCAATGGCGAGACTACCCAAGGCCAGCATTAGTATTATAGCCAATCCTATTCCCTTAATAAAACACAACGCTTACCCAGCCAACGATTCAGTAACCGTGAACCTGCACTGGTAGAGGTACAATCTATAACACCGAGCAGACTATCCGCTTTTTTGCCTTCCCGTATGCTGGAAAGAATCTCGAGGGAAGTCATAGTGGAGCTGTCAATTCGCAATACCTCTTGAGGGTCAAACTTTATAGGCTTTTGTAACATTGGATGACATCCAAGCTGTGTACTATCAACGTAGTCGATAAGTGCCTGAGCAGCGGCTACTTCTATATCGCTAAAGGTAGGTGATTCCAGCTCCGGTTCCAAATCCATGAAATTAGGTTGTGTGGTAAGTGAGGGAGCGTCGGACCATTTTTCTGTCATAGCTGAAAGATTCTGTCTTCCACTAACTGCATTATACATTTCATTAGGTCGAAAGGTCACAGCCGGTCGATTGTTTTTCTGAAGAAGTTGATGAATTGGGTGATCTGCTTGATTTTCCAACCACGCAGGAAGGAGAACTTCCCTAGGGCGAATGCGTGCAAGATCGTCTTCTAGTTGTAAAAGGTCCGAGCTTTGCATATTAAAATCTCCAACCGACATATCAATCCATGCAAGTCCGGTCGACTGATTCTCGATGTCGATGGCAAGTAGATAGTTGTATTCATGAGCATCGAGAAATTGCTCTTCCACCAATGTTCCCGGTGTGATGATCCTGGTAATTTTTCGCTTGATGTGGCCACTGACAGTTGTATACTGCTCACATAGTGCGACATTTGCTTTCACTCGATTCACTAGTATTTCCAGATATCTATCCAGCGATCTTGATGGAAAACCGGCAAAGTGAACAATGGTGCCGGTTGTGATTTCCTTCTTTGTTAGTTTCAGATCAAGTTGAGAGGCAAAGTTGGCAGCATGCTGTTCATAGAGCTCATAGAAATCGCCAACTTGCATCAGAAGCACGCATGTAGGGTATTTTTCAGTGTACTCACGAACCGCATCCAAGACAACCGATCCCGTTGGCGCCCTTAATAATGGAAGGGGGCTATTTGAATCTATCTGCAGCAATTCATCTTTGCTGTCTATTGAACCTTTAATGCTTTCAGTATTGGTATTTTGAGGTGTTTCGGAAGTTGCAGTTGACACCTGTGGGTTAGCCTGTCGGGCGAGAACGTGGTCTGCCTGACCTTTCGTGACTTTTTTTGAACATGGTGGAGAGCTAATGAACGATCTACGCGAGCCTGCACGTAAGACTGTTGGCCTAATGTGAGTGTATACCCCGCATTGTTTGGCGTGGCCATAGAGAGATGCTGCTAGTCGTACTCTAGGAAACATTTCGCGCCTGCTCGGTAAGAGTCGGCAAGGCGTCAAACGTTTCATGCAGTGTCCGGCATGACTGCTGATATCGGACTGTCTTGCCCCCCAAATACTGTCGAAGTGTTGCTCGAGATCAATCGCAACATAATCACAATGTCAGTAAAGCCTCAAGTTGACTATACGCTATATCTCGTCACAGAACGCTCTCTGCTTCCCGACGGTCATGACTTTCTAGCCCATTTAGAATCGTGTCTCAAAGGAGGGGTGACCTTGGTGCAACTTCGAGAAAAGAACCTCGATACTAGACCTTTCATCGAACTTGCCCGGAAAACAAAAGAGATAACTCAAAAGTACAATGTCCCTCTCATTATCAACGACCGTGTCGATGTTGCTCTTGCAGTCGATGCTGAGGGAGTCCATGTTGGTCAAGATGATATGACATTGGCTCAGGTCAGGAATTTCATTGGCCCTAATAAAATTATCGGTGTCTCAGTGAATAATGTGCAGGAGGCCCAAGATGCCATCGGCGGAGGTGCAGATTATCTCGGGATTGGTGCAGTCTGGTTCACAAGTACCAAAAAGCTTTCCAAAAAGCCACTTGGAGTTGATGGTGTTCAAGGTAAGCAAACGCATCCATTTGTTCGTCACATCACTGAACATAGCGACACTCACAACCTCTCCACTTTACACAGCTATACTGCAATCAATGAGTGATACCAATGTCCAGACAGTTGCGATTGGTGGAATCAACCAGCAAAATACACCACAACTTATGGCCAAAACAAGTGTTAACGGCAGACATTTGGATGGTGTTGCTGTAGTCTCCGCGATCATGTCATCAACTGAACCGGAGCAGACGTGCAAGGATTTTGCTGGTGTTGTTCGTCATTATGTTAGCAAATGCATAAAGTCAGGCACAGTCACCCAAGAACAATCCGATACGAAGGAGATCATTGAGAACATCATCAAGCTTGTACCTACTATCCGACAGAAAGGTCCATTGGTACATCATATCACTAGTAAGTTACTGGTTTTTTTTTTTTTTTTTTTTTTTGATAACTGTAACGCAATTCATTCAATAACACATTGTTGTGGTAGATAACGTGGTCATCAATGATAATGCTAACGCCACATTGGCACTCGGGGCTTCACCTATCATGGCAACCCACCCCGAGGATGTAAAAGATCTTGCCGCCGTAAACGGCGCCATGGTCCTCAACATGGGAACCGTGGATGAGACCATCACGAACGCCATGGTTCTTGCTGCACAAGAGAATGTCATTCATGGAAACCCAGTGATTTTTGATCCAGTAGGTGCAGTTGCAACGAACCTTCGAAAGAAGGTCTCGGCCAGATTTTTACAGGAATGTGAATTCACGGTCATCAAAGGCAACGCAGGTGAAATTCTTGGTTTGGCTGGAAAAGGAGGAAAATCCCGAGGTGTCGATTCCGTAGGAACAGATGACGAGTCTATTGCTGCGCAGGCTGTGAGGGAACTGGCCCTGAAGCATAGTAAGCATTTATAAAGTTTATTATTAGGGGGTCCTGGAGCTTTGACTTGACTCTTAAAAATTTTACAGAATGCGTAGTCGGAATGACAGGTGTCATTGATTATATATCAGATGGTCAGCGAGTGATAGCCCTCGAGAACGGTCATGAACTCATGGCCAGTATAACAGGAAGCGGCTGTATGGCAACGACAGTGGTAGGATGCTTCGCAGCAAGTAAGTTTTGTGTCAATAAACAATGTGAAACAATATGACTTTGTCTGACCCGCCTCCATCAGTCGAAAATACAGACATACTATTGGCAACCATTGCGGCGTATGGAACATTCTAATTTTCTGATTTTTTGCCACATCATGATACGGTGTTTACTGATCACGCTTGCATTCTTCTCTACCATGCCTAGAATAACCACTCTTAATATTGCGTCTGAGCTTGCAGCGCAGAGACCGGATGTTCAAGGGCCCGGTACTTTTCGAGCGGCTCTAATTGATGAACTCTACAAATTGAGTAAAGCTCCTGAGACTATTCGCAGCGCAGCTAGAATGCGATGGCTTGACTTGGTATGAGATCACCGGTTGAGACCCACATCGACCTCGCAGTTCCAATAAATAATAGTGGTCAACCCCAAAGATTTGTTTTATATTTTCGTAATTCTTTGTTCATTCTTCCTTCTTTTCCACCACTCCAAAAATGACTGTGAACATTGAAGAACGAGAAAGCCTCCTTCAGGGTACAACCATAGTTACCTTAGTTTCGCATTACCACTGCACTACATAGTTACTTCTACTGACACTATTTCTTAGTTTTCAAGATATTTGACAAAAATGGTGATGGAAATGTGAGCATACAGGAGTTCGCTCAAGTCCTTGAACATCTCGGCGTCACCTCCAGTCAAATAGAAGCGAAAGCGATTATCAGACGAGTTGGTCGACAGAACTCTACCAGCATGAATTTTGAGGAATTCGTTGATGCCATTGAAGCCACCACTACAAATGCTAATGACCACCCAAGCACTGAAGATGAGGAGCAGCTTCGAGACTGCTTTCGAGCGTTCGACAAAAACGGAGATGGTCGTATTAGTTTCGATGAATTGGCCATGGCCATGAAGGAACTTGGAGAGGACATGACTCGTGAAGAGCTTGAAGAAATGATGCGAGATGGCGATGCTGATAAGGACGGCATGATTGACTTTGATGAGTTTAAGCGGCTTATGCCCAACGCATAGTCAAAAAGGACTACAATTGCTTATTTGACTCAGCCATGCAAGCCAAGGCAACCCTCATAGACATTTTATTCACTATCCGCCGACAATACCAATTGAGCTCCAAGGGTCCAAGCTGCAAGGCGTTCCTGTAAAATATTTTAAAATTAATTGTCATTGTTAATTACGGCAAGTGTCGTTCGTGGTATCGTAGCCAATAGGACGAGTTTGTTAGACATCAGACCAATTGAGTACATCATTAAATAAAAGAAAAAAAAAAAAATCTTGCTAGAAGCCTATCGACTTTGGATTAATAATTTTGTCACATTTTTGAGTTGGGCCGTTGCACGGGAAGAATTCTCCCTTCGCCCGGTTTTGTTGATACGACTTCGTGTTTCGTAAAAGTGGCTGATATCACCTCACATTCGAAGTTCAAGAAGAGCAGGAAACGAATGTTTGTCCAGAGTGAATGCAAACAACTTTCAAAACTATGACGGGACGTCAGCCAATATAATGAAAGATGGATGTGTGGAGTGAGCACGCAACATCTAACGAAATTCTATCACCAGACACTTGATTGGCTGAGGGAGGCTATTGCGCAATTGCTTTTATCGAAGGATAAACCCCGCAATTCTTTAAACCGAAAAAAGTGACTTGAATTTGGTGTTTGTTGACTCTAGTTTCTCTTCTCTACTCTTTACCAACAACTATGGCCAATACTCCTCACGGTGGTGTCCTCAAGGACTTGTATCTTCGCGATGCTGAAAAGCACGATACCCTTCTTGCTGAATCTGAGCAACTCCCTTCCCTTGAGCTTGATGACCGTCAGTTGTGTGACTTGGAACTTATCCTTAACGGTGGTTTCTCTCCCTTGGAAGGTTTCTTGAACCAGAAGGATTATGAAGGGTAAGTCGCTATAAGAATATATGGGAAAAGTTCATCCATGGCTGCACAAGTATACTAAATCAGTTATCCAGTGTTGTCGGCGACATGCGCCTCGCTGATGGCCTTTTGTGGTCTATTCCTATCAACTTGGATGTTAGCCAGGAACAGATTACCGAGATTGGTCTCAAGGCCGGAGCACGTATCGCACTCCGTGATCCCCGTGATGACCAAGCCCTTGCCATCTTGACTGTTGACGATGTTTACCGACCTGACAAGGCAAAGGAGGCTATCAACGTTTACGGAGCTGATGATGACGCACATCCAGCTGTCAAATATTTGCACACTATTGCCAAGGAGTTCTACGTTGGTGGTAAACTCGAAGCCATTCAACCCCCTAGCCACTACGATTACGTTTCCAACCGATGTAAGTGTTTGGACCTTTTGTTTTAACTT
The DNA here is from genome assembly GCA_016758895.1 of Umbelopsis vinacea. Classification (NCBI taxonomy): domain Eukaryota; kingdom Fungi; phylum Mucoromycota; class Umbelopsidomycetes; order Umbelopsidales; family Umbelopsidaceae; genus Umbelopsis; species Umbelopsis vinacea. The sequence continues at coordinate 692,677 of JAEPRA010000008.1, read as the reverse complement.
TGACTAATTTACTTTTTCCAAGAGAAAGACTGACTGAGGACCAATTTGTCATTTTTTTAGTCACCCCATCTGAACTCCGTGCTCACTTCAAGAAGCTTCAATGGACTCGCGTTGTTGCTTTCCAGACCCGTAACCCTATGCACAGAGCTCATCGTGAATTGACCGTTCGTGCTGCTCGCGCTCGCAAGGCTCATTTGTTGATCCACCCTGTTGTTGGTTTGACCAAGCCCGGTGATATCGACCATTACACTCGTGTCCGTGTCTACAAGGCTCTTATGCCCAAGTACCCCAACGGTATGGCTGAATTGAGCTTGTTGCCTTTGGCTATGCGCATGGGTGGTCCTCGTGAAGCCATCTGGCACGCTTTGATCCGCAAGAACCACGGTGTTACCCACTTCATCGTTGGTCGTGACCATGCTGGCCCTGGTAAAAACTCCCAAGGTGTTGACTTTTACGGTCCATATGATGCCCAAGATGCTGTTGAGAAGTACAAGGATGAAATCGGAATTGAGATCGTTCCTTTCCAAATGGTTGCTTACTGCCCTGACACTGATGAATACATGCCTGCTGATGAAGTCCCCGCTGGTGTCAACACCTTGAACATCTCTGGTACTGAGCTCCGTCGTCGTTTGAAGCAAGGTCTTTCCATCCCTGAATGGTTCTCTTACCCTGAGGTCGTCAAGGTTTTGCGTCAAGCCTACCCTCCTCGTGCCACTCAAGGTTTCACCATCTTCTTGACTGGTCTCCACGCATCTGGAAAGAACTCTGTTGCTCGTGCCTTGCAAGTTTCTCTCAACCAACAAAGCACTCGTTCCGTCTCCCTTTTGCTCGGTGAGACCATCCGTGCTGAACTTTCTTCTGAACTCGGTTACACCAAGCGCGAGCGTGACATCAACGTTCAACGTATTGGCTATGTTGCCGGTGAGTTGACCAAGGCTGGCGCTGCTTGCATTGCTGCTCCCATTGCTCCTTATGAAGCCGCTCGTCAAGGTGCCAAGGCTGCCATTGAAAAGTATGGTGGTTTCTACTTGTAAGTATATGTTTTGTCGTATGAATAGGGTTGGCCAGGATGATGCATTTGGCTGACAATCAATCTTTCAGGGTCCATGTTGCTACCTCCCTCGAAGAGTGCGAAAGCCGGGATAGAGAAGGTGTTTACAAGAGAGCTCGTGCTGGTGAAATCAAGGGTTTCACCGGTATTGATGACCCCTATGAGACTCCTAGCAAGGCTGATCTCACTGTCGATATCTCCAAGCAGAGTGTCAGCCAAATTGTTCATGAGATCGTCCTCATGTTGGAACAAGATGGTTACCTCGGCTCTGCTTAAGTTTTACTTTTTTTAAAACAATGCTTTTTTCCACATTGTGTTCTTCACCCTAAATCTATATACTATAGACATAGACCACTGACATAAAACCCTTGTATATTTCTTATTTCACCTCCAACATTACAAAACGTCAAATTCATTTTTGAATTATTCCATATTTCCGCTATGTCCGTTTTTACCTGTGTACCGACATCCACATTTTCGCTAAATCCGTCCGCCTACCAGGGTGACAAAGCACAACATTCAAAGGCGTAGATAGTGGGGGTTGAAAACCCTGTTACAATCGAAATTTTTTTATAATGTGCAACTGTGGCACAAAGAAAGTGGGAAAACGTTGAAGTTATAATACAGAATATGGAGAATAAGTGAGAAGGATGCAGCGTATTTCTCTTGGTTTGAAACGCTTTCTAGTAGAGAACACGAGTCTTGATGTTGGCGCGTGTATTTGAGATTCGGTGGTTGATGATTTCAATTTGTTCCTCAGTGACCTGAGTGATATCGGCCATCAAATAAGCAATGGCGCCCTTTGAATCGGAGTATTGTTTATCAACATTATGGTCAGCAAAGATCTCGTTGATTTCCTAAAAACCCAACTCATTGGTTAGAATATAGATTTGGCAGTCAGTGATAATCGCTGATCTAAACACTTGCCTTAAGCACACCAGGAATATTCTGATGGATATAGAGAACACGAACAGTGTTGCTTTCCTCTTCATTGATGACACGAAGGTCAATTTCAGGGAAGTTGACAGCGTTGATAGAAGTACCCTGGTTGATGAACTTGGTCAAGGCGGTGGAAACTTCAACACCAATCATAGATTGAGCCTCTTCAGTGGAGCCACCGATATGTGGGGTCATAATAAGGTTCTTGCATTCGAGCAAGTCATTGTACTCGGTAAAGTGAGGACCATTGGAAGCGGGCTCCTTAGGGTAAACATCAATGGCTGCTCCAGAAAGGTGGCCAGACTTGAGACCCTTAACCAGAGCAGGAATCTGGACGACAGTTCCACGGGCATTATTCAGCAAATAAGCACCCTTCTTCATGTAGCCCATAATTTCCCTTTCGCCAATCATGTTCTTGGTCTCTTCAAGTTCGGGAACGTGGAGAGTGACAAAATCAGAAACAGACAACAGCTCCTCCAAAGTTTCCTTTTGCTTAGCAGTTCCGAGAGGCATAATTTGAAGAACATCGTAAAAGTAGACGGTCATACCCATGGACTCAGCCAAGACAGATAGCTGCGAACCAATATGACCGTAACCTACAATACCGAGAACCTTGCCACGGATTTCAAAGCAGTTGGCAGACACCTTGTTCCAAATCTTCTGGTGCATTTCATTGCTACGGTCTCCCAGTTGGCGAGCAAGAACAATGATTTCTCCAATGACAAGTTCGGCAACAGAACGAGAGTTGCTGAAGGGGGAGTTGAAAACACATACCTATCGCATGCAAGCTGGTTTAGAAGGAGCGGTCCAATCATATTTTACATCCAGATTAGATTGTGGACTGTTACTTACACCTTGCTTGGCAGCAGCGTCGAGGTCGACCTGGTTAGTACCGATACAGAAGCAACCAATGGCAATCAATTCCTTAGCAGCTTCGAGAACTTGCTTAGTCAACTTGGTCTTGGAACGGATACCGATAACATGAACATCCTTAATCTTTTCGAGCAACTCGTCGCCAGCAAGAGCTTTGGTGAAGGTCTCAACCTATCGATATGAAGAGAAATACCACATTAGATTTCGACTATAAACCGATGTCATTCCTTCCTCCTGCAACCCTTACCTGATAGCCTTGCTTCTTGAATGCATCGACAGCAGTCTGGTTGATGTTTTCCAACAGAAGAATCTTGACTTCAGAGGTATTGAAAGGTCTCAATACCTTTGGCTTTTGTTGAGAAACTGATCCACTGCGCTGTCTAGGTTCTTCAGGAGCTTGGTCCATTGTGAATAGAGGTTTAAAACTGAAAATGAGTTTTCGAAAGAAAAGGGTAGTGTGCGGAGGAAAGGTTTAAAAGGCTACTTTTTATAACGTCAAGCACACCATGCGCGCGGAGTACGAACCATCTGTATTTTTTGGTCTTGAAATTGCGTGAGGAATTGTGAGTGATTTTGATTGTGACTGCTTAAGATGAGCAGTTCTGACCATTGACCTTCGGTCTTTCGTACATAACTGTTATTCCCTGAAGACCAGTTCTTGATCACTTCAACAATTGCAAAAACCCTATTCCTGATGTCAGAACTTAAAAATTATGACACAGCAAAAGAGATCCCTCCGGAGCTGAAGAAAAATCACCTGGTGGGATTGATTCCAGAGCAAAATATCACCATCATTGACAAATTCAATCTGGAAACAGGAGTCACAATCCACAACGTACCGATAGCATGGAAAACGTTTGGGAAATTGAACGAAACGGCAGACAACGTTATGGTGATTTGCCATGCCCTGACTGGAAGTGCAGACGTCGAGGACTGGTAAGTTAGCCTCGAAAGGCAGGGCCGTAGCCTTGAAAGTTAGTCGTCGTTTATCGGGATTCTCACCGGCATTATCTTCTAGGTGGGGACCATTGATCGGGCCGAACCTAGCGTTTGATACCACAAAGTTTTTTATTTTTTGCGCCAATGTTCTCGGCTCACCATACGGATCTGCATCACCACTGACGATTAACTCGGAAACTGGCGAACAGTATGGTCCCGAGTTTCCATTGGTTAGCGTCCGGGATGATGTTCGACTTCATCGACTCATTTTGGATTCCCTAGGAATTAAGAGCGTTGCCATCTGCATAGGCGGCTCCATGGGCGGAATGCAGGTGAGTTCTATTAACAATTGGCATAAAAAGGGGAGCATTTTTGAAACTGAATGTCACATGGATCATTGATTTAGGTTTTGGAATGGGCTAAGCAAGGAGACTATGTTAAGAATATCGTGCCTATTGCTACCTCTGGTCGTCATTCAGCGTGGGGTATCAGTTGGGGTGAAGCCCAAAGACAGTCCATTTATAGCGACCCATTTTATGGTTGGTATATTACCTTACTGGGAGATTTAAAAAATCCTCATTCATCGACGAATTTGGGACAGCCATAAATTAACAAACACTGTTTCTCTAGCCGATGGGTACTACACAGAGCAATCAAAGCCAAACGTTGGGTTAGCAGCCGCGCGTATGTCCGCTTTACTTACTTACCGATCTAGAAACTCTTTCGAATCAAGGTTTGGTCGAAATGCTGCAGGCGGTCGCTACAAAGACAATATTGTTCGACCGGGATCCCCACGTGAAGCTAATGTCATGATGCACAACGATGGTCACAAAAGTTCATCAGGCACCCGTTCTTCCCATGCTGAATCCAAAAAATCGACCACTGAAACGTCTACTAACGAGACATCCTCCAATGGAACGACACATACCACGATCAATGATCCTCCAATCCCAACTCCATTCGTTTTCTCAGCTCAGTCCTATCTTCGATACCAAGGAGATAAATTCATCAATCGGTTCGATGCCAACTGTTACATTGCATTGACCAGAAAAATGGACACTCATGATCTCGGACGCGGTCGTGGCGTTTATGAAGAAGTCCTGGCAGACATCAAGCAAAATGCATTGGTCATTGGTAAGTTTGGCGATATGGATGCTTGATTTTCTTTCTAGAACCTAATGTGGATTTTCATTATAGGTATCGAGTCTGACGGTCTATTCACTATATCCGAACAATACGAGCTTGCAGAATTCATTCCCAACTCCGAAATGGTGGTGATTCAATCACCAGACGGCCATGATGGATTCTTACTCGAATTTGATCAAATCAACAAAAACATATTACGATTTATTCAGAGAGTTCTTCCTGAGATTTACGAAAACTCGTTGGTTTCTGAAAAAGAAGTAGAAGAACAAGAAACCCTGAAGGCAACCAAAACTAGTTTGTTTGGAGAAGCTGAAGTAGATATTACTCAATGGTAGATACAGTATAGAATAATAAAAAGACTCAAGCAGCATTATAACACAGCTATTGCACCGTATGAAATTATATAATATTAAAGTTGCAAATCGAAAAACATCCAAGCATTCATCGTCTCGAATGAAACACCCATGGCTGACCTGAATGAGTACAATGGTGTGTTGACTGGATGAGCATATGGTTGGCAAATTTAAAAGGAGCAACAGAAGAAAAAAAAAATATCGTTATCTAAAAAAGACATTATACAAAGCATTGTCGTTATAGCCAGTTTCTAGCTGCTGCTGCGAGTGCTCATATCCAAGGTACAAGTATGTCCACAGCCTGTGGGACACTGGGAGTTATTTGAGAACCAGTCTCGCATATGCTCCAAGTGTCCGCCATGGTTACAGCCTTGACACCATACATACAACCCTCGAACTGTTTGATGGCTGAGGAGAACAAGAATGAGCATTTGGATATAGTATATTGTCTTAAGGGTCTAACAACGTACCATAGTGAGCAAGGGTTCAAAAGCTTGTGACACTTATCACACGCCCAAGATGCTCGTGCGGTACTCAGTACCAGTTTAAAGCAATTGTTGCACGCTATATTTATCGTAGTGGCATTCTGTAAGAAAAGTTAGCGAAACGGTACGACGTCCATATGCAAACAGGCTAAAATTTACCATGTTGATAGTCCTGACTGCTTCTATCGGACAAGCATTGATAATATCGGTAGCAGAAGTCCAAAGCTTAAACCTATGTAGCAAATCTGAATTGATATGGTTAATAAAGAGTCAGTGCGACCGGTTGTGTGACAAGCATTATGTTTGGATATTAAGCATGAATACACACCTATATAGCTAGTAAACCAATCCTCCAATTGCTCCAATCCAACATGTATGTGTTGCTGGATGACAAGAAATAGCGTGACACACATTTGAACGTCGCTCTAAACGAAGTTATAATCAATTAATATCAAGCATTCTCATTTGGCTTGGTGGATCGTTCGGTCATATGTTGCTTACCTGTTCGGTGTAATATGAGAGTAAATCATTGACGATTTCTTGATTTTGAGACATACTAGATATCTCATTGCTCTCTGATGACGACGATGAGAGATCATCTTGATCTTTATAATCATTTCCTCCTTGCCTTAACGATGTTTCTGAGTCCGTCTCGCTTGCCGCATCAGTGCCGTTCACAGTCTTTTATCAAGAATGAGGCCCATGGGCAATGTCAGCAACAGATTGAGACATAAAGGTTAGATCCCTTGAATATTACTTACATTATCTTCCAGCGCTTTAATATGACCACTTTCTGAAGCATCGACTACGTCCCAAGATGTTACTGACTGCGTGCTGCTATCTGAATGATGAATGACTTCCTTACCTGAACTGCTGACTTCATCGTCCACGTCGGCAAACAATAACTGTATAATCTTCCACGTTTGTGCCGCTCTAAATCTTTGCATGCTCCAAGCAATCTGCCATAGAAATGTTTATTACGTGCATTCCAAAGACGACGACATATAATCAACATACCTTTGCATTGGTTTCACAAGCCATTTTTATGTCTTCGCCAGATATCACGTAATTTTGTGCAAAAACAGAGAAGGTTTCATAATCAAATAGTGGTAGATGAGCAATTCCACAAGTTTGAGGGGGTATATATTGCAGCGGCTAAGTCATGTGTTATTGAAAGTTCTCAATGGGCGAAAAATGACGGATATTTATAACTTTACCATCTCATCTCCTGTGTTGGTTCTTGATCTACGTTGTTTTCTGTTCGCTGGGCTGGTCACTCCGGGAGTCGAGCTGTAGATTGGGGTATGATTGAGCTAGAGTATTCCAAATACACATGACTGTCCGATAATACTTACATTTCATCTACAAAAGAGTCTCCAGCACTCTTATCGATCGAGAAGACAAGATCACCATGAATGTTCCATCCGATGCCATTTTTTCGTAAAAGTTCGATAGGTTGATAGGCACCAACAATGTTGTGTCGCATAAAATAGCGATCCTTCGCACAAGAGATGATCGTATCGGAAGAAAGCCATTGGAAGCCTGAAGTGAAACGCTTCACTTAGTAACCAGTTTGAATAAAACACAACCTGTAGCTGTATCCTACCTGTTGGCGTCGTACTATGCTCATCAAACGTGTATTTTGCAATATTGGGTCGTCTTACATCCCACACATGTAGACCGTTGTCTGATAACAAAGCGCATGATGCAATTTCATTATCGTATCCAGGACGCCATTGTATTCGTGATACTGATGCCATGGTGCGAATGGTGTACTGTGGTTTTCTGCTATCCGAGGTCATGTCCCACACCTTTATAGTCTCGTTATTAACTATGATTTCAATAGTGTCGAGTCCAACCATCAACTTACCTTGATGGTCCGATCTCTGCCTCCACTGGCAAGGGTTCTACCGTCTGAATGCCAGTCCACAGTCAGACAAGGTCCGTTATGAGCGCTGACTTTCCGATCGTATATAGGTTTCAGGTTACGCATATCCCATTTCTACAATGAGGTGGTTTTAATTGCCAATTTTAGTTCGTCATTCCATATAATTGGCATACCTGAATAGTTCCAGTCTCAAAACCCGCAGCGAATTCATACGTATGCAACGGATTAAATTGGACATCTCTGACGCTTTCGGACTTTCCTTCGTAGCTGTACTTGGCCAAAGATTTTGGGTCTCGCAAGTCCTATCATCAATTGAGTATCAGCACAAGTAGCAATCAATTTCATGCATGTCTCTGACAACACGAACCCATGATTTTATGTTACCGTCTTGTGATGCACTCAATAAAGTGAACCCACTGTTGGGCTGAAAACAAACTCGATTGACAGCTCTGGTATGCTCGGATATAACACGATCTGCGATACCGGTAATCAGTATGGTACGAATTATGAAGAATCGCCTTAAGCTGTTGTTTAAATTTTACCTGTCTTTCGTCCGCTTTTGTTGAGATCCCATATAATGATTGCTCCGTTTGTAGCTGCTGTTGCAATCTTGTTTTTCGTAGCTAATGTGCATTGTAATACGGTCAATAGTGGTAACATGATCATCATCGAGGAGGTGATAGCTTACCGTTGTTTCCCCATTTCACGTCGTTGCTGCTATAGTTGAGACTAAGGTTGCTTCCGGTTCGTAGGTTGATATATTCGGTAACCTCCTGTGTCGTAACATGCAGCACTTTTAGGACTATTTCAATATCATAGGATGGTTTAATATTAGGGTGTGAAGTTGTCAATATCTCCGTTAGGTGAACCATACCTTCACGTCCAGCAACTACTACATATTCCCCATCAGGTGAGCTGCTCAATGCATTTAATGCTCCCGAAAGCTGGTAACGGAGTGGTTGGTAAGGTGGGGCGTTCAAAGTATCCATTGGGGATTGCGACTCCTGTCCGTCAGATTGAGATGGAGTAGCGGATTCAGTCACAGTGAGGGAATCAGAAGATAATCTTGACGGGTTAAAACCAGTCTGTGAGCCAAAGGTTGGAAACTGCCCACGGCTATTGGCAGGCATCCTCACAAAGCCTTGCTCAAACTCAGAGAAGACCCTCACGCTTGAAATTGATTCGGGTCGAAAAATTGCATTTCACTGTCACGTTAGCAGTGCTTTTTGACAAGCTTGCAATGCTTTCATGCTCCCATTTGTGTTCCTAGCTGTTAATGTTGCCCAATGGTCGTCAAATGAGGTTCGATAGCACAATGATATGATAGTATAATAGCGCGATTATACTGAGATACAGTTATGTAGCTCGACTTAGGGTTGCAATATCTGCCAGTGACGGAGCGCAACCGCATTTTACGGTTTCGGTTGAAAGCAGACCAGCATCGATCCCTGGCAAGTCAGCTTTTGAAGAGATATCTTTTCTCTAAACACATGGATATTGCCTGGGAAGACATTACATTCAAGGAATCAGAATATGGCAAACCAAGCACAGTAAGCCTTCAATTTCACAATCTGCGTATCACATTGAAAGTACTCACAATTATGAAAGGCCATGGATGTTGGAGAAAATGTAGACTTCAATGTTTCGCATCATGGAGAATGGGTTGTTATTGGTTTGTGCTCAAACGGTACGATTGGCGTCGATGTGACCAGATACGAAACACCGCACGAAAGCGTAGACGCCTTTGTCGACTGTTTTGCAGATCAGGTAGAATTACCCCCCTAAGCATATTCCACATAATTACCCCCTTAATTCCAACTAAAGCCCATTCTACTTCAGCTCGCGGAAGATGAATTGGTTAAGCTTCACAGTACCAAAAACGAGAGCCAAAAGCTTCAATTGTTTTACGAAATTTGGTGCCTGAAGGAAAGCTATATCAAAGCTCTAGGAGTTGGACTGCACAAAGATTTGAAGTTTGTTAACTTTCTATCAAGCAAGGTACATATCTTAAATGCTGAGAGAGAGGCCAATGCTAAGACACTTACATAGATTGCTATCTATAAAGAATGCCGGAAAGGAAGGACAAAATGTCGTTGTACAGGACTTAAAGGAACCGGAAAACGAAAAGACGTTTGTGTTCAATCTCTCATATATTGATCAAGAACATCCTGTTGCAATTTGTACAAACGCTAAAGTACAAGGATCTGAAAAAATACTGTCATCTTCCAGCTTAAAGGTGGGACAAACAAAGCAAGACAAAGAGAAGAATGGTTCACAGTTTGATATTGTCACTTTCAGTGACATGGTACAATTCGTAGGCAAACAAAAATAAAGCAAAAGGAAACATATGTAAAGATGCAAATCCAGCCTCCACTGTATTGTCAATATGTACAAAGGGTTAAAATCGAAGTGCGCTGAAAACAGCTTTCGACCGTGAAGGAAAAGGACGGTTGTAGTAAAAGCTAGTGAGGTTTTTAAAGAAAATCATTTGATGGGTTTTGGGGTTTGGGATGATGATTTTGAATTACCCGAGTCTAGAATTATATTTGCTTTATCGGTTGCGTTTTCGTCTGAAATGGAAGAAGGTAGTCCATCGTAGACAGATTCTTTAGGCATGATGATAGAGCGATTTCTAAAGATTGCGCCAATTGAATCAACCCAAAGCTTTCGCCGTTGTATTGCCCAACTTCCTCCTTCTGGCAGATTTTTCATAGCTGTAGTGAGTTTGCGCTTTGATTTTGATTTCTGCGCGCGCTATACATTACAACTACGTTAGAGCTGAAGGTTGACTAAATAAGATGCCAAAAAAAAAAAAACTTACGTGATGCTTAACATAAATTTGATCCACTTGTGAATCGAGCATGTCCAAAACTTGCTGATATTGTTCAAATTGGAGTTGTTTCTCCACTACAGCTGCAAGTCGAGCTTTTCGTTCATTATTTAATTTCAGCTGCTCTTTGAGTTCTCGTGAAAGCTTACGAAGCTCAGCACAAACTTCGTCGTCCTCACGGTTTGACAAATCGAACTAGATGTTGCCCAAAATATGTGTGTAAGTACCATTTGCATTTTTTTAACCATCCTTCCATCAATTGACTAACCTCATCATCACCAAGCAGTCCGATATATCGTAATTCTCGTTGAAGCTTCTCTTCAAATTGTGAAATTTCTTCTGGTTGGTGTTCTGTAATGTCAGACCAACTCTCCCCATCTAGGTCATCGATATTGTCAAAGGTGTCATTTTGTCCTCCTTCAGTGCTGCTATCATCCACCTCTGCAGACTCCAATGTGTCTGGCGCTGGATCTTCCTTTATCATACTGCTGATTAGTCGCTCGGTTAATGCTCCGCAGCTTAGATCTTCGAATAACAGTTGCTGATCTGTCAGAGATTTCTCTGGGTATATATAATGGAACTGCTCATTTCTGTCCAAATGAAGATCGCGGATATTATGTCGTGACGGCGAGAAATAGGCAGGGGAACGAGGCGAGTTGAGTGACGGGACTAAGGAGTGCTCATTCTCTGCCCAAGTTTCAAGATAGTGGCGACCAAGTGGAGGTATAACATGAAATTCGGGGTCATCCTCCTACCATTCACAAGTTAGTTTGCAAGCATGCTTCCGCCAATAAAAAAAAAGACAACGCATGATTTTCATACCTTTGCCATTAAAAATCTGCGGTCCTCTTCTGTTAATGGGTTGAAATATCCCTCAACCGCCGCCCAAAAGTTTTGAATTGGTACTTGGTCTTTTGCTTTAACTCTGACGAAATCGGGCTCAGTATACTTTGGTTTTCCGCTTTCTTTCTTTCGCATTTTTTGCAAGTAATTGGGATCAGCATCCAATCTGTGTATATTGACTGGCGCAGATTGCGCTCGCTCTTGAACTTTGACGGGAGGTGTTCCTCTTCCTGGAGTAGATACAATAGACTTGGCAAGATTGTTTTCATGAACACTTGCCGATGCCGAACGATGTTCCTTCAGTTCAGATGTCTTGTGGAATTCAGATTGTCAGTACAACAGTCGTCATACAGCAATGATATTATGATAATTCGTACTGACCCTTTCTGCATTTTTTAATAATGTTGACGATAGCAGACTTTGTGATGGGGAGTTTTCTCGTTGAGATTTCGCTCTCGATAATCCGTGTATCTTATCTACAAATGATAAAGCGAAAAGGCATTAAACACCTCTTGTCAGGCTTAACATGTGATGTTTGAGTGATTCATACCATCTGCACCTGGACTATCTTCATTCCATTTCCGCTTCTTGCTGGGAGAGGACAGATTTGGTAAATTTGGCGACTCTTCCTTGATATCATGTACTACAATGTAAAGATAAAATTATGTCAAACGAGCTCGTAAACAAAAAATGGGTGTAATGAAGATCGTCTTATTCTTACCAGTGCTCTCTTTCTTGATATCAATTTCATCGTCTGAGTATGATTCCTGAGTTTTGCTATGTCCAGCGTCGCTATCTACTGATAATAGCAATGAGTTATATATCCTGAACAATCAGTGTTATTCAGCGTATATTACCTTCATCAGTGCTTGCGGACTTCTCCGTATCACCAGTACTCTTTTCTCTGGCTAATGGTGAGCTTCGGATTTGATTCGGAAGGTGCTTTTTACTTCCTTTATCTTGCTCTTGTTCATTTGAAGAGTCTCTGCGTGTTTCTCGATCTCGATCCCGATCGCGATCCACTCTGACTTTATCCGATTCACTGTCTTTGGATCTAGCATGACGATCTGCCATATGTTTACCTTTAGTCTGCTTTCCACCTTTCCTAGCTCTAGGTGACTTTTCAATAGCATGGAGATCGGATCGTAGTTGTTTGATTCGTGCTTCGGATGTAGGTAACAGTCGTTCTAACTCTAATTTAATCTTTTGAAGTTCTTTTGCAGAGGGTATGGTATTGGAGACTGAAGTAGCATTGCGCGATATTGCCAGTTGGTGTACACTAGGTGCAGCTGATTTAACCGCAGCAATCGGTGTTGTGTACTGTGTGAAGGCAATCCTAGATGGATGCTCTTCTGGCATGTCAATGGAGAAAAATACCGGAGGTCAGTTGTGCTGTGATCGGCCAAATTTGAGCCTCTCAGGTAGAAAAATTTCCCACTCGATAAATTTTTTGCCCTACTTCTTCACTATTCTCCATTTCGAACATGGCAAATGCGACTCTAGAACTTGCTTTTTCTATGGTCGGGCTGGTATTCTGGTCGTTCCAGCTAGCTCCCCAAGGTAAACTTTGATGAATTGAAAACTTCGAAAAATGACGGACAAGCTGACTGAACCCCTTACCTTTCAAACTCTTAGTTTGGAAAAACTGGAAGTTGAAAAGTACTGAAGGCCTCTCTACACCAATGATGATCATATGGGCTCTCTCAGGAATTTTTCTCGGAAACTATAACATTGGAGCCAATCTTGCAGTCCCATTGTGGATACAGCCGCAAATTTTTGCTGTGATAGCGTACATATGTGCCTTGCAGACAATGTACTATCAACGCAAGTGGTCAAAGGCACGTTCTCTCTTTGTCCTATTTGTGATATGTGTAATATCAGGTGCTATAGAGTACGGATTGGTGACAGCTTTCAGAGTAAGTTATACGTCATGGCATATTTCAATAAGGCTTTGGCATGGTATCACCAGTATTAATGACAGGACTTAGGTTGCTCAAGATCGACAGGTTGACTGGGTTCACTGGTTTTTTGGTGTCATCCCTGTGGTGCTAATTGTTGTCGGATTTCTACCTCAATACTGGGATATATTCGTGGACAAGAGGGTTCATGGTGTTTCGCATGTATTTCTCGCAATGGACTTTCTCGGTAGCATTTTCTCAATACTTTCTCTAGGCAAGTATCAGGTTTCGTTTCGCCTTGATAAGTCAAAAATTTAAGTATCCTATTTTTTCTATAACAGCTTTTCGAGATACCTTTGATACTCTGGATGCAGTTAACTACGTTGCAGTTGCCGTTCTTGACCTGGGCATTTTTTCGTTGTACTACATCTTCGAGTGGTATCATAAACGAAAGGGTAGAAAGGCAAGCGACGTTGACGTAGAAAAAGGTACAGATTCCACTGTTGTTGATCCTGAGACGGAGGTACATCACTCCGGGTCATCAAACGACGTCGTAAGCACTCTGTGAATGTCATTGTGTAAAACGTAAGGTGTTGCATACCTGCACTTTTCAATATCTCATAGAAGATGAATATCCATCGCATAGAATGTACTATATCGCCATATATTCGCTATCTTGATACGTATGATAGCGAACTTTTAGCCTTACTACTAATTAGCGCTTTACACAGACCACAACTATAATAAAGTCTTCTGTTGTATTCTAGATGATTTTTATTGACATTACAGAAGCAGAGTCATTACTTCTTAAGTTTCAAAGTTTAATGACGACGAGATTCAGCAATAACGTTGGTAAGTTCCTCAACCTTTGCCTTAGCACGAACAAATGTTCCAAGCTAGATATCATAGAAAATTGGGTAAGTCAAGGTCTTCATATGTGGGCTGGATATAATGTTAGAACTTACTCTCTTCTTGCAAAGCTTCTTGGCGCGCTTATCCTTAGAGTTCTTGATCAGTTCCATGATACGACGCTCATAAGGAGCAAAGCCAGTAACTTCGCGGACGAGGTCACGAACAAACTTGGTGCGCTTGCTTTGGACCTATGTGGACAACAACTCGTAAGTATTGAATTTTGGAGAAAGGTGAAATTAATTGCTGAGCATTGCATATGCTGCGCGTGCTGACAGTCGATTTGCAACCGCACATCCCGATTCTGCGTGTTATAGTCCGAGTTCGAACTGAAATGGCCGGCATTCGGACTGGCTTTTTTGTGATGTGACAATTCCATGTAATGTCAAATTCGTACTGACAAAAGTCATTCCATTAAGCTGTTGGTCGGGAAGTGTTCGAAAGAATGCTTGATGGATGGATGCATCCACGGATGTTCGGATATCGATGGCGAATGTGCTGCGTAGTAATCGATCATTATAGTTGTAGGTTACCATCGGTCGGATATAAATGGGTTGCGGAAGGCTGGCATAAAATGTAGCTATTTTGAAGAAAAAAAAAAAAGTTGATACGTACACCCTTCTTATATGAAGGAGTGACCTTGAGCTCACGACGAGCGGTGATGTGGCCCTTGTTCAGACCCGTTGCAATGCCGGTAACCATTGTTCAAAGAGAGTGCGAGAAAGAAAGAGCAAGGAACCTTTGGCGGACTTGCAATAGAAGTACTGCATACGATTTCCATCCATACTCCTCCTGACAGCTAATTTTAATTTAAATATGGGTTACTGTACTAGACATACTTTCTGGCATCAAAAACGTCATTTACGTTTGCACTCGATCGCTATGTTCAACAGAGCTTAACATAGCAGTAAACTTCTCGGAAATGATTTGTACTAGTTCCTTTGATCGCGAAATAACGAGGGTGCTCCCTATGTATGTCACATTGGTATAAACTGACCGATTTACAGACAATTATTATTTGAGGTGAAAGTCTCCAGAAGTTGATACCATTCAGAGCGTTCAGGCCAGTTTTCATACGGCATGACCATGATAGCCCGTCCGACCTTGTTTTGCTAATCAAGGTACTGCAATCCTTCGTTTCAGCTAGTATACTTCCGGTCTGTTGATGATGTTTAACATATTGCTTCCCTTAATGCTACACGTGAATCATACCGTCCATAATAACGATAGATGAAGTCAGTTTGCTACTCTAAACATATCTCTTGATGACAACGTCTCTCGCTGGTGACTCATTCATAGATCACACCGCAACGCGACGAGCAAAAGGATTTCGCTGTGTTACCTTCCCATCCGTTTTCTGTATCCCCCATCATATACCCTCATTACAACAGGTTTGGTAGTAGATAAAACCAAAAGAATGTGCATATTTTTTATTGTTGTCGTGTGTATGAATCATATTATTGACACATTTATCCAACCTATGCCAACTCATATTGGAATACACTTAATGACGGCGAGATTCGGCAATGACGTTGGTGAGTTCCTCAACCTTTGCCTTGGCACGAACGAATGTTCCGAGCTAAATGAAAAGCGGAAGGGTTAAAAACAAGCTGTGTAGGCAACGTGGTCACAAAGTAGAAACTTACTCTCTTCTTGCAGAGCTTCTTGGCGCGCTTATCCTTGGAGTTCTTGATCAATTCCATGATACGACGCTCATAAGGAGCAAAGCCAGTAACTTCGCGGACGAGATCACGAACGAACTTGGTGCGCTTGCTTTGGATCTATTCAGAAAGACGATACAAGATCAGTTTGATGTTTGATGCAATATGACAATACTATTAAGTAAGGTTTCTTTGTCGCCAAATAGTCGAAAGTGGGATCTGTGTCTGCGCAATTCACACTGAGAATTCAATTGCTGGCTGCAATAGTTGCTCATTGACAAAATGTGACAAAAATGCTAACATTGTCAAGTTGAGCCGCTATTATTGACCACAGCTGTGTTGAATGTGGCGAATCTTGCAAAATTTGTGTAATTTCGCAAATTGACTTTGATGGATGGATGTATTCGCTTTGATGCAGATTATAGCGGTTTATATATTGATGGTATTGCCGTTTGTGTCGCTGATTGAAGAAGTATCCCCATCATCCATCCATCCATCCATCCAATCGAAGAAAAGAGTAGAATGATACGTACACCCTTCTTGTAGGAAGGAGTAACCTTGAGCTCACGACGAGCGGTGATGTGTCCCTTATTCAAACCGGTAGCGAGTCCAGAAGCCATTATAGGGTGAAAAAGAAGGTATTCAATAATGGATTGCCTAAGTGATTTTACACTCGCGCTTGGCTGCCAGCCAGGTGATGTCAGAGAAATTTTCACTGTCTTTAAAAATTTATTTTACTCCGCAAAATGTGGCTATTCGCCTCATTACGCGGGGATTGTCCCAATCAATCCAAACCCCAATAGAGACCGTGTCTCTATTGAGATAACCAAAAGCTTTTGGATTATTTGGATTGACAGTTTCAAATAATGAATAAGAAACTTCTATTAAAAATTCATCAATCCATTACTCATGGTTAATCAAAGAATGGCGGTTGATATACCTTAAAAATTATTGCCCTCCTCTAACTTTAAATTTTTATAATCTGCGTATTCAATGTCGGCAGCTGTACCCATGCAGAAAATACTCTAAGTCACAAGAATGGAACCGTAAAGATTCACAAAAAATATGATGCTAGTATTTATTATCGTACTACTTTCTAGCAACAAGAGCTTGAAGCACGCCTTCTTTGGCTATCTTCGCATTATTTCGGTCGTTTTGTACATTTGCGTCGTCATCGTAAAGTTTTACTTGATCGTCGAGAATACGTCCCAAATAAATGAATTTTAAATAGTGGGAGTCACGCGCAAATGCGAGGCTAGGATGTGCCATGAGTCGTAACCTTAGTTTTCCGATAGTTTCAGATCCATCGGTTGCGATTTTAATGTTAATGTCCAGAGATGTTGATAGCCGGATAGTTATTGGGTATGATCCGCTATCAATGTTCGACTTTTCTTCTGTATTTGACGATACGACACTGTGCACCACGGAATTATCGTCATTAGTTTGTGGTGGAGAGTATGGGATGTGTGTGTAAAGCGATGTCGATGTTGATGCCATGTCTGTGACAGGATCAACTCCACCAGATGATAGATTCGTTGGATCCACTAGGCAGTACATGGGTACAACATAGCGGCTTCCCAGTTCTGTTGCACAGACGATAAAATTAGCTGGGTATAACAATAAATTAAAACAAAGGTCATTGATCTGTACCATCGTAGCAGCCATCTGCTGGATTTCCAGTAGGGAGAGTTACTCCGGCAGCGTCTAGAATAGATTGTGCTAAAGCTAGATCGCTTTCAGATACTGCTGCATGTATGGCCTGCCAAACCTCTGGTCTCCCCTAATCAAAGTATTAAAATCCAACTTGATGACCATTTTATGCCTGCGCTACAACATTTGAGAGCTTCACCTCATAGCTAGGAGCGGTATCCCAGAACGTATCTCTTTGCCTTTGCAATTCAGCTGTCGTAATAGGTGAATCTGCTGTCCATCGAATACCCTTTCGTTTTAATGGCTTGTTACCTAAGTCCTTTAAGTTAGCTTTTTCGGGGCCAGAAATACTTTCTCATTCATTATGCATGTATCTCTTCTCAGAGCCAGAATCTTCTACAGTATTTCTCTTATATAGAGGGAAGCACTTACCACCTCGTAGATTGGAAGGTCTGAAAGTCAGTCCGTCGTTATCAGTGCTCGCCTCGGCTGATGAGCAACATCCCATGGTAACCGGTGTTAAGTTTCCGCTGGTGGCCTTCCCATCGAACGCACCGATAACGTGATGTCATGAATCGGAGTTGCATTTATGGTAAAAGATATAAAACGCGAATACACCTGTGCACACCACCATATGAATCTATTCAAAAGAAGCATATCATAGGATCATAAATAAAGTGTTTTTGCTTTGCAGAATAAAAATAATATTCATTATCAGGGGGGGGGAGGATAGGGATAATAATGGGATTTTTTTCAAGCAAATGTTTGCCATGATCTCGACAGCAATTTCTGTTGACTGCCTTTTGATATTTTGCACGTGACTTAGCAATTTCTTCAAAAAAAAAGGAAGTGGACATATGTGAGTCCATTGGTACAATGGGCACAGAGACAAAGAAAGGGGAAGCTGAGGCTAAGGACTTCAAGCCTTACCTCACGAGCCAGGATGTCAAAGCTGCCTTAGAGCAAAGACATGTTGATTTACTCTCTCAAAGTAAGCTTTCAAAATGGCCATGTAACTCGTCCGACTATGACACTAATTTGCGGCAATAGATCTGAATAACCTTCGAAAGCAGCTGTTTGCCGCTATCAGCAACGGTATCAATCCTATGGAGAAAAATACTCGGCCATTGATTGAATATTTACAAAACTCGCAAGAAGGAGATGAATTATTCGCTATTTGGGAGCTTCAAAATCAAGTACGTGTATGATCTCTCCTCCCTTGATTGTTCCACGAAAATGATTTTTTTTAACCACTAAAATTCCTTCAGAACAACGTTCAAGCTTTAGAGACAAGCATTTTAGATGTTATAAAGCTATTTCTCGATCTATGCCATTCTCCAGTCATTAGGTCAAGTGGAGTGTCCTTGATCCGACGAATATTACAGCAGCAATTGCGATACATCTATCGTAACCTGACAGCACCGCGCATCATGCTACAACATTCAACCCTTAGGTTGCTTATATCGATGAACTCATTTAGTGCTTCAACCACGCGTGAATTGCTGGATACTTTCAATTTCCAACTTAATGTAAGATACGCCTTGCAAATTAACACAGTATCATCCATATTCTGACTTTGTGTGACTTGCAGGGATTCACCAACTTTTGCAATTATCGCCGTAAGGAAAGCAACAACGCAAACAGTTGGAAATATGGTGAGTTTTGCCAGGAAATATGCTAAAGTTACGTAAAATAATACTAATTATCAAATTATAGATTTGCGAACGTCATATGTAGAGTTTGTTCTATCCTTTTTCAAATATGGAGACGCGAGCGTTAAGAAAGACATATTACAAGTTAAAGATCTAGTATCCCCTATTTTCAAAGGGTTGGAGCGCGATGCATATCAGGTATCATAACTTCTCGTTTCAATCGAGGCTAATCAGCACAGCATGCATGTTAATCACAATTATATTTTTAGCTCATGGAATTGATACTCTCAGTAATGTATGAGCATTTCATCATGGATCAAGATGTGGCAAGGACCGTTAAAGTATCTCTATTCAACAACTATGTCCTCGACCAGGTAATAATACATTCCGTGAATAAGGGCAATGCTGTTGCATGATATTAACGCACATACCGACTATCTTCAGCTGGCAAAAGTTTACGCTCGCCAGGATCCCGATGCATCATCGCCTACAGAAGCGGACATCCCAGCAAATCTTGTTCATCATTTTCTCATATCCATTTGCTGTACCCCAGGAGTTGGCGTTTGTTTTCATGATGCAGGATGGTATCCTCCTAGTATCTTGGACGGTGGCAAGAAAAGCGGAGGAGATGACATCAAGATCCGCAACAAGATGCTTGGTCACTTTATCAAAGGGCTTAGGGTATCAGAAGATTTGAGACAACAAGAACTGTTAGTGAAAGTCTTGAAAGCATGTCCAGAGTTGGTACAAGGGTAAATATGAGCCTCTTGATCATTGATATAGTAGTGGAATTGAGTACTAAGTATAATTGTAGTTACTGGCAGTCTAGTTCGCTTACATTCGAGCCTCGGCTTTCTTCAAATTGGTTAGCGAATATGGCCATCTTACAGAAAGTTTTGAGCTGCCCGCCACCGTCACTCCTCCTTGGGAAATTGCAATTCTATCCGACAACTGCACCAAGTCATCTTGTCATAGCCGATAATATTCTACCAACTTGTATCAGCCGCACTGCCCTTAGTAAAGGTCTTCAACACTCTAGTGGCTTGGTTCGATACATGACCATCCTCACTTTGACTGCATCTATGAAAAAGCTCAGCCTTGTTACTTCCGACATTCAGAAAGTCATCGAAGCTTTCGATATTGACGAATCAGGTGCTCTCCCAAATCAACATACAGAAAAAATGCAGAAGGAACGAAATGTAGCAGCTCACAATTGGAAAAATTGTTTGCGAAAGGTTCAGGACGAACTTTGTCGTCGGTTACCTGGTGTCCAGCTTCTTGCCACGCTCTATTCATCAGCCATTACACCCGCTAAGCCTGAATCTCAGGAAACAGGGGTTGATACTGCGGAGGAAAAAGGCTTCATGCAAGACAGCATTCTAAGATTGATTGTGTTATGTCAAAAGTGCCTTCCTGAAGTCATGGCAGAAGCAAAGTTCGATTTCAGTAACTTTATGCCTTCCAACTTGAGTGCTGTAAAACCCATGGCACAAGTACATCTTTTGGAATTGCTCATGACGCTCAATGATTTTCGATGGTCGAATAAGCCAGGTATGTACAAAATTGGTGACAAACATCGCAACTATCTCTTTATTAATCACTGTTGTATTATAGCGGGTTCTACCAAATCACACTTACACGGGCTTTTGACTTTATTGCTGTCCACTCCCAACAAACATGTCGAAACACTGACTCGAAAGCTTCTTGTCAAAACGCTGTCTGATACTTTCATGTTTAACAATGATCTTCAAGAAATTGAACTCTGGTTAGATTCTTTACCACGAAATGAAGCAACTGAAGACGTCACAATGGTGGAACATGAGCTATCAGCACATCAGGACATCATTCTGACATATCTCGACGATAGCATCAATCGCTTTATGAAGTCACAATATAAATATATGGATGCAGCATTGGAAATCGTTCAAAAAACAAATACTTCAATTCTGGAAGCAGACGCCTCTGAAGACGATTCTTCCTTAGCCCAAAATATTGTTTCACAAGGTGCTGCATCAGAAGTCCAACCATTCAGCCCGCTGTTGATCACCATTATGGAGCAATTTGGGTTCGTTAAGGAAGGAAAGGATGCTGTTGCGCGTTTTATCCACAATCTTTTCCTCAAGCTTGAGGGAAAGCAGCTAGTTCCAGGATATTTACTGAATGCCTACAATCAATATCTTACCAAGCATTTGGAGCAGGATATCCAATTGAACGACTTCAGATCTGCCACCGAATGGAACTCTCAGTATATGTTGGCATCAATTTCTGTCACTTTGAGAAGATCGTCAACTGTCCCAAGAGACACCAAGCTGTCACTTGTGAAAGACAAGGCCCTCCCAAGCTTAGACTCATATGGTAAGTTTCCTTTGGTCATAAGCTTTATAGCGGCTTGGTACTAAGCAACTCATTTTCCTATGCATTTGTAGAGAAAGTGCTAGATGTACTCCCTAGCCTGCCAGTAGATTCCTTTTACCGACATTTCGATACTCTTTATCGGATATGTGAACAGAGCTCCAGAAGAGGACGCTACACACCACTCACTACGTACATGGAGCAGCGCCACCCAGCTGTTGGAACCGTTTTACAATTTTATACCTTGTATAACTCTTCTGATGCTGTTTATAAGCTACTACAGCAGCTTTCGTTTGAATACCTCTTTCAAAATGTAGATACCAAGGATATCTCGACACCACGTGTACTCTCTCTTCTTCAACAGTCAGTTGCAGGCTTGCATGGATACCAACTCGTTTCTGCTGCTCGTCGCATCCTACTTCTCCTGACAAATTGTCAAAAGAATACCACCGATCTGTCAGGCTGTGTAAAGTCATGCTTGACATTGCTGGACAGTGTTCTCACTAAAGCTAGGTCCGAAACTGATCGACGTTTAGTCAACTCTCTCATTCGAACGATATTTAAACATCCTGTCTTGGTGGATTCTTTCTTGGATGTGTCGAAAGAGAACGGTGGTTCAACAATCAGCGATGGTAAGTGAGATTTCTAGCACGTCTATCACATGTCAATATGAAAATTAAACTTTGGATTTCTTTTCATTGTAGATATTCAAACACTTGTTATAGATCATCTAATTAAAGCTGAAGACATAAGAGAAGATACTTTCGACACTAAAGAGCTTCAACTTCCTTATATAATACAAGTTACAACCTATACCTTGGATATCCTGAGTGAATGCCAAAGAAGCACGACCAGTAATGATTTACTTACAGATACGGTAAGTCATACTATCCAGCCCTTCTGACATTGACGGCCTCGTTTCAGTATTGTTGACTATTATATTGTTAGCTGGTACAACGAGTTCACCTCTTCTGTAACTTTTTGGGCAAGGATGATTTGCTTTCCATTGTCAAAGCTTTATTGGCATTATACCACTCCAAAGCTAAAAGCAAGGCCGCAAAAAACGTTGTTTATCAACAACAATTCAGCAACCTGCTCACTACTACGGCAGTTGAACTTTGCAAGCGTCTTGATGACCTGAGCAGTTTCGAAGATGAACTACTGACGGCTCTGTTCGCCATGTGGCAGACCCACCCAACAAAGGATCTAGACCATTTAATCGCAAATATAATGGAATGGGCCACCATCCCGCAGTTTGTAGACAATGCAACAATCGACGTTGATATATTCAGAAGCAATGAAAAGAGAATATT
The DNA here is from genome assembly GCA_016758895.1 of Umbelopsis vinacea. Taxonomy (NCBI): domain Eukaryota; kingdom Fungi; phylum Mucoromycota; class Umbelopsidomycetes; order Umbelopsidales; family Umbelopsidaceae; genus Umbelopsis; species Umbelopsis vinacea. The sequence continues at coordinate 669,895 of JAEPRA010000008.1, read as the reverse complement.
TGTTCAGAAACCGAAGTTTATATCTGCTGGCGCTGTCAATGTCTTGATGGACTCTATGAATAATGATCGATCAAGAATTTTGGCCACTCTCTTGAAATATCGGATGGATTGTCGGGCAGTCTTCATCAAATACCTGGACAAACACGATGTTTGCAAAACCGTAACACTGGATCAGATGGCTCCGTTAATGCTATCCCTTTTGTCCGGAATGAAAGAATCTGATGTGTCACAGCCCTCTGATGATGAGAATCAGCACGCCCTGAGGGACAAAGCCATCAAGAATTTCCTCAAGATGTACGAACAACCCTTGCTCAGCACTGTGTTCTCCACCAAAGCATCCATCAGCCATGATGATAACTTACAGGCGAGCAATGTACTTTGTGAAATAGCCAATGCACAGTCCTTGCCTGATCTGCGCTCAACGTTCTTGACCTGGTGTCGCAAACCCAACGTAGACATGATTAGTAGCGGTGTTACACGGGTATTCTCACGATTATTACAAATCTCTATTGTTGAAGATGAGAAAGTCGGATTTGCAGCGATGTTCATCAACTTATTTGTATCTTGTTTAACCAAGCCCGTGAAAAAAAGGTCGCTACAGCGATTGTCCGACCTACAAGCTATTTTGTTCGAAATTGAAAGCAGCCTGTTCGACATCAAAGATGAGTTCCTTCCGGATCTTGATGCAGAAATCATCCAAGAATACGTTCTTGCTGTCATATTGGATGAACTTGAAAACGCGGCTTTGATTCGGTTCACCTCCATTCTGGTTAATCTCATGAAAAGACAGGTAAATGAATTTCTGGCTGCAGTAACTACACTGAGATGTGTCATTAACATGAGTTATATGTAGTACTCTCATGATGAGCCAGTCAGCACATATCTTCGAAATATTATGGAGCACAGTGACTTCAAGAAACTGACTGCTAGTCACCCAGAAACGGCTGAAGAGGATAACGTTACACAGCGCAATGCCATTTGTTGGCTGATTTACACACTGGTACAAGTCCGCCCATCCGCAATAGCACGCAATCCCTCATTGTTGGATCCGCTTCTTTGCAGCTATAGTGCAACAACCTCAGAAGCAGATCAGTTGATTTTATCAGTTTTGCATATTTGCGAAAAGCATTCCAAACAATCCATTGCTGGAAAAGCTCTCCTTTGGGGACCAGGCTCGGATAAGACAAGGCAATATCATGTAGAGCGTGGATTGATGTACAATAATAGTGCCTCTATTAATGAATCTGTCAGTCTCTTGGATCCATCTTTAATGGTAAATACCTGCAGCAACTTCCCTGTCGACCTACCATTAGAGCGAGACTTTGATATCTGGAGCAATATACGGGAGGCATCTCACTCACCGACTACACCAATCTACGATCCTGCATTTATCATGCCATTACTTGCGACTATGCTGGTGTCAGGAGCAGTTGATTGCCGAAAATTTGTGGAGTGCAATGCTGTCGGAATGATGCTAGTTTCTCTATCTTCAAATGTTAATGACGTTCGGAAAGTTGGTTATATGCTCTTGGACGATTTCTATGTATTACTGCAGGTAGGTATCCCCACTCATGGAAACACCTCTTGGAATCTATGTCACTAACAACTTTATACAGCATGCCACTTTCCGGGAGCAGAAACAAATCATGCTTCTGTTGAATGCTGTCAAGAATACCATAGAAGTGCGAAATGTGGATAACGAATTCAAACGCATACCGTACATTATCACTGCGTTCGCTTCTCAAACAATATCCATTTTGTTGTCTGCCGCACACTTTATGTACCCTCGTGTGAATACCTTCCTTCTTCAAAGACAGCTCATTGATATTGAGGTAAGCTGAAGATACTTTGCTTAGGCGCAGGGTATAACTTTTGATATACTTGAACTAATTATTTTGCTTTTAGGATATTCCCCTATTCTACAATCTTTTCAATACCTCTGCTGATAACCATAAGAGAGATAGAGCTTGGATTTTACGACTTCTTGGAGTAGGCTTGCATACTTTTGACGTGAGTTCATGTGTAATATAGGTTCGCCCATCTCGCGCTGCAGTTTCTAAACGAGTCATTGTTTACATATAGGACCATCGCATTTACAAACGTCGTCATGTCTATGATCTTATAACCGCCTTCTTTGATTCAAAGTTAGCAGACATGACAACTCAACGACTTATTTTGGATGTGTTATGGGAAGCAACGTCCTCACCATCCATCACTTTGGATCTGGCTCGAAATAGTGGATTGCTTAGCTGGCTTCATCAGCTTTCTACATCACCGGCCATCAGCAGTGAAGAAATTCATGTCGTATGCTCCAAACTGCTGCTGAGAACACTGCGATCAGCCCGAGCAAGCCGCAGTGGAAGGTGGTTCATTGCTGATATTCCACAAAGACACATTGGCACCATTGCCATTGCTCTATTGAAATCAAGCATTGCAGACGAGCCAAGTGATACAGAGTCGGCAGTAGTGTCTATCAGGAAGGTTCTCTTCGTCTTGCAATTACTTCATGAGCTTGCACTACACTTTGGTGAAAATCATTTAACCAATCTGCATATGGAGCGCATTATTTCGCATTTACGATCTTGCGAAGGCTATCTTACAGCAACGAAGGTTCCATCCCATTTCCAACGTTTGGACATGCTTAAAACAGCAAAGCAAGAAATCGATATGAGAGCTAAGCACAGCGGATCTACTGACCAGGATACACTGTACTCTCTTTATCAACTATCCATTTTCTACCTATTGGAGTTGCAGATTCACCGCATCAATCATGCTCAAGTCCAAATGTCGGTTGGTGACAAAGACACTTTTAAGTACTTGGCAGCTCGTGCAATTCCATTGGGATTTGGTGAAAAGGCATCTGATTGGATGACACAGTGTATCAATTCGTTGCCATAGATTGTTTCCAGCAAATGTAAATAGACAATGTAATCTTGAAGACGTTCAGTTTTATAAATGAGGAACAAATTTAGAGGAATCTTATTTTGAAGCAGGGCTTGAAGTGCAGAGGATAGAATTTCATTGCTTATAATATAGTAATCATATACATCGATAACTTTAATATGCTACCAATTTTCCAAGGCTAGTCGAATCAATTACTTATTAAGAGTTCCAAGAGTTCCAATACACTTCCCATCTCTTATATTGCCTGTACAACGGTACAACCGTCATCCTACCTGGGTGATTTTAAAATGGAAGCAAAACGCGTGTAGGAGTTTTAAAATTTCAAAATTTTGAGAGGGACGTGATTCGCGTTCCAGGCCAGCAAACTAAAAAACATCTCTTGTACTGTAATGCTCTCACAGGCAGAAGGTAGCAGAAGCGTATTACGAGAACTTGATCGTCGTCGGTTTACCATAGGTTCAAACGATCCCAACGGCAATTTACACTTACAGCAACACAATTCTCATACAATCAAGAAAGACAAGTTCGCTAGACCAATGAACGCCCAAAGATTTTCAATGGGTGGACCTGCCCTGAATGCGAGCACCGTCCGCGAATCAGTTGGACCAAAACGCCCTGTTCAGTTTCGATCGGCTACTTCTGTTCATCAACAGAATTCAAATATGCAAGACGTTGTTATGACGGAACGTGGAACCGGTGCTCCAGCTACTAATAGCAATGCAAATGGTTTTGCCACTCCAAGGATGGCAAGGTAAAAATCACGATATTCCAAATGCATGCGCTTCGCAGTACTGACTTACTCTTTTAAATAAGGCGAATAAGCACCCTCAATCCTAGATCCTCCATCTATGCTGCTGGTAACAGAGCCAGCTCCATCGTCGAAAATACTGTTGGCCCTATACGAGATCCTCGCAACATCAAAGATAAGCGATATCAGCAAGCAAGCATCAAAATTATTGTGGACTATCTTACCGAAGCTGGCTACGGTCACTCCAATATCAAAGTATCCCTTATGCAATTATCGGGCAAAGAGTTTCAGAATGTTTTCAAGTTTTTGCACGGACGCATCGATCCATCATACCAATACGAGAAGAAGAGGTTCGAAGACGAAGTACAATCTATATTAAGAATGCTAAAGTAAGTCAAGAAAGATGGCTTATTGATATGCAATATCAATTCCTAAATGCTCACCACTTCCGATAGGTATCCAATGGCAGAATCCATTAGCAGGACCGCTCTCAATTCGATCGCTGCTCCGTACACTTACCCTATGTTCATCGCATTGTTGAGATGGTTAACAGAAATTTGCCAGGTAATATTGAATTTCTCAAATATGCATGTCGAATGAAGTTTAACATGCTCCTCTCCAGATGTGGGATGACCTGCAATCGGCTGATCCTTTCGAAAATCCAGAGGAAGAAGAATCCGACGATAGCATTTTCTTTCACTTTACAATCAGCACTTACAATGCGTTTTTACAAGGTTCAGATGATTTTTCTGAAATGGAGGATGCATTAGTAGCTATTTTTGGTACGTTACAAACCTATCCATTTTTGAGGATGCGATGCAATACTCTTTTCTTAAAACTGACATGGTATCAGATGATAAAAACAAGAGGAATCTTGAAATCGTCAATGAACTCACAGAACAAAACGGACTTCTTGAGCAAGAATTTGAATTGCTTCGTCAACAGCCAGTAAGTGGTTTACCTATTGCTTTTTGTACAGGACGCATATCTGATTCGTTTCCTATTTTCACAGTCAACTTTGCTTCAGCTTGAAAACTTTCGCAAAACCATGGAACGAGATATGCAAAAGCTTTTGGCATATGGTGAGGATATGCAAACAAAGATGGTAAAATATCTTGATGGTAATAAGATCATACAAGAAGAGATTCAGAAAAAAAGTTGGTATTATAATCTTTGCATGACGCATTGATATACGATATATTACTGACAAGTAACATTGCACTGCAGCTAAGGAACTGGAGAAAAAAGAACAACTTCGGCTGGAGTGGCAAGCGAGAGTTGATGCTCAAAATGTATCTGCTGCTGAAGCTGATCGACTATCCAATGAGCATGTACAACTGGAAAAGCTGTATGAACAGACAAGAATTAGACTGGACGAAATTCAAAAAATCATGTGGGAGAAAGAAGTTCAAGCAGAAAAGCACCAAAGCATGGTATGACAGTCCCACATATCCGCTGTGTCATTTATATCAACGCAATCATTAACTTTCTTGCATTTTAGCTTGACAAAACGATTCGTACATATAATGCTTTGGCATACAGTATAGGTCTTTTACCATCATCTGCACCCAAAGCCAAAGGACACAATTTTGAGCTTGTGTTCTATCCAAATGCCGATACTCCAGATAAGATGATATCAGTAGATCTTCGGAATTTCGTCAAGCCAGCCTTGCAACAGATAGAATTTGAAATGAAAGAACAGGAGAATAGCCTAAGAGAAGCCAACTTACAAATCCAGGAGAAGCTTGATGCCATAGTAGAACTTACTATAGACAAAAGCGACGAATTGAAACTACTTCAACAGCGACTCAATCAGCGTAATGAAGAATACGAGCATGCGAAAGAGGTACCATAAACTTAAAATGTGATAGAGTATATGTTCACCTAAGCTAACAATATTACATCAATTTGTATCAGAATGCAAGGCAGGAAAATATTAAATATAACCAAGACTCAGAAGAGAGTGCCATCCATCTCAAGCAGATACGAGCGGATGCTAAGTCGGCTCTGCTTTCATGGCAGCAGAAAGAAAACAGATTAAGGATGGAGTAAGTTTCCTAGCTATGTATAAAAATGCAATATGGTCTCAATAGGATACTGATACTTTTTGACAGGCATAATCAGGTGGTGCGCAAGAGCAATACAGTCAAGGAAGAACTCAGTCACCAAATTTCTACTATGCTGAACGAGTTTGTCACTTTCAAAGCTCATATTGAGAAGCAGCTAACTGATTTGAATCAGTTGGCAAAGGAGGAGTACGCTCTTGCTATGCAAAGTAGCGTATCTTGGGATGGAGCAACTGAGAATGATGACTCAATGGAACTTGACCTTTAATACCTATCCTTATGTAATTTTCTTACCATGTTCGATAAATCGTTCGTAACTGTACCATAATGGAATTTTTTGTCCCCAAAGTTTGTGACTATGGAATTTCACGCGGAAATCTTCAATCATTTTTTGTGTGCTTCTGGGATCTGCGAACGTTTCTTTGCTAAGATGGGCATTTTACAAACTGTATCTGAAGACAAGGCTCTTCTTGCTGCTACAGTATGCTTTGGCGTAGTTGGAGCATTTTTTACTGCAGTAAAGGCATTCTCCTTCTTTAAAATGATTTTGGATGTGTTGGTAGTGCCCGGTATCAGCGTAAGTGAATGCCTTTATCGAGATGTTAACAGAAACCGACCTCCTAACCCGTACTTTACTGCTAGCTCTCCAAGTTTGGTGCTGGAAAAGGATCATGGGCAGGTCAGTCTTAGAACTGAATGCAACAACTGATATACTTTGACAACTTGTTGTATTGACAATTATTATCGCTTTTTCGAAATGTACATCTATCAGTTATTACTGGAGCCTCTGACGGTATTGGCAAAGAATTCGCATCGCAACTCGCCAAGAAAAAGTTCAATCTTCTTCTCGTATCTCGTACTGAATCCAAGTTGCAAGCACTTGCTAAGGAACTAGGTATGATATCGCGCTCATCAACATGTACCTTAAATTAGCGAGAGTACTTAGAAATTCATTGCTATCCTTGTACAGAACAGGCACATGGAATCCAAACTAAGACTTATGCTATGGACTTTACCAGAGGCAACGAAAGCGATTATTCCAACCTAGGACAAATTATCAACACCATCGAAGTCGGCGTCCTTGGTATGTCAACGATTTCTTGTAGTTACCAATGGTACTCACCGCAAATATCTCATTATCTTTCATACTGCTTTTATCTTTAGTCAACAATGTTGGCACCAATCACGATATCCCAACACCATTTGATGAAGAAAGCAACGAGACAATCGCTAACATTGTTGAAGTCAATATCAATGGAACTTTGAAGATCAGCAAGCTTGTTATTCCACAAATGAAGGCTAGGTAAGCAACTGGCTAATGTTCGTCAAGACATATTTCAGAGGCTGATAATTTCATGTAGACGTTCAGGATTGATTTTGAATCTTGGATCATTTTCTGGCCTTGTTGCCACCCCTTATCTCTCTGTTTACTCCGCTGGCAAGGCTTTCCTTTCCACTTGGTCCCAAGCTCTAGGTTCTGAACTTGCTGGTGACGGAATCGTAGTTGAACATATCAATACCTACTTTGTTGTTTCTGCTATGAGCAAAATCAGAAGACCCACTTTCATGATCCCCATGCCCAAACCCTATGTTGCAAGTGTTCTCGCCAAGATTGGTGTTGCTGGTGGTTCCAGCGTTCCTTTCAGCTCCACTCCCTATCTCGGTCATGCACTTTTCGCTTGGGTTATCGAGAACTTGGCCACCACCGGCTTTGTTGTCAAGCAAAATTATGGTATTGCGTCGTCTCTGCTACGAGTACATATTCCTATAATACACTAACTGATCTAATTCTCAATTCAGCCATGCAAAAGGATATCCGCAGACGTGCCTTGCGAAAGCGCGAGAGAGAGGCTCAACAAGGAAAGAAGACAGAATGATAGATTTCCCTTCCCACACACACAAGTTGTTTGTTAGACTTCCATTTAATAAAAATATCTAACAATTTTTTAGCGCATAAGACGGAAATGGTATGAATATAAATGATGAAGCATAGAAGAGTCATAAGAATAGCTGTGCAAACCAGTGATCAACACTGCTACTTCGTCTTTTGAGTTCGTTTCGGTTTCTTTGTTTTGTTTTAGTTTGGGTCTTTTTTCTTGTTTTTGATGCTTTTTTTTCTGGTGTTTTTGGAATCTTTTACGTGTACTTTGAAAGGAAATGGAGCCTAACCGCGATGAAAGTGGGCAAAGAAATGTTTGGCGCGATAAAATATACTGTAACCTTTCAAATGGCGAGTGAAGACCGTCTTGAAGCCAGACACCTTCGGGAGAGGAGCGTTATTGTATTTCGTTTCAGAGCTTAAAGCAGGGACATGACAATGGGTCGATGTTTGCATCGAATGCAGTTCAACTTTGGTATCAGTCGTTACATCAGTTGCAGAGGAGTCTTCTTCGACATCCATGCTACATGCAGTATCAAATGATTCGCTGTGATGCCGCTTGGATGGACGATGTTCGTTATGATAAGTTGGGTCTAGAGGTGGGCTGTTGGAGTCATAAGACGAGTCAGAGAGCATGTCAACACTGCTACGCTTCTTTCCACCGCTCTTTCTCAAGAACGATGTGACCGAAGCGGAATCTTTCGTGCCGCTTTGACCTTCACGTGAGCACAGGCTTTCGGTAGGCGTACGGAGAATGACGGGCTCGTTAGGCTGTTCAGGAACGTTTGCATCCAGAGCAGGAGACTCAATGGGTGAAATGTAATCATAATCTCGGAACAGTTCGTCGAATTCTGGCCGTAGCTCTTCGTCTATTCCAGCACATGTGCTGAGGCGAGGCGTCATCTTTGAAAATACTTCGTCAACGTTGAAAAGATCATTATTCAAATCATTGGCAGGTACAAATGGGGGGTCCATCTTCAGTTCCACAACGTCACTCCAGCATACATTCTTGAAGTAGGGATGCATTTTGATTTCTTCAATGCCACAAGATCCAAGCCGAAAGAATTGATCTTTAGTCAGTAAGCCACTAAGGAAGTCTTCGGTATCCATGTCCAAGTATTCGGGAACAACTAACTCATCTTCCAAAATGCGATGATACATGAGAGACGTAGTCTGTGCGTAAAAAGGCGTACAGCCCACTAGCATTTCATACAAGATTGTTCCCAAACTCCAGTAATCAACGGTAAAAGAATGTGGTTCGTTCAGGAGCATTTCAGGAGCCAAGTACTCAGCAGTTCCACAAAATGTGGCCGACATTGGCTGGCTAGCAAGTTCATCCAAAGTGAAGGACTTGCTTAAACCGAAGTCGGTCAAAACAACGTGGCCGCTGGAGCTGAGGAGAATATTCTCTGGCTTCAAATCGCTGCAATTCTCGGTCATTCAACAAAAAGTACAAGTCCATGTGACAATTTTGTAATGTTCACTTACCGATACATAATACCTCGGCGATGCAATTCTCCCAAGCCTTCAACAATCTCGGCTGCATAGAAAAGTGTTCGCTCAGGTGAAAAGACACCTCGAAGGCTCATTTGGTTAGCGATATCACCGCCATTATGATAATCCAGAACCAGGAACAGGTATAGCGGGTCCTGGAACGCATGATGCAGCTTAATCAAGAATGGGTGACTAAACATGGCCAATTCAACCAAAATGTCTCGCTCTGAATGAGTATGCGCAATTTCTCTCAAAGAGAGAACAGTTTCTTTTGCAATCGCTTTCAAAGCAAATGTTTGCTTCTTTCGTGTATGGCGAACCAACAAAACCTATATAAAATAAAAAATAAATTAAAAAAGAGAGACATTGTTAATGAACAGTTCTTTGTCACAAGATGAGACATGAGTGAATGAACACTTGCTTTTCCCATGCATCCTTTACCAAGGACTTTCAGCAGGTCATATTCATCGATTACGCTCTTTCCTAGCTCTTCAATCTGTTGGCTAATGTCGCTGATAGTTGACATGTGGGAAAAAGACATGTTGTCAAAGACACCGTGATGCTCATCGGTTACTGAAATGTCAAGAGCATCATTTTCCGTGCTATCGACATGTGAATAATTGCTTGATAATTCTCGGGAACCCAAAGAAAAGCTTGAAATATCTTCAAAGAGAGCATCCTCAGGCACAACAGCTTCCTCTTCTGAACTGTCTACATCGATAGGCAAAGGAGACTGCGGTTCAGGTACAGGGGAATTGGCAGTGGTGGGTGTAAAAACGTCTTCTTCTCGTTGTGGAGAGAGAAAATCTCGTAAAATAGATGACCTGCCAATAACGCCATCCAAAAGACATCGCTGTAGATAATACTCTGCTTTTTCTGCATTTGATTTCGCGGTGAACTGCGAAAGAGCATGTAACATGCGACGAATTCCGGTCTGCGTTTGTCGGCTGACTGAAAACGTAACAAAGTGTGGAAAGGGAATTTTGACATCTCCATAAGTTTTTTTGAACTAATCGATTGTGCTTTTAGTAACTTGACCAATGACGCGATATATAAATCAATCAAAAAAAAAAATCTGGTAATTTTTTTCAATCTTACCTTGCACTGAAGTTCAACAAAGTCAGGGAGATAACGAAGTAGGGTTCGTGAACCAGTATGATCTCGCACGATGACGCTGAAAACCTAAGATAGCATCAAATTGTCAGTCGGATTTCATAGTGCACCCCAGGAAAAAAAAAATGGCGCACCGAAAACATATTTTCACCGTCATCCTGGAAGCGATGATCCTGGCAGGGGATACTGCCTATGGATTCCACCACATTGATCTGAGTTCTTATATTGACATTCATTTGAGGGGATAAAATGTTCTCAAACGCTGGGAAATGGGACGTTTGGGTAAGACGGTAGCTGGCAGTTGTAGTCTTGCAGTAACCGAGCACAGCGGAAAGTTGAAGTTCCGCGTGATAAGGCGAATAAGGAGTGTATGGGTATTAGAAACGGGGAAAAGGGTAGTTCAAGAACTATGAATGCACTTTAAGATGATCTCAGTGCCAATGCAACAATTCGTGCTACCGCTTGAGAGCGGACAAGCGCGAATCCGGTCGTCGGTGAGGAGAGGCGGGAAAGAGGAGAGAAAGAGAAAATCGCTGGGAACCACCTACAATTATTTGCTTGCCAAAATTAAACCAGTGTCGCACAGCTTTCAGCCTTGCAATTTCAGCAACAGCGCCAAATCACACACAGGAATGGTTGCTTGCTTACCTGATTAGGTCGTGAAGAGAGCACACAACCCAACAATAATCGAAAAATGACTGATGTACTTGCGGGTTAATATGGGGATTACTTCAGCGATGGTATTTTAAAAGTGCCCCTGATAGGGCATGGTCCTGTACCATGTGCAGTGGTTCCCGATCATGGTCAATTTTTCCGTTCCCGATTTCAAGGTGCCAAACAGATAGGCTGGATTTATTTTCATGCATTCAAATATACGTACCTCAAATTACATGATAGATGGGTGACATGAAGGTCAAATTATACCTTCTTATTGTTGCTGACTTCCACTTGGAATGCACCCACTTACGCTGCTTGTTGAAAATGTTCAAGATGTTGAGCAAGCCTTTAGACTGTGCGGCATTTAATATGGGAGGGTATGCAACTCTCTATCTACTGTCTTAAGCTGTTTACTATCCGGTATATTGTCCAGTTGGACTGTAATCACTGTGAGAATTGTCTATCCTTGCCGTGCTGGTGCTGATAGCAAGGGAAAAAAATAAACCTATTATAAGATCTGGTGATTGTAGTAAAACCAAATGGGAAACATTATAGCCTAGGAATATGCCTCTTGTACACGTTGCCTATGGGAATTCTGATGAACTGGCAAATTATGCAAGATGCCGATAGAGGAATTGAACCAGCAATTCCAATTTGTGTGGCCGCTGACGGACATTGATTACCTTGGTCATGTCCTTCAATAATTGACCGCCTAGACAACGGAGAGTCCTCTGACGGAACAACCTTCGAAACCTGATGGCCACTCTTATCGATGTCGCATAGAATGCAAGATACTACGTATATTTTTTTTATCTAAAGGATTATCTATAAGCAACTGAACACTGTTGAGAACCAGTTGAAGGCATAACTGTTGATGCTTGCTCATCGTATAGCACAGTAATCTATCTTAGAAGCACCGTTTTATTTTCTACAGGACGGTTACCTGTTATTTTTACACATGTTTGCGCCTGTCCATCTATCTCGTTCATTGCGCCTTCACGAAGGTGAGCGACCATGCACGTTGCTTGCTCTCAGTTTACGATTTCTTGTCAAACCTTGCTACATGACAGCAGTGATGACGAAAAGATAGTGTTCCCATTATAGCCATTGAAATTCTTAGTTAGGCAATACCGGCTAACGAGGGCTATGTCAACCTATCGTCTTTGCTTTGTGCTTGCACTTCCTCTGTACCTGAAGGCTCACGACTCTCTAGACTGGCCCTCACATATATAACTGTTAATTTGCTGAAATTAAGCCTAACTAAGTGGTATGATAAAATTATGGGAAGGCACACACCTACGGTGGATTCTTCCCAATTGTATATCAAGAAACCTCCTCAAACATTACCATCGACCCTATGGCATAGTACGAGGAGTTAATTCTCCAAGAAGATTCAGGCATAATGCATTGATAAATTTTATATAGACTATGTCCTTTAAGCCAATTAATTAAGCATGACGACTACTGAAGCTCTCTTTCGCCCAATGTTAACAACTGGGAAATGCGAAAATAAAAAAATTAGGAGGAAGGTTGCCACTTCAAAATATAGCCATTTAGTCGAAAAATTAAATATTTTGAATGATTTAAATTTTTCATATGAACGACGTCACAAATCTCAACAATAGAGTGCTGTGCTCCCTCAGCTTTCAAACCTTTCGTCCGAAGCAACGAGAGCCCGTCAACAATGAAAGTTATTGTGAAGGGTGGTGTTTGGAAGAACACAGAGGACGAAGTTCTCAAGGCTGCCGTCAGCAAATACGGAAAGAATCAGTGGGCGCGTATTTCCTCCCTTTTGGTTCGCAAAACACCAAAGCAATGTAAAGCCCGTTGGTATGAATGGCTTGATCCGAGCATTAAGAAGGTAATTTATTTTATTGCCAACTGTCATTGTACTTATTACCCACACTTCATAACTGATCCATTGTTCCAAAGACGGAATGGTCGAAGGAAGAAGACGAAAAACTTCTGCATTTAGCCAAACTTATGCCAACACAATGGCGAACTATTGCACCCATCGTCGGTCGTACCCCATCGCAATGTTTAGAACGGTACCAACGGCTATTAGACGAAGCTGAAGCAAAAGACAACACCGAATTAGGTCTTACTGGATCGGTTGGTCCAGAAAGTGGACCCAGCGCGGATGATGTGCGCAAACTTCGTCCAGGTGAAATTGACCCCGAACCAGAAGCGAAGCCTGCTAGACCTGATCCAGTCGACATGGACGAGGATGAAAAGGAAATGCTTTCAGAGGCCAGAGCCAGACTTGCAAATACGCAAGGAAAGAAGGCCAAGAGAAAGGCGAGAGAGAGACAATTAGAAGAAGCTCGTCGATTGACTACTCTACAAAAGCGACGAGAACTCAAGGCTGCTGGTATTGAGTACGTTTGTTTCCTTTCTATGTCTTATAACGCCTTAGTTTATGTTTATTAAGCATTGTCCCTTTAGATTGAAGCAAAAAAAGAAGAAGAAGAATCAAATGGATTACAATGCTGATATACCGTTTGAGAAGAGACCAGCACTAGGATTTTATGATACGACTGAAGAGCATAATCGTCCTGTGGATCATACAAAACTTACCAATGTACATTTATCAAAACTTACCCAAAGAAAAGCAGATCGCGACGAGGACAAAGAACGAGACAAGAAACGCAAAGCTAGAGAAAAGCAGGCTACCGGTGGTGACGAAGGCAACAAAGGAAACTTCGTACTTGCTAGCAACATGAAGCTGAACAAAATCCAGGAAGCAGAACAGATTGCTAAGCGCCGAAAGCTTGTTTTGCCAACTCCTCAAGTTGGTGAGAGTGAACTGGAACAGATTGTTAAGGTTGGGTTTGCTGGACAAAATGCTGCAAACTTGGACGAAGATGGAAATGCTGCTACCGCTGGCTTGGTTGGAGACTATTCGATCACACCCTCAGCCAACGCACCAGCGAGAACACCAAGAATGACGGCAGCAAGTAAGTGTTTCTCAATATCCCTATGTAGATTTATACCTTACGTTACGTTACTTACCAACCGTTGCAGAGGATCATGTGATGAGTGAAGCTCGTAATTTGCGTGCATTGAGCTCTGCCCAGACGCCTCTTCTAGGTGAAGATAACCCAGAGTTGGCCGACACCACTGGAACCGGTTTTGTCGGCGCTACTCCACAGCGATCAGTTGCACAAACACCTAACCCATTAATGACCCCCATTCGAGGGAAAACTGGCGCAACACCTATAGGAGCGGAGCAGACACCACTGAGAACACCAATGAGAGATAATCTTAAGATTAATGAAGATGCTGACGGTTTCGTTGGTCAGACTCCACGGGAAGAAAAGCAGCGAATGCAAATGCTCAAAAAATCTTTGAAATCAAGTTTGGCTGGACTTCCACGACCCAAGAATGAATATGAAATTAGGCTACCTGACATGGATGATGAGGACCAGGAAGCTGACCGTAAGTCAGTGGCTAAACCCGACATGGCAGACGTTGACGCTCAGGAGATGGAGACTCTTGAAAGAGAAGGTAATATAACAAACACTACATGAGTTACTTTGGTAAATGCGTTTCCTTGATGGCTAACACTTGACCATTTTTTATTTCCTTTCCAGAACAAGAACGTCTCAGCCGTCGCTCCCAAGCTGTCCAACGGGGCTTACCGCGTCCTATTGAGGTCCACGTCAGCCAGCTTCCTGAGGAAGCAACAATGGCAGAGAAACTTATACACGAAGAATTTGTTCGACTATTGAACCATGATGCTGTAGCATACCCTGTCCCTGGAGGCAAGATTGCACCTGGCGTTAAAAAGGCTGAAGTCGCCGACAACCTCGAAGATGAGTTTGATAACGACACTCTCAATGAAGCACGACAAATTCTTGAGCGAGAGACAGCCCAATCACTTGGTATCACAACTGATGAGGATGTTAAGCAAGCACTGTGGACCAAAATCCAAGGTGAAGCTTTCGAAGACGTTTGGACAAAGGAACACAAAGATATATTGTTCTCTGCGCAGAAGATGTCATTCTTGACCTTGGACGAGTTTGCTGATGACAATACCAAGGTTTCTGGTCTTCAGAAGATGTTTGAGGTGAATATTGACTTTTCCAGCTGGGTTCACATTTTATATTTTGCCAGCAAACAATCATAACTAAACTCTTTATTGCTACTATAGGCTAATAGACAATCTATGGCTCAAGATGCAACTAGAGCAGCCAAAATCGAAAAGAAGCTTAATGTCGTGTTGGGTGGATACCAAGCTCGTTCGCAGGTATTGAGGAAACAAATTGTCGAAGCTTTTGACGAATTAGAATCAGCAGAAACCGAATTCCAGTCCTTCACCAACCTACGTATTTCGGAGACTGAGGCTATTCCAAGAAGACGTGAAGCTCTTCAAAGTGAAGTTCAATTCCTCAAGTCGAAGGAAAGAACGCTTCAAGACAAATACAAGGTTCTCGCAGAGCAGAAGAATGAAATCATTGAGAGCATTTTGAAAAAAGAGCAACAGCAACAGGAAAATGTAGCAGCCACAGCTTAAAAAATTTTAGCATTAATGAAATTGAATTATTAAAAAAAAAAAAAAAAACCGGTTCCTTCGCGTTAACAAGTCTTTAAATCAGGTCCTACGTGTTTTGGGCAAGATCAAAAAATTGTGTGATTTAATGGGAATAGTATACTACTTTTAGAACCGGTGATAACCTTGTAACTGCTAGCAATAATTTAATCAAAGAAGAACGAAATAGAAAAATGGTTTGGGGGTATAAGGATGACGTCCAAAGTTTACGAGACAGCATGGTCGAAATATACAAGCACGCGGTTGGCCATCCCACTGCTGATCCGTATGAGGTAATGAATACTTGACTATGGAAAAGCTGCATCAGGCCCGCCTGAGCATTTGTAAATTATTAAACTTATACGTCTCTTGCTTAGCGATGAAGACCGGGGCAATCACTGAACGAAATAGGGGTTTGTTAGTGGGAATTTCGATGATGTAGATTGGTTGGATCAAAATCTTACCGAGTCTTATGGGCGAAAGAGCCGCAGACATTGCACTTGCAGGTGAGTTCAAGTCTTGGTCCATTGGAAATAGGGGTCGATTGAGAGACAACGAGAAGAGCACTGGTGATTGATGACATCGAGCTATTGAGATTATGTGGGGAATATGCAATGTAATTCTTCTGAAAGCTGTCAAAAGCAAAAAAAATTGCGCTTTATATAGACAACGGGAAAAAAAACCTGAATGCAGTTCCAATTACAACCAAATGTATGGCTTTTGTCGATCGTTTGTGGGGGAGTACAGTAAAATTATTTGTTATTCGCCAGGAAAAAATTCTCCTTCATCGACAACACGCCACGACACCCTGTCCCCTTAATTCCATAGATACAGTTGCAATGGGTCTAGTTGCGGAGAGGAAAGGGCATTCAAAAGAGCAACGTGATTTTGACAGCTTGTTGATGCAGAAGGTATATGACGACTCTCTGCCGAGGCACTAGTCCTTTGATGATGAATATCAGGAGTTAGCATAGTATTGCACAACTCTATATTCGTATAGGTGTTAAAGACACTCCTACTGGAAAAAAAAAAAAATTATTTACACGAAAAACAGAAAACTAGATAGAATACGAGAAAAAAAAAGAAGGGAGGCTCACTCACTAGTTTTTGAACAGATCGGGGCTTCCAGTGCAGGTCTTGACAAATGAGGTGATTGCTTTCCTGTTCGATCAGCCAATGCCAATGTCTGTCTGCTCATTTTTTTTTTTTTTTTTTTTTTCATGTTGAGCATACGTCAATCTACATTAGGATAGGTCCATGCCAGGAAATAAAATCAAATTTGATCGGTACTGCCAAACATGACAGCATTGATGCCCCATTGCCTTTTCCAGATGATTAGTGTTTAACAAAATTGCTAAAGTAATTGTAGAAGCGTCCGCATAAACAAGCGTTTTTACATCAGATATCTAAAGCAAAACCAATGGTGTTCAAGCTAGTTATTTCCTTTCTAGGGTAGTAAGTGGAAAGGCATGGTCAAGTTTGAAGTGTACTCCTTACTTTCGGGAGTATCTAAATAAGGCTTTCTATGAGTAAGGAAAAAACAAACATCCCTTTTGAAAGGTGGTTTCGCAAGCTTAATAGGCGGCTAACTTAAGGGTGTCAGGCATTGTGATGAAGACCCTTGAAAAGGTCATGAGATCGGTCAAAATAAGATTCCAATTTCGATTATTCCGTATAGAATCTGCTCTCTGCGACAGTTCGACAAGGAGTTCAAGTAGAGGAGTCGACCACATTGTTTGCACGTCTTCTACTTTTATAGAAAACCAAGGTGGATAGAAGAAAATAAACCCAGACATCAAGAATGAAAGCTGTAGTGATTACCATTCTATGTCTAAAGGAGTGTCATCCAGAATTTCAAGGCATACTATTGTAAGCGGGAAGTATTTGAGGGGTTTTTAAGCCAAACCGTTTTGAACAGCTTGGTAATTTATCCCTATCATTAGCTCGAAGCTGTTTACATAAAAGTTTTTTAACTGTTAGTAGAATAAGGTTGGTCAATATCCCATACTGAAGCAGACGAAATTGAAGATCATAAATCAGTTTGAAGACCTCTTTTTATTTTTTTTGGCTTTTAATGTGCCACATAATCACAATTAGACGATGTCAACCACGCTCCATGTTTTAATTGTCATATTCTCGATTCTTTTGAATTCCATATCAGATTTTTTATGGCTTCTTTCTTTTGTTGGGTAACCCGAAGGGTGGGGGCTAGTTTTCAGGGCTGTATCTGCATCAGGAAGACACTTGGTCAAGTGGAAAAAAGAGAAAAAAAAAATTTAGTTCCGCTATATTATTCCAAACAGACTTTTAGCATGTATGCTTGTCTGACCAATATTGGTATCATGGAGATGCCGGAATCAAATGAATATGCATATAGTTGTTGAGCTACGTCAATGTACATGAGTTTTCTATCTATCCAATATGTTCGGAAGCGATGTATGTTTGTCATTTAATTTTTTTGTTTTCTTAAAAATAAAATAAAAGTAAAATAACAGCCTCAGATGGAACATCTGTTATCGGCTAAGCTTGACAGAATGTAATGAAAAACAATCTAAGATGAAAGGGATATATTCCCTAATTGTTCTCCACACTATCGAGCAACAACAGTACAAAAACAACGAAAATCAGTGTTGTTGTAACTCCCCCTGATCACTAGGGGAGTGTGACAATGGTTTCCTTTTCTTCAGCTTAACATATTGATTAAGATAGTATTTTCTAGTACTCTAGCACATAAAGTACATATGGGGTAGGTTATGACAATTCCAACGCTCGGTTATGCAGGTAGCATGTCATGAGTACTTTCAGAACAATTAAGATGACAGACGAAGAAGACAAGATGATTGGCTGACAATGATGATCCACAATCCCCAAATACGTGCCATGACCGAAATGGCAATCGTTAATGTTGGTCACTTTAAGAAATGGAAGGAAAACCGCCATGAAAAAGATTAGTTTCACAATGTTATTACAGAGCTCTTTTTCCTTTAGAGAAAAATTGCAATATATATTCTAGTTACAATAGCTGATAGATCCAAAATTGATCAAGGTTTTTACTCAATGCAAGGAACATGGATTTGAAAGTTCTTGAGTCATTTCCATCACGAAATCTTAGTGATGTGGGGGAAATTTGTTTAAGGGGTAGTGCACCTCCCCAGTTCCGAAGTGATATGACTCATGAGGACATCTCAAGATTGGTATATGGATCCTCCTGCCTAGTGTTTTGGTCACCATTGCATGCATTTTGAATGTATCTTTTTCGTGCATTTCGAAAATCCTCATCTTACCCTATCGACGATCTCATCATCCATGATAAGTGGGTATAGCGGTAGATATAAAGGCATTCTCGTACATTGTGCTTGAAAATGAAATAAAATACGCGCCTAACCTAAACCAGCAAAGAAATGGACGTTGTTTGACAACATGTCTTGAGTGAAATTCCTGGGGGGTTCGACCTGACGTTCATATGCTAAAAATCCATTTCTAGGCGAATCCACCACAAAATGAAATTGAAGGGCAGTCGTATTGGCTTGGTATTTGTCGCATACTTTGCAATGTCCATATTCATTGGTGCAGTCTATTGGCTCGTCTTCTCGATCGTCTAATAGGTATATTGACCGATTTGAGCTCCTCCTTCCACGTCCTCCAACTAAAACCCCAACATTGTGTCCACTGAAAAATCTTGCACTACGTTTCCAGATCCAAACACAGAGGTCATTCTTGTTTGCAAACTCTAACGTATTTTCCAAAAATTGATGGTAGTGAAAGATGGGTATCTTGGTGACAAGATCTTCTGGGTTGCCGGAGCCAGTACTTGTGGCTGAGAGTAATCTTGATTTACCAGGTCTAGGAACGGTTTCTGAAACCAACCAGTCATGAATTTTGGTGTGTTTTAGTCTTCCACGAGATTGCATGTTTTGTTCTTCAAAGACCAAGAAGGCTTGCTGATCATGGTCTGCGCTGGAGGGGCCAACTCGCTCGAGTCGCACGTGCATATCCAGGATTGTAAAGTTGGCTCGCAACAATCCATCGCCTGGCCCTTGCAAAATGGCAATAGTAACCGGAAGATCTTGCTTCGTAATCTGACGAAATTGCATCCAGAGGCGTATGCGGTGGTATAGTGGGTGGGTCATGAGGTAATTATGAAAAGTTTTGCATGCCAGCAGTAATGGTAATATAAACAAAGGGGAACGATCACGCTGTACCAAGCTACTGCATCCTTGCTCGGCTGAGGCGAGAACTTCGGTCAGAATGAGCAACTGAAGCTCTACTGGTAAATGCACAAGCTGCATTATACAGCGCACTAATCAGCAGTATGCACAAAAACCAGGTCCATCGACTCGCTAAAATGCGGGGCGTGAATCACGATGCTTGTGACTTCAAGCTGACTTGCGAACGGTAAACTGCAGCATATGATCACGGGCCCTAGATGCCCATATCAATTCACTAAGACATGTATGATACGTTTATGTAGGGTTTACATTTTATAAAATGATTGCTGCTGGCTTACGTTAGCCGCTCCAATGCAACTAATACCAATAGCCGCTGTAGTCGGCCCGACACTCCGTTCGATCCCGTAACGAAGTGTGCAAGCTGCGGGTTCAGTGATGCCAGTTCTTATGTTATATTTAGCCCAAGAGAAAAGTTAAGCTAAGGTTTTTTTTTAAAATTAATTGCTAAGGGCCCAACAAGAGCCATCAAGCAAAATCAAGGAACAGTACAAATTGATGGCCTTTCGCTGTGATTTCCAACAATCAAACTTTCAAACTGCGCAGTGAGCTTGTGACTTCATTGGTTGGCAGTTGGAAATTCAAGCAGAATCTGCCGAGCAAGAATGACCAATTGATGCTTCTCATTCAACAATGTCACGACAGTTTGGGAGTAATAACGTAAGGTATGTGTGTCAACATTGAATGCTTGATTGTATAATTTAATTTGGTTCTCATATTACTGGAATACTCCTGGTGACAGACAATATCAAAATCAAAATCTACACAATCGAGCGGCACTACTGGGAGATTACCGCGATGACCGACCTGGATCAGCAGGATCCGGAAGATTCACACCTACTAGATTCGGAGCGCTATCTTCTGATCAAAACGGCCAAGTAGAAGGAAGTTATAGTGTCAAAATGGACGATGGGCACTTAGATTACCTTGAGAGCCAAAACGAAGAGAAGATTCATGGGCTGAGCGCCAAAGTGGCCATCCTCAAAAATGTAAGATGGTGTCAGGTCACGGTTGCTCCATATCGATGTTCTGCTAACCCCTCCACAAATGACAGATAACCGGCAAGATTGGAGACGAAATACGATCAGGCAATAGCTTATTAGATACAATGGTAAGTGTAGAATCGTCAGGCATCATCGGGGCAATTTTTGATTCGCCAGATGAAATTTTGTAATACTTTATGTCCCATTTATTGACCTTAAAAGTTTATGTCATGTAGAATGATCAATTCAGCCATACTGGCTCCATCCTTGGGGACACTTTCTCCAAATTCAAAGTGATGGCAGCCAAGGAAGGCGGAATGACAATGTGCTATATGGTATTCTTTATTGTACTTGTAGTCGCCCTTGCCTACTATCTCTTCTTTCGATAGTTGACCTCACTACTACTTCACTCATAATATGCATTTGAATTTTTATACTTTATTTCTGAGTATTACGCAAGAGAAAACAAAAAGGGTAGCGAGGCTAGTGTAGCCTTCTTTACAACTTGGCCTTTGCGGGGGCCAACTGCTTGAAGACGGTATCAAGCTTAGTAGCAAGCATCATTTGACCACGGATCTTCAACTTTCCGCTCATGAATGCCTTTTGACCTAATAAACCAATAATTGCATTAGCACCAGTACACTCCTAACTAAAATCCATCCACTTTTCGATGCAAGCTTACCGTTCAACTTGCCAGAAGCAAGGTCAATAAAGTCGGCATCCTTGAGGGAGAGGATAGCATCAGCCTTGTTGGGACCCTTGCCCTTGAGAACAGCACCCTCCTTCTTCAAGTCGACAGTGAAGGTCTCTTCCTTTCCTTCATCATTCTTAATCACGAACTCGAAGATACCATTGACCTATAATTCATTACGCATTAGTTATTACTGTCTATTGGTATGACGCGTAGGCGGCGCTCAATGTCTCTCATACCTGCTTGAGAAGCTTGGCCTTTTGGTCGCCTGGGAGAGCATCAAAGGCAGACTTGATAGAAGCAAATACTTCAGAGCTTTGGAAACCGGGAACCTTAATATCAGACATATTTGTGAAAGTAGAGCTGAAAGAATGGTCCAGAGAGAACCGCCCTTTTTAAAAGCAGAGGTTCCCAAAATGGTTCATGTGATGACATGTGAAAAATGGCTCAGGCTTGAATCCAAGCAAGCTTGTGTTGAGCCCACACTTTCGAAAAAACTTCCAGTCACAAAATTGGCACACAGGCAATCGAAAAATTGTGTTAAACTATTTAATGCAATATTTACAATATCCATGGTCTCTGGTTATACAGATCTATATGAAAAAAGATGACAAATGTGAAAGAATGAGTGGGGAAAGGAGAGGAACAGGTCACTTCTAAGAGATGTAAAATTGGGGCTTTTGACGTCAGGACACAGCGTGTTGGGATGTTACACTCGCTCGGCCACCCATATGGCAGTTTTACATCCTTGTTTAATTACACTTGACAGGACATCGTGGAATGGTGCCTTTTGCGCATCCATCTCTACTGCAATATCATGGTGTTCCAGTTCGTCATCTCTAAATTGTTGCACAGTCTGTGAATGAACTAACGTCAATAAGCCTGTTCCATATATCTACCTAAGGAGGATGAATCACAAAAGCCACATACCTTGCTCAAGTCCACCAAGTCTTTGTTTTGATCATTGAGTTGTACTAACTTTCTCAATTGGTCGTTGTAATGGTCTCCAATGACGGTTTCTACAGCCTCAGTACATGCCATAGCGGCCTCTTTGCCCATGAGAGCGGTACCAGCGCCAACTGCAAATCCAGCAATTTCCCACAATGGTCGCAAAAGTGTTGGGCGAACGCGATGCTGTGCGATTAATTCATCAAACCTAGCCAAGTGTACCTTCTCCTGGTCCCACATTTCCTGTAGAATAGGCCTTAAATTCTTGTCCTTGCCAAGAACAGCTATTTGACCCATATAGATAAAATTGGCTCCGATCTCACCAGCCTGATCAACGCGTATCATGGGCTTGATAAACTCCAATTCCTCTTGGGTTAACTTTCGAGAACTAAGATTTGGTGCCTCGGCTTCATTGCTATCATTTTTGTTGCCTGTTGTATAATGAGCTTGCTGTATGCGTAGTTTTGTTGGAGCAACAGCCAATTTCAACAATGTACGGGTTGAAACACTGGAAGTGGAAATTCTGGGCAGGCTAGACGACAGCATAATAGTGACTTTTGAACGAATGAAGCTTACTGCTTGTGCCCGACAGAGGTCTCCCCCTCATAAATTTGATGACGCAAATTTCGCGGTCACGCACTCGTCCAGCCTACTTGCGCGTCGCAGACCAGTATTCCCGACCATACAACCTCTGAACAGGAACCAACTCCATTGCCAAAATGGTATGCCTCACTATCTGTTCAACGTAGTATGATAACGTGCTAATGCTAACCATGCGTTTCAATTTCAACCCATGTACTTTTTTTACCTTCCCCCATTTTACTCCATTGTATACAAACAGTCGCTTCGCATTGTACCTGCAACCACTCCCGATAGCACGATTAGCAAATCAACACAAGAAACCTCTCACTCAGAGTTGGGTGGTCATGACACTTTACGACATGGTATTCGCTCAATTGCAACAGAAGTTTTGCCCAGCCATCCTTTGGAAAGCCAC
Source organism: Umbelopsis vinacea (assembly GCA_016758895.1). Taxonomy (NCBI): domain Eukaryota; kingdom Fungi; phylum Mucoromycota; class Umbelopsidomycetes; order Umbelopsidales; family Umbelopsidaceae; genus Umbelopsis; species Umbelopsis vinacea. The sequence continues at coordinate 646,658 of JAEPRA010000008.1, read as the reverse complement.
CTTACCCAGGTATGTAGACCCATGTTTCTTACATACGTTCCAGCGTCATAGCCGTACTTACTTACATCGAACAAAACAGTGGAAGGAAACTCAAGATAGCCTCAATTTGCAACTTGCACGCCAAGTTTATGGCATGCATGCTCCTATTCGAATGATGATGAACCGACAGATCGCCACAGAGGTAATATACCTTTTGAATGAATACCAAATGTGTTACACCGTTGCATGGATGATTAAACTCTCTTTGCTTATTTAGCACATGCGTAATTCTCTTCTTTCTGAGAACTCGTTAGCTATGGATGTTTTGACTGGCAATGATGAAACTATTGACTTTGACGATATCCTTAGAGGTAATTTACAGATTGGTTTTTGCATAACGTCGTGTTGTAATGGATATCTAACTTCAATTATTACAAAGATCGATCAAGCATGCCAGACTTGCTTGATAACCACTCAGCTTTCAGTCTGCGACCTTAAAAGATTTCCCTACTTGAATATCATCTTGATAGTGTATCATAATAAAGAAACTTGGTGATTGAACATGAAGTTTTATTTTATATCTTTGACATACTGTGTTATCAAAGTTCATTGTAGCTTGTTTGTCCCTTCTCAGTGGTGACGGACAGCAATTTTCCACTGGTAATCTTGGCAGTCTTGGAAGCCAATGCGAACAGATGACTATCACAAAACAGGATATTATCAGAACGGATGCCAACAATGATCAAATGGTGTGCACAGACAACTTACTCGGAAACATCATCAAGCGGAGTCCAGGTTGAGAAATCTGTATCTGCAGCTGCAAACTTGCGGTTCATGGGAGTGTCCAAAGTCACACTATCAAGACATATTTAGTACAAGACATAGTAGACAGTTGAACTGACTATGAGATACATTACGGTAATATGGCAGTTACGACTGCTCCTTGAGGCAATCCGCTTCCATCGGCGGCAAGACTCTTCACCAATTGATGGACAGCCGCCTTGGCAATGCCATATCCAATCATACCAGGTGTGCCTTGCTCAGCAGCCAAAGCGCCGGTCAAACTCAACAGACCGTTACTAGAATTCAGAATGTCAGAAAAAAAGAGAGGATACCTTGATGAGGTGATTGACACGTGAAGTGTTTGTCAATGCGAACATTACCTTGCAAGGTGGTGAGCGGCGACGTTCGAAGCGATCAAGGACGAATTCACGGACTGTTTGATCATCAAATCCGAGTTGTTTATGAAATCTGGAATGATAGTATGTCAGCAAAGACAAAGCATTACTATTTATCATGGCTATTCGCGTACCTGTGCTTTTTGCGTTGCCTCCAGCCCATCCGCCGGCTACGCACAAGACAGCATCCGCCTTTCCTGATCCAAGAGCCTGGCTAACGCCTTCAAGAGCAGCTTTTGCTTGTTCTTCAAGTGAGGCGTCAATACTGAGCAGTACATTATGTTTGGCATTGTCATTCTTGACCAGATCGATACTAGTCACGGTCTGAACAATCCGCTAAAGATTAGGAAAGCCCTGTACAGGATGTAAGAACATGCAACTAGTGCACTTACCCAGTTGTTAGCTGTGAATTTTGACACGAGATGTCTTCCAAGGGCTCCAGCACCACCGTAAACAACGACGTTTGACATGTTTGAATAAAGGGGTTAGAAGTAATTCTCTCACGGTGTGGGGATTACCATTTCGTATTTGTGCATATCGGGCAGTCAAAAAAAAAAAAAAAAAGGATCACATAAGCTCCTGAAAGCATATACACAATAGCAAATGATTGAGTATGAATGAAGCAATACGATACAAAGCTCAATTGTTAGGAGGAACGAAACGTGATGTATTTCATCGTTTCCTATTCTCCATATGGCTGGATTTTATTCCATTGTGAGTCCTATTAAGAGCTACATTTTACAAGTACAAGGCGCCAGGTCAGCTTTTTGAATAAACAGAGAGAGAGGACAGTATTAACTGTCCGATAAGCAGAAACTTTGATCCTTTTCGTCTGACACTTTGCCAGTAGCAGGGTCGACATGAGAGACGTGACAAACAGCGACTGATTCTATATGAGAGCCAAGGAACGGCAGTAGAGGATATCGTAGTACGCCTCTTACAATGAGCGCGTACGGGTATCTTATCATGCGTGACCAACGTTCGTTGCCTCCTTTGTCCGCGCCAGGTGATTTGATACGAAGCTGGGAAGTGGGTGGATCTTCTCGGTCACCTGCAAAAATTCTGGCTGGAAAATACAACGCCTCATCAAATTTGTAAAGACTTCCCAAGTATTCTGCTGGCTCAGCTGCTACTTGTGGAAAAAAGTTCAATATGATATAATATATAAAACAACTGGGTCAAATTTGGTAAAAAAAAAAATGTCCTCACCATGTGTGTAGTTATTAGCTAGTGAAAGCCCGTCGGGTACCAACTTGCTGGAAGCAAAAACTCCAAGCTCAGCCGATGCTATATGTAACGTCCACCAGTTATAATTAACAGCATGAATATGTAAATCAAAGATTAACTCCTTGTCGGTGGCTAACACTCGTCCCATCTTGATTTTAACGTTGCCAAGTGGCGATGCTGTCCAAGAAGCCAAAAGAATCATACAAGCCATCACCATACCAATGCAGACGATGACGGTGAGAAGGAATTGAGGGCTGCAGGTGGTTATAAACATTAGTTACCCAATCCAGTATATCTGGGTCATCCCATATCTTCATGCCAAACCATCCAACTTACCAATCCAAGATTCTTCTCTTCAGTTGACCTGGTCGAAAGTTCTTCCGGGATAGCAAAGGAACACCTTCATCATCCGTTGTGTACCCTTCCATATCAGAATGAATACCACTCCAACCTCGACTTTTGTCGTACTTTCTCCTAAACTGGTCTGAATTTCGTGAAAAGGGTCGTATCCGTGAAGACCTCATGTAATGTTCACGATCATTAACAACATTGCGCATTTTTGGGCGGTAGTCTTCATAGCCCCATTCAGGATCTTGTTCATTATCATCTTTACGACTACCATTTGCCACTGAAGGCGGTGGTTGAAACATGTCATTGAAGAAGTCGGACATGGAAGTGTTCTGGTGTGATTGTTGTACAGCCGTTGTTGCTGAGAGGCCAGCTTCTTGTGTGGTAGGGGGCGCTGACGCAATCGAAGGATTACTGTCAATCTTTTGAAGAGTCTGCTGGGATGCCCCAGCATAGTGACCAATCACATTATCTTGATTACTGGAATTGCTGTAGGCATACGGATAGACGTATCCTTCATTTTCTTCCGAATCTGCAACAAATTGTAGTTAGTTTAGTATGTGTGTTGCATACGCAAACAACAAAAAAGTTTAACATTGACGGGAAATTTTCATGTTTGATTGTACCTTCAGCATTTGACACAGCGTCAACCAAATGTCTGTGAAACACTTCGGCAGGGCTGGCTGTACCACTACCGGCAGCAGGGCGGCGCCTTTTCTTTGCATTGGCTTTTGGGCGATCACTCTACATTAGAAACAGTGTTAGCTCATGGTAACAATGAGTTCGAAGCTGACAGCCTACTAACCAAACTAGAGTTAGCCCCCAAACCAGACGAGTAAGACATTGGACCCCTTCTGACAACAGCGGGGGATGAAGACGAGCTTGTCGGTCCAGCCGACGAGTGCAGTTGAGGGTCAAAGTGGGCCGTTTCCACTGTAAGATTTCGGTCAAAATTGGTCAAGACGTCTCGCCGTAAGTCTTGGTGGTATTTATCACCGCTATGTATAGTAGCAAACTTGTTCAGCATATGCCGGGGATGTTGCTGGTGTTGCCAAGTTGCATGTTGTTGCTGTGGTGACTGTATTGATAGTACCGGTTGTTGCTGTTGTTGCAAAGGTTGCGATTGACTTTGCTCGGGAACTTCAGGACTGGAGATTTGAGCGGATTGATCGGTATTTGATTCGCTTATATGGGACTTGTCTGTATCGACATCTCCTGCTTCGGAGGGCTTATCATTGCTTGATTGCATGACAATATTATAGCATCCAAGACATTCAGAAAAAAGAGTTTGATGGGGGGATGAGGCGAATAGGACGTCAGTCGTAATTTTATCCAAATTTTGGAGGTCTCAGCTTGAACCCTAACCCTCACGACGGTAATGGACATTGGTAGTGAAGGTATTCAAGCTCATACCACTACGTAGGAAGGCCATCACTTCCGTGACGAATCGCCGAGCAAATCCAGTATTGTTGTCGCCTCCGGGGATCCATTCGCTCAAAAGCTCTATTATAGAATCATCATCCATCGTAATTCGCATTGCTCGCTTTTCGTCTGTGGTTTTGTTGTCTCTGCCTCGTCGCGACTCGATAAACTGATTGTGCGGTATGAGTAAGATATCTAAAACTTGTTTTTCAATTAAGGGTTCGTAAAATTCCCCTAGAAGTGCTCGTAATTCTCTAGTAACAAATGGTTTGATCTACGTATGGGATTGGTAGTAAACACCGGTTAGGTTAACATGAGCCGCTCCATCTCAAAGTCACTGGGAGGGGAATGTGTCTTACCTTGGCAACATGGTATGGTAAAACGTGTGTAGTATCGAGATGTCTCCGAGAAACAGGAGGGTAGCCAGGATCGGGTATCATGGCGTCATGGTATATCCTGCGTCGATGTGTCAAAGCACGCTGACCAGCTGTTTCTGAAGGTGATGTTTGGCTCGGCGCGCTTCTGACAGCTTGCTCATAAATTGCTTCGGGTATGTGAGGCAAGCCGTTGAAGTTGTATTCAAGAAACGTTCCTGATTTCTCTCCAACATTGTAGACGACTGAAGTAACTTGTTGTTTACATAAAGGACAAACTTTGCCTACTTTGAACCATTGCCGAATGCAATCGATGCAAAAAGAATGGTAACAGGGTCGAAGATATGAGCGATGAGTATAAGGTTGTAGACAGATTGGACAAGACGGTATGGTGGGATCCTCTTCAACAGAGTCTCTAATGGTTGAGTTGAGCAAGGCGTCTCTTTTACGTTTGCGATTTCGCTGATCGTCAGCACTAGAGTCGTTGTCAGATTCATCAGCACTGATGTGCTCGAAATCAGCGGATTGTGCCTGGTATTCGTTGGAAGCAGATTCAAGGGCAAGCTCTAAGACATCAGATATTGATTTGCGTTCCATTTGGTATATTAGTTTAGCTATCGAGCATGGATAACCATAAATAGGGCGGAAATAGAACAAAAGACAAAATTCGAAGCAGGCCAAAGATACTTAAAATTTGTTGTTGTTTTATTGGGCTGTTACCTAAAGTTAACACTTCGAAAAAGTTCCTCAATAGAGGAATCCTATTTTGAACAATATCTAAACTCCAAGATTATTTCAAATCTCTTCAACGAACGTAGATGGGATAATGCCAGTTTGGCCATCGAGTTCAGCATCCCACCAGTCTCCCATGGCTTTGCTGGTGATAGTCAGAATATCGCCTGCCTTGAAACTCAAACCGCTACCACCACTGCCATCAAAGTCCCAAAGGGCTTGAGCCTTGATGTTAAGTTTGTCTTTTTGATCGAAAAAATAATATATTAATAGCTGTAATATAATTGATACCCTTGACATACACATAGTTACCTTCATTGTCCTTGACAGGTTCAACATAATTGGCTGGGAAGAAGCCTTTGAGACCTGTAAGCTCAGATTGACCGTATCCCCAATCTGGTTCTGCACCAGATTTAAGTGGATAGCTAACGATAATGTCGTCTTGGGCAAAGCTTAAATCATTGTTGCTTTGAGCATCATATCCCCAAATAGCTGTACATCGGATTTCTGTTTCCTCATAGTTGGTGAGCAAAAGTTTCTCTGGCGGGTTAAGCATCTAGTCTAAAAATTATACCTTTGGTTAAGTCATAGTCGATTATTCTTTCGTCTACTTCATTGCCACTCTCTTCATGTCCTGCTTTGGTATCATTCTCAGCTGGGCTTTCAGTCACACTTTCAAAGGCAGGAACGGGATCCTGTCGCAGTTGCTGTGAAGCCATTTGTCCGAACCATTCAGTTGACTCGCGTCTTAAGGCCTTGAGCTTGGCAGGAGACATCGAAGGGCTCGGTTGAGTGGCATTGACGGACTCTACGGCCGCTGGCTTGGGGGCAGATTTTGCATTAATCTTGCCGGTACGAGCTTGAAGCTCAGCCATAAATCCGCCACCTCCAGCCATTGGAGAAGAAGCCGCAGGAGTACTGGTTTGGGCAGAAGATGCTGGAGCCGGACTGGGCTCCTCGCCTTGAACGCGGCCAGCAATAGCTGCTTTACTACGATCATTGGTTTTAGCTTTCTTAAGCTTGGCACCTAACTGAATCTGACTCAACAAAGCGTTTCTGCCCGCATCTGGTGTTGGAAGTTGGGAATTGGCTGGAGCGGTTGGCATGCTGGGAGGAGGGGGTACTGCTGAAGGCGCAGGCGGTGGAGGAGGGATTGCGATACTAGACGCTCCTGGTGCTGGTGGAGGAGGAGGAGGTGGTGGAATAAATGCATCGCTTCCAGGTGTAGAGCCTGGCATGGGAGGTGGTGGAGGAGGAGGTGGTGGAACAAATGCATCACTTCCAGCTGCAGAACCTGGCATGGCAGGTGGTGGAGGAGGAGGCGGAGGTATGCTGTTAGCTGCACCACCTGGGGCGGGTGCTGGTGGTGGAGGCGGTATTGTGGACTGAGTTACAGGGCTAGTAACCGAAGTAGCAGTGGGGGGTGAGGCAAGTTGTGAACTCAAAGCGCCTTGAGGAATCAATGGAGATGGAGCAGAGTTATCTGATTTAGGCGTTGAGCTGGAAGCCATTGGTTTTGATCCCATGGCGCTAAACAATAAACTAGCTAGATTCTTTGCTGATCCGGCGGCAGGGAATTCTGTCTCATCGTCACTGGAATTCTCATCGACAACATCCCAATCGCTATCGCTATCCTCAGCCTCCTTTATAGCCGCTGGAGCAGGCTTTTCTTGGGGTGGTTTAGCCATCAGGAATGGATTGTAGCTTTCCCTCTTCTTGGCAACAGAGGCTTCTGATTCTGGCTGACTACTAGTAATCTGGCTAGCATATGGATTTTTGTTGTTAGAAGCAGGTGAAGGCCGTTCATCCTCTGGTGCTGGAGTCACAACGTCTTTGGTAGCTTCTTGTAATTTCATTTCGGCTTCCTGGCGATCCTTCTCGATCCTTGCTCGTTCGGCTTCTTGCTGTTCCACAAGCCGTTGCTTTTCGTTTGCTTCTTCCAGTTCACGTTGGGCCAACTCTTCTGCTTCTCTATCTTCCAGTCTACGTCTCTCCTCTGCTTCGGAATCCATACGTTGGATACGTTTTCTATCCTCTTCCAATGCATTAGATCTTCGCAACTCTGCCTCTTGCTCTTCTTTGCGACGCTCTTCTGCAATACGCTCGTCTTCCAAGCGGGACTGCTCAGCCGCCGCAACACGAGCTCGTTCCTTCTCTTCTGCAAGACGCTCTTGCTCATGTTGTTCGGCTGCGAGCTGATCGGCGTCTACTTGTGTAGCTTCTGCTTTCTTGTCATCCCTCTCCCGAAGTCTAGCTTGAGCTTTCAGCTGAGCTTCGCGAAGCCTCTCTATAAAAGGAGTGGATATGTTAATTTCATTGCCATGACGCTTTGGCATGCACCATACAGACAACTCTTACGTTGTGCAGCAAGCTCTTCAGCGTTATCCTGTTTAGGCGTTTCGCGAGCAAGTTGCGCTGCCGGAGCAGGTACAGGTGATCTAGACTTCTGGAAAGCAGCAAGACGTTCTTGAACTCTTCTCTCGGCCTGTGATGGTATGAAAAGAAAAAAGCGGTTACAATTTGCGTCTATTAAACTGTGTGTTGACATCTTCGCCCTTACCTCTTTCTTGATTTCAGCTGGAGACTTCGCACGAGATGCAGTAGGAGATCTGCTAGCCAACGAAGGTGAAGAATAAGTATTCAGCGTAGGGCTATTTGTGGAAGCCACATTGCTGCTACGCGAGTAAGTATCACCAGCGCTGTAAGAATCTGAATAGCTTGAAGACGAAAGCGAAGGTTTACGCAGAGGAGCCTCATCAGCAAGTTGCTCAATAAAGCGCTTTAGTTCATACGACACATCGTCTCCTTGCTCAAATCGTCTTCTGTCTTGACTGTAAGCGAAAGATCCAAAGCTTGAGTTATCGCTTGCAAGGCGAGCTGCAGCTCTTTGATCGTTGACGCCTTGTTCAATGGAATCTAATAAAGCACTGTTTTCTTGCTTTTCCCGATCAAGCTCTCTCATGTCAACTGATGAAGAAGAAGATGGTGCTCCACCAATCTTTCGAGCCATCATCATAGCCTTGGCTTTTGCGCGAATTTTGTCACTCTCAGTAACTTTGCCATTTGGACCAGTTGGTGTAATATACGACTCGTAGTTTTCACTGCCATCTCTCTTGCGAGCTAGCTTAGATTTAAGATCTCTGACTTCGTTGTCCATGCTACGGACCTGTCGAATTAAGTCTGGAATCTCACCATCTAGCATATAGTTGACCTTGGATTCCAAATCAAGCTTCTCTTTTTGGAGACGGGTAGATTCGTCCATACTCAAGAGGTACCGGGAAAGAGTGCTGTCAAGTTCACAAGCACGTACAAGATCATTTTGCGTTGTCTTGATACGCTTCTTCAGGTCTTCAACAGCCCTTTGATCGGCGTAGGAGGATCCAGTAGATTTGCTTGTGGTCTTACTACTGCTGTTGAGGATGTCCAAAGCGCCTTTCATATCAGCAATTTGGTTACGAATCTCTGCCATTTCATCATCTTCATCGAAATCCTCTTCGTCTTCGTCGTAACGGCGCGATCCTAGTTGAACTCGGTTTTGGTTTCTTCTGCGAGCATTCGAAGTGTAACCGCCATTATCTTCGCTTTGCTGTCTTTCGAAGCGACCTCTGTTGGCAACAGGACTGCTCCTTTGATTAGCTTGAATTGGACTAGCTTGTCTTTGCTGGGAGCCGCCAACGATAAACTTTTTGAGAGTACTCGACATTGGGGCCAACTCTGGAGGTAAAGTGTTGGGTATATCAAGGCCATTCATGCGTCGGAAGATTAGATGCATGGCAATGGCGAATTCTTCGATATCCAATTGTCCCTTATCGTCGTAATCAGCAAGTGCCCAAATCTTCATTAACTCATTTTGTTGCAAGCCAGCTTGAGCGAAAATTTCTCTCGCTTTTTGACCAGGCAAAAATCCACTACCGGTAACATCCCAAGCATTGAAGATGTCATAGTATCGCTGGCGCTCCTCTGAGCTCATTCCATTGCCGCCTCCGACAGCGATGCCTTGGTTGCCGCTAAAACTTGAGTTATTGTTTGAAGGCATCATCATGTTTGCAAATTGATTATTCTGAACGCGCGGCTTGTCATTGCCATTTTGTCCAAATCGTCCGGATGTGACAGATAATGGAAGAAGTGGTGGAGCAGTGGGTGCTACAGGACGAAGTCTATTCAGTCCTGTAGCCATTTGCTGTTGCATCATAGGTGCACCGGTTTGCATTGGCTGTTGCATAGACTGCGACATAGACTGCTGCATAGACTGCTGCATAGGCTGCTGCATAGGCATTCCTGTTCTCATGGGTAGTTGCATGGGCATCCCGGTCATCATAGGTTGCTGCATTTGCATACCAGTCATCATTGGGGTTTGAAAGTTCATTCCCGTGGGCATAGGCTGCTGGTACTTGGCTGGAATGGGTGTATTCGATTGTAAGGTAGCCACGGCGACATCGAGCTCCTCTTTAATTTTAGCTGGTAGCGAAGATGGAACCTGTTTGCCAGTCAGCTTCAATGAAGTCAAATACATCGCTACCGCAAACTCAGGAAAGGTCAGCTCCGGTGTACTAGTTACATTAGATAGATCCCTACAAATAGTATTTCATAGTTTGGTCAACAAGTAATAAAGGACAATATCGTGTATTGATCATACTGGCCATACCATATTTGTGCCAAGGTATGATTGTCTATTTGACTCCTCATAAGGATGTTTCGTGCAGCATCAGCTATACAACAGCAATAGTAGTCATAAGTAACACATTAATAATAGATGTCACCTTTATTTTTCTCGTTGAATACGTTACCAGACAAGTTTTGGCTACCAGTTCCGGCGATTGCTCGAGAGAACAAGGATTCAAACTTGGATTGATCAGATTGCGTTATGAAGGTCAGCCGAATGCCTGACAGAATAACAGATGTGAGCACAAAATGTGAGTTAAGTCCACGCCTTTCGAGCATATAACAGCAATTCATCAGTACCTTGAGACGGGCTCGACGACTGCTGTCCTCCAAACATGCTTAAGATGAAGAGATGGAGAAACCGAGAGATTCCATGACATCAATAATAAACTCCGACTTTAATGTGTTCGGCCATTTGCGATCAGGCACGCAACCTTAATGGCACGCTGAAGTGCCTTTACCATCATTTTAAAGTATCAAACACTGAAATGGATTCTGCTGTGACAATGGCAGAACTCACAATCAGTATAAGAGACATCGTATATGTGGTTTTGTCTCTTTTTTTCAATCGAATATGCGCTTCACACGATGCTTTACTGTTATCCATGCCTTAGGAACACTGATACACCCTAGTATTACATATCATAAGAATACAGAAAATTTGTAGGTCATGCTACTATATTACATTAACGTCGTCTAAGATCTCGTCATCATCGGCATCCGTGATAACGTCATCCGTGTCTTCTTTATCATCTTCAGTCCATTCCAGTTCCTCTAGGTCAATATCTTCAAGTACGGGCTCAGTCAACATATCTTCATCATCTGAGGCACCATCTCCTGACTGCCATTGTCCTGGTGATAAAATTTCTTCTTCAAAATTTTCCTCCGGAGCCAATTCCTCGTCGTCACCCATTTCAAAATTGGGACCTTCAGCTTCTAATTGGTCTTGAACAACTGATGCTAAACTGTCAAAGGCTTGCTCGTCGTAATGATTGATCATGGAGTTCTCGGAAACTAGTTTGTCATCCTTCCAGTGGTCTATATCATCTGTTGCCGCTGACGGAGTAGGTGCTGGGCCGACCACATACACGGTAACATATTGGACATCCAGGTTTTCCTGCTTGTCTTCAACCTTGGTAATAGCTTCCAAGTACTGCTTCGGAAAAGGGCAAAGTAGATCACCAGGGTCAAATCGTATAGTACCAGCAACTCCTGGGTCACAAGCGGACACCTCCATCTGAAGTTTGACGCCTTCCTCATGTATGCGAGACATGCTGGTAGGTGTCGCGAACAAGTTAAATACTGGAAGATCTTCCCAGTTGGGAAGCTCATTGTTGGGTAGTTCATCAATGATAGCGCCTTCCATCATAAGAGGTACTTCAGCCAGTTCCAAAAGGTCTGTTTCATTCATTAGTTCGGTTTGATTCGTGAGAGTTGTTCTATTGTCCAACAAGTGCGTTGAAAAACTTTTGAGGTTCTCAAAATTCGGATAAAGCATGACATAACCCCTCATGTACATCAGCTCTACAAAATAGCGCTTCCACGAGGAATCCCATGCATTTGAACGCGAGCCGGGCACCACAATCTTCTGTAATTGCTTCTTGTCCAGCAATCTTGCAGTAATGTAATCGTGGAACTCTTGCCAGTGCTCAGGGAAGTAGACTGCACCAAGATTACTCGGTATTTGGAGTAGATAGGGTGATGGGATGTCGTCTATCGCAGAGTTGTTTGGTTCAAAAGGGTTGAATTGCTTCGTTCCTTCTAAATGAAGACCGGTGCCAGGAGGAGAATAAAGGCTGACGCCAAACAATTTTTTCGAAACATCCTGATCGTCCGTATAGCGGTATTTGAGAATAGAGAATTTAACCCAGCTGTAGAAAAGTGGAGACACTTCGACTTTGTCCTCCAAGAAGATTGCATACTCATTATTGTTGGAAGGGTACCATGATTCTACAAAAGCTGACATTGCTCCGGCCAGTTTGATTCTATGCCTGACAGTCTTCTCTCCATGAATCCATTCGAAATTATCCACAATCATTTTGGAGACCCTATCAACGTTGCGCTCCATATTGACTGTCAATCTGACTGAATCTCCAAGATAATGCGCATCACCGATAGAGCGCATGAGTCGTGCTAATGAGTCTGGACGTTCGTTTGTGATAACAATAAGTCTTATATCAATGGAGTTCCATTCTGCAATAGAAGGTTTCAATTAGTTCATCCGCACACTGCTCCCATTGCATCGTCTGGTCAATCAAACTTCAACTTACTCGTTAAGGCTTCTATGGGTAAGGTTGCCATCCAAGTTGTATGCTTAAAATCTTCGAATGGGAGCGCAATGAATGTCGAGGCAACATCACCATCCAGGCTAGCCAAGGTGTTCCACATAGCATTTCTTGATGGATGTAAGACTAGTCGTGGATTTAAGAGTTGTAATAAAGCATGAGCCATGGGTATTATTTGTGTTTGATCCATAAAGACGCGGTCACTCCCAGGTGAAGTGGGATTCAAATCGTAGACATGATCAGGATGGCAGTTTTTTTGATTTTTCAGTAACGCTCCAGAGCGCATACGAGCAACGCTTTGGTCTCCAACATTGATTAAATGAACAGACCTATCCTTTTCAATGAAGGTGCACATCATAGGAGTGATTGCATTCAATTCATTGGCATTGCTTATGAAAAACGCAACATCCACAGAGTAATCAGTTCTTTCTGACAACTCTCGAATTTCTGTAACAAGTGTATGCTGATTGCGTGTCAGTATTTGATACCAATGACGGTTGAAAGTAAGCTCTTCCTTTTTTTGCCGACAGGAAAACGATCCTTGTTCATGCATAGTGCGTGTATGCTCTCTAACGTCTCCCCAATAAGCTACTTCAATGGGATTGATGGGTAAAGCGACTGTTGTAATACCAGCCCAGTTAAGCGTCAGGCTAATTTTAAATCCTGTAGGCACTAGAGAGAGTTGCGGTGTTGTTTGAGCCATGATGATAGGTATCCATTCTTGACGCAGCAACCAAGTATCGGTAAGCATGTCAACAGCCACAGACATATTGGGAAGCTCTCCAGCTTCGATAGCTTGTGGGAAGCAGATCATTTCATCTACATCCAATGTAGTCATGTTCCCGCTGAAAGGTAAAATTGCACCTTCGGTTCCAATGAGAGCATGACGATACTCGTCGGTTTGGCTCAGCCGTAGAAGTCGCTCCAAATATTTGATTCCAGGTCGCACTCCATTTGTCATGACCCAAGTGAAATCAGTAGTGGCTAGGTTGGCCACAGATATCCAGTTTCGCTCGCCAATGTGCTCGCGAAAAAAGACTCGAAATCCGACGTAATGAGGAAGGTAATCAGCGGTAAGAGCCTTTGGGAGGTGTACATCACTATCTGCTACGATCCAAATATGCTCCGGGTGAACAGATTGGGCCAAAACTGCATCTACTTGCGACAAAATATCTATAGAGCTGTCGATGGCTAAAATTGCTGTCACGGAAACCAATTTATGTACAACGTTGGTGTATTTTGGGCGTCGCTTTCTCTCCAAACGCATAATAGCGCTGTTAGTATGCCCTAAGCTGGAATCCCGCTGTAACGCTTGTGGATATCGAAGCCGGTGTTTATGTGCCATTTCGTCTATCCAAGATGGCCTGCTATTCGTATCTGTGACTATAATTGTCAAATTGATCAGTCATGAACTTCATAAAGTCGTGGGTCAGATAAATGAAGCACATACCGAGAGAGTCTAGCAAAATTTCCTTTGTTATCTTAGTTTCAGGGTCTGTATATTTTCTACTGAAATTCGACAGTGCCGAGAACATTTGCGTATACAGCATATAGATGGCGAAGGCGATGACGATCAACCTTAACCAGCGGTTCTTGAGCAACGACTGGCGAGAGGCAGCATCTGGGCTTTGTTTTGAGAGTAATTTCGTTTCTTCCATATCTTCTTTTCTTATATTATTTGCCGGTTGTGAAGCAGTTCGTTTATGTACTCCTGTAACATGTCGACTTGACATGCTGCCATTGATCGGAGATGAGTTTAATAAATACCCTTTTTCATAATTGGACAAAAGTCTTCGAAACCCAAGAAATATTGTGTAACGTTTCCTGATTCAGTTCCAGGCAACTCGTGAACTAAATGCGCATTGTGGTATTTATTTTGTTTTGAATCATATTAAAATGTTTACATATAATGAACCGATCATTCTATACATTCATTGTTGGTGATTTCTATTAGAGTTCTTGGAAGCCGGTACAAATCAAAAACATACACCGAGCGGTCAAATGTTTACGCGCACCAGTATGTGTGACGGCCTTTCCATTCAACCGCGCAAATTTTGTGAAATGCGACAAAAAAATTATAGTTTCATAATCTGCTTCAAAGTCATACGGGATCCGCCAAGTTCACAGCAGAATGCCTCACAAAAGAGCGAAAGCAAGCGTTAGAAATGCAACTAAAGATAAGAGGTGAGATAAAGAATATAGTATATTACAGTCCTAGACTTTATGACTTTGCATGCTGACTCCATTCAAGACTGGATCTGCCAGCTACCTCTGACAAGTTTTCGGATACTCCCGGAGCCTTCAAGAGATTGATGCAAGCGAAGGAATATGCTCAGAAGAAAGCTCAAGAGAAGAAGGCTCAAAAAGAAGAAGGTGGAAAGGAATCAACTGAGGTATTTAGGCTCAGATAATTGATGTGCGGAAAAAGTATGTTAGACCTAATCTCTCAATTGGCATGGTAAAAGCGTAACGTACCGCAAATTCGACCTGGTGAACGGATGAAAGCGTTTAGTCAGTGAGTCATATTTTAATTGAAGATATGGACACCTGCAAGCACGGGACATTTGCTAATTATGAAATTGAATAGGCGTGTGGAGACAGAGATGCGCGGTACCTTCCTCAAGTCCGTTCGCGAGTCGAAGCCAGTGACAGATAGAAAACGAAAGTACAGGGACAACAAAAAGGAGAGGGAGAGAGCTAAGAAACAAAGTAAATTAGACGATCGAACAGACGATTGGGGCAAACTTCGAGATGATGTGAAGTTTGGAGAAGTAGCAGATGCACCACCAATACTGAAGTCTATTCCCAAAGCCCGTGGCGCTGCCAAAAAGGTAAATATAAGCCTTTTCTCATTACGGTCCGTCCCTTTTTATTGACATGCATTTCGAATTTTGTAGGCACTGGAAGCCAAGTCAGCAGAGGCTATGAAGTCAACGCAGAAGCAAGATGGCTATCAGTCAGAAGAGGATGAAAATATGAAAATGCTTAAAGCGTCGCATAAGAGAAAGCTGAACAACCTCAGTTTGGCTTCTCGTAAAGCTTTGGATGTTGAGCGTGAACGTGCCATCAAGTTGTATCGCATGAAGAAAGCGCAGAAAATGCAAGACTCAGGTTTAACACCATTGGGTTGATAGTCACATCACAACTGATTCCCTGTGCCCTGCGATTTTCTTTTTCTTTTTGTTTTATTTCCACTATGTCATAGACGATAGCACCACTTCATTCAATCAATGTATATACCATCCTCAATAGAAGGTGTCATTTTAATAACAAGGAATTGTTTTGGCACAAATGTTGAAACACATCGCCAGGAGCAAGTATGATGCACTTTGTTAGTCAAGTTGTGCTATAGGCAGTAAATTAATGATTATTGGATCCATTGACATCAGCATTTCCCGCTTCATAAAGTTTGATTACAAGTCTATCCAAAAAATTATAAGCAAAGTGCCAAGGCTTGCAAAATGATGCCTGGAGGTCCCGTTTTGAGTCATTTTCAGTTGCCGACATTTGAAGTGCTTACGGTCCACTGGAAAGTTGCAAACCCCTACTCCATTCTCTATAAAACATTGTTATTCCTTCTTCTTCTTCTGAAGATCCCCCATACAGATCACAAGTTAATCGTTGACATTCTAAATCCAATCTATAACCACAATGACCCTGTTCGGTAAAGTTGTGCACTTTGCAGCCGATGCTGTCCTTGTCTCCACAGTGTTAGCCGGAATCAAGCGTAGCACTGGTCTCCAGTAAGCATGCCATCAATAAGCACAAAGACAACCTACTAGAAATACTCATCATCATTTCTTAGACCAGCAACTTCCACGATGAATATGGCTGATCCATATGTCAATAAGTCATTGATTGATAAATACCTTGATGTTGGCGACTGGGTTCTCGATACCACTTCCGACTTCATGAAATCGTCACCATATTTTGAAAAGAAATAGTAGATAATATTTACTATCTAAACATAACATTATATTGTAATAAATTGGCCTGCATGGATGCAAATGTAATATCGACTCCACCATTTATTGACCCAGTGGAGTGTGTTATCGAGGCGCGGTTTGATTTATGAATTTCCAACATCAAACAATAACACTAACGTACTCTAAATACAAAGCAATTGATAGTTGTAAAACTACTAGAAAGATATTAAAAAAAAAAAAAAAGGTCGGAAAGGACTAGACAATCACTATATGGCAGTTGGCGTAAGATTCTTCATATCACATCAAATGGAATCTAACTGACGCATCCAATCTTCTGGTATACATGGGGTTAAGGCATGACGAGAACTTGTAGATGAAATTCCTTCCGGCTTTGATGATATATCTTGTTGCTCAGTAGAGTAGGTTGGAAGAGAAAATGGCAATATGAACTTGGAATCCCGTCGTTCTCTGATTTCTTCATCGTCGTTTTCAAACCAACCACCTGATAATCGTCTGGATGTTATTGAATCCCTGTCAGTACTACCAATTGACTCAACTGACTCAACGTCAGTACTCAATCGATTTGATGATTCATCCCATTTCACTTTTTGTTGATTAGTCTGGTTACCGGACTCCAACAACCTTCCCAGTTGTGCATCTACTTCCTCTGGAAGTTTCATTTCGTTCACTTCGTATCTGTAGTGGGTAACGCATCTTCGAATTTGCAAAGCATTCAAAGCCGTCAGTTCGGCAACAGTTGCAGAAAAAGTATCCCATTCTTGGAGTTGAGAGAGGCACTGCAGTAGTTGCAACAGTTGAGTTACAGGATCAAAGCAGCTCAATAAACTTGGTGGGAGCCGCTGTGATCGCACCCACTCTTCCAGTACAGAAAGGTTCATGCGGACTTGAAGGGCCTTTGATCGGCATAGCATTTTTCGGTTGCCGAGTATGCGGTTGAAAATTTCACAGGAGATATAATACAGGAATTGTGCCATTGCTTGCACGATGATGGAAGGTTGTACGTGGTATGATCTAAAGACGTAAATGGTAGATGACAATAAAGATATAATGGAAACTGGTGAAAGGTTTTTGGATGCTTTCGAGTCAGGCACAGGCCGACTGGCTAAGGAAGCTGTTCGCTTCAAGCTTGTCGCTGGGTCTGGTGAAGAGATAATGGTTGACTGTCGACGACTGCTTCCACGCCTAAAGAACCTCCATTCATCCACAAAGCTGACTTGTTCCATTTCCCCTATTTGCTCATGTTCGAGCATGGACGGCTCCAAGATCTTGTCAATGCGATTTTGAGCATCCGCTATAATAAGGATATATGTCTCTGATATAAGCTCGGATAGCCCGACGTGATATTCAGCAGCAGCAATCATGAGACCGCCATCGCGCTTGAGATATTGTAGCAGTGTAGACATATTTGTCAACCAGAAGCTTAAGGCGTGAACATTCTTCGCGCTTGCCTAGAATGGGAAGTTTTTTTTTTAAATAAAAAAAAATTAGTTCATACGCACATTTTGCTGCAATGATGAGCGTTGACTTTGACTGTACCTGGACACATTTTCTTAATCGTTTCATAGCTTCGCTAAGAACCATTTCAACGGTATCCGCGTCGCAGTAGTAATGAGCAAATCTTGCGCAGAGATATATGATGCTTGCTGGAACAAAAATTTCTTGTCTGGATTTTGGTGGCAAGTCCATCTTAAAAGTGACTGTATCAAGAATCTTGGGTAGTTTTCGAGCGTCAAATACGAACATTTGATGTAAAAGACATTCATCCCACTTGAATTCGTCTACATCGTCAAAATCGCTTTCAAATCGCTCGTCGTACGAGGGCGATTTTAAAGATACATCGAAACTGGACCAATCGCGGCTGGACAAGTCCGCTTCACTTCCAAACGAGGACGGAGATGACGAACGTCCAGAGTGACCAGGACCAAAGCTAGAAATGCTGGAGATACTGTCTCGTGAATTCCTTGCCAGCAAATCGTTCAAACTTTTGTTCTCCTTGTTAATAAAGTCAAAAACCGAACAACCAGAATTTGATTTTGGTGTAGGACAGCCTCCAAATTCGATTAAGGTCCTGACGATATCCTCGTGGTTATTATTTGCAGCCCACATCAATGCAGACCATCCAACTACAATAGGAGATTATTCAAAGGAGAAGAGACGATATCAATGTCAGTCAATCAATTGAAGTCATCCGGATTGCATTGTTTTTGTTTTTCCCTGGCCATCCGATCAAAATAAAAAACTTGTACTTACTCTTATCCTGCCTGTTAGGGTTGGCCCCTGCTTCGAGAAGGGCACGTAAAACATCTAATGCGCCAAAACAAGCAGCGTAGATTAAGGGTGTTGTCCCATCTTCATCCTGTCTATCAATATCTATAAATGGGATCAGTTGCTCCTGGGAAAGCATATGCCGTATTTTTCTTGCATCTCCATTGGAGGCAGCTCTTGTGAATATCTTGGTTATGCGCTCAGTCTTTTCAGCATCACTCATTTCTCTGTAGCTCAGTATAGTCTGTTCATCTTCAATCTTATCGCCAAGCATGATGAAATAACTAATAATGGGTTCGTTGTTGTTGTTGTCTGAGTTTGGTTGCTGAGTTGGCGGGGCCTTCTTGACAATTTTGGGCTTGATGTCAATACTAAGATTGGCAGGCTTTGGCTTTTCAATAGGCTGTTTAGTAGGTGTGATCGTTACTGGTAAGGCAAGAGGCTCTGACAGTTTAGTTGAGACGGATGTAGTTGGGATTAAGTTTCGATTCTGCGTATTCGTAGGTGTCATAGTAGTGAGTATAGCAGATAGCTCTTGGTAGTTTGCAGCAATCCTTGTCTTTAGCTCTTTTGTACCTGGCTTGGGCTGCGAATCTGAGGACGCTTTTCGAAGAGGGGAGGCTAAGGACGATTTCCATTTAGGTGTGGTTGGTGGTGAATCATTGGGTAATGTTCGATTATGAACATGTGAAGCATTCGAGTTCCTGGCGAGCATTGTAAAGCTGCAACCTCGACTATCGTTTTAAGTTGCTAGCGAGTAATATAGTTGATTATGGAGAAGGTCTATGAGAAACCAACACTTATAGGGCCTTTACGGTATGAAAGCCAAAAAAAAAAACGAAGGGAGAAAACAAAAAAGTGGTCCAAAAAAGAAGAGGTGCTAAAAAACAGTAAAATAAAAAAATAAAAAAAAGTATAATATAGAGGGTAAAGACCAAAGCCAAGAAGCCGTGTGTGCCTGTATGTTGTGTCTGTGGAGAGAGGCGGCACAAAGAAATCAAACACAGTTTAAGCGGACAAATCCCGGTTGTGCAAACAATAATTGTGAGTTGGTTTTCTAATATTCTCAACGCAACCTACCCTCTTTTTGTAGACACTCTGTACATGAATTACGACATTGTTGACAGGCATGTCTTTAACTTGTCCTGTCATCTGTCCTGTAAATGTTTGGCATGCATTCTCAGTCTTTTCTATCGCTTTCTGGTACACCCCATGTGAAATGCCCATTGATGCCGATCTCCGCCAGCAAAGTGTGCCACCAACTAAACTTTCCTATGAACTTGTCTGCCTTGAATACCGATTTCTGGTACACTCAAGGTAGAAAGAAATATGTATTTTTAGATCTTGGTACTCACCCACACCAGACATTGGAACACTTTAGCTGTGTCTCAATTCCTATCTCATTGGGACCACTGCCCATTCAAGATGAGTCCGAGAGTTCCTTAGAATTATTCTCTATTTGCCTGTCGCTACCCAATGCAAACCTTGCTTTTTTTTCATCTGTAAACGCTCTCATGTGGACTACAGTACCTAAATTTTCATAGGATATTGGTGCTTCATTCTCACATATTGGAACATCTAATTGCATTACCTGACTTGAAATTTTTAGTGTTATTTTACCATTTTTGCAATGGTCTTGCCAGCAGATAATTACTATGATACACATAACAGGATCTAAAATAATACATGCTAATAATAGTGGTCATTTCCATGCCCAAATTCGTAATCATATAGTTGATATGAATCTCTAGATTTACTATGCCTACTGAAGCAGCTTGCTATATACCCAATCGTGGTTATGATCAGACAAAAAGCAGAAGCAGCCAATGTTCCAATACTTGGACCCCACTTGAATGAGAGTTCGTTGATAACTTGCTGAGCCATGGCAAAAGAAGTCCAATATGTATATATGGTCAATGCAATACCGATACACGCAGCTACCAGAGCGGCTAATGCGGAGGCGGCTCCAATGGCGCGAGGAAAGTTATGGCGTTGCCAGTGTCGAATAGCAGCACCGCCTATGCGATTCAAATTTACTTCAGTATGGAGTGTATCTCGGCGACAATCAAGGCTCTCTGATTGCGTTCACGGTATGTGACAAATTTCCAAAAAAAAAAATTCTTACCCAGAAGCGATACAAAGGCTAGAATGGCGGCGAGGAAGATCAAAATTCCAGCCGCTTGATGTAATTTGACTTGAGTACTAGGAATTGAGAATGAAAGGGTGGTGACGTTGAAAGCTTCTCCAAGTTGCGACAAATCTATACCAGTATCAGCATTATTTCATCATTCCAAAATATCGTTGCATCCAACATTCTTATCATGCTTACCATTGCTGTAGCCAATAGCAGGCTTCGTACAGCTTTGAAGGGAATCTCCTTGGAATAAGCAAGAATTATATACACCATATCTAACTGACTTGCCAGTAGAGGATGAACTAGCTTCGACGAGAAACAACTTTGGTAAAAACGTGCTTGTGAATGTAGTTCCAATGTTTGTAAACACAAGCAGGAGGACAGCAAAGAGAGCAGCCAAAACCCCAAAAATCTGCGGGGACGATCCACCCATTGCGTGTTTCTTAATGCCCTGTCGAAATTGTCTCCTGTTTAAATATGTACTTTTATGTAGCTCTATTAGGCTTTGACAACTGTTCACGCAACAAGGTTGTAAGAAGAAAAAGGTAACAAGCAGTTGGAGGTCCCAGATCAAATAACTGCAAATTTCGGTGTCACTAAATTTGTTGGCCTGCACTGCCGCGCCCAATCAATGACGCTGATACGAGTATTTGAGGGATATTTCTCCGCCACCATACCATGCCCTAAGCTTTGTGGTTGATGATGTAGCTTCTCGAGATTGTGAAAGCGCACAAACAGAATTTTACCTAGAAGAGGGGTCAGCGCATTTACCGTTTGCAGCAAATCCATACAAACAACTGAAATGCCCAGGGCCAGTACATAAATCATGCTTAAATCCTTTATTTTTAGGACAGATAAGATGAATTTGTTCAATGGTAGCGCTCTTAAATGGTACAAGCCTGCAATGTTACCTTTGCTTGGTTTAACGTTCCCATTTGTTTTTGGTCCTACCAAATCATGCGTGAGTGGCCCGATCACGTGCATCGCGCAAGTTTCGATTTCAAAAAAGGGGGGGTGGGCGGTATTCAAAAATGGTAGTTGTAACAAGGATCTTTGATAATGGTAAGCCAAGGCGAAGGATCATTGACCTCAGATACTTGCATGGCAAGTAGATGACTTAGTGATTGACCTCTTTCTCGACTTAGGCTGAAGAAAGCCGAGTAAATCTGTTGGCAGATTCCACCACATTACAGCCGGACCTTGAACAAGGTGGTGTTGGCCAAGGTAACAGGGCTAATCAGCCGGGTCTTATTAGAGAATACTTTGAGTCATCTAGGTAAGCATATACTATATCATCGGGACATTTAGTTACTGTGCAACTCAACCATCGGTTTTGGGTCTTTAGCCACCCTATTGCTCTTCTATTCTTTATTGCCTTCAGGCTTGGCGCGCTGTTGACATACCTATTGGGATCCATATTCACCGACAATTTCACACTGATATTTGTGATCACAATATTGCTTCTTGCATTCGACTTTTGGACTGTCAAAAATGTATCTGGAAGAATATTAGTCGGATTACGTTGGTGGAACGAGATTCAAGAAGACGGAACGAACAAATGGGTATTTGAGAGCGCCAATGTAAGTTAACTATTGATATATTTGGGAACTCTGGGAAAATGTGATCAAGAAAAGTGGCTAACGCGTTGATGATCAGCCCAATCGCGCCGGAAATGCAAACGATTCACGATTGTTTTGGACGGTTCTTTATGCTACACCAGTCCTCTGGATCCTGCTGGCCTTTACATGCATCTTCACTTTTAAATTCGCATGGCTGGTCATTGTGGTCGTGGCTATCATTCTCAATCTCGCCAATGTGTACGGTTACACGCAGTGTGATAAAGATGCCAAAAGAAAATGGGCAACTGGGCTTGCTGCACAATCAGCATTTGGATCTCTTGGTGGCAGCGTTGGAGGGTTTGCTGGAAAAATGTTCACTTCTGGTGTCAGTAGCATGTTCACTTCTCGAGGGTAGAATAGATATCATTATAGCTCCCCAATCTTTTGTTTTTGTTTAATAGAGAGAACATTACCATTTTCTTCACGATCGTGTCACCGTGAGCGTCTGACATCACCCCCCAAGAAATGTTGGACGACCAAGGTCAAGAATTAGGTATTCTGGTTGCACCATCAGAGAAGACCCGAATAGGAATTCATTTCACACCAGACCTTTGCGCAGTTCACAAGCGATTTTTCTTGTACATGGCCCTTCCCAAAGTAATACAGAATATTCAAACGATATCACTCGTGCTCTTTTTGCTTTCTCGATCCTTCTTCCCACTTTACGCTGCTGAAACATACCTGTCTGTTAGCTTTAGATAATACTGCATTGTGAGGCAGTTCAATCTGAGCAACTGTCTCTCCTTTTATTCTTTATCCCATCCCTTCCTTCCCTTTGATTTTGATATTGCCACCAAAGCTCGTCAAGAACACAGCCTTTTTTTGTTCACCAATGAGCAACTTGCAAGCACCAAATCACGATGCTCAAAGACATTACGACAGACTAAATCACGAATATGAACGACTCACAGAGGTTAGAATCTCATTACTTTCAGCCACATGCGAAATTAATCACCCACATTTTCAAACTTGTCGGCTCCTAAACTACTTTTCCTTTGTAGGAGCGCGGGACGCTGGAGCAGGCTCTCCATCGAGCGAGGGACCGCATTCGCAAGCTGAAGCGAGAAAACAGGTTAGGATTAGCGCTGCATATCTATATACCGTGACTGCCCATTTAACCCTACATGTGGGCCTGCCTTGGCCATTCACCCAACGAAAAACTCAATTTAGCATATTGATCGACGTGATGAGAACAAAGTACCCTGAACTCGGTTACAGCGACGATGGGTAGGTTGAGGTTCTAGACCTCTTGCCATGATTAAATAGAGTTTAGGCGGCTATCAATGCTAATTTGTCTACTTTTTCTAATAGGCTTTCAGATGATGACGACAGTTCTACTCAAGACGGCTTTTTATCTAGCCGGGCGCATGAGAGTTCCTCCCCTGTACCTCATGCCACACGAAACGAGCGACATTCAATAATTAGTATGTAGAAATTTCGATATGGGCTTCTGTCATTCAAAAAAAGCATCACCACTATTGCTAACGTTTAAACCTGAAGAATGGGATGATCGACTATCGGAGCAGCGGAGAACTAGCCGAGAAAGTTCAACTGTAAGGGATAGCTGTGGCTTTCAAGATGTACAAGCTTTTTTGCTCTAATGTTTGTCTTTGTTTTATTTGCTCAGTCATCTTTATATAGCATTCCACAAACCACAACAAGTACTATTCCGGAGAAACGAAGACGAAGAACAGGCAAGCGAGATGATCGAACTCAGCCAAAGGCAGTTCAACCTTTACCCAGGCGGCCAGACGGTACTATCGCCCTTCCTGTCACAATAGGACGAGGCACAAATGAAGTGATCATTTACAGCATAGGTAAGGCTTTTAAAAATTCCACACTTATTTTCCTTTTTGATCCATCCACCCGAACCGAATTTCTGATATGCCTTAATTTGTTCATTCATAGGCTCTGTAGTCTGCGACAGAGAAGGCTTTCATAACCCTCGATACATTTGGCCGGTGGGATTCAAAAGCAAAAAATATTTGCCAAGTTTGACAACTCCTTCCAAAAAAACAGGCTACATAAGTGAAATTCTAGATGGTGGAAATGCTCCAATCGTACGTGTTTTTAGCTATTTTTTCTGTGCCATTACATAGTTGGTCACCTGGGTGCAGCCGCTAAATCTTCTCTCTCCCCCCAACCCACCAGTTTCAGGTTACACCAGAAGACTCACCAAGCACGGTCTTTTCTGGGGCGTCTGCTAGTGGAGTCTGGAAGCAATTGCTAGATCAGATAGCAAGTTTAGGCGTGACAGCCAAGACGCATGCCAGTGGTCCAGAGATGTTAGGTTTATCAAATTTGGCCGTGACCAAGGCCATTCAGGTGAGAAATGTCACTTTAAAAAACGGCACTATAGTCCCAAAACTTAATAGCGTGTACCCTTTTGTCCTGTAGGAATTACCCGATGCTGACAAGTGTACACGCTACATCTCACAGCGGTGGCTAGATCAGAGTCAGGATCAATACCAGGATCAAGAAAATGATGCCTCTTCACCGCATGAATCATCCTCACTCTATATTGTTCATGAACAGCCTGCTCTTATGGACGGCTCTGATAGATCTTTGTAATTAACAAAGGACAATATAGACATAACGCTTACCTACCAAAACTTCAATTTATGAATAATACTGTATTCCGAACCGAGTGAAATTTAATTTACCTTAGCTTCTTGTTCTGAGAGACTTGGACCATGAGGCTTGAGATACAATTTTTACAGTGTCTTTCGAGAAAAGTCGTAGTGTGACTTTGAATTGGCACTCGTTTCTGCCGCCGTCTCCCCTTCAACAATGACCATAAAAATCGTGCCACTTGGAGCAGGTATGCAGAGGCGATCACCTACAAGTACTTTGACATGGGCATAACTAACTTCTTTATTGTCTAATTGTATAGGCCAGGACGTTGGTCGAAGTTGCATTCTTGTCACATTAGGTGGCAAAAATATAATGTTTGACTGTGGTACGGGATCTGTTTTACTTCAGTTGTTTTCACAATTGGTGTACGTTGACTCACATGCTATGTAATCAGGAATGCACATGGGATATAATGACGAAAGAAGATTTCCAGACTTCACTTATATTTCAAAGACTGGCGAATTTACAGAAATATTGGATGCGGTGATAATCAGTCATTTTCATTTGGATCACTGTGGAGCATTACCATTTTTTACGGAAATGTGTGGTTACGACGGTCCAATATACATGACACATCCCACTAAGGCTATCTGCCCAATTCTTTTGGAAGACTATCGAAAAATCACAGTAGAACGCAAAGGAGAAACAAACTTTTTTACGTCACAAATGATCAAGAGCTGTATGAAGAAAGTCATCCCTGTCAACCTTCATCAGACCATCTCCGTCGATGACGACCTAGAAATTAAAGCTTATTACGCTGGGCATGTTCTTGGTGCTGCTATGTTTTATATTCGCGTTGGCGAAGAATCTGTGGTCTATACCGGCGACTACAATATGACTCCTGATCGACATTTGGGCTCTGCCTGGATTGATAAGATGCGCCCAGATGTACTTATCACCGAAAGCACATATGCTACAACTATACGAGATTCTAAAAGATCCAGAGAAAGAGACTTTTTAAAAAAGGTTCACGATTGTGTTGCTGCAGGTGGGAAGGTCATTATCCCTGTGTTTGCCTTAGGGCGAGCTCAAGAATTATGTATTCTAGTGGAAACATATTGGGAACGAATGGATCTTAAAGTCCCAATCTACTTCTCAGCTGGTCTAACGGAAAAAGCAAACCATTACTACAAGCTATTTATTAATTGGACGAACGAAAAGATAAAATCTACATTTGTACAGCGAAACATGTTCGACTTCAAACATATCAAACCATGGAATCGAAGTTATGTTGACCTGCCAGGTGCAATGGTAGTGTTCGCAACACCAGGTATGCTCAACGTCGGAACATCACTCGAAGTATTTAAGAAATGGGCGCCAGACCCGAACAATATGGTCATTATGCCTGGCTATTGTGTCGCTGGCACGGTTGGCGCCAAAGTGCTGCAAGGTCAGAAAGTCATTGATGTTGATCCTTTCACCAAGATTCAAGTAAATCTCCAAGTGAGAAATCTGTCTTTCAGCGCTCACGCTGATGCGAAAGGAATCATGCAACTGATACGACAATGTGAACCCAAAAATGTCGTTCTCGTTCACGGAGAAAAGGAAAAGATGGGATTTTTAAAAAGCAAGATCATGAAAGAGTTCGGTATCCCATCCTTTGACCCGGCGAACGGCGAAACAATTGAACTGGAAACGAGCAAAGCTATCTACGCGGACATAAGTGTCGATTTGTTGAAATCCAGCATACAAAAAATGCGTGAAATCAAAAACACGCAGTCGGTGCTTAACACATATGGACCACAATCGGTTGATAGGGAAATGCACATAGATTCCGTCCGACCTCATTCACAAATACCCGTTGAAGGCGTCCTCTTGATGGAGCCCGATAAATATGGTCCTCCCAAAATGCATATAGTCGACGCTGATCAGGTTGTATTGCCAGAAAGTAAGCAACCACCGCCAGAACAACATGATCTCTCATTCGAACTAGTCAAGTCCATAAATATACCCAAAATCAACCTTGATTTACCTGATGAAAGTGATCTCCGAAACGTACTGGTTGGTATCCTTTTCCGACGTTTCGAACAAACAGTTGGGAAAGATATCCCTATTACTCAAACTCAAGATGGAGTGCAAATGCGCAGCGTGTTTGTCGGCTATGATGAAGACAAGAGCACAGATGTCGATCAGATTATCATTCGCTGGAACTACAATGACGAAGATCTAGCTTGTCGAGCACTTGGAATTGTGAATATGGCATTACCAGAAGTATCATAATAGGAAAACTTTTGAATGACATATTAAGCATGCAAGTTTTGTAGTATAAGGACATTCACAGATAGGTTTATTTGCATTCTGCATCCAAAAAATCAAAAAATCAATAGCATGGCATACAAGTTGCAAAAATAAAAGAGCGCAGGCATGACTATGCTACACACAAATCCAGTTAATAATGGTAACCTATTGGGGTACAGAGTCTCCGAATCCTTACCAAGATTAAGAACAATTACTGGTCGACTGTAGCTTCTTCTGCCTTTGACTCGTCTGCCTTATCGGCATCCTTGTCAGCATCTAAAAGAAAATGAAAAATAAAATTAGATCATGAATTCAAGCATTTGTAAACTCTAATCAAGTATGTCTTGCCTTCTTGCAAGTCAGAGGTCCAGAGTGTAAGGTTGTCCCTAAGGAGCTGCATAATGAGAGTAGAGTCCTTGTAGCTTTCCTCGCTAAGAGTATCCAATTCAGCGATAGCATCATCGAAAGCTTGTTTGGCAAGATGGCAAGCGCGATCAGGAGAGTTGAGGATTTCATAGTAGAAGACGGAGAAGTTCAAAGCAAGTCCAAGTCTGATTGGGTGAGTAGTAGCAAGCTCGACTTGTGCTATTTCAGTAGCGGCCTTGTATGCTTCGTGAGCGTTGGTAGCGGCCTCCTTTCGGTCCTCACCAGTGGCAAACTCAGCAAGGTAACGGTAGTAGTCACCCTTCCTAAGAATCGGTGATAACTGTGAGTTAGTACATGCAACGGAGTGGCAATATAACAGTGATAAACAAAGCTTACATCTTGTAGTAGAAGACCTTAGACTCGCCACTCGTGGCGGAGGTGACAAGATGTTCATCCAAGACGGCCAAAATATCGCGGCAGACATCGTTCAACTCATTTTCGATCTTTTGTCTGTATGACTTGATCTTCTCAACTTGACCAGAGTTGCCCTTGTTTTCTTCCTTTTGTTCAATGGAAGACACAATTCTCCATGAGGCACGGCGAGCACCAATGACGTTTTTGTAGGCGACAGAAAGCAAATTTCGCTCTTCGACAGTCAATTCAACGTTGAGCTATGGAAAAGTTATAATCGCCGCAATTAGATCAAATGGGCGGAGCTTCCTGTGTGGGGAGAAGATAGATGCAACGTGTGTTGACTACATACCTTTGCAACTTCCTTCATATAAGCAACCATTTCTAAAAGATATAAACCAACGTTAGTCATTCAACTATTTGCGGCTAAGCAATCATTTCTGTAAATAGAAACTGACCATCGTATCTTTCGGCTTGCTCGGCGAGCTTGCTCATAAACACCTATTTTTCATGCAAAGGAAGAAAGACGTAAAGGTAATGAATATATTGCCAACCGCGCAGTAAAAAACAACAGCAAGACAGGAATAGTCCTTCTTTCGCTGAAAAAGATCTTTAGCATTGGGGAAGACATACTTGATTTTCACGTTCCTAGAACACGCAGATGAGATCGTAGTCAGTAACCGCGTTGGCAAAACAAAAATCAATGGCTGCATAATCAGCGCACAATCTCTCATCTAAGGGCTCTCGTATCAAACTAGCAAGAGTACTTTGAGTGATCAAGTGAAAAATATAGTACTTACAGCAGACATTTTGGTATAGATTGAATAAAACCTTTGAGATAGTTTTTTTGATACCGACTCAGTGGACAACAGCTGGCTTTTCGACGAAGGGCGTCATAGTGCACGTGCAAGATGCAAAAAGTCAGCGACGTCATTTTACACGTGACTTGGGTATCCAATCAAATTGCATCAAGGCGAGAGCCCGAATCGCACATCCCGTCAAATGTGAAATTGGGATCCCGGCATCGCTGCCTGGCGATTTTCCAAGCTCCAAGGTTGGCTCTAACCGTTAAATTGACGTTGCCTTGTCAAATCACACTCCCTTTATACACTATAACATCGCATTAAAGTATGTCCGCAAAATAGGTATGAAAGCAGGTTTCTTTTATACATCTGTATTAGATAGTGTTATATTAATGGTAGGTCAAAACCATCGACAGCTTTTCCGTCACTTATTCAGGCGCCAGTATGTACCTTGAGTGGTAGTGGCGGAAAAAATGAATAAAATGAGATGAGTTTTCGTTCGTCATTATGCCACCAAGTCAAACTGATAGCTTACATTTTAACAGCGAATAACCCAGCTGGGAGTCCATGTTGTTTCTTCTCTTTCAGAATCTTGAAGCCGGCCTTTTTAAATATTTGCTTGTAAAGATCGTCCGATCTAACAACCATACGTCAGCTTCAAAAGGATAAATCTGTATAGCGATGAAACTGGCTCTATCTATCCATACCTTGTGACACTGCTGTCTTCTTCATCTACAATATACCCTTTAGAAGCATTATTTTCTTTGATTCCAATGACACCGTTAGGCCGAAGGCCATCCTTGCATCTTTTCAAAAACGATACTAAATCATCTGAGAGATTTACAAATAACACAATTAATTATCTAAGTCAAGCTTGCGATGCGATGAATTTCATATCTAGTCAACATACCGTCCGTCAAATGCCCAAGAACCCATTGACACCATATCAGGTCGTATTTCGCTGAATCTGGTGTGAATTCTTGCAAGCCCATGCAATATAAGTTTCCGATTTTGCCAGCTTCAATCTCTTCCTTTAGATATTCGTGCTTCGCTTGCTCAACAAATTTTGGCGTCTGCTCCACAAGGTCAACTTTTGCAAAGGGGACTCGAAGCAGAAATTCTTTGGTGACTCTTCCTATTCCTGCGCCACAATCACAAGCATAGGTTTTATCAACACGCGCTTCCTTCTTGACAACATTGTTGGCTCCTCGTTGGTCGTTGACAAATTCGTGAATAAGCTCTAAGGAGGCAGCACATTCTACTGGGCATACAGATTCAAAGCCACCAAGCATTCCATTGACAGTTGGATCAACGGTAGACCAATAGTCTACCGCTTTAGTGTACCAGTTTTCTTCAGCAAATTGAGGAACAGCGTTACCACTCATTATTTGTTGATGCCCGGGTTTGCAATGGCTCTGAATAGTTGGGTTGTGTGTGTGTGTGTCTGCAGAAAATTGTGACTCGTTAATGCAGTTGCCTTTTGGAAATCTGACTTCGCAGCGCAGGCTTCCCGACACATGCCTACATTATCGAAAGTCACTATAAGTGCCAACGTTTTCCATGTTATAGCAAGCCATGCAGCCTCTACCGAAAAGGTTTATTTCACTCGAAACTCTAATGCATTATTTTCAACTGCTTTTAATTCTTAGCACTGATGTACAGGAAGAGATTATCGGAGTTCTACTTGGCAACTGGCAGGTGAGTACTAGTACCTGCTAAAGCCAGTTTCAGTATCTATAGTAACCAAAAGCAGCCAAGGAATGCTTCCAACCCTTTTGCTCGGGATCAGTCAGTGGCTGTTGTAGAGGCAGTATGTATATTGACCAGATCAGACAAGCGTAAGGACCGTGTTGAGATATCACCTATCCAACTTCACTTGGCAGTAGTTGAAGCAGAGGTAAGGCGTCCATGAGTATTTTAGCATTTTTCATGCTAAACTGACTATATATTACTATCACCTCTAGAAAATTGAAAAGGAACTAGGACGGCAGATTTGTGTTGTAGGATGGGTAGGTATCATTTACCAATCTGAATGATCCAAAGATGACATTGTAAATTAACCTACCTTTGATCTAGTACCATAGCCATCCTCATATTACTGTATTCCCCTCTCATATTGGCAAGTGCGGGTCTTAATATTTCTGAACGTATGTGGCGAGTAATCTAACTTCTGACTGTAGATGTTCGAACCCAACTTTCACAACAAATGATGGATTCTCGATTCTTTGGTTTGATCGTGTCGTGTTTTGACACCGATGTAGATTTAGTACGTCCTCTTTTTTCCCTTGCTCATATTATTTTTAAAGAAAACTCACAATTTTACAGACACAAAGATTGCAAATAACCTGCTTTCAATCAAAGGAAGATCCAGCGACAGGGTATGTTTGTACTAGATGACCGTTCTATAATTACCGCTGCTAATCTTATTCAGCCCAATACGATGCAATGTTCCCCTGGAGATATTACCTAACAATTCGATGGAGGCACATACTTGCGAAACCATTATCGATATTTGTCGCAAAGTCTATGAGGAGCAGGGAAAGGAACTTGCGCTGACGGCACAAAGGGTCAAATATGATTGTAAATCAGATGCTGAACCTGAAGAACCCATGCTACTGAGTGAAAGTAATAGGTAAGATATCTGATAATGTGAACCCGTAAAACCATAAAAATTCAATGGCGGTGACTCTTTCGCACAAGTGCTTCTACTAGCCTTCCTCAGAAATTGAATGAACTTTATAACGCCGGAATATATGGTCAAGAAATAACCAGTTTAATAGACAAGCTTGTTCTACCAGCAACTGAAACTACTAACCAACGGCATCAAGCGAATTTAAGAGAGGTAAAATTTCAACAGATATTGAAATTGAATGACTGTGTAAGAATGCTAATATAGTGATGTAGATAAAACGTTTAGAAGCTTTGTATCCTGCTCTTTGTAAAAACGAGGATGGCATATGACATAAGCGTCTGTAAAGAGAATCATAACACCATCGTGTACATTTATCGAGCTAGTCTGGGACCACCTTCCATCATAATAAACCCTCCCCATCTTAACTAATGTAGAGGCTTGTAAAGATAAGGCATAGCAGCTATCAAACTCTTATGGGATTTGAATTTACAATCCAGTTGTCAAAACATCAACCTTTCTTATTCATCTTTAAAGTATAAATCCATTTCCAAAATTTTATACATGTGCTGATTCAAATAATATATTGCAAATAATAACATAAAGAAATATATATATTATGAAAACTATTAGCTAAACATAATGAAATCAAGACGTCTGCGGGGCTTGTGTTACGGTCTCCAGGTTTGTTTTCGGTGTGCACCCCGCGCGAAGGTCATTGGAGCCAACTTCTGCAGAAGAAAGAAGCCAAAATAAGCCATTTGTGTTACACCTGTTCCATATAGGCACACCATTCTTCACTTTACCTTCTTCGATTCCAGAGAATTGGTCAGTAACCATCACCTCTCTTTCATTTTCAGGAGATATAATGAAGATTTCAGATTTTTTAGCATTTTTCTTCAAATGCTTGGAGATGGAGGCTGTGAACAGCCTGTATGGCACAGCCCAAAAAAAAATATGTCAAATATTTTTGTTTAAGTCAAATGTGCTCGAATTCCTGCAACTCACTTTTTTAGCTTCCCTGTTGATCCAGTCGTCAATATGATTATGTCAGGTTTAAATTCCTCAGCAAGATTCATGATAGATGTCCTAATTTCGCCTTCAAGGACAACCGTTCGTACACTCAACTGAAGAGGGCATTTAGAGAATAAGTACATGGGAAGATCAGCAATGCAAAGTCTCGTGGCTTACATTTTTATGCCTTAAGCGCTGGGCTACTTTTTCCAGTGTCTCCTCAGCTCTGAAAACTAGGAAATCCCTTTGAGGATCTCGCTGAGCAGCATAAGTGAATTCCGTTGTAGTAGATACAGGAGTAGCACCATGCATAATGCTGTAAGGTGTTAGCTGCGATAGTACACTCGGAGTTACGACATTGACAAGGCAAATGCTATCAGTTGGAAGAAGTGTGTTGTCTTCCATGCACTGATTTAGAACCAGATCAGAGTTATCGCGTTCGCAGTAGGGTATGAGGATTTTACGTCGTCCACTTTGTAAGTATGCTGTTGAGAACCGTCGAAGAGTGGTCATCGCAAATAAAGAAGTGAAACTTTCGAGAGTCGATTTTTTTGGGCGCCCATCTTTATTCAGGTGCCCAGAATCTCACGCTGCAAAAATTAGGTGCGCGCTGTACCTCGGGGAAGAACAGTGCAACCGATGAAAATATTTCGGTACA
The DNA here is from genome assembly GCA_016758895.1 of Umbelopsis vinacea. Classification (NCBI taxonomy): domain Eukaryota; kingdom Fungi; phylum Mucoromycota; class Umbelopsidomycetes; order Umbelopsidales; family Umbelopsidaceae; genus Umbelopsis; species Umbelopsis vinacea. Next base: position 613,733 of record JAEPRA010000008.1, on the reverse strand, counting down.
ATACTCGGGGCGAGGAACATTTTGCACCATACTCTATAAACCATTCTTAAACGAAGGTTGACAATTGGAAAAGATGGTATTGTTGGCGACTTAAATACTTAAGTTCTCTACTTGACAAGTTGGATAGATGACTTCTACAACCAGAACAAACCGTGATCGTATAAAATCCTATATTTTCTCACCGAATTAGCCTTATTCTACATCTCGAAGGCCTGAGGTTTCCTAGTCAAGATTTCACTTTGACAAGTTACGCTGGATGAAATTAAAGACTGACGGTTGGAAAATCCCTTTACAGACAATTGGTCTCTGGGTTTCAAACCATTTGGTTGTTGCTGACCAAAAAACCCAAAGTACACTGACTCATCCGTAACCTTTTCTTAACTGGCAAACCACCTCTACACTCGTTTATTATTCTCGAGCTTATTAATGACATACATGACGGACAATTGGAAGGACTCAGGCTGCTCTGTAAAGCCCGTTGTAGATCGACATCTTTCCACTCAGAATGAATACGATTTCAAGTACATTCACGATACAGTTTACAGTTTAGCGCAGTCAGAACACAAAATAGCCCCTCAAGTTCGGGAGGCACTGAATGTCATTGAAGAAGCAGTAGATAAGTACGGGTAAGTTGCCATGAATGTCGTTGAATGACTTTTTCTACAAATCCTAGAAATAACCCACCCTACTTTATCTTCACGTGCTATTAAGACAAGGAGTGCTATCCCTCGCATTTAATGGAGGAAAGGACTGTACTGTGTTGCTGCATCTCGTCATTGCTGCCCTCTACCATAGGCTCCAAACTCAAAATATCAAACCTATACAATCCGTGTATGTGACATGTCGAAACCCTTTTCCGGAAGTCGATAACTTTGTTGAGGAGTGCGTCAAACGCTACAGGCTGGAGTCGATACAAGTTCCTGCGCCAATGCGTCTTGCTCTTCAACAATTCATAGATAACGCCAAAGTGAAGCCAGAGGCTATCTTGGTAGGCATTCGACGAAATGATCCATATGCGGGTAAGATATATAATAGAGGACATACGGTTTGCCACCGTCAGCTGGCCCTCCCCGCCGCCCCGTAGCGTTAACAACTCATTCATTTCTCGTCATTTTGCAGAAAACTTGACGCATTTTGACACAACTGATGAAGGCTGGCCTTCATTCATGAGGGTTCACCCAATAATTGACTGGTCATATCAAAACGTTTGGGAATTTTTATTGTTACTTGGAATACCGTATTGCGAATTGTATGACCGAGGGTAAGATGTCAAATCACTATGCTCAGAGTTAAATGCTAAATAACTAAAGGATGTTTTGCAGGTACACTTCACTTGGTGGTATGGATAATACATTCCCTAACCCGGAACTCGTCAACCCTGATGCGCCAAGTGGATTTAACCCAGCTTACATGTTGACAGACGAACAACATGAACGATGTGGTCGTATGAACTCGACGAAGAAATGATTACATGCTCCTTTTGCATGTATTTTGATTTAGACGTCAGGGGCTGTATAGATTGAGATGAATGTTTTTTCAAGTGTATACCAACGAATATCTATCTGATAAAAACCAGCAATGTCTGCAAAATAAACATTTAGGGTCTGATTACTTTCCAGCCTTTTATTTACACTGTTGTATCCATTGAGTCTCCACCGCTCTCTACCACATTATCGGCAGTCTTTTCTGTATCTTCTACGTGTGTTGCTTTTTCTTTGTCTGTTTCCGTCATATCACCTACATCAACTATATCCGAAACAACGTGAGCAGTGTCGGCGGATTCAGCATCTTCCTCCATATGAGCATTCATTGCATCCATCTCGCGGTTGACGCTATCGGAGTTGGCGGTTGAAACAGCCGATGCCGTACTACTCATATGGTGTTGTAGCTCTTGCTGATATTCGTGAGAGGTATGGTCATGTCGGAAATGAAGCGGCTCTTTGGTAGGAAGTGTAACAATATTGATGGTAGCATCAGTGAGATGACCAGGTTGCCCGTTGATGTTATTCATGTTCGATTTTTCTGATGGAATGAAATCACTACTACCGTTGGACGTTTGTGATTCTTCAACAGAAATAGAAAATTCGTTCACAGTGGATGTTATCAATATTACCTATGTAACCAATTCGTTCATTAAACAAAGACACTTTCGTTTGTACCATGAAATAAAATCGTTGCCTACTTTCTCAACTGCTCTCAGGTACTTCACTCGTGATGTATAATGTCGTGTCGGACTAACTAGTAGTTCTGCAAATCGCTGTATCGTAAATGGTGGTCTATAAAACGACAAAAATCGATATTGAGCTAAGCGGCATTCACAAAACCTTCCCTGACACTACTTACTCTTCCATATTGTCAATGATATCTATAATTCTTGCTGTCAGGGTTTCGCTCTCTTGCTTAAGTTCAGTGTTGCTTTCAACGCCTAAAATATTTTGCTCGGTGATCTAAAGACAGATTTAACCTTAGTTGAGCGATGCAGGGTAATTTGAAGGTAAGTATAAAATAAATACCTCTAAAATTCTCATCTTTGCAATCTGCTTCAGATTATTCCAAGGACAGTTGAGCATATCCGTTTCGGAGATGGCGATGAGTTCGTGATTGATGGATGTAGTAGGACTGCCATTGCTCATGTTTTCGCCTTGATCGTTATCTTCTTCCATTTGTGTATCGGTCAGTGTTCTTTCACCTAAAGATTTGGTTGATTCGGAGGAGTGTTGTACATCATCTGCTCCTTCCGTAGTGGCAGTAGCTTGCCCATTAGTGTTGGACATCGCTGAAAGCTTCTGGCCACTTTACGACGTCACAACTTAAACTTGTAAATTTGGTACCGACCCAACCCTTCGCCACTTGACCCTGCTGTGCCCATATTTTTACTTTTCACCATGGCTTATCCTGTAGTGTCCCGAGTCACTGAGGCCTTGAATTCACTCTATTCATCTCAGGATTCAGAAGCAAAAAAGGAAGCTAATCGATGGCTCGAATCATTCCAAAAAACTGTAAGTTATCGGCTACAATGACGAATAAATGCTTCTACAACCCGATCAATGTAAATTCATATGCCATAAACGCTCTTAGGCTGACGCATGGTCTGCAGCGGATTATTTAATTAAAGCCGACGACTCCAACATAGAGACGAAGTTGTTTGCAGCCCAAACCTTTAGACAAAAGGTAATCGAATTACTTTAAACATATGGTATATGCCATGAAATACTTACCGAATCGATTGATCTGCAGATTACTTTTGACTTGAAGGAGCTGGATGAATCTGCTCGCGTTTCACTTCGTGATTCTCTGTTATCCTTGCTATCCGGGTATGCTACAACTGGTCCTCAGGTCATCAACACCCAGCTATGCTTGTCATTGGCTATCTTAGCCATTCAAATGCCCGCCTGGAAAAATGTAGTCGCTCAGTTTGTTGAGCTTTTTGGCAATTCTGCAGAAACCATTCCTACTCTATTGGAGTTTCTAACTGTTCTTCCGGAAGAAGTCAATAATAACAATAGGATCCCAATAGGGGTAAGTGTTTGTTACAATATTTGGTATTTTTAATGTTGCCATTAATCGATCGACATACAATGTATGCTAGGATGAGGAATTTCGTTCAAGAGCAACTGAGCTATTAACGAATAACTCTGACGAAATATTGAAACTATTGGCGGTGTACATTCAATCAAGCGGTAGGTTTTAAAGCTAACATCGCAATGTTGATGGGGTGAGCCATGCGATACTGACAGACATCTTAGGCTCTGACACGGCCATTCAAAATAGCGTCTTCAAATGCCTCTCGAGCTGGCTCAGAACTGGAGATATAGATGTGAATAAGTTGGCAAACAATCCACTGCTAGATCTGGCATTCAGGGCTCTAAGAGATGAAGAGCTTTTTGACATCGCAGTTGATGTGGTTTGCGAAATCATTTACGAAACTAAGGATGTCCAAGACTATATGCCCTTAATTCAAGTGATCTATCCGAAACTTGTTCCCCTGTATCAAGATCTCGCGATAGTCAAGGATGAAGAAGATGACGATAAATTCAGAGGATACTGCCGTATTTTCATTGAAGCCGGTGAGGCTTATATGCTCTTGCTGATCGCACATCAAGAGGCATTTACTACCATTATCGACGGTGTTGCGGTATGCACGGCTTATCACGATCTCGACATTGTTCCTATGACTTTCAACTTCTGGTTCGAGTTGGCCAATTCGTTGACAAGCGAAACATACCGGCAATACCAACCCCACTTTGTTCGTTACTTCGATCAACTAGTCGATGTCATGATCAAACACTTGCAATATCCTGAGGAATCAAGTGATTTCACAAGCGAAGACCGTGATGAATTTAGACAATTCCGTCATCACATGGGAGATACTCTCAAAGACTGCTGTAGGATCGTTGGCTCGCATAGATGTCTCAGCAAGCCCTTGAATGTTTTATCTAGCTTGCTAGCAGGAGCTCACACCTCAGCCACTTGGCAACAAATCGAAGCACCTATTTTCGCTCTCCGGGCAATGGGTTCTGAAATTCCAGATGAAGAAAATGAGGTGATGCCACAAATTATGGAGTTTTTATCTAAGCTTCCTCATCATCCCAAGATTCGATATGCAGCCACACTTGTCATATCACGCTACACCACATGGACAAGAAAACATCCTGAATATTTGGCCTATCAGCTTAATTTCATATCGGCTGGATTCGAAAACGACGAAGTAGCGGCTGCAAGTGCATTAGCGTTGAAGCATCTTTGTAAGGATTGTAGCGAGGTAAGGATGTCAGCGAATGAAAGGAGTGTAAAAGTCATCCGAAACTAACGCATATTCATTCATAGTTACTCGTAGACTACTTGTCTCAACTGCATCCATTTTTCATAAACGTCGGCAAGACATTGCCTATCTTGGATATTTTAGAGGTGACAGAAGCAGTTGCGCACGTCATTGCTGTCATCCCTATCAGCGAACTTCTCAAGGCTCTACAGCTTTTCTGTTTACCTTTGGCTCAAAAACTTCACGATGTGGCGGTTAAGGGAAATGAAGCTACTGAAAAAGACCATCGGGATGCCGCAGGTGAGTTTTATAATACAATTAAGATATAGATCCGCATTTACTCATCATGATGTGTACACAGATTTGTTGGAGCAAATCAACATCTTCTTGCAAGTCATTCAACCTGAAATTCCCATGAACGAAACTCACCCCTGTGTAGCATTCATCAACGAGTTGTGGCCGGTATTCGATTTGTGCCTTTCTAACTTTGGAGCCGATCAAGCAGTTTCCGAATCTTTGTGCAAATGCTTCAAAACGTGTGTTATTTCCTACCGAATGCATTTCGTACCACTTCTGCCTCAACTTCTACAACGTATAGTGAACGTTTTTGCTCAAACCGGAATGAGCGCCTACCTTTGGGTTGCTGGTCGAACTATACGTGAATACGCAGTGGAAGGTACAGATGGTGTAGCACCTTGCTTGGAACTCGTAGAACAACTGAGTAGCCCAACGTTCGCCATGTTCGGCGTTAAATCGTTTGACGATATTCCTGATGGTATGTGAAGATACGTTGTAAAACCATAGTACTAAACGGCACGAGATGATTACTAACATGGATGATCGCTTTGCAGTCGTAGAAGAGTACTTCCGAATGCTGGTCAGCTTTTTGAACAGTGCTCCTTCTGCCCTGATCCAGAGCCCACTTCTTCCGACTATCTTCCAAGCTGGGTTGGCTGCACTCGCTGTGCAACAAATGGATGCCATAAATGCTGTGCTTACATTTCACCGAACACTACTCAACATTGGAGTTCCAGATGCACAAACCACACCAAAGATGTCTCCTAGAACCTCCTCTGATAATATAGCTCACTATATGCCGACTTTGAGTGCTTCTGAGATTGCTATGGCCTCGCAACGAAACGCAGCCGTGATCCACACCCTCTTCCAGGAGTTCGGACTTCAGTTCACAAACCAACTTTTTGATGGTTTAATCAATCACTTCCCTCGAGATGTTGTCCAGGACGTTGCTGCTATTCAAAAATTGCTAGTTCAAATGCTCCCAACAGAGAGCAGTAAATGGATGATCTCGGTGGTGGAGAACTTCCCTGCGCAAACCATGACGCCAGCTGAGCGACAGACTTTCCTGACTGATTATACCAAGTAAGTACAAGTATATCAAGATGTGGGCATCGGTATTAGGTTCTAACCTTTTTATTCAAGGGCTATCCAAGATCAACAATGGCCAAAAGTTCGACGGGTATTGACTGACTTCGTAAATGCATATCGTCGCAAACACACCTCACGCGAAGCTCCTAGAAGAGTAGCATCTAGCGCTACTATCTAAGCTTGTAGTTACATTAAGAGAACAACAATAAAAAGTTAAACTTAGATAATCTCAAGTCATTTTAATATTTCTTTCATATAAAAATAAAATTGATCGCTCATATACCGTTGTAGTCATTAATTGCGGCCATCACAGGGTGAATATGGATGCATTATATAAATATAATCATTGCGGACAAAGACCATTGTTTGAACCAGCGACTATCCTTATTCAAAGAACAAGAGTAAGTCACTAGCGACAAAAGTCTTGAAAATTTAAAATTTTGTGTGGCTTAATTGTGGCGCAATGATGGTATGGATTTTTTAGGCCGTTCAGCTCATTTTTCTGCCTTTGTAGAAATGATACAGCTGACGGCAATGCTGAATGTCATTGTCGTGAAGATTATATCTATATCAAAGTTATACGTACAGCTCTAACATCAATATAAGGGTGTTTTTAACATTAAATGTAGGCCAACTAGCGACCCTGCTTCTCCGACAAGAAGCACTCCAGTATTCTATGTGACATGCTTATACACACATACGCTAATCGTTACCATTTTGTTCGATTATGAGCTACTTATGTTCAAAACATTATATTGTCTTTCTATTATCTCTACTAATTGCACCTGAAGAAGAAAAAGCGCGATGCTTTTCGGATAACGAAATCAAAATGATTTTGATATCATGGCGGCTAGCAAGCAAACTCATTTTTGAAACCGAGGGTGTCTTTACAGCCTGTATTGTTCAGTGTAAATCAAGCCACACCTACTTTTTCATTAGTGAACAAAATAGGAGAGAGCAATGGCTGGGAATGAAAATTGCCTATTTTGATTCCCACCCAAAAGAAGGTCAGCTCTGATTGGTAAATGACGTTCCCGCTTGAGTTTGCCCAATCGGACCATGTGATTTTCAAAGATTTTTGCTGACAGTGATTATTTGACCTATTTTTCCCCACCAACCCACCCCACTTAAGGTTCTCTACTCTTTTTTATTAGTCTCTCATTCACAATGCCTTCCCCACCAAAACCTTGGGAATCGGCTAATGCTGGTACAGCAACAAGCGCTATAACCTCTCCAGCTACAGCTGTTGGTGTCTCATCACTGGCAGCGGATTTCAGCTCAACTCCTGACATACCTTCCAGACCTCAATCGCTTGCAGCAAATAGACCAGCAGGTAATGTACAACATTGACTAACTTTTTGGTCTACTTCTGGCAGGCTTTTGAATCCACTTCCACTAACATATATTGTATTTTTTTTCTACAGGCTATGGAACTAACTCTGCATACGGTGGTGGCTATGGAGCATCGACTGGATTCGGCTCATCGTATTCCAGTCCATATAATCGAATGGGCTCATACGGTTCAATGGGCTCATATGGATCTAGTTACGGATCTGGCTATGGCTCATATGGCGGTATGAGCAGTATGAATTCGTATTCACCATACAGCAGACTTGGTTCATACGGTGGCGGTATGGGCTCTTATGGGTCTGGCTATGGTTCATACGGTGGTGGATTATCTCCTTACAACCGTATGGGCTACAACGGTATGCCTGGTGGCCCCGATGATTTTTCTTTGACACAGCGAATGGAAACCGGTACTCGGGCGACATTTGAAGTGATAGAATCCATTGTTGGTGCTTTCGGTGGGTTCGCACAGATGCTCGAATCTACTTTCATGGCCACTCACTCAAGTTTCATGGCCATGGTTGGTGTTGCTGAACAATTCGGAAACTTGAGAACTTACCTTGGTCAAGTTTTGAGCATTTTTGCTTTGATCCGATGGGCCAAAAGTCTATTTTACAAGGCCACTGGACGACAACCTCCAGCCAACCCACAGGAATTGAATGCCAACAATTTCCAACAATTCCAGGAAGTAACTCCTCAAAAGCTTTCTCGAAAGCCTTTCTTCATCTTCCTTTTTGCTGTCGTTGGCCTTCCTTATTTGATGCATAAGCTTATTAAGCATATTAGCGCCAAGCAGCAACAGCAACAGCAGCAAATGTTCCTTCCAGATGGTACACCTATGCAACAACCTATGAACGGCATGATGCCACAGCAAGATCAAGTAGATCCCCAAAACTTGGAATTTGCCCGCGCAACATATGACTTCAACGCTGAATCTCCTATGGAGTTAACTCTCAAGAAGGGAGATATTATTGCTATTTTGTCAAAGGTGGACCAAGCTACTGGTGTGCAAAGTCAGTGGTGGCGAGGACGACTTCGAAACGGCACCATGGGTCTGTTCCCTGCAAATTATGTTGAGATTATCCAAAAGGGTGCACCAAATGGTAACGTCAACAATCAAGTTCCCGCCAGCCCTTCACCTACAGCTGATGTTGAGTTGATGAAAGTCCCCCAAGCAACGCCAAACAGCATGACCAACCCCGTTTCTACTTGAAAGAAAAATTAACCATGGCTTTTGCAAGTAGGCATTAGATTATATGCCACATACTACTCCAAACATACTCTCTCTCCAACCTATCCTACTCGAAAAGCCATTGTAATATATCCCATACATCCTTTATTATTTCTTTGTTTCGTCCATCTATAAACCTCTCTTTTGGATATCTTCAATACATATTCTATATTGTGGTGATATATATGCATTTGGATAAATGAATCAATCTGCCTTGAATCAATCTGCCTCGAATTTCGTACCTTGAGTAATCATTCAAGTAGTGCCAAAGATACAGTATTAAAGCATAGTTTATTGCATAATTGTTCTATACTTGTCCGAATAGAGTAGTGTGCGTAACATAACTAAAGCATAGGGAATGGCGAAGGGATCGAAGCTCACCGGAAGTGCGAATCACCAAATAAATTAAATAGTACTATTAGCATATATATAATACATACGGCTGGTGAAGGTTGCTTTGTTCGTTTCGAGTTTTGCTGCCATTGCCATTATTGTCGACAAAGACTTTGCATCATATGGACACAGGTTCTTAATGATTCCTTTAGCGAAGAAGTCAAAGCATTTGAGTGAACTGGGTAAGTGCTTTTACAATAGGGAAACAGAAGCATACCTGACACACAGAAGTCAAGCTGCATGCAATATCAACCGTTTCATTTAAATCATCAAAATCCAAATGTATCAGCCCACACTTAAAAGCACTGACAGCAAGCGTCAAAGGAGAATACTGTAGATACGCCCATTCTGAAACAGTGAGACCGTTGTTAGTGGAATTCAATTCCCTGCACCAGTTACATAGAACCTAGTAGAGCTCACCAAAACTGGCCATATCCAAATACAATTGTGCTGCTTTCACTACTTGATCACTATACGCACATTGCTCTGGAGTAGATCGAGCTTCCGGCAAACACGAGAGGAGTTCGTCCAGCATTGCCTGTGGTGTTGTTACTCGAATTTCCCAGCCAAGAACTGATAGGATTTCCTTCTCAACTTTCTAGGGAATTATGGATAATACATGTTATCGTTACTTTTCTCTAATTTTTTGTTATTTGTAAGTGCATTGGGTAGATTATCCCAACCTTGATCTTATCCGCCGATGTAGCATACTTCGCACATTCTACCATGTCGCCGATCTAATGGCAACAAGTCGATTAATATAGGCATGGACGATTTAAAAATCGAGAGATATGCTTACCATTGGCTCACGGGTTTCTTCGTTAAACTTGCCTGCTATGTATACACAGCCAAGTGCAACGTGATATATCCTCTGTCTCCATCGCAAATTACATTTCTCTATAAATCGATCCAAGAAATTTATAGCCAAAAAAATAGTTTCTGAATGAAAGCGTAGAAATCCAGCATTGACCTTTCAAGATATGACTAATTAGAATTAGATTGCTAAGCTGTGCAAATGTATGAACCAGAGTTCAGAAATACCTGATGTATCCATCGAATAACTTCCTTTCGCAAATGATAGATGGCTGTATATTCCGTGAAAAGTAGCTGCCGAGGAAGGTGCCGGCCGTCAGAACATAATAAAGCCAACAATCGTTTGCTTGGTGTGTATCTATGTAATTTCCTGTCTTCCTCGATCCATGCAGCCTTCGTCTCCAGAGGCGGTAAACAATAAAGCGAAGTCGCTTCTGCTTTGTGTACTGGAAACTGATTATATGGCGGGACAGGGTAATTGTTCGATATTAATTTGATATAGTCGTTAGTGTGCAAGGCAGAAATTGCTGGGCATGATTTTTGTCGCTTTGGTACTTGGAAGACAAGCGTTTGCGACAAAGTCGCTTCATAACTTCGCTTAGAAGTCTCCAAGTTACTGACTGCTTGATGTGTTGTTTGAAACGATATACTTTTTGGAATACTGTCTCTACTTGTTAATGCCACAAATCTGATGTCCTTCTGTAGCATTTGGAGGTTTTGATGAGGATGGCAATATGAGCATGTTGGTGACATTTTCTGGATATTACTATGGCGACTCTCAACGTCTACCCCCGAGTCTCTGCGAGTCAAACATAATGGGTACATAGCATTATCAATCTGGTGGTCGGTCATTTTTTTGTTACCGAAATCTACAGGCTAGTTTGTTGAACAAAGTTGAGGAAAAGACGGACGCTTGCAAGAAAAGAAACACTAAAGAAAATAAAGAAAAAAAAAACAAAGAATGGAGGAGAGATTAAAGCAGGTCATGAACAAGAATACACTATATCAGCTTTGTAGTTTAGACATTTGGTAATTCGTTAGGTCAATATTTTGTCGTATGTTCCTTCAGACTCCCAATTTGACCAAATAACCCACCGTTTTTCTTCTGAATGTCCCCTTGGTTCAAAAAAACATACACATCCCTAATTTATAGCTTGTGGCCGAATGTCAATTTCAACCTAAATCAACGCTCCATCAATGAAATGTTTCTACTATAGTCTCTGTTAACACTTGTTGTATCTTTAGGACATTACATGATTCTTCTGAACTTGAAGCTACTCTTGCTATGAGCGTTGCTGCATCATATATCAAGGACAATTTTGCATAGGTGAATTAAAAGCTATGACCATACAACTCAACATATTTTCATTTCTCACCCCTGCTGCTTTTATGTCCCTAGCTTGCCTTACCCCGCCGCCCGTTGGAATCGCTCAAGCAAAGTTAGTCAAGCATGTCTTTCATATCCTATTTTCTGGGTTCGCTGCTTTCACTTCCGTTTATAGTTTCTTCCGTCTTTAATTTTGTTTGTTATCCTTTCTATCGAAAATCTATGTACAATTGAGCTACACCAGGCCAGCAGTGCTTAAAACGAGGAATGCGTGAAGAGCTATACAATTTGCTTTTCTTATACCAGTTTCTCCGAACCAGGCTCAGAATTTAATTGATGTTTGAGGAACTAAATACAGGAGGAGAATGGAAATCGTTTTGTGTCAATTGTATGCTTTTTTTTTTCTGATGATAATGAAACGTCATCCTTACCGCGCCTGCAGCTCCTAGGTATCCTTCATGTCGCAAAAAGAGAGCCCTGATATTGCCTTGTGACCAAAAGTTGATTGCATACGATAATGTGTTCATTGTAACAGGGTGACCTAAGCAAATTGTCATTATATTTTTTAATTTGTTGATCCTTAAGTACGCAGGTAGAATGTGTGATGTACCTCGAATAAAGCCTCCTCCAAAATAAATTCTTTTCAATCCATGCTGCTGGGCGTTCAAATAGGCAATTTGACCAATGTTGTTGCTGATGGGTTATATGTTAAGACGACTATGCATGCGAAGAAAAGCGGCATGATATCATTCTAGAAGCGTGCGTACCTGATCATATACAATAAGCTTCTAGAAATATCCTCAGACTTGAAAGATTTTTGCTCTATTTTCTCGCCTTTCCTGAACACTTTACCAAAGCTTGATGCAATTTTGGATGACTTGAGCCCCAGTTTCGAATAGTCTGATCCATATATGTCGCCAACGAGCAGATCTACATTGCGATTGTCACCGTGTTGAGACATCTCCAGCATTTCTGAACGGCCCAGGGTTTTAGTCATATATCACATAATCGAAAACAAACAGGTCCATTGCTTCATACCATCAAAAGAATTTGCGTCTGTCAGGAGTGACAGGAGGCCCCATAGCGTGCCGCCGCCGAGCTAAAGCAGATAGCTTTGTTAGCAATCGATCAACCAACTCTGTATCAATTTATCAAACTCACCGACGTTCCACTGATGCGAACATAGTCACCAGGGCCAGTAACTTTTAGAATACTAATTATGGATTAATTGTTCACAGAACGTTAGGGGCCACGTGTTTCGTACATCTAATCTACAATCACCTTACCTGACTCCACTACCAATATTAACTAACTGTGATCATGAAAAAGTGTTCATTTAGGACTTGATGAACATGGCAGAACATCGACTGGTAGCATGACCTTACCATGTATGGGTACAGAGCAGTTGGCGTTTCTTCGAAACACATGCCTGTCGCTTCTGAATATGAGAATACTTCTCTGGGTATCTGTTGGATGAAGAAATTGAGACCTACACAAATCCAGTTATTAAGGTCATCATCATTTACAACTCCCAAAACCATGTGGCTTTCATTGCCGCCTTACCTATTATGAGGCATTCCATCTCATCTTCTTTCCGAATGGGTATTCCTGGGAAAGCTCGCTTCAGCTTTTCATAGTACATGTGTGCGCCGCCTCCAGTTGCCACAACATATGGAGTGAGGTTGGGCCGTGTGGATTTTTGCGATTCTTGCAATAGCCGTACCACCAATTCAATGCCGTTATCTAAACAGTCCGTCTCGAAGCGCGTAAAGTGCAGCTTTCCGCCTTGTATTCCTGGAGTGGATGTATAGTAGACAACTTTAGTTAGCGAGCCTCCAATCTAATATTTGTGGGGATGGAATTTTTGTCAGTAAGCATATACCAAATTAAGAGAGATATGGGTATTGGAAATTTTGCTGACTCAGGGCTTGTTCCGAATTCAGCACTTTGGCACACTCACGTCAATGGCAATTTGAGAAACTTGTTCTGTTTGATTGGGAAGATAAATGTCACGAGTTTCATTTGAGGCTCTGGTTTCTGGAGAGAGACGAGCTCCTATAATGTTCATCATGATGACGGATGGGGAAAATTAAAAAAAGAAAAGCGGAATTCTACCCGTGGGGTAAAGGGAATTGGGTCTCCTTTATCACTCCGAGCGTTTTAAAGGTTTGGCTGAGCCAGAAAGATTTTATTTGCGTTTGTCATCCAATTCGGTATGCATTACGGGTATACTTTACTTGATCAATTGATGGTAAATGACTTGCCCACTCGGAAATCAAGGTATTTTCACATGTTGTGTTTAGCCCTTTGGTTAGTGCTTGTGTAGAGCATTCTACCCAGAATGATTCCTCAAAGTCGGTATTTTTGCCCAGGATGCTGTATAGAAGGAGGAGGCTCGTTGGTAAGATGTATCCATGTACATCTAGTTTATATAATACATTTTCGCTTGCTTTCTCGCTACTGTTTTCAGATTTCGTAAGCTTGCGTACAATTCGTTGTTCAGTCTGTCAAGCGCTGCGTTTAGTATAATCTGGCACATTTTGATTGTTCCGAATTAATTTTTCTTTTTTACCTCAGCATATTTCAAAGTAGAGTTTAAGAAAGACTGTGGAGATATCAACGTCGGAGGTCCGTGGGCCCGGTCACTTGTCCTGGGTTCTCGCCATGTAACAAGCGCATCTACTAAAATTTGAACGTCGTCCTCTCCCTGTACGCGGAAAAGTGAATTCTTCTCGTTCTCACCAGTTACTGTTTTCTTTTCTTGCCGCCTTTACGTGTATGATGTAAGTATGCAGTTCGTGATGGTGCGAAATGAACCTACAAACTCACTTACGTGGTACCAGGGTTGATAGATTCCAAATACTCCAAGTCGCTCAACACTTCTTTAGACAATACTTCGTTTTCCTTGTCATTCGTCTGATATGGGAGGATATAATTGACGCCTAAGAGACGTTGCTTCAGTATCGGGTATCTATAGTCTGCAATTCATCACACTGTGCTTACCAGCGTCTTTTAAATGTCTTCTGAAGGCTACTGTAGATCTACTACCAATCGCTTCAACTTCATCTCCTACAAATCGTTTGGAGCGAAACAAGATGGACACTGTAATGCCTATATAGTAGAAATAGTCGCACTCTTCCAAACTCAATAGGTCAAATAAAGAACGAAATGATGATGCCCATTCGTCTTCCCGCGCCTGCCATTCCTGCAAGTCCAATTTATCTTGTTCCGTGTATCCGCTTTTGCTAAGTAATCGGTTGTTCGACGCAATTTTATCTTTTGATAAAGTTGAGTTTGGATAGGCCCAGTGGTACAAACATTGGCTTATAGTATAACCGTCATCGGTGATCTCCTCCGAATTTCGGCAATAATCTAGCAGCTTTTCGTCGGCGAAGTGATTGGATCGAAATCGTGAAAGAGCTCTGGCTTGGCTTCTGGCATCTGTTTGCATCCAGTCAAAATTTTGAGTTGAAGTAATAAATAAACTAGTCTTGAGTGCCCAGTCAAATGGTGCCAGCGGTTGTGTAAGTTGATTATTTGCCGTAATGCTTCGGCTGAGAGGCGTGGAATTAACCGTTTTGCTAATATCGAATGCGCCCGATATTGCTGTGGCATTTTCTTCCTTGTGCTTCAACACAGACAACAGTCTTCCGTCATTTAAATCATTTTCATTAACCTCTGGTGGTTCACTCATTATATCATTCGCGAGTGTCTGCTCTAGTCCTTGCTCCTTTTCATCCCAGGAATCATCGATCAAAGTCGCACGTGAAAAGCGAAATACTTCATCAGAAATGTCATAGTCATCATGATCGGCTCGGTCATTCATCTCGTCACTATCTATACTCTCCGTGCCGTCTGACATATCATCGTCGAGAAAAGTCTTATAATCATCTTGACTAGCCAGATTGATGACGAGACGATTCTCGGAATCGTCTAAATCACCTTCTTCGTTCTTCTTTTGCTTAACGATAATAGGTGCGGTTCCTTTGATGTCAAGAGGTTCAGATATCTCGGCTATAGTGTGGCTGCCTGTTTCCTTCATGGCTTCTGATTTCTTGCCTTCAGACGCATTATCTTCATCTTCTGACCAATATTCGTCCTGAAACTCTTGCTGTGAAAGACTTTCCAATATAGAAAAAGAACTTTGACTGCTGTATTCTGGTTGCGAAGAACAGGCGAACGGATTGTGAGCTTGCGCATTAGTTTGAGAGGACAGTCTGAACGGACTGTCTTCTTCCAAAGGTTGGCTATTAGCGTCAGGCTGTCGCTCAGAAGATGGGCGGGCAAAAAAATCAATGGTTGTTTGTCGTACTGCATTCTTTTTATCTTCTCGCTCCTCTTTGGCTTCACGGGTTTGCAGTGCCCTTCTTTTGCGCTGCAAAGTCTGAAGAATGTCCTTAGCTTAAAGCGATCCTAATCATAAAAAAGGAAAACCAATAGTTATACCTTAAGGTGTGAAATATCAACAGGCCGTTTGCTCATGTCCAATGCTTGTTCATCCGGTTATGTATGATGGCTAGTTTACTTCTTGCAATGCAAATGAGATTTGCACCTGAAAATAAAGAACACGCTCTCTCGAAATTGTTAAATTGCGTAAAAAATTCGCGCGATGGCCGCGTCAAAGTAAAAGCAGTCCTCGGTAGTGAATTTGGATTGGCCTTGCTGAGAAGGCACTTCTTTATATAAACTAAAAGAGAAAGAATTTTACACAGGATGGATGGCTAGCGGCGGCAAGATAGATGGTTAAAAGTAAAGATAAGGATATGCTAAGATAGTGAAGGAAACGAATAAGCCAAAGGTCATGACTGGTTTCGATAGAGCGCTAGAGGAACATCGTCGTCCTCGGATGCGTGCTGTCCTTCCAAACCAAGTGAATTGAGTATATCATCGGTGAACGAGTCAAAACTTGATACATGTGAAAGTATGGGAGGTCCGGGTATGGGGGGTAAAGGATGTGGGTTGACTGGTGCTGATTCCGAAGTGATAGCTTCGTGGGTGCCAATGGTTTGTTGGGATGGCTGATAATGCTGATTGGGGATAGGAGAATATCGATTATCACTAGGTCGTTTGCTTGTCACCAATTGTGAACCTTGGGGCACATCAGTTTGAATTCTGGTCTGAGGCACACGTTCATCAACATCTTCTTTCGTGCGTGGTCCAGTTTTCGGAGCGACAAACGTTACGTGCGTACTAGTCTTTTCTTTGTCTTCGACATGACCATCAGCTTGCGCGGATCCTTCAAATATAGGCGGTAGCCAGCGGGGCTGGTGATGATGCTGTTGTTGTATTTGCTTTTTTTCAATGATTTCTTGTCTTCTCTTTTTACTTGCACTGATGAACCTTCCAACTTTGCCTAGCTTTGCTGGCGTCGCTTCCTGCTCTTCCTGGTAGTTGTTTTGTGACTGAATGATGAAAGATGATGGAGGTGGTGATTCTGGTGGTGGAGTATTTCCAGACTGGTGAGGTGAAGCCTGTTGCCTTATCTTCTGACCATTAATGATGGACAGATACCAGAACATCAAATTCGAGATCAAGACTTGATGATGAAGTGGACGCCGAGGATTCGAGAGCTTGTAATGTGACAGTCGATAAATAGCACGTTCTACATGCACCGGAAACCTGGAAAAGTCGTCATTGGCGACGTTCATATCATTTGACTTTGCTGATTTCTTCACCATAACTGAAGAACCGTTTATATTCGCTTTCTGAGCCTTGGAATTCGTTCGTTGGAACAAATGAGATAAACCAAGCTTCTTAGCGGGATTTGAAAATATCTCGTTGGTGTCTTTGAGCTTGGATTTGGATGAACCGGTGCTTGAGGCATTGCTAGCAGTCGATATTGTTGAAGATGACGAAGGTACTCTTTGTAAACTATCGCTGGTTAAGTGTTGCTTATGCTGCTGCTTCTTCTTAGATTTATCATCGGACAAAAATTTGAAGGACCACGAGGATCGTTTCTCTGGTTTGAATGGGCTAGATGATGATTTGATACTCTTGCTATCAGTTTTTGACAGTGTAACTTTTGGCTTTGTTGTCAACACAATTTGGTTGTCAGGCTGAGTCTTGTGCTCAACAGCGGAGGAAGGGGTGATCACCTCAAGTTGGTCTTCTGGTGCCTGAGTTGTGGTAGGGATATTTACATGCTCTGCGGTTGGGATGATGACCTCGGCCGTCTCCGTAATCACGTTTTCGTCTAGGATATGTGATGGAACTGCAGTTTCTGTTACATCAGGTTTAGCAGCTTTCATCTCTTTTTGCTGATTTTCCTCCGCTGCTATACGTGAAAAGACTTCGGTCTCGGCGTCATGGACTCGCGTGATGATACCTTGCTGAGATTCAGCAGGCTCATACTCTGGACCGCCAAAGTCGATGATTTCACTAATGCTGACAGGTCTATCTTGTAAAGTAATTCCTCCTGGAGGGACGACGCCGAACCGTTCGGGATAATCACTAGGTTTCGCATGAATGGATTGTGAGCGGCGATTACCAAATCGTTTTCCTGCCTCTCCTGGCTGAGATCCAGATAGAGACGTTCGTCGTATCCTAGTCCTAGCTGCTCGCCTTAACAATGAGCCTTCCACTCGAGGCACAATTACCGGTGACTCGTCCGTAGCAGATGAATGTCGATCGAATACCAGAGTTTTAGATGATGTGGATGATTGCCTACCTAAAATGGTCAAGCATAGTACCCAGTGTTAATGGTAAATTACTGTTTTTGTAATGAAGGAGCTTTTCCACTTCTAAAACACCCCCCCCCCCCCAAAAAAAAAAACTAAAAAGCACAAGCTATATCGCTTCCTTACCGACAGTGGCTACAGGTGAATAAAGACTGACAGTCCTTCGTATTCTATCATTATTTGACGTAACTGTGGAATCTGGCTCTGTCTCTTCCTGCTCTTCTAAGATGGGGTGTTCAACGACGTTAGAGACGAATGGTTGCGATTCAGTAACATCCGTGGTCGAACTGTGTGTCCGGCGATGTTGTCGTGGATGCTCCTTTGCTTGCTCGTCATCTTCATCATCATCTTCTTCACCTGGCAAATATGAAACCGCTAGAATCGATCGCTTCCGACGCACACGCACTTGCCCTTTTCCTCGTATCACACCGTGAGTTTGTAACCAGTTTGCAAACTCAGCCGGAGCAATCTCTGGGTGTTGTTCGGCTGGTACCCTATACCGACGGGATGGTGAGAAATTACGTACTGGGTCGAAAATACACATAGATTACATAACTTACCAAAAAAGTCGAGAGGGATTGGTCGTTTCTATATTATAAACTTGTTTGCCTTCATCTTCATCGTCCATAAGTGAGGAAATAGTGGTGGTATTGGACATTATAGACGCAGAGTCTTCCGTATACGAATTTGCTTCATCTTGGTAATCGGCCGAAAGATGCTCTCTGGTTGCGGATTGCTCGTCCCGGTCCTCCATTCGAACTGGGCTGACAGGCATAATATGGCCTTCTGCTTTGGCTTCCATGTAGATGCCTGAATCCGATTTCTTAGAAGACGTATCCACATTGTCGTCGCCTTTTTGATCATGGTTGTCATGGATGGTGTTTTTATCGGTGAGATTGGCGGATGTCCGATTCATCGCCTGAGTTGATAGTTCCTGAGCGTCAGTTCTCATATCCATTGGACAATAGGCATTATTGATATTATTTTAGATATAATTAATTTTTAGGAAGGGAAATAAAAAAGAGCTGGATGAACGAAAGAGTTAAGTACGGCGGGATAATCTTCCATATCAAATTTCATGATGACGATCCAGTATCCTCCGACCTTCCTTCTTTATTTATTCCCTTTAGAAAATATGCGGGCCAATGTTCACCCTGAAAGGTTCATATCAGTCAGATCAGTGTACCGTTTTAAATGTTGAACACAGGCAGCAAGCATCATCATGATCGTGCGTGAATTAAGGTTTAAGGAAAGGTATCATTTTATTATTTGGGTATAATGTTTGGTTCATACTTGCCAATATTATGGTTTCCTGTATGAACGAAGAAGAATAGCTTTATGAGTAACAGGATACTTAAAAAGTTTAACGTATGTGCATTTCGTAACTAAGAAAGCCAGCATAAGAATCACCCACGAAGGGTAGCTGAGCCTTCAACTCTTTCGAAACTTCGACTACGACCTATTAGAGGACGTCCAAAACGGTCGCAACCTCTGGGCGGTCAAGCCAGTTCATTCTTCCACGATTGTAACGGGCATGCCATCATTGAGCAAACCTCAAGAGGTTTTCGACAGCTGCCCTGACTTAATTGTGGTATGGGAGATCGATAAATTGATTTAAAGTACTTACGTGAAAAGTATTGCGAAAATGATAAACAACACGATGAAGAAGAAATTTTCCTTACAGGACAATTTTTATATCAATGTGGTGTGACTGTTTCAAATACCACGAAATCCTCCATGAGAGTTGGCTTTGAACAACACTTGCACTTTCCGCTACCTAAGAGATAATCATGAGCAATCATACTGAACTACCAGTCGGCCTTGCTTCCATTCTGGACAGTGACCTTTACAAATTTTCGATGCAACAAGTTGTTTTCAAAAGCTATCCAACAGCTCGCGTATCGTACAAGTTTACCAACCGTACTAAATCCATGCAGCTGAATCAGCAAGCTGTGGATTGGCTGAGTGAGCAAATCAAACGTAAGACACATGCATAGTGAAATGAAGCTTGGAAATTATACTATACTCAGCAAGTTTATATCATCTTCAAACTGTAATAGGCTTAGAGAATCTGAAGTTGAAGGATGATGAATACCAGTATCTATCTCAACTTCCATTTATAGACCAAGACTACCTTGATTATCTCAAGGCATTTACATTTAAGCCTGAGGAGCAAGTTCACTTCCACTTTGATCCACAGACGAGGGATTTCGACTTGAATGTGACTGGATTATGGCTAGATACTATCTTGTATGAAGTGCCACTTTTGGCCCTCATTTCAGAATCTTATTTCTTGTTTGTCGACACCGATTGGAATCATGAAGGACAATACGAGAATGCATACAAGAAGGCAGAAGCACTGTTGAGTAATGGGTGTAAATTTTCTGAATTCGGTACTCGTCGTCGCCGAGATATGCAGACCCAAGACACCATCATGCACGCTATGCTGGATGCTGAAAAGGAATATGTCAAGAAATGCGAAGAGCAAGGCGAAAAGCCAAAAGGCTGTGTAAGTGGAACGAGCAATGTATCTCTAGCCAAAAAATATGACATCATGCCTATTGGCACAGTGGGTAAGTGATAATTTATCGAAACATTGGATGTCTTGAATTTTACATGTTGAAAACAAGTCGCATCTGTACAGCCCACGAATTCTTCATGGGAATATCGGCTTTAGAAGGCATAGAAAATGCCAATAAGAAGGCGCTGGCTCGTTGGTTGGACATTTACAAGGGTGCACTAGGTATCGCATTGACCGACACCTTCCGCACTGAAGTTTTCTTCCGTGATTTCGATCATGATTTGGCCAAGGCATACACAGGCGTACGACAGGACAGTGGTGACCCATTGAAGTTTGCGGACGCCATGGTTAACCATTATCACAAGGTGGGAATTGATCCTAGTACCAAGGTGATTGTATTCTCGGATGCTCTAGATGTCAACAAGGCGATCCAGCTTCAGGATTATTGCATCAAAGCTGGAGTCAACTCTAGTTTTGGTATAGGCACCCACTTCACCAACGATTTCAAAAAGATCAGTAATCCTAGTCAACGGAGCGAACCCATGAACATGGTTATCAAAATGAACTCCTGCAACGGTACTCCGGTAATCAAACTCAGTGACGATGTCTTGAAGAACAGTGGGGATTCAGATTTAGTTTCCAAAATTAAAACGAAGCTGGGACTGCAAGATTGATAATATAGATAGCTTGAATAGAAGCTGAGAGTGCTGTAGATTCCCACCTCATTTAGATGACCTTTTTTAATTGCATTGCGTTCCTTATTTTTTTCATATTTGTCCCCCTTGAACTCAAAATTGTGATAATGCTGCTGAGTCAGTTGAAAGTCAGAGGAAGCCAACTGTCGGACTCACCGAGCCAACCAAAACATAATTCTGCAGATACCCTTTTTCATCCCGTTCCTTTCAATTTCATGTCCATAGAAAACGCAGTTCCAATTGCCAATGAACCTCCCCATATTGTCACTAATGGGGTGGATGTTGCCACTGTCGAAATCTTAGACCAGACGGAAGCACCTGAATCCGACGAAGATCACATTGAGAGACTGGAACGAGAGATGGTCGCACTTCCCATTGTCAATAAGCTCCGCGACGATCCCAACATCACTGAAGTTGTCGCATATGGTCACTTGCCAGCTTCGGCGTACCAGCATTCATTGACAGCCAGTACCCTTCGGGGCCGTGGAAAAATTGCCATCCGGCCATTGAAATTTTTCAATAAAGACAAAACAGAGTGTTACATGATATGCCATCTTGGAAGGTCACTGTGAGTATGAAACTATGGCAAAGTTCGAAACAGTATAAACGTATTAATATTGTCATTTCGCTCTTAGATGCGGCCATGACGGTATCATCCATGGCGGTATGCTTGGAACTCTGTTGGATGAGCATTTAGCCTACGTAGTAAGTATTTTTACAAACCGGTAACTTTTTTGGTCCGAAAGCTCGTTGCTAAACTTCGACTCTCTCTCTTTGTAGACTGTTCCCAGCTTACCCAATCACACGGGCTTCACTGCTCGATTAGAGGTCAATTACCGTGCCCCAGTTAAAGCAGATCAATGGGTCATTATTGGCGGCAAACTAGATTTTGTGGACGGTCGTAAAGCCTGGGCAGATGCCTGGATAGAGGCCATAGATCAGAGCATTAAATATACGGAAGCTCGTGCTCTGTATGTAAGCCCTAGACAGCCAATGGCTAAAGTAGAATTCTAGATAGGATATCGTATCTAAACATCATTATAAACATCATTCAGCATCTCTTATCCACCAAGCTATCTGTGATCGATAAAGTTACAACTGGCATATGATATTGTATAAGAGACACGCTTGGAACAATGAAAAAAAAAGTTTTGTAGGGGTCAGCCGTATGATAACCCGACTCCGAGCGGGCGGAATTTCAAATAGTTGGCTGTAATTTGTCCCAAGACACCCAACGGCTGGGGAACAACATTTGAACTTTTGAATGTGAATCCACTCACTTTGGGGCATCAAGCTGGACGAACTAACACTTTGGGTGCACGGAAAGCGGTAACTTCAGCTGAGTTTATTGGATCAATTTTTTTTTCTTCTAAGCAAAACCTTTAAAACTCATTATCTTCTTCCTTAGCCCTTCGTTTTCTCTTCTTCTTCAACCGAATAATCACCATGCAAGGCTTGGACAAATTAACTCCTATTCCTGGGATCCCTTTCCCCGAATACTATGAGTTCTTCATGGATTGGAAGACCCCAATTGCGTTGGCTGCTACTTACGCCATCGTCATTCATACCCTCAACCCAAAGACCTCCAAGGCTTCCCGTGTTGAAGCCAAGAACAAGGGAATTAAGGATGTTTCCAAGAACTCTGGTCCCTTGATGACTGGCTTCGTTTTCATTCATAATCTTCTTTTGGCCATCTATTCCGGCGTCACATTCGTCAATATGGCGCTTGCTCTTCACAAGACCGTTCACCGTGATTTGCCATTCAAGGATATTGTAAGTGTTTTGTTCAAATATTCCAAATGCTTGGGTCAAGGATGCGGTGAGCTGATAGTATTGCTTTGACTAGTTCTGCGATAAGGACAGCTTTTTGTGGGATAATGCGCTCGGTTACTGGGGTTATCTTTTCTATCTCTCCAAATTCTATGAAGTGATCGACACAGCCATCATTTTGCTCAAGGGTCGTCGCTCTTCTCTTTTGCAAACCTATCATCACGCTGGTGCTATGATCACTATGTGGTCAGGTATTCGCTACCAAGCCGCTCCCATTTGGTTGTTCGCCACCTTCAACTCTTTCATTCACACTGTCATGTACACCTACTATGCCTTCACTTCTATCGGCTTCCATCCCCCTGGCAAGCGTTATCTTACTAGCATGCAGATCTCTCAATTCTTGATTGGCACAACTTTGGCCGTTTCCTACTTGGTTCTTCCTAACTGTCTTGTTACACCCGGAAAGCGCTTGGCAGTCATGATCAATGTTGGCTACCTTTTGCCATTGACATACCTTTTCGTCGACTTCGCCAAGAGAACCTATGGTGCTAGAAAGGCTAAGAAGGTTGAATAAGTCAAGCAGCCTCATGGGACTTGTAAATGCGCTTTGCTTTCGAATGATAGTCGGAGTACGCAAGCTTTCTTCAGATGTCAAAGCAAGGTGCAACCCCTTAAGCCAACGTCATATTCGCCACACAATATATTTTCCTCTCACAATGTACAATAGCTCGATTCAAGATACAACATTTCCTACCCTTACAAGTCAACGAAAATATCCGTAGTTGGCAACAAAAATTCTTGCAAATAAAAAAAATTTATAAATGATTATGTATGTGCATCTTATGGGAATACGCCGCACGCATGAAGCAGAGGGATCGATGTATAAGGTGCGTGATTACTGCTGTGGCCGCAGACATAACTAAAATCTACGGATTGTGTTCAACGCACTAGAGGCAAAGCTCCGATCAGTTGGGCAACCTGTTGCGGAACTTCTGCCTGGTGTTTCTATAACACGATTGTACTGCCAATTCATCTTCTATTATTGATGCTTTCTGCATCCATCAATGCATCATTGTCATCGTCCATACTACTCCTTTTTTTGAGGTGTATCTTTCGTGAATCGGCAACAGCTTTACGAACATGTTGAGCTAAAGGAAGGCTGATTTTAGTAGTGAATTAAACATATGCCGGGCATAGTTAACATACCTGCACCGCGAACATCGTCTGTATTGACACCACAAGTTTTCAAAAACAGTGCTTCGCCATCCAGCATTTGGAGATATTCTTGATGTGTTTGAAATCGATCTAATCGACGTTGAACGGCTTTCACAGAGTTTTTCACCATCATGCTTGTCTTTGCTGGCTGCACCCATCCTCGTACTCGCATGAAAACTCTACCACTACTACTTTCTACTTTGAAAGCTGTTTGAAACGGTTTGCGAGGTCGTATTTTTGCTGCCCTCACTTGCTTTGGTTTGGGAGGCGTGATATTAATAACGTGACTTGGCATAGGGAAGCGGGTTGCTGGATTGCGGTGTTTCACTGATTGCGGCCTTACATCCAATGAAGCTACGAATCGCTTAGATGGCTACTCTGTATGTAAGTATGGATTATTTCAAAAGTCGTAATACAGTACTATTGCTAAACATACATTGCTTATTCGCTTTATCTAAATAATTGTAAATACATTAGCTTTTCATATCACAAATCCATTTACATAGATGGTCATTAATACATACTTTGTCTCTAACAAAGGCCAGAGGACCAATGCGTCCCATACCCAGATCTACAAGTTTATTGTAATAGTGAGAGTCTCCAGACAACGCTGCGCGAATGATGGTCAAAGACTGGCATTACATTAATAGTTGAATAGCGTTGATTGACCATGTCATCCAGGAGATATCAAGGAAGTCTATTGCTTACTTTCTCAGCTTCATGTATAGCCTTTAAGGAACGAGGAATCGATGTCTCGCGGTGGTGGAAGTGAAATCTTTCCGAAATAGTATTTCGTAAAAACATTTGTACTTCTCGTTCTTGGAATCTTGCAGATTCTCGTAAAAGGCATCTATACAGTCCGCGAGTCTGCATGAAGAACGGTTGAGCTTCGCAGTTCTATGATATCAGCCTCGAAAGCACAGTGGGCTAAACCGTACCTTTGATGGTATATCATAGCCCAATCCAGGTCTCAATTTGTAAAAGTGTTTCCATGCCGGTGCAATGTTCATGGCCACCGCATTAGATCTCAAAAAGTCGTCTTCTGTTTTCCCAATTTGTCTCTGAAAATTAAGGATTGGCAGTCTCGCATTGGCTTCTTTAGCGGAGTTCGTCATTGTCTTGCGGCAAGGTGCAGTAGATGATGAAGTGTGTGCAATGAAACCTAACGCTCATCTGGCAGTAGACGATTAGCTTATGACAGATAAGGTTATATTGGGATTTCGGTAGTGATATCTTTACATCGTTCATCATATCGTCTCGAATAGGACACTACACTATCTTATTCTTATACAAATCAGATCAGATACTAGACCATTACGTGCTACTAGACGTTTTGCATGATATGGAATGGGGCCAGCAGCGCTTAATGACATAATGAAATATTGAAAACATCGCCTAGAGAACAATCTGCATCATATATATGTACACTGAGCTAAAACTCGATACAGCAATCGAATCAAACAGTCAAATTCATAATGTATTGATGGCGACAATGGTCGTAAAATGTCAACTTACTGACAGGAAAATACTGTCGACACAAGAGTATTGGGTTAAATTTATTTGAATGTATCAAACAAATTTTATCGCCGTACCATCACTCGCTCGCTAAGTTTTAAAGTTCAAAATGTTAATTGAGCAGTAATCAGCGATGGTCGACCTGTTGTTGAAGGGAGACTCATGATCACTCTCGACTTCGCCTGTAAAGATGAATAAGAAATGAATACCTTTACTTCAAATTATAACATGTAAAAAGCCTTTCAGTAAGTGGCTAACTGGAATTTTGATGTATCAAAATCCCTATATACAGAAAGAGTAATCTCGTTGTGGAATTACTCTCCACCCTTTCCAAAGTGGACAATTGAAATGATTGAAGTACACGGACAAGAACGCCTATTATGTCAGTAAAACTGGCTATTGGCTTATGATTGACTTTGAGAGGAGCCAACACTATGGCCCAGTTGCGCGTGTGATTTCAGTGCGGTGGATGCTGTACAATGCTGGAACTTGAAGTTTGTCCTTTGCATGTTTTTGCCTTAGTATCATGGCAATGATCACAGATACGCAGTATCATTAATTTTGTTTGTTATTAGCAATGAGAAAGCATGCTATTGAAATGAAATGAAAATGTCATATCTGCCGAACCTGCGGAATACAGAAAAGTGGAATGGGCGCCTTGGGCCCTGTATTACCATAAGATAGGCTGGCTAAGCAAGCTTGTCATACACTAGAGATCGTGTACGTAGCTCGTTTGCAGGGTTCACTAGTTCAGGGACCACAAATCCATACTTTCTCCAAGATTAAAATAACCTTATTCAAATTCATCTGGCGCATGCCGAACGATCAATACATAACAACTATGGCGTTTGTACTTGTTTCGACAAGTCGCATAAAGGAAGACCGGTCCCCAACAAGGTAAGGCAAAATGCTCTTCCACATTGCTATTTCGCCTGGTGCTTGTACGAGGTTCACCTGCATAATTCCTATGAATATAACGCCACATTGAATCATAAGAACAGGCAAGAAGTACCAAGGTTACTCATCTGGGTTTTTACCACACCTGCACAAAGTAATTTTCATTATGCCACTGAACACAAAATCTTTGAACTCAGGCAGTGAAAGGGTCGTGAGAGCGGGTGGATCCCCGCCTAAAATCGCACCGCTTTCATTTCCACCATCGAGGAGGTTATAATAATAAATTTTAGTTGTTCTCTTCCACATGAGTCAGAAAACAGTTTTTAAAGGAAAAAGCAAGTTTATATCACTGATTGATGGAGTGAGTAGCCTAAGTTGTATCGACTTTGAGAAAATCCATATGTTGCCCCGATCGACAGGGTTCTGTCTGTTGGGGGAGACGCTTTTTGGGAAGATTTTAATTTGCTTTTATCCTCCATTGCACAAGAAATTGCCCATGCGACTTCGTACCGCCTACTTCTGCGAGATAACGATACCATTCCAAGAAAAAAGAATCTTTGCTCTAGAGAGCGACAGGCCGTCTGATGACGAACTATGAAACCCATTCAGCATAATTAAAATCTCATTCTGTTTATCGCAAAACGTAAGCAGAATTTGATATTTAGGACTGGGATGAATGTAGATTCCTGAGTGGGAGTTATTGCGCATACGGTAGTAAGGCTTGACTGTGTCACTTGATAGATATAAATGCCCATCCTTACGCATTACTTGCCGCTTATATTCCTCTTTGTGTATCGTAGGGGCTTCATCAGGGTCTTCCTTCAGATATCACATTGTGTAGTACATAGGCGGCATTGAGATTACGACGGGCTGCCTATTACGCAAACGAATTCCTGAACTGGCGTTTGGTTCTTGTATAACAAAAGACCCTTTAGACCCTCAGCGTAGTACATGCATCTTATGACCAACAACGAGTATATAAGCCGAGACTTTATACAATCATACTGAATATCCTTCATTACAAGTTCTCTTCAGAGCCCAGTGTCCTTTCATTAAACAGATACATATATTCTCAATGAAATTGCTCACTTTGTCATTCATTGCGGTTGCTTTTGTGGGCTTCGCTAGCGCCAAACCTGCTGTTCCTTTCGATGCCGTCCACGGTCACAAGTTGCGACCAAAGGCAGCCAAGACATCTGCTGTTGCCGCTCATCCTAAAGTTCTCGCTGCTGCTGCTAATGACGGTAATACCCCATTCTCTCTTAGCGGACCCAAATTTGTCAGCTATATTGACAATACCGTAAGTAACTCTCCCCTATTGCCGTTTGCTACGATAATCCAGGTCAACGTATAAGAGAGCTTGTTCTAATTCGACGGTCCAATAGAGCGGTTCTACTGCTGCAGCTTCCTTTGCTGTTCCTGGATCTGCTCCTGCTAATGACTACAACGTTATCATTCTTGGTTTCTGGTTGGATCAAGGTCTTTATGATAGTGGTTACAGTTGGGCACAACTTGACGCCACTACTCGTCAAACCTACCTTAATGCTATTCATGCATCTGGCAAAAAGCTGTTGATCAGTGCCTTTGGTGCCGCGGAATGGCCTACCTCTGGAGGAGTTAACCCCACTACCAGTGCAAATAACCTTGCTGCTATCGTCAAGCAATACGGTTTTGATGGTTGTGATATTGATTGGGAAGATAACAACGCTATGGATGGCGGTACTGGTGAAGCATGGTTGATTACCTTCCAAACTGCTCTCCGTGCTGCTCTTCCTTCTGGGCAATACCTTATTTCCCATGCTCCGCAAGCCCCTTACTTCTACGTTAACAAGGCTCAGTATCCTAACGGAGCATACCAAACTGTCCACAAGCAAGTTGGTAGCAGCATTGATTGGTACAATACTCAGTTCTATAACCAAGGCTCTAGCAGCTATGACACATGCGCAACTCTATTAACCGCATCTGGTGGTGCTTTCCCCGGCACATCGCTTTTTGAGATCATTGCCACTGGTGTCGATTCGAATAAGTTATTGATCGGTAAGCCAGCCACTCCCGCAGGAGCCACTAATACTGGATATATGGCTCCTAGTGCACTTGCTGCCTGTCTTAGCCAAGCTAGTGCTAAGGGATGGAATGCTGGTGTCATGCTTTGGCAATATACTTTGGATACCTCCGGCTCTATTATCGGACAATTGGCACCTGCTGTCTCTGGTTCTGGCGGTGGTGTTACTACTACTACCACCACCACCACCACCACCACCACCACCAAGCCAGCCACTACTACCACTACTACTACCACTACCAAAGCTACTACCACCACCACCAAGGCCACCACTACCACCACTACCACCACTGCTTCAGCCACTGCTACTGGTTCCTGCACTGCAAGCAACAATGGTGCCATGAACTGCATAGCACCTGGTACTAGCGCTCAATATCAGACTTGTGTTAATGGTGGATGGGTTTCCCAAGCTTGTGCTTCTGGTACCGTTTGCAGAATGAACGGTTCTTCCATCTACTGCGACTATCCCTAGATGCGGAGAAAAACTAATTTATAGTATTTCAAAATCACAGTAATAAATTCTTGTTAATGTTTGCATAATTCACATCGATGACTGAAATGGGAAGGCTATTATAAGTGGCACTGGATTGAAAGAAATACGTGTTCATACAGGAATCATGTTGGATATCTTTAAATCATCGCGGTAATTGTAGAATTCGGGAATGAACACTTTCGTAGAATATAATAGCTAACGTAACTAAGAACACACACACCCCATTCAATTGCCACGGCACTTCTCAGAGTCACTCGTGACCTTGATAAAGAAATGGTCCCGCTACAATGCGCTGTGCTGGTAAGCTAACCAATTTATGGGTATCTTCAACTTTCGAATGGAAAAAAGTTTTCTTGTGTTTGTGTTACCGCCGGTGCATTTCTTCTTCCACTTTCACTGCTACAGCAGGTGATTTAACCACCAACTGAGCTCACCATTAATAACAGAGCCTTTCAATATCATTGCAACAACCATAATGAATAATGGGTTTCCACTACAACATATGATACTTGCATAATAAGAATCTCTATGCACTGTTTAATACACTCATTCAGATGAGGTGTACAAACCCAAATAATATTAGATTGCTTACCGTGAGACTGCATACGGGTAGGTATCTGGGAGAGTCCCATCTTTTTTGCATCCAGCTTTTACCGATTTTTACCCACTCTTTTTTTTTTTGCTACATCCATTTAAATCGAAGTAGATACAATCATTGTACATGAATTTGTGCCTGTAATCCGCTAGGTAGCCAAACAATTAGCATTCAAAAAATCAAGAAAAAAATAAAAATTTCTTCTAGCGTATGGTGTGATTGGCACACATCCGATAGCCAGGAACAACAGCCTTACAGCGCGCATCGGCCCTTCTGGGTAAACTAATTATAATCGCAACGAAAAATGTCCCTCATATATGTTTTGTCCATCTGTGTAATCATCGTGATCATAGTATCAATACACCGAACTGCTTTCTTCATAGGCCAATACATTATCTGGAAATTGAACCAAAATATAGTGAATGGAACATGTTGCATTTTTCGTTCATGATTTTGTCATAACTGAAGCACCATCAATTTATAATTGGGGAAAGTATTTCGCATACGTAAAACAGCGTTGCGGCTCATTTTACTTGTTCTACCAGAATGACCAGTCGCAATGAGATCAGAGGTTTTGGGCCCTGTTGAATCTAGCCGGAAAAGCTCTGGTACCAATTATATTGTGTTGTTTAACCCTCTGTGCCAGAAAATTCATATCAGGGTCCTCTCACGAGATATTAAATTTGAGTAGCACATTGCGTGGTCTGACATTAATACTGGCATAATTTAGTCAAGTAAGTTGCTAAACATGTATTGGGCTCGTATAACCTGTAGGACCCCTTTCGACGATATGATATCGTACTTTTCTAAATGAAACGGTGATTGGGAATAGTAGAATTAGAAAAATATAAATATAAATAGAGTATCGTTTGGCTTTTAACAGCTACTATCACTAAACTTCGATCAAACAATGAAAACTACAGGCCTATTTATCATTGCTGCTACCCTCATAAGCGCAACATTTGCCAAACCAACTCCTCCATCTGCGGCTGTCCATGGTCATAAAATAAGAGCTCCTGCCACAAGCAATTCCACTACCAAAGCAGTGTCATCTAGTAAGATTGCCGAGCTCTCCGTCCCATTCTCAACCTCTGGAACCAAGTTTGTAACCTACATTGATAACACAAGCGGATCAACGGCTGCTACTTCATTTGCTGTTCCCGGAAGTGCTCCTGACAATGATTACAACGTAATTATTCTCGGTTTCTGGCTAGATCAAGGTCTTTATGATAGTGGCTACAGTTGGGCACAGCTTGACTCTGCTACACGTCAGTCTTACCTAGATGCAATTCACGCAGCAGGAAAGAAAATATTGATCAGTGCCTATGGCGCAGCTGAATGGCCAACTTCTGGAGGTGTTGACCCAACAACCTCTGCAAAGAATCTCGCTGCTATTGTCAAACAGTATGATCTCGATGGTGCTGACATTGACTGGGAAGACAACAACGCTATGGATGCGGGAACTGGCGAACAGTGGCTAATTACTTTCCAAAATGCTTTGCGTGATGAACTTCCTTCTGGAGACTATCTTATATCGCATGCCCCTCAGGCACCCTACTTCATCGTCAACACTGCTCAGTATCCCAACGGTGCTTATCAAACTGTACACAAGGAGGTTGGTAGTAGCATTGATTGGTACAATACTCAATTCTATAATCAAGGAAGTAGTGGCTATGATACCTGTACAACCTTGCTAACACAATCCGGTGGAGCTTTCCCTGGTACTTCACTGTTCGAAATCATCGACAGTGGTGTCGATTCTGATAAGCTATTGATCGGTAAGCCGGCCACCCCAGCAGGAGCGACGAATACTGGTTACATGGATCCTAGTGCTCTAGCGACCTGTCTTAGCCAAGCCAAAGCTCAAGGATGGGATGCTGGTGTTATGCTATGGCAGTATACCCTCGATTCATCAGGTTCCATTATTGGCGAACTGGCATCAGCTTTGTCTTAAATCCCAGATCGTACTGGAGACATTTGATAACGAATTACAATAACTTATTCAAATAACATTGTTAAAGCAACCTACTGGTTATGAATTGTCTTTAATAAAAAAAAGTAAGGCTGGGTAATTTGCTACCACACCCTTTCATGTTAGCTTTGTTATGTGCAATAATGTTATACAGAAATGTTTTAATGACCTCCTTGATAGCTAGCTTGAAGAATTGAAGAGCAGTGCAGTCCAATTATACTTCTTGCATATCAGAGAGGCTGGTAAGTTGACTTAATGCCGTCCTTGCACGATCTCGAACGTCACGCTCGGGATCGCTCTCCATCACCTTCAGCTTGTCTTCCACACCTAGATCCTTTAGTATGCCAAAGCATTCTGGAAGTACTGAAATTTAGTTAGCCTCTATGTTGTTATATGATCGTGGGGGTATCAATCTTTCTTCCTTTTTTAATTTTTTTTCTAACATACCTTTGTCCTCATTGTCTGACCAAGTCAAGTTAATGATGCACCAAGCTGTAGAGCTTCGTATAGAAGCTTTCTCGTGCGACTGTAAAACAGATAGGCTATTAGATATTGTTTAAACTCCATATCAATTCGTTTAGCAGCTTCGTACCATGTGTCGAACGATGCTCTGCATAAGATCTGGTCGTCTGAGTAGAGCAGCTTTGTGCTGACTGCTTCCGACCGCGATGTTGACAAGTGTATATAATGCCGGTTCTAAAGTCTAGATTTGTGAACGGTTAGGTATTTTGTCAACACAGCTCCTAAAGACGAACAAAATAACTTACTAGAGATGCGTTGTCTCCACCGTCGTCAATCATCATGCTATTGGTCAATCTCCTTTCCAAAATATCAAGCAGCTGATTCTCGCCAATACCATTGAATACATCATCAATATCCTAATATCATAGTCAGCTGACAGAGCAGGAATACAGCAGGTACCATCGTTCTTTCTTATATTACCTCTTTTGTTCCACAGGAAAGGTTTCGCACAAGATCCAGAGCTTGCTCTTGTACTTCTAAGGAAGAATCGTTCAACAGTTCAATAAGATAGTCATATCCCAACTGTTGCATCACGGTTCGCTTGATCTCAGAATCTGCACTGTAAAGCAGATTCTTCAGTGACCACACCGAATTTAGTTTCAAGGCTGCGGTATCGGAACGTGTAAATTTAACAAAGCTAGCCAGCCCTCCTTGTTCGATGACTGTCTTCTTCATGGGTGAAAAATCCAAAATCATATTACACAGGGAACCACATGCGGCGGCTTGTACGACAGGAGATCCATCGTTAAGAAGCTGCTAT
The DNA here is from genome assembly GCA_016758895.1 of Umbelopsis vinacea. Taxonomy (NCBI): domain Eukaryota; kingdom Fungi; phylum Mucoromycota; class Umbelopsidomycetes; order Umbelopsidales; family Umbelopsidaceae; genus Umbelopsis; species Umbelopsis vinacea. The sequence goes on along the minus strand of JAEPRA010000008.1, from coordinate 580,780 downwards.
GATTATTTCAGAATTCATCCTAAATTCTCAGAGTCTTTGACTATGATCAACGTACCTTCAATAGTGGACTGATTACACCAGCATCCACCAGGTGAGTTCGCAGATGTCGAACACTACGTGAAAGTGATTTTATACATTGACACGCCGCCAATCGAATAGCTGGATTGTGACTAGACATAGCTCCAACAGCATAAGGTAGGATCTTTGAGTTAATGGCCTGAGTCCTGCATTCTTCTCGTAACAGACAAACAGCGGCAAGCGCGATGAGACAATTCTGAAAAAATGTAGCTGTTAAGTAAAATAGAGCGCTTAAAAGTCATACAACCAAATGACTGTACCTCTTTCACTTTTTCCTTGGATGCAACCAACCCGCCAGAGCCTTGCACACCTATTCGATGCTCATTAGTCTCATCATCTTCCTTAGAAACGCTCGCAAGTATAGTGGCAAGGTTGGGGATGGCATCAGCTTCATATGCCGCCTTTTGCATGGTCTCACTATCTTTGACCAAATCTGCCATGATCAAAGGTGCTTTTTCTTGAACCAAAGTATTGTCTTCCTTCAACAGTTTAATCAAGGTCGGTAAAACGACGAGCACAATATCCGAGAAAGGCTCTGGGAAAACATCCGCTCGATAGATATTCGTCAGACTATGGAATAAAGCATTAGTTTTTGCTACCTTGAGTTTACATAGTAACGGGGATACTTACCAGGTCGCAGCTGCCAAACGCATACTCTGGCTCTTGTCTCGTACTAAATCTAACATAGTAGTCAAAGTCATCTGGCCGAAAGGAGCTGCGTACGAGCAAATATGAGATGCCAAATGAATAATGTATAATATCGGTATTGTAGCAAACAGTCTTACCTCGTGCATTGAGCGAAGCTCTTGATATATCGATATTTTCGCGGCATAACGATGAAAAAGCGTCCAAAGCAGCTTCTTGTGCCTAAAGAAAGATTTGAATTAGACTTTGTGCTTTCAGGTAACTTAGTCGAACAAGGTAAAAGCAGTTTACCTTTGTGTATCCAGAATGTAACAACGCAACGAGCGGCTCAATCACACCACACTGACTTAGGAATGTTTGCTCTTCATGCGTTGTACAGCAACGCGCAATGATAGATGTAGTAAGCTCCGCAATCATCACAAAAGACGCAGTCTGTGACACTTGGTTTGCTTCTTCGCTGATAGCAGCTGTAGTCACTTTAAGGATAGTCATGATATTGTCCAGGCGGTTGCTCTTTACATAGTTAAAGTCCTTATGTGAGATGGAGGATAGCTTCACTTTCATTCCTTAAAAGAACTCACGGTATAGATATCTTTCTTGTACGCTTTTCCGGAAGAATAAATAGCTTTCAATGCACGGGAAGCCGCCTCTAGCATCTTGATATTTTGTTGTACTGCAATTGCTGGTGGAGTGTCGCTTGGTAAAGCCAATGCATTGAGCAATTGTGGTATCGCACCGGCCGCTATTATCTGCGATACAATTTCATCATTCCCTAAGCAAATCAATCATCAATGAAAAGCACAATAGAGAGCAGCAAGGTTATATTCCTCCACCTACCATGTGCGAAGCTGCCCAGAATAGTCGCCGCTTGCATACGAAGATCTTCGGAGACGCCATTTGAAGGGGATAGTAGCTGAACAAGTCTAAATACAAGGAAGTTAGATTCAAATTGTAGATGGATGTCAGTAGTCCCGCATTTGAAAACCCTATCCAAAGAGAACGCACCTCTGTATAATGCCTGAATTGGCATACTGTGCTTTTTTCGTTCTATTCCCAATGATAGAGTTTTTCACGATTTTCAGAGCTCTATAGACTTGAACAGGGTCATTGCCTTGCAGTTGTTGAATAACATCTTCAAATTTGGCCAAAGTCATCGCCAAAGTGTTGAGAGATCTGGATACAGTTGGCTAAAGCGTTCCGAGTAATTTTCTCCACTGTTAGAAACCTTGAATCAGCGTCGGAATTACAATTTTCACGCAATTCTCCTTCGCTTGATGAAGCAGGAATATTTTTATTCAGTCCCTTCACGTCTAACTAAGCTATAAAACATGAGAGAAGAGATGGCGGGCATTTTCTCCGGTGATTCTAATCTATAATTGCAAAATACTTATGAATATCGAAAGATGGTCAATGGATAGCACAAGCGGTTCATCTTACCACTTCCGAAACATCTATGCCCTTTATGCGAGCAATTTCTTGCGCCGATATAATTGCATTTGCTGGCTGATTGTCGTCGCCTTTAGTTGGACCCAGGGCAGGGGAATCCGTTTCTAAAAGAAGATGTGATAAAGGTAACGAGGATACTAATTTTTGTTTCTGAGGCGATCGTATAATGGACGGTGGCACTGAGAAATAGTATCTGCCCATGGTATTAATCTCTGTTCAAATAAACATGCAATCGATGTTGTCGAAATCTTACCCTGTTTCTACACCTTTCAGAGCATGTGAAGCTCTATTATTCAAGACAGTGTTAGCCATTTCGCTGCACAATGTTCCATATTTCGGATTCTGGTACTTACTTGCCATCAAACGCATGCAACACTGCCTTTTTGACACCTCCTTTCTGTAACTCTTCAATTGCATAGTGCCCAGCAGACCTAGAGCGAGTTATTAACGTCGCTGAGCGAAAGAAACGGGAAGATACACCAGAGTATTACCGTGAATGTACATTGAGCGGCAGATCAGCTTTGATGGCTAGTTCTATCTGTCTTCGAAAAACCTGTTTTTGCACATCACGATAGTGCTCTTCTGGCATGTCTTTGTTTCTCACTATATGAGGAGAAAAATCTAGACCAACTAATCGCGCATAAAATGTAAATGGTTGGATGCTTCCAATACAGCGTGGTCACAATAAGCCAGGTTTGTACCTTCGCCTACACAACAAATTAGCTTGTCATTGATATATTTGCGGACGTATGGTAGAAACTTTTCAAAATCGTCCAAAGTAACTGAGCGTTCGATCTGTTCGTCATGTTTTCTGTAGGTTTGCACCGGGTGTAAGCCAACTCCAGCTAGGATCAGCCCGTTCGACTGAGCAGCCAGCTTTAGTACTTTGGGTGCGTCTAATAAACTTTCAGAGACGCTGACAATGGTCTGAATGTTAGCCTTTCGAGCATTGTCTAGTATGATTTCAAGACTATTCACTGAGCCGGGAGGAAAGTTATCTTCATGCAAGTGTGCATGACAGTCAAATATGCCATAGTCTTGCATTGCATAAAATATGAAGTAAAGGCAAGTGGACTGCTCAGCACAGCATTTATCTCAAAAATATTCGATCGAACCATGAAGCGTTCGCGTCCGCGCCATCGCCCAGAAGAGCGGTACGATGTTGACGGATCCATCATAAAGAGCAAGGTGCCACATAAGAAAGTATGGGATCTTCGAGAAATAGTAAGGCTAATGTCGGCGATCTACAAACAGTTCCTTTGGTTCTGGCGTATACCTTCTTGACCTCATATTGAAATCTAGTTAGATAATCCGGAATCAAAAGCAAAGGCTTTGAAAGAAGCGCAAGACTATATAAAGACTGCAAAACCCGCTCCATCTGATAGCCAACAATCCTCAGAGCAGCCTCCCTGGAGTGATACAGCCGACGACATTTTCTTCTCCAAAGAGAAGCGTGGACTCGCCACATTCTTCCTCCGGAGGGGCTCACCGAGATATGACGAATTCAAAGGTATATGTCTACACCGATGTATGGGATACATAATGGTCATGTTCGTGGAATGATGGTACTGACAATAAAATCAGGGTTTTATCGCAAGTATGGTGCGCTGCGGCAATGGAAAATTCGATCCGAAAACGAGACTATGTCAGCAACATCAACAGGGCAGGCCTTGAAAGACGAGAGTGAAACGATCCGAAATGCCGTGATCCTATTTCACGATTACCATCGAAAGCAGCAAGCAGCACAGAAGGCAAAAATTGAAAAGGATAGAGACAGCCTGCCCATAACAAAATATGAGAAAGCCATTGTACATACATTACGCAAGCATCGGGTGTTGCTAATCGCTGGAGACACCGGCTGCGGAAAAAGTACACAAGGTAGATGTTGTTGAGTAGGAATTTAAGGAATCCAAGACCAATTCATACTAAGTTTAAGAATGACAGTGCCGCAAATGCTGTTGAAAGCCGGCTTTGATCACATCGCATGCACTCAGCCTAGAAGGATAGCCTGCTCATCACTGGCAAAACGTGTTAGGTAATGTATTACAATTAGCGTCTTGCTTAACTTTGGTACGACTACTGACATGATAGTAGCTATGAAACAATGAACGAGTACGGATCAGAAATTGCATATCAAGTTAGATTTGAAGGAACATCAACTGCAAAAACAAGAGCGTTGTTTCTCACCGAGGTAAAATATTCATATATTGTGTATAATTGCTATCCGTCGTCTCTAAAGCCGAATGATTTAGGGTCTACTTCTCCGCCAATATGCGAATGATCCGCAATTATCAAAGTATGATGTTATCGTTGTTGACGAAGTCCATGAGCGACATTTGATAGGTAATATTCAGAGCAATCTACGAACCATTATCCAGAGAGATATTGATCTTAAACTTTGATGAAGGGGATTTCTTGCTTGGTATATTAAGACTTCTGCTGAAGGAACGTGAGGACCTTCACGTAGTACTAATGAGTGCTACCCTGAATGCCGAACTATTTGCTCAGTATTTTGATGCTCCTGCAATCATGGTAAGTAGCTAGATGGAAGTTTGATAACTTTACCAGTATTAACCAATACAATGTAGGTGCCAGGAAGAATGTTTGATGTAAAAATAATGTATATGCCAAACGAAAAGGATGACAAAAACCTTGTTGATGAAACGGAATATAGAAAGCGACAGAGCCAAGAAATCAAGGTATCATAGCGTCAATTTGAAGTCGGCATTATATAAATGTTGCAAATATTCATAATGAACTTTCAAATGGCAGACCTCAATACCTAGTCGATCGGAACGAATTTCCCCAGGTAGGCACTCTTGATCTGTTTTATTTATTTATCATACATACTAAATAATGTATTCTCTATAGCCCCGTATTTAAAGATATTGGATTACATCGATCAGTCAGTGTCTTCTTCAGAACGTGGGGATCTACTTATATTCATGTCGGGCATAGAAGAAGTAAGAGCAGCGGACTGCTCATGATCTCATTAAAAGCGCCTTTACTAATATTATGCGTGTTATGTAGATAACAGCGCTTGCGGAAGGGCTGACACCATATGCGACGCAAACTAAGTGAGTGTTTCGACCTCAATATGTTAGTTAGAATGCTTTATTGACACGCAATTACGACAGAAAATGGATTATTTTGATGCTTCATTCATCTTTATCCATTGACATGCAAGATAAGGTCAGAACCATATAGAGAGGCAGGAACAATGCATTCGCAATGTATTAACTGAAACTCTTTTCAGGTCTTTCACGTTGCTCCTGAAGGTGTCCGAAAATGCATACTTAGTTCCAATATGTGAGTAACGGTTCAATGAAAATGGTGTCGTGATACTTTACTGACAGTAATACTACAGAGCGGAAACCAGTGTGACAATTGATGGAATTCGATTCATCATTGACTCTGGTAAAGTCAAGGAGCTTTCGCATGAATCTCATTCCAACATGAGCAAGTTGTCGGAATTTTGGATATCGAAAGCTAGCGCAGCCCAACGGACCGGCAGAGCTGGCAGAACTGGACCTGGCGAATGTTTCCGACTTTATTCAGAAAACGAGTATAACCACATGAACGAATTCGCAGTACCAGAGATCCAGCGAGCTCCACTTGAACCAATCGTTTTGGATATCAAGGCTCTCGGCTTAGGTGACCCAGCACTGTTTGAATTCATTGAGGTAACAAGACTGACATATATTACAATGTTCGGATAAAATGGGCTCTGACGCATCTCAATCAGAGTCCTTCACCCATCGCTTTGGAAGCGTCTATAAATATGCTAAAAGCACTGGATGCACTGGATGGTGACGAGGCGATCACTCCACTTGGCCAAGTGCTTGCAGATCTACCCATTGATGCCGTGTTAGGAAAAATGTTAATTATGTCTAGTGTATGTGGTCGAGCATGATGGTACTACTCAAGATACATAATTTACCAACAACATTTGATCCTTAGGTCTTCCATCTTGTTGAACAGATCATTATCATCGCAGCCAGCATGAGTGTCCAGTCGCCATTCATCCGCCTCCCTCGTAATGCTAATCCAGAGATAACAAAGGTCAGTAAAACGAGCTCAATTACATTGCATTTGCCATGGCCAAATTTATGATGTATGAATATAGAATCGTCGCACTCTGGACTCGGAGCATGGTGACCCATTCACTCTATTGAACCTATGGACCGCTTGGCTAGATGTGAAGGCACAGAGAGGGGTATGCTTTCGTGTACTTCGTTCGAGTCATCAGATTCCTTCACATACCTAACATATTTTGATCAGGAATCATCGAGGACATGGTGTAAACGTCACGGTGTTGAGGAGCAGCGATTATATGAGGCAAGTTTACCTCTTCGTCTGTGAACTTACAATGACTTCTTCCTAATTTAATGTGTAGATTGCGAAATTGAAAAGACAGTTTGAAAAGATTTTGAACGACGTTCAACCAGGTTTGTTGGCTGAAATAGAAGCAAGCAGGCTATCTCTCCAGGTAAGCAGAGTAATTGGCGTCAACGCTGTATTGGTGATGACAGCTAATCAAAAAATTTAGATGTTGGAAACCGACCGCGACCAGAAGAGACAGCGTTTAAGGAAAGAAAAAATGTCACAACGACAACCAAAAAGGCGAAAGCTCTTGAAATTGACTAGTATTGATGAGGAGAACATGGAAGGTTAGGAACAAACTTCTACAGAATGAGATATATATGAAACATCAACTCATATGTAGCAGATGTGTTGGACAGTTCAACGGATATCCGGGACCTAGAATTCTCATTAGCCAACAACATTGAGGATTTGCGCAATAGAAGCCGAATGGCTCTCTCCAAGGACGCTGTTAATTTGATCAAACTTATTATATGTTCCGGTTTATACCCACAATTCGCATTTCCGGATGAGCACAATCCATACCGGAAAAGTAACGAAATTGTTTTCCACACGCACAGTGAGCATTTTTATGATCGGAACTCTGTTATTGTCAGCATGAACTGATATAGCATTTATAGCAAAACGGTTTTTGTCACCTCACCCTAGCAGTGTATTTGCATCCCATCCGGAATGGATCCAAGGAGCAGGAGAAAATGTTCGAAGAGGTGAGCAAAAAAGAATACTTTATAAGTAAACATTTGGAGCCAAATTTTCTAATAGCTGCTATAGATGACCTGGATCTGTTGAAGGATATGAAACATGAAATACTGTGTTATTTACAACTGCTGGAAACAAACAAACCATACATTGTCAACCTTCTTCAAGTGCCAGGTATAATGTTTTATTTTTCTGTTTGATACAACTACTGCGATATTACTACAACTAAACTAAAATATGACCACAAACAGGAGTTCATTCGTTACTGTTATTGTCCAAATCTAGTAAGCCATTGTGTGAAGAATGCCTTGAGGAACGATAATGCCATTATCTGACTTTATACATGTGATAGTTGACATCAACGAGGATTGTAGTGTGATAGTTTTCGATCGCTACTACATGCTCTCCTTTCGTACAATTCCCGTCGCGGAGCATGTGCTGACGTTGGCACACAGGCTTAGAACGATATGGTCCGTGCTAACCAATCAAAGAGTTCGAATGGGCATCCAATTCAGCGATAAGACCTCCGTAGTCGACAGAGTCTGTGTATCCGATGAAGTGATGAAGAAATTTCCCCGTGTTATTCAAAAGATCATCAAGTCTGAAATGGAAATTAAGCAAAGACACGCGCAAATGTCAGGATCCTTGGATAAACGACAATATCAGATGGAGATCGAGAACTTATGCGGTAAGAATGAAGAGTCAAAAATAGTCTCATGAAAAAAACCCCGCAGCTGACAGAGAATTGTGCTGTAGGCGAACTGTGCCAATTTATGGAAACCGTCATTTCAGCGGACTTTCGTTTAGCAAAATCGACCGAGCTATTGAAAATGGTAAGCTGGATGATCTTACTACTGCTTCGCAAGGTAGCCCTTAAACTAAAGATTACGTTCTTTCCAGTATCAAGTCAGAAAGGCAGAAGGGCAAGATCCCGATTTACCAACGACTTGGGATCCCAAACTTGGTAAGCAATTTTTGCTAGGTGTTTGACCGTAAGGATCTGTTGCGTTGACTTTACTCCTCATTTCGTAGTGAATCCTTCTGGTATACGGATAACAGACTATATGTGGTATCGTGCCATCGATTTGGAATCGTCCGCATCCTCAATCCCAGAATCAGAAGTGAAGGTACCTCATAATGTACCGATGTATTGGGGTTGTCGTAGTTGTGAAACGACGTTTTCGTTCACGAGAAGAGAAATACTAGAACATGTAGCCAACTGCAATGTAAGGTCGGCAGCAACGGATGAAACTGAAGCTTCCTACGTGAGCCAGTCCTCTTAGATGAGGATGGTAAAGCATTCGCTAACTTATGACGAGAGGTAGTAGACTACGCTCGCCCTGTTGCAATTATAAAAATGACAGGAAACTAGGCAACATGATAGATATTCATTATTTATAAAGATAAGCAATGTATTCATAGTACTTTTAATAGACATTGGGAAATTAGCTTGTTAGCAACGAAATAATATCAATCACACTTTCGAGGATAATCACCTGATTGGCCAAGCCAGGTATAATGCCCTTGTTCAACAGGAAAATTTACAAAAAAGCGTGACCAACTCAGTCTGAAAGCCAGTTGTACCTGAAGGCAATTGCATTCAATCCATATCGACATGAATCTCGTAACGTTTCCATTAGCGTATGCTTCTGGGATCCCAGAACCGACTCTGCGACTCCTCATTACATTGGCACTCGCTTATCCCATTGCAGCCTACTATCAGCGAACGCTACTCAAGCCACTTCCAGCAGGCGCTGCAAAAGAACGCAACACGTACTTGTTGGTCAGTGGACTCGGCCTTTCCTTTTTCTTCAATGGATTTCAAATTTTCCATTCTTTGATCACGGTTCTCGTCACGTATGGCATCCTCTGGTTCGCAGATCAACTGCATGATCGAAAGTCAGGCGCAATAGGCGTCTTTATCTTCAATGCCCTGTATCTATTGCTAGGATACTGGGCAAAGTCAGGCGACGGATATGAGATAAATTGGACCATGTCGCAATGTGTTTTGTGTCTGCGCTTAATGGGACTAGGTATAGACGTCTATGATGGACGCGCAGGGCAGCCAAGTAAACCACCTGGAGCCCAGAGTGTGGCGGATGACGTAAAAGCCAAGCGGGTCCCACTGTCATTCGGATCCGACACAGCGCTAGAGACACTTCCATCGCTATCTCACATTATAGCTTACAGCTATTTTCCATCGGCATTTTTGATTGGACCACAATTTTCATATTCTCTATACAAAAGGTTCATAACCTTTGAGCAGTTCGAGAGCTTGTCGCCTATTAAGCTCGAAAACGCAAAGGTATCGCAAAGAAAATATGTCGAACGGTGCGCCACGATCGCTGTCGGATACTTATTAGCTCAGCAAATCGTTGGTAACCAATTTTCAACCAGCTATTTATTGACATCTGAGTTCGCTTCATTGAACATTGTTAAGCGATTGGTCATCTTTTGGATTACTGGCAAAATGGTTTACAACAAATACCTTGGAGTTTGGACTCTTACAGAAGGTAAAGGAAAAAACAAAGAACGATTGTATGACATGCAGATGTACAAATTGTTCTAAACTTTGAATGATTTAGGTGCTTGTGCCCTTTTTGGTATTTCTTACGCTGGCACCAACAATGACCAAGCAGATTTCTCCGGTTTGGCCAACGTAGCTCCAAAAGTATACGAACTAGCCACCTCTACCAACCATGTGATTGCATCATTCAACATGAATACCAACCTCTGGGTGAAGATCTACATTTTCAAGCGACTGAAGTTCTTGAACAACAAGTCAATTTCGCAAGCAGCATCATTGGCTTTCCTTGCCATTTGGCACGGATTCCATCTAAACTATTTTTTGACATTCCTTATGGAGTTTCTAGACGTCGAAGCCGAAAGTGTCCTTGTCAAGTTCCTCGGTCCTCTGATTCAGCCACACATCCAAAGCAACCCTAATTTGCAGATGGCTTGGAAAGCAGTAGCATGGCTTGCATGCACTTCCACAGTCAATTACGCCATTGTGGGTTTTGATCTCTTGTTATTTAAAAAAGCTTGGATAGCTTACAAAAATGTTTGGTTTCTCGGTCATATGGCTATCGCCGCGATTCTGTTAGCCGGCACCTATTATAAGCCGCGGCGATCGACTGTTAAAAAAACCGAGTAATTCAACGAAGTGATTATTTTACTTTCCAAATAAAACAAAAGGGCAAATAAATACAAGAAGCAAAAAGGGTAAAAAGAACAATCTGTAGTGATCTAATGTCTGCGTTATGTTGATGTTGAGGATAGGCATATGGCCATTTCATGGTGTAGTGGTGATGATATCGTAGGAGATGACCTATGCTTGCCCGCTAAGCTAATCAGTTAATGTTTACATCAGGCAAAAGTCACTGTAATGACCTCTTTCTAATGATGTCTGTCATTAAATTCTCATAGGTTTTGTAGACGCAATACCTTGTACAAATTAGTCGCTAAATTAGGCACGTCATCAAAGACGTCGATACTGCTACCTCCAAAAACGGTGGAGGTTGATTACGGTGTAACAAGAGCGAATTTATTACATGGTCACTGGTATCGTCATGTGAGGGGGGGTGAGATGTTGAGCGTCAATTATCGGAGGAACCAGGAACAATCATGGGGCAAGACAAGTGAATTTGTTTTTCTTCTTTATTTTCGATTGGGGGAGAGATCAATTGGTTTCAAAAGATCTATGCAATAGTGGGAAAAAAATGTAAACTACACTACTTTAAAAAAATTCAATACGAAAAGGCACAGGATGCGGATATTACACTATCTAAGAATTAAGAGAAGAAATCACTGATGAAGGATATCTCGATAAGAGGGAAAAGATAAAATCAAAATTGAAGCTTTTGAGTGCATGTGTGTATGTAGGTGAGTGAGTTGGGCTGGAGAGGGGGGGTTTTACGGCGTTCTCCGTAAGCTGCTAAACCCGGTGAGACGATTTCTTTTTATAACCATAGAGAGAAATTACACTTATTCTCCAAGAGCCAGCATAGCTTGCAATACAGAGACCTTCTTCTCTTGACTCCAACCTGGCTCAGTTTTAACGGCTTCAAAACATTTAAGGAATGTCTTTGCTTCCAACTTCTTGGCTTGATCAATATGCAGGCGCATGATCTTGATGCTATCCTTCAATGGCAGATAAGTTTCCTCATCGAGAGCGTTGGAATCTTGTTGCTGCTCCATAAGAGCTAGCAAAGCTGCTTCTCGTTGCTTGTAGGAAGCTAGCATATCAAGTGCTTGGAAATAGCGGTTTAGCAATACGCTGAAACTTTGGCTACCACGATGAGCATAATCACTTAAAATATCTACGGGTGAAGATGCAATAGCTGCCGTAGCTGCCGTGGATCCGACGTTGGAAGCAGAGGGAATCGAATCGACAGCAGGAGGGGCCATAGAGAATATTAGAGAAATAAAAGGAAATCTGAGAAGATGAGAGATAAAAATTTTGCCCAAAGACGAGATATTATATACCTATTTTCGCAGAGGGTGTTTAGTCACGAGTTTTGCTTGTGGTAAAAGGTAACTTTGTTTTTTCTTTATTTTATGCTCCGGATTTTGTATATTCCCCAAAGGAGGAATGTTAATGTGTTTCTGTCTAAAGTTGCCGACTCTCTGGTAAATTACAACGATCATCTTCTTTAGGAAAAAATTATAATAGAGCGTTGACCAAAGTTATGGTTTGAAAGACATCAACGTCTCAGGATCGTCTGAAAAATTGCAAATTCTCCAACCTCAAAACTTCCAAGAAGGATGTGATGAAATCTTGTTTATGCACAAACAGACAATCTATCCACACTTAACCGAATAATCGACCAAGGCCTTTCTTCTTCTTTTGCTTCTCCGATTTATCAGATTCCATGGGACTGTCACTTGACTTGGAGGTTGCAAGACTTGGCAGCGGGCTTGGAGACAACGACCTCGGCAGATGTGGAACATGCGGTCGTAGCGTACGTGATGATTCTTGCGCCGGAGGTGGTGGTGGAGAATAAGCTGGTATCACTCTGTGGGGTATAGGTGCTGGTTTCCGTAACTTGCTAAGGTCTTGAATATATCCAGCTGGAGTAATGATATGGCTTGAGCCTAGGACGAACGAGTTTAATTATGTGTTGTATCAAATCTAAAAACATGACACTGTTAAGGAGTGTTCCCTTACCAATAATAACGTCTCGGTTGTGCACATCTGCCATTTCGTATGCAGACCGCATCTCTGAGTAAGTCATACCTCCTGCTACGAAGATGATCAATCTAGCTCCAGTAGGGTTTCTTGGCGTGCCCTTAAAGTTACAAAATGATTTTTAAAGCAGAAGAAAAAAAGCAGAAGACATATGGTTTAATTAGAAATCCTTAATGCGTACTTGAAGCATTTCTCAAAATTGACAATGTGAACTCACCCCCATACTGTTGGTTTTCTTACTCCAAGTCGGCTTGGTGGTTCGTAAAGATACTCCTGTAGCAGGTACTGCTGATCCAGGCTTCGATCCTTCTTCATGTAGCTCGGCATCAGATTGCCGAGTATAAGGGAATTGACCGGCATCCATGGTACCGGTAATGTTTGCCTGCAATAAACAATGAGTCCCTATGTCCCCAAAAATATACTACATTATCGATCCCCCCCCTTTCCTTTTGTGTTGGGCCTATCCTTACCTCCATGACTTTCTTGACGGTATTCACATATCGTGACAGTTCAAAAGGTTGATCCTGATCTTTGGTAGATTTACGCCGCTCTCTCTTCTTGCGTAAAGATTTTTCTCCAGCTTTCCGCTGCACTTTAGTCAACTTAACTCCTAAGATAGTCAAATTATTGATCGCCTCTCGCAGATCACGTGGAAGCCTTGCATGTTCGAGTAATTTCTTCCTATCTTCGTCAAAGATACCACCCTCTCGCGAGATGATATAGAGCATGAGCAGTCTTGCTTTATCTAGTGGGCTTTGATTTCGTCCACCATTTAGTTACGTAGTTTTTGGACAATTTGTGTCAGCATGTAAAAAGGCTCACCTAACGTAGGGATCATCCAAAAGAGGCACCATATCAAGGACGACTGTCTTAGGCATATCGCCACTGGGAGTTTCACCTGTCGCCATATTCTGCCAGACATAAAAAAAGGGTTTAGTCACAGCCTATCTATGCATGCATAGATCGTCTGTTGGGTCGAAGGGGTGACTATACCTGTTCCAAGTTTCCGACAGAATTTAATTTTTGCTTCTCAAAAACAGACATGCACTCCTGGGCAATGCTAAGATGTGCCGAATACTACGCTCAATGTTAGAACATAATATATTTCAGACTTCATTATCATAGCATAAACGTCTACCTTCGCCTTCAAATCTTGGAACTGCGGAAGATTTGTCAACATTTCCTTCATGTCACGCAAGCTCCTAGCAGAGTCTTTGGGAGGCATATTGGAGCCCTCGCTGTACGATGCGGTGAGAAAAAGTTGACGCCAGCGCTACAGATGGCATCCCGAAAAGGGGAGCTGAATTCCCCATTTACTCACCTAGCACTAAGGGCAGCCTTGTTTTCTTGTAGAAATTTGTTGAAGTTTTCGATCAATTTATCAGTGGTTTCGGCAATGTGTAAATGGCGAACGCTCGTGAAGATAGTATCGCTTTCATCCAAAACGACTTCTTTGGAACCGGTGGTACCATCTGACTGACTAAATTCATAATTGTACTTTAAGGCAGTGCCGGCCGGCTCAACCGGTAAAAGGTCTGTGATCATAGCTTGATAAGTAAACTCGTGTAGCAGTGGCGAAGCATGATCAATTGACCTATCCACGATGACAAGTGTCGCACGCGGCTGTGGTGGCTGTCGTGGAGGCTATGTGGATTTGAACGAGCATGGCAACGATGACATTTGTGTGAGAGAATATTCCTTCGATGGCTTTTCTCAAATGCCACGCGGCAAACGCCCTTACCGGAAAGTTGGGATTTATCCTACAAAAATTATCTATTTCTCGTTGCACCGTCATAGCCAACTTGTAGGGCAAGGACTTATTAATGGGGGCTCCAGTATCTTCGTCTAGCGGTCGATGATAGCGAATGATTGGATCTTCTCCCAGCGTGGCACATATGGAAACGATCTGTATGACCGAAACCCCAAAAAGATTTGTCAGTATGATAGGACCGGAAAATAAAACTTATTGAGGCAGCACTTCGATAACGACCTGTTTCGCCAACTTCTCCAGCTCGGGATCAAACTTTGAGCGTTCTTCGGACCCGAACAAGTTGAAAAAACTGATAGGCCGATCAAAGGTGAAGACGCTTGATTCCACGGCTAATCCCCGCAAAATTTGAAATTAGCAATATGTATCTCCCCGCATTCATTAGAGCGAATGAAGGTTTTACAGAAAACAAAGCCACACTTACCCATAAAATCAACGTACATCTCCTTCAGACGAAGTATGTATTGTGAAGCATTTCTCGACTTCAAGCGACGGTTAAATTCGTCAAATAGATCATCCTCTAAGGCTGGAATAGGAAGGATACACCATTTTGTTACTCACGTATGTGCTGTGACCCATATGTTTATACACTCGTGCACAATGGGCGTTTAGTCTATCTAGTATTTCCCATACTTACCACTAGTGAAATGTACATGCGCGCCTTTGTACATCGGACCCTTGACAGTGAAATCATCTATCAATCGGTATACAGATTCCTTGCAAGGTGTCAGAAAGTAAATTGCCTCCAATGTTGGATATGGCTGTCGTGGTCGTTCAATATTCTCTATTACTGCACAAAATCAGATTGTATCAGTTTCACCATTCGGAATACGCAGCGCTATTTATTTACCTACATGTTACCTATAAGCAGCAAGCAAAAAAAATAAAAAAGTTAGTGGACAGTGTTCAAGGAGAATTTTTCGCTTTTGACTTCCAGGATCTTGAAGGTTTTCGAACACCTACGTTTTCCTCCAAAATATCATACTTGTTGCACACAGCGTTCAAAAGTTTGATGCTTTGAGAATCGATGACCATAAGCTTCCATTTCTCTGGGGGTTGGATGGCTCGGATGGTGTCCATGAGACCTAATTTGAGTAAGTTTGAGTCACTATTGCAAGTGTGTACGGCCCATAAGCGTGCTAGTACATACGCTTCCGAAGCAATTCCGTCAATTCTGGCATGTTTTTACAGATTACAAAAGAGAAAGATGGATGGACGGAGTTTTAGATACTAAACGGTTTCCATGCAAAGCTTACGCAGAGCTGACCTTGCCCTCAATTTTTTTTTTTCACAATAATTTCTTTTATAAAATGTACTAAAGGTGTACATTGACCATATTCACAAAAAATAACGACTAGATCCCTCATCTTGTGCTGAGGCTTGCAAATCAAGAAGCCTGCATGTCCGCTGGAATAAAATACACAAAATGAATACAAAAGAAGTGGGATAATGGGGGGGGGGGATATCGGCCTCGCCTAAGTTTTGCCAAGTGGGGTCACCATGTACGCCAAGTCAGCCAGCCATTGCGAATGCATAGCCACTGGTGCTTCCTTAGACGATTGTCTAGTACGCCGCGGACGGGAGAGAGGTTAGCCATTTTTTTTCCCGTATGGTACAGGAAGAGGTCCCATGATACGGAAAAAAAAAAAGGTTGACCTTGCACGCCAAATAAAATTTTGGTACGACTGACATGATGTTTGCAGTAGTTTGTAAAGCTACCAAAAAGCTTATTTCATGGGTCATTACCTTTAGCGTAAACTGGTGACCTATTCACTACAGAGTATGAAGCTAAGGGCTCTACGCACATCATTACCTGGTAGGCATTCACCCTCGTGAGCTGTCAAAAGTCTCCGAAATAAGCTTGGCTGTCCGTGCAACAGCAGTGAACCAACCAAAAGCGTCGGATTCTGAGTATGGTAAATTTCCCAGTGAAAGAATACAAGCCGGCTGGCAATTTTTGATTGCCAGTTACCATGTCTGGGACGTAGTGCAAGGTGGGCTTTGTGTACGGTGGTTTTTACGTTTACATTGCATGGGGAAGCGTGCTCGCGGGTCGATCAGATTATGTTTACCTAATCAAGACAAGGATCTTTTTTATCTCACATAAGACGTGTTAAGTAAGCAAAAAGAAGAGAAGGATAGGTATAGAATCCCAGCAGCGTAGACTGGCGAAATCAGCGCTGAATATTAAAACTCGGCGGGGAAGGCGGGTATAATTAATGGGGCTCTGAACCGTAGGCGGACCAATACCGACTGTGTGACAATTGCTACGTGAGGCAAGTAGTAAATTACATTTTTCATTCATGTGATATCTTTTGGGCACCCACCACCACTGACTTGGGCTGACTGACTGGCGGGTCTTACCCCACAAGCAAGCTATATAAACGGGCCGCAAAAATACAAAAAAACTTCTTCTTTCTAACTACCAATTGCAGCTGCCAGCTTTTGCCCTATCTCATCCTTTTCTCCATTCTCTCTTCCCCCATATAATCATTGCTGCATCATGTCAATCGTTGCTCTGTCATCACCACTTGTCAACTCTAACAAGGTACCGGTTCGTAGGGAATCAACGAGCTACTGCCATAACCACCGCATCTTCTACTTTCACAAAGATGGATGTCCTTCTTGTCGTCGATGATTTTCCCTTTGGAATGGTACCTATGATGTAGGCATTACGCAACGTGGATGTTCGTGATACCAGTAAATATGAGCAATGAAATATTGGATCGACAACGTCTCCAAAAGACTCTCTCCACCATACAAAAGATCCCTAGCTACTGGAGGAAGACAAAAGGAAATATCTATCGCAATGAACTTTCAAGAAAAGAAAAAAAAAACCTCAAGATAAAAAAGATCACACACTTTTTTGAACCAAGAGGAAAAAACAAAACAAAAAATTATTTCGCAATGCTGTTTGCTAAAACCACCAAAACGAAAATCACAAAATGGAATACCAACCAATTTGGCCCCCATTGCTTTTTGCTCATATCTTGCACAAATGATGACGAGATTCATCCGCAACAAAACGTAGAATGATCCCACCCCCCCCAAAAAGGCGCACTCACACCCAGTTCTTTTCACTGAGCATCCACTTATTTTGTAGCACTTGCAAATTTCATTTTCTTTTTGTGTACATATTATTTTTTTATTACTTATTATAAAACAAAGTCTTTCGAATTGAAATATGGTATATCTTATTTGTCCCATTTATTTACGCAGTACCCACTTCACATGGCTCTTTTTGGCGTATAAGGATCCAACTACGGGAACGAAATTTGGGGTTGGGAAGGAGGACGAAAAGAGTCCAAGTATTTACAAATCATGTGAAAAACGCGTCTGTCTGGATGTTCTGGTCTGACTTCATTGGGCTTGTCTTGATCGGTGTGGCCTCCTCTTGTCGCCTCAGCTTCTCACATTTGCACATGCCAGTCCGACCGTCACAGCTATCGCAACATACCATTTGCTCGTGCTTGGCTTCGCATGTTGCACAGCAGATAATCAAAAGATGACATTGCCGGCTGCATTTGACATAACGAGCACAAGGTTGCTGACACACTTGACAATTTGAAATAGTACCTTGATTTCCCGTTGATTGTCTTGCATCAAAAACATAGTTTTTCCCTTTCCAAAGGGGCTCGATCTCGGCTTTTTTGCTCCATTCCAGATAATTGTGAATACCCCCGTCCAACATCCAAACTTGTGTGTCGGTGGATAGTGTTTGTCGAAGATATGCCGACGCTTTCTCACAGCGAATGCCCCTATCGAAAAAGAATGGGAAACAAAGAATATTAGAAAATTAAAACATGGGCCTTCACTTTTTTTTTTTTTTCATGGGATTGTTTTGGTTTCCATGTTTGTACACTGGAGATTATTTAACTTACCCTGTACAATAGGTCAGAACAACTTTGCCATCCAGTGCCTCCTTATTCCTTTCGACCCACGCTGGGAACCGGGCAAACTTGCGTGTGGCCGGAGTTATTGCCCCTTCAAATTTGCCGATTCGACTTTCGTAATAATTTCTAGTATCAAGAATCAGAACGTCTTGCCTCTGCAGCATTTCATGGAACTTGGCAGGTGGTAATTTGCCTTCCTTATGAGATGCTGTTAGCAGAGTTGATAATGCTACATCGGCGTTCAGTGGGCATATTTCTTCTACGACTTTGACCGAAAGATCCTCAAACACATGGACACAACCCGAAGACGGTTTGAAAAAATCATATGGATCTCT
This sequence comes from Umbelopsis vinacea, assembly GCA_016758895.1. Classification (NCBI taxonomy): domain Eukaryota; kingdom Fungi; phylum Mucoromycota; class Umbelopsidomycetes; order Umbelopsidales; family Umbelopsidaceae; genus Umbelopsis; species Umbelopsis vinacea. The sequence goes on along the minus strand of JAEPRA010000008.1, from coordinate 562,345 downwards.
GTCTTCCAAGTGTAGCCTATCTACGATGTATTTGATGTACTGTCCAATGGCATCATTGGTCCCGGCCAGGGTAACATTGACTCCTTCATGCGCTACCCGAACTTTTCCCGTGATGGAAAATTGGCTGCATAGTTGATAGTGTTGTTCAGCTACTTGATCTGGACTCTCGATGGATTGATAGAGATAAAAAAGAATGACTGTGTAATCAGATATATCACAATCACATTCAGTGGAGATAGGATCGCTGCTGCCCTTTTTGCTTCTTCGTTTTCGAAATGTCTTGTTATCTATTTTAATTGCTTCAGCGTCTTGATATTGTCGGTATACCCGAGATGCCTCTTGCTGTAATTCATCACCATGGTCTGAGTGTGCATGTTTGAATGCTTCCGCTTTTGTCTGCAGTGTTTGTCCGCAACAGCTCCAGAGTCCGTCGTTAGACTGACATTGTTCTATGAATAGGTTGGCAGCTCGCCGTCGTGCACAATCTAGAGTGCGATCTATGGCCATGATTAATATCTTTTATTAGCTGGATACTTCCAGCTGGGCCCTCCCCTTAAAATTTTTTTTGAGTGGAAACTCGGAGTTTTGCATACTAGAAAAATGGCTCATTGAAAAACTGGAAGCGGGAAGTAATCCCAAGGAAAGGTTTCTCAAACCTTCTTCACTTGAGCTCACCTGTCAATAAAGTGTCTCTTTCGTCATCATAAATAACTAAGATGGGGATCCATCCCTAACGTTCAATGACATTTATTATTCTTGTGGTCCGAGCGGCTTGAACTCGGGACGATATCAGTATATTTTAAACTAGGGCTTCCAGAATGCTACGTTTGCAGTCTTGCAATGATATCATGAGCCAATAACATATAGCCTGACTTTCACTTTGCTTTGCATTCTCCCACCCTCGAAACTGTTTATTACATTATTCGCAAGTACTTCGATTGAATGATAATTACGTTCTGTACCCAAAATGACTATTAGCTTCTTGAGAATAAGTCTATGGCCGCTCTTTTCTTATGCTGCATTGACTCCTTTAAATAATCGATTGAGCTAGAATAAATCACTCGAGAAGCGGTAATTGGAAGCACACCGTCACGTGAAACAGTCACGTGGTTTGAGCACATAGACTCTTGGAATCGACTGGTGCGGTTTTTGCTTACCGATCTTTGCCCCAAGCATGCCTGATGTCGATGATGTCTCCTCACCTTCACAACAAACCTCAATATCAACTTCACCATTAATGTCACCGTCCGATGATCGTGAAGGCTTTCTTTGTTTAAGTCCCACGAACAAGGATCCACGACCATCCGCTAGCTCAGCACAGACCTCCAAGATAAATGCGACAAATGGTGCCAATTCAACAGAAATCAGCATTCATGCAGCACCTCGACGGAGACGCTCTTCAAACGCCTCCAGCAAGTTAGCGGCTGCGCCTGGGAATCCAATGAGACAGCATGGTTCCGATTCCTTGGCACCTAATTATCGGGAAACTGGGCGGGGAGTTGCAAATTCAGTCAATACCCAGCAGTACTCAATGATGCAATATCGGCAAAGCAAAGAAAGGTCTCAATCATGCCACGAAGAAGAAAATAGAAGGGTACCGGTTAAGCAAATAGATGCTCTGACGGATAAGCATAACAAGGCAGACCGCACAAGGCACCGCCAGTCCACAGTTCAAATGGCGACTACCGCCTTTAGTTTGAAGGTGAAACAGTACTTCTACCAAATACACTCGGGATGCAACAACTCAGACTGCCGTAACAGACTTTGTGCAAATGGCAGCCACAAAGGTATGTTTTGAACTATTTTATTTATTTATTATATTCCTGTTCAATGGTCGAACTTGGCAATGTGACACTGAAAATATTATTATAAAAATACAATTTTTAGGTCTCAAGCTTAACTCTGAAGGTGCATTAGTACTAGCCATCCATTTTGCTTCCAAGCCACATAGCAAGCTATGCCAAGCAATAACACACCTGCCAGATACCACCATACTGCATTACTTTGATACCCATTTGCAGACGACGCAGAAAAAATCGAACGAACCGCAATCCTTTTTGTCAGAGCTATTTACATCAACGTCATCATTTTCTCCCATCATACACTCCAGTACCAGTGATTCACCTACTCAAAAAGACGCACAGATTTCTGAAACACAATCTGTTCATGACGAAGAAGAAGGCTCAAAATTGCCTGACTCTTTTAGAAAGACGGCCATAGCCAACATGGAACGACCGTCTGGAGCTGCTCTGTACGACGCACCTTTTCCTGAGAGTAATATTCAAAACATTCCTAGCCAAGTTAGACAATTTTGGGGAAATGTTTCTGCTGGTGTGCTCAGTGCCATTGCCGGCAACAGACGCTTTATGGTTTCACATAATAATGAAAGCCCTCTGAACGAACTGGAATACTATGAAGAGCGCAATAACTGGATGAAGCGATCTCGACGTAGCAGCAAATACGACAAGAAATATAGCCAACGGAATAACAAGTCACATACTCGAAATGATGACTTTCACTTGGATGATGTTGCTAAAGCCAACTTGCAAGAACTTGACAGTGTGAAGGAAGCTGAATTACCTACAGATGCACACTCTCATGTCTCTATTGACATGAAGCAGTTCAAGAGCTCTTTTGATAAGATGAGTCCAACTGAACCTGACGACCATTTCAGGTATTTATCCAATCTTATCAAGCTCAGCTTTGAACATTGGGACGGCCTCGGCAACAGCTTCCTTTTGGGACAAGAAGACCAGCAACATTCGAGCATCAACAAGGCAGCTTTGAACGACTTGTTTGACCTTTTAGTAACAGCTAATAACAAAAATGCCAACTTGCTACTTAAAGTCGCCTCCGAAAGTCTGGAAATGCTCCTCACGAGAATGATTCTCAATTGCGATGATGTCTGTCAATACCAAGCTACGTCTGAATTATCCAACGTTATGGATGAGCCAGACGATTATTTCTTTTCTCGGAATGCAATCGATTGGTGCCGTTCTGTTGCATCTTGCATGCAGTGGTATATGATACAGAAGAACCACTCTACCGCAGCTTCGGTGTCTGCGGAATCATATCCTGCCCAAACGGAAACAGATGAGAGCAAAGTCAATGGAAGTGGAAGCATCCACCCAGCGCATCACTTCAAGGCAAACATGGCTGTCGGCGAAGATATACTAATACAAAAGCTGATTACCATATTATGCAAGATATCCAGTCATAAGACATCCGACATGCGTGCGTTATTAATGAGCACTTTGCATTGGTAAACTACTATTCACCGTACATCTATTTAATTTTCTGTGAGTTCACTTTTATCTAATCTGCTCTATGATCCAGCTTTGATGCAGACGATATGTCATCATTTATCAAATTGTGCCATGTCTTCATGGAAGATCATTACCATTCCAGCCCTTACAAGCTTGACGAAGATGACCACGTTATACGCACTACCAAAGCTCTTGAATTACTATGTAAGTTGTTGCGAAATTTGTCCATGTACAAATTGATTTTGACCTATTATTATTACCTTTGCAAAGATGATTCAAATTGTCTGGACCCAAACAAGCCCATTGTACCTGTCACAGCATTTTATAATGAAGCTTTCAACCGTATCTTGGACGTCAAGGATGAATACCGTATCTGGAAGCGGGTTCAATTAGTCGGAGAAGGACGACATTCGGCATCATCTATCGTCAAACTCATAGGAGCTGGCAAAACCAACACGTATTTGAATTTGAATGAAAATCAACGTCGTACTCGACTCTTTTTAACGACATCGTCAACGTCAATGCTGTTGCCATTCCCCCTTATGCACGAATACCAATTCTCCATATTCAGTTACCCGTTTCTCCTCCCACCATCGCTCAAACGAAAAATCTTACATATAGATGCAATGGCACAAATGTCATCAGAGTATGAAGATGCATGCGTCAATCATACTTTGGTCGCTCATGCTCAAAGACTGCTTTCCGATTCTCCCAAGATGGTTCGTAACTTGGAAACCAGCTTACGCAGTGCTACATGTCCGTATTTGCTGTTGGAGATCACTAGAGAGCACCTTATTGATGATACTTGGCAACAAATCTCACGACGTTGGGCCGATCTGAAGAAGCCTCTCAAGGTTCGATTCGTAGGCGGTGGTGAAGAAGGCATGGATCAAGGCGGTGTACAAAAGGAGTTTTTCGGAGTTCTGATGGAGCAATTAATTCACTCCCCATCTGGCCTGTTCGAAGTTGACCAAGAAACCAGATCCAGCTGGGTCAGCTCCAATGCAGGCGTCTACAACGAGTCCACTCGATCTTTGGAAATTGATACAGAGACACGTCGATCGTTCGAAATGTTTGGTGTCTTGATGGGCCTGGCAATCTACAATGGAGTCGTACTTGGTTTACAATTTCCAAAAATCTTTTGGAAAATGCTTACGTGCCCGAATCCTTCTACACTCGATGACGACGAAACGCTGTTCAGCTTAAACGACCTTGAAGAAGGGTGGCCTAGCCTTGGAAAGGGTCTACGCCAGCTACTCGATTGGGAACAGGATGATGTTGAAGACATTTTCTGTCGCAGCTATGAAATATCATATTCCACTCTCGGTAACGCTGTAGTTACCATTCCTCTTGTTGCCGACGGTGAAAACGTGCCCGTTACCAATGAAAACCGCAAGGAATTTTTAAACGACTATTGTCGGCACTTCATGTACACTTGGATTCGTGAACCCATGCTTGCTATCCGACGGGGCGTTTGGAGTGTCATTGGTGGATCAGCTGTTGCTATGTGTACTGCGGATGAACTCGAAGTGATTGCTTGTGGACAGCGAGATGGTCCTGAAGGACTGGACTTTGACATGCATGAGCTTGAGAGCGTCGCTGAATACGATGATGGCTACGATTCAAATCACATTGTCATCAGGTAAGTCAAGGATACATCTGCTGGTATTGGTCTTCCTGTTTGAAAAAAAGTTAATAATATCAATCTCGCAAATTTTGCTCTGCTTTACAGAAACTTTTGGTCCATTGTTCACGAGTTATCACCCCAACAAAAGCGATATTTGCTACTATTTGTCACCGCAAGCGATAGAATACCAGTTGGTGGACTAAAAGAGCTTATGTTTGTCATACAACGGAACGGACCTGACAGTGATCGGTATGTTTGGAAAACCTTCTCCCCCCCCCCACTTTTTTATGTTTAGGTCCACTAACCGTTTATCTTTACTGTATAGACTGCCTACTGCTCTTACCTGCTTTAGCCGACTTCTTCTCCCAGAATACTCTAGCCGAGAAAAGTTGAAGGAACGGCTAGTCGTTTCGATAGAAAACGCAAAGGGATTTGGTCTCGTTTAAGTTCAATGATAACACTCCCTATTCTCCAGTTCACCCACCTACCTACCCCTTTCTTTGTTTATTACATGTATTCTTGTATTTTTTTTTTTCCATATCGTTTTCGCTGCTTTCCCACTACTGTTCTCATACCCCATCCCCTACCTTTTCGTATTGCCTCGTAGACTTTTGAGCATCATCATCATGTATATTCTTGTTTTGTAAGTGATAAATCAAACAATCGCATTCTACTCAAATGCCAAGTTCCACTCAATTCAAGTACTGGTATCAGTCAGTCAGATCACAGTGATATTTATTACGTTACTGAAGAAATGATATGTCTCATCCTCTATTCCAAAACCGAAAAAACAAAACAAAACAATTAAGAGCAAAGCAGAAAGCAAAAACAGAGGAAAATAATAAAGAAAAAAACACAAAACTAAATTTGTAACGTATGGAGGTTCTTTATGCGCATAAGACCCCTCGATCAGTATCCCCTTTATTTAGTGGCTGGGGATCTGCCATTCCAACAGTGGAATTCACAGCGTTGTCGGTCGATGTACTTGTATCAGCTGTTGTCGCAGCTGATACTGCGGGAGAGGTTGGTGAATTTTCAGACGCTATGGCCATAGCAACGCTATCGGGGCCGATTTTTATATTATCAAGATGTATGCCAACGACGGGTGCAACGGGTTCCTGGCAAACCTAGCAAAAGCAACGAAATCCCGTTAGATTGATGTGCCACGATACGTGTCGTTTTCATTTAAATGACATTTAACATACCCCTTCCCACCAGTCTTCCATAATTCGTTGAACAAGTCGCTGTGTAGTCGCGTTGACAGGACGATATGCTCGAGGTGCTATCATAGCACACAAGATGCGATGAATCTGCTGGTGTTTGTATGGGGTGTATCGCAATTGGGTGTTGACCAACATGGGATTGAGCACACGAAGATATGTCTGACGAAGCTGAGAATGCAGTAATGCTTAGAGACCCGTACAAGACCATGTTTACCGGTTACAAAAAAATCCAGCTATGAATGCCCACTTACCGCCTCTGCATCATTTTCGTCTCCTAAATCACAAAGTTCTCGTAAGACTATATCGACAAGTACACACAGGTCGTTGGTATAGAAGAATTCGAACAGTTCTTCGGTGGTAAATATTAAGTACAGTAACTTTAAGATCAACATCTGCACACAAGCATCATCTAAAATTCGCCATGTGAAGGGATAAAGGCACCGATTAGTAAATTTGCCCATTGATAACAAGCAAAAAGAAATCTCTGAGATAATTTACCGGCACGATTCAACATAAATATCAGGTTTTCGCTGAATGTTTTGCTGCTTCCTATCTTTGATCTCAATACTCGCAATATCTGGTTTTGAAATTCGCTTCCATCGTCGGACACAGGACTCATGGCTCGCTGCATCATAAATTGTTCGTTAAATACAAGTATAAGTCGCATTGCCGAGTAATTTAGTAGTTCTTCACTGTCATTCGACATATTCTCCACAATATCCAGCAAGTAGTGAATAAATGCTGGCGAGATATGCTCTAAAATTGGCCATTATCAGTACTGCAATCTCTTTCCAGAGCACAATCAGGTTATACTTACCAAGATCCCCTTTGCTAAGCTTTGCTACTTTGCACATTTCAAACATCAACATCAGTATAACGATGGTGAAGCGTGTACCACCAATACAGAATTCGATTTCGTTTCTTAATTTTTGCAAAAACAAGTTGGTACCATTGGCGTCCACCGTGGTTTGTACAATGGTTTTCATAACGCCTAGATCTTCTCTGCCCGCATGAAGAAGAAAGGCATAAATGATGGCGAGTTCGACTGGGCTGGATGACTTAGTCGCTCTGGTTGTGAGGAGATGGTGAACGATACTTTGCTGGTATCGGGAGTATACAGGTGCATCAATGAATTTGTACATGGCATAAGCCACTTCGGCTGATGTGGTTAAGAATTCATCTGAAAATAAAGTTAACTGATTAGGATCAAATCACTGGGAGCATTTTTGCACTATGCATCAAGTCAGTAGCTTACGCTGAAAGTTGATGAGAAATCCAAGATATGTCTTAGTGATCTCGTTAGCAGCTTCAGAAGAGTCACAGAGCTGTTGACTAAGTACATCGTCTAGCTCTATATGATAAAGAATGGATGGTGAGGTGAGCAAGTGTGAAATTTACTGGATCAAATATTTTAACGGTTGGCCGATATGTGGGGCTGGTGATAGAAGCCGATTTGCTGATAAATATATCATGTAGTGCTGAAAACCTGCGAAGCCTCAAGGGCCATTATATGGCGCACAAAAAGCAGTTGACTACGGATGGCCTCAGTACTCTTGGTGAACTGGGACCAGATTGTCGTTGTAGACAAACTGGAATCCGACGAGGATGGCGGTTCTGGAACAACACTCACATGATGAAGAGACAAAGCTTTACCTGCGTAGAAATCAGACACATCATCAAAGTGGTAGACTATACCGTCCTCCATATGTAGCGTATCTTTTTCTTGGATGCTGTGCTAAAACACTCTGTATGAAATCTAGGAAAGATGTCTACGATGGAATTAATAGACCGAAAGTAAGGATTCTGCCCGCAGTTTTAAAAAATATAAAAAAAAATATAAAACGGGTTGAGAATTCTACCTGTGCACCACAAAAATAAACTCTTAGGTCTGAAGCTGGAAATAATATTGGGTTTAGTTCCTCGAGGCTTCTCAGACGGAGGGGTTCACTCGCAAGGCAGATTGCCCACAAAGGAAATTTAAACGACGCTTAAATGCAGACGGTCTTATGGCAATCTCGTGGAGAAGTCATACAAATGGTAAATCTACGTATACAATAAAATGAAGGTAGATCAAGGCTGTGGAATAGCGATAGTAATATTGCTTCGGATAATGTAACGTGGTTCGTTTTACCGAACACAGCAGTGTCGTAATCAATCTTCCTGTTTCGGAGTTGGAAATTGTACCAAGTTGAATGAAATGAAGAACAATCTATAACGACGACAAACTTGTAGTCACTTGAAATCACCTTTTACTTCTCTAATTTCATAAGTGTGTATATCGTTTGGATTCCTATCCTACCTTACTTAAAAAATGTGATGAAAGGATATCCATTTAGTTGATTATGTAGCATGCAGCGTACTCAGTCATGGCGAAAATGCCATATATGTAGAGCGAACATGGGGCTCTTTCAGTTTATTATACAAATTTCATCTATAATACAATAGTTTTATGTCTCGACCTTGGCCGTCTTAACTCCAACTAATCCGTCTTCACAATTGCCTGTTATGTAAACCTTGATCTCTGAAGAACCAAAGGAATACACTTGGACACGATGACCAAATAGCTCCACAAAAGTATCTTGAAGTTGTACATACTCTGCTGCTTGATTATATGGATCGTCTCCGCCTGTCAATGGCTCAAAAAATTGTTCCATGCTGGTTGAAGTTCTAGTAGACTGTTCTTCATCCTGCGACTCAGCGTTCACATCCTCATTAACCAAAGTGATAAATTGATCCAGTGAGGGGAAGTTGCTTTCTTTCCAGGGGATATTGAAGAAAGTAAATGGTTCGTCTGATTCGCTAATGTATACTAAATCTTGAGTGACTTGTTCCAGTCTTTGCTTGGCGGCCGCAGCTTTAGTACCAATGGGTTCTGTAAACTTGCTCGGTGACACCTTATCTAGCTGTACGTTATTCTGTCCAGCTGAAGGATTGATATTGGGATTGTTGAGCATTGACATGTAGGCATTATCCGACATTTTGAAAGCAAACTGAGAAAGCGGCAAAAGTACTTTCGCGAGAGACATGACATGGGCGTCAAATTGCTTTTCGCCGCTTTAAAAGTCCAGAAATTTCAGTCACGCTTCTGACCCATATTTGGATGTCTGACGCAGCGTCCAATGCAGCAATTCTCTCGAAGGGTTTTAAGAGAGTTGACTGCGATAAGTATCTACAAAGACGTAAAAACTACATTCAACAACAAAAATACAATTTCTTGTAGTGACTATAGCTTGATTCACGCTTTATTGCTACAACACTGCATTCTATCTGCTTTTGCAACTACCAGATTAGGCGCCGAGCAACTTTTCAAATCAATACAATAGGGATCTAATGCAAAAGGCTTAGTGATTGAAAAGAGGTACCTATCATGTTTTTGGAATGAAAAGTGATTCCCAGTCAAGGCAATCATATTTTGGGCTGCCATTTCATTTTTATGACAAATGTAACCGAGTCTCAACACAATAAAATGTGACTATTGACATTCGGCAGATGTTTTGAGTTTGATTGTTCAAAGTGTGCAGGACAACTTAAATACAACACATCCAATCTTTTGTTATCTCATCTCGTGTTGATCTTTTCTACTGCGATCAAAATACACATCAGTGACACAATTCAGTAACTTTCTTGGTACAGCAGAAATTCAAGATTTGCTAATGTTTTATTTTGGAACAAAAAAAGTGCAAAGACTCTTTAACTTTTTGTTAGCGTAGTTGCATTTAGTGCCAGGGAAAGAATTTACTCTTCATCCTCCTCCTCCTCGCCGTTACCACCGGAAGACTTGGCTCTCTTTCTCTTGACACGACCAGCACGGCCACCACCATAGGGGGAGGTCAAAGCGAAGTCAATGTGCTTTTGGGAGTCCTGTAAAACAGTGCGACGTCATTAGCTTTGTATTCATGATTGGGATCATATATAACTATGACTTGATACGTACCAAACGAACAATGAAAGAGGGAATGTTGACGATTTGCTTGCCAACACGGATGTGACGCTGACGGATGAGGACACGAGCGTGGTGGATGGACTTGGCAAGACCGAGCTTGAAGACCTGGGTCTGGAGACGACGCTCCAAGAAATCTTCAATCTTAAGACCCAAGACGTAATCGAGCTTCATACGGGACTCATCGAGCACACCAATACGGACAAGACGACGAATGAGAGCGTTACCCTCGAAAAGACGACGGGGGTCCTTCTCGTCGAGCTTAAGAAGCTCACGAGCAGCACGACGGATCTTGGAGAGGGTGTAACCAACGCGCCACACCTCACGCTTGTTCTTAAGACCGAACTCACCGATGAGCTTAAGTTCAGCATCGATACGTTCGGACTCAAAAGGACGCTTTGGGACCTTGGAGGTCTTAGAGTCTATAAATCGCAAGTTGAAACAACATTAAGTATGCTAATTGTGTATGCAATGACAGCTTTCCAGTTGCTAATGGTACATTGAAAGGTACTAACACTTTCTGGGGGCACCTGCCATTTTGAATAGACCTGGAAAAAGAAGGACCCAAAATTTTCCACAGTTCAAACACTTAAAAAAAAATTTTTTTTGGCGGTCTTTGCAGCAGTATAATCAAGTTTTAAGTATGATGACGCATGCAACCTTCGCCAGCCACGAAAATTTTTTTTCTGGGTGTTTAATTGCCAATCAACTTGCAAGTGGTGATAAGGTCCTTCTCTTTCTTTCGTGGTCAGACTCGTAGAGTATGTATTGACGGAATGCTTTATATTTGTGAATGGTATCGACTTTTCTGTGGCTATTCTTTACATTGAACCGGAAATGTTCACGATACATCGGAACAATCAACAAACTTTCGAAATGGAGTCTGTCGAGATTCTTTGTTGTTACTTCATGTCCGTCCAAATCGATCTCTGACAATGTTGAATGACGCACTACGAGAAGACGGCATATGAAGCGTTCTTATATAATATGCTACGCCAGAGTTCTACGTAGGCTCTCATCGCTTGACATCAATTCGAACCTGCACCATGATTTTCAGGAGGGAGAAAATCTCATTGCACAAGCCATCGTCAAAAAATTTCGTTTCATTTTTTCATTTCCCTGGATAGCATTGACTAACCGAGCCTTATTTCACATTTCTTTTTCATCTACAGAAAATGCCTCACTCTTACGGTAGTATGTATTAATCTCGTTTAATGAGCTGACTACAACCCTGTGTCTGAGTATTGAGCCTTGGTTGACCAATTCTCTTCTCATTTCTTAGTTCGTGCTCGCACCCGCCACATGTTCTCGCGCAAGTTCCGCGAGCATGGTTCTATCTCTCTCTCCACCTACCTCAAGACCTACAAGGTTGGTGACATCGTTGACATCAAGGCCAACGCTGCTGTCCAAAAGGGTATGCCCCACAAGTTCTACCATGGGTAAGTATACTTGTATTAAGAAAGACCAGTTGTCGTAGCATCTTCTCATTTTTGCCTTCTTTCAGTCGCACTGGTATCGTCTACAACGTTACCAAGTCTGCCGTCGGTGTCATCGTCTACAAGCGTGTTGGCAACCGTTATATGGAGAAGCGCGTCAACATCCGTGTTGAGCACGTTAAGCACTCCAAGTGCCGTCAAGAGTTCCTTGACCGCGTTAAGGAGAACGCTCGCAAGCGCAAGGAGGCCACTGAGGCTGGTGGTAAGCGCCCATAATTATTAATTGTTTGGCGATTGCTAATATCGAAGTGCATTTGTTAACATCTTTGCTCGCTTTACAGTCCAGGTTGTCTTGAAGAGACTTCCCGTTCAACCCCGTGAGGCTCGTCATGTTTCCACCAAGGCTAACTTCCCCGAGACTATCACTCCCGTTGCCTACGAGACTTTGATTTAAAGGACACAATTGGTAGATTATGTCATCTGCTACAAAAGTAATAAAAAGATAAAGCTTTTATAGTGCTTTAGACGGTGTGCGGATTATTGATGATTGGATATATAAGTCCTAGCAAAAGTGTGTACTATGCACAATCCTGACTGCGAAGACTCGCTCGATATGACAAGTGGGTAGAGCTATAATTGAGCTATTAGCGAGCCATTATTGAGCCTTTGCAGGTGAATGTTCTGCTGAAGACACAAATGTTGGTTTGTGGCTCATTCAACCATCTTTTAAGTATCGTCGAAGAATTAACCACCTGTTGAGAAGTATTCATATTTAATCTTGCACATTTTTATTGCAACACATACTTTGGCCCCATATTTATCGCATCAAGTCCAGAGTGTTTGATCTCACCAAGAACAAAAATATTGCCTCTTTAAAGCCATATATGACATGTAGCGTTTCTTGTTTTATTGGGAAATACAACGGTATTAAACAACGAACCATGTTTAATGTTTCTTGTCACCAAAGCCATCGTAATAATAGCACACCCATCATTAAGTGTCTACCATGAGACTTTATGTGAGTTAAAATTGAGATTATTATACTAGCCACGAGATCCAGTATAAGCGGGCATATGTTTCTGTAAAATAGCTTTGAGCATTTAATAACGGCTTTGAATTGGATTGCTTATCTTAGCCTCATTGTTGCCCAACCAACTTAACCCATAGCATCCGGATTGAAATAAATTTCCCAAAGCGTTTGCAAAAATGGAAACAGTCTATCCATAACGCTACTGGTAAAACCAACACCTGTGGGCTATTAAACATATGATATAGCATTTAGGACAGAATAACTTACTGCAGTGATATGCTTCTGCAGTTTTGATACTACAGATTCCCTGACAATGAAAGCGGTGAACCAAATGACTCTGATAAGATACCAAAATGATTCTCTTCTTTGGTTATCTATGACTGACTGATTTTGAACAGTATTGAGAGATTTTATGTGTACTTATAAGAAAGTACAGCGATGGAACATGGAGCTTATATCAACAATCAATATGAAGATCTGATGCGGGTCGCATTTTCGTGATAACATCCACCGTCATGAACCCGTGAACATTGGAACGTTGAAATGGTGATTCTGCAACTCTCACAGTCAGGGGACGTTACACGCAAGATTTTTTATTGATCCAATGCGAAAGCTATCAAATCTCTCGTAATTGATACCACCCTTCGATGTTTTCAAAAACTGACAAACCTTAATGGATTTATGGCTTTGGGCTTATGCTTATATTGTAGATCTGTGATGGCATGTCATTGTTCTATTGATCCAAGTAATTATGTAGGTTAACGTTCGTTTTATTGATGGCTGTTGATACCCCATGTGTAAGAGAGAGTGGCATCCTACTCCCATGTACACTCTTATAAACCAATTTTTTTTAAAAAAAAAAGAAGAAGGGGCCAAATTGAAGATAAGGCTCAGAAATCCTCAGAGCAAGGTCAACTGTCGACCTTCCTTACGATTATTGGACTCAATTTCTATTGAATTATCCCCATTATACTATTTGGAAAATCAAGGTTATAGTCCTCACTTAACTGGTTCATGTTACCAATGAATCATATAACGTTGTTAAGCTCGATATTAGATCGTTCGCTACAGATGATGGCTAGCTTTCTTCCTTCTATCACCCACTACAGCGCATATGGTGGTAATAACCCTCGACGCTAGCAATCTGGAGTATATTCCGTTCAACCGTCCCGAGAATCTGGTAAAATATCGTAACCATAACGCATGAAATCATCATTCATGCCTCTACCACTTGCATCAGAACATCGACGTATTCTTATTTTGTTTTCAGCATATGGACTGAGGCTTTTGTTGAATAAATATCTTATGACTCTACATTCTGCGAGCAGATCAGTGAATCATTCCATCGCATGTGAATCAATTGGTACAGTAGAAACAGTTGCAGTTACTCATATGCTCATATCGTCTGTTAATTTCAAGAAGAAGAACAAAAGGAGAAGAAAAAAAAAAGAAAACTCGTCTGTTTCACCTTCTTTACCGCCCCCGAGCATTCTTCTTAATAAGGACTATAATTATTGCATTGATGCGTTGTTTCGAAGATGCGTTGTTTCGAAGATGCTCAACCGGTTATCCATATCGTCCAATGAAGATTGCTTAATTCAGGGCGGCGTCGCGTTCTGATGTTTCAGATTCTATCTCATGCTAAACCGCAGCTCTGGAATACATCCTCCAAATACCAAAGTGGACCCTTATGATGTTATCCTTGGCATTATGCATACTTTGGGCTGATGAGAGGATCAATCAAACCGATAGCTATTGTCCATACCTTCGAAGTTGCGAATCTTAACACAGCAGAAGTGAAGTTGGTTCCTTAAGATCGATGATCGATTTGGACAGTACTTTGTGGGGAACTCGTCTAGGATGGTCTCCATGTATTCATTTCTTGATATTATGGGGGAATTAAAGGATGTTATGTGCGACTTGCGGCTTGAAGGAGCAAATTGCCTACACACAGCAGTTTCAGTGAGCGTCTTCACACCAAATAGACGGAGCATTCAGTACATCTTTGAAACTGATTAACAATTTACGCGATACCCACTTTCAAGTAAAATTCATCCTCTCTTTAATTCATACATGAGCTTCTTCTATATCTCACGATACGCCTCTTATCATTGACTATGCATAGCAAACGAATATCTGTAACCGGTTTGCACTTACGTAGTCCGACGAGAGTTCCATGACTTCATGTCGATAATATGCCGATCCATAACTTGCCCATGATTTCAATGAACTAACTCTATAAAAGATGTCGACATTGATATACCTGATGAAGGAGTTCCCATATATCAGATAGTACCGCTTCTGCTCTTACCACTACCTCCATATGCTTTCTATGATGGCTGAGATGTTATGGCCTGAGTCTTCAAAGCAGTGCTAGCACGAATGGGTTTCTGTTCTGCTTCAGTACGTACTATGCAGCACACATAAACCGGTTTGAACTTTCGCTACATGTCATTCATTATTGCCATCTTAGTATGAAACATGCAGCGAACCGGCAATTGGGAGTTTCTTTTGGGGATCAAAGCAAAAAAGATGTTCCCCCCCGTCATTTCTCTTCTTTTCATCATGTATGATAGAATTGTCTTTCCCAGTTGCAGCGGCAATAGTAAGCATGTTGAAGGGCGTTTGGAGGAAACATTATCTTAGATGCTGCCATAAAGTCTATCAAATTATGATCCATATAGCAATAATATAAGTCTAATGTGTTAATGATAAGATGCCATGTTAAAATTTTGGGAAAATGCAGATATCCGCATAATAAAACAATATAGGATCCAGGTTAAGTCCTTTTTTTCTTTTTGCTTCTTTGACTATTCTAGCTTTCAAAATGCATCACCATTGCAAGTCAAAGCGAGCTTATGTAGTTGCTCTAAAGCGCTACCTACTTCGAAAGCGCCCATACACCACCGTCAGACCGACACGCCCTCGCCCACCCATTCCGCCGTTTCGTTGGCGTCCTAGGCCAATGGCTGTGGACATTCCACCCCCCGATGACCCTATGGACATCGATGAACCTCACGAACTAGAGGTGGTGGAATGTCCACCAGCCCCAGGAGTGTCCAGCGAACCAAAAGGCAAGGACATAAGTCCACCCACCCCTCGGCGCAAGAGCCGATGGGAATGTGATTTCACTCCTTCACCTGTGGTGTGTTTGGCGTTGGATCGTTCAACCGCTTCTCCTGTTGGGAAAATGGCACCGCCTTCCCCCTCTCCTGCTGTTTGCTCGGCTTCTTCCTCTTTGCTCTCTGTGTCAGTCTCGAGTGTCGTTTTGACCGAAGCAGTCACTACCATGCCTGCACCTTCTGCGCGTCGCCGAAGCCGCTGGGAATGTCCTCCTCCCACTGCTTCCTCGCCTTCTCTTTCTGCTGTTGCGCCTTGCGGTGCTTCTTCTACTGCTCTTCTTGAGCCTTGCGGTGTATCTCTTCCCGCTTCTTCAGTGCCTAGCAATGTGTTGTCTCGCGCTTTTATTGTTCCTCCTCCTTGTGATGCTTGGACATCCTTGGGCGGGAATTCGGCTTCTTCTTCCTCGCCGCCTGGTTCTTCTCCGGTTCTGTCTGTTGCTTCTTTGCCATCTTTGCCTGCTTCGCCTCGGTCTCCCTCACCGCCTAGTTCTTCTCCGGTTCTGTCTGTTGCTGATTCGCCAGCATTGCCTACTTTGCCTCGGTCTCCCTCGCCGCCTGGTTCTTCTCCGGTTCTGTCTGTTGCTGCTTTGCTAGCTTTGCCACCTTCGCCTGTTTCGCCGCCTGGGTCTCCCTCGTCACCAGCTTCACGTGAGGCTTCTCCTGCTCCCGCCTGCTCTCCTCGCTGGAAAGGCAAGGGTAAGGCGGTTGATCTCGCACCTTTGGCGGATTTGGCGTGCGGTTCATCTTCTTGTGGCGCCTCGCCACCTGGTACTCCCCGTTCGAATGGAAAACTTCCTGAGAGGCCCCTTCTCAGGAAGATAGCGATGCCCACTGGTCGCTTTGCCATTCGTTCGCGGGAGTTCACCTTCTGCCAAACTTCTTCGTCGACTTCTCGTTTCCGGTCGCCTTCTCCTCCTTCTGAGTTCCGCTCTTGGGACAGGTGTCGCTCACCTTCCCCTCAAGGGAGGAAACGTCAAGTTCGGCGCCGGGTGGCGGTGCCTATGCAACCTGCTGGCTCAGTGTTGCAGCCCGTCACCCCCACCACTACGACGACTGTTTGTCAGCGTCGTTGTCCCGAGATCCCATCGTCGCGGGACAGTACTCCTCCTCCTCCTGTGGCATCTCACGACGGGATCATGTCCTCAATGGACTGTGGCGACAGCTTTAGTCCAGCAAATGGTCCTGTCTGCGCCCTTGCCGACGACGTTGAAGACGTAAGTAGCCCTTTATACTATCTAATCAAAATGTCTGGAAAAAGCATTTTGTTAATATTTCACTCTATGTTTAGGTCGTCGACATGCTCCAGCCCTTGGATAATTTCCAAGTGCTGGAAGGTGCCACCTCCCAACCTGGTTCCCCAATGGTTGAGGGGGAGGAGTACGACCTCCGGCCACCGCTTGCCGTCCTTGAGGATGTCGGTCCCTCGGATGTAAGTACCTACCTTTTATTAAGTTTGTACATTAGTCCCTTGAAATCCTAACTAACTATTTCTTTGTACGTATTATAGGAGCCCATGAGCGGCGAGTCGGAGGATGTTGCTGGCGGGGGCGCTGTAAGTATATGGCAAACATTGTAAATCATTTGTTCTTACAATTTGGCTCACCATTCTATATATTCTCTCTGTTATTAGGGTCGCTCCCGCTGAAGCTCTGATTGAGCTTGTCAATTGACCCCAACAAGACAGCGTTGTAAAGTAAGTAGAACTTGACTTGAAAGCTATAACAAAACGCTCATCTATTAACCACTCTTTCAATTCATGTCATAGAACCAAAAAAAAAGGTGAAAAATTAAAAAAGTGAGCACTCATTTCTCTCACTATTGCATCATATTTTGCATGAAAAGACTAACTGACCTTCCATACCATGTAGAAAAAAAAAAATACAATATGAAAAAATGAAAAAAACAGTACAAAATCACAAAATCACAAAAAAGTAAGCCAATATTAGCCTTTCTTATAACATCGCTCAATCCCTGAGTCAGTTTACTTACCCTTATCATCATTTCTAGATTCGAAAAAGAAAAGAAAAAGAAAAAAAATGATAATCTGTGTTTCTGTGTTACTTTTTTTGGGCTTACGTTGAATGCCCTTAAAAAACGCTGTCTTGTTGGGTTCCAACATTTATCCATTCGGATAAAAGGTAAGTACAGATTCAAATTGAAGCTTAAAAGTATTTCTGGTGTTATGTATACCTATGTTAACCACTCTGAATTTTACAGTTCTTTTTCGGCGTTGCGCCGACTTTGCGCGTGGGGCCAATTTGGCCTCACATTCTGGTCTCTCTGGAGGATCGCGATGGTTTTCCAATGCCACGCTGGTAAGTTAGCTGTTTTATCTGTGACCTTTCACCATTTCGTGAATCTAAATTGTAATTATTTTGTTTTGGGCCATTTCCAGAGTACGTGTTGTCGATCGGCCGTACTTGACAGATCCTTTCCGCTTGTGAAACTATGCTGTCTGGCCCTAGCTTCACCGGGATCACTGGTCCTTGCTATACCTGGTCCAACGAATGTCCAGGCAGAGTAGCGTAGCCTCCAGTTGGTTGCTGTGTGTCTGGATTTGGTTCTTGTGGATATGGACCTAAAGGCGTACTCCCTTGCTCTCGGGTGCTCTTTCCTTTTGGTGGCAGTTGTCAAGTCTTCTCAACTGCCACCCAGATGAGTTTGGATGCATTGTAAGTGATTGAATCCTTTGGATACAGATAAAATATCATGACTAACCATTCATCTTGCTTTCGTTGCCGGCACGCCAGCTGCTCAAGGTTCATTTGCTAATGATCTAAGGGATTAGTTGAAGCACTTGAAATACAGCGGTGTGCCGGCACTTCTGGTATCTTCCAACGAAGTACCTTAGGATAAGGAAATGAGCATTCCAAACTTGGGTATGGCCAATATACAGGTATTCCATTCATGCCACGGCCTGCTAGCTCACTACGCCTTCTGTGAAGTGTTTGCTCGGAAGACCTGGAATGGCGGTGGTTCCAGTTATGGTAAGTGATTGGTGTGAAGGTGCTGTTAGGTGTTCATCAGTGTAGGTTTGCTCGTGGTTAGGGGACGTCTTGGAAAGCCTTTCGCTTCACTCTCTCTTCGTGTGCGTCGGACTCCCATCGCAGTGGCAATTCCTCCAGGGAGGCCGTAGACCTCATGTCATGGGCTGGGTGGGTTGGGACATGAGGTTTCCTCTCCAACTATCTTTTGGTTGGAGCAGGCAGGGCTGTTCTTTTGTATAGGCCCTATGGATGCAGTATACATGCTCTGGTGTGCTGCAAATGAGCTAGGAAGAAAGAAATGGTAAGTATTTTATCAGTCACATTCTCCCCCTTTCACTTGATGTCAATCACTAAGTAATTAATCTGTTGTAAAGTTCCTTTTTCTTTCTTTTTCTCTTCCAAAGTAGTCATACCTTCAACGAATGTGTCTTCAGGTAAGATTAGTTACTACTTTGCTGAAAGAACTCCTATTACAACTGAAACTAACCTAGGTCTATACTGTAGTCTCAACTTTTTTGGTCTATTTGCCACACCAAGTGAAGACCGACTCTTCAAGCACATCTTTCAGCTTGGAAAAATCGATGCCTATGGCTCGGCTATCCTCTTGCATCTTGGTAGGTATCATCCTTGAAATGGTTGTTAAGAAAAGGAAAGGCTCTAAGATATCTGTGTCTTCTAAGGAGAAGTATAAGAGCCAATAATCATAAAATCCAAGTAGTGTCATCTAAACACTACACTCTTCAAGCACATCTTTCAAGCTTGGAAGCACCGATGCATATATAGTCGGCCATCTTCTTGCATATTGGTAAGCATCATCTTTGAAACGGTTGTTAAGAAAAAGGAAGACTCTAAGATGTTCATGTTTCTTAGGGGAAGTGCAAGAACCAACAACTATCAAATCCAAACAGTGTCAACTAAGCACTATACTCTTCAAGAACATCCTTCAAGCTTGGGCAATATCGATTCATATATAGTCGGCTATCTTATTTCACTTTGGTAAGCATCATCTTCAAAAAAGTTATAGAGAAAGAGAAAGACTCTAAGATGCTCCTGTCTTCTAGGGGAAGTGCAAGAACCAGCAACTATCAGATCCAAATAGTGTCAACTAAGCACTACACTCTTCAAGCACATCATTCAAGTTTGGCGATACCGAATTATATATAGTCGGCTATCATCTTGTACCTTGGTAAGCATCATCTTCAAAACAGCTATTGAGAAAGGAAAAACTCTAAGATGTTCGTGCTTTCTAGGGGAAGTGCATGAGCAAAGAAATATCAAATCCAAATAGTGTCATCCAAGCACTACACTCTTCATGTACATCTTTCAAGCTTGGCGATACCGATTCATATATAGTCGGCTATCATCTTGTACCTGGTAAGCATAATCTTCAAAACAGCTATTGAGAAAGGGAAAGACTCTAAGGTTTTCGTGTCTTATAGGGAATGCGCAAGCGCCAACAGCTATCAAATTCAAGTCGTGTACTCTAAACACTACATTCTTCAAGCACATCTTTAAAGCTTGGCAATACCGATGAATATAATGCCGGCTATCTCCTTGCATATTGGTAAGCATCATCTTTGAGACTGTTGCTGAGAAAAGGAAAGACTCTAAGGTTTTCGTGTCTTCTAGGGGAAGCGCAAGAATCAACAACTATCAAATTCCAGTCGTGTACTCCAAATACTACAAATAATACAATATTCAAATCAAAGGCGTAATGTCGAAGGAGCAATTCTAAAATCCAACTTTAGAAATTTCAGAAACATTCATGGTCCTAATTCAGTCTATCAAAAAAATTCAAAAACGATATGGCAAGCCGCAATCATAAAGAGTCCAAGTCTTCACCTCACTTCCAAAAACCCAAACAAAAAAACCTCTACAAGAACGGCAGGTCTTGAGTCTAAAGCGGTCCAGAGAGAAGCTGGCGTCACTAAATACAAATACTTCAATATTCTCTACTTTTGTTGCCTTCATGTAATGTCATAATTAAAGTTAAAACTCTCGATCTTCTTCGCTTCTTTATAATCGTAAATGATGCATGGGATAAAGGAAAAAGTTATAAAGCACAAGGGTATAGTGCAAAGCTAATTATCAATGCTTCATTCATTAGATCAGTGCAAAGGACTTTCTGGCAAAAGGCAAGCGATACTGCGATCTTTGTAGCAGTTTTCAGATGCTAAAAACCCGTAACCATATGAGTTGGAGACCACGTATAATATAGTGACCTCAACGCTATTCATTTTCTCAATTTCTGAGATTCATTACCAGCACAGTTGTACGGGTAGATGAAAGTGATCATACCTGGCCGTCGATCCCAAAACCAGACCATTTGGTGTCCGGGTGGAAATTTGAGAGAATCAATAAGCGGAAGGAAGTGGTCAGAAACTGCGAGTAGTAGGCATTCCAGATAAGCGAAGGCATTCCAGAAGTGTCCGTGGATGCCGGATATGTATGAAGGAGCTATGAGATCCATCAAAGTGGAAAATCTTCACTTTCATAAGTTTTATTAGATGTTGGAACTTTTCCATCTGAAAGTGGCGCTTGTATATATTTAGGCTTCAGAGCTTTTTGATCAAAGCCCATGAGGTGTGCGTCGCTCTTTTGGAAAACTTGAATATCTGGCTGGCAGAGTCTGGCGATACCGTAGTCAAGACTTTCTCCATTACTGTGGAAGAACAGCTGCGGAAATACCTGCAGTAAGAGCTTTCGATTTTGCAGAAGTTTGCGAGAAATTGTAAATGGAAAAGCGTGAAATCAGGCTAAATGACGAAAAGGTGAAATGTGGTCTACGCGCACTATTGAATGAAAGTTCTGATTATCAGAATGTTTTGACCGTCATTTAAACACGGCCAAACCAGTAAGCGTTGAGGTGGGCCGCTTGCTGACTTTACAGTGGAATGGTTTCCTTTATTATTGTTGGACACTTACTGTTGTAGGTATTAAGTGAACGAGTAATATTGATTAACGTTGCTTGAGAGGAATCATAGACCGATTTTGGTGGTGGGGAATCGGAGGTTGATGGAAAGGCTCCTTCCAATACTATGAGCACCCTGTGGAAAACCATGCTTATTTCAACAAGAACATCTTTGATGATTGTTTGGTATTAATATCCAGCAATTGTTTATTCGTAATTTGAAGGTGCATTTCAGTCAGCGGCCGAAGCTGGCAATTAATTGAATTTCAATAAAAAAACAAGAAGGACTAAATCGATTCGACCATCACTAATGATATCTAAGCTGTGAAGGATTAGGAGTCGATGTCATTGAGATCAGCAAACTTGCGATTGCTTCATTCATCAACAGGCATCAATTTCAAGAGTTCATAGCATAAGATACTAACAAGATACAAAATTGATGTAGCCGTGTAATTGCGGGTTAGCGGTTCTGCGTGGCGTTCTTGGTCCTTTTGGTGAGCTGATGTCGGGTTTCGTGGAGGGTCCAAGGTGGGTGGGTATACTTTACAATTTTGATCTATTAGATAGCGTCTCACAATAGCGGAACAATCCTCATTCGAGAGTGTTCCTCATCCGAGAGTGTCTGCATGAAAATCGAGCAGGAAAGAAATGTAATGAGTTGCACTTGCGAAGGTGTCTTTCACAATTGGGTTGAAAAAGATCTTCGTTTATAGTGAGATGAATTATCACTGCAAGTTGAGGCCTCTCTTTGACTTTCTTCATTCCTTTGGACTGAGGAAAAGGTTTGTTGCTAGTAACTGACCCTTGGGCCACCTTTCTGCAAGGTAGTTAACGTCGACGTATGCGGCTTGATGTGGGACATGCGATATTTTCTTCACGCTAAAGACCAGGCACAAGAATGCTATGATATATGAAAGTTAAACCGAAAGTATCAAAGATCTTTGAGGCCCGAAATTTGATGAAAAGAAAACTTCTGATAGGGCAAGTCTTGAGCACATTGGATGGCCATGACACATTTTTTCGGGATTTGTGACTGTCTTCGGAAAGCTGGAATTTCTTAAACCGTTGGCCATTCTGAAAAAAAAAAAAGTGCCAGTTGCTAATTGTAATTAGTATTTAGAAGAGCATGTCAGCCCTCATGAACGGACACAAGGCAGTAGAAGTAACCTCTGTTTTATCGCCTGTTCAGATTGATTCGAAAACTGTTCGAAAGACCAATATTCTGAGTGACTCACGCTCGTATGTTCACTTTGTAGCTGGCGGGTAAGATCATTTGGCTTCTGCGAGGATTGCTGCAGACAATGTCCGCACCACAGTGTTAACTCCTTTCAACTATATAGAGTTGGTGGGATGCTTGGTGCTATCTGCACGTCACCTTTGGATGTTGTCAAAACAAGACTACAGGTAAGTTCAGTGGTTGATATCAACTCCCAACATACCCCTGAAGTGGAGCACAGACAGATAATTGATCGTGCGAATTATCCCATGGCAGTCAACATACTACCAGCAGCGCAGTAGAAGCAATTTGGGTACACCAGCTGTAAAAAATGGGGCATCATCGTTACTTGGCCATTTCGCAGACACTGGAAGGTTGCTAGTGTAAGTATTCTGTTGAATGCAGCCGTTTTCCAAAGCCGTTCTCTTGTTGATAGATTATTTTCAATTTTATACAGTCGCATTAAGCAAGTAGAGGGCTCTAGGGCATTATTCAAGGGATTGGGCCCAAACTTGGTTGGCGTGGTTCCTGCAAGGTAGGATTAATCTCAATAACTAATTAAAGTTTGGCTGTATATCAGCGGCTAATTCACCATTGTGTACAGGGCCATTGCGTTTTTCACCTACGGCAACAGCAAGAAATTTTACACGGAATTAAATAATGGGTATGAGTCCCCAGTTGTCCATCTTGTATCTGCAGCCTCGGCTGGTGTTGTCACAGCAACTGCGACAAATCCCATATGGGTCGTGAAGACGAGGTTACAGTTACAAGCGGTTGGACAAAAGCTTTATAAGAATAGCTTTGACTGCACTCTACAAATCTTAAAGGAGGAAGGCATTAAGGGCTTGTACAAGGGTATGAGTGCTTCATATCTAGGTAGGTACCACCCCGAATGTAGTGTGAGAGTAGAAAGTGGAAGAATGCTGTCACTAACTTATTTTTAATTGTTAATGCAGGTGTTGCAGAAGGAACCATTCAATGGGTCATTTATGAGCACTTGAAGAAGCGACAGATGGAAGCGAAGGCAGAAAGGCTTAATGCAGCTGGTCAGAAAACAGATAGTGCTGCGCATGCTAAGAGCGTGCAAGGTATGTATTCCGTAACTCGACGCACGAGCACACCACGGATTTAAATAACTAAACTGCCGACATTACCTTTAGACTGGATTGGCAACCTCGCGGCTGCTGCTGCGTCCAAATTTGTGGCGGCCGGTCTTACTTATCCTCATGAGGTTATTCGAACCCGGTTACGACAGCCTGCTGAGAATGGTGTTCTTAAATACACCGGATTGTGGCAGTCGCTCACTCTCATCATCAAAGAAGAAGGTGCAGGTGCGCTGTATGGTGGTATGACCGCGCATCTGATGAGAGTGGTGCCAAATGCTGCCATTATGTTCTTCTGTTACGAGGCTATTGTATACAACTTTGCTGGAGGTCGCGAACGGGAGGCTGCCGCCTTGAAAGCCTAACCTCTCTCAAATTGACTATCATATTTTTCATACCTCTAATTTTATAACTCATTACCGCACTTCAATTCAACAAGTCCATTCCCCTGTTCATTAATCAGTCATTATTTGTCTACCATTTCAACATAACCCCAACCCCCTTCCCATTTGCTCATTTTGTTCTCTAGCGCTTGTTACTGTCGCTAACCGCTTTGTACAGTACGATTCTATTTTTTTTGTAAAGCAGTACTTTCCAAATTTATGAGTTAAAAGCTGTTCCAAGCTCATGCTATTAAACTGATACAGTTTAGTTTATATATATAAAAAGAAATCAAAGGAATGCTGTTGGTTGTTATGAGGAAGTGTAAATTGAACGCTTAGTCTGAAGAAATTTGATTCCGCGGTAAGCACGAACTGAGAATGTTTGTGCTAAAGATATTAACCTACCAGTGGAATTTTGCATTTACACTGTGACT
The DNA here is from genome assembly GCA_016758895.1 of Umbelopsis vinacea. NCBI lineage: Eukaryota > Fungi > Mucoromycota > Umbelopsidomycetes > Umbelopsidales > Umbelopsidaceae > Umbelopsis > Umbelopsis vinacea. The sequence goes on along the minus strand of JAEPRA010000008.1, from coordinate 537,667 downwards.
CAACGTTTTTTAGGCATTGAAAGCAGAGCATACATCTTTCTGTTTTTTTTAGCAATCCGTAGCCGTGGTCGGTGAACTAGGGTATTTGTTGAACATCTGTAGGAAAGCAGGATTTAAGACATTTTCTTGATTTGGCACCGAACCTCTCAGAATCAGCAAAGAATGGAAAGACAATTTGGTCTCACTCCGCCTCAAATAAAAATTGGAAACGAAGCCCTGGCTGTCACTTCTTGCCATGACCGTCAAGACTACACCTCCTCCACCTGTAGATAAGCCGTCTCCAGTAGAACAGTTTTCAGCCTTCACTGGTCGAGATTTCAGAACTGCTACCATTGAGAATCACTGGGTTTGTAACTTTATGATGAGATTCAATCCAACTTTGGACCATCATCGATCAGTTTGTTAACCGCATTTCTACATCTTCATAGAATGATCCTCCAAACAAGGTGAATAGACGGCTCCAAATTTATAATATGTTTCTACAGCCGGTAGCTAATTGAAAGATAGATTTTCAAAGCATCAGAAGAAGTGGACGTTGATGTCGACTCCAAAGTAGTTCACAAGGTCATTATGGAAACGGTAGAGCGCTGTAAAGCACAATTTAAGGTTTGAATTCGTCCTATAGTTTGTAGTTTAAAGTACGTCAATGGTACTAATACTTGACCTCAGACAGGCATGCAGAAGCGCATGATTGATGATACGGATCGACGAATGATCCAATTGCTGAAAAAGATTGACACCCATGAGCTCAACAGCGACGTACTTCATCAATTATGTCAGCTTTGTCAAGGTAAATAGTTATTTCAGCCCTGATTTGGTGGAGGTAGTCATGATATGGCATAATTGAGTAACTTCATGTTTTGGACATTCAGCTATGGAAAAGGGCGATTTCACAGAAGCCAAGGATATGCATGTTAAGCTCATGACAAAGGCGTACGACGACCATGGCCAATGGATACTTGGTTTAAAGCGATTGATAGATCTGGATGAAAAGACCACCAAATAGATATAAAATTTAAGCATAATAAACAACCTAATGACTATACTTTATTTTTCATGATTATTGCGCAGAAAATTAAAGAAATAGGACGCTAAAGAAGTGATACAGAATGAAGGCATGTCATTTGTCAGGCAAGTGTTAGAAATCCTTTGAGAAGCAAGACAACCCTACATAAAGAACAACTACATCTCTGAACCAAGTACTTAGAAGTGCGGATATTTGATATCAATAGTCTGAGAACGTTTCACACAGAGCTCTTCTGATATGTGATAATACAGCTTTTGCGTGCTCATTACATAAGCGTTCGTCTGAAGAAATTTTATTTGGAGAAACGGAAGGTATCCTTCGACTCTGGAGCAAAATCAATCATTTTTAGTTCAGCCTATAGAACATAACACCAGTCGGCAAACTTTTTAGAGGACACAGTAGGAAACTCACTAAGATGCGCAGAAATTGCGCCCGGACAGGTTCCGTGAACTTGAGTCATACTACCACTGATCATCCGTCATAAGATCGTAATTTATTTCGATCTATAGAAATTTTTAACTTGAATATTCAAAGTGATTCATCCGACAACAGAGGTATCATATCATGCATGGTTAGAGTGAGGAAAGAAGACGGCCCATTTCGGATGAATTCATCCTGGCACAGGCAAAGTTAAGCCGTCACGGTTGATCTTTCGTCCTGGCAATTTTATCGATTGAGATATAAAAAATGATGTTCGAATCAAGGCATTTTTTCCCCACTTACAACACACTCATATTTTTTTACACTTGACTCAAACCCATTAAACTCCACAACATGTTAGATGTACTCATTTGCGGTGCCGGACCAGTAGGATTGTTCTTCGCAAATCTAATGGACCAGTTCGGACATACCTATCGAATATTCGATAGCGACACGCTTGAAGGCAGACTTGGTCAAAGCCGAGCACTGCTTCTGACAGCTCGAAGTTTGGAAATCATGGAAGACAGAGGCATAGCTCGCGAAATCTTGAGCCATGCGCTACTCTCTCGAGGCCTCAGATTACACTCTGATACCAAACAGGTATGTGCTGGCGTCAAACAGTTTGGGTCAAAATGCGTATTTAATCTTTATTCTCTATACCCAGCTTACACAGGTGGAAATGAGAGGCTTGGATACTCCTTACCCTCATATGACAACTTTACCTCAGTGGAGAGTAGAAGAGACACTACTTAACAGATTGTCTAAGAAAGTTGAGCGACCAGTCACATTGCTATCTTACGTTCAAGAGAGTGACCACGTGGTAGCCAAACTCCAACATGGGGATGACAAGGATAACGTTGAGGAAGTAAAAGCAAAGTTCCTTATTGGTTCGGATGGTGTGCATTCTACTGTACGTAAAGGGACCCCTGGATGGACTTTTGATGGCGTGATCATGAATGTGCCATTTGCATTGGCCGATGTCACACTTACTGGAGACAAGCTACCTGATTTTCGCTACTTCAACTTCATTGATTCCAAAAACGGCGCGCTTATTATTATCCCATTACCTGATAAATCTGGAGAAAAGATTATCTTACGTGTGATTGCCAGTCTTGGTACTTTAAGCGAGATCAAGGACACAGAAGGCAAAGTTTCTCAAGGTATTAACAAAGACGATCCCTTTACATTGGAGGAACTTCAAACTTTGATAGATCAGCGTTCTGGGTACTTTAAAATGAAAGCTGAGAACCCACAATGGATAACAAAGTTTGGCATCAACGAACGAAGAGCTAACGGTTTCCGACGAGGAAGATGCTTTATTATGGGAGGTACGAGATAGCTAAAATGTGATGCTAGGATTTGCTCATCAGTATTGAAGTAATGCATGTAATTCTACCTACGTATAGATGCAGCGCATTGTCATTCCCCAGCTGGTGGTCAAGGAATGAACCTTGGCCTTCAGGATGGTACGTATATACATGGTGAATGCTTCGACGGTATCGGGTTTTAAATACTTCTCTTTCCGTGCTAGCATACAACATGGCATGGAAGATTTCCTCAGTGCTGAAGAATACAGTACCGAACCCAGAAGAGCTTTTGGACTCCTATTATGAAGAGGTTAGTGTGATGAATAGCTTAGTGATATGAAGGAGAATAAGCTAATTCAATTCTCTCATAACAGAGGTATCCACTTGTTGATACCACCATCGATGGCTCTGGAAGAATGGGAAGAACTGTCATGCAACACACCATGCTTTCATGTAATTTCATAAACCGATTCAATGAGAAGCTTCAACACCTATTGTTCTAACATCACTTTCACTGATAGCCTTCATGCGATCACTAGTGCTTCCACTGGCTTTCACCATACCTTCTATTCACGACAAAGTTGGGTTTACGCTCCAACAGCTCTGGGTCACTATCCCTACAAGCTCTGCATTATTGGCTAAGAAAAGTGCTTCAAACATCATTGAACCAGGAAAATTCATGCCAGACTCAGGCATCCTTAATCCCAAGGACATTATGAACTTGTCACCACAAACGATCAAAAGCATACTCAAGAAGTCAAATAGGTATATTGCTTTGCTTGTTTGGAATCACGCCGGTGACGACTATACTTCTGCGGGATTTTGGAATCTTCTTGAGACCTATAAGAGGTCTGTAAGACCAATTGTGATAGAAAGCAAAAACTACATTGGCCGGTATAGAGTTCCACTATATGCTCGCAATCATGCTGATGGAAAAGAAGGATTTTGGTGCGATACCAGGGGTCAACTTGCTGATCTACTTGGCGTTGAAGACAATCGAGCTGGTATTATTCTCATTAGACCCGATATGTACGTCACCTTTTCCGAATCATACGATGGACAAAACGAAATACCTCTTGAATCTTTTGAGAAGTACCTCGCAAGCCAGCTTAAATCAGACTGAAGTTGATGAAGTAGTCACAATCCTCCGACCCCCGCCGTAACAGATCGAAAAATCGCTTTCTGCTTATTGGGTGTTACTTCGGTGGATTATTTTATATATATACCTCAAACGTAAGACACCAAATAAATCAACGGTAATACCTTTACTCTATGTTCTCTTATGAAGTGGTCTAGTTTGGTGAGCGATAGCTGTTGCTTCTGCTTACCGCTTGGGCCAGGGGCGGTACTTATAACCATGTGGTTCTTTGTACGTTATTTATATCGCGTATGACTTGAAAATGTGGCAGTACGCTAAGTAATAAAACTATAACCCATAGATCTTTGGAGGCCTGTTCGGCACGCTTAGTTTTATACATGTAATATGTGAGTATCATTTACTATTGCCAACAACTGTAGGAGATGCCCCGACTAACACAAATACTTACCAGTCGGTTTATCCTTAACTGCGACAGTCATCACACAAGGTATTGTGCTATATTTCGCTAAATCTAATCAATGTGATGTGTTTTTTTATACCAAACTGTATCTCAGGTTCTTTCTACGTTGTCTTTGCTGGAATCGCATTATTTGGTTTGTGGGCTTTATCAAGGGTAAGTGCTATTTTATGATTGACATCCAACTTTACAATTATCTGATCCTTTGATAGATAGATATAAAATGGATATCCTACTACATGTTAGTACAACTTGGTTTTGGAAGTTTAGTCCTCTCGAAAATTATTTGCAACTTATTTACATTTTGTTTGCCAGAATACTGTCTCTCCTTTTCACTATATTGCTAATCGCCATGTCCATCGTCAACGCTTGCCTGATAATTTTGCGTAAAGGTCAGTACCTTGCTCAATGCACCACCGATGGCAGAATTTCTGGTTTTGCAAGCAGAAATGGAAAAAGCGAGCAAAACGTTGCAGACGACTGCGAGCACTACTTCATAACGATCGCGATTGTCTCCATCGTCCTATCATTATTTTTCAATATCATGAACGCAAGTGTTTCAGTGGTCCCTCAAGTTGATTTGAGTTCTCAAACTAATATTAATTTTTTTAGCTTGCTTATATATTCAAACTGGCACAATATATGTTCAAATCACGTCGTATACAAGAAGAAGAATGGTCTCATTTCAATTTAGAAGAACGTAGGCCAAGCAGAAGAACTGAGCCATCAGCAAATCCAAATAGAGCTTCAGGATCTGGCAGCCTGGCAGCAAGGTCATTTAGTCGTTCTCGAGTTTCACCTGCCATGAAGGATACTAATGTTGTGCTACCTGGGGACAATGAGACAATAGCAAGCTCAAATGCGCCTGAGAACCCAGTACATCCAATCGCTATTCCCCTCAATCCACAACAGCAACCATCTCCATCAGACATACCGATTGACCAACAGTAAGCTTTTCTACTACCAATGAATATCCTTGGTACTTGTTCGAATTCCCCTCCACCATTATTTCGCAACAGTAAGGATTAGGGAAAAAATGTATATAACGTAAAATGTTAGCGATAGTGGACAATCTCACAGTGCACTTAACTATTCAGCATTTGCATGTAAAAGAACATATGCTAATATAACCTGTACTTCATGGTTTATGTTTTCTACAACTCAACATTTGGTAGCGCATACAATCGACTGACCATGAATGACTTTGTAAACATTACCCAACATTTATTTATTTTTTTTGACTCCCTCGCGCTGGGAATCTGGTCTTTGTGGGACAGTGACGCCTTTGAATGCGATCTTGATAATATTTGGACCGAACAACCTCATGATAAGATCGCCCATTTTGGCGTCAAAACCAGCAAGATATTCTGTGAAAGGATAGTTACTCTCGATAGCGTGAATGATCTGATTTGTGACTACCCAAGACGGTTGAGCGGAAGCGCTAGTGTCGTATTGCTTGCCGTGAAGACCACCCTGGCTGTTGTAGTATTCCAGGATCTGAGCTTGGGTATATAGGTTGCCTTCGTCCAATACAGTTGGTGCTTCAAAATCTGGCCCAGTAAGCGACAATGCACCTTCGGTGTTGAGCATGGCCACACCTCTCGACGCAACAGTTCCTGCGAAGATAAACAGGATGAGAACAAGTCATAATAAATAGTGTAAATGCTACAGCCACCCAATCTCGCCTTACCTGGCTCAAGTAGAGAAACAAAAACCCCCAGTCCAAATAATTCTAATTGTAAAGTTTGCGTCATTAATCGAATAGCAGCTTTGGTGCTGGCATACGACCCAAGCTGAGGCAATATGGCATTCTTGCCCGCCATACTGCCTAGATTGATAACTCTTCCACAACCATTAGTAGCCTTCGATCGGAGCAATGGAATGAGTTTCTTTGTAAGAGCAAGTGTACCAAACACATTTGTTTCATAGTTTTGTACGATGGTTTTCATGTTCAGTAACTCGAATGGACCATGTACGGCGTAACCAGCATTATTGATAAGAGCAACAAATGGAAGGTTGTTGGAGGAGCAATGCCTGTACACTGTCTGCGCGGCGTTTTCAATGTGGGTGCTGTTAGTAATGTCCAGAGTTACTGGAAAAAGCTTTCCGTTTGTTTTAGATGTAGGCTGTTGTTGGCTTTTCCAATCGTAAAAGGCGCCCTCGATTGCCGCTGCATCCTGAGATTTTCTCACACCTGCTACAACCGTGTACCCTCTCTTGGCCATGTCTAGTGCCAAGTCCCGGCCGATACCTGACATAGTTCTTCAGTTTTGCATTCACAGTAATTCCAAAACACATGGATTTTCTTACCTGCCGAGGCACCTGTAATCAGAATCACACTAGGTCGAGTAGGCGTAGCTGGACACGATGGAGCATATTGAAAAATGTTGGGAGCTATGAAACCAAGACATCGACAGAGGAGTGTGTGAAAAAAGAACTCAACACTATCAAGGCAGATTGATAGATAGCCGAGTACATAACCAAGATATTTGATGGGATACTCATCGAGGCCAGAGACTTTTGCAGGCATTATTCCTTTTTGGTGTACTCTGTGAATAGGGTGAAAAGCAAAAGTAGCTCTGTAGATTTCAAAATATCCCATTTTCCATTGCTCACATGAGATCGCCATTTTGCAAACGGCTGTGGAACCTTGTGGCTGGGTTTCACAGGCATGCCATGCTCCCATAACGCATCGACGACTTATTCTATCATAGTTTATTTGGTTTCCAATATCACTTTATAATCAGCTTCAATATGCGCTTGTGTAGTTCGCAGTACATAAGATCAATCTGGTAAAAGATGATATACGAATTGCGAGATGTCAATGAATTTTTTGGTATATAAGGATGTTCCCTTACGCTGCCTTGGGTTTACCGTTTGCAGCATTTTTGCCGTGAGGAATGGTCAGGCAGTTGATACCCAAAAATGAGCAAAAGCTTCTGATGACAACTAGTGCCCAATGCGTATAAGCAACCAGAGCAAACACGAAGTAGGCACAAAGATACATGTATTCTGATTCAGGCGTAAAAATCGGCTCTCTGGAATGGAGGAAGCGAAATGCGACTTTTAGTATGAAGCTCCAGCTCTTCAACACATCATCAATCTTGGCTTAAAACTTACGTGTCAAACAGAACTGGAGCGTTAGCAATAATAGCACCACCTATTAATGGAAGCAACATGACCGTGAACATGGGGAACCCGACCTTAACCAAGTGAGCCAAGATAATCTTGGAAGCGATTCGCCCAAACACAATACCAGTTGTGATGGCAAATAGAATAAAATGTTTTTCTGACAATAGTGTTGAATTTGGCGACATAACCCAAAAGTATCCACTGATGGAGTAGATGGCAATTGGAAGACTTTCAACGATAACTGCGCTCAGAAATGGCTTGTTCTTCGCCTTGCAAGCTTTGTACATAGCATAGTAACTGATTAAGAAGGTCAATTAGCTTCAGCAAAGGGACAGATTTCACTAATAAGCCAATTACTAACCAAACAGGCACATGCGTGAAGACAAACAAGAGAACAATTTGCCATACGATCATATCAGCGACACGCATATCACTAGGCACAAAACTAGGTACCCATTGTTTGACAATAGATTGTTCCAAAGGCATGTGCCAAATCGATGGACCTAAGGTTCAGTGGCAAACCCGTTAATTTCTGGGTAATTTTTTCCCGTTCCTGGGAACACCTTCCTAAAACAATAAATTTGGGACTTACCGTAAAATCCGGTGACAAGCATTACAACGCAGCTGAGGATCACGCCCTCAGTGGGTGCATTCACGTAACCCAAATAAAGCACACCCGTGTGATATTCCTCAGCAGTAGAAAGATAGAAGCCGATAGCAGCAACTCCATATAGCAAAACGCTCATATGGGAATGGCCCAAACCTAAGGTAGTAGCTTGAAGAACAGCGGCGAATGAACAATTGAGAGCATCACACCCATGGTCGAACAGCTCACCCAATGGCGATGAAGAACCTGTCCGTCTGGCCTGCTTTCCATCTACATTGTCAAAAGTAGAGTATAACCACAGACCAATGGCAAAGCTAACATATACCCAACGTGGGCCTCCTTCTTCGTCCATGCCAGGCACATAAACAGCTGCTAAAATGACGTTGCTGACCATGAACATGAGACCTGTCAATGTAATCAGATTGGGTCTGATATTCGATAGTTTAATAGAATGTTTTGGCACAGATCTCACCAAGCGTTTTGCATTACTTACGCCATCCATAGTGGAAACAGTTCAATAGCCCAGCTCCAGTAATGAGATAGAATGTACTTCGACGTGAACGACTTGTCGACGGCAGCATATTTATAGAGCTTGAGATTCTCTAGTTGAGCTTTTGGTATAAACTCGGATGTCAACATGCCGGACATGGACTGGAAGTATCGTACTCTTGAAAAGCTGAAGCGAACTGCAAAGAAAAAAAAATGAATGTGATTTGCTTTTTGGGGTGTTACTATAAGAGGTAACCAGAAAGCTCTTCCCTACCCCAGACCTCACACGTGCCGTATCTGCTTTCACGTGCGGCCAGATGTGCCCGTCGTCACCAAGGAGGCAGAAAACGTTACATTTACATGTAAGCTTCATATTTGTCTTAGAAAGGATGATCCTATGGATTGAGGTTAGACTATGCGACCAATCTCTCTACTTGATGAGTTTCGCCATCAAAATAAGTCTTGTTACCCAGTAAAACCTTTTCGATGGGGTTCCAGTAATTGCTCACTTTGAAATCAATTGTGACTCAGTTCCAAAAGTCGATATCGTACCTGGCACGCTGATTCACTTCACAGTAAGTTAGCTCAACAATTGAAGTGTTGTCTATTGCGGCTAGATGGTGTGCCCCAATTGTGATCTGATCACCGATAAACCCGAAGCTTCTAGTCAAATGTTTTTTATGTGTAGAGATATCAATAAGAAACAAGTCTAACCGATATCTGCAGTGGTGTGGACATTCATATGTTTTGATATGCAGGTAGATTATGAGTTGTTCGCCATTGACTATCGGTTGTTGCGTAATTCTATTGTAGATAGTTGCTTTGAGAACTCGGTTATCCATCGTCACTGCCTTACGCGCTTATTCTCTTCCGTGCATCATACTGTACATCGTAGCCAGAAGTCTACTGAATACTGCCACCATGAGACTGTCACATACGGGAAATTTTTGCTTATGATTTCGTTGTCTTGAGAATTCGCCACTCATGATCATAGCTACAGTGATCTGCTTTATATCGTAATTTATCTATATTACCGTATACTGAAAGTAACCATTCAGCGATTATTATCAAATATCATCTGTACAGACTGATGGTTTCGAAGAGGGTTTATGATCGTCATTACTAGATATGTTAGTTACCTCTAAGCATATATACGGTCGGTGCAGATTGATTGAAAATATATAGTAAACTGACTTGCTGTCCAACAATAAATCTTCGGTTAGCTTTTAAAGATCTGTCGCTCAGGTTGGTGGTAGATTGCAGCGCACTGGAAATTAATGAGCGTGATGTCATCAATCCAAGCGCTGTGACTGACATTTTTTTTGTTTTCCTAAGAGTCTACCAGGACTGAGGCCTCAACATATCCACCATTCTTGCTTAAACCATGAACGCAGCCATCCTTGCTCGCTCTGCTCTTCGCACCCGTTCCACTGCGCGCCTTATGCGCTCTGATCTCTACCACTTTGAGAACACCAACGGTCAGGTATGAATGGTCTAGAACTTGATTACTCGATTATGTACAGAAATTCGGCACATCTATGCAACGATAATTTCCGTAAACGTAGCCATCATAGACTCTAGAGTTCTATTGTCGCCATGTCTTATCGCCTGAAAATTTGACACGAATCATGCTTCACTATTGCATAGTCACTAGTACTAAATTCGAATTTATCTGACATCGTGAATTTAGAACATTCCTTTCAAGACCACCAACAAGGTTGGTCTTGCCATCAAGATGACCCTTTACCTCGGTTTGGGCTTCGGTGCACCTTTCTTGGGTAAGTTCACCTTTCTAGACTTTATGGAACGACGATCATCAAAGATATGATTGCGAAGTGTGTCCTCAGTGATATGATCAAAGGAAAATTGCTAATCGAAGTCTCCCCTTTTCCAATTCTGTCAATAGGTGCTGCTTGGCAATTGTAAGTGATAAAAACCGCGCGCGCGTAGTTGTCTGCTATTCACTCACCCTGCTTTTTCTTCTCCAATTTTACAGCCACAAGGCCTCTTCAGGATAAATAGCTCAAAACTGTTCTTACATGGGGTCTACTTAAGCAACATTTAAAATTGTAGATTGTGAATAAATTACGTCTTTTAAATTACGTTTTCAAATTGGCTTGCCCTACTTGTTCTGAGCATATGAATAATGCCATACCTGGACAGGCATTGTCAGCATTTTTTTTAACGAGTATTTCGGTGTCGTCAACTTAGTGACTTGTCAAGTTCAGCTACATGATTCGATTGGAAGGGGTCAATATGTAAGGCTATCTCCTTTCTCGATCCTCACGTCCACTTGCTGTTGTTACAGCCACATGGTTACTCTTTTGGGACTATAATTGCTACAAAGGTGGTCTATGGATCTACAAAGTTTGTGGATTTTGACGAATGGCTTCTACCTAATACTTTTTTTTTATTTGTCAATTTGACGTTTCAATTGTTCTCAGTTGATCTATAACCGTTAATATTTCTCATTTTTCTGAAAAGATGCTAAAAGCTACATATCTTCAGGCAAATGCGTACTAAGGAGCAAAGGAGTTCCCGCCCTGCGTGCTCCCTTGTCTGTTACTTTACCAACAACTAGTGCCAGATTGTGATTTCTGACTCCCATTGATCACAATCATTCGCACAACTATATCCCTTGTTTTTATCCTTTTCATTTTGATTTTTCTTTTGCGAATTCATCTTCTCTCATACATTGAATGCATTTGGATAGAGCCACATAAAGTTCATCTCTACCATATAAAATCACAAATCATGAAGACTTCCGGCCAAGGCGATTTTTTGAGGCTCAATTGTCTACCAATGCTCACTCCCGTCATCTTTATACTTTATCTCTTCTCAGTATTTCATCACGTTGCTGCCAGTGATATTGGTCCAGGCACACGTTCCGGTCATTGCGCATTCGCGCATCAAAACACACTACATATATTTGGAGGCAGCATCATCGGAAGCGAAGCTCTACCTGCCAACCATACATCCTTTTCGCGTTTTTCAACATTGACCTTTCCACTTGAGTCAAATACGACAAGACTGCCCTGGAAAGACTTGCCAAGTAGAGAAGCGTATAACATCGTAAATGGTGCGTGCGCAATGACAGACAGCGGATACGCTATATTAATAGGATACGATCCTTTCGATGCACATGTAACATCGCCAGGAATACAGATTTTCAACTCGAACGATCAGACATGGATCAGTTCCATACAACTCAACAGCACGATTAATGCCACACGTGCCTTCTCCCAACGCCAAGGAATGGCATCCACAATGTGGGCAGGTAGTGTCTTCCTCCTATTTGGAGGCTCTGTCTCTCAAACCAACACACAAGACATGTTTGTTTTAGACACACGTACTTGGCCATGGTCATTATCGCAGCTTAATCCATCCGATAACACGCCAGTTGCAACAAGCCACTCTACTATGATTGCAACTTCTTCAAACTTGATATATCACATTGACAGTTCAGACACTCCTAGTGAAGATGGTGTTTACGAATCGACAGTATCCCAATTTGACCCAGTTGAACTGGAGTGGTCGGATACCGTTAGGACTATCACAACATCATACCCTGTTTCATTCGTAGCCGGCAACGATTCCGAAATTATATTAATACCAAAGTCTGACAACTATACAAAAACCGATTCTCGTAAGAAAGGGCCATTGCATCAATTTCTGGTTGAGAGCATGACCAAGCGTCAGCAACAGGCTCAAATCCCACCTAACAATGTGAACAACACCGTCAGCAATGTGCTGACTTTAGATTTCCTTCCAACTTCCCACAATGCCTTTTCCCCAATCCCAATTCCTGGCATTTCACTGATAGCCAATGCAGGAGGAACGGTTACAAATCTACCTAATCATAATGTTGTTCTCTACGGTGGTAAAGCTGAAAACGCTCCAAATAGCCAATTGGTTGTTTTTGATAGCTTATCGCACAGCATTACCAATACGGTCCTCAATGTGTCACCCGATGTGCCCGCAATTATACATCCTCCTAGTGCGCCAGCGACGATGCCCAGCAGCTCTGGAAAACTTGACAGGAATTTAATTGGTTTGTGTATTGCGCTAGCTGTGGCAGGACTGACGGTTCTCGGACTTATTGCTATCGCATTTATTCGCCGGCGTCAACTGCGACGAACCTACGAGAAGAAGCCGCCGGTGGCCGAACTACCTGCTGATGATGACAAAGGATCTTTGATATCTGCGACCGCACCAGATTTTCGTCGATTTCCAGTCATCAAAGAACAAGAGGACGCTGTGACTTGGAGTGACAAAGTACGTAATATGCTTACAACTATCGGGGCAGCGGCTGCTGTTCCAAACGAAATCTTGAGACGACAGAGCCAGAAAACAAAGTCAGGAAAATCAATGGAGAAGCGCAAAGAAGTTGCACCTGGAGATGCATCCAATTCTCTCCAAGTATCTGCGCCAATGCTCGCCTCTGGGTACACTGAAAAGCAAATTTATTGCAATCTTTCACGGCCTCCACCCAGTCGATTCAGAGAGCACTTTGAAGGCAAAGGGCGATTTGTATCAGGTTTATCTGAAGCCTCAGCTTCAGTATTTTCAGCAGATGCAGCACTGTTACGATCAAGTTCATACCATCTTGGCCTAGAAACTGCCAGTAACACTCAAGCCCCCAGTCTTCCAAGGTCCAACTCCGAGTATAAAGCCCACAGTATACCTGGATCGCTTCTACCCACATCTTGTGGCGGGGTATTCTCAGACATGACGACCAGAAGCAACGTCCCCCCTTCGTACAGACGTAGCTGGTAATTGAACTATATTAAAATGTTGTATATTATGGGGCTACCTACACTATCTTAATTTTTAAGGAGAAAGCCGTGCTTAAAGCGTTTTCGATGCTGAGATGTACAATGAAGTATTTTTTCAGTAAATATCGATATTTCAATACAATAAATTTTTCACATAACTGGGTCCTTGCAGTTCGGTATTTGCAACTACACCATGAGGAAGCCATCGTTGTCTTCAAGTTTATCTGTACCCTATATTAGCCCACACTTTCACCGGTAAAGCCCATTGTTGAACTATGCTGTTCTCGGGCCTGTTTTTGGTGTATAATCCATCTACATAGTATGATAATATTTTCTTTTGTCTCGCTTTTTCACGATAGCACGTGCCAGGACTCTCGCAGGTGAATGCCAGCATTTTTTAAATATTTCAAGATATCGGCAAAATCGGTAAACAGACATTCGCAGTATAGATCGCTGCGGAAGCTGCAGAGTACGAGTACCCCATATCGGTGGATATCGTAATGACAATGTTGGCAAAATCATAAATATGGGTTACTATATACTGATTGATGCTAGATTGTTCAATCCTACTAATATTATCCTTTGCTTGTGAATTATAAGGAATTCAGTGTCTGTTAAATAGAAACTGGTTACGTTGGTAAATATAGCATGACTTTCGGATGAACACCTTTTTCAGTCACTCAGCTGGATTTCGATAGAAAGAAAAATTCTTGACTTGTGATGTCATTTGATTGGTCCATAGAACCCTGCTGATATCCCCAAGGTGACAAGGTATACAACTTTTTCAAACCTGTTAGCTAAAGTGTGTGAAAGCCCCATGATGAGCTATGTAACGGATAGGGGTTCCATTGAGTCTGCTTGCATTACTTCTTTGCTACAGTTATTCGCACCCTGATTAAGGGATTGTTGGGTCATTGACCCGCCATTATGAGTATCAAGTTTCGAGCTCCGAGCACTAGCGTTTTTGAATGACCGAGGTTTAAATATCCATTTTGAAAGAAGGGAAATGATGTAACTTCCTTGGTTGATATATTCAAGTTCTTTACTCTTCGTCGGTGAGCACGTGTAACAACAAGAGCCAGCCAGAAAGTCATACTGTGGGCTAAGGAGATACTGCTCAAGCGAAAGGGTTTAAAATTTTAAACCCGTTTGAGTCAACAATTTTTTTTTTTTTTTTTTTTTATATTTTGTTTCCAACGCACACAACCTTTTTTTTTCTTTCACGTTTGTTGTTGTTGTCACTGACGAAGTTCTTCAACTTTCCCCTTTACAAACCCTCTCAAATCTAAAACCACTTGTTGGTCTTATCCTTCTCAGTGCTTAATTGCTTCTGCGAAGGAAGAAAGTTGCAAACCTCAGACTCGGTGCTTGGATTTGCTTCACCACATCCCACATCAGGTCTTGCTCTTTCTTGATCATCTGGTAGGTTTTTCACCCATGCACTACACTTGTCTCAACAATTTGCAACATTGACTAACCAGTAGACATTGTAACATTCCCATCCACTGTTTTTCATTGCTCCATCTAGACGCTTGTCTTCGTTTTATTTTTCAGTCTTAACTCTTGGCGTATGGACTAAGCCCCCGAACCCGTTTGTTAGACAGAGTAGTTCGATGAATTTAACCGTCAAACCACAATACGCTCTCTTTGCACCAAATACCTCAAAACAACTGTTCATGATTCACCCAAACGCAAATACATATACGTCGCACCCACCGACGTATCCCCCGACGCAGATGCAACCAGGTGCTCCCTATCAATCCAAGCAGATGGATGATGTAATGAATCAACAACACCAAGTTAGACAACAACAACAACAGCACGCTGCTGCTGCTGCTGCTGCTATGATGGCGTCGACTAGCTTGCAGCCACAGCAGCATCCAACCATGCACTACTCTGGCCATAGTGGTATGCCACCACCAGATCCATCATCTATCGCTGATCATGGATTGCAGTCTGTCAACATAAACCAACTGGCTGAATTTGCTTCATCCATGGTGTTTTTGATGTGGCACGCTAGAAGACCCTCAGTTTTAGCTTTGTACAACTCCTCAAACTCGGCCACAACTTCGCCTGTTGGCACTCCACCTTCCAGCACTAGTCCAACTACTGCAGGTGCCACAGCATCCGGCCAACATCGCCAAAACATTATTGGCAGTTCTGCTAGTCCTGCATTCAAAAAATTCTGTTTACAAGTAAGTTTATTAGTCTCAGAGTTCTTTGGATCTACATCAGATAGCGAATTTGGAGGACTGATGTTTATTTTTTATTGTTTCCAGGTGCTTAAAGCGACTCAGCTGTCAGAATCTGTAGTTGTTTTATCTTTAAAGTACATTGCAATGCTTTTACAAAACAATCCAAATATTCAAGGTGCTGAAGGATCGGAATATAGACTATTTACAGTTGCCCTCATGCTTGGTAAGTTTAGACTTTGTGTTTAGTACGGTTTGCCAAGCCATTTTTTCTGGTATCTCACATTACTCACTTTCCCTTACAACCAAAAACAGCCAACAAGTTCTTGGATGACAATACCTTTACAAACAAAACATGGTCAGAGGTCACCAATATGAAAATTGTTGATTTGAATATCATGGAATTGGAATTTCTGGAAGTGTTGAAATTTCGACTGTTCGTAAAACAAGAAGAATATGAGCGTTGGAAGGCTGCTCTCTTCAAGTTCCGAAATCAGCTGACAAGTGCTAATGATGCAGAAGCACAGCAGCAACGACAACAGCAGGCTCAAGTTATTGAAGCTACTCTCAGAAGCATGGGCCTAACTAGCCCACAGCAAGATCCACAAGCTTGGGCCGCTCAACAACAGCAACAGCAACAACAGCAACAACAACAAGAAGTTGCTCGTAGACAAGCTCAAGCTGTTCAACAGCAGCAGCAACAGCAAGTGGTCGCTCATCAACAATACCAGATGTACTTATTGTCCAAAGGTCAACAGCCGCAGTTTCCACTTCATCCACCAAGTCGACCTGTACATCGTGTCCCGTTGAGGCTGCCTGTTCACCCTGTGTACATTCCGCCACCCACTGTTCACACTGCTCAAGTAATGCATTCAACGTCTCCTGCACAGCAAGCCATTATGAATTCATACTATGATAATGCTGCTGCGGTTGCCGCTGCTAATGCTCATCAACAGGCTACTACTGCCGCCGCTTTGGCTCAACAGCAGCAGCAGCCGCAAACTAGTGTGCCTCCCGTCATGCCTGGAGCTGGCATTGTTCAAAGTCGTACTCCGCAACCACAAGCAATCCATTATGATCCTGTTGTACATCAGCAACCAGTGCAGCCTCCACAGCAAGGCAGAACAACGCCACTGAGTGCTGGTACTAACACGAGTGCCTTTGAATACCCACCAGCTTCGACGATGGGACAAACACGAAACGAAGGCATGGGTTATGGTCAATACAGTAACTATGCTGGTCAGTCTACAACCGCCAACATGGGTCATACCGCTGCTCAACCTAGCTATGCCCCACCCGCCACCAGCCATTCAGCTACTACAGGCAGTACTGGCTACAGCCAACAGCAGGCGGCTGTCCAGCGCTCGTCTTCTTTACCGCAAGGAGCTACTACCATAGCTACTGCAAACTATCCACCTGTTTCAACTACACAACCTTCTCAATCATTGTATCATTATCCAACTCCCAATGTTACACCTTCGATGCAGGCCAATGTTCGTGTTCCTGATAACAATGTTCAGCAACACCCCTATGGCGCAACTGCCAATCACAGTCAAGGGGTCTACAGCAATCCTAGTCATGTCCCCTCTCAGCAGAGAAATTACTATGGATCTGAAACGCATGCCGCTCCACGACCTCCTGCGCAAGACTACAAATATGGGTCTCAACCTAGCAATGCACAACTTGATCCTCGTGTGCAAGCCTATCAAGGGCGGTCTCCAATGATTCGTACGCCTTCAACACCAGGCTACGCTTATGAAGGTGATAATTATCATTCTGAGGACTATAATGATCGACGAGATGTCAATGGTTTATCTGCTGCGGCCAACGTCTTTCATCCAAGGCAGCCAACATATTACCCACAGCAACAGCCACAATACGGTGCTCGGCCTCCACCACCTGGCCCACAGCCTGAAGACCCACGAACTGCTGCTATGGTGTATCGTCCTCAGCAACAGCAACCTACTGGCCCTGTACCGGAAGATCCTAGGACAGCTGCTGAATCCTATCGATCCAAACGCTCAAACTAATCATATGATTTCATATGAACTTGTAGCATCTCTTGCGCTGTTTCGCTCCGGCACCAAAGCGTGATATGTTTTTACATTGGGTGTGGTTGCTAGCTGAGCCAACCAACGAACCAGTGATTTCTTCAATTGATTGCATGATGGGGAAAGTATGTCTTATCGTTTCTTATTTTTCCTGTTTCTTTTTCTTTTATTTTTTCCACCTTTTGGTTGAAGCTCCCTCTCATTTCACTATCATTCTTCCCAACCTTTTTCATTGTTTATTCCTTTCCCTTTGAGAGATGTTATCCTTATATTCATGTGGTTTTTTCCCCTCATATTCATAATCTGTTATTCCACACATTTTTTTTTTCCACAAACCTCGGATCCTTACTAGGGAGGGTTTTTTACTTCTTCAATCAGCTCTACCTCTCAATTTTATGTAACTCATTTTGTTACGCAATGGGCCTCTTCATAATTTTTTTTTTCCTCCCTATCATACTATACTTTTTTTTTTCTTTTTTTTTTTTTTACAAAATGCTGGTCAAGGAATTTGCGGCTATCAGTTCTACATCATGCATATCTTCATCGCTTGCTTGCACAATATGTATTGTCAAGCTCAAGAGGCGTGTTGTCATCCATTACACTTTCCCGCTGTTGCCGCATTTGCAAGGCTCAAGAAACAAATCCCATAAACAAAATTGAATTATGTCTACCAACTTTTTGTGCTTGATGCTTTTTTGTAGAGAAAATAGATTGTGCTATGTTACAATTGACGGATGGGTCAGTAAAGGCTTGCCTTCTCTATCAACAACTTTCGAGAAATAGGCAGGATCCAAGACACCATTGATGCCTTCAGACAAAATGACTTGATTTGCAGAAAGCTGAAAGACAATGCCGTCTTGAGAAGGTGATAGTGCAGCGGTAAGTGACCGAATAGTGGCAAATCCATTGATCAGCTCGATTAGCGACTTACCTTCCATTGCTCTGGCCATATCCACGTAAATAAAGACATCGCATGATTTTCGCATTCCTTCAAACAGAACCGCCGAGACTCACTTAGTGAGACACTGTCCAAAGCACACACCTTTTACTAACAAACACAAAATGCCACTGACCTGATATCACACCATTCTCACCAGGCATCCCAGCAGCAAAATGAATGTGGTTTCGTGACATCCGCTTTAGACCCTGGGTTGCTAAAGAGAATCAGGTTTTGGTTAAAGGAGAGGTGGCGGGGATTGTGTTGTGCATAATGGACGGGGGCGGTTAGTTACCAATGCTGTTCCAGTTCGTTGTATAGGTGCCATGTACACAAATAGGCAACGGTTCCTTGATTAAGTCTAGTTCCACCTTGACCGTTTTCAAGCTGTGACCTTGATTGGCACGTATCCACCAGCACCCGTCTTCATCCTGCTTGAGATTGAATCGTTGCTTGTCATTGGTATCAACAACATACTTGATATCTTCAAATGTATAAGTTTTAAGTTTCGGCCGGTTTAACTGGAAAAACAAAATTTCGGTTGGAATATTTGCAGTCCAGGTTTATGTTCAGAGGGCTGTGACACCTCCCCTGGCCAAAAAAAAGTCAGCATTTTACTTACAATCTCTTGCACTTTAATAAAACCATCGTCTGTCATGTCCAACTTCTCTTTGTTGGCTCCATGACGTAAAATATAAGACAAAGCCTTTGATAGTTGTATTTTTTGGCGATCGTCTAGGCGGGGAATTACCACATCCTCGGACATTATCAGACGGACCTTCGACAACAAACACGCCTAGCAAGCTGCAAAAAAAATTAAAAAGCGGCAGCCCCCGCAAAAAAGAGAGAAAAAAAAAAAAAAAAAAAGACAGAGTTCAAATTTCATAAACTGTCTCACTCACTTTTTCTTTCAACACAGTAAGTGGATGTTTATATGCCTATCAATACGGCTTTAACGACAAAAACAAGAAAATCTTCCGCGCTCACTCCAAACACTACAAGCTCGGGATGATCGACCTTTGGGGTTTTGTTTAAGATGCTCACATGGTACAAAGGTGAGGAAATAAAAGGGATGGCAGCCACAAATTGGGCAGACGGTATATTGATTGTTGATTGCCAACAAACAGCTTGCCCTCTTTCTTTCTCTCTTAATATCAATATCACTTTTTCCTCTTTATTCCTTGACACTCTTCCTTCTTGAATTTTTTTGTTCTTTTTCCAAGTCTTCATTACTTCAAATTCGCCCAATGCCGGTACAACAGCCGATGTTAGCCATCGCCAAGCACAATTTTGGTGATTTGGAAATGATCGATGCTGACAACATCAGTGGCATGTGGACTGGTCAGTATCAAATATATACAAATTATATTCTTACGACCCCTACATCTTACTAACTTGCAATTCCTCTCTGACATCAGTGTTCACGAAATGTAAAGCGAATATAGAGCACGGAACGAGACTTGAAAATATGTCATGGAGATTGTGGTACAGAGAAACGGCAAATCATCACGAGGTGAACAAGGACTATTTCTCTTTCTTGCCGCCAAGAAATAATCATGATGATTTACACACCATTGGATCGTCTGAGCCATCTCCAGCATTGTCAACAAGTAGTACGCTGACCACGAGTAGTTCACGATCAGCTCGGCAATTTTCACCAGTTTCATTTATCCGGTTCATTTCATCGTTGTCACCAGACCATAGTTTAAAGGATCTACTAAAGGAGCAAAAGCTGAAAATGGAAGCGACAGGAATAAACTTGAGCAAGAAAACAGAATTGGAAATAACGGAAGCGGTCAGCACACCACTTAGGCACCGTGATGTAGAAAAAAAGGATAAAGGCAGGGACAAGGGAGAGCACGAGATTCTAACTGCCAACACATACCACCAAGAGGTTACCCAACAAATTCCATCGGTGGTCACGTCGGCAGCTGACAAGTCTACCAGTCGCCATAACGGCTTGTCATCCAAAATGTTCTTCATAAAGTCTGATGACGAAAACGAGGTCCAACCAGACAGGCATTCAAGAAAGCCGTTCCGATTGTCTCCTCCTCACCGTAAACACGCAGTCACGTACGACGATGAAGACGATGATGATAGCTTAGGATCCATTACGGACTATGACAGCGATTTTGATGACGAAGCAAGTGACGAAGAAGACTTATTCGTTCGCCAGAAACAAGCTCAAGTAACAGATTCATTTCATAAAAAGCCCCCGCCCACTATGCTCAAACACCAAAGGTCACTGCTATCCGATATGCTATCACGCAAAGCGACTGCTTCTTACCAACATTCTTCAAAGTCAAATTCTCGCCCTATACCACAAAGTTCCACCAGCTTGAGACCGTCGCCTTTTGATCCATTAATGGCTAAGGAGCTGTCGGAAAGTCTTTGTCGAAACGTACAATGGGAACAATCTCAAAAAAGGTTATGTTGCTTTAAACGGCATACCGGCCAGGCAACCTCCAAAAATGAGAATCTTTCCTTGACGGACGATGAGTTCCAAGGCTGGTGAACCACTGGCACTGCATTGACTAAGGATGACCTAATAAAATTGTGAGATTGGAGCATATCAACTTAAGGGGACGTGATATGAAACCATGGAACAACAACAACAACAACATCCAAAAAAAAAAAAAACATTATATAATTTGTGTAATTCTACAACAAACCTATGGAAACGAGATAGTTCAACTAGCTTTTACCACCTTGTTTCTCTAGAACCCCCACTCCAAACCAACCCACTTGAAATCTAATGAAACTTTGGCATTTTTTCTTCTTCTTCCTATTCTACACTGATTAAGTATTGTGCGCATGATTACCGCGAAAAGTTTAACAATAGTGTAGCCGAATGACATGGATGGCTGACCGGCTCACTCCATGTGGCAAACAAGTGGCCATTATGTCAGGCAGTTGATTTGGTTGTCTGCAGGCTGGCAGGTGTGTTAGAC
Organism: Umbelopsis vinacea; assembly: GCA_016758895.1. Taxonomy (NCBI): domain Eukaryota; kingdom Fungi; phylum Mucoromycota; class Umbelopsidomycetes; order Umbelopsidales; family Umbelopsidaceae; genus Umbelopsis; species Umbelopsis vinacea. Next base: position 516,223 of record JAEPRA010000008.1, on the reverse strand, counting down.
AGAACCGCACCCCACACCAATCAAGCATCTTCCATGTCATTTTTGTCTTCTTCTTATTCCACTGTCGTTTTACCTGAAACTTTTTTTTGTTTTACTAGCTTTCGTCCTAATTACCCTGCAGGAACATCCTCAATTTTTTTAGTCCCTATGCGCGTGAGCCCTAACTATCACATGATACCCTCCTCCAGTTTCTGTAAATCTAGAACCATCCTAGACAGTAGCCATGACGTTGGATGTCCGCCTTTGTTCATGACATGAAAGCTTAAAAAAATGCATATGGGAGTGCCAATGAACATCACGAAAGTATCTTATTTCTCCATTGATGCCGAAAATAGGGTTTCCTATTATTCGAAACAGAAGAGATTACTGACGAACGCGAAACTTCAACATACTATTACTAGCATTAAATCATGTTCGTATACATGGTAGCTTTCATTAGAAGATACCGAAAGCAAAGTAGGGGCGAGATGCAGTGGAACACAGTGGCACAGTAAGTGCCAACATTGATTGTAATATCTGGTGGAAACCTTAAGCGTCCCGCGCTTCCAAATGTACTTTGCCACTTTAACAACTATAATACACCGCATTTTTTACCATACTCTCTCTCTTACAAGAACGACAAGGACGATGACCACCACTACACCCACTGCCACTTTTGACGAATTTACGAAGATCGACCTTCGCGTTGGCCGAATCATAGAGGTCAGCCATTGCCTGACCATAACTAATACCATTCAGTCGCGTCGCATGTGAATCTGACACAGAACATTTAGGTCAATCCGTTTCCAGAAGCCCGTAACCCTGCTTGGAAGCTCAAAGTAGACTTCGGTGAAGAAATTGGCATCAAAAAGAGCTCAGCCCAAATCACAAACTACGCCGCTGAAGAGCTTGTAGGCACTTTGGTGATGGCTGTGGTCAATTTCAAACCACGTCAAGTTGGTAAATTCATGAGCGAAGTGCTCGTTGTCGGTGTTCCTGATTCGGACGGCAAGGTTATTCTGGTTCGACCAGACAAGGATGTTCCAGTAGGAGGACGTCTACACTAGTAGAAATCACGGGCGAAACACAATCATTGCGTCCGCCTAGGTCTTTATTGTGTCAACATAGATATCAAGATAGAATAAAGTCGGGCAAAAGCATTTTGCAATACAATGCCTTACCACCCTTGCCATCCTTCTAATGAGCTCTCAAACAGCTCGTCTTCACCACCTTCGATCACACGTGTAATAGGGGTGAAAGCAGGCAGCTTAGAGTGTTGAATATACAACTGAGCATAGTGAAGTCCAGATACTCTGTCGGTACCCATCGCGTTGCGACCAACCCAGGTATAAACTTGATGACCCACATCAAAGATGAAGACATGGGAAGAGTCAAAGCTACTCTGACGGGGCTCGACTTCTTTGAATTGCAATCCATCACCGTCGCCATGAACAAGTCTGATATGAATCAAAGACATTTGCGTCAAACATTTGAACCACTGGGACAATTTGCTTATTTCATATAAATATTACCTGAAAAGTCGCTTTTGGCCACTGCCCTGTTGGATCTGTCGCTCGGCAGTCTTTTCTCCTTCAGCAGCACTCTTGATAGGACCATGTGATCCAAGTACGTCCCAAAAGCCGTTGTGGGCACCAGATTGTTCCTCTAGAGTGGATTTCGAATCGCTTAACAACTGACACTGCTCATCACATCATGTTCAGCGGCTACTGTACATACCAACAATGACTGTTTCGCCCTTTCCATCACGCTCGCTAATGAGCTGTGCAATGTACTCTGCAGCTTTAGCCTTTTCAACACCTTGGCTTTCCTGACCTTGCCATTGATAGACCTTGTCACCGGTATCTAGTACGAAAACGTCACCGCTGTTCAAGCTGTCGGAGTGCAATGGAACTTCGCTGATGATCACAGCGTTGCGGGTATGAGTGCCGGAAAGAGCTTGTGGTTTATGGACTTGGAGGAGACGAGTGACAGGCTCTTGTTCATCATGGTGGTGGAAACCACTGGAGACACCACCATGGAGATAAACAATGCGGGGAAAGTAGCTTTGGAACAACTCCGACTCTTGATGCTGGACCTCGCGGTGTTGAACTGGTCTTGAACCCAAATCTGCCCGACGTAGAAAAACAGTTAAATAACTATAAGATTAGGTAAAAGCTCATACGTACTGGCAATACCAGCTTACAATCATCTAGTTCAACAGCTTTGTAAGCAGCTGTTCCTGCTTCATCCTATGAAAGTAAACAATATTAGCACTGCGCGATGATCAAGTCCACGCCAAAAGAAATACAATTTACTTGGCTAGTGTCCAAACCAAGCCAAAAGTGGAGATGGTGGATCAAAGCATCGCTATTGCCGTGAGTAGTCGACTGAGTAGCGCAAGATAGATGTTAATAAACGATTTCGAGGTCAAGCAACGTACAGAAATCGAACTCACTCGAAGGAGAAGGTAGCTGTCACCTTGGTAGAACTTGCCGTACTGTCTAGTAGGCACAGGCACGAGTCGAAAGTCCTCAACTCGCCAAATCCATAAACCACTATAGAGAAAGGCAACGATAAATGAATATTGAGTAACTTTTCGAGAGTATTGGGAGCAGAGGCTTACGTTTCCTTTCCAACGCGTGATTTGGGCTGGTTCCAGGCGGTTTCGAGTGCTCCTTCTTGCTGGCGATGGTCGAGATCCAACTTGGAGCCAAAGTTGGCCAAGTTAGTGTCTTCAAGTTCTGAACATAACGAGATTGAATCAGTATTTGAAATCAGCAACATCCGTCTAATGGTAAGTACCCACTCCAGCTAGAATTCTTAAGCATAGTGTAGTTGTGTAAAGGTAGACCTTCTCGGCTCGGTCACATGTTATACTCCGACCCTTCGTCCAGGAACACAGTCCGCCAAAGGCAACGTGTCGAATTTCTTTTCACGTAGCCACATATCCCGCTCGCTATATCTTATCCGTGCTCTTAGTCTACATTTTTATTACTATCGGGCCAAAAAAGAGCCTATATATCAATGAAAGCAAAATTATAATTGAACGTTGGCATTGACACTAGCAACACCGAAGCCACGAAGGGCAAGAAGAGACCAGTCAGGAATGGATTTCTTGGTATGAATGAAGGCAGGGTTCTTTCCATCGACCCATTCATCGTAGTAGCAAGTGAGAACACCATCCGCCGGCTGCTCAGATTCATACTCAAACTCGACCGAGTACTTTTCGCCAATCTTTTGTCTCAAGATGGTCAGCTGCTTGGCAGGAACAGTCAATTCCATTTTATCTAGTTTAGCATAAGTGATAGGGTGATCGTTGACAGTGATGGTGCAGACAGCTGTGTTTTGGGTTTGGATAGTAGCCTGGACACGTTGGACCTTGGCTTTGGAGGTGGGCACACGCTTGAAAGAAAATTGCATCTCCTTCTTGGTAGACTTCTGATCTGCAAAATACAAGGGAAGGCGCTTGGTGGCGACGGTCACTTCCGTTTGCGTCTTGCGAACAATGGTGGTGTTACGAGTGGCCCATTCCTCATCGGTGGTGATAGCTCGGACAGCTTCGTGTACATGAGAATAAGACGCAAGGCTTATGGTTGAGGCGCCAGTGGTGTAGTTGACATCCTGCTTGAAGATGAGCTTATTAGGCGAATCCGTGGAGTTGAAAGGGAAAAGACTGCTGGTAATCACAATCAAGAAGACGAGGAGGAGACCAGAGAAAGTAGTGGCACGCATAAGGTATCCTGCCTTATGAACCCAAGGGATCAAGCACATCACGAGTAGTGTAGTGAACAAGGCCAAAAGTCCATAGACTTCAAATAAATGAGTCAGCAATCTTTCCATCATCTAAAAGGAATACATTTTCACTTACCAGCAATTTCAGGAGTGCCATCAGCCAAAGTATGTCGCATAGAATCGAAAGCCAAGAAAACGAGATCGAAAACAAGGGGATAGAAAATACAGATTTGAGCAAAAAGAGCAGCAGCCCAGCTATGAACCTTGCCAGTGGAAGACTTTTGCTGCAATGAAACAGCAATAGCAGTACCAACGTACATCCAGAAAACGAAGTACAAGCTACCAACGCCTTTGATGGCGGCAAAAGTGGCACCAACGAGCATGATCCAATTCAAGGACAACAATCCATAGGCCGTTGCGGTTTCGAGATTGAGCACAGAGCGATACAAGTTGAACTTGTTATCCAAAGCAGTGAAAGCCCATTGAGTGGCGATCAAAGCAAAGAAGGCAGCAGCCACAATAGTGACAGCACCGAGTTCGATATGACCATAAAGCGCCTTAAATTATGACAGATGTTACATGACATATCATGACAGATGATAACACTAAGGCTGAAATTACTTACCACAGGATTTGTCTTGGTGAGCAAAAAGCCTACCAAGAGTGAGAATACCAATACAACTACAAAAGTGATGGTCACTATGATAAATCCGATGATGGATCTCTTGATGGCGGGGCCGCAGGCTTTGTTGGTATTGATGGTGTTAGATTGATGACTTTGGAAAGCAGAGTAGGCCAAATAGGTGGGTAGAGCCAAAAGGACCAAGCTGTTGAGAATTTGGCTTGTCAATAAGCTATAGGTCAAACCGAACTGACCGAGAATATCGTAGTAGACAAAAGGCTTGGCTTCAGGTTGTTCGCTGGTGATGATACCAGCGGAATTAGCAGCACCACGGGTAGCAGCTAAAGCCAAGTCACCCATATGCTGGAGTGAGCGTGGGTTAGTATACTCAAGGGTGTCTCTTGTAGTGTGATAGTGCGATCTGTGGTAAGCTAAGGTTAGTGACTGGAGAACAAAATGCCAATGCAAGCAGGCCATTGTTATCTGAAAAGCCTACATACCTCAAAGCATAGAAGGCGAGATCAATTCCAGGAATACCGCCTCCAAGATACACTGTATAATCGGTAGCACTTTATATGCGTAAATTCTGGTTAATCTCAAAGTGTCTTCCTTCCAATACCAGGTAGAATGTGACTTACCTTTTGATAAGACCAAGTTCAAACAAATCGTTTCCAAGGACATTAGCATGCTGAAAAATACGGGAACTCATAGTCTGGGCCATAACATCGGGACTAGTAGCTCTGAACATGAGCGCTCTGCCTCCGGCACCAGCACCCTCTGTATAATATCAATTTTTAGCTGGCGTTCAATAAAAGTCCTGGCCACAGCTTCATGAGAATTGTATATTTACCCAAGTTCAAAAAACCTCGGATATTCTTAGCCCATGGGTGATGAAGCATTCCCTTTGATCCCCACAGTCCCATTTCTTCATAGTTGTTGAAGTTGAAAATAACGGTGTGCTCGACAGGGTTTTGAAGAATGTTGCGGTAGATCTCAAGCATGACAGCGATACCAATACCATCATCTGTTACACCATGGCTAGCAGGGACACTGTCTGCTCAATTAAAAAGATACGTACGTGTTAGTTCATTCACATGAAGAATCATGACGAGGACCGTAAAATAACACAAACCATAATGAGCGCTGAGGAGGTAAGCGTCTTCCTCGCCACGAGTACCAATGACCTTCACCAAAACATTGTTGGATTCGACCATCCAATAATTTGCACCATTTTCCTTGTCTGAAGCCAGAATACCATCCTTATCAACGAATTGGATACCGTCCTCATCGATTTCAACACTGGCAGTATGGTTGTTGCTCAAGTCTCTGACAGTACGCAACAACCATTCGCGAAGATGTCGGTTTGCCTTGCTACTGCCGGCTCTGGGTTCAGTTTGAACAGACAGGTATTCATCGAATGCATGCTGACCAGCAAACCCACCAACAGCTGCAGCTTGTTCGTCTGTGAGAGCTTCGGGGAGACTGGATCGAAGGCAGTAAGAGAAGATCGCGAGGAAAGCGAAGATGCCGGTAATGACAATGTAAATCTTCCATGTGGCAGATGCCTTTTTGGGAGCTTGGACTTGCGTCTGCTCGGCAAGCAGAGGAGTTCTCTCCGAGTGTTGTGAATTCGTAGGAGAGCTCATGGCAGAACAGCAACTCTTACAGTGTGAGTTGAAATACGGTGAATTAATACTCGCGACTTGCTGTGTTACTTTCCTTTTCTAGAGGCCAAATTTCACATCCGCCTTTGATTTTGTAAGCGCATATTACCTTGAATTCTATGCGTGGGGGCCAATGTCGACATGTGAGGGGCGTTAAGCTCTCGACTATGTTAAAGGCGAGTAGAGATGAGCATGTACGTATTTCAGCGCGTCATTCGTTGCTTTGCCAATAGCGTTATATGCAGGCAGTGTCCTGCGTAAATATCGAGGTTTTCTGGATAATCAATCGCTGTACTATTTTACCAATGTTGCGCGAATTTTACACCTCGGCTGCTACAGCGCGCTCCTGTTAACACAACGCCCGCAGCCGTGGTGCCACCATTGCACCCAACCGAAGAATCGGAAATAGCCAGTGCAATGGATTCTGTACTGGTTAACCCACTGATATGAAAGAATCAATCAATTTTTTTTTAAACACATGTAATGATTATATTTATTTGACACGTTTTCACAATTCAAACACTGCCCTTTGCACCTGGGTTTTACAGTTACAGATTCTCGGTCTATTGCACAATACATAGGGCAGCTATCGAGTGAAGGAAAAAAAAGGAAGAGAAAAAATGAAACATTGCCGATCAATGGTAAATGTTTTTTTGTGGCAAATTTTTTGTAAAGGTTGCAGGCTAAAGCCTTTTTTTTTTTTTTACTGTCCCATCATCATGCCCTCAAGGCCACCAGCTTCAGCTTGCTCCTTGACAAACATTTCAAAGTACTAATGGAGGGAAAAAGCAATATAGGTTAGCTGAGGAAGTTACATTGAAACTAAACCCTTGTAGAATATTTCTTACCTGGAAGATGATGGTGACGCAAAGCAAGATACCAGTGCCGGAACCAATGGCACCGAGCATATCAGCAAGAACAGAAACGGCACCCAAGCAAGCACCACCGAAGGAGGCAGCAACAGGGATGACACGCTTCAACTCCTTGTACATGGAAGTATCACGGTAACCAGCAATGGTCATTTGCTGGTCCTTGAGCTGCTTAGCAACATCACGGGGAGATGAGCCGGAAACTTCGATCCAGGTCTTGGACAAGAGAGCGCAACCAGTCAACATGATAGCAATGTAGATGACAGTGTGGAAAGGATCCAAAAGGGCATCAGTAAGACTGTGAGGAGCAGAGAGATAGTAGGCAATACCGTTGGTGGCAAAAAGCTGGGAAGAACCCTCATATGGCTTCCAGACACCAAGGATCTTGACGAGCAAGTTCTCGGGGAAACGGTTGTAAAGCATCTGGGAGATCATGAAGATGTTGGAAGTCATGGTAGATTGCAACATAATAGGCATGTTGGAGGTGTAGAAGAGCTTGATGGGGTAAGTTCCACGTTGGCCACGCATGCGGTTAGACTTGACAGGGAGTTCAACACGGAAACCTTGGAGGTAGATGACGATGGCAAAAACAATGGCAGTAGAGAGCAAGCTCATGACATTGGGCAAGTTACCACGGTAGAAAGCCTCCTTCAGAGCACGGGTCTTATCCTTGCGGGTAGCAAGCAAGTGGAAGAGGGCAATCAAGGCACCCTCGAATTCATCACCACGGCCGGTGTTGACAGTGGTGGGAGACAAAGCCTTCCAGAAGATGGTTTCACAGATGTTGGTAGCAATGAACAAGTTGATACCAGATCCAAGACCGTAACCCTTTTGCAAAAGCTCATCAAGGAGCATAGTGATCAAGGAAGCAACGACCAATTGAATGATCAAAAGCAAGCAGACACCTGCACCGATTTCCTTGGGGCTACCATACAAGCCAGTCAAGACAGAAACGGTAGCGTGACCGAAAGCGATAATCATAGCGAACACTGCCAATGGGTTCAAGTTAATGTCTGATAATAAGCTTCGAGTGTCAGGTATCAAATTAGTGGCTTACGCTTTTGGGCACCGCTGAACAAAGCACGATCCTCCTTCAAACTATAGTCGACTTCAATGATGTTGGCTCCAGAGAGGAGTTGCATGATCATACCAGAGGTAACAATGGGAGTAATACCCAATTCCATAAGGGTACCACGGTTAGAGGCAAGGATGACACGCATCCAGTAGAGAGGATCCGAAGAATCAGAGGACATGATACCGTAGAGAGGAACTTGAGACATAACGAGCTGCAAAGCGTAGTCAATCAGCATGGCTATTCTCAACTTGCGAATAAAAACACGAGCAAACCACTTACGTAAATGAAGAGGGTGACAGCGGTCCAAAGAAGCTTTTGATTGAACGGCACCTAAGACGATGGAAGAAAAGAAAGAGTCAGCCAGGGTCAAATGCGTAAAGTGTGTGAAAGTGGGTAATAGACTATGGGTACTAACCTTGCGATCAGGTGTCGCGATCTCCGGCAACATGGACATGAAAGGTCGAACCAGATGGAGGATTCGGACTGCATAAGTACAGATTGAAAGTTAGGTAAGAAAAGGTGGGTTGGATTGGGATAACGCGATCATGTAAAGGAGAGCAGCAGCTAGTATGCTTGATTGGCTCGGGATGCGGTAGTAACAAAGGGGAAAATAACTTACGGCCCATCTTTAATAGATTGTAGATGAAAGATGAAGAAACAACGAAGTCGCGGTGAGTGGGCCAGTCGCTGTTATTGTGAACACCTCAGTGAAAAAAGCGGGGGCGAAATGGACCAATAGCAATGTACCATGCAACCCAATTCCCGACAATCTTTGCGCCCTATCAGTAAACGATTTCAACATCGAAGCGTCCAAAATCAATATCTTTGAAATCAACGATATCAATGCATCAAGAAATTTATAAAATAAGTAGTTACTAAGGTTAGGACAGAAGTCAAGTTCTGGTCAGATCGAATCTTTCTCGAACCTTTCATAGCAAAGATCAGGCTATTTGTGTCACAATGGCGCTTCTTATACCTTAAGCTTTGAGCATAGTGGTGCGAACCAAGCGGAGGAAGAGGGAATAATGATATGTTACAATATCGATACACATTTGTTTGCAACATGTTGAAGAAGGACCTTTTGTTATCTTTAAAAAAAGGAAAATGTAACGTTTTACGTTACGATGTGGGGCTTTTATTATTGTTATTATGAATCCAAAAACTTTCTTTTACTGCTCTCCCATCGTTTTCGGTCCCGAACGTTTTCGATGGTGTTTAATGCACGATCACTATTTGCCGTGGACCGGCAATGCCTGTAAGCTCACTAATACTTACAGAACTGCCAGAGTCGCTTCCGGCATGATCCAAAACGACGCTCTCTCGATTTTTCCGTGATGGACGCTCTATTTCTTTGATCCGATCTGGCTCAAATAGGCCAATACTACCAACTCTAGCCACAGCCATTTTTCTCAAGTGTTGCATGCATTGTTTAAATAGACTGAGCACAGGAACGTTCAGCATGAGCCCTTGCTTGAGGTATGAGAAGAATCCGTAAAAGTCACAAACAGCCACTAAGCGATCTCGGCAAAATCTATCAATTGGGAGCCACGGCAAACTTGATGTTTGGGAAGGGTCGGCCACAGAATAGCTAGGTTGCAATCGCATTCTAAATTCGCAAACTCTGGTTCGACCGCAGCTAGCGCATTTGGTTTTGGGTGGTAAGTGTCTTGATGAAAGGAACTGAGACGCCCGTTGACTCATTCTCGGCGATGGTATTGAAGTGGCTGTCATGCTAGGCTCCTTGTCAGCTCGCCACTGCTGTATTTCACAGCGACCGGTAGCGATATTGTCAATGAGCTTCTTTCTAAACCAAGACGACCGCCACCATGAAGTTCCAGATGCATCTGCAAACAGACATGGGTCGATGTCTTCTCTCATGATTCGTTTCATAAAGGGTGTTGGGGGTATAGCTTGGTTTTCCGTCTTGGACGCTTCCGCAAGGGATTTCAAATGATCCGTAAATTCATTAAAAATGCGTCCGTCCACATGTACATAGTTGTCTGATACGCTGTGCAATAATTCCTCGAATTGGTCCGATATGCTTGACGATCGTGGTGAGCTTTCCTTATACTGAGTGCCATTTTCACCTTGGGGAGCATTCACGTCAACTTCAGCTGGTTCAGGAACACCGCTAACCTGGCTACTTTGCTGAATAGCTGAATCCAGTTCGAATATCAGGTTTTTCATATCTACGAGCCTATGGTGTCGCACGTCCCAAGCTTGAACGATGCCATTCAAAATATTTACGTTTTGACGATTGAGTCGAAGTAGACTTTCATGTTCTTCTGCTTCATCCATAATGATCTGGTTTAAAATCCTGAGAAGAGACCTTCCAAGTTCATCCACGTCACTCTCCAAGTTCTCCTTGGCATGAGCAACGTTGGCACGCGTTTGCTGTTCTTGCGCAAGATCGGCTGCCAAATGTTTCAAGTCTCGTTTCAAAAATGCCTTCTCTTCAATATGGTGATCCAGTTGTTCTAGTAATTGTTTGCAGTTCGGACAGAATGATGTAGGTCTTCTCTTGATGGACTGAGAGTTTCGATGGTCGGTGGTATCATTGTTGGAGGTAGTATCTTGTTGATTGGATGTACCGGCATCCAAGTTCATTTCCAGGGCATCTCCATTTACAACGGTCTTTAATTCTTCCTCTTCTTCTTCGCAATCTTCACTAATCGTGTGTCGATTACCACCATCGTTGATCTGCTGGGCTTGTCGTAGATAGCTAAGGCTGAGCGATACTTTGTTACTGATGTCCTCGTCCTTGGAAGTATCCATATCCATGTCCTTGGGCTCCTCTTTTTCAGCCTCTGACAATAGTACAATGGCCTGCCTGCTGCTGTACTCGAGCTTCTGAAGCCTTTGCGTAAGATACTCTATGTACTCGTCTTTCTGTGACAGGCCGATCATCCAATTTGACCGATCGTATTCATATTTGGAATGAATGGTCTGCGAAAAGGATGTTACGCTTAAAGGCTTTTCAACTTTCATGCTTTGATTCAGTACTTACAAACAGGTCCTCTTCTAATTCCATCACTCGAGATTCCAATTTCATAACAATGTCTTGTGCCTGGAGTAAAAATGGTAAAACATCTTCTTCAAACCCAGCATTATCAGAGTGCTTTGAATCGGTATCATCTGCATCTGTTAAATCAGCTATCAAAAGCTCTGACGATAGTGGTTCTAAATCATCTTTCATAGCGCTTCGATTGGCGTGATCGTCGTTTAGATTCAGTCAATGGGGGAAAGAGCCACTGAAGAGAACTCTAAAAGGCAACTGAGTACAAATTCAATGGTACGCTTTGAAGACAGCTGGGGCGTTCTTAGAAATTGCCCTTTTTGCAAGCTAAACAGGCCAACTCATTATTATCGTATTATATTTTTTCATGACTTTTTTGTATTTAAATATGATAATACCAAGCATCCGACTTTAAAATAAACATGGGAATGATAATAACAAGTGATGTGTTACATTTGCGTTTGAATACAACCATCATTTACATGACCAAGTGCTGGCCGGTATCTGTCTGTACAAAGGGGTGAGCTGCGGGAGTTGCACTGCAAATTAATTATTTTTAGCCAAAGAGACATAGCCAGGGTCAGCGTTGATATATTCGTTCATGAATAGTGCTTTTTGATGCTTCAACATGTAGCTGTGTCAATGGAATCATGAGTGAAACAGCTTGGGGAGCGCCTTTGGTTCAAAAAATAAAACGAAGTAAACTTACTCTAATATTTGCCCCAGGTGCGCCTTTAGTAACTGTATGGAATGCGAATCCATGTTTGTATATGTGATTAAGCTTGGCAACTGGACTGCAGCACAAAAATCATTAGGTTAAGCGACGGAAGTCTTCATTGATAGATAGGAAAGAAGGGGGTACTATACCAAAAATCCGTAATAAATGTTCGGCACCGTAGATATCAGACATTTCTTTCTTTGGATATCTCTTTCGAATATCCGCATATTGTTGACGTTCGAACTTGTACAATAACATAGAACCCAACGCTTTGTTGAAATAAAGCTTGAGTCCAGCAATGACCTCCTCCACCTGATGTTCCTCTTTTTTATCCTTAGTTGCATTCTCTTTTTTAAACAGATGCAACAACTGCACTACGTTTGGTTTTCGCGGAAGTGTAACAAGCTAACGTGTCCAAGAAAAACAAAGGTCAGGTATGGTGAAAATAAAATAGCATGTGTGTGCCTGGACAGTTACCTGCTGGTTTTTTGTGACATTTTCCCAATCATCCACTAGTTGTCCCTTTAGAACATCCGGTATGACGATTTTTATTTCCATCCTCTTCATGTATTCCTCCTCCTAGTCTCGGAAGCCGTTTTAGACGTGTTGGTGCATGTAAAAATGTATGATAGCCCTAACTTACGGTGTCTTCTGCAGTATCCCTCGATCGTTTACGGGTGGCAGATTTTTGCTCCGTTGATCGTTCCCCAGACGTTGCAATTTTTTCAGCTTTTTTCTTTGAATGAAGATCGCGAAGTGTTTTTTGCTTCTCCAGGTTGGTATCCGTCCATTTCAGTACACGAGATTCTGGTACCCATTCGTCCCACCTGCGCAACTTTTGTGGTCAGTAGTTTCGGTAGAGATTGTTTACGCGATACTATTGTCAATTCCTACGTTTGCTTCCATCCTTTGTAATGTATAAAGTACTGAAATCCTTTGGTTGCAACGTTGTCGCTTTGTAGTACCTGGTGGAATTTCCAATTGGGTGTTAAAAAGTCGAGTACGCGCGGATGACCAAATCATAACAGTTGTGTCCTTAGGATTCAATCTACCTTTGCCTCATAGATCAGCGGTCCATGGAAACACAAGACCTTTTCATTTTCCGTGAAAAGAGTTTTGGAGGCTTTCGTCATGGTGGATTCACGCCAATCCGAGAGATTGAAAGTAATGCTGACAACTGGTAATGCGCGAGATTTTTAATACCCGCTGGCTGTAGGGTTTTTTTTTTTAGCGCGACGAATGTGGGGTCCATCTTTACCAACCCCACCGTCACTTTAGCGAATGCATTTTTTTTTGTCTTGGAATATCCAAAACTTCATGCGTACTACTGTCAAATATCATCTTTTGAAACACATTGAATATTATTTTTTGAATATATCCTAGTAATGCACTTGGCAAGATGAGTACCTCATTCAGTTCGTTTTACGGATGTTGTGTATACCCGTGACCGTTCGTGATGCAGTAGTACTTCTTCCCAGCGTAAAAGGTTCAGGTTCCTTGGCTGTACTCTTCTCTGATATGGCCCAATTGGTCATATTTTTACCATTGCACCCACTTGGGCCAAGTCCAAATTTTATTTATTTATTTTATTTATAATCACTGTATTATTCCAACGTCCTCTATTGACAGTGTCAGTTTCCCGCAACCACAGGGCAACAATACCAGGCCGCAGTTTATTATCCGGTCAGAGGACGGCACACGACTTGCCGAAACCGGGGACACTCGAGCCGCTGAAAAGAAGGCGAAATTGTTGAACGAGTGGGATTGCCGGATGCAAATATACAACGAGTACTGTATGGCAGTCTCGACTCTTAAAGCGGCCGTTTTCCGAAACGACACTTGTACTTTTTTTGGTGAGAACCACGCCCATTGTGCCAATGCTGCTCACAAGCCTTTTGGTGTAACCCTTTGTTGAAAACTTTCAGCCAGTGCGCACTTGAAAGACAACAGTTTGGCTGTTACTGAACCAACAAAAAAGTGGATAGACCAAACAAGGGGAGACAGCCTCCTTTACATGAAATACATAACTCAATCACATGCTAATCATAACAAACTAAAGATATTGAGCCGACCATGTCAATTGCGCTGTACTTGCCCGTCGCGGACATTGGGTAAACCAGGCTGTATGTACAAAGTACCACAGGTGGTAGTTCGTTGGCTTGTTGACTGTCTATCACGCGCAAGCTATGTGCACATGATCTTGGTTCAATCAGAGATTTTTTGATGAAAGGGCTGTTTCCAATAATATTTTTTTTTTTATATATTTTTTTTATTTTCCTTTACTCTCTTCTCTTTCTCTTTCCACTTGCTCAAGATGGCTTTGCACTATATCATCCTCTTCTTGATGTTCCTTAAAGCTTTCACCTTCTTTGTGCATTCACGAAATGACAATATCGAAGAGGGTTCAGTCATCTTGAGCCAGGATACTAGAAACAACTCACCTTCCGCCACTGCAATGAAAAATCCACCGCGATACAACTACTCCATCGAAGTCTTTGGCTGGTCCTTAGGCATCTCTGTGGGTTGACATTGATTGTCATCAATCAAAATTAGCTTGATGAAACTATCTTCAAAAAGCCGAAAAATGTACATCACCCCATCACATGCAAACCAGCTGTAACCTGTATATCCCTCTTGAACAGAAACCGCTATTAAAAGCGGCCCTGTTTACAAACCATATCTTCACTGTCTTTTATTTCCTTTTCATTCTGTTAATATATATTTCTGTATACCTCTCAATGAGCATTAAATCATACTCAACATAAAATCATTTGAACATGGAAAGTGGGCTTGGGGGAGTTTGTCACATTGTCTCCGCAACGTTTAAATTTTTGAAGGTTAGATGGTAATTTTTACCCCCAGCGTCGCGGGCTTCGGCGTTTGCACAAATTAGACGATGCCAGCATTCACGACAAAACAGATTGCCAAGCACAATCACTCTAACTCCACATGGGTCATAGTGGATGACAAAGTTTACGACGTAACACAGTTTCTACAGGATCATCCCGGTGGAGATGATCTGATTTTAGAGCATGCCGGAACCGACGTGACCGAGATCATGAAGGATCAGTTGGAGCACGAACACTCTGATGCTGCTTATGATCTTTTGAATGAACACTACATTGGCACAGTCGATCGATTACGAGCAGTCGAAGATGACGACGAAGCAGAATACTATGTTCCAACCAACCCTTCCCTCGATCATAAAAACAACGGGTTTTTGGACCTTCGAAAGCCCATGTTCCCTCAACTGTGGCGATCCAAGTTTTCAAAGCAGTTGTATTTGGAACAGGTACATAAACCTCGCTATCTTCCCGAACCTGCACCCTACTTTGGCGACAATCATATCTTGGAACCGCTTTCCAGAACCCCTTGGTTCATGGTTCCAATTGTTTGGATCCCGTTTGTACTGTATCAGCTGTACAATTCATCCTTGCACGGTGCCATGGCATCAACAGTGCAAGGTTTTTCAACCGGAGTGTTTGTATGGACGCTTCTAGAGTACACACTGCATCGATTCTTGTTCCATATGGATGACAATTTACCCGATCACTGGCTGGCCTTCTTATTTCATTTCACTTTGCACGGCATTCACCATTATTTGCCTATGGACAAGTACGGAATTTTTTATTTTTTTTTCGCTGTGAATGAAAAAAATTCATTATATGAAACTAATATACATCGTTCTATTGGTGCTTGCTTGTTTTAACAGGTACCGGCTGGTCTTTCCTCCAGTCTTGACCGTCATAGTAGGCACACCGATCGTTCTGTTTGCCCACTCAACCTTCGCACCGTGCTTTGCACATGCTTTTCTGGGTGGCGCATGGGCGGCCTATATTTGCTATGACTGCACCCATTACTTCCTTCACCATGCGTCGATCAATGCTCCTGAGCATCTCAAGGAGATGAAGAAATACCATCTAGCTCATCACTATAAGAACTATGAAAGTGGTTATGGCATCACCTCCAAAATTTGGGATTATGTGTTCTCCACCGTCCTTCAATATTAAGATATTTAAATATTTTTTTATAACAGTGCAATAACATTTACCTTTTGGGATATCTTTGTCTTTTTTCATTTTTAACCCACTGATCTTTTGTCTATCTACTGTATTAATTCTCCCCCACTGTTACCAAGTATATATAAAAAGAGATGCATGATCTACGTTTCTTCGAGGAATGATTATTCTGTTCTATGCAGGTCAATGGAACCTGGCCAGGCAGCAAACGGTACAAGTAATGAATAAAAGAATGGTCGTATGGGTAAGCGGAAATCTTAGATACAGAGAAGAGCAATTTACCGGTGGCGGCTTAGATTGGCATGCTCGCTTTAATATTCAGAGTAAATTTAGAAAAATGATGATAACGAGATATTTTTATTTTAGCAGTGGTGGACTTCCATGGGAGTTCAAAATTATAATGGCGCTGCACGGTTGACCACCGTTACCATCCGTTTAATGTGCATGTAGTAACACATCGAGGGAACATATATCCGCTTCATGGAAAATGCAGAAACCAAGCAAAACGAACTTATTCCTTTCAAGAGGTGTTATCTCCTAATATGCATATGCGTATAATTTCCTCTCAGGCTTAATGTAACACCATCCAACCAAACCGCCGCCGGCCGTGTACGCGACTGGAATTAAGTGAGTAGGTGGAGGGCATCTTAGATGGTGGAACGCCTCATGCAGACTGTCAACAAAAAGCCTGGAGCGTTAGATGTGGTATGACAAAGCGAGAATGTATATCTCTCATCGTGAAAAAAACTGATTGCAAGTTCATCACACTATGAAAGATAGTGATTACTCATGTTCCTGGTATTCGTATTAATGCGGGTGGACTATGCAATCTAAAGAACGACCGCTGTACCGACGATCCTTACACAACTTCCGTGCAACACTGCTGTACCACTTTGAACCCAGTAACTCGATAAGGCAACAATGAGTTTGAAAAGGTAACTGCCGTACCAACAAAAAATTAGAGAAGGTGCCATCCTACCACCAAAACGAGTTCAACTAAATTAACCAAACACGCGCTTGTTCAAACTTGGGCCACACCTTCCCAGAAAGCCTGCCATTTCGTATATTTCTTCCTGATGCTAATAACCAGCGTCAACGTACATTTGATTATCATTTCAAGTGAACAGGGTAACTGGAACCCGCTGAGAATGTCGAATTTGAAGTGTAGCTTGCGAAAAAGATGGGTGTAGTTGCACCATTATAACCAAGAAAATATAGTTTCCCCAGTTTGGGCATTGTAGACATTCTGGGACTTGAACGTTATGTGAAGTGGCATAGGAAAAAAATCAAAAATAAAATAATTTGTGCTGAAGCAAATCAGGTATAAATAAGATCGGCTCTAGGAACATAATGGAGTATTATTTTCCAGCCACGAGAAAAAAAAGCTCCCTTTCCCTCCTTTGAAACGTACTCTCCTTCCACTCTTTATCTATCACTCATTTATCACTGAACAGCAGGCTTCGACCGAGTTTCTAAAATGAAGATTTCTCTTTTTGCTGCCGCCTTGGTGACAGTGCTGTCCGTTGTTGACGCAGCTCAGCATCCCAAGATCAAACTTAGCAAGAACAGCAAGAAAGTTGCTGATTCTTATATCATCGAGCTGGAAACTTCCTACACTGGTACTCATGCTTCCTTCTTGAAATCCATTGCCAGCAAGTTCGAAAACGCTGATATCACCATGCGCCAGACTTACGACAGTCCTCTGTTCAAGGGTATGTCCGTCAAGATCGGCAGTACTGCCTCCGTTGATGGCGTTGGTAAGCGATCTTTGCACCACACCGGATCAAGTGGTGTTTTGGCTGCCTTTGCCGAAAGCCCAGAAGTTCGCACCATCTACCCCAACACCATCACAGAGCGCCCAAAGGTCACTGTTGTCTCCAAGTCCCACTCCAACTCCCCTGAGCTTATGTTTGCGCATAATCTGACTCAAGTCACCACTGCTCACAACTACGGTTACTATGGCAAGGGCCTCACAGTTGGTATTTTGGATACTGGTAAGTCAAACTGAACGTATTGACGTGTGATGACTGCATCAGTCGCTGATAAACCTGGTTCTTTTAGGTGTTGATTACACTCATCCCGCCCTCGGAGGCTGTTTTGGAAAGGGTAAGTAAATTTTTCTCCAGGTTTCATTTAATGCCCTGGTGTTCCTGACAGGCGAGCACACTAGTTATTTTAATTTCCCGGAAACACCTAAACTGATCATATCCATTTCCTATATTTGTCCCATGCTACGCTCCCAACCTTTCCCTGTGTATGCTAATAACTAGGCTGTAAGGTTGCTCTTGGATACGATCTTGTGGGCGATGCTTACGATGCCGATAAGAACCCCCACCCCGTACCTGATAATGATCCACTTGATGCCTGCGGTGCTAACTCTGGAGCCGAAGGTCACGGAACGCATGTATCTGGTATTGTTGCCGCTGATGATCATAAATATGTAAGTTTCAGACGACTCTTATCAGCCAAACAAATGACGGTTTTGCATGATTTTTAAACATCCTTGAACGTTTTGTATGTGTAGAATTTCACCGGTGTAGCTCCTCAAGCTAAACTTGGCATGTGGAGAATTTTCGGATGTACTGGTACGGTTAGTGATGATATCATCATCCAGGCCATGCTTATGGCTTATGAGGCCAAGGTCGATATCATCTCCTTGAGTTTGGGCGGTAGCTCCAACTGGGAAGAAGAAGTCGGATCTGTGGTCGCTGACCGCATTGTCGGAAAAGGCGTTCCTGTCGTTATTGCTGCTGGTAACGCTGGTGCTGATGGTTACGGCCAAATTGGCTCTCCTGGTACTGGCAAGCGCGTCACCACCGTTGCTTCCTTTGATAACTCTCATTTCCTTGCTGCCTACTTCGTCATTGCTGGGCATGAAGATACCAAGTATCCCTACGTTCTGTCAAGCCATGCCTCTCCCTCCATGCCCAATGGCCCTATTGTCCCCTCTGCTTCAACCGATACTGTCACTAATGACGCTTGTAATGGCTCTCCTGTTTCAAGTCAGGTTAGCGGAAAGATTGCTTTGGTCCGTCGTGGAGGATGTACTTTTGATGAGAAGGCTGCCTCCGTTGAAGCTGCTGGAGCCATTGGCATGTTGGTTTACGATCAAAGCGGTGGCGGTGCTTTCTCTCCTGGTTCCACCACCAACACCATCCCTGTTGCCGGTATCTCTACTGATGCTGGTGAAGCCATCTTCGCAGCTACCCATGGTCAGCGTCCTGTCTCTGTCGAGTTTTTCACCGATTATACTGCTGTTGCCATCGCCTCCGCCGACACTGTTTCTTCCTTCTCTAGCATTGGTCCATTGAACGAGAATCAGTTCAAGCCTAATATTGCTGGTATTGGTGGTCAAGTCTTCTCTACTCTTCCTTTGTATCTCGGTGGATACGGAACTTACTCTGGTACTAGTATGGCCACTCCCTATATTTCCGGTTCCATTGCCTTGTTCCTCGAGGCTACTGGAAAGCACCAAGACCCTACTTATATCCTTGAAAAGTTCCAAAACTTTGCTCACTTGGCTCCTGTCACAAACGGTATGGAGGGACTTGATAACCCTATTCGCCAAGGTGCTGGTCTTGTTCAAATCGTTGACACCATCAAGGATGCTGGTCATGTGTCTCCTGCTCAAATCAGCTTCAACGACACTGCTCATTTGGTCACATCGGTCACCCTCAAGATTTCCAACAAGGGAAAGACTGCTATCACCTATACCATCTCCAACAACCAATCTATGGCTGTTTCTCCTTTCGATGTAGCCAACAGCGGCTATACCCCTCTTCCTGCTATCGCTTACACCACTGATGCTGCTACCCTTCGCTTCTCTACTCGCCGCATTACCGTCAAGCCTGGCAAGACTGTCACCGTCAAGGTCTCTGTTGTTCCTCCCAAGACTAACCCCAAGGATCATATTCACTATGGTGGATTTGTTCAATTCAAGGCTTCAGGAAATGCAAAGACCATTCATGTTCCTTACTTTGGTGTTGTCGGTAACAACAAGGATCTTCCCATTTTTGATACAACTCTGCTTGGTCTGTACTCCAATGACCTTTCTACGGAATACACCAGCAACCAAACCTATGTTTTGGATCGTAGCAATCTTGCTACCACTACTCCCTATATTGTGTACCGTCTTCTCAGCGGTACCGCCTACATTGAAGCTCAACTCTTGGACAGCAACAAGCAGTTCATCGGTTATACCGAGACTGACTTGGCTTACATCCCTCGTAACACTTTAGAATCAGGTGCTCAATACTACCAGACCACCTGGCAAGGATCTTACGTCCCCAAGGGATTCAAGCAGACTTCTTCCAGTGTTGCTGCTCCTGATGGCTACTACTGGATCAAGTTCAGAGCTCTTAAGCAGTTCGGTAACCCCGCCAAGAACTCTGACTTTGAAACTTGGTTGTCACCTCGCATTCAACTCAAGAACTAGATTCCCTTCCACTAATTTTGTCTCCTATTGAGTGTCTCGTATGTAAAGGAAAATAAAAAACCCTTTTTTGGATTTGAAATCTAAACCGAATATGAGCAGAAAGAAATATTTGTTTTTAAATATGTGACGATTTCATTACATGTATGATGGGGTTGACACGAAGTGTTGAGGGTTGTGTCAGGACTTGTTTGAAGAAAAAGCACGAAGAAGGAAATATTTTATAAATGTAGTCAATGGGGGGTTACTGCAAACAACGTTAAAAAAAAAGAAAAAAACTGTGATAACGAAATAGTCTTCAGGGCGATGGGACTCGGGAAATCCCATTGATATTAATGAAGGATAATCGGGACACCAGGTGAGACCTTTGGAGCCGCTCCACCGAAAGTATATGTTTACGTTTTATTAACATCTACCCGGTTCCTCTACCACCGGCAGGTCAGTGGTTTTCGATGCTGGTTGTCAAAGCCCATCAGGCTGTGTTACATATTGAAACTAACCTCATCGCCACACAACTGTTGATTTGATAGCCTCCTCAAGGCAGTACCTGATTGGCGACGAGGCTAAAGTTTTGTTGTTTTTTCTACTTTGACGATTTTCTTTGACACTGGTCAGATACTGGAAATGCAGTTTGATACATTTATTGTTGCATAGAACCCCCAGTGGTCATCAGATGATGATCAAGGCTGTAATTGATTACTCTTATACACAGCAGAAATGCAGGAGTACAATGGTTAATAATGTACAGCATAAGTTGAGATGATATGCCTGGGTTGCAGCATTTTCTTGGCATGTGGCCTCTCATTCCCGGTTAGCCGACCAGCAGAGTGGCGATTTTCACAACGCATTATCACAGCACATTATCACAACGCATTTTCGCAACACATTTTCATTAACTAGACTTTTTCTTTTAAAAAGAAAGAAAGAAAGGGTTTATCAAGTAAGATAAAATATACAGTTTATGTTATTGAAACTATGTAGCAGAGTGTTATAAGCACAGGAGGGGGGGGGGGATGAATGAATGGAAGGTGCAATTTACATTGAGAGAGGGGGTATGCTATGATAGGTATTTACAATATGCTATGGAATGAAAGAGTTGGTATGGGGATATCTTTAAGCTTTGGCAAGTTGAGCAAACTTTGCAACCGAATTGACGGTTTGGTCTTCATCGGAACCGTGTTCCCAGTGAGCGGCGGCTTCAAAAACGTCGCCCACTTCCTTGCGAATCCACTCTTCCTCGGTGGCTTCAGCTTGGCGGGCAAGTTGGATTTGAAGTCGCTTGTCGCTGCTCAGGAGAACATGTCGGTTGAAGTAAAGCAACACACTGTGGACTTCAGATGCCGTTGCTTCGAATAGTCGGGGAAGTTCACGTTTGGTGACAAAGGCCAGGGTACGATCCAGATTTTTGCCCACAAAGCGGTCCATCTGAGATTGGAGTTGATTGGAGTGTTCAGCAATACACGAATACAAGACAGTATCCTCCTTATTTGAGTACGGTCCGCACAGAGATATGGTGATTTGACGAATTTGTTGCTGCAAAGATGCTTTATCTAACGAGGTTGCATGCTGATACCATACATTTGGTAGATTATCCTCAATAAAAGCTGAGAGCCAAATTAGTAAATTAAAAGGGGGGAGGGTTGTTACAGGTTAAGGAATTTTGTTACTTACATCCAACAGCACCTCGTATCTGTCCTTTAAGAACTTGGATATCAAAGGTCAGTTCGTTGCTTGTAGACTCCTCGGTGATGATATCAGAGTCTCCATTTCCATAGAGAATGCTGAACTGGATGGTTTCTTGAAAGCGGCGAGAGACTTTCTTGGACAAATTGGTGACGGCATTCTCAAA
This sequence comes from Umbelopsis vinacea, assembly GCA_016758895.1. Classification (NCBI taxonomy): domain Eukaryota; kingdom Fungi; phylum Mucoromycota; class Umbelopsidomycetes; order Umbelopsidales; family Umbelopsidaceae; genus Umbelopsis; species Umbelopsis vinacea. The sequence continues at coordinate 494,248 of JAEPRA010000008.1, read as the reverse complement.
GTGATCAAATAAGAGATGGACAGAAAGGAGTTGGGCAAAACGGTTGATATCAACATCAAAATCTTCCTCAATAATGCGAGTCATATCTAATTCGTCCTCCTCATCTTCTTCGTCCTCCATAGCTGCCGGTGAAGAAGCTGCGGATGCTGCAGTGGATAAATCGGGGTTTGATTCGATGGACCTGTCATTGACGTCGGTGATCGATAAGCCTGCACTAGAGGATGGTTCGGCCAAAGACTTTTCTAGAGCCAAGACTTTTTCACGATTAGCATTCAAGATGGATGACGCAAAGTCCGGCAGTAAGACGGGTTCTTGCTCTAGACCGCCTAATGATAACAATGCTAGAGAGTACAGAGGTCGACATTGCACCGAGCCGACGAATAGGTATACAGCCAACAATGTCAGCAAGAATGTGTGCATGGAAAAAAAGAGATAGGGATGATAGATAGAGAAGAAGAAAAAAATACGTAGTTGCGACGATTGGGACTTTATATTTATAGCGTTCTGTTATTCTTCACAAAATGGACCATGTTGCAAAAATATCCCAGCCAAAAAAAAAAAAAAAGCAAGCATTTCCCCATTAGTAAAATAGCCAAGGAGATTGGGGGGAGGAACGTCAATAAGGTCCCCATTTTTCAAACACCCAAATAATTAAAGAGAGCCCCAGACTATATTATTCAATCTCTCCTGCTACCCGCCGCTTTCTCCTATTTCCATTGAACACTCCTTTACTGACACCAAATGATAGGGTCCCGACGTTGGCGCCAAGGTTTGGATTTTGGGGTCATAACGTGACATCAAGCAATGCCTTGATTTGAAACCAGCGTATGGAATTCTCTTAGGCTATTGTTGTCATTACCACTGCCAAAACGAGAAAACGTCGACATTGGGTCACGAAGCTTAACCGGGCTGGAGATTTTGGGATTTTCTCTCTCAGATTTATTTTTGGCTGTTACCTCACACATCCCACCCATATCCAGCACTACCAGCCCCATTTCGCCTCACCTTCGCTCCACCACTCGCTCGCTCGCTTATTTCCACATAATGTCCTACCCACCCACATCCGATCCCGAATCTCAACAGTGGTTTTCTCGATATGATCGCGGTCAGAAAGGCCATTTGACCTTTGATGATTTGCACCATCTCCTGAACGATCGCGGCCATTCACTTTGGGCTCCATTTGAGCAGGACACAGGTAATTGGGTTTCGGGTTTATTTTGACGGGGCGGCTCCACCAAGCGAAAAAACTGAGGTCAAAGTGACGGACGGGGGCAAAGCAAACAAGGGATGGAATACAAAACGAAAATAGGTGCTCTCTCTGTTCCAGTTGGATCTATACTTAACTTTCTTTTTTTTCTGTTGTATGCAGCGCTTAAGCTCGCACGGTCCTTCGCACCCCCAGGCACTCAAGGTCCTCCAACACTCACACCACCGGCATTGAATGCATTGTGGCAATATCTAAGCCAGTGGCATTCGATATTCCTTAGTTTTGATGCCGATCGTAGTGGTCGGATCTCCCACTCTGAGCTTCAGAACGCTCTTGCTGCTTTTGGGATCCGGTTGCCACCAAGATTGGTGCACCTCATGATTCATAAACAAAACTTGATGCAAGGCAAAATACAGAAAGGCCGTCGATTACCGGATGATATAGACTTTCCATCCTTCATCGACCTATGCATCACTTGTAAACAGGCGACAGATACTTTTGGACGCCTCGACCCAAACCATTCTGGCTCAGTTCAATTGTATTGGGAAAATTATATGGACATCATTGTGAGCGGAAGGTAATTTGGAAAGGCCCTCTGGATGTAAATAAAAAAAGAATGAAAAAGTACAGGGTAGTGAAGATAGCAAACATTGGTTTTACATATTCTGCGGCGTCTGTTGCATGAGGAGCGGTAGATCGGATGAAAGATATTTTGAAACAATCTTCATCAAATATTCGTTTGAGATGCGCATCTACGCGACAACAGAGAGAAGAGAATATTCACTTTAGTATGATGTCAATCGTGGTAGGGTATAGAACAAGCTATTTTTGATACGAACGTGAGCTCCTGGGCAAACCTCAAAGTCAATTTTACCATCCTCGTTGAGTTTCTTTAATCCCAGCCAGTCCTTAGTATATAGAGGTTGATCCTCTAGAGGAATGAGATCACCTTCCTCGTTGAAAAACCAGAACCACTATTTGGTAACGCAAACGTCAGTAAAAGCGTGTCATGAACGCGAAACCGTCGATCCCTGAAATACACTAAAAAAAAAATTACCGCACTCTCCGCTGGACGAACTGTTTCATCTTCCGCAAATTTGATCAATACTAGCTTATTCAGAGACAGTAAGTTTTGCTTATACGTCTTGTTTCTGTGAAGAAGAAATTCATTGTTGATGTCTGGCAGGAAAATATTCTTGTTTAAATAGACTAAAAATATAAATGTCATATTATGTTAGAAATTTTCATTTTGACAAAAAGTCAACGTGTCGTGAGCCACCCACCGTCATAATTTTTGGGATCTTTGTAGTATTGCGCTTGAATGATATGCTTGCGGACATAATCTGTGTACACTCCTCTTCGTGCTATATTCCTCATCAAGTTACAGCGGAAATCAGGTTGATCTGCGCACCCAGGTATGTCCGAAACACCAGCGTGCTGAGAGCCAAATGTTATTAGGTTATGAATAGCGGGCTGATTACAGCGTTGAACGTATCCTCTAGAAAAGAGAGAATATTAGCCACCTGGGGGGAGGGGGGCGAGGCCTACCCAGCGGTTTCACGCGGGTTCTTTTCCTCACTTACCTTAGAAACTGTCCACCCTAATGCACCGTTATGAAAATACACGTTCAGATCCGGGTCTTTACACGCATGAGTCTCATACATGGGACTTACCTGTGAAAAGCCAATGGCATTAAAACCGTCTTGGAGCTCAGGTATTTCCGCCAAATCACGGCAAACCTTCTCTAGCTGTTACACAGTAATTTTTAACCAGTTTAGCTGTTTGCCTTACGTAAATATCACTCTACGATGAACAAGTTAGCTGACCTGTTCATTGATGTTGCCGAAAAACCCAGCATTGGCATCACTATCGGGGTCATCCCCTATCTGCACACTATGTACAAAAGTTCCCGGAAGGGCCTCTTGGATCAACCCTGCTACTCTTCCCATCGATTCCGGGTCACAGCATGAGTCGCCCATGCCATGCCATAATACGACTTGAGAGGTTTGTTTTTACAAAGATAAAAGCGTCAGTAAGGGAGAGCTATTACGGTTGTCCTGTCGACGTAGTGTTTACCTGGCTTATGTGCCAGACCTATTTTGAAGCGGAGAGCTAGTGTGAGCAATTACATTCGAGGCATTGCTAGAGGTGTAATCACTGACCTACTGCCGCCATTAAGCATACCAACGATATAGCGCTTTTCTTCATTTCGCAATGTTCAATGTCTTTGTCAATTGGCTAAGGTAACAGTCTCTTTATTTTTTTCCTTATTTTATTTTACGGTGTCGGCGTTTCCAAAAGTGGCACAAACGTCGAAATCGACGCAGCAAGAGATCTTATAGCTGTGATATGGGTTATCTTCCTCATTTATTGGACGGCTGTTATGAAAGCCACCACTGCACATTTGCACACCTGCACGGACAGATAAACTACATTCGCGAAATCACAGTTGGAGAATGAGACTCTGGCGGTTATTGCTGTTTATACACACATTTTGTGTAGAACAACGTCCTATCATCAAGGGCCTTGAGGCTGCAAAAGAAACCCTATTTTTATTTTTGACCTGTACATTATCAAGACCGTTGGTGACAACATCCAAACCTGTTTGAAGAGAGGGATTTTGTCCCTTGCGGGCGATCAGAGGCGGCCAAAATACAATAACAAAAACATGGTCGATACATCAACCAATTTGCAAGGGAGCAATGCTCGACGTAATAAGACTACCACATTCCCCAATACACATTTTTACCAAGGGTGACGACAACATGATATCCGTTTTGTGCAAAAGAAGTTCTTAAGCGTAAAGGCTAGGATAGGTGGACCATTAGCTGCACGTACTCATTCTTGGATGCACTATTTTAGACATAATACAGCTTTCTTATTACTAAAAGGTGAAAAGACGTGATCGACCCAGCGGAAGATATGAGGGTTACGATTAGGATGTGGGCCGGTCTTGAACGAAGGGTCAGGTGCGATGGTTTTAAACACCAATGATGAGGCAGTAGGTTACGAACAAGAAGGGCGACAGGAGCAATAATAGGCTAAATTGTGTTTTTTTTTTTTTTTCTGCCTTGCTTTCAGCCAAGCCAGCCAGTGCATAGAAAAAGTCACTCACAAACAAATTTCATTTTCCTTCTGCGTGTTCGTGTGTGACAGGGGGAAAAAATCACCAAGCTAACTACGCTGTTATATCCATCCTTCCATCCATTTCTCTCTCGCCATCTTTTGATCTACTCTCTCCATTATACCATCGATTAGCTCCATCCCACCGTCATGATCAAAAATTTGGCCCTGGACCCGGGAGTACCTATACCTGGAGTATTGGTCGATACGTCCTCCTTAAACAGCCCTGACTCGGTGCGAAAGTCGCAACTTTTGGATGCCTTATCGACTCTCAATAATGGATCCCCCACCTACAACGATGAGACATTCAACCTTTTGAAAGCTTATCAACAAAATCCATCGCTCGCTAACATGCAGGAGATCTTACAAAGAGATGATATACAATCTCCCAGCCAGTCTCCGATGCCATCAAAGAGTTTACCGCCACAGCGACTCATCGTTGCTCCGAGACCCCGCAAAAATACCAGCATGACTATTGCTCAGCGACGCCGTATACCCAACTCTATTCCAAACTTTAGACTATACCCTCAGATCCGGTCTGATCCAACCGAAGATGATGTTCATGAAAGTCCGTTGCTCAAGCGTTTAGAGGAAGAAAATGCAAAACTACCACCTCAAGTACGATTGTGTTCCATGTTGAGAAGAATCTGATATACCATGCCTTGTACTTAATATTTTTTTCTTTTTGGTACCAAACAGGAGTCTACAGAATTTATCTTGGCGCAGATCGAACGTCAGAACGCCTTGTTGGATGAAGATCCAAAATCTATTTGCATTCAGTCCAATGAGCTAAAAGCTCACTTTTCAACTTTACAAAGTCTTATAACCCACTCAACCAATACCCCCTATCAAGACGATGAAGATGTTCAAGCCAGTATTCCGACGTCACCTTTAAAGACTGCCTTCCAATACACGCCTGCTGCCGATGACGGCAATATTGATTGGGAGTTTTGGGGTGCCTTGATTGATGATTTTCCAACCGTGGCTTTAAAGCTGTCTCATCTTGTTTCAGCCAAACTCCGAGTAGGGGTACCCCACAAGCTTCGCGGCCTCGTGTGGCAGGCTATGTCTCAAGCTGCTTCCCTGAACCTGGAAGCAGTTTATCCTCAGCTCATCCAAGAGCGATCGCCTTATGATCGAGTCATCCAACGAGATCTTGCACGCACTTTTCCGCATGTCGAGATGTTTAAGAAGGAAGGGGGAGACGGACAAAAGGCTATGGAACGTGTATTGAAGGCCTACAGCTTGTACGATTCCTATGTAGGATACTGCCAAGGCCTAGCTTTTTTGGTTGGCCCGTTGCTTATGAATGTAAGTGTGTGTGAATTCCCTGGGCGAAAGGAATTTTCGATGCTAATTTGATGCGTCGATCCTAGATGCCTGAACAAAAAGCCTTTTGTGTATTTGTTAGGTATGTACCCGGCTGAGACCGATTCCATTTTGACTGACAAACAGCTAATATCCGTTTGCAACAGACTGATGGAAACCTACGATATGAGAACCATGTTTACTCTGAACATGGAAGGCTTACAGCTTCGACTTTATCAGTTCACGTCATTGTTGGCTCAGATATTGCCAAAACTGTCAGATCACCTGGATGCCCTTTCGGTGCATTCACCCATGTATGCATCCCAATGGTTTTTGACGCTGTTTGCCTATTCCTTTCCGATTTCCTTGGTAATGCGCATCTATGATATCATCTTTGCTGAAGGAGCTGCCGAGACCATTATGCGAATCGCCATTGCTATGCTCAAAAAATCTGAAGATGACATTCTTGCTATGGGAGAATTTGAAGAAGCACTTGACTTTTTGACTTCAAAGTTGCATGAGCCTTACCAGAGCAACTCTACGCTTGTCATTGCCGATGCCATGGCACTGAGCGATGTTATCACCAGAGACAAGTTGGATCAGCTTTCAGATCAATACTTGGCAGACATTGAGGAGGAGAAGAAACGGTCGCAGGAAGTGATGGCGGTTAGACTCAACTTTTGGAAGCGGGCATCCAGTACACCTAGTGATGAAACCAAGAAGAAGAACCGCGAATCTGGCAAATGGCTTTGGGATTCTTCAGGACCCGCCAAAGACAAGCGTACAGCAAGTGATGAGGAAAAGGAGACGAAACGAAGCGCAAAGAAAAGAGAGAGCATCGGTAGTCTGATCCGAGGTAACTCTGTGTCCAAGATCTCTTCTCAATTACCTCCTACTGCTTGTGACGAATACATACCAGTGCAATCACCTCGCGCTGCCGATGCAGTACTACATCAACAGATTGAAGATCTTGTCTCTGCATTATCACAATTGCAAAAGGATAACATGCAAATTTCCCAAGAAAAATTACAATACATGATGCAAAACTCGGACCTGACAGCGGAGAGGGATCAGTTACATCGAAAGGTGTTGCAACTTGAAAAGGCAAAGAATTTGTTGAATCATGACAACTGTGACGAGCCACCTTCCGGTAGCAGCGGTGATGATAATACCAGCGTGGCAAGCGACAGTAGTCATGAAGCCACTTCAACAGCTACATCGTTTACCGAATACACTCGCTTAACTAGGGCGTCATCCGTTCTTGATGGAGACGATTTGCGATTCCAGCGTGACCCTGAAAGTCGACTGGAAGTATTTGAGCTTCAACAGAAACTAGAGAAAACGTGTGAAGAATTAGCGGATCTAAAGTCTCAACATGAAATGGCGAAAGACGCACAAATGGCACTTGTGGAAAAGTTATTATCCATGAAAGACGAGCACGATCAGTTGGACCAAGCACGACTCCAAGCTGAGAAAGAAAAAGCTACCATGGCACAAGAATATGACAACTTACGACGTCTGATGGCAGAACGCGAACGTGTGCATTTGGAAGCAAATAAGGCCGCCAAATCTGAACGTAACCGTCGACCTGCTGAGTCAACTGCTCCACCTCCCCTTGGTCGACGACATACAACCCATATTGCGAATCGACAGCCTTTCGATTCAGACGAGGAACGGTGTAGCGAGTTAGAAACCATGCTTGCTGAAGCGAAACTACGAATTGTTGAATTAGAAACCGCTTCGTCGCCAAAACCACGCACAACGCTGGATAAAAGCCCCCTCTCCATCCTGGCGTCGGGCGGTCGATTGTCCCTTGATAACAGCAGCGTGCCGCTGTCTCCTATCGAGTCAAGGTTAGGTCGTGCGTCTACTGATTCATTCCCTACCCGTGCCCCTCTTCCCAAGCGCTCCAGCTTGTACGGCAGAATGTGGAATGCCCTTGGCTCCCAGCCATCTACGTAGTCCCCCGGCAAACCTGCCTTGCATGCAAGACCCAAAAAGAGAGAGAAAAAAAAAAGTATATCCACCAAAGCCTCCCTTTGGTACCATTTCCAAACCTCCATATACCGTTTTCTATACCTTTCATGTCGCTGTTCTTTCTTTTGTCCTGTAGGATTAAACCCCAATCAGTTTTTTTTTTTTTTAATTTACATACTTTGACTCTGCAAATTTGGCAGTAAATGAATGCGTATTGGCTCTTCACCTCATCAATGACTATATGTATGTAAGCTGACGAACAAGGGAGATGTCCTGCAGTCTTGAATTTTGTTATCGTCACTCATTCACATAGATAGTTTTTGGTCTTCCAAAACACCAGGAATGGAGGAATTTATTACTTTAAAAGTTTCAAATTTTCACAATATAAACATGTCTAGAGTTTTTTCTTTTTGATTTCTCTCTTGAACGGCTAAGGTGAAGAGACCAAAGATCCAGTAATATAAGTAAAAAAAAAAAAAAAAAGGAATAACTGCGCGAAAAATGTAATGTTCGAAAGGGAAATTGTGTGTGTGTATGGGTTAATCTACAACTCGTCGTGTCCGGACAAAGGCTCTTCGTCCTCAGTAGAGTAAGCAGAGTCGCTGCCACCAGCGTACAACTTGCTGGTAATGGGGTTGACGATAGCTTCAACTTCCTCACGCTTCTCATCAAAGTCTTCCTTGGTGGCGCTGACGCTGGAATCATCCAACCATTCAAGCTTCTCCTTAAGGGCCTCCTCAATAGCTTCCTTATCGTCAGCATCAAGTTTGCCTCCCAATTGAGAGTCGTCAGAGATTTGGTTCTTGAGGGAGTAAAGGTAGTTCTCGAGGGCATTCTTGGCCTCAGTACGTTCACGAAGAGCCTTGTCCTCATCAGCGAATTCTTCAGCTTCACGGACCATACGCTCAATGTCTTCTTGAGAGAGACGACCCTTGTCATTGGTGATGGTGATGCTCTCAGACTTGCCGCTTCCCTTATCGGAAGCACTGACGCGAAGGATACCGTTGGCATCAATCTCGAAAGTAACATCGATTTGGGGAACACCACGAGGAGCAGGGGGAATACCAGTGAGTTCGAACTTGCCAAGCATGTTGTTGTCCTTGGTCATGGCACGTTCACCTTCAAAGACTTGAATCATAACAGTAGGCTGGTTATCAGCGGCAGTAGAGAAGATTTGAGACTTCTTGGTGGGAATGACAGTGTTACGCTTGATAAGAGAAGTCATGACACCTCCAGTGGTTTCAATACCGAGGGTCAAGGGGTTGACATCAAGAAGAAGAACCTTGTCAGAACCTTCCTCACCAGAGAGAATACCACCTTGAACAGCGGCACCATAGGCGACAGCTTCATCAGGGTTGATACCCTTGGAGGCCTTCTTTCCGTTGAAGAAATCTTCCAAAAGAGTCTGGACCTTGGGGATACGAGTAGAACCACCGACCAAAACAATATCATCAACTTCGTTCTTCTTGAGACCAGCATCCTTGAGAACTTGTTCAACGGGCTTAAGGGTCTTGCGGAAGAGATCATTGTTCAATTCCTCAAACTTGGCACGGCTCAAAGTCTCGGAGAAGTCCTTGCCATTGAAGAAAGCTTCGATTTCAACCTTGGTGGACATTTGGGAGGAAAGGGAACGCTTGGCCTTTTCGACTTCACGCTTCAATTTACCCATGGTCTTCTTATCCTTGGTGATATCCTCACCATCGTTCTTGCGCTTCCATTGCTTGACAAAGTAGTCGATGACACGGTTATCGAAATCTTCACCACCAAGATGGGTATCACCAGCAGTAGCCAAGACCTCAAAGACACCATCGTCGATGGACAAGAGAGAGACATCGAAGGTACCACCACCAAGATCGTAGACGAGAATGGTGCGCTCACCACCAGTCTTATCAAGACCGTAGGCAATAGCAGCGGCAGTAGGTTCGTTAATGATACGGAGAATGTTCAAACCGGCAATAGTACCAGCATCCTTGGTGGCTTGACGTTGGGCGTCATTGAAGTAGGCAGGGACAGTAACAACGGCGTGGGTGACCTTCTTGCCAAGATAGGCTTCAGCGGTCTCCTTCATCTTAGTGAGGACCATACCTGAGATTTCTTCAGGAGTGAAGATCTTATCTTCGCCCTTGACAGCGACCTTAATGTTGGGCTTTCCGTCCTTGCTAATGAGGTTGAAAGGGAAGTGCTTCATATCAGCTTGGACATCCTTATCGTTATAACGACGGCCGACGAGACGCTTGGCATCGAAAACAGTACGTTCGGGATTGGCAGCAAATTGGTTCTTAGCGGCATCACCGATCAGACGTTCTTCGTCAGTGAAAGCGACATATGAGGGGGTAATACGGTTTCCTTGGTCATTAGCGATAATTTCAACACGTCCGTTCTTTTGAACACCAACGCAAGAGTAGGTAGTTCCCAAATCAATACCAATAACTAGAAGGAAGACGCGGGTTAGTTAGTGATCCGTACATATCTTTCTTGCACGTTCCCCTTTCGTGTACTTACCAGTGCCATATGCATCAGCATCTTCAGCGGCAAAAGCAACAGGTGCAGCGACAAACAACGCACACACCAGAGCAAAAAGTGCAAGAAGCACCGTCTTCCTCTGTGACATTATGTGAAGATAAAGCGAGAAGAGAGGTTGTTGTGAACAAGGAAAACTCCCAAGTAGCCCTGAGGCGATAGCTTTTTATTAATGAAATCTTTCAATACTCCGCTGGCCAATGATCTACTGCAACATCTCAAGCTCTTGGGTTTTTTCAATCCTGCCACGTCACACAACGCCTGACAGCACAAGCCCAGCTGGCTAATACCAGCCAATGAGCGAGAACTCCCCCGTAAACGTCACACATCACTTTGCACTAATGAAAAAGTTCCTTTTTATTTTGCATCAATGTCATAGTAAAGAGCTCCATAAATTCATTTAAAAGACCTTTAAAAATAAACACCTATTTACCTAACGTATGGATCAGCGAATGGCTTTGCTGATAGCAGGCAGGCTTGGTGAATCTCAGCCTGGGTATCCTTAGTATGTGAATAGGGCTCAGTATACAGCAAGACCTTGGATTCCACGATTTTCCATCGACTTCCAAACCATAGGTTATTACGTGTCGCTTCATAAATCACTTGTATGTACGTAACAGCAAGAAGGCGTGACCACGTAGACAATTGACTATGGATGCTTAACAGTGGTACAACTGTCATACAAGACAGCAACTAAGGTTTTACAATAAAGGTTGAGTTGAAGCCTTACAAAAAAAAAAAAAAAAAGTCTATTGGCGTTGCCTACCTGGTATGCTGACTACATCACGTTACGCACAGACAAAAATTCGCTATTGTTTAGATGATCGCCTTAGAAAAGAGGCATGGATGAAATAATGTATTATAGTCTAGACTAAATTTAATGGTACATGAACGACGGGCATGGGTAACTACTGCCTTTCAAACTGGCAAATCTTTGAACATTTGTTCATCACATATAATGGGCGGTGAGCTTTGGCCCGTTTCAGGATCAACTTGTGGTGTACGGGAGAGAGCAGCATGGGTGGTAGGCTGTAGTTGGTAGATGTTATCTGCTGAATGCGGGGAAATGACGGGTAGGGATTGATTTGAGTGTATTTTATCCGACGAATAATCCTCACATCCATCCGCATGAGGGGCTAGTCCTGTGCGAGACGAACTGTGCAGATGTGAAGATTGGGATCCTTGGGCTCTACGAATAAGGCGAGCAATGTCGGTATCATAACCAACCAGTAAGATGAAGAGAAGGTTGATGACAGGCCAAGCTATCATGATAACGGATTGTCGTTCTTCGATTAGGATAAGAACGGCTGATGCCAAGTTGGATATCATAAGAACAATGGTTCTCAAGATGTTCGTCGCCCCGATGGCTATAAATAAGTTGAGATTGGTGGCTATATGAACATTCTTAACTTTACGAACATGCATTATCAGAATGGTTGTAATGCATAACGTGACATACAAGTCAGTGAAGGTATCGTAAAATGTATACACAGGGCCCCACTAGGACAAAAACGTTAGTCATGAATGGAAGTGCAGAATCGTGGTACATTGGAGGGTAGAACTTACAGCGATATTATCTTGATATATACAGGATAAGTTATCAGCGGCAGAGACAGTGATGATAGCCGCATCTATGATACCGATGGCGAGTCGAATGGCAAGTATAATGTAGTGTGCAATTTCGAATCGTTTCGTTAGGTGTGAAGGTACTATAGTAGCTACCCTATCCAGCAGGACAGCGTTACCAAATACCATGGATACATGGTAAAGTAAGTCACCTAATCTTCCAACCACTGCGCAAGCTATTAGACCTAGCCTAAGAAACACAAAAAAGTCGATTAACATGCATACACTTTATCAAATGATAGAACACCGTATTGGCCTCATGCTTTGCTTTGGTAACACTGAAATAACTTACCCGCAATTCATAGATAGGAAGGCTACGAGCTTGAAGCCCATACTCAGTCCCATTAAGCATTTGAATATTCGTACTCGTCTCCGCGGTTCATTTTTGGCGAACAAAAATCTGAAGAATATCTCAAACGAGAACCCCATAACCATCCCTTGGAGGGTTACGACAACAAGAGCTTCCGGTATATAAGTAGCTTCCATAATACATTTGCGTAGGGCGAATTGCCACCAAAACACTGTAGAGTAGGAAGTAGAAGATAGGGAGTGACTGTAAAGTGATCAACTTTGGTAAGTGAGAGGAGAAAGAAAGTTGCTGTGGATTCAGATAATTTTTCGGTTTTAACGAAAGAAAAAGAGAAAAAACGGAGCATGCATTACTGCTATAACTGCTTAGTCGTTCTATCGTGCGGTGTGAAACTTTTTTACTAGGTGGTTTCAAAAGACAATAGGTATAAAAAAAAATGAAAATAGAAATTTGGCAAAAATTGGGAATCTTAGCCAATGAGGACCACTCTACACCTTCGGCACGGCTAGCACGCACAGATGCATCATGTTTAATAATGGGCCAGACTTACAGTTCGCAGGAAATATATCTAGATAACCTTTTCCATAGTATAACTTACTACCACCTAGCAAAAAAAACATGGTTCTTATTCTCTGAAACATCTGTAACTAACTACTATTTTCGGATGGCCGAACAAGGTAGATCCAAGTTGCTTCAGCAAGGGTGAATCTATTCAGCCTTGGACAACCAAATTGGTTTTGCCAATAACAGAAATAGAAAGATCTGTAAGCAATCATATTAAGACACTACCCCGAGATCTTAGCACTTTATTTTTGGCCTTATTGGATAATATCATGTCAGGATACAGATACTGATCTGCTGTGAGGGGTTGCTTTTGTTGTCACTCAGTAGCTTCCATAAGAAGATGCATTGACGCACTGTATTTAAATATCTGTAAATTTCTTCTTGTGATCTCTTCTAAAAATAATAGACAATGAGATCATAAGAATGAATTTTTGTGCTTTCATGCAATCATGGTTTTTTTAAAATGGAAGAACTCTCATGGAAATCCATCATGGCAGGGCACGTAGGTCTATCCATCGTATGTCAAAACTGCGACATGGACGGCATGTCGGACATCCAAATCGGTTTCGGAGACCAGCCAGCGTCATTCGCGCCTTTGCCTGGAATTTCTGCCTCTCCTGTGTTAATAATTACAGCATCCAAGCATGACCGAATTCTCTGTTGACGAAAAAGTTCATATAGCAGCAAGCTTTCTACTCGAGAGCCCTCCTGGAGAAGTTAATGATGTCTTTAATGGTACGTACTTTCTCTCGCGTGGCATCATTGAATCCAGCCCGACCATGTATATTGTGGCCATGGTACGATGTCGGCCGAGGCCGAGAGATTCGTTATCTGAGACCAACTGAAATCAAAAGTGTGGCTGCAAAAGTTATTCTTAAACAACTGGACCGAACCGTTTTAGTATTATATCTTTATTAAACCATTTACCCGGCTATAGATATTCGAACTCTCATTGGAGATGACGATGCCTTGCAAGCAGGGATCTTGACCTCTTTGGAGGATCATAACACGGAGCAGCTCATTACTGTTGCACTGCCGGAATCTGAAACTGAAGTATGGAGAACGTGACATAGGTTATATAGAATGTTCTTGCATGCAGCGGAACGCTAATCCATTGCGTTTCAAAAGGTTATCATCTCGAAATTTGGCCAATTAGAAGGTGGTCGTTTTGCTGATCCCAGATCCAAGCAAAGCTTTGCATTCGATCATATGCGACTGGTGAGATATGTCTTCAAAAGAATGAACGAGAAATGTTTACCATACTGAAGGCATTTGCCATTTAGGTTGCCTCTGATGTACAACCGCTTGAGGTTTCAGACGACGTGGAATCGCTCAGGTAACATGCCTTACCCTACCCTTAGATATATGCATCTTGATTTTGCTTACAAATGGTGTATTTTTAGAGCGGCCATCGATAACGAAGTGCAAGCATATGTCAGCGACCACTACCCCCACGGCGTTACTACCGTTCACGGATCAGGCTCAAAGGTCACCATTGTTATCGTTGATAACAAATATAATCCCAGCAACTATTGGTATGTTCTCTTTTTTGTCCGCGTGCGGAGCATCACATCACAATGGTAAGTACGACAACTAAATCTTTTTCGAAACTTTTGACATAGGAATGGACGATGGCGCGCTGTTTGGGAGGTCGAGAAAGGTGGTTCCCAGCTGAAGGGTTCTGCTAAAGTGCAGGTCCATTACTATGAAGAGGGTAATGTTCAACTGAATTCAACAAAGGACTTTGAACTTGATATCAGCAGCGAACAGGTAAGCATGAATTTCATTAGAACGTCCGGTCTTGATTCTTGACTAATACTATGATCTAAAGGATGAGAAGAAGGCTGCTACCAGCATTGTCAAGGCTATTGAAAAGGCAGAGAAGGAGTATCAAATGGCCATTAACGAAAACTATACCGAACTTTCCGAAAACACTTTCAAGGAACTACGAAGAGCATTGCCTTACACCCGCAATAAGGTTGACTGGCACAAGATATTCAATTATAAGGTTGGAAACTCCATCGTCAACAAATAAATCATACCTCTGTGGCAATCTTCGCAAATAAAAAAATTTGAATGCTATGGGATTTTTCCACATGGGGAAATTTTGTTCACGTGACATTTCAGGGAAGCAAGCCCGCGCACGGGAAGTGAGGAGGGTTTAAGGCCATCCGCTTGATTGAACATACGATCCTTCTCTTTTTTTTAACCTACACATGGCTTCCGTGCGTATCTATGATTTTTCTGTGAAAGCATTGGATGATGGATGGATGGATGCGACAATCATATTATGATGGATGTTATTTTAAATGTTTGGAACGCCAATGTCGAGATGAGTCGAAAGTAATTCGCAACATGCCTCAATGGGCAAAATCCAACTGTCACTGGTTCAACTACCCACCCACTTAACCGTCGACCTCTATTCGTCGCGCGCCTAATTGGCTTCTCCATCTTACATCCAATGCTTCATGTGTGCTTCATATACGACCTTGAACTAATATGGATTCCCTTTTTTTTCCCAATTCTATAGCAGGGTTCATTCCAACGTCAAGTTGAGGTCGGTCGTCTTGTCCTCATCAACTACGGCAAGGACAGCGGCAAGCTCGCCGTTATCGTCGACATTGTTGATCACAGCCGCGTAAGTTGACGTCGCACATGAGTATGCCTTCTTTCACATTCCTTCATTGACTAATTGAATTGGGTTAGGCTTTGATTGACGGCCCCACCACCGGTGTCTCTCGCCAAGCTTTCGCTTACCGACGTCTTACTTTGACTCCTTTCGTCATCAAGGACCTTCCCCGTGCTGCTGGTAAGACCGCTCTTGCCAAGGCTCTCGAGAAGAACGACACTATCGGCGCCTGGAACAAGACCAGCTGGGCCCAGAAGTTGTCCGGCCGTGTTGCCCGTGCTGGACTTAGCGATTTCGACAGATTCAAGCTCAAGAAGTTCAAGAGCCAGGTAAAGACAATTGACATGAGAAAGAAAGAGGTATATGGGCGTGCAACTAACGTGGTTTTTGTGTTTTCTCCCTTCTAGCGTCGTGCTGCTGTTGGCCCCGCTCTTGCTCAACTTAAGAAGCAACAAGCTTAAGCGTGTTGTTTGTCTTTGGAGGAGTTAATTGCAAAATAAAAAAGCATAACATTTATAAATTTTCTATCTATCGAAACTGAGAACCGTAGGTTTGCGTTCCTGTGAACAGGTCATATTTATTTTCATGTTTGAGAGTTTGCATGTCAAAGGAACGCTTTACTGCGTACAACACGATCCCACTCATCTACCCGTTTCGTTGCTAATCGCTTGCCTGTTTGTGGATCGCCAAACTGACTCACCCACCATGCCAAATCTTGATCATTCGTAGCCAGTATTAAGGTTGAATCCTTGGACATGTCTTGAGCAGCAGCTGGCTGATGAGAATGATAATACAGCAGACAACTGATAATAGATCGATATCCCTTGGGAACATCCGTGTAGGTCATATCGGGTTCGGAAACATCACTTTCCGCATCGCTGTCAGTGTCCGATACATCAGAATCATCGCTAGCTCGACGGCGCCGCAGTCGAGAGTTCAAAAATGTATCTTCATCATCGCTGTCGCTTGGAGACAACAGAACTTCGTCTTCTTCCTCACCATCGATAGGTACGCGCGTAAAGGAAGTGTCTTCAGTCGGCCGTTGCTGTTCTCCGATCCAGTAAAATTGCGCATCATCCCAGCTGGAAAGTCGCTCAGTGACCCTTTGAGTGCGCAAGAACGATTCCTTCGCACTGACAGCCGTAGGTACCACGCCACTTGAGCTAGACTCCAGCTTATGATCAAGATAGCGAATCGATTCTCTAGCCTGAGCATTCGCATGCGATGTTCCTTTCTTGTATTCGTCAAGAGCATCAATAGCTGATTTGCAAAACATGTAGAAGGTTAAACATCATGCAACTATGCATTCAATGCCATAGCGTTAACTTACTGTCAAGGGGAACAATAACCTCGCAAATGAAGCCTCTAAGATGAGTGGCAGAATCTGAACCTTGTCCTGCCCAGCGACGAACAGATACCAGGCCATCCAAGAATGCAGTAACGTCCAGCACGACAGTAAAGCAGCTTAATGGACCTTGGCGAGATCTGGAGGGGCGTTGTTTTGATGATTCAGAAGAAGCTGTGGTCATTTTCCCTAAGCTTGTTTCGAGTGTCGACACTTGTTCCATTAATCGTTGAGCGGCAAGCGCTTTCATAAGTCTTGTTTGTTGTTGTTTCTATTAGCGAACCAGCATGAATTAGTTATACACACAGAATGGCAAAGGTATCAGTTAAAATTTCACGTACGCGACTTTCTTTGTCATATATGGTATACTTTTGTTCCTTTGCGTCAAACGATATAAATCCAAAAGCCTGCAATAAATATTTGAAAACAATTTTACAGTTAGATTTCAACATGACACAATCTCTCTCATTCTGTCCTATGACTTACTCCAGTCTCGACCAGCCGCTGGCAAAGGTCGTAAATGCGGTACCATCGAACCTCAGTTCGACCATCGGTAGTGGCAGGAGCGAGGTGTTTTGCTTCTTTTAAGAAATCGACAGACTTGTGGAATCCTTCCAAGGGTAAAAGTCCGAGAAGAGTATAATCCTCGGCTAGTGCGAAGGTTGCCGGTAATGGTCGATCGCTCGTTGGGGTAAATGGCTTGAGCGACATGATCACGGACAGCAGTTTTGATAACGCAATCATTAAACTTTCCGCCTCTTCATCAGCGAAAACTCGTACATGAGCCTGTCGACGCGTACTGAGTCCCCCAGAACAGCATTTGGTGAGCAGTTGAATATTGGTAGCAAGGTAGCATGCCCAAATGGACGTTGCCGTTACAATAGCTTTCTGCGCATCTTTCACAATATTGTCTCTGGCTTGGTCTTGCGACAATAGAGTATCTTGGATTGCCTTATTTATACCAGTATGTAAAAGACATCCCTGAATGAGGGCTTTTCGCTGAATGACTTGTATATCAGAAAACTCTTCTTGACCTATGTAAGATCCATCTTTAGCCTTTGATAAATTAAAACAGAAAATCGAATTTGAGGTGTGGCGACGTTACCTTTTTGCTGACGTCCCAAATACCAAATGGTGGTGATCAAAATGATAGTAATTCTCATTAAAGTGCTGCGTAATAGCTTGAGCAAAGAGGAAGCCTGATCAGGATCTTCTTTGATAGTTTGAAAAACGGTTCTGGTTGCTTGCTCCATGGTCACTTGCCAACTCTCAGACCCACTGGAAGTGGCTCCTGAGCCGAGAGATGGAAATTCTGCAGAGCTGCCATTACTATACATGACTTCTCGTTGGAAAGTTAAGAATTTCTCCACTGCCCGTGCAACTTGCTTCCTGGCTGCTGCACGTAGGTCGGCTGATTTGGGGCTGCTAGTGTATTCTGCACCCGTGGACGAAAATCGCACTTTGGAGTAAAATGACTTGAGATTATCAAAGGCTATGGCAGCAGGTTCTTTCATGGCCATACTCATGCAGTAATACCATACAACATCGATGGCGCTACCTCCGTTGATCGAAATTAGAGCAAGCTGTGAATAAGGCTTGCCATTGGAGCGATATATGTCAATGGCTTTGAGGTACATGGTTTTGGCAAGATAAGATCTCTCTGCAGGATTTGCTGGCGCATCTCCTGATGTTATGACTGCATTGTATCTCTCTAAGTCACCCATGCAAATGAAATTATGTTGCAGAACTTTAGCAACCCTCAACTGTATATCATTTGAGTTGCTATCGTTGCGGAATAAATGAATGCCAATGGTAGCAGTGTCGATATGATATTCTTGTCTTATACTAGAGTTGATCTTACGATAAAATCGAGATGACTGTCGAATTTTAGATGCCAACTGTTGCTCCAATTTAGTGAGCTTTTCCTTGCTCTTATTCTATGGACGAAAATCATATCAAATCCAACAGATTGGTAGCTGCTCACTTTTGAAGTATCGACAATAGCTAGACGGTTGATTGTATGTGCATACCTTTCGAATTTTGCCTCTGATGTCTTCAATCACAGGATATATGGTGTTTCGCCATAGCTTTTCTTCAATACGTAAATCACACGCCGCAGGAAGATCCAATAGTAAGAGATCCCCATACACTGTCTGCAAACTAAAATAATGCCACAGCGTATCAGGAAAACAAGAACCCACCCGAGTAATTGCTTCACCACACGAGAACTTGGCAAGTACCTTTTCCTAACAAAAGACTGTTCTTCTTCTATCGCCTTCATTTGTTCCAAGAATACGGCATGAGATGCATTGTTCACTGCCTTACTATCTAGATCTTGCCGCTCCTTCACAGTCTGCTTAAGTTGATTATGCAAACCAGCCATTTGCCTCTCCAAGGCGGTTGATTCACTAATGCAATGTACAACAGCATTTAGAATCCGACATCAGGATCAGCCTACCGGTCATCGCGACGGACGGATTGACGACTCCTTACCTAACAAGTTCCTTGAAGCGCAGGCGAGAATCCTGGGAATGCGGTTGAGAAAGAGCTTCTGCAGGTGCTTGAGTCAAAGCATCACGATTATGTTTATGTGACTTTCTAGGTCTTCTACGACTCTTCGGTTGATTTCTAGCGGATGTCATATTTAGCTTCTGAATACATGATCCTCTATGCAATGGAGCTAGAAGTGGTGAAGTGGCACAGACATCGTTTTTTTTTTTTTTTTTTTTTTTTTTTAATGGGCTGGGGTGAGCGGGAACTGTATTGCCTGGCAGATCAGATCTTTGCCGTTTATGCAAGAAGATGACTCGTATCCATCTCTACCAATCTACATTGTATTATCATTTGTGCTTGAACATCATTGATATTATATTGTTAAAAATTAATGCCACGGAAGACATTTTCCGTAATAATTTTCTTTATCCTATCTTTGTTGTGATTTATGTTTAAATAGAGTGAAAAAATATTAACTGTGCCAAAAAATGGTTTACAATTGTTCGTCATTTTCATTACTGGCTTCTATGTCCATTCCACTCGTCTGGGGAGATTGCAAATCGTCCTTGGTAACAGTGTTCATAGCAACTACAGAGCTATTATCGCTGTCAACAGCTTCAAATTCTTGAGCATCAGGCGTGGCCGCCAGGTCAGTGCCGTTCTTGATGGCAATTCCGATACCACCAACACCCATCATGATTTTATCCTCACTTCCTTCATCTGACGTGCTATGAGTAGGTGTACCCATTCTAGAGTTGGTATCATCGTCAGACGAGGATTCGGATGCAGATGACTCTGACACAGATGACACAGAGTGATTGATGATATGTCTGGGAACAGCTGACACAGGACGGGGCTGATCCAAAGGTGGAGGAGTATACGAAGGAACAATCTCTTGTAGGTGCTTTGTTTCAGGTTGATACTTTGGCACTGATTCTGGTAATGCCAGAGGTTGACTTCTCCGCCGCTTATAGAACAAAAGGTATGCAGCAGGCGTCTGGTAGAAATCATCCTGTTAAATCATGGATCCCAAACTAGTCATACAAACATCCTTGAACCTACCTTGACATCTTCTGCGTTCACTTTGCTGACATGTGAGTCATCAAAGTTGTACCATTCTCCATTGATGTGATTTTGGCCATATGCAGTGTCTATTAAGTTAGAGATCAAGATAAGGGAGTTAGAGAATAACCCATAGTGAGATGAACGCTTGTAATGAAAAAGGTGAACTTACAATGACCTCCACCCATACCACCAAAATGGTTATCAACTGCGAAAAGGTCATAAATCGGTCGTTGATCCTCGGGTAAATCGGCATCACCACTAACGCTTAGCACGCGCTCTGTCAAATCCAGTCCATTCAAAGGGAAGTCGATGAGTGAGTCGATTTTATCTCGCCACGTTCTGGTATGACTGAAGCGTTTGAGATGAACAACTAGAATTTCTGGCATACGCCAAAGGTCGAATTTCTTGGTGGCACGTTGATGCTGTTTGCATCGTGGGCAATACCACAAATCGTCTTCGCCTAATTCTTCCTCTCTAGTAAATTCGTCCAAGCAATCACCCAAAGTAACATTCTTTTGTGCTCCTCGCTGCTTTGCGTCGCCGGAGTCTTCGTCAGCATCTTGAGTTTCATCCATATCATCCCAGGCATCAGCACAGACACCAGCGTCACTCTCACCAATTCGTTTATAAGACGAAGATGAAGATGTGGACGCAGAGCCAAATACTTGTTGGGCCATTTGCTTCCGCCACTGCAAGACAATTCCTTCTCCTTGTCTGATTACAATAGAAGAAGGTGGTCGTGATGGTGCTGAAAGTAGTGGTGGAGCTGGTGGCGTGGCAACACGAGGAAGACCAACTATCATACTAGATGTTGATACAGGCGGTAAAGTGGAGGATGCGTCTTCAACGATCTCATCATCGTCATCGATATCGGCATTAGTGGATCCTTGTTGCGACGTCTCAGTTTCCATAGCAGGAGCTTCGCCTACAATGTTCATTTGTTCATCAACGTCGCTGGTTTCTGTAGTCGGTTTAGGAGCATAGAACTTTGCTCTTTGAGCTTGTTCCTTTTCTGCGCGCTCAAAAAGATCAGTCAACGACGCATTGTCCCAGCCATGCATGCCAGTGCTGAAAAGATCGGTATGACCACGTCCGTATGACCGAGTTTCACTAAACACTTGCATGGAGAAAAGCTTGCGCATCGGTTCTAGTTGACGACCGCCAGCTGCTGTCACAGCAGCTGCAGTATGAATGGGTCGCTGCATTTGAACAGGTTCTTCCTCAGCTACTTCTATGGGTTCGTTTGGAGTCGTCTGTGTAGCATCCTCGTCAGATATATCCATTTTTTCTGAGGTATTGGGCGTAGCGGCATCCTTCATGTCAACATCTTTGGTTTCTTCAAATAACTTCATCACCGCATATCGCTCGACCTGCTGAACAACCTCACGATAAACGTTTTCGACGGATGTTGCATCCTTCTTCTTCATAGCCAATATGATAGGTCCACCAAATTGCGAAACGGAGGCGCGATATAAGCTATTCTCAGAATCCTTATCCTCGCTGACAGCACAGTACACAGGTACAACAATGAGTTCGTCTTGGCTGATGGACATGTCTTCTTCAGTACGATTGCCATCCGCATCTATGGTAATGGTCTTCCGCCGTTTACCGACAATTGGCACTTCTCCAGGCAATTCATATACAACAATGGTGTCGTTCGCTTGAATACTACCAGCGGGCTCATAATTTGTGAAAATTTTGTAAATCTTGCTGCTAAATACTTCCGTAACCAACAACTAAGAAAAGCATAGTGAAGGTACAGTCAATCTCTATGGCTTGTGATATAATGGAAAAAGGTGACCAGGACTTACGGTGTTCGGGTTCTTAAGATTCATCTGCTCTGCCACTTGTGCTTTCAAATGTTGGATTCCAGCGTCCTTCTTCAGAGACAGGTGAAGGCGAACGGGTCGCCTTGAGGGGTCGTATGGAACAAACGAAACCTGGATCTTAATCTTTTTCTGGATCGGAAGAGGAAGCGACAGATACATAAAAGGATCAAATGTCACTGATACCTATCATTGCATGAAATTCAGTCTCAGTAAAATTTTGTCATGTTCACCTAATCGACCTATTCATGAATAGTGATTTACCTTGCCGCACTCATGACAAATCAAGCGACTTTTGAACTGGCCTTGGAACAAATCCACAATGACAGAATCATTTCGGGCCTTATGGTAAGCCCAGCTTTTGCTTGCTATTTCCTCGTCTGACATATTTTCGAAATCAGGCAACTCAATGTAGGGTTTCTTGATAATTCTATTCAGGTCTTCATGCAAACCATCCAGTAAAAAGGCTAAAAGTTCTTGAGAGTCGTGTTGCTGATATCCAGTAAACGATGCGTTGAATCGTCCAATGGTGAGCTGATGATAATTCGTTAGTATCAGCGCCGAAGCTCATTATATGACGAATGGTTGGATAAATTTACCTTGAATTCACGAGGGGCTAAACTGCTGGTTGTTCCACTCCATAGTCTTTCAATGAGATTACCGTATGCTTCCGCAACCTCGCCTTTCATGCCTAGCGGGTTATCCGGATTCAGATCGTTCTTATAATGACCAGCTTTACAATGTCGTGTAAAAATTAGTCATTTCGTTAAAAGAGGGTTCGATATACATCGATGCATCCCACATGCATTCACCTACCTAAGAACCAGTTTGTAAGAAGCTCCGTATTACTCAAGCATTGTAGAGCAGAGTTCATGAAACATGTGTTGCCCAAATTGTTCAAACCGCAAACTCCTTTTGGCTTGTCTGCAGCCTTACTTTCCTTGCCAGACCATAATCCGAAGCCAAATCCATTGTTGGTGCTGCCGGAAGTCGAAGAAAATGCAGGTGAATTCGAGGCTGTCAAACTTTGGAATCCGGAAGCAAATATTTGAGAACTAGTGGATGAAGCAGACCTTGAAGACCATGGTCTTTCGATAGAAACTCCACCAGCATCGGCGCTGGCATACTGTCCACTAATAGGGTCTTTCACATCGGCCGCTAGCGAAATGACCACACCTTCGGAAAGATACACTTCGGCGATCGTCTTATTTTGATCGCTAGTATCAACGACCGACCATGCTGGTAAAGATGCAGGAGCAAGTTGCGTAGATTCGCTAGTCGTGGATGGCTGATCTTCCAACCGTAAAATTCGAAAATCTGTTTGTGGGGTGAAATCTAACGTATTTTCAACACAAGAAATGAGATCGGCCACCTTGGCTTTGCGCGATAGTGTAATGGTTGAAGGAGGGGAGCTAGTTGCGGTTGTATCAAGTTGTGTGGCTGAAATGACATATATCCGAAATTGTGGAGGGTAAATCTCAACCATACTTTCTTGTGCGCTGACACCTTCAGTTATGACGTTACGGGCAAATTCGTCACCCGTCAATCCATACCTGTATGAACCAAAATGATATAATTTCATCAATGCCCCATTATTATTGACAAAAGAGTAGTGCACCTAATGACGGAGGAATAAACTGACCATTGTACTAATGCCTTCCATGCTTTTTCTGGCACCAATTGAAAATCGGTGTCGGGCATAAGATTGGGCTTCAAGGTGTTGTCTTTCGTTAAGGAAGTATTATTGATCTGGCCAGGAGGAGATCTGAGGCCTAGTTCTCTATTTGAGGGTGACTGGCTAGCCATTCGAGTACAATGCTGTTGCCAGCGACGGTACCATGGGCTGGCCACCAAGAACCAAGTGTCACCGTCCTCCAAAGGCGATTCCTTCAGTGGTTGAATGTAAGCAGCTTGGTCGCTAGGTGTTAAGTCAGGAATGATATCTGCTTCAGGGATTTGGCTGTCGTTGTTTTCCTCCCAAAATTCCCCTGCATCGTCATTTCTATTGTCATCTGAATCCGGCAGACAAACATCTACTGGCGTACGGGCACGATCTTCATGATCGCTACTAATACTGGGCTCCCGTGCTCTTTTTATTGCCGTAGTCTGCTGCTGCATTGTGTTTGCCTTTCCGTTCCTGATTCGGCGCTACGTTGCTGAAAAAAAAGCGGACGGTGAAACGTTGTGAGAAGCCAAGCCCTTGGAGTACGTAGTCACAGTTTGCCAATTTGGGCACTTGCCAAATGAACCGCTCATAAATTGTGACGTCGATGGCAACATATTGCGCATGTGCCTGCATGCCACGCTTTGGCATGCAGTGCAAAGTCAACACCTTGATATCCTTGTTTCCTTCATTCCCAACGCACTGGCATTGAAGCAATCGCTCCATATTACATTTGATTTGAGGCTTGCGAATGAAATTATACTGTATGTTTGCCGAAGATAGTACGACATATGCTTACCGCACCAGTGGCACTCTACTACAATCAATGCAGATGATGGTATTTCAATTTTGAAAACAATTAAAGGTAATGTTGACTATCTAAAGAAGATGGATGCACTAAGTCTAGTTCATCTTCCAGTAGTAAGGAAGAACTTCTTATGATGCTAAAGTACAAATTTGTACTGTGTTGCAAACATAATTTCTAGTATACAATATCCCATGAATTTTTCTCTTGTCAAGCAACCGCACTTTATTTTAGCTCAAAATCAGGGCATTTCTTTAAGCTACCAGTGACCAGGGTGTCAATCGTATTGCACGTGAGAGGAGTTGTAGTAAAGTAACGAGGTCCTCAAGTGCTGCATCATGTAAGCTTTGAGTTATTATACGTTGACATTTAGGAAGTCAGTATAGAAAAAAAATACTACAAGCTATAGTTTATAAACGAAATTCTGTTATCGAGAGGTTGGTGCTGCGTATCGTGCAGTCCACGAACCCGGGGCGATTGACACTCCGACATTGCGACATTCAAGTCACATTTTGTTCAAACATGATCTGGGCCTTGATTGCATGCTACCATTTCGGCTCTCACTGTTAACAAGGAGAGCTTTTTGTAGCTCGACAAGGGCTCAAATAACCGGGCTAAAGTTAAACCATGGACAAAGAAGTATTTCTACAACTGGCGGGACCAGATCGTATGCTTTAACAAGCCCTGGTGTACCATGTCGAAAGCCGTCAGCAATCTACCAAGCTATTGGCAAAAGAGCGTTCAGTAACCAAAAAAATCAAGCTTCATCAGAGGCATCAGCAGCAGGAAAGAAAGCGGCAACTGGGAAGGCTGTTGAAGCTAAACCTTTAGTAGTGGAGCCAACTCGAAACGCTACGGACATGGCAATTATTAAACAATTAATGCGCTATGTGTGGCCAAAAGACGATAACGGTGTTAAGGCAAGAGTTGTAATTGCTCTCGGTTTACTGGTTGGTGGAAAGGTATGTTACTTCATCTCATTTACGTGGTTCAATTGCATGTACTTCGTCTTGCTAACACTATCCAATATAAGCTACTCAATGTCCAAGTTCCATTTTTCTTCAAAAATGTCATTGATTCTCTAAATGTCACATTCACTGAAGATACCACACTACTTGCGATCTGTGGTGCAGCAGTAATTGGTTGTAAGTACTTATATATATATATATATATATATATATAAGAAATGGTCATAGCTTGAGCTTCCGGCTTTAACAGAAATACCATTTCATCTAGATGGACTGGCTCGCCTCGGTGCTAGCGCATTCCAAGAACTTCGAAATGCCGTTTTTGCCGCAGTGGCACAAAAGGCCATCCGACGTATTGCCCGCAATGTATTTTATCATCTTCATCAGCTTGACATGAACTTCCATCTTACTCGGCAGACAGGAGGCTTGAACCGTGCGATCGATAGAGGCACAAAGTTAGTATCGATTTCATATGATAACATTTGCACTCACATGGCTGATATCTCTTAAATTGCCACAATAGAGGAATCAGCTTTCTTTTAAGCTCCATCGTATTTCACGTGTTACCCACTGCCCTGGAAATATCTATGGTTTGCGGTATCTTGGTACTGTACATCCACCTCTGATCAACCTTGCACTTTAAAGTTAGCTAATGTAGGCATATTCTGGAATATAGGCTTACAATTTTGGCACTTCGTACGCAGCCGTGACTTTCTCCACCATTGTGGCGTACACAGCTTTCACGGTCATTACAACATCTTGGCGGTAAGGTGGAACGAAGTGATTGATTACTCCCGGACCACATATTTGCTCACACCTCCGAATGCCATTATACACAACATAGAACCAAATTCCGTAAACAAGCAAATACTGCTGATAATGAAGCAGCCACTACAGCTGTGGATTCCCTAATTAACTTCGAGGCTGTCAAGGTTTGTACATGGTTTATGCGAGGGCCGGTATCGATAGCAAGTTCTGACCAATATTACAAAAGTTTTTCAACAATGAAAAGTACGAAACTGAGCAATACGATAAATCTTTAGCAAAGTATGAAGAGGCTTCCTTGAAGATCGCAACCAGTTTGGCGGCCCTCAATGCCGGACAGAATGCTATATTCTCATCTGCATTGACTGCAATGATGTTCCTCTCGGCACAGGGCGTCATGAACGGTATGTATATTTGAAGTCTTGACCATATGATAATCAGTCAACTAATTGGAGCAGGTTCTTTGACTGTTGGTGATGTGGTAATGGTCAACCAGCTGGTATTCCAGCTGTCGATGCCTCTCAACTTTTTAGGCTCGGTATACCGTGAACTTCGACAATCCCTCATAGATATGGATACAATGTTCAATCTGGAAAATCAATCCGCGGGTATCACAGTACGTATTTGGGCAGATTTTTGATAACAGTCGTAGCTGCGATTTTGGTGCGTGAAATTGTGAGTAACCTCTATGACGAATTAGGATGCGCCGGATGCGAAGGACTTCATCTACAAGGGTGGTGAAATTAAATTCGAAAACGTTACCTTTGGCTATCATCCGGAAAGACCCATTCTGCAAAACGTCAGTTTTATTGTCAACAGCGGACACAAAGTAGCATTTGTTGGTCCAAGTGGATGTGGGTATGTTGATCTATTCGTTTTCAGCCATTTCCCTGTTGATATTTGAGTCATTTGCTTACCGAATTTTTGTTTTTTTTTTAACTATAGTAAATCAACCATTCTTAGACTCCTCTTTCGGTTCTATGAGCCGCAACAAGGAAACATTTACATTGATGGCCAAAACATCCGTGATATCAAGCTGGAAAGTCTGCGTAAAATGATCGGGGTGGTTCCCCAGGACACTACGCTGTTCAATAACACCATCTTGCACAACATCAGATATGGGCGCATCGATGCTACAGAAGAGGAAGTTCATGATGCTGCTCGTCGTGCTGAAATACATGACACCATTATGGCGCTGCCTGATAAGTACAACACGAAAGTTGGGGAGCGCGGCTTAATGTTGTCTGGTGGCGAGAAGCAACGTGTGTCACTGGCCCGATCCATCTTAAAAAAGTCACCAATTGTTTTCTTGGATGAGGCGACTGCGGCCCTGGATACACATACTGAGCAAGCGCTGCTAAGCAACATACGATCTATTCTTAAAGATAGTCATACTACCAGTTTACATATTGCACATCGATTGCGCACAGTTGCCGACGCTGGTAAGTTGTGCCACTTGATGACTTGTGGCAGAGTCCACCCCAAAAATGTGGAATATCCCCGTGCTCTTCTAACATTATTTTACCATCAAAGACAAAATCATTGTGCTTCGCGATGGCCACGTCGCCGAGGAAGGTCGACATGAAGATTTGATGGATGATGTGTACAGCATATACAGAGAGATGTGGAACAACCAAGAGAACAGCGAGGCATATCTAGCGACCACCTTTGAGGATCGACCAAAACGAGACACTGCACCTGCTGCTTAGTCCTGAAGTCATGTGGCTGTGAGCTCTACTATGAAATGGCAGTTCACGCAGTTCACGCATAGCAACGAAGACTTCTATTATTTTAGAATGAAAACTTTTTTTTTATATATACACATTTGTTTTTAAGAGGAAACCCCAATACAATTATAGATTAAGCTAGCAATTGATGAGGAATGCTACTCTTAGGCGCATGAACTTGAACAGTGTGCTCTACCATTGCGCTTGGGGCAGTAAGAAGTGGACCGTTGGGATCACCGTATCTATGAAATTTGTACTTGAAATCCGAGCTCTCATCGCTTGAGTGCCACGGGTATGTCTCTTTTGAGGCCATTCGCACATTGTTTTCCGGATGAATATGGCGGGCCTTCTGACCTAGCATGTAACCCGCCATACCGAACGTCACACCATAGATTCCCAACAAAGGAAACAGCTCACTGTCGACGGACAAGAATTTGAATAGGTTCTTAGAGGTGGGAGCGAGAAATCCTGACATTGCTTTAGATAGCTTAGAAGTTGGATAAAATGATTTGATGATTTCTTTGCCTTTGATTTTTAAAGCTTGAGAAATTCATGCAAAATTTCGAATGGCGTTCATCATTATATCATGGCGAACGAATTTTTTTTGGCTTCCTCTGCACAAAAAGAGATGTTCCATTTTTTTTTTGTCACCATGGCCCTACACAATAGCTGACCATTGGCTTTGTTCGAAGACCTTTTTTTTTTTTATCAACTACGATGATGATCTCGGGTTCTGTCACGATCGATTTTAAATGCATGGGTAGTTTACGATTTATGCGATCCAAACATATTACTACACAAAAAGGGTATAAGGTTTATTTTTCGTTGATGATAAGGTGGCGATGTTTCTCATGTGGTGGATATGTACTCTCTAGAAATGCTCAGCACATTATAACCTTGATGGATTAGTCGGGCTTGTGATTTAGAGTTGTGACTCTCTGTGCATTGCCAAGTGGGAAAATTGTGTAATTTCTTTTATATAATGCAAAGTACAATCCATTGAAGTAATATGTTCCATGGGATTCTTCGCGTTAAGACAACGTGTGAGCAAGTCATAGAATCCCATTTAAAAGGCATAGAACATATGACTTCCAGCAACCTGAATTCAAAGAATATATAGGAATGACCATAATGATCATTTGTCCCAGCATGTCTGTTGTGTGACACTACCTTCTTTGGGTTCATAAGCTGCGCACACGGGAGATGATGAACCACGGTAATGGATACTGATTAAACAAAACATTTATACGTTGAAGTGCTAAGTAAGTGAGGCTCAGTATATAAACCATTAATCGTGCAAAACACGTACTCTTCTCCGGTGGCCAATGGAAACGAATACTCATTGGTATCTATCGCATTTTACAAGACTCAATAGTAATACTCTCAGGCTTAACGGAGAAGGAATAAGAAGTCATCCTTGACGACATAGCCACTCCACACTATCGTTCGTGATCTCCTTTTTGCTTTTTGGCTTTATATAAAACCTACCAAGCATTTCCAAACTAACTGCTTTTTTTTTCTCACATTTAAAACGAACGCTGATTACTTGAATATTCTATTACACCCAATAATGTCCACTTCCATTCCTAACTAGTGCCTTGTACTTGCACGGATTTGAATGAGTAGCACGGATTCGCTGTTGGTCGAATTCTTGTATTCTAGTTTGAATATTCTTAACGAAGCCCCATTTATCTCATTATAACTTTTTTTGCTATTTTTTTTTCCTGTATTCCCATTTTTCACTTCACAAAAATAACCAAAAACCTATCATAACCCCCTGTCACCTGCATTGGGAGTAAATTACAACGGTGTTGAAACAAACTTATGGCACCGAAAGACACTGGCATCATCTGGCAATCAGCATCTATCATGAACAGCAGCAATGACATCGTCAACGCGACCATGTACGATTTTCGAGCTCCATGGGGTAACTACGCAAAATCGACACCTATAGAATACACATACAGCAATGCGTATCCTTGTCTCAAAGCCCTTCCGGATGTCCTGGACGGCAACAAATCATCAAACTTTAACCGACAACGGCTTGGAAAAACCCCTTCTGATACCCCATCACTCTCAAGCTCTTCATCTTCTCTATCATCGACTTCACCCGAGGAAGATGACGATGCGCATATAAGACACGCTTCACAAACCCCTATTCGCTATACAAATAGCCTTATCCAAAAGATCTCTCTAGTGGACAAACTGGTTGGTAAGTGTTTTAAACTTTGGTACTCTGTGTAACTTGGGGTTAGCGAAAAGCTAGAAATCGCAATATCCAAGATGACTAAACGTTCTTGTTCTCGCATAGAAACGACATCTGCTGTCATAGACGCCATTTGGTGGCCGTCTATTGAAACTCAAAACGTCAAAGTAGTATCAACAGCACAATTTGTTAGAGAGATCCTTAAAAGATCAAAATCCACCTATTCTACACTACAAGCCGCGCTTTATTACATATTTCGTATCAAACAGAAGATCATGGACCGTATGGCGGAGCGAAACACTTTGTCTGCGCAACAATCTTCGCCACAAGACTGCATATTTTGTGGACGACGAATGTTTTTAGCCGCAGTCATGGTTGCGTCGAAATTCTTGCAGGACAAGACGTACCGTAACAGTGCTTGGGCAAAGATATCTGGCCTGACCACCAGTGAAATTTCCTACTCTGAAATGGCCTTCTTGAAGCTGATTGATTTTCGGTTATTCATAAGCAAAGATACCTTTGAGATGTGGCATCGTATGCTCTCTCAACACATCAGTCAGCTAATGAATATGCTACCAAAGAGTAGACGCCTTCCTCCAGCCAGTCGAGCGGCCTTGAGCGAAATGTGTAACTATGGCTATCAATGCACTACTATGAACTCCAAGGCCCTTGACTACACCCATGAACCTTATTTTGACAATATTGTCAAGTCACCAGATGCTGTCGCTGCCAAACGCCATGCTTATCATGAACCAACACAACATAGGAAGAAATTATGTCAATGACGTTCAATGAAAAAAATGTTTTATTTTCCATTGTGGTATAGAGATATTGGTGTGTGCGTCACGTGTGTTACGTTTAGAAAGTGCTTTTGCCTTTTCTAGTCACTTCACACGGAACCACGATTAATGCCCCAAAAAAAATAGTTATCGGTGAGTCAATGTTATAATCTACAAGTAATTTATTAGGAAGTCATTTCCAACGAGGAATAAAAAGTATTATGTGAAGATGATAGTAAGTGAGGTATTGCACCTGAAAAATGATATCTCGAAATCTCAAGTGTCTTTCTTTTTTTGGCTTTGATAATTGACGCTATACTTTTTGTCTGACAGAGACTGGCACTACTCCTCAACAAATAGTCACTACTGGTCTTTCTTCTCCTGCTCCTCTGGGGCTACCTTGCCCATCCTGATCTGTAGATTGGTGTAAAATTGTCGGGATAAGCTGACGATTTCTCTTCCAAAAAGCGCAGCGAAGAGAGGGACGCCTAAACCAACTGAAAAGTAGAAACGGGGAACAGCTAATTTCGACAACAGCTCAAGAGTTGACTGGTTGACTGTTGGCCAAGACAGCAACGTCTGTGTCAGTTCCCATATACACCAGAGATCGAGACCGAACTTGGCAACCGCAACCGCCTGCAAAGCCTTGAAGTTTACGTTCAGGTGTCCCATCATGCACACAGTGACTAACAGGAAAGATAAAGCTTGAGCGGCTTTGATGAATGCTAGGATTGGATAAAAGCCTCTTATGCCTTCTCCCCACGCAGTGAAAGGTGGGTTTGCTGGGTCGAATCCTTTGAAGTCGACATCATAGAAAGCAGTAGTTTCGTCTAGTAACAACTTGTTGGTTTCATGAACGGCATACCACATAACGTAAGTGAATACGCCTATGTAAGCAGTTGTGTACTTGTTTGTGAGATCCATAGTTCAGGGTCCAGAAGAGAAGCAATACGGAGAAAGGAGAGAAACGAGAGGGAGGGAAAAAAAAAGGCAGATACATATAAGCTCACACTCCGGACCCTGAATACGTCGCACAAAAAGGGTTCTCTAACTCCGCAACAACCAATCAGACGTGTACAAGATATCCAGTGGCGTTAGGAATCCCAACCTGAAATTGGTTTTCCTTGTTAATTGAAAACGCACACACCGCCACCAAGAAGACCCTTGAAAATTTCGATAACCGAAAAGACAGCTCATCTATTTTTATTAGGACATGAAATGTCTAAAGCCTATTTACAGGTGAGGAAACATAGATGCCGTTGTTCATTTTGACTCGGCCGCTCGGTTGAGAATTTTGACTGCAATTTCAATCTACAAAAATTTTACCCCAAAAGTTAGAGTTTTGCACTGTCATGACACAAAGGAATGGGCTTACGTGTACTTACACATGCAACCAGGACTGCTACGATCTAAGGATAGCAAAAAATTGTAAGGGTCAGTAAGAATGCTTTGCAACAGGTCGTGTTCATAACAATGAAGTCTTACAATTAAATAAATGATGATCAATGTTTGATATCTTGTAAAAGAAAGAATGGTAAAAATCTGGAATGCATCATCAAAACAGCTTGCAGTCTGGTGAATTTTGACTTACTCGACTCCAAAGTTATTCATATGCTCTCTAAGCATACTCAACAGATCAGAAATAACTGTACACCTATCATTCAAGATCGCGGCTCTTTGGGGTATTTCCAGGTAATCTGAATGAAACGTAGCCATCGATAAGCATGGTGGTACTTGGATTAGATTCGTCCTGACCAACATCCTCTACTTACCTCTGATTGCATTATATAAAGGCTGTAGAGAAGGTTCAGACCAGAAAATCTCGGGCGTATCTGTAACAAATGAATCAGTCTGACGAATTTCAATTCACCTTTAGTATTACCATATTGACTTACCCAATACATTAGAGGATAAGTTGACATTCATGCGAAGTTTGAACAAATGGCCGTTAATTTGGGTCATTTCTGCTCGCTTCATGTCTAGTTTACCGGTCAGCGCAAGCTTTTTGGGTATGTGTTTAGTGGCCTGTTTAAGATGAGAGATGATGAGGATGACTTCTTGGTATATCAGGGTAATTTATCAGTGCGACACTGACCTCAATTGTATTATCCATGATATCTTCGTAACGAGCCAGAACTGCACTTTGACTGATTCCATGGCTAAGAGTAAGTTTGATCATATGGTTACCGCTCTTTAAAGTAAGCATGTCGTTGAAAATCCTGGAATGCTTTTGAGTAGTGTCGTACTGGAAATGCATTTCCTCAATCTGCATATCTTCCAGATCGTCTGGGTTGTCCTTCAGTGGACGAATTGCAAATGGAGAAAGGTCTTCCAGCATCAATAATTCTTGAGCACGACTGAAATTCCAGAATACCAACACTCCGTAGTCGAAAACGAATAATTCGCCTCCGGTGAATGGTTTTGTGTGAGCTGCTTTGGTGGAATGTTCAGAGTCTCGTCGTTGTTCAGCTCGAATCTTCTCATCCGTCTTCACCGTTTCTGGATCTAGCTGTTGACTCAAGGGCGTTTCGGCAGCAAAGTCTGGTTGATCTTCCCGAGTTTGATCGGTAAAACTACTTTCCTGGTCTGCGGGCTTTGGTTCTGTTATATCACCTTCAGTGGAATATGTGGGTTCTACCAAAGTTGTGTCTGTCGGGTGTGATGTTCCTTCATAGAAATCTGCAATTTCATGTGCTGCGAGTGACTCAGCATTTACATTATGAGGTTCTGGATCGTTTTCCAAAGCGTTGGCGTACAAATGATCTTCTTCGTAAGTCATCTGCTCATTCTCGAATTGCCGAAAGTATTCTTCACGATCATGTAGAGCTTCGTCACTTTCTGGCCATGGCGCTGAACGGAGCCGTACGTTGGTAGAATTCTTACCACCAGGCCGTAATGTCATAATAGGAAAGTGATACCTAATGTGTCGACTTATTGTTAAAAGTGGCATTTTGCATGAATGCAGTCTTATACATATTTGAGTTGACTTACGGTGCATAAATACACTCATCATACTGTCTTGGAGTAACATGATGCTGTTCTTTCAAGAACAACTTGATTTCTTCAGTTTGGAAAGTGTCGGATACGCAATATGCCGAAACTCGAGGCAAGTTCAATCTGTCCCGTTGATCCTTTTTCATGCGTTCGGCAACTGTTCTCGATCCAAGTACATGAAGTTCAAGAGGCAAATGAACCACAGGAGTAGTTTCGTCAGATCCATCCTCATCTTCTTGTTCTTCAATTAGTGTAGCTGAATCTGCCGGCTCGGAAGGGAATAGAACAAGCTTTTGTGACGTTTTGGTACTTCGAAGAGGCTTTGCCTTTCCTGCCACTGATGATCCTGGCCCTGATTTCGAAGTCGTTGCAGTGTTTCCAACAACTTTCTTTGCTAGCTTTGGGACAATGCTGTCCTTCGGCATGCTCTTTGACAGTAGCGATTCTGTAAGACTCTGCATGCTGAAAGTAGTGATATCATTTGCCGGAGTTTTTTTCACTGCAAAAGATCTATCAGTAAAAGACAGTCACTACGAAAGACCTTTGTGGATTTACCAAAATCGGCCAAGAAGCCATGTCGGCTAATACCAAGTAGCAAAAGCAAAAGCT
The DNA here is from genome assembly GCA_016758895.1 of Umbelopsis vinacea. Lineage (NCBI taxonomy): Eukaryota > Fungi > Mucoromycota > Umbelopsidomycetes > Umbelopsidales > Umbelopsidaceae > Umbelopsis > Umbelopsis vinacea. The sequence continues at coordinate 459,739 of JAEPRA010000008.1, read as the reverse complement.
CCTTGTATAATAAAAACTTATAACCAAAATGTTTAAATATAATATTAATCCAATAAAAGCTGACTTTCCGTACTTAATATTCTCGTAGCGTCACAGGACAAGGCTTAAACACTTTGCGTATAAGCAGAGGGATTACAGTATACAAACTGAAAGGATAGTACGTCGGGGTGATGCAGTCACAAAACGGAATATTGAACGTTTACTCCACTTGCACCAGTACGCCCATGTTTCGCCCCATACTTTCAGAGTCTCGTCCCGCATTTCACAATATACTCGAAATATGCTTTCCATGAAAGTAATTGTAATCGACAAGACCGGAGGTCCCGAGGTCTTGCAATACAAGGATTCTTCCAAGGCCCAGGTTGAAGCCGGTCAAATTCTTGTCAAGAACCCTGCCATCGGTAACTGTCTCGGGCATGTTTAGGCTCTTCATTTCTGACCGTCTTTCTAATATCAAGGATATCCTCTACCTCTTTCAATTCAATTCATAGGTGTCAACTATATCGATACCTATCATCGCAAAGGCATCTATCCAATTCCTACTCTCTTCATTACTGGAGCCGGAGGGTAAGTTACCTCTAAACCAATTTATATCCTTTCCTAACCCTTACATACGGTCTACGTGGACTTTACTGTATGAATGCCAACTTGTGGTCACTATAGCTAACTACTTCAACCAACAGTTTTCGCAAAGCGTTACATCAAGGATGGTAAGTTGAAAAATGGTAAGTTGTAAAGCGAAAGTGCAAAATGTATGCATGTGGTCAATGTTCTGATCAAATCATTTTGATTCTTTCAGAATCTACCTACGCATACCTTACTCTAGAACGTCAGCTCGTTGAATACATCAACAACAATAATGCCAGTATGCAATCTTTCGACATTCACAATGTATCAAAGATCCCAAAGGCACAAGAAGAAGAAAAACGGCGCCGTAAGTAGTATCTCTTTAGAATACTGTGCTTCATTTGGCGGATCAATGATAACACCATTGAAGGAGCACAAACCTGGGAAATCTCTTCCATGCCATCATTAGCAATTCCCTCATAACAACACCACAGAACACCAAGCATCCCTACCACTCCAGATTCACATGGTCCAGCTTCACCTACATTGTCTCAAGCTATGGCCAGCAGTAAGTTTATGCCGAGCAGTTGGCTGCTATTCCCGAATTTGCCAGCTTTGAACCACTTTTCAAAAGCTCCGGCAAGCCCATTGAACTTACTGAAAGCGAAACTGAGTATGTCGTACATTGCATTAAGCATACATAAAAGGAAAACATTGTCTTCCGGGTAAGAACGCCAGTGACGATGTTATCCTTTTTATCCCTAATATCACCTACTAACAAAACGACCTTTTTACAGTTCCACTGCAAAAATACACGCAATGACCAATTTTTGGAGGAAGTTGTGATGATGATGCAGCCAGGTATTGATGATTGTGGTTTGGAACAATTCGTCAGCATCTCTTCAGCAAAGCTGGAGTATAACGTTACTGGAGTGCTTTACCTAGCTTTCCATAAATTGACTGCTGATTTCCCCATTGGTAAGATGTTGATTATGAAACGATTTTGACCTGGGGGCCTATACACTAACACTGATGAAATCTTGACAGCCACTTTTACCAACACTCTCAAGTTTGTGGTTAAGGATTGCCACCCAACCACTGGTGAACCCGATGAAGAAGGCTATGAAGATGAATACCAAGTTGAAGACTTTGATGTACTGACCGGTGATTACATCCAGCTCACTTATATTTGCAACTTCGCTGAAGTATGGGAGCAGCTCGGCAAGACTGAAGCATTGTAAACATTTGCCTGAAAAAAGACAAGGCCTCAAGTTTGAAAGGTAAATGGTTGTCTTTATAGCTTCCATTGGATTTTTTCATTATTTCTTGACCCGCTGTCTGTTTTTATAGCTGCATGTAACTCCATCATTGACCTGTTTGGCATGCAAGCACCAGAAGACTCTGCATGGCCAAAGTCCAATAATGTACATACATTGATTCTGTCCGGCATATTGATTGGTGGAATCAAGGTATTGGCAGGAAGTAGGATGACATTTAGCCGGCCACTGGTGTGACCTTTTTCAACTTGCCGTGCGAAGTGAAAACGAAATGTTTCTCAGATAGTATTGGGAGCCTTTGCTTTAGAACAACGAAATAGCCCATTATAATGATCCATCCCCAACCCACCCATTTCTGAAAGAATAATAAAAAAGAGAAAAAATTGTATTTTTATAAACTGCACGCATATGTTAAACTCTTTCATTTGTCAGTTTTCACAAGCCAGAGATGATGAAGACCAACTTGATTTATGATTTATGCCAAAACCTGCAAACCACAGAAATAGTGGCCCACCGGCAACATACACCGACTATCCTTTCGCAAAGTTGTCGCCTTGCACTTTCATAGTACCTCTTTTGCATCAAGTGATAAAATATGGACAACCATTGTTGAAAGCTAATAGTGAATTGGAGGTCATAATGCATTCAAATATTATGGATTGTGTAGCGCACTGATGCCCTTCATTTCAATAACTATGTGCTCGTCAAAAGTGCCTTCATATAATTTGCGAATATGTTTAGGCTGAGCTTCACTCCAACCGTTATTGATGTTGCCGGCAGTCGAATGCTACTTATTGAAACTGTCAGAGTACGGTTGCTTATTTCGCTCTGCGTTAAATTTTGCTTGGATACCATGTGGACCGATTCCTATCTAATGGTGCTGTAGAAGGCTGTTCATTGACATGCATGAAAACAACAGTGGTACGACAAATAACCATCATTCATCGGATTCCAGAGTCGACATTTTCTTAACAGTAAATTTATCCCAAGAGTGTCATATTAGCTGGGACATTGAAATAGTGTTATCATAGATGTGATTTTAGCTAACCTTAACCTTTCCCTGTTTTCGTCAACACTTACGCTGATATCTGCAAACATGTCTGAACCTGATAGAAAACACAATGATTTTCCTGATTGAAATTGTGGCGTAAAGATTTATGTGTATGTTAACGGAGGTGGCACATCATTCTTTAATTCGAAAGAAGAAAAGTTTCTGGATCAGGTACCGACCAAAAGATGGTGACTTTGAAAATTATATTTGCAACAATATAACACCGTACACGAAATGGCCAGATTGATATCAGAAGCCAGAATTCTACAAAGCATTCTTCGAAACTAATCTTACGTACTAACAGTGAAACCAGCATCAATGAGCTACCTCAGCTACGATACCATACAAAATCCAAATAAGATAATCGCTTTCAATGCGACATTTTTCCTATGAAGCATTCTATGTTTGTCACGAACCGATGCCAGATAATTCCGAACACACAGCGTTATCACAACTTTCTTACCTATCATACAAATGATGATGTCAACGGACAGTGACGACCTACTTTTGCAATCCTCCCCCAACCAGGGCCCGAGTAGTTGGTAGATATTCACACAGCTTGAAACATTTCAGAGCTAATTAAAGCAGTAATTGAAATCTTTTAGTTATACTGTGATTTTTTCTTATCAACATACACACCAGCCTTCTTTATTTGGCGCTACAAACAAAAGGACACCGCTTATGAATCAGTTAGTATAACAACGACGTTTTCGGTCACAGCTGTTGAGTAGAAAGTATATGAAGGAAGACAAAAAATTAAACGGTGTTCCCACTAATGCCGGTCTTCCGGTTGCTAATTTATGTATTCAACCCGGGTATTCAGGACATCCAATGGTACTATAACAATGGAATATTTTAAGACGGCGCTATATTCAAATGTTTCAAAGCCAAGTTCATGCTATTCAAGCTGCCTGGTGAACCCCCACAACCATTTTATGAGATTATACACTCAATACGTAATGTGTGACGCTTTTAAGGTGAGCAGTTGAAACGTTACTGACACCTTCAAATTGTGAAGTTCAATAGAAAGATGGAAGTATCTTCTCGTCCTGCAATCAACGCTCGATAGACAAATGACATTGCAAGCCAAATGTCTGGATGATTAACATGCTTTTAGCTATTAAGGGATTCGAAGAAGCGAACATGCTAATCGCGTGATTAATTGACTTTCTTGCGATGATTTTTTCCCTAAAAAAGACCAATTCTTCGTACTCAATTATCGGCCACTTTATGAAACTGATGAATGTACTATATTTTGGATCGAGATAGTCAGACGTTTTCTGATCCATGATACTATTTCACAGGTATACCAAAAGTCGAAGGATATCTCTCAAAAGCTGTGTGTATAATATACCACGCTCAATCAAGAACTTTCCCCACCATGAATATGTTGCCCTGTGTATTTTTGGGAAGGCTTATGTTCCTCTCTTGGTGTGATTTCTTCTTGAAAGTTGTAAAAGCCAAAAGGTCCCCGCCTCAGGACACTTTATAGTAATCACACGAAGCATATTCAATAAATCTTCCCATGAATTTGCGTATATCAACACCAAATATGTAATTCCGTCTTGTCTTCCTTCGTTTCCGAGTGCTCCACACAGAATTTATAGCCAAAAATGCAAAAAGATAGTGACAACGCAAAAAAACTATCCTTAAGAAAAGGCGGATGTTTAAGATTATAGGCAATCATATAAACGATCCGCTACACCAATGTAGAGTAAAATTTCAGCGTAATTGACAAAAGGCTTCGAAAGTTTCGCGACTTTTGAACACCCATATATCGATATTGCTGTATGTATAATGGTCTAAACAATCAGATGAATAGCTTAAAATGGTTAGCATCCCCTCTACCAACGTTTTTTCAATTTTACACGGTAGACCGCCCGTGCATTTTTATTTTTGATATACAAGTTCTTAGCATTGATTCACCCCTTACAATCATGATTAATCTCTAGTATAGAGCTCTATGGACCTCCAACATAGATTGTCTCCCTTAAAAACGCCGTTCTCTAGGAAAAGATCATGCTCGGTAAAGCCAACAGTGATATGTGGCCAGAAGCTCTTTAGCAGCATTTTGATAGAAAAATTCAGTGGATGCCCAATCATGTTAAAGGCTTTACGATATAAGATCATGCTAATCAGCTTACCTTTGGATCGAATAAAGCAGTATTCCCTCCTTTAGACCAGTACAATTGGAAAAGTTTTGTTCGAATGTCAACAAGGTCAGGCGAGCTCACTATAAGCTGATACACAGAATTCTCTTGCAGTTCCGCTTTCCCGAGACAAATTACTCGAAATTTGCTCGCTTGTATATTGTGTTCAGCTGCAATGGTATTTATATCGTCTATGCTGATATTGACCTTGGCGAGGACCTCGTATTCAGGTGGGGATATCACTGTGATGTGCGCCTCTCCTGCCATACACACACATAAATCAGGTTAGTGTAAACTAAGCTTTTGGCCGGTTGTTCACCAAAAATGGTCTTTCAAACGAAAAGTTTACCGCGAGACTGAAGATTACTGCTACTTTTGTTCAGGTCTTCAAAGATGGGTTGAATATAGCTGTAGTTCAACTCCAAACCTAGCCACATTATAGGATCTAATCGAACTAAATCAGAACTGTGTTTTCATAGCAGCCCTAGCTCTAAATTTGCCAACCTGTGTGTGGGACAAACGGTATTTTAGAGGTATCATGAATTCTTGCATCCAAAGGCACAGGTGGGCCTGAGTTTCAAATAGGTTATCCTACATGACTTCCATAATGTCCATCTGTAGTGTCAATGAACAATTTGAAACGTACCATAGAAAGGAATACCCAGAGGAGAGTGGGGCATTTCCATCATTGCCGTTTGAAATTGTGCAATAACGGCCGTGGTCAATGCACAGACACTCAAAATCCAAAAAAGCATCTTTATCGGAGAAAGTAAGGAAGAGACTTGCCCAGCCGAAACCTCTCCAGATATTTTTTTCCTTATTTTTAACCTTTTTCAGAAACCAACATTTCTTTCCATGCCTGCATGCGACCATCATCTCATGTCCTTCGGTTTATAGCCGTCCTCCCGATTCTGATCTTTCAGCTAATTTCTGCGCTAGCCATACAACCTGACTTGATTGCACCGCAGTTAGATGACTTTGCCTTGTTGAGCTCCGAGCTTCAGACACCAGTTACCGGAATAGTTCGGAAACACTATGTGGCAATTGAAGAGATCGTTTGGGACTATTCTCCAAATAAATGGGACTATTATCACAACACATCGATATCTGACTCTCCTGCAAAACTATGGACACAGCAGAGTAAGTTCATAGCATTTTGACACAATCTGTGACAGCTCGGTAGATTTTAAACGTTGGTCCTTCAGGTACTACCACTTTAGGTACCCGATATCGCAAGGCAGTATACAGAGAGTACAACGATTCTTCTTTAGACCATGCCTTGGATATTCCAGAGTGGCAAGGCATGATGGGCCCTATTTTTAGAGCGGAGGTTGGTGATACGTTTGAGATTCATGTTACAAACAGAGCCTCCAAGAATTACTCGATACACCCACACGTGAGCATCTCCCTGGTTGACGAAATCACCCTAATTGTACTTATAAACTGACATGGCTTCATATTAGGGATTGAAATATGAATTTGAAATGGAAGGCGCCGTATACCAAAACGCAATGTTCAACTCTATTGCACCCAATGACAGTTTCATTTATCGATGGGACATACCACCACGATCTGGCCCTGGACCACAAGACGGCAACTCAGTTGTATGGGGATATCATTCACATGTTGCTGAAAATGATGTGTAAGCTTTTGCTGGCATATTTGCTAATCAATCCCATTATGCATGCGTTAACATCATTGTATTTCTCAGGTTTGATGGGCTTTTTGGTGCCATCATCATCTACAAACCTGGTCGTCTAAATGCTAATGGGAAGACGAAGGCAGTAGATAAGGAGTTTGTTACAACATTGATTGGTAAGTGTATAAGATAGCCACGTATTCAAGGTTTAGGTAGCAATGATAGTCGACTAACAGTCAATGTAGTGATGGATGAAAATCGATCATCGCTATTTAAGCAGACGCTGCAAGAAGCATCACCATCGATTGACCTCAGCAAAATCGAAGCCACCGAATCTTCGAAACAGCAATTTATAGACTCTAATAGGAAGGCTACTATCAATGGTATCATGTTTGGTGGCCCCAAAGACCTCGTTCTAAAAGACAAAGAGGTTGCAGACTGGCATTTACTAGCATGGGGCACCGACTTTGATGCCTTCACTGTTACCTGGCCGAATGCTGCCGCTCTAATATTTAATCAGTCGGTGGAACAAGTGAAATTACTACCTGCTTCGTTTGCAACGGCCACAATATCTCCTACCAAGTCAGGTCAGACTGAATTTGGATGCAATGTACATAAATCACAGGGAATGGTCATGAACTTCAATATATAAATTTATTCTTCACTCCTTAAAGATAAACAAGTACATGACAATTGTTATTTATTTTATTTTAACCTTACATAATCTCTTTCATACAATGTTAGATGCTCCACATGGCTGACGCGGTAAAATACAAAGAGAGTGAAGATATCACTGTCTTATAAAGTGTATATGCTCTTACTATCATATCCCAACCTGTATGGATCACAATAAAGAAAATTTAGTAAATGTACTTTTTTAAATCGACGTGCAACTTTCTTACTTACTCCTTCAGTATTCCATCCTTTCGCTTGGAGAACCAGTAACCGCCAGATGAAGTAACAGTAGAGACCATACCATCAGGACCGCATACGAAAACCTTTGTATCTGAGCTTGGTTCCGGCATATGCTTTTTCACCATGTCTAATGATACACGACCAGATTCCTGTTCCCACTCAGGTGGTGGCTGGCTAAGACAATAGGTAATTTGGAGTCGTTCAGGATTCTTCGCGGCCATGGTTTCGAGCTCATCACGAAGCAGAATGTCGGCTTCTGTTCTGTTGCAATATAGCAAATTCACTTTGGTCTTGTCTTCACTGTTGTCTATGATTTTTCGGAGTAATTGAAACTGGCAAAGCAAATTAACGTGAGCATCATGGACGACATTTCTAGAAGTAATTTAATTATTACCATTGGAGTTATACCGCTTCCACCTGCAATCATACCGATAGATTTGTAGGCATTTGCGTGATATTGAGAGTTTCCGACAGGGCCCAAGGCTTTTATTTTGTCTCCTGGTTTCAAAGCATGGATGTACTTGCTGGTAGTACCATCTTCATACTGTTTTACAACAATATCGACATGACCTAGATCTCCTTCTGCAGAAATAGGTGTATATGGTCTGAAAACGTATGATGGCCACCAATTATTTTCGGTTCCGGGCTTGACTATACAAGTGAGAATAAACGAAGAGGTTGTGTGCCCTGATACCTGGTCCTCTTTTGGGAGATCAAATCGGAATAGCTAAGATACGTGGAAACAATTTGGTCAATACTTCAGGGATTGCCTCACCAGTTGGTATGCCTTTGAATTTTACCTTCGCATTTTTACCCATATCCTGTGTTTCGCGTAAAGTAAGAGTTGTGAAGCCGGTCCACCCCAAAGCTTTCTCGGGCGACTTAGTGTTCCGCTCAATGCCTTCACAGGCAACTCGGTTTATATTACTTTCGCGATTGTAGTAATAGTAGGCACCTAAATCACATATATCCCAGTTAGCCATACACGGTAGCCTAAGAGATGGTCCGTAGAAAAATACAATTAGGAAAGAGCTAGAAATATACAGGTACATACCACCAGCGACGGCCAAACCAAGTACCAGAGCCTTGTTGCCATATCGTGAATTTCTGTAACGTCCGGCTGTACCCATATACGTTCTCATTTGTGTATTCAAGGAGGTCTTTAAAAACAAATTAGTAGTCAGAATACATCAGACGAACATCCGAAGTAACAAACCTGTTGGAATAAACCTGTAGACGCTTTTACAGAGGCACGGGAGAGATAAGAATTGAACATGTTATTTTTGGGCACCTCAGATTCTACCTTGGATATCACGATATATACCCGCCAGTCCGTCGACGGGAAGAGAACTGAATATATGTGTCAGACAAGGTGGCCTTTGCTTGGAATATCAAAATTTCAAACTCCATTACGCTTCGTAGTTTCGTTCTTCATTGAAAAGAAATCGGTAGTGCAGAGGGCTTCTTAAAAGATGAGGACAATATACTTCTACGCGTCTCCATTTTCGTTTCACGCATAATTTCAATAAAAAAAATCACTCTTTGATACGAAAATCAAAATCCTATCGGTATAGCACAAGTGGGCTTAGTGAGCTGATCCTCTTTGTACGATAGGACTAATTTGAGTCAATTGCAAGAAACGAACAGCGTATTCCGGATCAATTCATTTTAGATGTCCGCTTCTTGTTCACCTCGTAGTTTACCCAAGCCGAATTTTCGGTAAATCCGCCGACGCGAACTTTCACCGATATTTAAAGATATTAGCACTCAAACATCTTCAATGGCAATAGATCTAGTCATAAATGAACTGTATCTTATCAGGTTCTGATGTTCAACCTACCATAAAGAGGGTGTGTGATAAATTCATCAATGTACGGCACGCTAAGTCGGCCCGCAAATTATCCGGTAATTTTGTAACTGAATTGCGTAGCCATATTTAAAGCAATAGTTCGCCAGCAAGTGACCAGCATAGTAATTGACAGTGGTAGGAAAGAGTTGCTATCAAAGGAATTTACTTTAGTGCCATTGAATACTTGGCCATCACTGTTTTTTCTTAAAATCATCATTGGGGCTGATACTCAACAACCATGTGCAACCCACAAAAAAAGCATGAATTGTCTTTGAAAACTAAACGAGAACCTCATGGCAAAAAAAGTTCTGCCTACACATTTTACAACAGTACATAACCTTCACAGCGTGCCTGGAATTTCAGTGCGATTGACGAGCTTTGAAAATTGCCACCATGGGCTAGGGGAATGACTGGTTTTGTTTACGACGCAAAATTACAACTTTTTGACAAGAATGGGCCAAAAACGTCTACCGAAGAACTTCAGACTTTTACACTACCGCCGTAGTTACAGTACTGTATTATGGGTCAGTAACACGTTATAGCACTAAACATGGAAAAAATACAGTTTTACTTATAAAACTCTTTGTTTCCAGCTTTCTCTCGCATTGCAGACAATATATATAGTGTCCCGTATGTTGATTTCTCAGAGCCGACCCCGTTGCAGTATGCCGTATCCAATGGATCTGCATTCCACATCCCTCATGGCAATATAGACACATCGCCATTCCATAGCCCTACGCTGCAGCAGGCACAGCTGCACGCGCCATACCCCATGCTTCAGAATATGCAACCACCGCAATTACATCAGCCAACCGTCGATGTGAAGAAGGAACAGAAGAAGGCCCAGGCAGAATCAAAGCCTAAACCGAAGGTTGTTCGCTCGCGATTGCCACAGAACGGACAAACTCCGGAACGACTTGTCCGTCCTCCCAATGCATTCTTACTTTTTAATAAGGAGATGCGCAAAAAGTTAAAAGACAAAAATCCCACCGCCAAAGTTGCTGAGATCAGTAAAGAGGTCGGCGAGAGGTGGCGGAATCTCACTCCGGAAGAGAAGAGCAGTTATCAATTGCAAGCCAGTCAGCTCAAAGCGAATATGCGTGCGGTACATCCACATATGATGTATATTCGTCGCACAAAAGAGGAGCTTGCTCACGCTGGTGTGCAGACAAAAACAACAAGGCGAGGTGATATACCCATGAGCGATGCTGATCATTTACTCCATGGCGAAGTAGATCCTCGATTGCTTAGTCTCGGCGTTTCTAATGACCCTGCACCACGCCAAAATCGCAAGCGAAGAACTCGTGAAAAGAATCCCGCAGCACCCAAACATCCATTGTCGGCATACATGTGGTACCTCACTGAAGTTCGGCCTGCCACGATGCAAGAATATCCGGGCTCAACTGTGGGACAAATTAGCAAGATAATCGCATTACGGTGGAGACAAATGGACGAAAACGAGCGTGCTCCTTGGTTACTGAAAGCTCGTGACGACAAACTAAGATATACCCGGGAGATGCAAGTCTACGCCGCCAAATGCTCACCAAATCTAGGCAGAGGAACGAGAAACAAGTATCGCACAACTGATGCAGAATTAGCAGCTCTAAACAAGGCCACCATCAAAGAACATCATCGAATAGATACCAATGCTGACAGTCTCTTACAAACGTCATTGGACCCTACCTCATTACTGGCCGGTCCTTTTGCAGATGATACATCTTTACAGTCAAGTCCCATTGACAACGACACTGATCAATATGTGAACGCTGAGTAATATAAATCCCATCCATCCATTAACAGTTAATGTCTTTGTAGCAATTCCCCACTCCTTACAGTGTAGTCTCATATATCACCTCATCATCAGCTTTCATTGAACCGCATGTATCATATAAAACCTCCAATTCCTCCTGAATGACATCTGTTGAGTTTTTTGGAGGATCAGTCACTTATATTGTGGGTTTTTATAATTAGATGTTCGCAACCCGTCGTCAGGCTGGCGAGCAATGGATGGCGGCGGGGGGTCGCCATTGCCTAATATGGGGAATGTTTTCATAAACCGAAAGCGGAAAACGACACAGTTACGCTGTTTTAAGCTGTTATATTTTTTTGAATCAACAACCCATTTTTCTTTTACTCTCTAATTTATATAATGGCTACGTCTTTGGCTTCAGGAGTACCAATGAATGCTAGTATAGAGAATTTGCTAGGTATGACTACATCATCTTGTAGATAAAAGGTGCACTGCACGTACTAATCCCACTCTAAATTGACAGACCTAGATAGTCAGGTTGAGCTTCGCAAGCAAGAGCGTCAGTTAAGACGACAAGAAAGGGAACGAAAAAGAGCAGAAGATCTCAAGCGGCTAGAAAAGGCGGTGCAGGATGAGTCAAGCAAAAGTATAGCTGCTGCTCAAACGTCGATGCCACAACCTTCTAAAAACATGAGCAGTGATCGATTACAAAAACTTGAGAAGGTAAGAAAATGAATGGCTTTGATTAAAGTGAAACAAGTTATTAAGTTGCTATGAAGGAACTGGATGAAATGAAGCGCTCACGGCATTCACAGCAGCCTTCGCCTTCAGAGGAGATAAAGCCAGCAGTGGTGCTGAAATCACAGCTCAAGGATGCTAAAGTGGAGGTGAAAGTGGAAAAGAAATTGAATATCGGAAAAGCTGCTACGCCACAGGAAAAAGAAGCACAAGTTATTTCACTGAAGCAAGCATCCGCACCTAGTGGTATTGTGGCTAAAGCAAAGGAGCGGTTTTCTAAAGAGGAGGAAGCACATATCGTTAGACCAAAAGTTCAGGAGAAGAGCTTTAGTGCGCCAATAGTGAAGAAAGACGTCAGTATGGAGCACAAAGAGGATATTTTACCTAAATCTGTGAAGCCAGATTCTCGGAAGCCAGTTGATCAGGTAACATTTTTGTGACTGAAGTAATTGATCATGTTTGGCCATCTATTAACATAATTTCACAACAGGCTCCTGAGCTTAGCACTCTTCAAACCAAAGAGCAACCAAAAAAGAGCGTCCTTTCCCGTTACAACGTGGCGAACGAATCTACTTCTAACAAAACTGCACCCAATATTACACCAGCTAGACCTCTGCGTACGTCTACTACTTTGGCTGAACGTGCTGCTATCTTTAAGGAAGTGAAGCAGCCAGAGGCGGTTTCACCTCCTATAAACAAACGGAAATCAATGCCCGTAATGAACTTTGGAAGGATGTTGGAGGAGGAAAGCGATATTGACGTTAATATCAGCCCTTCAGTTTGTGTGAGCCACCGTTTTGGCCAACCACCTCAAGTGATAACCCGCAAAGCATGGCCAACAAATGAAAAGGAATCGTCCACTATAATGAAAAAGGAACTGATCAGTGATTTGAGAAACCATCCAACAGCTGCCAAGAAGGTTTCAAAGATAATAACATCAGAGCAGGAAGTAAAGGGTTTTGATTTGAAGAGCAATCAGAAAGTAAGGAATCATATTACATGTGTTTAGCGGTTGGTCATATATCCTGACCCATAATTTGCAGATGATGGTAACAAGTTCACCGGTCGAGTTGTCAAGTTCTGAAATTATCCAGCTCGATGTGAGCAACACTACACCAAATGCCAATACACAAGATCTTATGACTAGATCTGAACCAGTAAGTTGTAGATATATGTGACGCTTGTTGGTGGATGTGATAAACTAATAGGATGACGTTAGCCTTTGCAAAGCCTCAAGCAGCCTATCAAACCCAGATCGCAGAGGAAGAAGACGAACGCAGCGATAGCACTGAAAGAAACTGTAGCTGAGGGCAAAACCGAGAGTTTGGAAGCTTACATTAAAATTGAGGAACAGGATGAAGTGTGTTGACTCGATTAATTTGACATTTGCGCGATGTGCTTCTTACTGATCTACCGCTCTTTTTTACCTCCTACAGTGTAGTGTTAAGATCCAGCAAAAGGCTACTACCATGGAACAGGCTTCACCTGTTTCAATGGAAAACAAAAGAACAAGCCTGAATTCTAATGCTCAGGCAGTTAGCCAAGTGACCAACAAGCCAGCTGCCGAGAATGAGGCCAACGCAATTCGCGCACGTATGTTGGAAAAGAGAAGATCAACGCCCCTAATGGGCTCAAACCCCAAGCCATATGTGCCCAAGATATCGGAAGATCAGCTATCATTCTCTGAACTTCGAGCGAGTCTGGGAAGGGTAAGACATCTTACAATCCAATACGTCTTTTGAATCCCATCTAATAACTTTGAGTGATTTCTAGAGAGGCACAGAAAACTTCCGTAACGCAACGGAAAAGATGATTGAGCAAAGAGGTCGCAAAATGAACATCACAACATATAGATGGTCTGCTTCTTCAGCCGCAACGGAGAATAAGTCATCATCACCATTATCTGGCAAGGCAGCTTCTGAACTTCACCGACCATCACCAAAAGTGTTGCCTCAAGTCAGTCAGTCCACAAGCGCGTTGATAACAACTAGGAAGACTGAGCAGAAGACTGCAAAGTCGGGTCAAGAAGAGTCAAGGATTTCAGAGATTAGTAGACCACCACCAAAAGTGTTACCGCAAGTCAGTCAATCCGCAAGTGTTTTGATGACATCCAGGAAGACTGAGCAGCAAGATACAAAGATGGGTCAAGAAAAATCGATCGATTCAGAGATTGGTAGACCATCACCAACCGTATTGCCGCAAACCTCAAAATCCACCAGTGTTGTTCCAAGAGTTGTCAAAAATGATAACAAGGTTGATTTATCTCCTGTCAGCAGGCCATTGGGCACAAAAGCAGAGGTGAGGCCAAAAGCTGTGAGTAGAACGGATTCACCAGCGAAGGCACCTATCCAACACACTCGAGAGCAAGTCAAGAGGATACCAACTGAGCCAACCCGTGTATTCAAGCAAGAATTGGATAAATCTAAAGCATCAAGTAATGGTAGAAATTCCCTGAAGAAGCGAGCATATTCTGTATCGGACCTCAAGGCTATTCATAAGAAGTTCGAGCAAGCTCAACAGGAAAACTCTCATACCCTCATGAAAGTTGCTCCAACAATTGCCAGTGTTAGAAAGTCTCAGCCATTTGAACCCATCCCTGTTTCGATTCCAAAGGTCACTCCAGTAGAAGTGGCACCAAAGAGCGTCGCACCTATCGAATTCCCTAAAAGGAACTCCTCGCTGCAGATGGATACTGTAAACCGTATTGCTGCCAAGAAACTGCCGCCAGTTGGCTTGTTCAATAAGCCAGTCACTTCACCGATCAAGGCTGAGAAAGACGTTCTTTTCAAGCGACATGAGGAACCTGAGCGACATGAAACACCTGTTACCCCAAATACGGATGATCGTGTGGAAAGTTTTGTTGGAAAGTTGGAAATGCCAGTGCCCAGTGGAGTAACAGCCGAATTCGCTCAAACCGGTATTTCCAACCTTCAAATTGTATCTCCAACTCCTCGTAAACTTAGTCCAGAGCCAATCCTGTTTCATAACGAGCAATCTGAAGACGTGACTCATTCAGCTCCTGCGCCCTCCAAGAACTCAAGTAGTCATAAAGATGAAAATTGGCGAGTACGCAAGCAATTGCCTTTTAAGTTGGATATGGACTCATACAACAAGCATCAGCACAAAGCTCATGTAGAAGAACAGCCTTCTTATATTCCTGAAGATGGTCTTAGCGATAGAGAATTACCTGAAGTCATACCTTTTGTGGCCACTGCTCAGTACGATGAATGCATAGCAAACTCAAGAAGACGAGCATCGATGCCGATCCCAGATGCATATCTTCGTGCCACGATGAACCGTAGTCCTTCAGGATCTGATGATTCATCCACGCTTGATACTCCAAAGGAAAGCAAAAAGGTGTCATTTTCACCAACTATTACCACCTTCCGACTTGATCCCGTTGACGAGTCGGAAGATGCTAATTATGATTATTTTGGATCGGTTGGCAAGAATTCCATATTATCAGAAGAGGAATATGATTTCCAACAATCACCAATTTCTCAGCTCCCCCCTCCTCTTGAGTCAAATCCATCCTATTCAAGACACCAACGTACAGCGTCAGCGCCTCAAAGTGATTATGGTACTAGTGACTATGGTACAAGTGACTTTGGTACAGATGATAAAAGGGACACTAGCGCCTTCTGGAAAGCCTTTTCATCGGAAATGACCAATGCTCCAAATATCTATAGATCATCTGGTCGAGACGATAGAATCAGTATGTTGCCACCGCCCGATAGTCCCGAGAACTACTATGGCTCGAATGCTAGCCAAAGAAAACCACCAGCGTGGGTGAAAAATAGTTTGGAAGGAGGACGACCTGAGCCTAGTTTGCCTGCACCATCACCGTGGCGACAGTCTGGCCTATGGGAGAACTTGTTTGGCCGCAAAAACGGCGAGAAAATGTAATAGTCTGTAATTAATACCCTCAAATCAATGTGTAGTTTATGTATTTTTTTTTTTATGTATCGTATCGTTATCTAAATTCTAAACCCTTTACGGGTTTGTTATAAAACAAAAATTTACGCGCTCAGTTTGCCAGATCCATAATTTCGCAGTCAATAGCGCTCTTTACTCGATATTTCCTGCTTCGACGTCTGACAAGGAATGGAGAGCAATTCGCCAGCCACTTCAGCTGAACCTGTTGTTCAGCATCGCCATGTTCAAATTCAGACACTCTCAAAAGCTATAGACAATGTGTCGAACGCTCAGCTGTGGAAGGCGCTAGCGCACCCGGACGTACCTGTCATTGTAATGTCGAACATCTGCACGCAGATCGTACAAGGAGTGAAAACCGACATTGCCAACCTGGTACCTGTATTGGATCAGCTGACTGCATTCATCCTGACAGTCAAGAATGTTACAAAAGAAAGTGTTCTATTACGTGCAGTCACAAAACTACTGCTTTGGTACTGTACTGAAAGCAACGACACCATCACGTTCAGTGTGCACGGCTCACACTCCGGGCATGTTCATCCGTTTATCACTTTATTGCAACATAATCATGTTTCGAACGAACAGCTACTAGTAGAAATTGATTATGCTCTGAGCCATGAGATTGCGTGGGTCTTTTTCGACAGATTTTTTGCAACATTTGAGCCCCTCTTCGACACCATTTTACTCTTACCATCCACCATATCGCCATCCTTGCTGATCAATAGGATCACAAAGTGTATCAGCACGCCAGCTTCCGAGTTATACGATGTACTTCGAACTGAAGCGTTAAATTATTTACTCTCGGTGGCCGAACGATCCTTTCGTCAAGATGGCACTATGCCACTTCTCCTGCTTTCAGAGATTACGTACATATTGGTGGAATGCAGCGATCTACATGCCCTACTAGAAAGCGAAGATCTGCAGGAAAAAGCAACTATGCTTCTCTATATACTTTTAAAAACAGCTTGTGATTCAGCCGCGGCAAATCTCCCAATCCTATCGTATGTCCAGCTAATCCAACAACTGGTGTCCGCAACAGATCTTTGCGATTCCGATGTTCCCATCTGCAAGTACAACCCTGAACTTTTGTGGACAAGTTTGTCTTTGATACTTTATAGTGCTCAGACTATGGATGATCAATCAATCTTGGCTGAATTATTAGCTGACATATTGCCCTCGACGTCGCCATCTGTCTTGAGAGTAGCGTTATTCCCACTCATACAAACCCTAACGGAGATTGAAAGCGATTCTTCAACCAACAATGTGAAGCTGCAGATCTTGGAAATGATACAATTGATCAAGGATCGTCAACCACCAAACGACCAAGTTTTCTTGGAAGAAATTTCAAGTATATACCAGGAGATGGAACACTTTAAAATAGGTGGTTTCCTGCAGTATGCTGTATCATCGATCATGAACAGAGAACCTTCCGACATGCTCAAAGATTCATCGGCTGACACTGTACCACGACAAATGACAATGGGCATAGCGCTCCTCCGTCTAACACCGACATTGTTCGAAATGTCAGGGGAAGCTCCAATACAGAGCGTAGATAACTTTGTACGAATTGCCACAAAAGCCTGTCCGAGCTCAAAGAAGTTTCCTGCATTTCTTCTACTGCTACACGTTCTTCATGAAAGTCGTGATCAAGCAGAATATACCAATCATATTTTGCAAGTCAGCATACCCTCTTTGGTCCATTCGAACGATCCAGTTTTAACATCCAAGGTTCTCAAAATTGCAATGTCCCTCGTACAAGGACGTACGCCCAAGCATCAAGGTATCTTCCATAAAGATACCTTGACGTCGCTCACCTGTGTTGGAATTCGTATGCTGTTTACCATTTATGAAAAGCAGCCCAGAGTTTGGCAATATTTGAAAGCGGTCATTCTAGATTGGATCAATTTCCGAAAATCCGGTGCTCGTGGATTCGCTAGACGACCAGTCACAGTCAGTGAGCATCAGACAGAAATGGCTATTCTCCTCATTACTAGGTAAGAGTCTAAATGCTGTAACTTCTTAGCGATCATCTGGAGTATTCATGCTTGTGGGTTGCAACAGAAAATTATTTGAAGAGAAACCCTTGGAAACTGCCCAAGACATTCTTCCAGGCATTGTGTCTCTGCTGCAAACAGTATCGGATTTATCCATGCCGAGCATTTCCTTGATCGTCCTCTCCATCAATGCCTGTGTGAAGGCCGACTTATTGGATGCCAGATCAAGTAAGTAACCAAAAGCCAATCGTATCTTGGATCAATTATCTAATCGCAAGGTTTTAATGCGTGTGACTTTAGTTTGGACAATTGTTCTCAGCTACGTCTCTGCGTATGTAAAGTCGCAAAATGAAGAATCAAGCATCCCAGTTATCAAGGCATTATGTGCATTCTTTGAAATTGTGGGGTGCCTAAAGGATGGTAGGTATTTCAAGAATTTTGCGTGGTTTTTATATTGCAGAGGCAGATTCTAACGTATGGTGATGATTAGATAGTGAGCCTGTTTCCACTATGCGAGAAACAATTCTAATGGAGTACATCGATGTATATATCAAGTCCACTATTCCCGAAATCAAAAAATCAGCCATTTCGGCCCTAGCATGTTTCCAACCTACCGATATCATGTCCATGATGGAAGAACGGCCGAAAGACAGCATCAACGACATGCTTTCTGATGACACTACTCAAGAGTATGCAGGACCACTCGCCAAACTAATGACTTATGAGTTGGATCATATGCGTCGTGGTCTGTTCAGAGAAGGTGATACTGCGCAAAATAATCGAAAACCTGCCACTGAAAGTAAAGGTAGCCAAGAATCCACTAGTCAAGAGCGTCAAATCTTGCAAAATATAGAAAGCGAATGGAAGAATTTCTCAGTTAGCCCTGGCTTGCGCAGTGGATACGCCTTAGCAAGTCTGTTTGGATATCGCGTCAGTTCAGCAAAAGCGCCTGGCGATTTGACAAGACAAATGTCAGCTGCTTTGACGGACATCAACTTGTCAGATCATTTGTTGATTCGAGTCGGTTCTTTTTCAGCATGGCAAGCGTTGTTTGAGGATGCTTTTGGAAGTAGCGTAGAGTCTGCTGAACGACAGACTGAAGCGGTCATTGACGATCTTCTCAACCGATTAGCGTCCAGTACTGTCCCTGGTTTGACCTGCAACATCCTTACCGCTCTATCGGGATGTGTTATGGCTCTACAGAAAATATCCGCCTCAGCTGCAACTACCGCAGCTTCTAAAGTGATTGAACGATTACGGCCAGACTACTTTGTAAGCAAGTACAGCCAAAATGCCACGGTATCTTCCTTGATTTTCAACGAAGATGTTCAGTTTGCCGTTCGATTCTGCATTGGAAACATATCTGAATGCGTCATATCAAATGAAAGGATGATCCAAAGCCTTGTGGCTCAACTCTTGGAAGACCTTCGGGAACACACATCCAAGGTCACAATTGAAGCTATAGTGGAACTGAAGGCATTCTCCTCAGGTTACGGTTTGGCCCGTCTTGTAGCCACTATGTGTGGATATTCCACCAAAGCAGAGTACATTGAATCTCTGAGCAAAAACACACTAAAGGCTCTTCTCGACCTCTGCTTTGACGCAAATTTGTCAGAGAGCGCTGTTCTTGGTATATGGATGGGGTTGGCGTCTCGCTTTGATCTAAACGAAACCATCTCTGCTAGTCAAGTAGCTCAAGAAGTCATTACCAAGTACGATATTGGAAAATATATGAACAATGGCAAGGCCAATCTCATTGGAGCATTTTGGCTTTGTGCATATGCTGCCGCTCAAGACGGCAATCACCTACAACCAAACGACATTGAGCTGATTTCAAGAGTAGCTTCAAAGAACATATACAAAAATACCACATTTGGTCAACACCTCGTTGTCCCTTATGGATACCTGCTCTCTCACATATCCACCAATGCTGATAGCTTTCCATATGCTCAGCAGCATTTGCTCGATCTTCTTAATCAACAATTTAACGCTGTTAAAACTACTGAATCGCCCATGGACACTAAGGTTGCTGCGGCATTGACTCTTTCGGCTATGCTTGGGACTGACTACCTAAACCCCGTCACAGTTGTTGATGATGTTGATAAGGATGCTTCAGAAGCAGAGCAAGCAAGTCACCAGGACGGTAGCAGTGAAGCTCATCACGTTTCCAATGCATGGGACTTCATTGATAAGCAAAGTTTGCAAGCAGCTTGTCCCAGCCGTCGAAATGTCATGGATGTCGCCATACAGCAGATTGGTATAGGCAAGTCCAACGTGACAGGAAACCTTAGAGCTGGAAGAATCACTGCTTTCAACGTGGGTAATCTGTGTCGAAAAGCCTTGTTGCAAGAACAGCATAAGAACAGCTTGAATAATCCAAATGACCTAGAAATTATGGCATCCACTTCTGCAGAGCCCAAATCATATTCACGATTAGCTCAAGCAACCAGCTGGCTGAGAAACGTGTTTGATACTCTGGTAGAAATTAGCACTCAACCTGCCAATAGCATAGAAGCAGGTGACAAGGCTAATATGCTACTCCTTGCACTGCAGCAGACCATAGGTCCGCTAGCACCGGTGAACTGGTTTCCTATCCTGCTAAGCTTGTCCAAGATGTCGACTGATATTCATCTACGCTGCATTCACTTTGCATCAACACACGCTTCCTCTTCTACGTCATTGACAGAATTTATCATCATTCAACTTCGTCAAGTAGCTACATACCTAGAGAAAGGCCAAAGTATGGACGACAGGGTCATCCAGCTACTTGCTTCTGAAGCTGGCTTGGGTAAGATGATGGAACTTGCCGGCCTCCTAGAACTGGCACCTTCCTCGACAGTGGGTCATCATCGACGGGGTGTCAGCGCAATGCTCAAGCCGATCAAATTATCTGATGAAAGGTGCTTCGAGACGGTCAATGCTCTTTTGTCCGTTTTTGCAAAACTGTCGGAAGACTCTAAAAATACCGCTTTACAGACTCTTTCGCTCCATTTGCACAACAAGTCAGAAAAACTTACCTGCGATCTTCATCACCTCATCAATCAACACCTACTGAGTCGTTTCGTCAAAGATACCAATCCTCCAAGCGATACTATAATACAACTGACCGTGCAATGCAGTCTTGCTAGCGTAAACATTGAACAACTGGTCAAAGACTTGGACCAGGTCTCCAACCCGGATCTGCTACACTCCAAAGTCATTGTCGCATGTGAAGTATGGAAAGCAGGGACGACACATAAATCATCTGTTCAATACCTTTCCACCTTACTACGATGCTTAATCATGTTCAAAGGAGAAGTTTATACCAAGACTTGGACCGTGTTGATTCAAACCATTGCATCTGACGCAAATACGACAAACGGATTAGACAAATATCAGCTACTGATATCCATGCTGGATATCCTTATCATTGTTCTTTCGCTCAAATCCTCAGACCGATACGACTATGCTAAAAGAGGAATCGCACTTGGACTTCGGTCAGTGATAGAGACATGCTGGTGGTCCATCGATGCTCCACTTCAAAAAGCTGATTCTACGGCCTTGGAGCAGGCAACTTATTTAATGGGGCAAGTGATTTCGTCCGCGCAAGCGACAGGGTTTGTCAAACATGATCAGGTACGTTATCATTGTTACTGGAGAACTCTAATCTGTCGCATGGTTGCTAATTGAGGTGCAGCTGTTGAGTCGTTTGTTTAGAATACTAGAGATTGCGGAAGAAGACCGCACAGAAGAGGCGGACGTGATTCAGCGCATATTCATAAAAACTCTTCGAATAGTGTATGCGAGTGGACCAACGCAAAATGGTTACAAAATTCTTTGATAATAAAAATGATGGTTGCATGATGTGGACTTGTGTTTCCAGGTACGCACGTGGAAAGTCATCTTTTTGGATGAATATCTCCAAACCAAAAATGAACTGTACAACAACTCTTTCACTTTTTTTTTTTTTTTTTTTACCAAGTTACAAAAAACCGATAGACTGTAACTCGGAGCTAAATGGCATACTTGACAATAGAAACACAGAGAGCACCGAACACAAAGGCATTCACCTTCTGCTTTTATGTATCTGGCCATGGTATGTTCGTTGACTGTACAAAAAAGTGCAAAGCCTTCACATGGTTAACCATTTCAGTTGGGCACTTTAGGATGGGGCCATGCAACTCGCGCAAATCAAATCATAGCCGATATACTTCGGCTGCCTGCTGGACACAAGGTTTATGTGGTGTCTAACGCTACGGATTTCATCTTCCAAGGCGTCATCAAGATCGGTGCTGTCTATCGCCATTCGCTCATAGATGCCGGAGTTGTACAACCACTAGCTTACACCGTTGATAGAGAAGAAACCATCCAACAGCTTACAACTTTCCTCGAGCAAAGACCAGACACCATCGCAAAAGAAGTCAAATGGCTGAAGGAAGTTGGAGCAGACTGTGTTGTCTGTGATGCACCCTTCTTGCCTTGGTAGGTTACCGAATATTTTTTTTTAATATGCAGTGGTGGATCCCATATTGAAATTTTCCTTTTTTGTTACATAGCGCTGCTGCCGCCGCTGCAGGCATTCCGGCAGCGATCGCTAGCAATTTTACCTTTGATGAAGTGTATGAGGGACTTTGTGAGGGAGATGAGCTGGATGAAGAAATCCGCAAGCTGAATCGGCAGGTGATAAGCGACTATCGCAACGCAGACCTACTCGTTCGCTTGCCCGGAGCTATACGTATTCCTTCTTTCGACGACTCGGAAGACTTGGTGCCGATCACACCGGTGACAAGTAGTTTTCCTCATCGCAAAGGAGTTGTCAATGGAAAATTATCACTACCCACTGTGTCGGTATCTAATGTTCGATCGTACGATCCGCTGATACCTGAGCGTCGTATTCTTGACGTCCCGCTTGTGTTCCGAAAATTCCGACGACCAAGAGACGAGGTCTTAGCGGGGCTTAATATTCCAAAAGATATTCGGGATACTCACAAGGTGCTGATTTTATCCTTTGGAGGACAAAGTCTCGGCAAAGAAGGGTGGGGTGACCCACTTCCTCCCAACTGGATTTGCATCGTCTGTTGTGCATCCGATGGCGCTAAACTGCCTGCCAAATTCTACAAAGCCACACGCGATGCGTACGTTCCAGATCTTACCAACGCCGCGGATGTTCTACTTGGAAAACTAGGCTATGGTACTTGCAGTGAATGTATCGGTCATGGAACTCCGTTTTTATATGTCCCAAGACCACAATTTATTGAGGAACATGGACTACTCAAGCTTATGAACAATCAAGGAAGCGCTGTTGAATTACCGCGAGAGGATTTTGAAGAAGGGCGATGGGCATCGTTCATAGAGAAAGCAGCAGCTTTGCCCGGACGATGTGAACCTGAACGTCGTGTTGGTCATGATGGTGGTGAAGTAGCCGCCAGCGCACTGGAAAATTTCGTTATCGATCGAAAGCGATGGCTGGCAAAAAATGGAAGTATACCCCATCCCATCGAGACCATACCAGAGTAGACTCCACCCTTTTGACTCCTGTTGTTGGCGTTCTTGTAGACATTTCTTACATCCCATCGCATATTATCTTTTTGACTTTGAAATATTTTGTCCCATTCAACCTCGTCTTTTTTCACATGTGTCGGTTACTGCGTTGCTTTTCTCTCACACAAACCAAGGAAATCCATATCGGATAGAGTGAAATACATAATGGGCGTGTGCTATTGAATTTGCTTATGAATAGGATGATGGGGTCTATCTACAATAATGCGATGGGAAGACCATCTTCTTCTTCATCAGATAGACCAGGCAGGTTCATGTCGTCTTCGTCTGCCTGGTTCATTATATCCGGTGTGCTGGGATTGCCTTCATCGCCGCCTTCTTCTGATGGAGCAGGCTCAGTGTCGGCTTCCGACATGTGTTCCTGCAGCTCCTGTTCATCGACATCAGACGCATAGGGATTCTGGCGCGCTCCAATTATTTTGAAATGCATGCTGGCTGATCCCGCTCTGACCAATTGCTCCTCCAGCTCTTGTTCATCGTGTTCTAGTTGTTCGCTCATGTCCAGCAGCGATTGCTGTTGCTCGTACCATGCTGAAGGAATGGCATTAGGCGCAAGGGATGGAAATAGTGGAAAATTCATTGCGCGCGCGTATTATCATACAAGATAGTTTGTTGATGTGTTATTGGGATTTTGTACATGAATATGAGGGTATCGAAAAAAAGGGTTGGTTTTGCTCACTGTATCCAATTGCTAGCAAAACGCGAAGAAAAAAAAAAAAAAGTAGGGACAAAAAAAATAAAAGTGAAAATGAGGAGAAGAAGAAGAAGAAATGTTGGAATACAAGCTATATGGCTATCTGTCCGTCCTTTTGTACGAAGAAAAAAAATTGCGTTGGCATGGTGTCCCTAATTTTGTTTGTTATTGTTGGCGGTTCGACTATCCTACTAATCGAACCTTCACTTTCATCTCTCGAACTATCAATCCTCGAAACTTTTCCCGAACCATTTCCAGCCATCTTCGTCTACAGCTGTCGTCAAGATTTCGGATCCACTGTTCAGCTTCTCCACCTTTCTCCACTACCGCGTACCGAACAAGGACCTTATCTCGGATAACTTCCCCAGGAGCAATCTGAGGAGCATTGTTTAGAAATAGGACCACCTTGACTTTGCCATCAAAAATAACGCCTGCACTAGGTCGAATAAAATAGCGTTCTTGTCGAGGAGAACACAGTGTCAAAAACTTGTAAACGATTAAATGGTCTTTGGATGTGTTGCAGAGTTCAAAAGGAAGAGTAGCTCCTCTTATCAATGGTTGCTTGAAGATCAGCCGCTTAGGATCCGCTTTGCCTAGTCCGCTGCTCACAATATTGACCATCAGACAGCGTGGTTGATCAGCTCTCTTCATGCGGGGGATGGGGGATGGTTCCACAAAGGTAACACGTCGTTTTGAGTATGACACTTCGTCACCGTCTTCGGTTGAATTAGTATCGGTGGAGACTGAAAATAAAGTGGAGGAAGAATCCTGATGAGTGGATGTACTCCTACTTCGTCGAATAATAGATGTAGGTTTATTGGCGTCGTCTATTCTTGGTACGGCGATGACTTTTTGCTGTATATTTCGATTGATCATCAGTTGTTCAACTTGGTCCTCCTCGTCCTCCTCATCTTGGTCATCGTCATCGTCTGAATCCTGTTGTCGGAATGATCGCCTTTTGCTGGGTTTTGGCTGATATTGCGGTGGAGCATGCTGCGCAAGCAGTAATCTTCTTAATACGTCATGGTTGTTTGTGTCGTGGTCTTTTGTTATGGATCGCCTCCTATCGGGCGGCATTTGTACAGTGTACTTTGAATTGAGACTCGTATTGCTTTTTTCGTCTTGCTTTGGCTCGGTCTTGGACTTTCTAGCTTTCAAAGCCAACGATCGAAGAGTTCGTAAAAAGCCTTCCTTTTGTGGTTCGCTATCGATGACGGCAGGATGGGATTCCTTTCGATAAAATAACGATGTGGTCATGGAAAGAAATGACCGAGCACTTTTGGCGCTGTTGGCGCTCTTCTCACTATAAACCGAGGATGCATAACTTTTCCTTGGCCGAGAAGAACCTTTGTTGAAAAGCGGTACAGCATGAGCTGAAGCCGAGCCTGTATCGACCATCTGGCGAGGTTTGGGGTGATATTATGATGCTGCCAAGTCTGTAAATGACTCGGAGAGGTTTCTGAAGTGTGGCAGTAATAGGCTGAGGCTATACCTTTCGCTGACCAGCCGATGAAAGGATAGCAAAAAAAATAGCTTGATAGAGGAAGCTGCGTACAAAAACTTGTCCCCAAAGAGAAAGAGAGAAGGAAGGAAGGGAAAAAAAAAGGCGAATGATACAAATAAAAGTGCTTGAAAGGGGCCCAAATGATGTATACAAAACGACGTCGGGGCGAAACTCAAAATGGCTTGTGCTTGTCTCCCAGCTCATCCAGTCAGACCCCACACTCACTTTTTTCTTAGTCTTTCTATGAAACGTTGTCGAATTTCAGTTGAAAGGATCAGCAATAAAAAAAAATGTTGGGGGAAAATCATTTACAATGGCCTGTCATGCATTGCCTCAAAGCGTCCCTTTTTTCCTCCCCAATGCCCCACACAACAACACCCGAGAGAGACTGGTGATCAGCATCTTGGACCCAGTTGGGCAATTTAAAATCCCATATTAGGTCATCCGCGGTGTCACACCTTAACAAAAATCGCTGTTCAAACCTTTGAGGTGGTGATATCTCAAACACATATCCTACACAAGCATCGGCACCTTTACGAAATCTGAAGACGCTAATGGCAATAATAACTTGTTCATGAGTAGTAGCAGCAGCTTCACCGTTTTAATCCGTGTTGGTTACATTTGGCTTAGCCAGCGATCGGTGTTTGCCTATGTTTGCCGTGCGTCCCATTTTTTTTTCCCGCATCTGTTTGATGAGAAATTGCACCACATTCTTCTCCTTATATCCAAGCATCGCCAAAGGTTACTAGCAATCTCATTATCAACATCTTTAAGATGTTATATTCCACACTACTTCGTTTCGCTTTCAACAAAAAATTACATATTACTTCTGTTACACTGAATACAGCTCTATCAAATATGGTAGTTGACATGCTGAAAGTGGAGGTGTGGTGTTGCCTACTTTTGCATAATCCCATTACATATAATTTTTTCATCTGTACGCCAATCCATTCTTTTTCGTCGGTGAAAAAGAGGAGAGAGTGCGTTGGGGATGGCTGAATACAGGACATTGTCTTACTTTTCCACCCGCCCCTTGAGATCACCATGCATTCACCACCCTGGCAACATTGGTGACAGGCGCGCCAAGTGGTAATGAAAATGGGGTGAGAGAGTTCATGCTTAACTGTCTAAAAAGGTAGGAGATCACCATTCAACTCTTTGAAAAATGACAAAACCAGCCCGTCCTGTATCACAGTGATCATGGCGTCCAAATGGATAGGTAGGTACCGCACATGTTTGATGTCGGTGCGGTACACCACCCTTCTTCGTCATCACCACCACGCTTCCTCGGGTCATTTGCTATGACCAGGGATGACCATACTTACTCAACAAATTCATTTGAGTTTAAACTGGGGACGTTTCATCCATGCCAAAAGCGACTGCGTAATCTGGACAGTATCCGTGTAAGCTAAGTTGACATGACTGCAAGTTGACATGACTGCAAGTTGACAGTGTCATCAGAATTTTTTTCGCGTTCACCTTCAATGTGGCGGGTCAGAATTATGATACATGGAAATTTTATAATAGGAGAATCTTGAGTTTTGTATAGACGACATGTTTGCGATAATAAAAAATAAAAAGAAAAGAAAAGCAATACACTATAAGAACGAGAAAAAGATATTATGCAGAATACAAGTCTTTCAACGTTGTTCGAGTCACCACACCAATGGCGGGATCGTGCAGCATTGAATAGGTGGCTATCCACTGCACCTTGTTGACAGCCCTGCATACAAAAAAAAGGCTCCAATCAGCATAATCTCCTTGCATTGCAAGCTCAAAATAAGAAAAAGAATTGAGTACTTACCATCGAGTGGTGCTCCAGACTAAACCCTTCTCCTTTCCAACCGCATGCATAGCACGGAGACCGTCCCAGAAACTGAGTCCCTCAACATTAATCAAGTCCTGAGCACCCATAGATTGCTCCATTTTAGTATCGTTCTGACGGGCTTCGGCAGCACCAGTAGACAAGCCATCGATTCCCTTTCGAAGACCAAGTTCAGAAACCTTAACGCGTCTTCCAAAGGTATGAAGAACTTCCTCCAACTTCTTTCCAGTCTGGCCACTTGTTAACAATGGGGTACGGGCCAAAATTCTGGGTAACACCTTGGTGTAAATAGGGAGGGTCAAAATGTCGACGATAGATCGATAGATGAATGGAATAGAGTATGGGGAGGTGAGAGGCGACAGACGCAAGTGGATAACGAATGTAGTAGGAAGCGTGATGAAGAAATTGTATCCTAAACCACGGAGAGCTGTAAGAAGGCGGGGTGAATATTTAGAAACGGATAGCAAATCACTTGAGAGCTTATACGAGTGATACTTACAGACAAAAGTGTCAAAGAGGGTAATCTTTCCTCTCTGCTTGCGATCGAAATATGAGATATGTCGCATTACAGCGCCTTTGCCTTCTTCTTCATCGATTTCCTCAGCTTCAGCAACTTCAATGGCTCTTTCCATTTCAGGAGCAACATTGGCATCTTCGCCACCGTGTACATATTTACGAGCCTCTCTTCGAGTTTCTTCCTTGAGAATCTCGTCTTCATTGAAGACAGGAAGTGTGTCGACTGGCTTAGCCTTGGCAGACGGTGGAGCATCTTTCAAGTTTTCTTTTGTGATTTCAGCAAAAGATCGTTCAGGTGCGTTATCCTTGACTATATCAATCTTTACGTTAGTATGAACATTCGATCATGAACCATCCGAAACATTAGATAACGTACCAGACTTCTCCTGCAACATATCATGTGCGCTTGGAAGATCCGACAAATCTGTCACAGGTGAGTTCGTATCTCTTGCATCCTCAAGAGGTGGGAAGTTAGGCTTGACAGGTTTGGGAGCCTCAACCTTTTGAACCTTTGGAGCAGCTGCGGGCTTAATTTCTTCCTTAAGTTCTTCCTCCTTTGGTTCTTCCGGTGGAGGAGTTTTAGCAGCGATTTTGGCAAATGACTGGGCGGGAGGAGGTGGTGGTATTTTTACGCCTATAGATAATAATATGTTCATAGTCTGATCTTTGATACGGTACCAGCTACTGCTTCGAATCATTGGTACTTACTGTCTTCATTGAGCATTTCATTAACATCAGGCAATTCGCTAAGATCGTTGGATTGAGGTGTTTCCTGATCTTTGGCAGTTTCGTCTAATGGAGGGAAATCGCGGTTTTCTGTGGCAGATGCATAACTTCTATCAGGATTAGGTGGTTCAATGGGGTTCTCAGGCTGAACTTTATGGTGTTGCTCATCCAAAATATCTGAAACGCCTTGACTCTTGGGAGCGGGCTCCAACTCGCCCGCCTTTTCCAACTGTTCTGTAGCTTGCTGTGGAGTCGGAAATTCCTCATCTTGCAGATTTTGATGCTCAGCAACCTCTGCATAACTGGCATGATCCTTAGTGTTCTCCCAGGCATTTGGTCGGTGGTCCGCTGCATCCTTTGGTACTTCCTCAGCAATATCGGCCCAGGATCGGTCATTGCTCAAACTTCCACTGGATCGATCCAGACTGCTAGGTGATTGAGATCCAAGAGGTGGAAATTCGGACTGATTTTCAGTGATAGACTCTGAGGAGAAGTCTAGGTTAGCAAAGACCCGTTTAAATTGCAACGTAAATAGTCAACGAAGGTACATACCATTGTTATTGGTGCTCATGATGGAAGGTTGTGTTTCGTGTCGAAGCTATTATTGAACACACAAACTAGAGATAAAGAGAAGTGACGAAACGTGTGCAGCTGGCTGTCGGTTAAGGCTCTGAGATAGGCAATATAAAGCTTCATGTTAGAACCGTATGATAGAGCTACAAAGTACGAAAAATATCGACCGATTTTTTTTTGGTCGCCTTCCGTCCGTCAAGAAGGGCCGCCTTTATGACCGATGGCTCGTGCGCAGCCTTTCGAAGCTTTCGACCTGATCCGCAACATCGAGAGCTCCGTCAATTAAAAAGTAAAACACATACTTACAGGTTGTTAGAGAAAAGCGAATACGCAAAGCAAAGGTTTCGTAACCAAAAGAGTTCATATATGCATTTTTTTAAACGGTAATGAAACGACGTCATAATTATGAGGTGGTTGACTGAGTTTTGAAATTTTTTGCTCTGTGCAAAAAATGAGCTCAGGAACAGTGATGTTATTCTATGGCCGTCCGAGAAATAACGATATGTCCACGCTCTAGATGCAGGCCCCGGTAAAGATTTATTTTTGACCGCTATTTACACTTTACGTTTTTGCTCTTTCGTGAGGAACCTAACAAACGGCAAAGTTCTTTCATGATTTCAATCATCTACTACTATGTTTACACGTGCAAAGTTGTTGTAATTGTCTTGACACTTGTCTTCGTAGAGGCTACGATAAGAATTTTCCATGGTAAGCTGAGCTGAAAATTTTCGTTGTCATCATGGGGAATTCGGAATAAGCTTTCGTCCCTTGACATTTGAAAGCGCACACCCTGGACATTACATTCTGGCGTCCCGAGCTTGTATACCTTTCCGTGTATGGATGATGGTAAAAGGTGCCTAGATATTCCTTCTTATGGGTCATTTCACTATTGAAAATTAGGTATTAGCCCCCCCCCCTTGTGAATGGTGAAATTCTCTAATTACACTTGTCCACTTCATAGGCTTCAGACGCCAGCAACAGAGTTGGCTCTTTTATTATATATCATATCTATGATATCTTATTTTGAATCATACTTCTCCATGACCTTGTTATTTCTGATGAGGTCGATGAAGTTTATTGACTCTCCAGAAGTTGTATGGCATCCAGGCTTATGCTGACACTCTTTGTCCATCAAATCCGCAAAGTGACAGTTAAATCCCAATCTAGGATATTTTTTCACAATGTCATCTATAGTGTTGACATCGTATAGTTCTGGATTTCGACCGATTACATCAATGGTAGTACCCATTTGTATCAACTGTCCTGTTTTTCGAATTTGGCCAGGGACAAAATCACAGTGTCTGATGATAGCCTCTGCAACCTCATCGGCTTGCAAGCTTGAGGCTCCAAACTCCAGCAGCTTCTCTCGAGCATGAATGCCGCCCCAAAATTCGAATGATAGTGAGGTGTTAAGATGATACTTTGGTGCTACTCCGATATCATGGAATAACGAGGTCAAATAGTATGTTTCAAGATCGGCGTTCCAGTCAGGAAATTGGTCAGTTGCAACCACAGCTCCAAGATAATACACTCGGTTAGAGTGATTCCACATAACTGAATCAAGTTCACTGTGAGTATACTGAGCAGTCTTGATGGCGACCTCCGAATCGGGGACTGCAATAGACGCTATGTCGATGTATTTTGCAGGATGAACACCATGCTCTCGCAACATACGATCAACCTCTCGCTCCACCGCTACAGATGAGATGTTAAATTCCCGCCTATAATGAATGTTAAGCGAAAGCAAACGTTCTATTACCTGAATCAGCTAATTCTCGTGCAAGTTGGGATGACATTTTTGATAGTACTGTATTTCAGTAATACTTGATTATTTGTTATTGGCGTTTTTATACTTTTGCCAATTTTTGTAATTAGTAATTTCCCGTCGCCGGCAAGTTTCTGCATTTTGTGAAAATAGCCCCCCCCCTCCGACGCACGAGTAAAAATTCTGAAGCTCAGCCGAAACGTTCGCGATCTTGAAGAGTGTCCTATTGATAGCAAGCTATGGGCAGTACCTGTTACATATGCGTTTCTGATGAGGAGATAACGCAGGAATATGTTGATGAGTGAGCTGCAAACATCTTTAGAGAATGCCGACTTCAGTCAATTGGTACCATAAAGGGAACTACAAACATACGGGCTAACACAGCCCCCTTCGGCTGGGTTACCAAGAAACTACGCTTAATACCTTATTTTGAAACTTGAAGATCATCTATAGCTCCAAGTGGTTCGACTGCGCCGCCTTCATCGATAAAATGACCAATGGAACGTTGCTTAGTAAAGAAGCGTGAGTTACCTTAATTGTCGCACATGGCTCATATGGACCAAACTGAGAGACAATGACTACCTCAATATTCTCTGTCTATTGTACAGCTTTGATCACAGCGTAGCCCATTGAATGTCGACACGTAAGAAGATGACGAAATGCATCTACGCCTTTGATACTTTCAAAATAAGAAACAGATAAATCATTTATTTAACAGCTAGATGTCTAGAAAAAGAGCTCGTTAAGGATCTTCATGGTCTCCTCAGGGTTCTTGACAGAGTGACCTTCAACAGCAGGGTGAGAGTAGATTTCATAGTCATTACCGCCTTCGTAAGTCTTGTCACCGAAGAAGTGAATTTTCGTGAAACCTTGGTCCTTGATGTGACGCAAGCAGTAGGTCTTATCCCATCCAGTGGGGAAGACATCGAATGAAATTTGTCCACCGATGGAGAAAGTAAGCTCGAGATGGGAGAAAGCAGCTCTCAAGTCTGAAACAAACTTCTTGCGAAGTCCTCGTGCCTAAATAGAGATGTGCCTGTCAATATCATGCTCCGGTGTTCACAGTCACTCATTGTGAAAACATACCAAATCATACTTTTCAAACTCATTACGCTCTTCTTGCCTACATGATTGGGAATTAAATGGTTCATATGAGTATAATGGACTTTTGCATATGATAGCCAGGTATATTGGAAAGATACTATACGAGCAGTTACGACCGATAGGGGAAACGTTGATCATGCCCTTGCGGAATTCAACAAAGGTACCACTATAAAGCAAGGGTTAGAAAAATCGTTTGAAACACGGTAACTGGATAGCACACCGATCACAACCCAAAATACTAACCGCTTCTTAGGCAAGTCCATATCAGCGATATATCGAAGAATGAAGTTGACAAGCTTGTTATACTCCTCGTCACCGATCCACTCAATGAAACTCTGAATCGTGACCTGGGTTAGCTAATTTGAGCCACATCGTTTCCCACTCTATCGCAACTACTATACGCACCTGTGCTGGAAGCTTCTCACCAAGGCAGAAGGCAGTCAAGCCATTCTCAGAGAAACAGTAATCGAAGTCGGCCAAGACTGTCAAAGGTGCGCGTGGCATGTCAAAATTTTGCGTGACCCTGAGCAAATTAAACCACTACACCAAAGCAAAGAACATACCAGTAGAACCAAGCTGTTCCTCTTGCTTTGGGAAATCAGATCCTCCAACAAATCCTACAACACACTCCTTGCGAAGCTTTTGAAGAAGGGCGCGCATCTCGTCTGACATGGACTACACAATAGGTGTTAATATAAGCTCCAAGCGTGACGAGACTATAGGCGTTTTTGACACGCTTCAACGGCAGCTTTCTTACCAAACGAGCAGGAGTGAGGGTTCCGTCAACATCAAAGAGGCAGATGGTGTCAGGGCGCTTGCGATCAGCAAATGAGGTGGTGGAAGACATGATGATGAATACTAATGTAGTACTTTGTTCTGCCGTGGACTTTTTTATATTTTTAAAATAAAAAATTCAAGCGCTAATTGAATTTCGTCAATTAAGCGACAGTGGGGGGATCGATGGGCTCACAGTACGGTGCACTATATCTAGTAATCCAGGGCATGGAATGCATTTTTTTGCTAAAAATCTAATTTTGGTGTCTATGGAAAGTCTTGATCCATGTTTGCGAGTTCAGGCCACGTTTGACCATGTCGTTGGTCCACGCGCGCCAAGCTTTGGATTTTATCTTTTTTTATCTAGTCTAAATCTATTCACTTCTATTGACACGTCAACCATCTCCTCAAGGCAGACTAAAAGAGCTCTATCGTACCTTTGCATGAACAATTCTACATCTAATTTATGATAGGTCTCTAGTGGTTACGAAGGGCGATCACATTCTGGGACAGTCGGGAACAGATAATCCAGCCAAATTCCCGCGGAGAGAGATCGCTGCCTTGGCGGGGTTCACCACAGACTCTGTCTCTTTGGATAGCTGATCCACAAATTTTAGACCGCGCAGAAGAGGATGCAGTCTTTGAACATATATTGATCTGGCTTGCGCTTCAAACTCGCTGGCGGCCCCAATAAATCGATACCTGGTGTCACACACAGCAATTGTTATGTCTATCATATCACCCAATGCTTTTTAGAAGCCATGGTTGTGTCAGTGGGAGGTAAGAAAATCTGCTAGTGCCTCATTTTGGCTGATACCACATTCCTCCTTCCACTTAATTCATCACTTTCCTCCTCATATAATAACAGGCTTAGCAAAATAGTATCAAAAGCTGCTCGTGTCATTGGAACACTAGTTTATGAGGGGTAAATGAGAAAGATTCTATACAAATGCACTTTTGTCCGGCTATACGCGGCACTAAATGTCAAAAGACTAGGTGGCAATAACCTAGTTTTTCCAGAAGACAACATCACCTTCGTCCTCAACAAATCGGCAATTCTTCCAGGAGCGCCACAAAGCGAGAGGAATAGGGGTGCTATCAAAGTGGTAGTGCTTGCCAAGAACCTTCTTGATATGGCGAGTGGCCTCTTGGGCGTGATAGTGAGGCATAGTGGAGAAGAAATGATGAGCGACGTGGGTGTCCGAAATGTGATGATGCAAGTGGTTAATGAGGAAACCGAAATCACGATCAACGGTCAAAGCAGCGCCACGTTGGAAGTTCCAAACACCCTCACGGTAATGGGGAAGAACAGGGTCGGTGTGTTGAAGATAGGTGATCAAGACGAGCCAGAAGTTGACGAACAAGTAAGGAATGAAGTAGTACTTAAGGACAGTAATGGGTCCGAGAGTGTGTGCAGCGAAAGCAATGGCGGCCAAAGTACCAGCGACGCCAATATCAGAAACAATGACATCCCAAACTTGGTGATTCTCGTAAATAGCACACCAAGGGTTATAGTGAGAAGCCCAACCAGGGTACTTTTGTCCAGAAATATTGACGAGTAGATACAAAGGCCATCCGAAAGTGAACATGAATACCATCGTGATGAAAACGTAGAGGGGAGCTTCTTCGAAAGCATGATGTGGTCCATCGCTTTCGGGATCGGCTTCGCGCTTAGGCAGGCTAAGGTCGGATCGTGTGTTTGGAACAAACACCTATTTTTTGGCGATAGGAAAGTATACAGATTGCCTAGATTAGTAAACCGAACTAAAAAAAAAAATTGCCCCGTTCCACATTTTCTTCACTGCACCGTCTGCCAACACACCCGTATAGACGAACCTGATCGCGAGACATGTGTCCCGTAGCCTTGTGGTGACGAGAATGAGAAATTCTCCATGAATGATAGGGTACAAGCAATGCAGAATGAAGCACCCAACCAACGCTGTTGTTGATAAACTAAGAAGTACACAAATTTAAACATAAGAAGATGAGTACTGTTGGACTAAACCATGTGAACCATATAAGTATATGAATGCATGCATACCTTGGAGGGGCTGAATGCCTGATGACCACACTCGTGGGCAATGACCCATACACCTGTAGCTACAATTCCTTGGGCGATCCAGTAGGCGGGCCAAAGAAGGACTCTAACCCATGAGTATGGGATTTGGTCAATGAAAGTGGCAGCATAACCCAGAGCAGCAATGATAGAAAGATCATAAGCAACGTGGCTAAAGGATCTCAATGTATCTCTTTCAAAGCAGTGTGCAGGTATGGCATCCCGAATCTCCTTGATAGAGAAGTTAGGGATCTCCCAACCGTGTGCCACAGCTTCATCAATGACTGGTTGAGCCTTCTTTCCTTGCTCCGAGCTGATGTTTCTCTTGGTCGCCATAATTTGAAGAGAGAGGAGAGTGAAAAAGACCTGTGCGTTCGCGGACGGAATTCTTTTTATAAACGGAGGAAAAGAAAAAATTAAACCCATCGGGGTGCTAGGGGAACACCTGTGTCTGATTGGTTTGATTGGAGTCTCCATACTGTAAATCATCTAGCCAGAACAACTCGCTGATATCGGATTCGTAGCCAAATCCGCGCCCTATGACTGAACAATGCAGAATCTTTGGCATGCTCAGATACTCTGTAGAAAGGAAATGTCAATTTGCTAGTTCCTTATCATCGTCAGTGATCTCAAATACTCTGGTTGTATTTTTTTTTTATTACTTTTTTGTTTGATATCCAAATTTTAAGCTTTTACGTGACTGGCGCTTTGAATTTTCATGTGTGGTCAGAAAATCAGCTTGAAAAAAAAATCGTTCCCCAAAAGTTGGATTTTGAAGCTGGCAGGTACCACGTACCAAAATACGACACCCTTATTTTCGCTGAGAATCAACCAGCAAATTGTGCAAGGGTGATATTTGCCAATGTGTCTGATGGACGAGCCTTGCATAATTGCGATGGTTTGAGATAACAGCCCATACAATGGCTACACCGGATCCCTACCAATCAAATAAGCAAACTCAGTAGAGTGCTTTCTGGAAGGGACGAACTACCAGAGAAGGTTAAGGCTGAAGGCTAATCAGACCGGTCCAGAAACAGCCAAAATCGCGGTCCTTCTACTGTACCGCCCCCGGTATGGGCTCGCTTATGGTAACGTACTACTTTTGGGAGCAATAGATGATTTCTACTCCCTATAATTTTGCTAGTTTTGCCAGAACTAAGATAGTAAGCTAGCGAAGCATGTACTGTGTACAAAAAATATGTCAAGCTCAACAATAAATTTTTACTTTGAGCAATGGTCTTCCAAGTGACCCAAGTGACTGATACTACAGGGCATTGAAAACTTTATACCAAACAGCTCGTTCGATACGTTCATTTCAATACTCATTTAAAAGTAATGCAAGAGTCTTATTCCAAATTGACCATAAAGTGTCATGAAATATATTGAACCCAATATACGACTCGTTATCGTGTCTATTCTACTTCAAAACGCTTATCCATCGCTCGTCGTGTCACGTGCTCAGGGATACCTGAGCCTTCAATATGGCCATGCCAAACGCAGCTTAAAACTTATAACCTCACCTTGCTTCATGCCTTCGCAAGTGCCTCAATCATTAAAGGTAGGCGATCGCATTCAAGTCGATCAAGATGTCGCTACCGTTCGATATATTGGACCCGTCGATAATACCGATGGCGACTGGCTAGGTGTGGAATGGGACGATGACGCCAGGGGCAAACACAGTGGTGATAAAGACGGTAAATCCTACTTTACCTGCAGGTACCTAGTTGCATCTGGGTGAAGAGAGTATCGTTAAACCTCTTTATTGAGAATTGAATGCCGCAGATACCCGGGATCAGGATCATTTCTTCGTTACAACTCTAAGCGCGTTCACATCGGAACAACTTTACATATTGCCCTGAAAGACAAATATCTTCCTTCAAACCCCAACGCACTCCAGGATGAATACGATCCAGAAAGAGACAAAGGACATGTGCAGTTTGGAGGAAACAAAAGCATTACTGTGGAGACGGTTGGGTTTGAGAAGATAGAGCGGAAACAAGGCAATCTAAAAAATCTTGCAGTGGCTGGATTGAAATCTATGCAGATTTCCAGTGCAGGATCTCCTCAAGAGATAGCCAATACATGCCCCAGTAAGTACATATTGTCTCAAATGTGGATACATAAAGTGATACGCAAGGACTCATTATCCTGAATGCTTGCGCAGATTTGACAGATTTGGATTTGTCAAATAACTTGATCGCCACCTGGGACTCAGTTTTGAATATATTAGCACAGTTGCACCGACTCCGGATCCTCTGGTTAAAGTATGTTCAATAATGGTATAGGAAGAGTAAAGCTGAGGGGAAAACATGCTGATGATGATCTTTATTCAGTGATATGCGACTGATAATGCCTCTCAACATCAACGTCAAAATGTATTCACAGTTCGAATCACTGAAGATTCTGTCTTTAAGGAACACCCGTATTTCCTGCCAAGATATTCGGACTTTGTCACCTTTATTGGTTAATCTTGCAGAATTATCAGTGGGTTGTAACAAATGGACACATGTGGATATTGTATCTGAGGAACAGCCGTGTTTTCAAAAGTTGAAGTTGATTCACTTGGAAAGTAATGAAATCGATAGTTGGGAAAAAATTGAGAGACTTGAGAATCTACCAAGGTAAAGCATTTTATTGTATGTCTTTTGTTTTTGTGCCTGCTGCCAACTGATGATGCCACACTAGCTTGGAGCAAATTAATTTAACCGCCAACCGTATTACCTCCATTGCACCTTGCAAACCAAATGGCTTCAAAAAATTACAATACCTCCATGCAAACGAAAATATGATATCAGGAATACAAAGTATTGATGCGCTGGACACATATAGTGCTTTGGACCATGTTCGATGTAAAGACAATCCGATCTTTAAAGGTATGGTTTGCATGGCTTGGCGCCCATCTTAAATTCAATATACTAAACAGCCACCGGTAGATATGGATGTATACCAAGCCAACGTGCAACTCGTAGGACGAATCGCTTCAATAAACAGAGCGAATGGCAATACGGTAAGGTCCCGCACCATTCACTACCTCAATTGCCCCACTTTCATATTGACACGTCATGTGTAAAAGATTCTTCCAAAGGACAGAGCGGACATGGAGAGATATTATTTAAAACTCTGCACCAAAGATGCCGCTTCGGAGGAAGAAATAGTCAAATTGCATCCTCGATATCTCCAACTATGTGACAGTAAGCAAAACTAAGGTGACTGGCAAAAAAGAACAGGTTGAATAACCAACATTTTAACACTTTTAGAGCATGGAAAGCCTATTGCGGATAAAGCTGGCGTGAACGCTTCATCTGCTTTGAAGAATCGGTTACTGAGTAAGTTCATTTACAATGTGGATATGAACTGAGCGCGGGGCTGACTTTGTGGTTGGGTGTGGCGGTAGATATTAGGCTGTGCCAGAGAAGTGGGAGTACGCAGCCACTGGAAAGCGTACATAATGCGTCAGACCTGCCCCAGATCATAAAGTCAGCAGACAAAAGATTTTTGGGGACGATGACCATAAGGTCACTACAGAACATTGTACAAAAATTGTTCCAAATCCATGTGTCGGACCAACGCCTGTATTTGGTTCAACTAGACAAACAAGCAGCAGGTGCTGTCACAGTGCAAGAGATCACGGATGGGCTTAAAGAACTTAAATACTATAATATTGAAAATGGAGATGAAATCGCCATCTTATGAAACGGAGACAATGTATTATAATAAAAAAGCTTCTAGATGCTTAATCAGGCCGCAGGACTGTGCAGAGAGGGTCTTGCATCACCCAATATGGTCAAGACTAACATTTTATCCCATATAGACTGTTAAAGAATGTCCAGCTGCGCAAAGATGATGGTATGGAACATTGGCACAAAGGTTTGAACCGAGGGGTTCTAGACAAAACACAAATGTCCGACACGCGCACACAACAATCAAGCATGGCAAATGATGAATATTTTTTAATATAACGATTTTATGAACCCGAAAAATATATTACAAAGGGGAGTGAAACGATATGGGCAAGGAAAAGGACAAGACATTTACAAGGAAAAGGACAGGATATCAAATATGGGATCCATCACGAGAACCACTTGCCAAATTTTTTAAACTGTTTGGCAATGTGGCCATTTTGGTGCAGATCTGATTCTGATAGGAGTGGGCTGTTAATCTCATGAGTGCTTTGCAGAGAACAGCTCAACGGTGAACCCAATGTGACCAAGGTGGGGAATACGGCCGTACCATTGTACTGTTGGGCAGGCTCGTACGGTTCATCTTCACTATCGGTATCTTCCATACTATCATCTGATGGGATAACTACTACCATGTCTTGGAAACTCACCTTGCGTCGATTGCAAGGTTTTTCACATGGAGTGGCTACACTGTCGCATTTTATCGTTGTGTTCAACAGCGTGTTCTCTTGAACAGGATCTGCTGGCTTAGTGCGTCTCTGTGAAGGTAGTTTACAACTTCTTACAGGTGAGAGGCAAGACTGTCGTGGAAGTGAACTATAGTGGGAAACCAATACGGCGAGATGAGGTAATGAGTCTCCCAGAAGGAATATTATTTAAAATGGGGCCATAAAGTAAATGAAATCACTTACATGTGGTCTCGCGGGGTATCGGGAATGATCCTTTTCTTAAGACCGTATTTCTCGCAAGTGCTCTTGTCATCATTCAAGGAGGTTGTGACGAAATTGTCACCTTTGTTTTTTGATTGCTGTTTTGCTATGAAAGCTTCGGATTGTCTGTGAGCAAAAGCTCGATCCTGCTGATATTTATGTTCCAGTAGTTTTGGGTGGTGCGATATTCTTTTGTTTCCATATAATGACTGGATATTGGCAGGTTGCTGGTGCAGAGTTGCCATATTCAAAAGTTTGTCATGAAGGTAAGGAACTAAAGAAAACACAATATGGAACACTGACGAAAATGATTTTCATCGAAAAACTGTGTTCCGAATCAGGTTTTAACGTCCGATTAGCCAATCATTCCCATTCACCCAAGTGAGGAAAATGCGTGTGACAAGCCTTATTTTGCGAGCAGCTGAACAGAAAGTGAGCCAACATTTCCTTTTTCCTCTTCGTACGAGCAAAGCCGATAAATGCTCGAGTCCTCTCTGTCGTTCTCTGTAATCTCTCGTCCTTATCGAATTTGAATTATGTCCAGCAGCTCTACAAATCCGCTGGTATTAAGCGACGCTGACACCGATACGTTATTACGAGTATTGGAGTGGCGATATGCTATTACTCCAGCTGGCGAGCTAGCTCCCGAACCAGCCATAAAATATAACAAGCGGCCACTATGTCACTTGGTCAAGCGAGAGGACAGATTTGTGACCGAAATCACCACTCAGTCAAATTGGACGAGAAACTTGGTTCAAAACGATGTGATTTGGAATAATCTCGACTTTGATGCGTATCGAACGCTAGCTCACTGCAAGATGCTTTTTCCTCACATGACAAACGAACCACATACTCCACAACCTGGTTCGTCCGTTCGAAAAATCTTAAACTTGGTCCAATGCGAGACAAAGGCTCATTTCTCGCTCGTCCAGACCATGAAGCTAGAACCGCCCCTGGAAAAAAAATTACACTTGGCCATAGCGTCTTGGCCAGAAAATAAGGACTCGTGCTACGAGGCACTTGACAAAATATTTTGTGCCTATGGTTTTTTAGTGCCCTCTAAGATTACACTAGGTAAATGCTCCTCTATTGCTAATAATAAGGCACAGTGGATGAATGACTTTCGATGACCACCTACTAATGCCTCAAACTCTCCAGGGAAGAAAAAAATTGTAAGCCAAGATTACATAGAAGAGGAGGGAAGATCCAAGTCAGCGTCAATGCTAGCCAAGGCACAAGCAAACAAAGAGCTTACTCTCATGAATTCTGTCGAAGACTTGAAACGATCGCAAGGTTTGTAGTTTTTCCAGGGCAAAGCCCCCTCTGCTTCCTGAAGCAAATCGCTCACGTACCTTTACAGTCGTCTCTCAGCCAGAAGATATATCGCGAAAGTCGTCGTATGACTTCATTTTGTACAACCAAAAGAACACGGAAACTCAGTTTGAGTTTTGGGATGTAAGTTATGCTACAGGGCTGCGTATCTTATTGAATCATTCATTAAAACTATGTATTTCAAATACTTGTACAGATTATAAAGCGGTTAGAGTTACTGCCTATATATGATTTGTTACCATCTGAACTGGGACGCAGGGTCAGAGCAATTCTGTATGAACGGTGGATCCCTATTCAGATTGGTGACGCAATACGACTGAAAAACGTAGCTACTTCAACATACCTTGCCGCGCGAACAGATGGGCAAAGTGTTGAGCTTGGGCTATGCGAACCAGATGCTAGCTTAAAGCAATTTTCACAATGGCGACTACGACGGCCAGATAGCGTGAAAGTAGTCAGCACTCAAGTAAAATACGGACACAATATATTTATTGAGGCTGTTTTCGGCCCTATAGACAACGACATGTGCTTTATTCTATCACCTAAATTATCAGAGGAGGGTAATAAAGAGCAGCACGACTTGACACTGACCCAAAACAAGGACTGGAATGAATCATTCTCGTGGTTAATAGAATCCACTCTGCCTCTGTCTGAACCGGAAAGTCTGGACATGATGATATCCAAGGCCAAGCCATTGATCAATGGAGATATCGTTTGCATATCCCAAAATCGATTAGCGAGATATCTGTCATCCAAAAAGGCACCTGAAACTTTGGCGGACATTCTACCCACTGCACGTCGACGATCAAGTAGTTTTGGAAACACCGCGACAGTCATGCAGCGATTTCGACGAATGTCTATAACGAGAGGCTCTTTTGCAACGACCAGTTCGGCAGTGGAATGGGGAAAGCTGCAACTTCGAGAGTGCGGTATTGCTGCAACAGAAGACACTGAGAAATGGTATATCTACGTGGAGAAGGTTGATCATTTCGCAAAAATTTCCAGGGAACCGGTACTTGAAGCGAAAGGCCCAATAGAACCACCACCGAGGCAGTCTGGAACCCCGCGCTTCATCCCTACCGCAAAAGACCTGCCTATTCATCGGACCAGTACTGAGCTCAGCTTTCAAGACCTTGGTGAAAATTTACTGACCGACTCAGATATCGTCACCACCACCACCGACGCATCCTCGTTCGGCGTCTCTCAGATCACTACGGTATCTTTAAAGTCGTTCCGATCAGCATCACTTCCTTCGCCTTCCATGTCAGCAGTCAGTTGGGACTTGCGTAACAACTACGATGGTCCTATATTCAAACTTTTAAAGGACAAGAAACCATTCACCGATCGCGCCAAGGAGTTCTTTACAAAAGCCTCTTTGATGTCACTCCGGGACATTGGCAGGAGATTCAAATAGAGATAGAAGTTCTCTCCTCTCCTTTCCATTTATTTATTGCGTACTCGCTTATTAGACAAGAGGTGACATTTGGACGGTTAATAGTTTTGAGTGTCACCTTGATTTTGCTTTGCTTTGCTTTGCCTTTTTTTTTACTATCAATTGTAAAAATGCAAGCTATAATTAGACCGCAGAGGTATTTATATAAAATCTTAATGAATGCTTTATTGTTGATGAACCAGTCATCTCTTCAGCGGATGAATGCGTGTACAGAAAAAAAAAAACTTGAGTGTATGGAAAAAGTATGCAGTGGTGGGGATGTGCATGCATCTATCTTTTAAAGTGTGAATGGTCTGATGATTTGACTTTCTTTGTGCCTTTCAGCCAGCTGAAAACCGATTTTTGAGAGTCAGGTTTGGAGTCTGTTGAAACTACTGAAATCTGATCAGTGTCATAACTAACATTGAAATCCTGATACATATCAATGATGTAGTCCAGATCATCTATGGGAAATGATTAATTTCTGAAACATGGCTAGGGGTCGACATACATTTAATAAAATTTACCATTGTCTTGCACCGAGTTGTCTGGTTCGGCCACTGTATTATATTCAGCAAGGGGTGATCTACGGTGTGGCTTCTGAGCCGGTCTCTTCGCAGGAGGGGGGCACTTTAAAGTAGGCACCGGGCCTTTCCGTGCAGATAGATTAGGAGATGATTGTGATTTGACGATGGTGGGCTGCTTCTGGGCAGATCCATCCTGCAGAAACGCCAGAGGTTTATCGTCATCTTCATCTTCCTCAGCCTGTTTTCGAGATTTAGCAAACACTGAAGCAGGCGAAGGCACCACACGAGCTTTGGGACGAGTACGGGAATACTCTTGGTATTGAGGTACGTCACTTTGCAACATGGTGGCCTTGATATGTTTATCGATCGTCTTTGCTCGCTGTATTTGGCTCGTAGGGATATGTACAATGGGAGGGGCGTTCCAGCCGTTGCCCATATGCTCTTGTTGCATATTGAATTGTTGTTGAGCGTAGACAATGTTGTTCATATACAGTTGCATGTGTGCTTGCTGTTGCTGTAACATCTGCTGTTGTTGGGACTGTTGGTTCATCATCATACGTTCCATTGTGAGCTGCTTATCCTTCGTACTCAGGGGTTCCGGTTTCCAGTTGGTGGGTGTGGCCAACGAGTTGGTGGAGCCTGATGAAACGGTCGAACAAGAAGGTGATCTTGAGGGTCGTCCACCTGAAGTAGGTCTGGGTGCTACCTGTTGGCTTTTAGTCTGCTCAGCAGCTTGCATGGTGGCCATCGTGAAAAAATGTAAAAGTGAACAAAAGGAATGGAATAGTCAGGCCAGCTGAATCCGAGACAAAGGTATCTCAGTTATAAAGAAGACGGATAAAAGGTGAGGAGAGTAGCGTCTAGAACTATACTAATTTATTTAGAATGCCATGATTTTTTTTTTTCAAGGGGCGTCGCTCCACTGCTCCGCTTCTGCTTGATTGCTTTCTTGGCTTGGCGGGTTCCGTGCTCACTTGTGTAACGGGTATTGATCTCAATTTGTGATATTGTCATTTTCTTGTCAGGTTTCCAATGGTCGACGCTATGACATGAGTGATGTTGTGACGTAGGTATATTTAGAGAATTGATGTGCGCTGTAGAAAACTCTTCGGTTCACTTCGGACCACAATCTTTTCGGATCCGGATGCCTTTATTTGATTATGGTTATAACAAACACTTTCCATTTTGCTCTGTCGATACCGAATACACACGCGCTAAGACATGCGTATGAGCGTTTTTGATATGTACACACTATGCATATAAATTCTGCGTAATTCCTCTTTTTGTTTTAAAACCCTTTGGTCGAACGTCACGTCCGTCGACACAGGATCATTTTGTACTTCGACACCACTCCTCCTGTTTTCCAAAGTTTTTTCCAACTCAGCCCCACAATTCTCTCAAGCTGAACACATTTCGACATTCACCATGAATGCTAATCTAGTTCGCCAGCTACAAGATAGCGTGCTCGCAGTATGGTTTGAAGGTAAGGAAGATCATCGATGAGGATACGAATAAAAAGTGAGGGGGCTATGTAAAGGTGAATTCATTTACTAAACCTAAAACAGGATGGGTGCCTGGCCAGGCAGTATCTGGTAACTTGATGAAGAAATGGTTTGGGAAGGACGAAGCATTTGATAATCGGCTACGGTATGATTAAAAGAACACTTTGGAACTGTATTATGTACTGTTACTAAAAAGTACAGTTGTACCTGATACCATTCAGCGAGGATTTTGGAAAACCCATACAAGATATTTTGAACACTGGAAATCTCATATCGGATTTCACCAAAACTCCAAACGTGAGCATATATGCAAAGCTAGCAACGTCCCCTTTCATACATGACACCGCTAACTTTCTTCATCTTTTTCAGGGAACGTTATCGCTTGTTTTGATGCTAGACCAATTTTCAAGAAACATATATCGCGATTCTCCAATTCCTTTCATCCTAGCAGACCCGCAAGCGAGGATTGTTGCTAGACACGCATTTGAAAATGGT
This sequence comes from Umbelopsis vinacea, assembly GCA_016758895.1. Classification (NCBI taxonomy): domain Eukaryota; kingdom Fungi; phylum Mucoromycota; class Umbelopsidomycetes; order Umbelopsidales; family Umbelopsidaceae; genus Umbelopsis; species Umbelopsis vinacea. The sequence goes on along the minus strand of JAEPRA010000008.1, from coordinate 414,904 downwards.
TATGAGGATAAGCTGCATCCCGTCCACCGAGCATGGCTTTATATGGTAAGGAGTTTCCGCTTGCTTCTTTGCGACTAATTCCCATGACACCTCTCACTATTAACACGATTTTGCAAACACACTAGCCACTAGAGCATTCGGAAGATAAGGTGGACCAAGCACTATCTGTGATGAAATTCCAGCAACTGGCTGAAGAAAGCAGTGACGTGAGTGCACGCTTAAAGTGGAGGGCGGCGGTGTTTCCGTAACATTAATATGTGTACCTTATTAGACCTACAAGGAATTATTCGAATCATTTTCCAAGTACGCTCAAGATCATAAAGCGGTCATTGACAGATTCGGAAGATATCCCCATCGTAATAAGATTCTTGATAGGAAAAGTACACTTGAGGAAGAAGAGTTTATGAAAGATCACAATGGCTGGTGATAAGATTGTCATCTCTCATTATTGGCGCTATATTCTGTCATTTAGCATTTTGCCCTACGGCAAAATAAACTTTCCAGTGTGGACATTGGAATGAGAAAAAGTAGTATTGGCCTTTTTTTTTTTTTTTTACTGGTTATTTTTATTTTGTCATTTCATAAAGTTGCGAGGCTATGCCTTGATGGACTCTTACAACTCCAACAACAGCTTGCCGACAGTCTTTCTGCTCTCAATGTCAGTATGAGCGGTCTTTGCATCCTCCAACTTGTAGGTCTTATAGATCTCGATGTTTATCTTCTTATCGGCCAAGAGCTGGAACAATTCACCCCACCATTTATCCTTTTCTTCCTTAGTAGCAATATAAGCATACAGTCTAGGTCTCATAAGCTTGATGCTCTTTTCTCCAAGGATAGCGATACTAATCTACAAAGTGGAAGGTTTAACATAAATGGCGATGGTTGCTGACAGCGGAGAAAAGCCCTTTCACTTACTGGAGGAACAACGCCTGATGCATTTCCAAAGCTGATCAAAGTACCCAAACGGCGAACGGACTTCAAAGATGTTTCAAAGGTAGAAGCACCAACACCATCAAGGACAGCATGACAACCCTCGCCATTAGTGAGTTCCTGCACACGAGCAACAGTATCTTCGTGGCTGTAGTTGATGATATGATGGGCACCGTTCTGCTTTGCAAGTTTTGCCTTTTCGTCGTTGCTGACAGTACCAATAACAGTAGCTCCTAACAAGTTGGCCATCTGGCACAACAATAAACCGACTCCGCCAGCAGCAGCATGTACTAGAACATAGTCTACGTTGTCGGAAATTGATACGATGAATAAGCAACCCATTCAATAAAGTTAGAACCGTCATAAAATACACATCTTACCTCCTTTCTTAACCGAGTATCCATCTCTTACCATGGTCCAAGCAGTAAGACCTTGCAAAAGCAATGCTGAGGCATCACTGTAGGAGACGTTGTCAGGGATTTTTCCTGCACTCAACACTGGAACGGGAGTGAATTCAGCATAGGATTTACTGCCAGTGTAAGCAACGCGGTCACCGACTTTAAAGTCCGTCACATCAGAGCCGACCTCGACGACTTCACCTGCACTGTAGGTTGAAATAGTTAGCTATAGTAACTATAAGTTGGCATTTATACAGTGAAGACCACGTAGACCGTATGTAAGGGTTGGGAAAGGATATAAATTGGTTTAGAGGCAACTTACCCTTCGGCTCCAGGGATGAAGGGAGTAGGGACTGGATAGATGCCTTTGCGATGATAGGTATCGATATAGTTGACACCTATAAATCAAATTGAAAGGAGTAGAGGATACCCTTGATATTAGAAAGACAGTCAACGATGAAGAGCCTAAACATGCCCGAACAATTACCAATGGCATGGTTCTTCACAAGAATTTGACCGGCTTCAGCCTTGGGCTTGGGAGAGTCCTTGAACTGCAAGACCTCGGGACCTCCGGTCTTATCGATTACAATTGCTTTCATGGAAGACATATTTCGAGTAAATTTGTGAAATGCGGGACGAGACTCTGACAATATGGCGCGAAACATGGGCGTACTGGTGCAAGCGACATAAGGTTTCAATATTCCCTTTTGTGACTGCATCTCCCGGACATAATTTGTTGTAGTGATTATATGAGTAAAACTAGCGAGTTTTACGTAGATCTTTCGCGTTACTGAATTCACTCTAATAAACCTGCTTATCCGCTAAGTAGATAAGCCCTGCCTGGCAATACTATAAGTTTATAAGTCGAAAAAGTCTGCTTTACTCAATTCCCCCTAACATTGATTTATACAGGTTCGGGATTCACGAGACTTTCGAACCCTGTGTAAAATCATGAAATTTTACTCTCCATAAAGGTAGCGGATCGATAATAAGAAGGCCATTAGTCCCAAATACCCGCCTTTTCTTATTGAAAGATTTTTTGCGTTTTCACGACCTTTTTGCATCTTTGGCTTTGGATTCTGTGTGGAGCTCTCGGAAACGAATAGAAGACAAGATTGAATTACATGTTTGGTGCTGCTATACGCAAATTTATGGGAAAGTTTAATGAATATGCTTCATGTGATTATTGTAATGTTTCCTGAGGTTGGGGACTTTTGACTTTTACAGCTTTCAAGAAGAAATCACACTCTGAGAGGAACTAAAAAAATCCACCAAGGATACACAGGTAATATTATTCATAGTGGCGAATGTTTTTTGAGTGTGGTGTATTGTGCACACAGCTTTTGAGAGATATCCTTCGACTTTTGATTTTTCTGGAAAATAGTCTTATGGATCAAAAAAAGGTCTGACTATCTCTATTCAAAGTTAGAATGTATGCTCACCATAAAACAAGAAACCGCCAAAGATACATAGAGTGATGTAATTCATGATGATGAGAGTTGTTGACTGAGGCTGTTGTATTATACGCTCAGCTTTTGAAATGTGTCCATGGACTTTTGATTTTTCTGAAAAACAATCTCATGATCAGAAAACGTCTGACTGTCTCAATTCAAAGTACAGAATGCATCTTACCATAGAACAAGAAACCGCCAAAGATACATAGGGTGATGTTATTCATGATAATGAAAGGTCTTGGTTGAGCGTGGTACATTATACACGCAGCTTTTGAGAGGTTTCCTTCGAATTTTGATTTTGCCGGAAAATGATCTCATGAACCAAAAAACGTCGGACTGTCTCGATTTAAAGTAGAAATATCCTTACTATACAGTAAGAAACCGCCAAGATACACAGAGTGATGATATTCGATGATGAAAGCTTTTGATTGAGGCTGGTGTGTCATACACGCAGCTTTTGAGAGGCTACCTTCGACTTTTGATATTCTGGAGAGTTGTCACATGGATCAGAAAACGTCCGACTTTCTCGATTCAAAGTATAGAATACATCTTTACCATAAAAAAAGAATCCGCCAAAGATACAATTGGTGATAATATCCATGATGATAAGTGTTGCTTATTGAGCGTGGTGTATTTTACACACCGCTTTTGAGAGGTATCCTTCGACTTTTGATTTTACTGGAAATTAGTTCATGGATCAGAAAAGGCCCGGCTTTCTCGATTCAAAGTAGAATGTATCTTTACCATAGACCAAGAACCGTCAAAGATACACAGGGTGATGTTATTTGTGATTAAGAGAATTGTTGAATGAGTGTGGTATATCATACAGTTTACTTTTGAGTAGGAACCTTCGACTTTTGGTATTCCTGGAAAATGATCTCAAGAATAAGAAAACGTCCGACTTTCTCGATCAAAATATAATGTATCCTACCATAGACCAAGAACCGCCAAAGATACACAGGGTGATGTTATTTGTGATTAAGAGAATTGTTGATTGAGCGTGGTGTATTATAAACGCAGCTTTTGAGAGGTCTCCTTCGAATTTTTCTTTTACTGGAAAATGATCTCATGGATCAGAAACGTCTGACTTTTTCGATTCAAAGTTGAACGTTTGCTTACAAAGTACAAGAAAATCAACTATGACGTTCCAAACGCATAGTTTAGGTAGGTTGGTGAAAGATTACACAACCAAACCAATGTGGCAAGTCGACCCAAGTTACAGAGGCTGTGGCAAGGGCATACGTTGGTTGTATGCTTTAGAGGAAAGAAAAGAAAGGAAAGAGAGCTAAAGAGTCGATTGGTTCGTTATGCAGATTTAAAATTTGATAAATGCGACCGCTTTTAGTACTTACCTCTTTCTTTTCTTAAATTCTTGTTGGCTGCATATAGGCCCATACTATTCAGCTCCTAAGAGAGCCTTAGAGATGAAAAGGCACTATAATCTCCAACAGGCGTATGGAGATGATACCTCATGTCCCAACACAGCCAACCCATGACATGAGGTCTACGGCCTCCCTGGAGGAACTGCCACCAATGGAAGTCCGCCGCACACGAAGAGAGAGTGAAGCGAAAGGCTTTTCAAGACGACATCTAACCAAGAGCAAACCTACACTGTCGAACACCTAACAACACCTTCACACCAATCACTTACCATATCTGGAACCAACGCCATTCCAGGTCCTCCGAGCAAACACTTCACAGAAGGCGTAGTGAGCTAGCAGGCCGTGGCATGATGGAGTACCTGTATATTGGCCACACCTCAAGTTCGGAATACTCATTTCCTTATCCTATGGTACTTCGAAGGAAGATACCTGAAGTGCCGGTACACCGCTGTATTTCAAGTGCTTCAACTAATCCCTTAGATCATTAGCAAATGAACCTTGAGCAGCTGGCGTACCGGCAACAAAAGCAAGATGAATGGTTAGTAATGGTATAATATCTGTCTTCAAAAGGAAATCAATCACTGACAATGCATTTAAAGTCATCTGGGTGGCAGTTGAGTAAACTTGACAACTGCCACCGAAAGGAAAAGGAAAGAGAAGCCGAGAACAAGGGAGTAAGCCTTAGGCACATTATATCCACAAGAACCAAATCCAGACACACAACAACCAGCTGGAGGCTACGCTACTCTGCCTGGACATTCGTTGGCCAAGATATAGCAAGGACCAGTGATCCCGGTGAAGCTAGGGCCAGGCAGCATAGTTTCACAAGTGGAAAGGGTCTGTCCAGGACCGCCGATCGACAACACTTCTCTGTGAACAAGCATATGGTTAGTATGCCTACCAAAGTTGCTAAGTCCATCAATAATTGACGACCGACTTACCAGCGTGGAATTGGACAACCATTGCAAACCACCAGAGAGACCGGAATAGGAGGCCAGATTGGCCACTTGCGCACAGCCGACGCGAAGACGAGCAGAGACTTTGTAAAGTTTGAGGTTAGCATAGACGATCATGTCGCCAAAATCACTTCTCGAATGATATATGAAATCGCACTTACCACTTATCCAAAAGGATAAAGATTATCCCCAACATGACAGCATTTTTTGTTACAGAGAGGCATTGAAGGCACTGAAGAGCACAGAAATATCCAAATTTTTTGTTGACTAAGTAATGTATAAAAGTTAGCAAAATTTAAGCAGCTGTATCAGCAATTGTAGGAGAGGTGTATATGTGCCTTACTTTTTTTTTTTCATTTTTTCATTTTTTCATTTTTTGATTTTTTTGGCCTACATGGTGAAGTGGGTTAGTCGCCTTGTTATGGTAATGCGTAGTGCTCAAGCAGGAAGTGCGCAAAACTACGCTTCTAACACTTACATTTTTCATTTTTTACTATTTTGTTCTCTATGAAGAAAGAAAGTCAGTCACCTTGTTACAATAATGCTTGAAGCAGGAGATGCGCAAAACTACAATTCCAATACTAACTTTTTCTGGATTTCTATTTTTTTTGATCTAATGACGAGAAGATCGAGTCCTCGTTAATGGATGAACTTTTGTTAAAGATCATAAGGAAGCACCACTTACTTTACAATGCTGTCATGTTGGATCCATCTACAAGCTACAAGAGCTTTTTAGCGGGAGCGACCCTGATCATAGGGAGAAAAAAAATCATAGAGTGGTGAGTTTAACTTCCAACATCAAACGGTGTAAGCTTTTTAGGTACTTACAGCGCCCCCACTCAGCCGGAGGAATCTGAGGTTCCTCCGGCATCATCTTCCGGTTCGCCGTCTTGGGGCTCCTACAATTGGTTGACGAAGGTAATTAGTTAAGATTTTCACAGCGTATATGCGTTTCCAGAATGGATGGTAGGGACTTACGTCGTAGTCAACGAAGCCCCAAGCAAACCCAGCTTCTAGAAGTGGGTCCGGCGACCGGAAGATCTTCTCCTCCAACTCAGCCATTTGAGAGCTGGGCTGAGAGCTGCCTTCATCCAACTCTTGGATAGCGTCCAAGAGCTGGAGCATGTCCATGGCCTAGTGATAGAAGAATCGTTAATTCATGTCCATATTTCTGCTGCTTTGTATAGATTGCCTAGAAAATTACTTACGCCTTTGGCGCCATCGACATTACCGGCATTAGGAGGAGATATGTCCCGCAGATATGGGCTCGCAGGACGTGAGCACTGACCAGCGGTACCCATGTTGGGGGGAGGACACGAAACAGGCGAACCAGCGTCTGGAGAAGGAGCTCGCGAACGAGGACGAGGTGACGGAGAGTAAGACAATGTCCTCGAACGCGAGCGACAAGGAGGGGTTGGAGAACGAGGCGCAGCCCAACCAGCGGGCGACGTCAAACCGCCACGAGAGGATCGCACAAGGCGACGACCTCTCGGTGGGGAAGGAGTGGCCAAACGTCCACGAGAGGAACGAACGAGACCACGACCTCTCGGCGGAGAAGGAGACCGAGACCGCCGAGCGAGAGGGGACAAAGATCGCCGAAGCGCAGGGGACAGACATCGTCGAGGAGACGAGGAAGTTACACGACCACGGCGAGGAAGAGGACAAGGAACACGAGCACAGTGAGCAGGTGGCGAGGAGACAAGAGCGCGGCAAGAAGGTGGCGAGGGACTACGCCATGGAATAGGTGACGAAGCACCCAAAGCAGGAGAAAGGCAAAGGAGCATGTCCTCGCTGCTTGATACGTCTTCCATGACGTAGTCCATGGATAGACTATCCATCTCCCAGAGCTGGTCAGGCTCATCGACGTCCATGGGATCGTCGAGGGATGGATAGTCAATATCCATTTTTTTTGGCCGCCAACGGAATGGCTTTCGTGGCGGTCGAGGCCTCGGTGGTCGGTTCACATCATAAGGATTCTTCCTTCGCAGGAGATATCTCTTGAGTGCGGTTTTATAGGATCTTTGTGAAAGCATTCGATGGAAAATATTTTCAGTCAAAAGACGAGTTAACGAACAGAAAATTTGTATTACCAGCTTATACAATATGTTTTCTCACCAGACATCATCTTTTCGAATTCATGCAAACACGATGACCTTATCTTTACAACAAAAAACTGGTTTATTCAACATGCATAGTTAGTAAGTTACTCCCCCAATGTCCTTTATCATGTTCATCACTGTGGGCGTTCATTCCGCAAGAGAGGTTTTACAACGAAAATGAATGAGTTTATACAGCTCCAAGTAACAGTATCATGTTGTCCACTATAGATATATGTTCCTTTTCTCCCTGTGAAAGCTGGATACTAACCACTCCATAATTAGCATCGCATTGACAGTATGTAGGAAATGCTGGAGCCATTCATGAAGGGGGGCTAAAACGAATTGTACCAACAGAGGCGATGCTCTAAAGTGTTCTTGAAGTTTCAAAAAATGGCATCATGGTTTATGGAGTAAGATGTTTAAAACGGTGAGGGGTGGGGTTGCTATGGCTTGGCATAATATCGAGAGGAAGCCATTAATCTTTGGTCGGACTATGCAAGCATACATCCAAACCGGTTCTGAGTAATTGGCTTAGCATGAATAATCGCTTATCTTGATACACTGTAGAGGTTTATTGAAGTAAAAAGACGAAAGTTGGATATATAGTTGAATATCTTTGGTCTATATGTAGTACATTCATCAGTTTCATGAAAGTGGCCGATAACTGAGTATAAAGAATTGGTCTTTCTTTTAAAGAAAATGAAAAAAAAAATCCATCGCAAAAAAGGCAACTAATCCACAGCGAAACTGCGACTAGCATGTTTGCTTCTTCGAATCCTTTAATAGCTAAATTAATGCTAATCATTCAGACGTTGGCTTGCAGTGTTGTTTCTATATCAAGCGTAGATTTCAGGACGAAAAGTACTTCTATCTTTCTATTGAAATTCACCATTAGATGGTGCAAGTACCATTTTAATTGCTCACCTTAAAAGCGCAACACATTACGTATTGAATGGATAACCTCATAAAATGGTCGTGGGGGGTTCACCAGGCAGCTTGAGTAGCATGAATTTGGCTTAGAAACATTTGAATAGACCGCCGTTTTAATTTTTTTTTTTTAAGTTGTATCACCATTGGATGTCATGAATAAACCGGTTTGAATACCTTTAGTACGCGGCATAATGGATAATTTAGCAACCGGAAGACCGATATTAAGTGGACTACCGACATCTTTTTCTTCTTTTTGTTTCTACATATAGTTTCTATTTTAAAGCTGTGACCGAAAACGTCGCTGTCATATAGACTGATTCATAAGTGGCGATCCGTTTGTACGTAGCGTCAAAATGAAATAAGGATGGTCTGTACGTTGATAGAAAAAATTACAGCTTACGAACTTTTTCAATGCTGCTATAAATAGCTATGAGATGTTTCAAGCTGTGTGAATACTACCAACTCGGGCCTGGTGGAGCGAGGATTGCGAAGTAGGTCGTCACTGTCGATTGACATCATCATTTGTATGATAAGTAAGAAAGCTGTGATAACGCTGAGTGTCCTGACTCATCTGGCATCGGTTCCTGACAAACATAGAATGCTTCATACGGAAAACGTCGCAGGGCAAGCAATTATCTTGTCTAGATTTTGTAAAATATCGTAGCTGAGGTAACGCATTGATGCTGAATCCACTGTTAGTATGTAAGATTAGTTTTGAAGAAAGCTTTGTGGAATGCTGGCTTCTGATATCAAGTCCGACCATTCCGTAAACGGTGTTATATTGTTGCAAGTAGAATATTAAAAGCCATCATCTATTAGCTGGTACCTGGCACAGAAAGTTTTCTTCGCTCGAATTAAGAAAAATGTGCCACCTCCTTTAACATAAACATTAATCTTTACGCCACCAATTCAATTAGGAAAATCATTGTGTTCTTTTTGAAGTTTTGACATGTTTGCAGATGTTAGCGCAAGTGTTGACGAACACAGGGGAAGATAAAAGTTATCTAAACTTACATCTATGACAACACTATTTCAATATCCCAGTTGATATGACACTCATAGGATAGGTTTACTGTTAAGAAAATATTGACTCTGAATCCGATGTACGTTGCCAACTTGTCGTACCACCGTTCATTTAACATGTCAATGAACAGCCTTCAACAGCACTTTCATATAGCAATCGGTCCACATAGTATCCAAGCAAGATTGAACGCAGAGCAAAATGAGAAACCGTACTCTGATAGTTTCATAAGTAGCATTAGATTGCTGGCAACATCAATAATGACGGAGTGAAGCTCAGCCTAAACACTTTCGCTGTGTATATGAAGGCATTTTGACAAGCACATATTTATCAAAATAAAGGGCATCAGTGCGCTACACAACCCATAATTCTCGAATGTATTATGACCTCTAATTCACTATTAGCTATCAACAAATGGTGACCATATTTATCATTTGATACAAAAGAAATACTATGAAAGTGCAGGGCGAGAGTTTTGAAAAAGGATATGTATATTGCCGGTTGGTCACCGCTTCTATGGTTTGGAGGCATTGGCATAAATCATGATCTTCATCATCTGTGGTTTGTGAAGACTGACAAATTGAAATAGTTGAACAAATGCGTGCAGTTTTAAAAAAACACAATCTTTTCTCTTTTTTATTATTCTTTAAGAAATGGGTGGGTTGGGGATGGATCATTATAATGGGCTATATTGTTGTTCTTAAGCAATAGCTCCCAATACTATCTGAGAAACATTTTCGTCTTCACTTCGCACGGCAAGCTCAAAGGCCACACCAGTGGCCGGGCTGAATGTCATCCTGCTTCTTGCCAATACCTTGATTCCACCAATAAACATGCCGGACAGAATCAATGTATGTACAGTGTTGGACTTTGGCAATGCAGAGTCTTCTAGTGCTTGCATGCCAAGCAGGTCAATGATGGAGTTACATGCAGCTATAAAGACAGAAAGAGGTCAATAAATGATAAAAAAAAATCAAATGAAAGCAATAAAGACAATCATTTACCTTTCAAACTTGGGGCCTTATCCTTTTCCAAAGCGAATGTTTCCAAAGCTTCAGTCTCGGCGAGCTGCTCCCATACTTCAGCAAAGTTGGAAATATAAGTGGGCTGGATGTAGTCACCGGTCAGCACATCGATGTCTTCAACTTGGTATTCATCTTCATAGCCTTCTTCATCGGGTTCACCAGTGGTTGGGTCGCAATCCTTAACCACAAACTTGAGAGTGTTGGTAAAAGTAGCTGTAAATTGCATCAGTGTTAGTGTATAGTCCCCCAGGTCAAAATCATTTCATAATCAACCGCTTACCAATGGGGAAATCAGCAGTCAATTTCTGGAAAGCTAGGTAAAGTACTCCAGTAATGTTATACTCCAGCTTTGCTGAAGAGATGCTGGCGACTTGTTCCAAACCACAATCATCAATATCTGGCTGCATCATCATCACAACATCCTCCAACAATTGGTCATTGAGTGTATTTGTGCAGTTGAACTGTAAAACGGTCGTCGTGTTAGCAGGAGTCATTAGAAATGAATAGAATAACGTCGTCACTGGCGTTCTTACCTGGAAGACAATGTGTTCCTTGTATGTATGCTTAATACAATGGACGACATACTCAGTTTCGCTTTCAGTAAGTTCAATGGGTTTGCCGGAGCTTTTGAAAAGTGGTCCAAAGCTGGTAAAATCGGGAATAGCAGCCAACTGCTCGGCATAAACTTGTTGCTGGTCATAGCTTGAGCCAATGGCAGGTGAAGCTGGACCGTGTGAATCTGGAGTGGCAGGGGTGCCTGGTGTTCTGGGGTGTTGTTGTGAAGGAACTGCCAAAGATGGCATGGAAGAGATTTCCTGGGTTCGTGCACCTGCAATGGTGTTATCAATGATCCGCCAAATGAAGCACAGTGTTATAAAGAGATACTACTTACGGCGTCGTTCTTCTTCTTCTTGTGCCTTTGAGATCTTTGGTACATTGTGAATGTCAAAAGGCTGCACACTTGCGTTGGTATTGTTGATATATTCAACGAGCTGACGTTCTAGAGTAGGGAATGCGTAGGTAGAGTCTGATAAAATCACAATGATTTGATTAGAATATTGACCACTTGCATACGTTTTGCGTTTTCGTTTCTCCACTTACCATCCTTGATGTAACGCTTTGCGCAATCGTCGTTATCCATAAGGCTCAAGTATAAAGTTGCTCTATCGCGAACCTCATCATCCACATCGTCTAAGCATCTAGTAAGCAGAATGCGGACGCTCTTCTTGACTGAAGTATCCTCTACATTGACACCGAACTTAGCAAGTGCACTGACGGCCGCAGCACGAACAATAGAGTTCTCCAAAATGACTCTGTTGTAAATGTATCGAATGAATTTGGTAGGAGTTGCGGTCTTTGGACCTTCCACACCAAGAACATGCAAAATGCGCACTGAAAGTTTGGTAAACTCGCAGTCCTCAATGAATTCACACAAATGAGCCAGAGCTGTGATGTAAATCAATGACGTATTAATATTTCTGGGGCCACATGGTAGCACTTGAATTCTTGTATAGAATCCAACATACCTGTATCTCTGCTATCTGTGATGTACTTGACAAGATCAAAGATAGCTTCAACGACTGCTCGTTTGAAATCGTAACCACCTTCGTCACGAAGGATACCACTCAAGAATGTCAGCATAACTCCTTGCTTAGCAGGGAACTTGAGGCATAATGAACGAATGGCCTCAACAACAATGACCTTGAACTCATCAGTAATTTCGCTCATGAAGCCAGAAATTTGCTTCATCAATCGATCAACAGAAGCCTCGTTGCCGGTCTTGAGTAGGGTTGTGATAGCGAAAGTGGCAATGCTGCGGTTCTGATCAGTAATCAAATTCTCCATATCCAAGTTGCAAGGGGAGACAGCATTGGGCTTTGACATTGCAAGTTTGTTCAAAGTACGAATAGCTGCAAATCGCAAAGTCGGCTTTGGTGATGATAGGAAGAGTTGGAGAACTAAAGGTAGAGAATCTCCCAATTTCAGTTGCTGCACATATCATAAACAGGAGAAACAAATCTGCTATGAATACTGACCTGAAATGGCAGGGTACAATTCCTTGGCAGAAACGTCGTTCATTTCGCAAATGGCGCGAGCGGCTTCATAGTTGACCATATCGCTCTTGTGTCGGAGGAAAGCTTCAAGCAGCTCATACATGCGTCTTGTAGTACTATGGGCGTTTTTCCGTTAGTTTTACACTTACAACAACACCAATCTTTTTGCTGCTTTGGTACTAACCTTGGATCTTCTTCCATAACCTTACAAGCATATCTGATAAGCAAGCATACAGCAGGAGAGTTCTTCAAGATACTATTGCCGCCACCGCCCAACAAACCACTGCTTTTGTTACCAGCAAATGACTGAATCAATTTTGTGATAGCCATGCGATCGTGTTGGCGAATCAGATACAAGAGGCCAAGAGCATGGTATTGGGTAATGTTGCTAGTTGAAATGACAACCTGCGTTTGATTTTGAGCTCCACCTAGGGATGTCATGTAGTTGGACATGGAGGAAAGACCACCAGAAGATGACTTGACATGAACAGCTTCTTGAACTTCGTTAGCCCATCGTCGAACAACATCCTTTGCGACAGCAAACAGGTGGTAAGAGGATACTAAGGCTGCTGAAGAGACAGATGGAGTTTTATCAACAATAGCAGCCTTTAAGAGACGCTCAATGCCTTGAATCATGGACGGCTGAAATGCATGATGAGTGATCAGGTAAAGAAAATTATGCCTCAAGTGATAGAAATACGAAGTGAACATACGTCAGTAATTTGGCACAGAGCTCTGATGGCGTTAGCGCGATAACTGGTTTCTTGCTTGGCTTGGATATCCTTCATCAACGATTGAGTAACCATGATAACATCTTCTGCAATATCTGATAGCTCCTTGATCACTAAGTACATCATTTGTCGAAGTGAGGTCTAGATCCAGCGTTAAAACTTATTAGAACTGTCGTCGAGTATATAAATCAGATCGTCTCTATACGCTTACATCTTTAGACTGGAAAAGCTTCGTGACATTGAAGAAAAGCTCTGTGGCTTCTTTCGTATTGAAAGGCTCCCCAAGATACAGCAGGTAAATGATTTTGGTGAGAAGCAATCTACATTTTCGGGCATTAATAGGCGAGTCGTTGAATACGCGCGCCTCTTGCAAGACAGTAGTCTTGTCAAGATGGTAAAAGAGGCCAATTTCACCTGTTCATAGTAGATTAAAGCGTTAGCGCGTGCAGGCACGATATAAAAAGGTAAAGTGTTTGAGCACGATGACGGCAATCATAGTAGCGTATTGATATTTTCGTTGAGATGTACTCGAAAGTCAATGCTTGTTCACTCGTGTTGAGTATGTCTGACCCCAAAATGGGTTGTCGTCTCAGGTGCAGATGAAGTGGCGGGGGCTTTGTAATTTACAACAAGGACCGAAAGACCGGGGAGAATTGGAGGAGTGAGAGAAATTGAATGGGAAAATGGTATTTACCGGTATCTTCGTCTCGCTTTCCGTAGCTCATGCTGCTAGTGAACAAAGGTCAAAGATCGACAGAGACGGTTTTCAGATGAACACGTTTCGACCACTGCAGTCCAGCAACATTCAATTCCAACAAACCCAGCGGATCTGGCGCGCCACGTCATCAAATATGAAATTTTGTCACTTAATTCAGCGTTGACGGATTACTGACTGCCATCCACCAAAAAAATTAAGCAAGCGTTATTAGCATACTAAACAACAATGTCGTTCGCTGACCGAGTGTCCGACTTTTCCGAGCGGTTAACTCACTTTTTGAGCCGAAACCAAGATACAGTTAGACTGACATTAACTGTGGTGGCTACCTCAGCTCTGACTGCAACAAGCATATTGGGATTCCAAGCCGTTCGACGACAAAGAAAAGTTCGATCGATCAAGGAAGAAGTAGCTGCAGCCCCTATTCATTCAACGCAGCTGACATCGTTTGGAACTCTACCTTTGAACGAAAATGGTTCTGGCAAAAAATCTTCTCAAGCAGAAGAATTTGAAGAGTCACTCATACGCGAGCAGTTATCTCGCAACATTGCATTTCTCGGCGAAGACAACGTCCAAAAGATCAGAAAATCTTTTGTTATCGTTGTAGGTGCTGGCGGTGTCGGTTCATGGGCAGCCTTGATGCTTTTGAGATCTGGAGTAGAGCGAATTCGTATCATTGACTTCGACCAGGTTACACTGAGCAGCTTGAACAGACATGCCGTTGCTACTCAAGCCGATGTCGGTACACCAAAAGTCAAGGCAATTCAAAAACACTTTAAAGAAATTGTGCCGCAAGCAAAAATAGATGCAAGAATAGAGCTCTTCTCTGCGGAGAATGCTAGCGATCTACTAGCAGGTAAGCTGTGGAACATATACAAACATTATATCATGTTGTTCATGTAATAACGGTCATGATATAGGCAATCCTGATTTCGTCATCGATGCCATTGATAACATTGAGACCAAGGTTGATTTGATTCAGTACTGCTACGAACACAAGCTTCCAGTTATGGCTTCAATGGGTGCTGGTGCTAAAGCAGATCCTACTAGGATTCAAATTGCGGATGTGAGCAATACATTTGGTAAGTCAAAATTCTTCAATATAGTATGCCTTGTGATAGCGGTAATTGAAAAAGTATATAGAGGATCCCCTGGCGCGATCTGTGCGAAGAAAGTTGAAGAAGCGAGGCATCGTTTCTGGGGTACCTGTGGTGTATTCCACAGAGAAGCCTCATCATGTGAAGCTATTACCATTAGGTGGGTGAGATTATCATAAAATATCTGAATGTGTTGATGCAGTTTTGACTGATGACAAGTCGCCATCAGAGGAGGAAAAGGTTGGAAACGCCGATGACTATGCTGCTCTTCCTGAATTTCGGTCTCGAATTTTACCAGTCTTGGGAACCATTCCTAGTATGTTCGGAATGGCCTTGGCTACACATATCATCCTTACCCTTGGTAACTGGCCTAATTTCGAACCATTGGCTGTAAAGAATCGCGATGGCACATACCATAAGATACATAAGGAACTGATAGTCAGAGAGGGAGCCCAATTTAATCAGAAGTAAGCACATTGTTCTTTTCATGATCGCGGGATAAGCCAGTAGCTCATATTGTCATCTAGAACGCTTCCCTTTGATATCAAAGACGTTGGGTATATTTTTGAGGAGATGTGGTTAGGAAAGAGTGTCTTGTCTGGCCCTGCTGATAAGCCCGCATTAGTCCGTTGGGATCGAAGCAAGCCTCTCAGTTTTACGAACGTTATTTGTTTGACAAGGGAAGAGGCCGCCAAGCATGATCAGCTTCCAGCTGATGTAGATATTGCAGCTCACTATGGTGAAGGTAAGTATTATGAAAGAGATATTAATTAACGATGCGGTGTTATTCAAATTACTCTATACCCAATAGATGTTGCTAAAATGGTCGAAAGGAGATTCAAGCAAGAAAAAATCATACAGGAATACTGGAAATAATTTGTTATGGAAGTGACGGATATTTATTTCGTCATATAGGAAGACACTGTGTACATTTAGCGCAATAAAATTTAAGAAAGAAAAGTAGAAGCAGAAGTGGGGTGAGCATGTCACTATTGTAAAATGTATGTACATATGCTATTGTTGCATGGTATAATGGAATGGAAATCAGTGCGCAATTTGTTGCTTAAGCCAAAACAAAAAGTAAGTGAGTACGGTGCTGATGATGATATAGCGACTGAGGGAGGGGTAGCCAGGGTCTTCAACTCTAAACTCATTTCTAAAGCGGCTGTTATTTCGTAGCTCTCGCACCCGTTTATAAGTTCGCAGTCTTGATGTTACTGGCAAATCGTTGTCAATACGCTGTAGTTGTACCCAATCAAAGTCCTATCCAACAGGATGAGATTAAAATCATACATTGAGAACTGCGATGAATCCGAATATCTTCAACATAAAATTTTCTTACCATTCCACCTTTCCATTGATCATCCTTTCTTTCTACTGATACTCGTACATCCGTTAAACCCCATTCCTTGTCGATAACGAGTTTAGAAGGTAGAGCCATTACCGCCCAGCCTCTTCCTTGAACTTCGGTCTCTGAAAACCAGCCACGTGGAGATGTAAAAATGGACGAACCGCGGGGAATCATACCAGTGTCATCAACCTTGACAAAAAGCGGGGTAAACATCAATGTCGAGAAAAAGATTTGCGAAGTAAAGGGCTAAGCTGGATGATGTGGCTTACCTGAGGAATAGCTGTAAAATCAACTTGCTGGTTTCTCAACACAGTATCCCAAACGCGGATACGCCATAGAACTCGATACGTTCCAGGGGAGACTGAACGGATAGTAGAGTTGGCCTATCAGAGTGAAAAAGAGTTAATGATGACTGGCGGTCAAGTACACAGACAAAGTAGGACAAAACATACATCCAACCAACAGACTTGTTGCATCATAGCAATGCTACCATATTCACTCTCACTGGATTCGCACTTGCGCCAGTGAATGCCATTCAAGTGAGCGATTTCAAAATCATTCGCCACAGATAATTTTAAGGAGGCTAAGAATATTAGATAAGATTGTTAGACGACTTGCATTTGTGTGTATTCACCGTAATATATTCTTACCTTTTTCTTCATACTTTTGTCTCCATGTCCATTCTCTTTCATATTGATCAGCCTTTTTAGTAAAATTGCCATATCGATAGTGGTACATTTGATGCCAAGCCCAAGAGTCTTGTATAGCTTCGTCAAACAGTTGACAGGTCTAATTGTAAAGTAGCAATGGGTTTGTCATTAACTATAGCGCTGAGAATGTCGAATGCGATGAAGATTAGTACCTGCTCTAGTGCCAGTACATCGTCAATATCCAATCTCTTAAAGATATTGATCAAGATTTCTTGAGGCAAATCAGTTATTCTTAGTGCCATCGAAGACGACATGGATTGCAATTGGAAAGACCAAGTAGAAACAGGTCACACCAAAGTACACAAATTTTTGAAGGCTGAAAATGCAAACGCTGTTTGCGACCTTGCCAGTATGAGACATCATTTTAAGCGGGTTAACGCTTTCCTCTTCCTCGCCACACACTTATGAATTTGTACTTGTGTTTTTTAGAAGTTCAATCTATATATTCCATCCACTTCTTGATAACCAGAGTCGACCGTATGGGACAAATGCGGAGTAACAACCCAAAGTTTCCCAATATAGAAGCTGATTTTCATGTGCATCTTTAAATTTGCCCATCGAGTTCACAACTACTGAATTATTGCTTATTTTAAATCTTGAACTTCACTCTGCATACTATCAAAAAGAAAAAAAGTGATATTTGAGAAGATGAAGTGATGTTCTTTAATTATGTCGAGACTATGTTTTCTGTTTCCAATATGAAAAAGGAGGCTCGAACTTTGGCTACTCCACTTGTGGAACGACTGCATACTTAAAATTTTGTTTCCGCTCAAGACCATCGCGGGCCAATTGACGATAATATATAAGATGTACCAGAGAGAGCTGAGCTAAGCACTGAGTTCAACTTTCAGCCCTAGAATAACGAGATAATTGTGATCAATGTTGGTATACATCGTGCAAATCAAGCAACATCTACCTACATGTGTTTGCCTCAAGGTCATACTACTACTATTGAACATAGCTTCATTTTTATTTAGCCACTATAGCTCTTTTGAGTATATTGATGTATTGTTAGCCCATTAATGAGCCTTTCTCCTCGTGCCTTTAATGTTGAAGACCGAGACTTTTCAATTCAAACGAATTTTTGGCCCTTGCCGGAGTTTGATGTTATAGCCTAAATTCGAACGATGCTCAAAAAAATCAAGTCGCGTTTGTATTCGAACATGTCTGACACTTCAGCGGGATGTAACCCTACAGAATTCCTGAATCAACTAGAAGATTTCTTGTTCTCGGAAGAATGCGCAACGAACGTTCACTCAGTTAGTAACTTGACGATCTATTGTAATAGATTTCGCAATGCTCACTTCAATTCAACTTGTAGTCGCGCACGGCCTATTTTGAGGATCAAATATTAACTTCAGAAAGCCTGCGATACCTGCTGGAAAAGGATTATGAAAATAACAATGGATTGGACGAAAACGAAAATACTGAATTCGTACGTTATAAACATATACACCTGTAAGGAGCGTATATCTCTAATATGAACTTCCCTTCTGAATCAGAAATTTTCAGCAGTAACCTTGAGGGAGATAGATCATCGAATACAGAAGAAGGGGGAACAGATTTTGCAGTTGGGCCAGGTTGGCATCGCGCGACGAGGTAACTACGGAGATGACGGTTCGTAATTACCACATTTTGCTTACATCCCACAATTACAGAAGACTTGGATATGGATATCGAAAATGAATCTCTGAGTAGCAAATTGGACTGGATTGAGAATACTATCAGAGCTCAGAAGAAGGAAATGTACAAAGCGAAGCACTACATGACAAGTATGCGACAAGAATTAGCGAATGATTATATTGATGGTTTCGAGGTATCTAGTCTTCAATATAGCCTGCCCACGATTCCTTTGAGGTACTTACATCATTCGTGTTCCTAATCTCCCTTTCAGGAAATATACAAGACAATGAATGTTATGGTTGAGTTGATATCAGATGTCGTATTAAGCAAGGAGCTGCACAGATTTGATGTATTTGAAGAATATATGGAAAAGTTAACAACGTCGTTAACATTGAAACTGAGGTAGGAAACTACAGATATACATTGGATAACAACCGCGATCTAAGCATTTATAATTCCAGCGTATTGGATGCTACTATTCATCTAAAAACATACGATAAAGACACAGTGCGGGCACTACAAGTCATCAGGTACGAATAAAACAGTCAATATCAAGGGCGTAGGCACAGGCTAAATTATGTCAATACTGCAGATCATCGTTGGAAACGCAGCACAGTGAAATCAAAGCAAAGATAGAAGACATTGAAGCCAAGATGGAGGCGTATCATTCACAGGGACCAGACTTTAAAGAGATAGCAATCGTGTACGCCCAAGTGATTTCCAAGATCAAAGATACAAAAGAACATATAGCACGAATAAACAATCCATACTGAATTACAACTACTCCCATTTTCCTTTCTCCTTGTCCTTTGTTATTGTTATTGTTTGCCCTTTTCATTCTATTTACATACGACGGTGACAATCGATATACTGAGACTGATAGATCACCTTTCGTCCTCTGTAACATTCTTTCTTCTTTGGGCTATATCTCAGTGCGTCAGAGATGTGGCGGGCGCACACAAGGCTATAACATCCAGACTACCTGAAGCGAAGCAAAGTACAAGTCGGCAATAAGGAAGAACGACTTGCGTCCTGTACTGACCTTTAACCCGTGATATAATCGGTTGTATGGTTTTGTTGATTTCAGTCATGTATCTGTTTCATCTTGAAGCTCAAACGGATAACTGAATAGATTAAATTTGTTTTTATTTTGGTTGTTCAAACCAATCCAGATTCATCGTAAAAATGGGTGAATAAACTTTCTCTTGAAATGGCTCCCGATCGTACAGGCAAAAAGGTGAATAACAAAGTAATTGTTTAAAAGAATATGAAAGTGTAGTACCACCGGACAATTGGCACTAAAAACGAAAGTGAATAGCTGATATCGCAGTTTTCAAATGCAAAATGACAAATTTGTCAGTAATAGATTTTTGTTAGTAGTGGTACTGATCACGGGAGAAGTTCGGATCTTGAACGAAGGGAGCCAAGACCTTGCTACCCGTTTGTAAAAGTGGATGTCCAGCAACACTAATAACCAACATCAGCAAAGAACTAGATTAATTCACAGAATCAATGTTCAATAAAACTTACACTTGTAGAAAGCGTTCCAGACCATCCCTACGTTGTTCAATAACATCATCGGTGAATCGATTTGTAAAGACCTTGCCAGGCAATGGAGGAATGTTGACACGCGAGGACTCCCGTTCTAGTACATCACGGAACCACTCGAAATCGCTGTAGCGCCTTCGTACAGAGGATTGCTTAAGCTTAAAAGCCGGGATATTCGTCTAGATATCAAAATGTCAGATATAACGTATACCAAGTTTGCCCAATACATGCCTTGTCAGCTAGGAGCTGGAATATTTACCCGCACAACGATTTCATAGTCAGTGTACATCTTGCGTCCAAACCCTAGAGTAGATAATAGAATGCATAGTGTGAGCTTTCTCGCTCACTAGGGTACGGTAACAACTATCTTGCGCAGCGATAACGCATCATGGGCCATACCGTGGGTCTGAGGATTTTTAACCTCAATTTCTAGAAAGTTTTCAGGGATTCCATAACGCTCCTCGTCAGTTTGCTCGCGGGCACCGAGACGAGATGTGGATTCGAACGCACGGAAACCGTGAGTGGACATTAGTGAAAAAGAATAAAGATGCTAAAAATGAGGTTTGTCTAGGTTATTGACCTCGTGACTTTGGGCAAACCGGTGCTGAGATGAGTGAGTCCGCCGAGTCCGGCTCACTGGCTCGACGGCCAAAATTTTTTTTTTTATTTCAGATCGATTGTGAATGCTCATTGCGAGTTTACGCAGGATAACTTTGAACTTTTGTCCAAGACTGCTGCAAAGAGCTCGTTATACTATGTCTTCTACCGGAATCGACCAGACCGAGATTGATGTCTCACAGTATAATACTGTGACTGAAGGCAAAGCTACTATTCTGTTTCCAAAGAACAACGAAGTTTTCTATAACCCAGTTCAAGAGTTCAACCGTGACATGTCAATAGCTGCCATTACAACATGGAGCGAAATTTACTTCCAAGAACAGCGCGAGAAACTCGAGCGTAAAAGAGCAAACAAGGCAAAGAAAGGTATACTGAATGACCGATCAATCACTTCTATTGTTTTGATTGGTATAACAACAATACTAATTTATTGTGCTTCCTAGCTGCTGAAACCGGTCAAGAACCCTCGGCTGATGACAAGGTGGGTTAGCAAATCTTTTCTAGTGTTTCCTTACAGTCAATGCGGAAAACTAACATTGATCATATATAGCCACATCATTCTTTGAGCAGATCAGACTTCACTATCTTGGAGGCTTTAGCCGCAACAGGACTTCGATCAGTTCGTTACGCAAAAGAGATTCCCAATGTAAAGCGAATTGTTGCTAATGATCTGTTGGAAGATGCTGTTCTCTCAATCAAACGCAACACAAAGTTCAACGAAATCAGCGAAGACTTATTACACGCCAATCAAGGAGACGCCTTGGGTGTGATGTACAACGCAAGAGGTGCGGCAGAAAAGTTTGATGTCATTGATCTGGATCCTTATGGAACTGCTGCTCCGTTCATTGATGGCGCTGTGCAGTCCGTAACCTCAGGTGGATTGTTATGTGTTACTTGCACCGATCTGGCTGTTTTGACTGGATCGATGTATCCTGAAACCTGCTTTTCAAAATATGGTGGTATGCCTCTGAGAGGCATGTACTGTCACGAAATGGCCTTAAGACTGGTTCTCAACACTATTCAAACTTCAGCAGCAAGATACGGTCGGTACATTGAACCTTTGGCGTCCTG
This sequence comes from Umbelopsis vinacea, assembly GCA_016758895.1. NCBI lineage: Eukaryota > Fungi > Mucoromycota > Umbelopsidomycetes > Umbelopsidales > Umbelopsidaceae > Umbelopsis > Umbelopsis vinacea. Next base: position 393,191 of record JAEPRA010000008.1, on the reverse strand, counting down.
CAGCATCGATTTCTACGTCAGACTCTTCATCAGAGTTTACGACTCACCAGCCGAAGTTAAGAAATCTGCAAGGTAAGGCATATCGACCAAGGGAAAAACTAGTGGGTAGACAACGGTACTGATTGGCATTGCTCTTTAAAAAGCAAAATCGGCATGGTTTACGATTGCAATGGCTGCAATGCTTTCGTTACGCAGCCTCTCTCAAAGCTTCATGTGAAGGACAATGGTGCATCCAGATACACACCTGGAACAGGCCCCACGGTTAACACCAACTGTGAAAACTGTGAGCAAAACCACCGTATCGGAGGGCCTACATGGGTTGCGCCCATTCATAATAAGGACTTTGTTTCCAAGATGCTGCAACACGTCAATGATCATGAGGGAAAGTTTGGAACATCCGATAGAATGAAGGGTATGCTGTCAGTTATCAACGAAGAGTTAGACCAACCCTTCTATTGGACACTGGGCAATTTGTGCGGAACGCTGCACTGCAACTCTATCCCAATGGTCGATTTATGGTAAGTGAAGGATACTGGAATGGATAGCAGAGGTTACATATATTAAAACGACTTCTATATCATTTTTCAGCTCTGCTATTCTCAATGCCGGTTACAAGTTTTCATCTACTCATTGTCAACCAGAAGGAATTAAGACAGACGCACCAGCATCCGTTATGTGGGATATTATGAAGGGATGGGTAAGAACGATCTGTCTTCGGCTTTATTTATGCTTGCATTTGACTGATGTTCGAATTTAGGTGAAAAAGTATCCTGTTACCATGAAAAATATTGGAGAACTTAGTCCCGCGCGTAAAATTCTAGCGCAACCAGCAAAGTTTGAAGCTGACTTCACTCGTCACCAGGATGCTATACCCCCCTCCCGACATATTAAGCTAGTGAGATATCAGGTTAACCCTACACCCAACTGGGGACCGAAAGCTAGAGCTGGAAAGCCAAAGAAGGAGGCAAAACCCCAAGAGAGCAAGAAGAGAAAGCTGTAGGTAACTGGTCTTCAAAAGCTGCACCACATGATGGAATTATGATTTCTTATCCTCCTTGCTTTGTTATTTTCTCTGTTGGGCAGACAAGGTGATGATACAACAATCGATGAGGTACCCACCAACAAAAAATAGAGAATTGTAATTATAAAAAACTTGCAATATAATAAAAAGTGAATTATGTGTGATCTGGATGTATTTATTGTGATTATGCTTTGCGGATAAAGTCTATAAGACAGAGACCATAATGTATTTGCTCTGATAGACGAGTGAACTCTTTTTGATGCGATTGAAGGATGTTTTGAAGTCTATCTTGGATTGAACCTGAGTTGGCAACAATGATATCACCGTGGACATTCAAGAAAGCACTGATCCATGCTTGCACCAGTTCAAAATCTCGCCGTGTTCGGAGCTGATATTCCATTGCTTCGAGGAAATAGTTTAGCAAAGTAAGTTCGCTATCCAAAGTCATGGATCGTATTTCAAAGTCAATGCCTGAAGGATTCAATGTCTTCATATGATCGATGAATTCAGAAACTGCAAAGGAAGAATTAAGTTAGAGTGGGTTTCCAAGGAGATAATTATCATTCAACAGTTCGGTCGAGCTAATGAAGTACTTACAGTCACCACTTTCATGTCCAGCACGTAGAAGTCTGGTAAATTCAGTCTCGATCTGATAATCACTAGAGAAGTTGTTCTGGAAATGGCTGTCGTCCTCAGCCATTGAGACCTTTTCAGGGGCGGCAAACTTGGACACAACACCAGGCAATGTAGGCAAGAAGAATGGTGCCTTTTCAGGTGCTTTAGGTGCTTCCTTTGATTTGTTGCGCAGTTTGATTGTCTCGAGATTAAGAAGGTTCTGCCACTTGGAGCGAGGCAACAGGGATAATGTAATCATATCATCTGCAAGCTGCTCAGTCTTTGAATCGATATCATCATCTTCATCGGCATCAGTATCGACTTCAACCTCCACTCCGTCATCCAAACCAGAAGCAGTAGGGAGAGAGACCAACTCAGCGACCTCATCGTCTGTGATAGATCGCAAAGATACGTTGCTGAATTGAGTCTTGTTAGCCCATAGGAAAATGCCTACGTTATCGACGTGTGTCGTAGCCAAAAAGTCACCAGTGGGCGAGAAGGTGACACTTGTTGCTACGTCGTCCACCTTGAATACGTCGACCAAGTTACCAGTCGGCAAATCCCAAGTGCGGACAGTTGCATCTAAAGATGCAGACACGATCCATCGTCCGTCAGAACTGAAAGTCTATTGAATAGATAGGAGGGATGAATAGGCTGTCGTCCGTCATATTGAACCAGAAAAAATATCGCTCACCATATCAGTAATGCGGTTTCTATGTCCCCAGAATTCTCTTACAACACGCTGAGTCTCGATGTCGATGACTCGAATACCCAAGTCATCACAAGCGACTGCAAGTAAATCACTATTTCGTTGAAACTCCATAGTAACAACTGGTGATTCCAAAGCGATAGTATGGAGTAGTGTGGTGGCATTGAAATCCCAAATCTGTAGTAAAAAGATTTACGAGTTAGTGTTCATATTAGTGTGTGAAGTGATGGTCACTAAGACGGTACATCTCACTACATTACTTTGATGGTTTTATCTACGGAGGCTGTGATCAAATATCGGTTGAGATTATCTCCAACAACACCTGTGATAGCTTTCTTATGGCCTAGTGGGGGAACTGTCAGTAACATGCAAACCTGCACTTTGAGCAATCAGCCATCACGTACCTGATTCTCCGCCATAGCTTTTGCGGTACAGTCCAGACTGCATATTGAACATGTCCACGGAGCCACTTGCGCTTCCTACAAAGCCAAAGTTACCGCAGCTACTAATTGCTACAGCCTTTGCTGCACTGGTATCCTTAGTCTGCATCACATGCTTGCCAAGGGTCTTGTTCTTGTAAGACCACGAACGAGCACCATTATCGTTCAAATGACAAGTCAAAATATTATCCCACTCTTTCTGTTTGCGCTCAGCTGAAACATGGTTACGTAGGTTCAGTACTTTTGCTCTACTTAATATTGATGGCATAAGATGAACTTACATGCAGCAAATTGTGTGATCTGAGGAAGCTTCAATTCATCTATCTTCATGTTGTAATTTTTAGCCTTTTTGGCCAAAGCACCTAAGAATACAAAACATGTAAGTATCCGTGTCTAATAACAATAGCTTTCCCATCACTACTATCTCATATATAATTCTTACCTTGTGATAACTCTATAGTCTGGGCATCCTTTATGGTAGAGAATGCTCTAAGTGATCGATCCCGTCCAGAACTCAAAATGAAGTGGCCGTCCTGACCATAATAACGAATTCGAGATGGTGGTGAATGATGTCCAGAACGAGACTTGAGAAGTCTAGGTGTACCATCCAAATTATCAAAAATCCATTGCTAAAAATAAACTCGGTATTAGAGGTTGAATAAGGCGCTTTCTACATACAAAGTAGGCATGCTTACCTTGACAGCATTATCAGATCCACACGACACCAGTATAGGTTGTGAGTTCAAAAACTGAAGACTTGAGATACTTGCGTCATGAGCACCTTTCATGACATGAACTAATGTCCGCTTCTCCAGATCCCACAAGGCAATATCGCCATGCATATTTGCAGTTGCCATGACATGATGTCCATCTGAAAGTGGCCCATTATTAGCAATTCAGCCGTTTTCAAAGCGATTTGAAGTAAGCGATAGACTTACCGGTTCTGAAAGAAATGGCAGTGACTCGATCATCCTGTCGTACAGTATCTATTTTTTCGTCCATTTTGATATTGTGAATTACAACGGTTCCATTAAGTAAGCCAACGGCGACGACATCCACAACAGGGGTTTGTGCAAGGCAGGTGATGGGAGACTCAAAGGATTTGAAAGCGTAAATCAATTGATTTGTTCTCATATTCCAGATTTGCATAGTACCTTGCGTACTGGATACCAAAACTTTGTTCAGATATGTGCTGGGATGTAAAATTGCTGACGCTGTGAAATCTTCGCTAAATTCGACTTGTGTATATAATTCTAATTCCAGAGAGATATGAGAAATCTGTCCTTTCCATGATATGTGAGAAAAGTCCACTTTACCTAGTGTTTTGTAATCCCACATTCTGAGGATATTGTCATCGCACAACCCAAGAATATGTCCACCGAATATAACAAGTTGTATGATCACAAATTCGGAATCACTGGTGATTCTACCGATCTACAATTAAAATTTTTTAGCCTTTCTGTTTCTCTCATAGTAGACATCATTTTTTTTTTTGTGATAATTACCTCCTTGGCTCGCTTGTATATGATCAAAGAGCTGCCACAGGCGGCGAACGTAATGTTGTTCATTGTTGCGATCGCAGTGAGAGGAGCGGAAGTTTGAGGTCCAACCAGTAAGAGATTCATCTTCTTTAACTGCTCCAAGAGTTATTAACTGCATTTTTCGAGTAAATGCTCGCAAAGTCAACTTACGTTATAGATTTGAAAGTTTTTACCAACGCAGGTAGTCATGAAGAAATCTTGGCCACGAGCATCGAATGCTGCAGGAACATCGTTCGTGATATATCCAATAGCTCTGAAAGGATGGAATATCTTTGGCTTTACAGCCAGAGACTTGCTTTCTTGCTCGAAACGTCGCTTCTTTGTCGTTTCAGAAACCATTGCTGAGTGAATGAGCTTGTCACCGAGGAACAAAAAATGTAAAATCTAATTCCTCAATTCAGCCACCGAGGCAAAACCGTCACAATTCCATATGGGAGGTACTCCAAACGTTACCATCACGGTCATCTCAAAACGATATGCAAGTTCTATTGGCACTCATTTTCATCCCAAATTGTTTAAAGAAAGTATTTTTACTGTTTCAATGCATGAAAATAAACATTGGATAATTACAAAGAGTAGACAGTGTATATGGAAGGGTGACGATTTGAAAACATTCAGTCAAACCGAGTCTGAACAGGAGGTGTTGATTGTGTTCCTCGCCTTTATGCGGCACCCACAAGGATGTTGTTGATAGGAATGTGAATCAACTAAATGAGACGTGAATATGTTAGTACCACGATTAAAAAAAAATGGCTTTCATAGACTTGATATTGGTCAACGTCCGATCAACGCCAAATCACCGGAAGATTTGCGTTCTATCTAAACGGAACGTTTACCAACACGGTCCCAATCACCACCAGTAACATACCTTAACAATAAATCCAAGAGCACCGAGGGCGGCAAAACCCATACCAACAGCTTGGCAGATTCTGAGGAATTCTGTTGATGTAAGGTGTTAGTTAGTATTGACAAAGTGGCAGATTACTAGAATCCAGTTTTCATCTAGTCAAACAAACCGATGGATCGATCTTGAGTCGATACACCAGCTTGTGCGCTAGCAGATATTTGATCTTACCTCGCTGATCGGGCTTAGTGCAACGGTTGACGAACTGCATTCCATCCTCTGTAAAAGTGAGAGATAAGATTGAGTACGGGATAGATCAAACATACTTTCATCTATGCAGGATTGTTGCTATACTCACTGAAGAAGTTCTTGGGGGCATCGACGAACTCTTGAATTTGCTCCTTGATGGAATCGTTAGTGCTTGAAGAGCTCATGGTGAAGTGAAGAGGGAAAAGGTGCGGGAAATGGAGATGAGGAAACGGTCGCGAATTGTGGACGTGGACAGCTCAGACCAATCAGCGGCATACAGAGTGGGCCAATCATATACAAGCATTTCATTCCCTCTCATAACACAACCAGCCAAATGTTCAGATCGATATAACTCCGCCTCTAACCATCAATTGTTATTCAACTGCAAGTGATTAATGGTGACTTATACAGTCAGCTATATAAAGTTCTGTATTCTAACGGAATTGTCTGATATTTCAAAGCATCTAATATTTTTTGTTCTGTTCTTCTACCAAACGCACATTGGCTTTGGAAGTCCACAGTTCATAGCCTTTTTTGGCTATCAATCGCTTCTGTGTCCTGCAGGACTTGCAAGTGATAACAGTGCCTTTATGCGGTCGAGCTAGACAAGTGATAATGGTGGTCAGATAAAGACAGACAGATCGATGGTGCGAAGACAACAAGTCATTTATACATACATTTGACTCGCACATCAGAAGTAACAGATGGTATCAGAACATTGTCGCATTTTTTGCAAATTGAACGCTTGACGTTGGGATCTCTACATATATGAGGAAAATGCATTAGTTATTATCGCACCACTTTCTGGTCCATATTGTATATTTGACTCGAGATAATTTACAGTCGAAGCACCAATTTTTTGCTGATGTTTTTCATGGTACTGCAGTAATACCGAGACAGAGGAGCAAGCGCTGGCTCATTAGCCTTATTGATTATTTTTGATTTGTCTCTGCTTGCTATGTCGTGAGTATTTGGTGCTTGCTGGGTATTTGACGAATCCGCAGTTTGTGAATCCTCTTCAGGAAGACTGGATAATAAAATGGCAGCTTGGTGAAGAAAGTTCATATGCTGGTATATTTGTAAATTGTCTGCTATAGCATTCTTTGCTTTCGCACTGGGATCAAACTTTTTTGGCATTGATTTGAGTTTTTTTTTGGTGGCAATGAAACTGAAAGGTAATCCACGCGAAATCTGGATATTTCGACATTGTCAAAAAAAAAATTCGCTGTTTGAAAATACCACAACTCATTGCCATTGATAATCTCAACAATGCGGTATAATGCATACCAGAATATGCCTTACGACTTTCTACATAAAGCTTCGCGTTGTCCTATAGCGTATTTTGCTTTACCTTTTCATTCGTACTTTGCATTGAGATATGAAACTCGATTGTTTACGAATAAATTACTTTTCAGAACATTTCAAAGGCATAACGTTTAAAGACATTTCCTTCACATCATAACAACCGTCCTGCGGTCTGAAAGTCACTAAAATGATATATGACAAAAGACTTAAAAATCACTCCTGAACAGTTCGCAGATGTGGTACCAAGCTACACCGAATGCACAGACATAAAATTGGAATTAACCCACATGAATTTGAAACTTTTCTTCTCGCCAGTATATGTTATGAGATAGCCCGGGCTTGATTTTGTCTTGCTTGCAGCTGTTGGTTAACATAACGTTGTCCTTCCATCCGAATTTATGAGCAATCGTAAGGACAACCTAGTGTATCTTATAGTATTAGGGATTATGTATATGTGAATACCAAACACTATAGACAACAGCATAGAAAGTGTTTATCTCCTTTCGAATCCTAACCAATCAGTAAACTTTATAAATTGTTACTGATCTGCCGAGATGAATGAAGCTTGCGTCAATCCCGGTCTATCTACTTCGAACATATTTTGCTGTATATCTTAACATGTTTATAACTTTAACTTGGTTACCTTTTCTTCGTTTCAAATTATCATTGTTATTTGATCGTAAAAACGATTACTTGATGCACATTTTTCTTGAGTATTGACATCAAAATCACTGTAATATTTATAAGCGTTTTGGAAAAAAAAGGTAATCAATCAATTGACCATGACGGGTTGATTGGCTAAAACACATCAATTTTGTCATAAAAACCATCGATTTTGTGCGACATGCCACAGAGTGCCTCAGTACCGTTTGCAGTCGCTCCAGCACAAACCTCTGTAATTTTTTTTTCTCCATTCAACAGCAGCTTTTTCCACTTTACTTTCTTTGTTTACGCATTAATGGCGAGCATCATTCAATCGCTTCTTGAATGGCTTCGCAGCCTGTTCTTCAAGGTAGGCATCAGTCGACGTTTCATTTTGTCTTCAAACATGCTTTTTAAACATCTTAACTTACCTTCGTTCGCTAGACTGAAATGGAGCTGACTCTAGTCGGTTTGCAAAACAGCGGAAAAACCACACTTGTCAACGTCATTGCAGTATGTATTCTCATTGGAAACTAATACATTTCAATGGCATTGCCAGATGGGATTAGTGCTTTCCACGATAGTCGTATGGTGTTCACGCAGTACGCTATCACTCTCAGCTGACTCGACGAGTCCGGCTACAGTTGCACTATACCTTAATCTAACGGCTTCCTATTAAAATGATACACCTTCATGCACAAACTTACTAACGCATTTTTATTCTTTCATAGTCGGGACAATTCATCGAGGATTCAATCCCCACTGTTGGCTTTAACATGCGCAAGGTCACAAAAGGCGTAAGTGCTTGCATGATAACACTAATCTCACCCACTGAGCTTGAGTCATTCCTGTTCTCACAAACCGTTGTTATTGCATAGTCTGTCACCCTTAAGCTATGGGATATTGGTGGTCAACCACGCTTCCGTTCCATGTGGGAGAGATACTGTAGAGGAGTAAATGCCATTGTGTAAGGATCCAATTATTGGCTAATATTTCACATTTGATATGGTGTAACCAACAAGCCTTGCTATCTATCAGGTTTGTTGTGGATGCGGCAGATCATGACAAGATAGATGCAGCACGGACAGAGTTGAAGAGCTTATTGGAGAAACCCCAGCTATCCAACATTCCTGTCCTAGTTCTTGGTAACAAGAATGATTTGCCGACCGCTTTGAATGTGGACGAATTGATTGATATTTTGTAAGTTTCTCAAATTTCTTTTAACTGGTTATTATGACCTCCGATTCGTTAACATACGTGCCTTTCAAAAGAAACTTGAAGACGATCACCAACCGAGAAGTGTCGTGTTACTCCATTTCTGCCAAAAATCAAGTCAATATCGACATTACATTGCAATGGTTGATTAAGAAGGGAAAAGGTCAAAAATAATGCCCTCCTGATTGGTCACACCCCCATTGTCATTTCGAGTGCTGCCTTTTAAACATCGTTTCTCGCTTACGCTGCTTAATACGAACAACCCCCCACAATCCGTTTTATAATTTTGGACCAAACACTTCATTTATTCTAATGCTTATCGAGTTGCCCACACTCAATACCCACTGCCTTTCCTTTCTTCCGATCTTCCTTTCTTTCTTTTCACCTCTTACTACCATGTTCTTTTAATTACATTTTGCATTTTCAACCTGCCATTGCCATAGCTTCAATACAGTATGCGACTTGCTCAGGCTTTTAGAATATCTTTTGATATCTTCTTTATTTACTATCGATATAGCGAACAGTATTTCTTGAAAGCGGCCAAAACATCTCCTGTTCTGTTTGGTATAGGACCTGTTGCCAAAGCTGTAGGGAAGTTTTCAGGTTGCTCAATCCAAACGTGGTGAGTAACATTATTCTGCTCTAGGACGGCAGCTAGAGATTTGAGAGATTGCTCATCCTTGGTCTTTTGTATATCGGAAGTTAGAGGTTGTACATGAAACTAATTGAAAAATGAATATAATACCTCTAATACTACTTTCCGCATATTTTCCAAATCCTGCAAATAGGCTTGGGTATTGCTCTCGTTTCTGGATCTTTCCAAGACTGCTACGCTGACATGGCATCCTTGAGATATCACGCTGCGAATATGATTTAATTGGTCAAGTGTAATTGAAATTTACAGTTCTCCCGGGGAATTGATGACACTACATCATAGTCTTCTCGCTTTGGCAAAATTGAATATTTACCTGCCAGTCTTCCAGCCTAAAGACTAAAGACATAGCATAGCAGAGTCAGTTCACAGTTTTTTTCAGTAACTTTATAAACTTTTTGCTCTAACCTTTGAAAGATCCTTTCTAACGACAACATACATGGTGAGCGGCTCCATTGCTTTGCTGGCAGCTGCTGATGCCATGGTAAACTTGGTCTGGAGGAATGCGAAGGAAAGCGACACCTGTGACTGTCTGAAGTTGACCTCAAAATCAATCGCGTCTCGACGTCAATTTTCTACCCTGCTTTTAATACAACAGAAAACGCGATGAAAACGGTAGAAGACGCCATTATTAGTGAAACGCAAGCTCTCGTTGAAAACATTAAGAAAGTAAGCATCATTTCAAGTGGTGGCCATAATGCTAGTGACCAAATTTTCTAATTATCAATTTGGCCATGTATTGTCAGATGAACCAATTAGTGGCAGAGACCAACGATGCTGAAGTTGTAGCATTGATCGACAAGTTACGAATACTGGAAAAGAAAATGTCGCTTGTATTTACCTTCTTCAAAGCATCTTTGTATTCACTCAATATGTGGCAGCAGGAGGGCCAATACGTTTCCCCAAACGCAATGGACGAAGATACCAATCGACCCGCTATCCAGCTATAAGCCAAACTATATTCTTTTCCTGTTAGGCACTGCTTAATATTGTCCTTCTTATTCCACAATTCGTTGTTTAACCAAATTGAATTAGGCTATTGTCTACCTTTGTACTTGTACACTCTATGTAAATATTCTACCAGACCCCATATAATCATAACATCATTGGAAACGAAACAAAAACTTTCAATCATAAGTGCAAAGTAAATCTTTTTCTATTAACACAGAATTGCGCGGTAAAAAAACAATTGTCTGTCTAAGAGTTCCACAGCATAAACACATTCTCTTTAAACGGAGTCTGACAAAGGGAAAAAGTAATGATGTTAGTTTCATGCGCTAGATTCCTCACTCAGTGGCCGTACCAAACGTGTAATGCGCTTGCATAGCTGCAACGCCATGACATAAAAGGAGTCTATACGGGTGGTAGGCTCACCGAGATTTTTAGCCTTCACAATAAATAATAAAATACATACCAGAGATGAGCTTGTTAAGCTTAGTAACCTTGCTGGCGACAGAGAGATCAATGGTCTTGTCACCGAACTCAACAGTCAAACCACCGAGAATGGCGGGCTTAACCTTGTTGGTGATAATCAACTTCTTGCCTTCAGCAACGGTACCCTTGCTAAGAGCATCAGCAACCTTGTTGAGAGTGGACTTGTCGAGTTCCTAAAAACCAAATAAATGTTAAAAAATCAAGAAACATAAAGCTTCTTCATGAAAAGAAACACGTCATTACCTTGGCGGATGTAATGACAACGTTAAGCTCGTTTCTGTGAGCGCTCATGAGCTCTTGGTAAGCAGCGATGACCTTTTGGGTCTCGGCAAGACGACCGTTTTCAGCGAGAGTCTCGAAAAGGTTGGAAGTGATCTTGGAGTACTTTCCAGACTTCATGAGTTGCTGAACACCTTGTTTCTTGGTGGAGCGGTTGAGGGTAGGGTTCTCGAGAAGAGTTTGGACGCTCTTGTCCTTGGCAACAACGCTTGAGACTTGCTTGAGTTCCTTCTCAACGGTATCGAGAACATTCTCCTTAGCAGCAGCAGTATAAAGAGCTGTGGCATAACGACCGTCCAATCCGAACAAAGTCAAAGGAGCCTAAAGAAAAATCAACGAACGAATGCAATCAGTCAAGGGAACTTAATGCTGGCGTAAAAAAGGTTAGTGTGCGACATCGCCAAAGTCTCTGAAGATATTATGCTTCTCGTTTTCGAGCTTGTAGCTTATGCCGTAAACACTCGCAAATTGGAAGAGGAATTATACCTTGATGTGAGGGGCGGTAGCATAGCTGCGAGCCATCTGATTGTGCAATGAAAAAGAAATAGAGTCAGAATGTTGATAATGCGACGAGCGTACATAGAATGTCGAAATTGAGGTCGAAAGGGCTGCTAGGATTCATACCTTGGGGGCTGCAAAGGCCATACGGGTGAGCTGGGACGCCATACTGGAAAACTTTACAAAGGAACGAAACTTGCTACCTCTCGTAAACAAAAGGCGCCTGGAGATGCTGACGTCGACATTTTCCAAAAGGACGACCCAAGTGGCCAATCAAATTTTTCACTGCCCTCTCTTTAATTTTTTTTGGGCTGCCGCATTGCAAATATTGGCACCGACTGAGCTCTGCAGTATTAAGCAAGAGTGTAGAGACTACTTCCCATTGCATGTAGAGAAATATAATTGTAGTAAAAGAGAAATAACTTATAAAGCAAAATAAATAGTGAACTCTTTTGTTATATAAAACAGGTGACCAAGTACCACCAAATGTTCTAGATTACCAGCAAAAAGGAGTATACATAACAAGGATAAAGCGTTTTCAACCGCAATATATGAAGTAACAAAGCACGATTATGAAATGTACCTCAGCAAAATATTGAGCTACACTTTGCCATTCACTCTACTGATACAGAAGCATTGGTTTCCCATTTCCCAGAATGGGAGGAAAATACCGTCGGTAGAGAACTCGTGGTTCAACAAAGACACTAAGGTACCCCAATATGTGCAGCCTTTTGCCTGGCTACTTAACACAGTGTATGATGATAAGTAACAAATACGAATGCCGGAAAAACGGATGACCTGTATCTCTCAGCCAGTGAATAAAGTAGTGGTTAGATAACTTTTCCTTAACGAACAGATATATTTTCAGTTTGCCGCCATCCCACGCCGTGTAGTGGATGTAGTAAAGTGTATGTAGTAAAGTGTATTTTGATCCTCATGCCTGATTTACAAACAGATATCCAACATACTACATTCGGGACAGCAAATGATCTCAGTACTGACTTCGCTTCAAGCAATCAATGTCCTGTATTTTTTTTTACATTCGATCAAATATTTGGTAGGTTAAGCAATGAATGAATCTCAAGTTAAGCATGACCTTTAAAGATCGATGATGTACGTACACTGGGCCAGAATACAGACTTTTAATATACGACACAACCTCAGGTACTATTTCTCCATGTTGGAGAGCGCAGCAAGTGGCCATGTGACTGCCGTCGCGAAAAGACCATCTAACAGATGTAATCTCAATGAGATGAGGCACCGATCTCGAAGGAGAAGGCACTACACGACCACATGGAACGTCAGCATGATAAAGGGGTTTAGTTTTCCGTAATTCTTTTATTCCACCAGCAAGCACTACCGCATGAGCTTTAAACAAATATGGGATATATTTTTTTTTTAGGTTTTTTGGTGATTACGAATATAAGACTGCACGTAAGAAACATGGTCAAGAGTGGAAAAAAAAGAAAGCGGCAAGCGGCTGGGTGCTTATAGGAATAAAAAGAGCGGATTTGGCAACATAACATAACATATAATAAGAAGAGAAAAGGACAAGGCCAGCCATCGATTTGGTCAGACTGATCTGTAAATTTTTTTTAGAAAGTTTGTGTCCATTCGTGTTCTTTACTTGCTAGCCTGGTTCTTCGGGTTATCAGGGCTATCCTTCCAACGCGTAGCCTGGATAAAAAAAAAAGTGATTAAAAGAAGGATTACAAGGTAAGCGTTATTATTATTTTTCTTTAGGGATCACACGACCGATAAGTGGTGGTAGTACTTACGGCCATCTTAAACGCCTACAAAAAGAATTTCAAGAGAAATTCCCCGCAAAAGAGAGAAGAGAAAATGTTAGAATATTTCCAAACATCAAAGATTGACAAAAAGACCGGCTAAGTCTACTAATCTCCCTACCTCCTTATGCGCAACACCTGGTTTCTCAGCCTTTACTTTGGCGAGTTCAGTCTGCGCGAAGATCATTGCGTATTTTTGGGTGTTAGTATCACAACGTTCTGAGTGTGGGAGTTGCACCAATCGCGGCTAAAAGATGGGCAATCTCATATTCACCGCCAATGGGGCTATACAGAGCATGCCAGGGAACGCGATTCAACGCGTATGGGGATAGTAAAAGAAGCTATTTGGCACATAGCAGACACAATGCTTACCTTCATAAACCTGTTGTAGGGAGTAATCTTCTTAACTATAAGGCAAACGGGTGTGAGCGAGACAAAGAACGCGTTTAATGTGACTAGAACAAGGGCAGTTCAATATTACCTCCAGCAGACTTCTTAGCAACCTTTTCTTTGGCCATGGTATGAGAAAGTTAAGTGAGAAGAGTTTTAGGGAAAAAGGTGGTTTTTCAATAAAGAAGACAGAGAGAGTTAATAAGATGGTGGTGAGCTCCGAGAGAGAAAAAATATGGCCCAAAAAAAGGGAACCTGGACAGTGGGCCAAAATTTGCGCCGTCATGGACAAAGCTGACGTCGACTGATGACAATACAGCAAGTCAGTTCCCCCCACACAGAAAAAAAAGGCAGTTTGCCACCAAAAATTAGGTTAAAATTCTGCTGACAAAACCTACCTAAAGTGCTTATGTGAAACGTTAGCGTGGAGACAAGAAATACTTTAATATTGTGGCGAGACTTTCTCTTTGAGAGATTCGGACTCCAACTTGAGCAACCGCTCTGTCTCAGCCGTACTTAAAAAATCCCAAAGCTGAAAAATAACAATTTGAAGAGTTGCCCTCACCCAAGAATGTCACATGGCCCAGGTAGCGGAGTTGACATCATCTTTCTTTGGCACACACACTTTGATTACCTACCCAGCTATTTATTTTGTCACGGATAACTCTTCTTCCTATAATGTCACTTACTGACCCAATGGCTGAAGTGGATTTGCATAATTTGACCTTCACCGAGACGGTTAACGCAAACCTGATATGTTGCATTTGTCATGCTCCTTTCGTAGAGCCCATGGCATCTCCTTGTGGGTCGGTATTGTTTGACAGTTCAGAGTTTTTTTGCCATCAAAGCTTCTATTGTTTCATTGACAAACAACTTTCTCTTAAAACTTCAGTCATATCTTTTGCGAATCTTGTATATATCAAGCACTTGAAAGCGCTTCGCAATGCCCCGTAGATCGCTCTCCTCTTGCGTTATCGGACTTGCAAACCGCTGTTAAAATCATTCATAACATGGTGAATGAGCTGCAAACGTACTGCCCTCGAGTGTCCTTTGGCTGCAGTCATGTTGGGCAGAGACATATGATAGAGCACCATCTCAAAAACGACTGTCAATACACTTTGTTACCGTGTGAGCTGGAAGAATGCGGAGAGCTGATTTTGAAAAAGGATATGAATTCACATGTCGAAACGTGCCGATATCGTATGTCAGAGTGTATGATGTGCAGAAAGAAGATGAGAGCGTTTGAACTAGAGGTAAATAATTCAATGCGCACATGCAGCATCTTATCACTTTTTCTCATTGTACATGTTACAGGATCATCATGAATTATGCCCTGCCGAAATCGTAAAGTGTCCACATTGTGAAACAACCAATGTGAGAAGCGATCATATGAAGCACCTAGAGGAATGCCCAGAACATCCGATACCCTGCACATTGTCCTCCTTTGGATGCAAGTGGATAGGAGCCAGAAAAAACCTTGGTACGATCCACCAAAAGGAATGCGCATATGAAGGAATCAAAGACTTTTTATATCAACAGAAACAGCGGGAGGACGCTCTTCATGAAGAGTTAAACTACGCTAGAAGAGGCTACGAATCCCTCAGCTCACAGCTTGAGGATATAAATACTCAAGTCTCACATATGCAGGATTCGTTATCGGCTATGTTTCCTTCCTACTTTCAATCTTACAGCTCTCAGAATATGTACAATGACGACGAACCTATCACCGATCTAAACGATGTACCTCTATCACCCCAAGAAATCATAATGTCGGACAACGAAAGACTCAAAAACGATATTGAGACTATCACGGCAAATATAGCTTCCCTAGAGTTGAAGCAAAATGTTGCTTTGATGACTGAAACGTTACGTATGCAGGAAGAAATGCAGAGTTTGAGGGCATTGTGTCATGGTCTTCGTATGCAAATGCACTACGTATTAATGGAAAGACGTGGTAATGTTGGTGGACCCAGTACATCGACAACTGGTGGTAATGCGACGCCAGGCGCGTCAACTTCTACCAATGCTCCTACAAATTCTATCAACGCTATGAATCGCATGCGCAACTGGATAGGTTGGTATTTTGTTTCGCGTCACGTAATGATAACTCTCAGGCTGTTAATGTAAATACAATTTCACAGATGGCACTGGTCCTAGACAGGAAACAAAATTATAATCGATATATACCCCCACCTCATTGCCACAACCATGAAACACTCTACATAACATTCAATAGATTCTATATAATAAAACTCTTTGAAGATTACTGCACGCAAATCAGGCGTACCCCCTCTAAACACCCCCCTTCAGGAACTCTTCCTTAAAATACTCGAATGCGCTAGAGCTGAAAAAAAAATTAACTTTGCTCTCAAGTCTACAATGTCGAAAGTGCAAGATCGCTACCAAATTCATAAATCCGAGAAGTCCTCTATGCGAACTGGCATCAAACTTTCCAAGAAGGACGTCGGTATGGTACTGGCTGTTCTAACTTTCGGCTGCTATGTTAGACTGTGGAACCTTTCTTGGCCGTCGTCGGTGGTGTAAGCATATGGCTATGTAACACGCGCTTTTCTCATTTTCTTTTGCCTTAACGAACGTGATTTATCTGATACTAGTTTTGAAGAAGCCAGTGTTGGCAAATTCTATAGCGACTATCTGACACAAACTTTCTCGCTGGATATTAACCCGCCAGTAAGTAGCTTTTCGGTGTAATGCGCGTTTTAAGGTCAAATATTTACAAATGGTATAGGTTGGAAAGCTTCTACTTGTGTTGGGCACCTTATCTTCCGGATTCGATGGCCAATTTGATTTTACAAACCTTGGCAGGTATGTTATCAGAGAGTCCCTAAACTTCAGCATCCACTCATAGATAACACCTGTTTTTCGATCCACGGGTGATGTAGATCTTATGCCAGCTCCGACGTACCTTATGTCCGTCTCCGAATGATCTGTGCCACTATGGGAGCTCTTGCTATTCCAACGGCATATTTGACCCTTCGATTGGCTGGGTACACAAGGGCAGCCTCAATCACAGCCGCTCTTATGATTTGTTATGGTAAGTATTAGTGGTATGTAAATGCGCATAAGCGAACCAAAGTCTAAATATCTAGTAATGCAGAAAATAGCAACATTGCGATCAGTCGCTTTATCAACCTGGACAGCATGCTTTTATGCTTCACTGCTATTACCACAATGTCTTGGATGAGGTTTGAAAAGCTACACAACAGGTAATCATTCTCGCTCAATTCTGTCTTGCCTACCTTATACATTGCACTGATATCATTGAAATCCAATGACCTTCAAAGCCCTTTCACTGCTCAGTGGTGGTTAAATCTAATCATGACTGGTTTGGGACTCGGATTCACTATAAGCACTAAATGGGCTGGAATTTTCACTGTTGGATTCATCGGCTTAAGGGCATTATCCCAAATCTGGATGCTGATCGGAAATCGGCAAACCTCCATCGTATGTCAATTCTTAAAGAGCCCTATGTTTAGTACGAGTTATTCACAGATCACTTTTGATAGATTTCTATTGCCAAACATGCCTTCTGCAGATCCGTGTGTCTTCTCCTTTTCCCTTCTGTCATATATTTATCGATTTTCTATGTGCACGTCAGTCTAATGACGAACACCGGTACTCATGCCAGAACTCTGATGTCTCGCCCATTTCAACATAATCTTGTCGGTAGCGAATTCAACGGCACATATTCTTTGGTTGCTAACAATACTTTGGTTCGTCTCCGGCATCAAGCAACAAATGGAGGATTTCTACATAGTCATAAACACCCATATCCTGCCGGCAGCAAGCAACAGCAAGTGACCGTATACAGTAATGGAGACGATAACAATCTATGGTATATATCCAAGAAGATGCATCAGAGCAGCCACACCACTCTTATTCTGCCTGGTGATATTGTGCGATTTAGACATTTATCGACTGGAACTTGGCTGCATTCTCATGACCTTCGAGCCCCACTCAGTAATGGAGACCACTATAATGAAGCAAGGTAAATTTTTTTATGCATGGTACTTCAGGTTCAATATTTGGAATCAACATATCAATGTAAAACCTTTTTTGTAGCGCTTATGGTGCAGAAGATGACTGGTTTAATGACTGGAAGGTTGAGGTCGTCGATTACGAGAAATCCGATCCATCATCCAAAACGACTCTTAAGGCGTTGCGTACAAAAATTCGTCTGGTACACGTCGGTACTCAATGCTCATTGATGTCCAAGGACATGCGACTTCCAAATTGGGGATTTGGCCAACAAGAGGTAGGATGTCGATGTGATAGACCCTGAGGATCGAATCTGTTATTTGCTTGTTATTTGCTTACTTAGCTATTCTTACCAGGTTACATGCGTTAAAGGAAAATCGAAGAATACCGTATGGTACATAGAAAACTCCTGGCCAAACTTAGGTTGGTAATACAGCAATGAATCTGAAGCTGAATATGGTAGAGCTAAATTTCCTCGAAAAGACACTCAGGAGGACAACGAGATCATCAACTATCTACCTATGAGCAAGTCTGAAAAAGTACGAGATGTACTTGTTGCAATGTGGAGTTTATATGAAAACCTCAAAGATTCGCACTCGTATCTTTCCACACCGTAAGTACTATTATGCCTCTATTAATATGTTGGACAAGGAAAATACTAAATATATGATCGGTACAGATCCTCATGGATAATGTCGAGCCGCGGCATACCATTGTACCAAACCGATGACATCCAATTTCACGCAATAGGTAATCCTGCGGTGTTTTATAGTACTGCACTGGCCCTCGTAACCATAGCCAGTGGGTATGTATTGCGGTTACTCTTTGAAAAGCGAAAGATTCAGCCTTCGCTGGAGGCGCTCCCTGCACATGTGGACCAGACAATTGGTTTCTTTTTCTACGGCTGGGCATGTCACTTCTTACCATATATACTAGTGGGCAAGCAACTCTCTTTGTCATCCTATATGATCGCTTTGTACTTTGGTGTTCTTTTGGCGACCAGTTTACTAGAAGCTGGAGTCTTCCCGCTCAATCTCCGAAAACGAGTACTAGTAGTGATACTTGTGAATGCGTTGGTCTACCATTCTTACAGAACGTTTACTCCTATCACATATGGTACATCGTGGACAAATGAGTCGTGTGAAGCTTCAAAGTGGCAAAAGACGTGGAATTACGATTGTAGCATGTGAGAAACAGAAAAAAAAAGTTGGCTTGAACCTAGTAGACTGGCTACTTAACTTATAATTACGGTACATTTTCTGGGAAATGTCGGTATTTCTTTTAGTTATTCTTATAAGGATGGAACAGTCCTCTCCGACCACTCGGATATGACTTCTCTAATTCGCAACACCATCGTCCATTATCTTTTCTGGTGGTAGGATGGAGATAGATGTTGTCATATAGGTCAGTGTAACTACATTATCAACAACATCAAATGGGCTTCATCGATACGGTGACTAACACATGTCTTTAGGCAGTAAATTTGGGTCTCAGTTGTTCATTTGGACACAACGAACATTCCCCCAAAGTCACCCAGGTCAAATGACGAGTCCGGATTTCACAGCCATTTTTCCTTTTGGAATCACTCTATTAATTGCCCATTGCAATAAAAGTAAATATATCAGAAAACAGACTGAAGAACCTCCTTCAGAAAGATTGCTTTGTTACCACTGTGTCGTTCCGATCCACCATAAAGCTTTCTCAATGTCCGCTAAGCCCATTAGGCGTTCAATTTGGCAACATGGCTGCATGTACAACTAGCTTTGTTATTGTACACATTTTTTTTTTATTATCATTCAATAATCTATCATAAAATATAGGCCTAATTTTTTAACTGATGAAATATTTCTTAAGACAGGATAAGGTATTTGTAATGTGAATTCTTAGGGAAGTGTTACAAAGCATGGGAGCACTTCGCAAAAGAAAGAAGTGGCTTATGCAAGTTCCAGATGTGATGAGAATTGGTACCTGTGCACAATGTCGGTTGTGCAACCTTAAATGCGGGGAACGCAAAGCTACAAAAAGCTACTACTACAATCATGAACAGTAATATATATCGCCGCCTTACCTGCTTATCCTTTTGATTCCCATTTCTTTTTCTTTTTGGCAATTCTTTCGTTCGTTCTTTCTCTTCCCGCCAAAAATTAGCAGCATATTCAACATGAAGCAGTTATTCGGCACTGCGACCCTGACGGCACTTATTATCCAGCTCTCAAGCATGGCTGGCCATGCAATGGCTGACGTTTCATCCTCGGCGTCAGTAGTAACACATCCTCTCACCATTCCTACTGCATCAATTACCTCTTCACATGGTAAATAACGCTGCCATCCCACAGAACGTATGCTGTATTTTGTGCAGATCATTAATAAACTTCAACCATTAAGCATCACCATCTCCGTCAAATTCGTGTATGGCTTATCCCTCAACTGGCATTTGTTCAGTAAGTTGACTGTGGTTCATTTTGAAGATATTATTTGCTGGATCTCCCTTACTGAACTTGATGAATAATTATCATATTAGTCATATGTAAACTACTCAGTATACATGAACAACGTAACAATCAAGATTACTGAAGTTATGCTGGAAGAACTTGTATATTTGAAGAATAACCTCAGCTCTGTAAATCCACAATGCGTGGATAATATGTTCCGTTTCCAATGTAGTCAAATGTATGCAAAGTGCGATACGGGTCCATCAGGTACATTGAAATTTCGTCCACCGAAGAGAAAAACGAGAAGTTTCACTGACTTTCAACCATATTGTGCAGGCTTATCAGAAACCTTGCCTGCTTGCTTGTCTACTTGCAATCAAGTGTTACAAACTTGCACGCAGACTTTGAGTTCTCTAGGATATTCTGGTTCCTTGCCAAACTGTAGCACTCCATCTTTTATATCCCATCTTGCGCCAGCAAGTGATAGCAGTTGTAACAATTTAACTTCGCAAGGTAACTTTTGATCCATTTGGGTCGCATGGACAGATTAGTCGAATGTTGGCTGGGCATACCAAACTAAGCAGTTCCGCTATTTCCTTTAGTGAACGCAATTACCGCTAATACTAGTGCAATTTCGTTCCCTGCCGGATACATATTACCAGTATGCCCTGCACCATTCTTAAAAGATCCTCTCGCACAAGCTGGTACCAACAACTCTGTCAGTCCCGATACATGTTCTAACGGTTGCTGTGTTCCTTGTCCTGTACAAGAATACCTATACCCCGAAGGATGGATTGTGAAAGGCTTTTTGGCCACAAATATTATACGGACAATATCTACCATTTGCACATTCTTCTTAGTCGTCAGCTATGCCACTCTACCCGACAAACGAACGCATCCATCCCTCCTCATATTCGAATTCCTGATTGCTTTATTCTTATATAGCGGATCTGTTTTGTTTTCCTTGGGTGATCCAAAACGTATACAATGTTCCACTGATATTGTGAATAGCACTCAAGACAACAATTTACTTTGCGCTGCTCAAGGTAAGATCATAGCTGTTACGGATGGACAAGTGATTCAGCCAATAACGTTTATCTTTTATAATTACAAATGAAGGCGCTATCGTCATTTACGGCACCTTATCCATGGCCCTGTGGGTCAGCGCAGTGATTGTCAATTTGCATCTCCACACAGTGTGGAATTCGAAATTCCTGGTCAACAAGTATATAATACTGAATATTATATGCTGGGGTGGTCCTTTGATCGTCACAGCCATAACGCTGGCCTATCATCAAGTCAAATTCGAATTTGCCAATCTATGTTTGGTTTCAGCTGATTGGATTCATCCACTATTTTTTGATCCTCTTGCCGCCATTGTCATCCCTAGTTGTGTGCTACACTTGGCCACCTTCTTCCATATTGCCAGAGTAAGTATTGAAATAACTTAAAGCAATGCTTGGCCGACGATCTGACCTATTTAATTTTAGATTTCCATGAAGGAGAGCTCAGAGTTTGAAATGTCATCTACTAAAAACAGCGTTACCAACTCACATTTAAGTCGGCCAGCGATATCACATCGTCGACACGTGGTGACGGCCGTGAAAATTCAGTGGCGCGCGCTTTTGCTAGCCGTTAGTGCTTTGATAGCGTTTTTATTTTATTGGGTTCGTTATATTGCAAGTTTGAGTAATGCTTAAATTCTAGATGGCTAACATTCGATCACTGTAGATCTTTTACCTTATACAATTTCCCAAGCTGGCTGATCTGCAAAACAACAAGACTGTGTTGGCAGAATGGGTCACTTGTATGATGACCAAACAGGATCAAAACTATTGCGCAAATGTTATTAGCAGCAAGCTACCACCGTTTGCGCTGATGATCTTGGCGGAAACCTGGATTTCCTTGATCGGAATTGTGGTGTTCGTTATTTTCGGAAAGCGATCCTTGTGGCGTGAATGGAACGACTGGATCTACGAAATGCGCATGCGGTTCAAAAATAAGAAGCGACAATACCCCAAACATGAAGATCAATTTTTTGCATTGTAATATCACTTCCCAAACGACTATTGAATTTTCTTTAGCATTACGACCAAAAACCTTAGTATAACAAATTATAACGTTCGTGTGTATAAAAATCAGATAACATTGCAGTTCGCTGTCACTTAATGCAATTGGGGTGTGTTGGAGAGCGTACTGATATAGATTGAAGAAAAAGTGGGGAGGGCGATAAAAAAAACCAAAACAGATAACATAACAAAATTACAAGAACTGGAATATACTAATTACTTTTGACGGCTGATCGAGACTTGGCCCGTCTTTCTTCGTATTGTTGAACAGCTTCATCAGATACTAAGGCTAAATTCAGCACAAGATGACGTTCAGTTAATCTCCAATCACATAAAATCCTCGACATAAAATTGACAGCTACTTACTACCGAGCCATTTATCCCAGCACATGAAAAAAGGCTGGGAATAGTTTGTTTTGATACCAAATTGTTGATGATGGATATCATGGCTGTAAACGCGGTTAGCATCAATGACTGGTCACGGACCATATACACGACCAATCTACTCCGATATGAAATTTAAACCTACTAGACGACATTGTTGCCAAAGAAAAATTGTAAAGGATCCCAAGGGAAAGCATATCCGCAATGATCGTCGACTGTTGAAAGGAAGTCAGGCAAACGTTCCCGAAAACTCAGACAAAGTACCAAACACGTGGCTCACCTGTTTTCAAACTGGCGAAGGTGAAAAATAC
Source organism: Umbelopsis vinacea (assembly GCA_016758895.1). Taxonomy (NCBI): domain Eukaryota; kingdom Fungi; phylum Mucoromycota; class Umbelopsidomycetes; order Umbelopsidales; family Umbelopsidaceae; genus Umbelopsis; species Umbelopsis vinacea. Next base: position 370,375 of record JAEPRA010000008.1, on the reverse strand, counting down.
TAAACCCATGCGAGGGGACATGCCTGATACTGAAAAAGCAAGTGTAGCACCAACTGAATCTAATAGAAAGCCCTCTAAGGGGTGGTTGTATAGCGCTCCAAAGGCATAGGTCACATATAGGCGATGATGGTGAGAATGGACATGTTTGTAGAGAAACTTGTTTTGGTGGAAAAGTCTATGTAGAAAATATTGATGGGTGTCGAGCACAAACCTGTACGTAGCGATAGCTTCAGTATATACCTCAGTCGTCCACACAAATTTGAGATACTTACATGGCAACAAAAAATTGTGAAGCAGGAACCAGTATCCAATAAGCTGCATAAGCCAAACACTGCACCGCTACATCGGCTATATCAGATTGACCAAAAGCGAGAATAGGTGCTAGATATCGATGAAGATTTTCTTCATACATTTGTAGCATAAACTGGTGATTAAAGGCCGTAGGTTCTTCTGATGGTAGGACCATAATACCCAAAATTGTTTGTAGTGTTTGCTGAACTAGGACCATCCGCAGGACTTCGTATAAGGAAACTTTGTTCTTCGTTGCCATTTCCTCCAGCGTATGTATACGATACTTCTCGAAGAAAGGGATTTCGGCTTTCATGATAAAGTGAAAAGCGATGCTGTATACCCAATAGGCGAATACGGGCATCACGACGGCTAACGCCTCGTCCGACATGTAAGGTATTAGCCGATGAGGAGGTACGACATTGGATTCCGCAGCCGAGGTGTTTAAAAACGCTGCAGTTGCATTAGACATTATGTGTTGAGCAGCACGGTAAAATAATCGCTTGATAGCGATATTAGTAAGAAGATGGTTGTAAGCTTTACTGCAACCTGTAGAAAGAGTGGAAAGGTTGAATGCTGCCAGCTAGAGGATTGAGTTAGCTGCCAGGCAAACTTTTTTTTTTTTCCAATCGCCGCCAATCAATTTGACTTACAGGCGGATTTGATTCTCAGACAACCTGGCTCGTTCTGCTTGAATGTTCTCTTTTTTTTTTTCTAGACAGTTTCGGATCTAAACAACACCTCACAATTCTACTGAAACAAATAAAGCACGCTATTTTGTGAAAAGCGCAAGTTTTGAGGTGGAGTTCTATAGTCTTTGAGGCAGTTTAAGAAAGTTTGCACAGTTTGTGGGATGCTGTTTCTGTTTCCGCAACGTATACTTTGTTGCCACAAAGCTAAGAAAAGCGTGTTACCAGATTGATCATCTTTACGAACGCCTGCATCATTTTATTCCACCAGCGACTCTAATAATTGCAAGCTAAAATTACTGAAATATGTTGCTGCAGCTCCTTGAATATATGACTGACAGGACACGATAAATAACATTTGGGGAATAGTGCACGCTTAAATTAAGCCTTCAATGTAATTTGATAAACATTCCAAAATACCTTTATATCTAACGCCAAACGCCAAACGCCATGAAAACTCATCAACTCATTCCAGGGACACAATTTTGGTAGGCGTGTATGGACGTAATCATATCAAGCGCAGTGTACTGACTCTCTTTGAGGTGAAATGGGCATATGAACAAGTAACTTTGTTCCATAGGGGCAAAAATCTCCATTCATTTTGCACCAAGGGCGGGCCCAGGAAGGAGGTCAGGTTTTTTGTAACAAAATGAATTTGCACACCAATTCTGTCCGTGTAGAAAGGCCATGACATTGACTATGTATGCAACTGTTACTCTTGCATTTCAATTTCGTCAAGTCTGAAGTTGGTTCTGATCAATAAAACGGAATGCCACTGCATGGGGAGACTACACTAATGGTCATTAGCGCAAGCAATTTCAAAACTAACGAAGAACTGTGATAATCGATTCTTCCAGACAGGTGAACTTGTCTACTACCGTAAATTCGGAGAAAAGTTCGGCCAACTTCGCTAAGTCTCTACACCCGCGTATTGCAGCGGTTTAACTTCAAGTTTGATCGAAGTCCGTCACAACAAATATCTTCCTTAATTCTATGTCACTGGCGCTGCATAACCCTCTGCAACCAGGGAGCTTCCATCCTTGAAAGCATGGTCAATGGTTATACAGCTGGCTCCTCCAAAAAGCCTTGATAGGAGTGGTATTTACCTGGATGATATATTCTGTAAAGAAGTATGATCAATGCTGTGCCTAATCGCTTGAACAATTCTTCACACATCGTAGTAACATTAAAAGCTTTTGTGAGAGAAATTCAGTATTACGGTCAAGGTTAGCGATGGATTCAATGACCGCATAAAGGCAAGATATTAGGTGGGCTAGCAAATGTAGCAATTAAGAACACACTGGTCAGCCACTTCTGTTTGTATGATCCCCTTCAGCGTCGTAAACTACGGTAAATGGTGCGACTGTCGATCGCCAAACTATTGAACCATATCTTTGCAGTAAGTCCTATTTGGTTTATATCTTTGACTTAATGATCAACCTATATTGTATTGGCTCATCACTTGTCGCCATACCTTATTTTACAGTGCTGTAGCATAATCACTCAATAAACTCGGCACTTGTATATCATTACTCATCAGAAAGTGGCTATAATAGGTGGTGTGATCCGTCTATCCGGCCACATTGCGACTGATGTTGAACACAGCTGCGTTTTTGTTCTCAAGCGGACTTTCGGTCTAGCGTCGGCTTCCATTCACTTGGTTGTATCGTACAAGATCTGATCCCAGCCAAATATATTTTCATTTGCGATCTTGTTATGCTATGGCGGGATGGATAATGACTTTGGTGTCTAAGATTGTAGGTGAAAGAAATGTGCTATTTCAAACGATGATAGAGAGTTTATAGTATTATTTGAAGGTACTTACAAGCACGGCTTTCTTTTGTAGTAGCTCCTCATCCCACGTTTAAGGGCTCAATGCCCTAAAGTAAACCGTCTATTAAATTATCCCATGAGCCATTTCACCGCATGCATGATCGATCAGCCTTCAGAATAAGTATGATATCCAGCTTGGGTCCATATACTCCTGAACGGCGTTAACCCTATACCATGGTTGATACGGCTCAGTAATCCCCTATAAACTTGATTCCTTACTACTGCATTAATACTCCTATAACATGCAAGATTCTGTCCGCCACGGCTATCCCCTGAGTTATCCTATTGAATCTGTATTTTCTAATTGCGGTAAACAAACATGTTCTTCGAACCGCGGAATGCCGTTTCCCGCTCAGCCATGTGAGCTTCAACTTTCCCCGCATTATTCCAGCGTTGAGGTGTGAGGCGGTAGATTTAGGCTAGAGGGACATCCACAGCTATTATAACCTGATCAATATCAGAAATCAAGAGACTATGGTAATGAAGCATCTATAATTTGAAGATTCGAATCAATCATTACCAAAAAGCTTATAGTACTTGTTGTTTTTACAAATTTTTAAGCTTCACTACTCAGAAAACCATGTGTGGGAAGAAACACCTTCGATTAATTCCGTGTCACATTCAAGATTTTACTGCTGATTCCCTTGGCCTCGTGGAATTTATTGCATTTATAAATGAATGCACGACATAATACTGTGCAAGGTCAGCTTCTGCTCTTCCACTCACTCAATCAAAATAATGAAAGCAGCTACAATTGTTTCTGCGATTGTTCTCCTCGGTCAACTCGTTCAAGGAAGCCCTCAAACCGCATCTTCAACAAGTAAATATCTGAAAAAGGAAGATCCTATTGCCGTTCAGCACGTTCTAGACAATATCGGTCCTAACCTTGGCGCAAAGGCTGGAATTGTCGTCGCCTCTCCTAGTACTGAAGACCCCAATTACTTCTACACATGGACGCGTGACGGTGCATTGACGATGAAGTCTTTGGTGGAGCGACTCGTCGCTGAAAACGATGTCAGTCTCATTCCCACCATCGAGAATTACATTAAGGTTCAACTGACTTTGCAGCACATTGATAACTTGTCTGGTAACTTTAGTGACCTTAGTGGCCTTGGAGAACCCAAGTTCATGGTCAATGCAACTGAATTTACTGGTGACTGGGGTAGACCCCAGCGTGATGGTCAGTGTAGACTTTATTCATTGATATAGCATGCTTGTTTTTGCCTGTGTATTTAATTCTGTCTTTAATTTGAATCTCTTAGGTCCCGCTTTGCGCGCCACTGCACTTGTTGCATATGGCAAGTACGCTCAGAAACATAATAACAAGAAGTTCGTTACTGAAAGCCTCTGGCCTGTGCTCCAGAATGATCTGGATTATGTCACCAAATATTGGAATTTGACCGGTTTCGATCTTTGGGAAGAAACTAGCGGCTCAAGCTTCTTCACTATCAGTGCGTCCCATCGTGCCTTGTTTGAAGGTTCTGCTTTCGCCTCATCATTAGATCACAGTAAAAGCTCATACCTGACCCAGGCTAAGAATATTCTGTGTTATCTCCAATCTTTCTGGGATTCCGATGCCAATGTCATCGATGCTGATATCGCCAACGGCAAGCTGCTACGACAACTTGACAGTGGAACTACCGTTGGCATCATACATGGATTTGATCCTGAAGCTGGATGCGATGGCACCACTTTCCAGCCCTGTTCAGATAGAGCTTTAGCTCATCACTATGCTTTGGTTAATTCTTTCCGTAATTACTACCCCGTCAACAATGGAAAAGCTAGTAACGAAGCTGTTGCTCTTGGTCGATACATCCACGACGTTTACTATGATGGAAATCCATGGTACGGTACTTCTTCCTTTGGATATTGCTTTGAAAAATGGGGTAATTTTTTTTGGCTGACTCTTCATTATCACTAGGTATTTGACCACTCTGGCAGCCGCTGAACAGCTTTATGATGCAATTTACGTTTGGAACAAACAAGGACGACTTGAAGTTACTACAATCTCCAAGAGCTTCTTCAATCAATTTGGTTCATTCTCTGTTGGAACTTACAAGTCCAGCTCCTCCACTTACAAAAAGATCATCTCCGCTGTGTCAACTTACGCTGATGGATTCGTCGATATGGTAGCCAAGTACACTCCAGCTGATGGACGTCTGCACGAACAGTTCTCAGGATGGAACGGCACTTCGGTCAGCGCTAAGGATCTTACATGGTCATATGCCTCTTTGATGACTGCAAAAGCTGCCAGAGATGGTAAAGTTCCTGATTCCTGGGGAGCTAAAAAAGTCAGCGCTCCAAAGGGCAAGTGCAGTCCTGGACCTGTACACGTTGTTTCCAACGATATCATCAGTGTTAAATTTGTTGCCACTGACTCTGAATTGACCGGCTTTGGCTCGGTAAGTTAAAAACAATGACACATGAATCCAACAAAAATTTCCCATATCTAAACTAACCTCCAAAAAATTGCTGCTCCAATAGACATCGATCTACGTTGTCGGAAGTATTCCTGAACTCGGCTCGTGGTCTACCAGCGCAGCCATTCTCTTGCAAGGTGAACCTGATACGTGAGTTGAAATTTATGAAATGGCCTAGTGTGTTGTGTGAATTGCCTTCATATCTGATCTGAATACTTCTGCTTTCAGTTACGGAGTCTATTCTGCGACAATCAAGTTGCCTCCCAGCACCAGCTTTGAGTACAAGTATATCGAAAAGTTGGACTGCCCACAAGCTGCAGTTACATGGGAAAACTACCCTGGTGGTGGTAATCGAGAGGGAAAAACCCCAGCATCAGGATCCCTTACCTTGCCCACAGCAACTTTTGAGCATTCAGATTCCTAGAGGAAAACAGCTTATATATTTGAGAAGAGATGACCATCCGTCAGTCTGTCTCCATAGTATAATTTGCAAAGACGAATAAAATAATGAAGACTATCTATATTAAATCGTAATTTTGTAGACCGTGCTCATCTGTGTTTGGTATTGGAGTCTATTGAGCTGGGAAGATGAGATTCACAACCAGGAACTCCCTTGCTTGGCAGTCCATTTTGAAAAGATGCCAAAGTGTACGTGTCATCTTTGGCAATCAAAGCGGCCCAAAAAGCACATTTACGTAGAACCATATATATAAGGCAATGGTAGACACACTCATGACTTCACTTCAATATGTTGCAGTTGATGCATATATATTTTCACAAACTTCAATCCACAAGCATTTGAAAGGAACTTAAACCAATAGTTATAAGTAGCTTACATCTTTCATTACTCCCATATTCATTGGGCGACGCATACGGTCAAGGGCACTCGCTATATGGTTCAATCTTTTCGACGTTCGACTTGATAGTATATCGGTTATCAACAATTGTTTGCATGCTCTCATTACGACCAAGTGTCTGATAAAGTGGGTCAAAATGTACAATGCAGCGTATGAAATAATTTCCATGCAGCAACGTTATCAACCAAGCAAAATATGGAGTCGTACTATGCATGATAGATTGATTGTTTCATATTGGATTTTATGCATCCATCTACATATTTCCTTGAAAAGTATGACACGATAGGGGATGGCCCAAAACAGGCTTTTCTTCACGTCATGGAGATATGGAGAAAAACGTATCGAGAGCCAGTTTCACCGCAATCACGCTGTCAGAATTTTCCAACCAATTACTATGAGCTTGCATTAAGCCGAGTTGTATTCAAAGCGAGGATAACTCGAGGAAGGCGTCATTGTCACGTTGCGTGGCGGTAGAGGCGGAAAGAATTGGATAGCGAAAAAGCATAAAGCTTATTTATCCATTCTGAATTAGAAAGATCAGTAAACAATTAACTTTCTTTTACATTTTGATTTTCTCCCGATGGATCAAAGCAAATGATATACACGGATCGACGGTAACAAACGGAAAAGTGGGATTGGGTCATTATCCGAACCTTATTGTCGTCTAAGAAACTCGTTGGTTTAAATTGGAATTTACAACTCTAATAAAAGGAAGCATGCAAATTCGGCAAATCAGCTAACCCACCCCTTTCTCCATCTTTGACTCTCACAAGGCAATTCCATTTTTTGGATTACACTGTGTAGAGTATTTTGTCTTTAAGGGCGAGACAGTACTTAATTCTGTTAATCAGCTCCTTAACCCCGTACACTCCTTATTCCTGTACTATTTCTCTTCTAACGGTATATATTGTCCTTTGACGTTTACTGTATTGTTGTGCATAGACGCCGTAGAATTGATTTGTGCTTATTCCTACCCTTCATTTCTCACGAACTCCTTCTGCAAAGGTGCATCAGCATATTTTACGATAACTAGTATTTTCTTTCTATTTCTTCCTACCTATATCTCTCTTTTACGAATCGATCTTATCTCATTTAAACCTTATTCAATGGTCAACAAAATGTATCAACTGGAAAATCGGCCATACGCACAACTTCAAAACAACATATGGAATAATGTCATCGACCTATTTACATGTATACAGGGTCATATGTTTTGGATATACTCTGCAATTTTCTGTTTGTGGGAGGAATCCAATAGTCATCCTCTATGTCCGTTAGAGAACGTCAAAATTTCATCCAGATCCATAGCGCCAACCAAGCCAACATCACAATCCACAAGAAGCACGGAACAACCAAGTAAACCAAAGTCATCCCAGAAAAAGCCAACCATACAAACATCAAAAGAACATCGATCTGTAGGCCGTTCGCATGATAGTGTTAGCTCACCATGTCTCATCAATTCAGCGGACTATAAATCCAAAGTGAACGTTCAGGTAGACTCGACTGCCGGTCATCAACGTAAGAAACGAGATCAATGGCAAGCCACTATATCACAAATAATAAAGCGACGAGAGCCAAAAAGCCAAGTCGGCCCTTTGCAACATATCAGAACATCAGCGTCTACTCCATCTCTGCTTTTGTCGTACCAAAGCGAACAACCCCCAGTACCCCATAAAATCCCTCGACGATCTACTGCACCATCCGTGTCACGCACCAATGATTGGCGCCCGTCAATTCATGAAGAAAGGCATGGCATTACCAAGCCTCCAAAGTGGTGGCGAAAAATGACTATGGGGGCATGGAAACGTCGGAACAGTGCCTAAATTGACTCCATGCAACGCAAGGAGAGCCATGTAAATTAAAGTAGTGATCTGTGGAGCTGCAAAATTTTTATTATATACATAAACTATTTTTTTTATTTTAAAAAAACACTATTCATGACTTTTGAAAGGACTAAAATACATTGTACGTTATAGTTTCTGAAAATAAGGTACAATGTCCATTAGAAAACACTGTTGTAGAGAGGTTGACTGAAAGTGGCAATGTTATGATGCTGATCATTTTTAGGCAATCGGTGTTTTTTATTTTCTTCTATCAGGTTTTCTTTAGCCCTTCAGCTTCCACCTATTCTGTTGTAATTTTCTTTTGCTATTTTCATCAACTAGGCACATATCGTGCCCACTATCTTCCGTATAGAATTCAATGCTTTTAACTTATCTTATTCTTCTCTCGGCTGTTCTATACGTACAGGCAGTCACGGAGGCGCTGTCCAAGTTTCCGGTACCCCATCGCCGGTATGCTCAGTATCAACCACTTGCGAAGCGAGACGACCTTCTACCATCACAACTACCAGCAGGGTTGGCAACTGTACCTCTTCCAAATAACATGAAAGTCACGGTGCTATTCACACAGTTCACAAATTATGTTACTTATACCATAACTTTGGATCCAAACGGTATTCCATTACCAGCCGACGGATCCCTTTGTCTCTCGTGGGCTATTGGCCTCCCTGGCCTATACATAGACTCAACGCATCAATGTAATTTTCCCAACAGTCAGACTTGTCTTGGTGGAGTTCCTCTCAATCCGTGTGCAACAGCGTACTCTCTGAATCTGACTAGCAGTTGCAACCCCGTGGAATATTTATCTGGTAAGTTGAGATGGCGGATACAGTGAACAAGAAATCAATGGAGGACGGGTTTATGTGGTAGTGTAGACCGCAAAGGTATTCATCCTCATTTCAAATAGGTTCAATGAATTTGGCCGGGGCGACTTATAGCGTACCCACCCCGCTCATCAGCATCAATAGCACCAACTTGCAAGTCTCCTCTGGAACATCCAATAACCTTGCTGGGAGATCTGTTCTTATTGCTTATTCACATTACACGAATGGAACAGGGAGTGCCATAGCACAAGACTTGCGGTGTGCAGATGTTTACTTGGGCAATGGCACCGTCAATAACTTTACCTATTCTAATACCAATGGGCAAAGTGGACCTTCAAACGGAACTATTACCATCACAACCAGCAGTACTGGTCATCTGCTTCTAGATATATCTTACCTTATATCCGCTATCTTAGCATCTACATTATTACTATTTTCCGTATAATCAAAAAAGTTTTTGGTCTTGAAAAGCGTTGCGAGCCAATTTCATCGGAGTTTGAGCGGATGAAAAACAAGTCGTCCGTGCAGGATAATCTGAGAGGTTATGTTGGCGAGTCACCAATACTGTCTATCCTTTGTCACCTTTTTTCGTCCCTTGACATCTACCCCAACTCCAGTTGCAGTTACCCTCCTTAATTTACCTAATCTGCAACACCCAGATCAGGAATGCAAGCGTAAGTGTGCAAGAGATGAGACCCCCCGTTGTGATTTTCACGTCATCGGTTCAATGGCTAAAACTTGAACACTTTTTTTTTCTTCCTCTTTTTGGTCTCTTCTTAATTCATCCCTACCACTACACCCAATCTGTTTTCGTCTGGTTTTTGGTGACCAATCCTGAATCGACTATACATTCTCCGTTTGTACGACCGTCACTCCATACCATAAAATAATCTCCTTTATGTTACAATGTCTTGCGGCTTTCCATTGTCCGAAATGTTATGCACCAGATATACCAAACACGCTCATTTAATCAACAATTGTTATCCGGTCAAGGAAGGCGAAAGTGGCCCAAAGTCTTCTGAACTTAGCTACTTGACCTTTTATGCAAGCTCTCGACCTGCCAAACTCACCAAAGTGGGCACGTTTCTCGAAAAGAAAGTCGAGAGAGATATTGCCAAAGGCCGTAAACAGTTGAGTTTCCACCATTCATCGCACACTTCATGAAATTTCCATCGCATCTAATTGAATCAACAACTTTGCGTATTGATACAGAAACAATCAGGTTTCTCTGGACATCATAAAAGCCCTTATTCAATCATGCCATAGAGACTTGAACCTATTTTCGAAATATGTTGTAGACATCCTGGAGATGATTCTTGGCACTAGGGATTTAGACCTGATCAACATTGCATGCGGAACAGTAAGTGAAAACAAGTGTTGTTTAATTCACTTGAACTCTTTCATGACAATTCAACAACGACTAATTCTCCACCATTCAGTTTGTTACTTTCTGCACATATCATGATGGTAGTACTCTGGTTGTCGATGCTGAATTCACCGCCAAATATGAAAACCTAGTACGCAAATTTGCTCAATTCTGCCAGTATGAAAACGGTGACGAAGCCTTGAAACTCAAGTGAGTACAAACAGAGCCATTCTCACTTTAATAACATATGTTCCACTTGTTCTAATTCTTAAAATTCCAGCCTTCGGTATATCGGTCATCGAGGTGTACAAGGGGCTATCACCAGTGAAGCCCTTCATGCTGCAGATTTCAATAGTCAATTATCAATTATGCTTCCTCCAATCCTTGAGAGCTTGTCGGCAACTCAAATTCCGTTGACCCGCTTAGCTGACAATGAAGATGGTTCTGTAGACATTCGCCACTCTGCTTTGGATAGGAAGTTGACTGAATTGGATGTTGTGACACTTGCTTTACAAACTTTGCAGCACTTGTTCCGAGCCATTCGTGGTGCCAGTGTTCGTCAGGCTCTCGTTCCATATTTTGAGTATGGTTTTCCTTTTTTTTTGGGGTTTTACTTTTTGGCCTATATTTCCCTTTTCTGATAACATGTGATTACTATAGGTTTTTGGACAAGAATGGGTGCTGGTGGCCTACCACATTTGCTGTTAGCGTAACCGAAATCATGTTACAAGCTCTGCAGGTTCGGATATTCTCAATTGTGTTCTTGCTGCACGACAGCAAACTCATCCAATCATTCTCGTATAGCCTCAATATCGTTACATTCTGGTATCCGAGCTTTTACAGTACCTCGACAGTGTTCCAGTCGAAAATCAAAATGCTACGGAAAAGCAAGCTTGCATTGTATCGATGTTACATTCTACGTTGAATTCAGATCTACCACTAGTTGGAATATCCGTCATGGAGGTGTTGAATACAGCGTTTAATTATCTAGTCAAAAGTATCAAGTATCGACCCGACAGTCATATAATCCCCAGCAAAGCAGACGAGAGCGGTCAATACAATTATGCAGTCTATAATGGATTGACCCATTCTATATCGGGTCTGGCTAAGCACATCTATTATGCTAACCAAGTCAATGACATAATTGGCTATATTGTCGCCAAATTACGGCCACAGACGTCTCTCAAGGATGTTGATGGCATTGCTATCGGAAGATACAGACAATGCCTCCTCCAATGTCTTACTCTCGTCATTGAAAAATGCTCAAAGGAAGTCGATCATTCTGCGACAAAACCACTTATCTCTTTGGATGTCCTAGTTCCAGCTCTTGGCTTGCTCAGTGACGATGAAGAAGGTTGGTTGGGTGATGTTTGATTGATGATGAAGTGCTGGGACCTGTATTGACGATCTTTCCCTTCCTTTGTTCTACAGATACTAGACGATATTTTTCCAATACTGTTGGGGTCTTTATTAAGCGTTGTGCTTCATGGTCTAGTGAACAGTATGTGCATATCGATCAACTACTTTTTGCTGAACTTCAGGTGCTAATTTGCACTTCAATTTTTTTTTGTTAGGCCGGCTCTGCGTACACCCTCAAGTCGTACCTTGATTAGCTCAAATAAGAGCAAAGAGCAAAGCGAATCCATGTTTATCAGTAGTGTTCACTCTGCCGTTGTAGAATGGATCCAAGTACCTAATCTTACCCCTCGCGACATTGTTTGCACCCTTCAAGTGATGCGAGCTTTGTCAGCCAACTTCGGTGCAAATGCGACTATCCGTGGTCTTCCTCTCATATTCAAGCTACAAGGTCTTGCTCAAGATGATTTCATTCATGATATACCAAGACAGCGACCAGTTGCTCAAGTGACTGTGATGTGGGTTGAAGAAATCAGCAAACTCCATAGTATAGACAACTTGCCAGAGTATTCACAAAAAGTCAAGGAGGCAAAGATTAGAGATGGCGAATGGTCTCATAAATTGGACGAGCAAGCTGTATCTGGAAAGAAGGAAGTACCAACTACACTTGCTGCCCTGAACGACGAAGAAAAGTTTGCTTTGAATGCTGTAAACCACTGGTTGGATCGACACAGTGTTGTAGCTGATCTTATGAAGAGTCCAACATTGCGTGGATCCAACGACTCTCATGGTCTGGACCTGGAGAGCAAATTGTACGCTGAATGGAATACCATCAATCTATGTAAGTGAACATGTCTTCAACAAACAGAGGAGAGACCGTGGCTCTGACTTGGGTATCATGCAGTGAATGAAAAATCGTATCGTGTACAGAACACTCGAGAACTTGACATGAAGCCCCGTTTAGCCACTTCGTTGAATGTCAAAATTGATGTAAGTTTTGTTGGATTGACTTGGCACACTCTGTAATATCTCTCTTCCTGTGTCTCACTTCCATCATTTAGGCTGATCAAAACGGAGTTCCTCGCCCGCATGTCAATGTTGAAAACTTGAGAGATGCTTTGAGTATGTATAGCATTAATTGATGTGTCAGACCTTGCGCTACCGGATCGCATACTCACTAACCGCCTAATTTGCTAGCTCATCAACTGGACTCTAGTGATCATGAAAACGATTCTGTCAACAGTGTACCCCTGGCCAATATTGGCAAACGACCTCACGAAGTACGAGGTGATTTGAACACTTTGCTTAATGCATTATCAGTCAACTCCAACGCTATGAGGTAAACCATCGTATGACATAATATGTTCGCGTGCTGTACCTGATAAGTAACCCGATTCTTCTTCCTTATTACAGTAGCAGCTCCTCCCTCGTCAAGCCTCCATATTAAACAACTTCATTTACGAATTTTAAATAGTATGCCTGCCGTTATATATTTGGGCGTACGCAGTTTGGTGATATTCGATGCCAATGATGAATCTGTATGGTAATAAATCTTCCAAAAGTATTAAAACCTATTTGGACAATTCATTGCCAATCATTTTCAATGTTTTTGGAAGGGACATGGCCAGTGCGAGGAATTTCTAGCTTGGCTTGATCGGCCGGAAGCGTGTACCTTCAGTCACTTCTTTTATGTATGTTATGAATTCTGTTCCCCATAGTATATTTTCCTTCTTGTGTGTTCTGGTACGAAGGTACCTTGACATTTTATCGCTGTTGATTGGTTGGCTTGGTTAGAATTTCCATACAAAGAAGGTTGGGCAAAACTTCTCGAAGCGTGTCCTTGTTCTGTTGTTCCTCAACATGACCCAAGTGAGCCCACGATCGCGTGGCAACGGCAAAGCAGCCTACAAAGAAAAAGTAGTAGAGCTTTATGAAGCTTTGCTTCGTGTGAGTTTCTTCAGCTTTACACTTCCCTCATGTAACGTCCAAAAACTCAGTCGTTTTTTTTTTACCCATGAACCTGTAGGGCGAAGAGCCATTCAAAAATGACCCGCAATTCTGGTCATCCTTGTTCTTACTCAAAGTCAAACGGAATTTCCTTTATGCACTCGTCCACGATAAATCGGAAGAGCAGCTTTTGTCGGTCCGCGACAGCATCTCGAATATTTTTGCCCAGTGCGTCGAAGTTATGAATCAACCCACGGACGGAGTCATGGATATTTTACGACAAACGAACGCTATCGTTGCCTTGACATGCATACTCCGCGCTATTTTTACCAAGTCTCGATTCACTAATTTTAGCTTTGATGTTGTCAACTTGCTTACTCGACTCCAAAACGCGGACGAACGTTTTGCTAAATTGGAGACGGGCATTGAATTATGTCTGTCGCGGGATCATGATCCAGAATCTTCTCCTGATGCTGTTAAGGAAAGATGCAAAGCTACTATCAGACTGTTGGTTGTTCTTGTTGCTGGCAATGATAATGTCAACCAAAATAATCTGAATGGGTAAAATACAGCTCTTCATGCAACTTCTTGAAGCCTGTAGATACATTTCTGATGTTCATTTGCCTTGTATAGTTATCTTATGAAGCCATCGCTATGTACCGCCATATTGAACGTGATTGCTGATCTTAATGTTGATTACAACGAAGCAAAAGTATCCATAATGCTCATATTGTTACTGTCAAATTACAACAAATATGAATCCAAGAACGTCGTTCTGACACAACTAATCACCACACGAGATGCTGGACCATTAGAGGTAAGATTTGGAGACTATCCTATACTTCATTTTCATGACGATATCTAAATACAGTCTCAGAGAATGGTCACAGCCATTGGCGCAGGCTTTCTCGATATGAGGGCTGACTATATAGAGATCAAGGACGACTCGGAAAGCTCAAGCACAGCTATGTTGTCTTATTTTACCGGCTTATTTGGGTGGGGGCTTTCCAAATCAGAGTCTAGGTTACAATTTGGTAGCAATAATGATTGGGAGAAGGAAATGGACGAAGCTTTGGCCGAAATGTGAGTTCACTGACCGTTTAGCTGATTGTACACCGTCAAAGTCTAATCTTTCACATTTAGGCCGCCGAAACAATCAGCCATGCTGATAGCGTTTTACGAGCTAATGAATGCGAATCCTACATTTGAAAAGCTTATACAGAAACCGTTAGTGGTCTGCTACGGCAACGAATCACAATATACCGAAGATATCGCGCTCTGTGCTTTCATGTCATACTCCTCCTTTTTACTGCAATCACCTCGCTCAAAGAGATCCGTTGGCTATAGCAAATTGGTTCTGCTGATATTTTTGAGAATTTGTGAGGACAACTCACTTTGCGACCTGCTCTATAGTCCACAACTTTTGGGAAATCTCAGGCTTTGTCGACAGGTATGCAAGTATTGTAAAGGAAACATAGCATGGATTAATGTGTTCTAATGAGATGACTCGCTCTTTGCTTTTTTTTTTTTGGAAAAAAAAGCGCTTACCTGCTATACCGCCTACCGATGCACCTCGACCCTTGGCATGCGCAGTTCTAGACATCATGCTTATTTTTATCACGCATAACATGAGAAAAAAATTGGAAATCGACCTTTACCGAAATGCACTGTCAATCATTCATCGTCTTATGTCCTATCAGGTCAAGAGGAAGGCAACGATATGTATGTATCCCCCTCTTATTGTATTAAGCTACCACATCTGATGGACTGACCCACACATCATTTCTACAGTTGGTTACCACTGGTCACATCTTTGGCAGGTATTACTGGGTTTTGTCCGATTTCTTATTTCCCATTACGAGCGCATAGCAACGGAAGGTGATGTGGACGAACTTTTGCAATTGGTAAGGACGATCAATGAATTTCATTTGACATCGCCAACGTTTACTAACGCTGTTACATAATAGAGCGTCACAATCATCAATATGTGCATTGTCCACAACGATACCTTACTCGATGATGACAAGAGCTATGTTGGTCTGCTTTACGAAATTGTCAGAGTAAAACCTACTTTCGAAGCACTAGCTCAGATATGTAAGTACAAAATCACAGTACGTAATTTTGCTGTTCAGTAGTATCTCACACACCAGAATCGGTCAGCGTCGCCAAACTTAGGTGATCCTGCGAGGAAAGGCTCCGCAACGCCTCCACACCGTGGTGGTATGGATTTATACAACATTGAGCATATCATCAGTCATTTCGACGAAAAAATTGAGCTTTGGAAAACAAAAAACAAAATTCGTACTCTCAAACCGCAAAATGTGATAGGTAATTACAATTTGAACGTGTGGGGAGCGTACCTTGAAACTGGCTAACAATTTGATAGACGCCATCTATGAATATCATGATAAACTGGAGTTACGACCTGCAGAGAGATTAGAGCAGTTTAGTTCCTATAGCGAAGTCCCTGGAGAAATGGCATTTTTCCGCAACATATTGCGCATAGCCGCCATTGATACTATATGTGAAATTAACATACAAGCAGATGAATAGTATCCTGTTTCGCAGATAAATTTTTCAAGCAGGTTGAAAATCTGAAATGTGAAAAGCAGGAACAATAAATCACGTTTTGTCATCTCACAAAAATATGTAAATAACACACTATATCGTTTGATTATGGTGAGTTGGCCAGACGCTGAAATATGGACCATCTTTTTGCTGTCAACTGAGCAACCCTGTACTTCAGAACGCACAGCTAATGTAAAATATCTGTGGAAACTGAAGTGTTGACAATTTGCAGTCATGATTGGTCATTTTTGTCGGAGATCGTGAACTTGATCAGTGTCACTATTTGATTCACAAAAAAAAAAAAGAGCTTCACTGAACTTCCTTTCGAATCTCATTCACCATGGTTGCTACTAAAAAAGTCGGTATCCTCGGTGCCACCGGCACTGTTGGTCAACGTTTCATCCTTCTTCTTGCCGACCACCCTATCTTCACTATTCACGCCCTCGGTGCCTCTTCACGATCAGCTGGCAAGTCTTACAAAGACGCTACCAAGTGGAAGCAGAGTAAGCCCATTCCAGAAAACGTCGAGAATATGATCGTCAATGAGTGCAAATCCGCTAGCTTTGCTGAATGCGACGTTGTCTTCTCTGGCTTGGATGCCGATGTTGCTGGTGATATTGGTAAGGAATGGGGTTTCGCCAACCTATGTTTGTGGTAGAGTCTTCTAACCTTCCCCTCTTGTCGACTAGAAATGGAGTTCCTCAAGGCTAACCTTGTTGTGTTCTCTAACGCAAAGAACTACCGCCGTGAACCCACTGTTCCATTGATCGTTCCTACCGCCAATTCTTCCCACTTTGATTTGATCCCACATCAACGTAAGATCTATGGTCAAGACAAGGGTTTCCTCATCACCAACGCCAACTGCTCCACCACTGGCCTTGTTGTTCCATTGAAGGCATTGCAAGATGCTTTCGGACCTCTTTCGCATATCATTGTGCATACCCAGCAAGCTATTTCCGGCGCTGGTTATCCTGGTGTCCCAAGCTTGGATATTCTCGACAATGTCGTTCCTTACATTTCTGGCGAGGAAGAGAAGATTGAGTGGGAAACCGGCAAGATTTTGGGTGCTGTCAACAGCGATGCTACTGGATTCGACCATTTGGAGAACACAGTTGTGTCTGCAACCTGTACTCGTGTTCCTGTCATTGATGGCCATTTGGAGAGTGCATCCATCAAGTTTGCCAACCAACCCGCTCCTTCCGTTGAGGAGATCGAAAAGGTGTTGGCTGCTTATACCACCGAACCTCAACAACTCGGCTGCCACTCCGCTCCCGAGCGTGCCATCATCGTCAACTCACTCCCTGATAGACCCCAACCTAGACTTGACCGTGACCTTGAAAAGGGTCAAGCTGTCACTGTCGGCAGAGTTAGAAAGTGCCCCGTCTTTGATATCAAATTCACTCTTTTGATTCACAACACTGTTCTTGGTGCTGCTGGAAGCTCAGTGCTTAACGCTGAGATTGCTGTTGCTAAGGGTCTCATCTAAATGATGGATATATTTGTACTTTTAAAAGTTTTTGTGTTTAACCTCCATAACTAAAAAATTATAGAGCATATTTGTGTAAATTCCACCCCATGGGCGAAAGATAGATGGAGGTTTATAAAGATATAACTTAAATTGGATATGTTTGTCGCAGTAAACGACAAGACAAAAATCTCTACTTTGATGCTTCTTGCAACTACGCATGTCTATCACATATAAAGCACAACGAAGTATGATATTTGTATATTTCGCATTCATTACAATCTTTGTCGATGGTATTTTCGAATCACTTAGAGTTTGGCTGAAGCAGTCAAGCTATCCTCAATGACATGGTATTGATCCTGTCCAAATAGTACTTCACCGCCGTCAACCTGGTAGCAAGGCACGCCGCAACAACCAGCTTGGATAGCCCTCTTGTTGTTTTCAAACATGCGTTCTTTCACATTGTCTTTGTTCTCATCCGCCTGCTTTACAAGTGCTTCGCCATCGAATCCATTGTCATTCAGTAATTTGATGAACACAGCCTTGTCGGAAAGATTTCTGTTGGAACCGTGTGAGCGAGTGGAGCATCTTTCATTATGGCACCATGTCACTTTTCCCGTTCTTTTCACTTACACGTTGTTAACCCACGCTGCTTTGTCTGAAAAATAATAATAATATTGAACCTTAGCAAGCTAATATTAATCTTGCCTGAACATGAAAAGATACCTTCACTTACAGATGCAATCGATGATGGCTGGGTTTAATTGGGCGACGCGAAGAGCTGCGATGCTTCGGATGGGAAAATTATCAGGCCAATTGACATGGATGTTCTTATCCACCTCACGTTCATCATGACCAGCTTGCTTCATGATAGCTCTCCAGAAACGTGTCCAGTTCGTCATGTCTTCTAGAAGGCACCGGCGCTTACTTTCGCTCATGACATTCAACGGTATTGCTGGAGTTCCCACCCTACGACCAATATCAGTTCAGCATAATCCCTCTAATACGATCCTGATATTTCCCTTCATCAACTTACGCTTGAAAGAGAGGACCAACCACAACTGGAACGTATTCTATCTCACACCCAAGTGCTTTGAACCGCCATAGTTGAGTAAACCCAATATATGCCCATGGACTCGAGAAGTCAAAGTAGAAAGTCAATTTTCTGCCCTTTGCTACATTTGGCATGGGTTGCTTGACTCTGGATTCCAATATACTTGCGAGGTTAGGAGTCTTTTCCCAGTCAAGTGGATCCAAACCAGCCTGCAGAGCCAATACAGAAGCTTCTACAAACATCGTACGATCCTGTCCCCAAAACACCGGCCCATTCTTGTCCTTTTCGTCTTTACGGACTTGAAAATACGGGACTCCTGGAGCGCCTAATTCCACCACGCGACTTGTTTCGTCGCGCAGAGCGTTTTGGTACTTTGGATCCTGGAACACCGATGGAGAGACTTTAAATGGGAAGTTCAAAGACTTTACAACTTCAAGCAAGGTTTTCTCAGAGCTAATATCCGAGTTCTTCACCCAATATTCGTGGTACAAGGCATCGGTGAGTTGAGGGCGGTACGTTTGGTCAACGGCATGAAGCAACCTAAGGGCTGAACAATAGAGTCGATTCCAAAAGTTAGAAAATCAATGGAAGGGACAGACACATCCTATTCTATTTTCCAATTACCATTAACCGTTCTTACAGGGTGATTGGGGTGAAAGTTCAGAGGCACCTTGTACTTATCAACGGTACGAGCCAAGGACGCGCTTGTCAAACGTTTTTTGGCGGGACTCATGACATCCTATCCATCCACCATGGTTTAAAATCACATTATATCGCGATGTACAATGTATTCTCTCCATTACTTACCGTTGCACTTCCATCTTTGCCCTTTGTCCATCAAAAGTTGAAAGTCAAATAAGCTTACGGTGACAATGAATGTATGTTTAAAAACAATCCCTTACCTGAGGAGCATTCACAGCTTGATAAATACCACCCAACAAAACTGGTGTGTCTTTTGTTTAAATTGCATGTTAGCAAATGAAATATTTCCACCTTCCTTTCAAAAAAGTTTTACATTTAACAGTAGCATTTGTTCGCTGTGCTACTAGCTTGATTTTTCTTGAAGCGATATAAGCCCAGGGGCACTAATGAACGTTCAAGCATGGTAAGCCAAATGATTTCCTCATAATAGCTCTATCATGGTAGAGAGTTGATACCTGAATATCGTAGAAAAACTCGATGATGGCCATGAAGAAGAAGAAGTGTGAGAAAAAGTCCGCCGTAAACTCATGTCAAGCTGAATAATATCAATTAGGGTTACAGCCAATCAAATTGGCATTCACCATTCATCTGAAGAAAGTTCTTTTTACTTTTTGCTATCATTGTTGTTAACATTAAAGAAATATGTGGTATCACGAATATGTCGCAATATGGAGATAATTGGACCACCTGAAGGGGAGCTGAGATGTATCTGGTAGCGAAAATGCACCATACAATCTCACATGTACTGCGGGGATTTGAAACCAGAGGAAAAAATTCTGCTTACCGTGTTTTTGCCAACAAGCCATCCCAGGTTGCGTGAGATACCATATTTGGCCCGCTTATTAGTACCACGATCGACTTATCGGTGGTTCCGGGACATTCCAAGAAGACTTTTTTTTCCCATTTATATTATGAACCCTCTCTTCTAATTTCTACGCTTGTTGATAGGTTCTCTGGTGGCTACAGCGGAGATCTTGCTGTCGTTAAATTGCATTTTGGCTGAATCAGTACTCTATTACTTTTGATCTACTGCCATGGCTGCAGAACAACTTCCTTGCCCTAAAGCAGT
This sequence comes from Umbelopsis vinacea, assembly GCA_016758895.1. NCBI lineage: Eukaryota > Fungi > Mucoromycota > Umbelopsidomycetes > Umbelopsidales > Umbelopsidaceae > Umbelopsis > Umbelopsis vinacea. Next base: position 350,096 of record JAEPRA010000008.1, on the reverse strand, counting down.
ATGGGAAATGATTGCATCATAACATTAACCTAATTGGCTCGGGAAAGTGGAGCGAACAAGCAAAAGGCAAAGTTTGTTAGTGTATCGATAGCAATAAGAAATTATTTTCCAACTTCCGCTGCTTGATTTAACGGAATCAGTCGAAAAAAATTTAAAACAGCCAGCGACATTTTTTTTTTTTTCTTCATCTTCTGCTTTTCTTTTGACTCTTTGTTTGATTCATTGGTTTGAGATCACTCCTTTTCTTTATCTATTGGAACCGTATTTCAACTAGATTCCAATGAAAAGGCATTGCTGGGCAACTGCCTTACTGGTATTTGTCCTGTCACTGACTGTGACGTCTGCGTTACCAATTTTCGAAACGAGTAAGTTTTTTTATTTTTTACCTGGGAAGCGAGGGCCAATATAGGCAACTGGCCAGAAAAATTCTACAAGTGAAGGGATACAAGGGTTAGCTTGCCTCACCGAACGGAATGGAATCAAGCTGTAGCCAGTCTACCCACGTTCCTCGATACTAACCTGGATATCTGCTTTGTTTAGTTAACGACAAAGATAAGAACGGCAACACTTGCGAGCTGCACCCAGCCTACAATGTCACCTGCCCATTGCTATGTGTGACAGATCACTCAATGTGCCCTACAGCACTGGCTCCAATCTGCCCCTCGGGTCAGCAATTCTGCATGGACGGTACTTGCCAAGCTTCCTGTGATGGTATTGACAATGCTTGTTTGTGTGGTGGAGCTACTGGTATACCCAACTATATCCCTTGTGCTGCTGGTCAATTGGTCAATATTACCCACTACGACCCACACAATACAGTCACTCAATCCATGCAATCATGTGCTTCTGCTGCGTCCATCAATTCAGCCTCAATCGGTATTTGGGGTGATACCACTACTCCGTCTAACGAAGTTTGGCTTGAATGCCCTATTGTTCCTGATCCCACCTTTACCTGGACTGAACCCATGTGGATTGCAGTGTGGGCAATCATGTGCTTTGAGGCTGTACTTATTGGAACTTGGCATATTTTCAAACACTTTATGGAAGCGGTAATGTGGAATTTTCTTTTAGTGCCCTTTTTGGTCTCACAGGTAGACCTAAATTACTGAAACATTTCAATCCCCATTTGTAGAGCTTCCGCCGTTCTATCCGACAAAATGGTGTGGCCAACAACGACCAAACTGCTAAGGTTCTTGGCGCCGATCACCACGATGATGAAATCAAGAAGGTCACCAGTAACAACACAGCTGCAACTCAAGAAGTCATTGATGAAAAGGAAGCATTTGATGGTGAAAAAGCTACCCAGGCAAATACTCCTACTTCTGACGTAACTTCAGACTCTTCTACCCTTGACGACTCTGAGAAGCTCAAATTCAGAGGATTCCGCAACAACATTTTGGGTACTATTGGATACTTGTCCTGCATCATCATCACCATCCTCTTCCTCACCTTTTTGGGATGTATCGTTGGAGATTACTGTAAGCCCTTTAACCTATGTCTTTCATGATCCTTCGACGAAACAAAAACTAACACCTTTTTTCAAAACAGATGGTACTGTTGATGGCACTGTTTTCGGTGTTTTCCTTGCTTCGGATCTGTCTTCAGAAATCTTTGCTGCTGTATGGCATATTGGTGGTGCTTGGTTTGTTATGATGAACCTTACCCGTCACCGCATGCGCAACTACTTCAGACTCGAGTCATTTGTACATGAATCACCCTATGTTCAAATCGAAAAGAAGGAAGAGCAAATTGTGTTCTTGGATGATAGCGGTAGATGGATGAAACGCCTGCAAGCTCTTGAACAACGTGTAAAGCGCGCCCTGGGGTAAGTGCCTTATTTTACCACCAAACATCGATCTCTTGTTTCCATTCACTTACTGACCTGCATTCCTCAGCTTTGATATTCTTGTTTTCACTTCCACCACTTCCTTCACTGCCCAAGGTCGTCGCTACTTTGAATTCCAGTGTGTCCGTTATGTCTACAACCCTCAGTTTAACAAGTTTGCTCCTTATGAGTTCGATCTTGGTATCACACACGAACAACTTCACTCCTGGGCTAATGGCAACAAGACCGATGAAGCAAACTACCGGTACGAACTTATTGGACCCAACATCATCTCCGTTAAAGTTCCCTCCGTCCCTCGCGCTATTTTGCAAGAATTCACACACTTGCTGTATATCTATCAAATGATGTGCATGTGGGTGTGGTACTACTTCCAGTACTATATTCTTGGTTGTATTCAGACCGGTATCATTCTGGTCTCTGCTTTCATCAAGGTTGCTCTCCGTCTTCAATCTGAGCACCGTATCAAGAAGTTGGCAGAATATCAAGCCGCTGTTACTGTGCTTCGAGATGGAAAATGGCAAGAAAATGTTTCAAGCGCTCAATTGGTTCCTGGCGATGTGTTCGAAGTTGAAGAAAGAAAGATCGTTCCTTGTGATGCCGTCATTCTCAGTGGTGATGTGGTTGTCAATGAATCGTCCTTGACAGGTGAAGCTCTTCCCGTCCGCAAGGTAGCCATCCCTAACGACAACGGTGTCTACGATAGTGCTGGATCCGGCAAAGTCAATACTCTATTCTCTGGAACAACCATTGCTCAACTCAACCCTGGTAGTGAACTCAATGGCGAAAAGGCTAGAGTCATTGCTTTGGTCGTCCGTACTGGTCTCGCAAGTGAAAAGGGAATGCTTATCCACAAGATCCTTTTCCCTACTCCTGTTAGTTTCATCTTCAACGAACAACTCAAGGCCGCTATTTGCATTCTTCTCATTTGGGGTTTGGTTGCTTTCGCTCTTTCATTGTACCTTATGGGCCGTGGTAACATTACCAGTTGGTTCTATGGTGTCTTCGTTATCAGTCAGATTTTCTCGCCCTTGCTCAACGCTGCTTTCACCATCAATCAATCGGTTTGCGCTGCTCGTTTGAGAAGAAAGAAGATTCTTTGCCTAGATTTGCCTCGTATCAATCTTGCCGGAAAAGTCCGCATTTTCTGCTTCGATAAGACCGGCACTCTCACCCGTGAAGGTCTTGAATTCTTTGGAGGTGTTCCAGTGAGCAAGGCTGATGACAAGGTTCAATTTACTGATCGTTTGCCTACTGGTAATGAGATGCACTCTGATTTCGCCCGTGGTATTGCAACTTGCCATGCTGTAACCAAGGTTGGCGAAGACTTTATTGGTAAGTGTAAAAAGACAATTGGTTGAAAAAGTCTCTATCTCTATTGATAATAGGAACACTAAAACTTTTCTTTTTTTTTTGGCACCACCTTTTTAGGTAACCCGGTTGATATCGAATCTTTCAGTGCCATGGGTTGGTCCTTGGAAAGATCAGATCAGAATCAGTACATTGATACTTTGGTGCCTCCAGCTGCTACTCCTGCAGAAGGAACAAAGGGTGCTGCTGTTCATATCCTGAAACGATTTGAATTTGTCCACGCTCGTGCTTGTCAATCTGTTGCTGTTTTGGATTCGGCCACCAACCGTGTCCATGTGTATGTCAAGGGTTCTTTTGAACGTGTCAAGCAACTTTCTGTCTCCAACTCTGTCCCCACCGACTATGATGCCATCTCTGCCCGATATGCTCAAGAAGGTTGTTATGTTTTGGCTTTAGCTCACCGTGATCTTGGTGTTTTCGGCCAAGACATCGATATGGAAACTTTGAACAAATGGAACCGTGATGAACTTGAATACGATACCAAGTGCGACTTTATTGGATTTGTCTTGTTCCGTAACATGCTCAAGGATGATACTGCTGCTGCCATTGCTGAATTGAAGGAAGGCGATACCCGCACCGTGATGATCACTGGAGACACTGCGTTGACTGGAATTTTCATTGCCCGCCAATGCGGCATGATTGGACCTGGACAGAAAGTGCTTTTGGGTGACGCCCCTGCTGGCCCACGTGAACGCATCCAATGGCGCGATGTTGATACTGGCGCCGATGTTGATGTTGACGAGGCGATTGAGAACTGCAAGTTTGAACCTCTTGAATTGGCTGTGACTGGAAGAGCTTTCGATGCTCTTATTCAACAAGATTTGATCCGAAAATATCTTTTGCACACCCGTGTCTTTGCTCGTATGACCCCTACTGACAAGATCCAATGTGTTCAATATCATATGGAAAAGGGTGTTACTGGTATGTGCGGTGATGGTGGTAACGATTGCGGTGCCTTGAGAGCTGCTCACGTGGGTTTGGCTCTTTCCGAAGCCGAAGCGTCTATTGTCTCCCCCTTCAGCACCAGCAACCGAAGTGTTATGCAGTGCGTTGAATTGCTACGACAAGGTCGTTCTGCTCTCGCCACATCTTTTGCCAACTACAAGTTCTTGATCTTGTATGGTGAATGTATGGGTTTCTGGGAACTGTTCATGTTCTACTTTGGTGTTATCGCTCCCCAATCTGTCTGGATCACGATTGACGGTTTTATTACTCCTTCTATGACTTTTGCTATTACCCAGGCTCTCCCAGCCAAAAAGCTGGGTCCACGTCGCCCAACTGCGAAGGTTCTCGGTCCCTATGTTCTGGCTTCACTCCTTGGTACTATTTTTATCAACTTCTGGTTCCTTGCCGCCAGTGTCATCTGGCTTTTCCAACAGGACTGGTTCTTGTGCAATGAGTTTGACAGTACCCTTGTGGACACTGCTCAATGGTGGTTGCTTGGTGATTCATATGAATCCGAAATCATCTCACTGGTCATTCTCTTCCAATTCTGGAATAATGGTGCTTTGGTTAACTTTGGATCGGCCTTCAGACAAGCTTGGTGGCGCAACTACCTCCTTGTGTTTGTTTGGTCATGCTTCTTCATTAGCACAAGTTATATCACTTTGGCTGATCCCAATCCTTATGGCTGCATTGTAAGTATCCAAACATTCTTTTCGGGCTGGTGGTGGTGACAGTGGCGTTACTAGATAACGCCTCGACCGGCTTTACTGTGCGAAGAAAACAACCAAAAAAGAAAAAAAAAACATTCCGCCCAAAGACTAATCTTATTATTTTTCTTCCTCTCTAGTTCCGTATCAACTGTGGTACTGCATGGGTATTGCACGACCAACTTGGCTACCCAATGCCTGACTGGTCTATTGAACCCTATAACTCTGCTATCATGCACAATGTCTTGCCCAAGTGGTTTAGATGGCAACTTTGGGTTTTCCTTTTGGCCAACTGTGCAGCCAACGCCGTTTGGGAGAGAGTCATTGTTCAGTGGATCGGTCGCAAGTTGGCGATCAGAAAGTTTGGCGCAAAGCATAACAAGAACAGAGTTACGCTCAAACTATAGAGATGATTTACACGATCTCCCTCTCCCCTTTATTTCTTCTCAACATCATCTATTGACATCTTCACTATTTGCTTGATACCTAGCTCAAACCCATTTTTAACCCATAGATCACCCAGCATTTTATTTTCCTGACAGCCTTTTTTTTTTATTTCCATTTTATTTATTTACTTATCACTTCCCCTTTTTTGTCACACTTGAATCTGCCGCTATTTTCATTTTTCAGAGTCATGATGCTGGACAGACTCAGCAATAAACAAAGAATACTTTGATTCGACACCTTTTTATTTTCAGTATTTGTTGATGTCAGGAGCCGATCGCGCTTCGCCAAAGAGAATGTTAATCTCTCCACGACGCTGGTTTCCTATTACCCCACAGCGACCTTTTGAATTTCCGATCCAGCAAAAATGAATTGCAATTTTGTCCAAGGAACGGAAGCTTACGCAAATTTTTTTTTCTCTCTTTACTTGTAGCGGTTAATTTTCCGTCGACATGTATATAATACTGGATGTGAAAGGTACTAATTCAAAGATAACACATAACGTTTTGATCTATCGCTATGAAAATCTATCCTACTTTGCTCTTGGCCACCACCGCCCTGGTTGGCACTTCATACGGATGTGCAAATCAAGCCGTGTACGACCTATGCCTGAAAACCGGTCAAGCTGCATTGGGTGCGTGTGGACCTGCTGCCTCCAACGCAAAGTGCGCTTGTGCTGCGCAAAAACAAATCCTCGCTTGTTACTCTGAATGTCCCGATGATGCGAGTGTGTTCGGTAAGTTATGGTGGATCCAAACTCTTCGTGTACGCGGTAAACGTATTGACTTTTTTATTTTTTTTATTTTTTTCCACATTTTGACGGTGACACAGATCTGGGTACAATTCAAGCTGGCCAAGTTCAGGTTTTCTGCAGCATACCGGGAGCGGAGCCGCCAGTATCTAATGCTATGCCTACCAATACGATGAATCCTGCTTCAAATGTGATCAGCCCTATTCAAGCTAGTGCAACTGCTTCTCAATCTGTTTCCGCTCCCAGTGCCAGCATAAGTCAAAATGATGTGAATGCAGGCAAGAAGGATGCATCTGTAAATGAACAGTCGAGTCAAAGGAGTAGTGCTTCACACTGGGTTGCTGGGGACTACTCCATGATGGCCGCTCTTGGCCTGGTGTCGTTGTATATGGCCTTGTAGCCGCCCGATCCAATCCGTTTAAACCTTTTTTTTCCACTTTATACATACTGGCAATTGAATCTATGTATAAGGCTGTCCGGGCTTATTTTCTTATGTTGATGATAGCAATAAACCATTTTTTGATATAGAGAAGCAGCCGGAATCGGAGCGGAGCGGCACATGGGACCAGTGAAGAAAAAAAAAGAAGGTCCTTATATCACCTTTTGCTCTGTAATCGAAGCGCAAAGTTGATGCATTGCTTGACTACGCGGATATTCAAAAGTTGGCGTTTCCTTTGCCCGTACACTCCTTCTCTGCAAGGATGTTTATCTCAAACCGAAGGCATCATCTATATATGGTATATAAGAGGTGAAAGCCGAAATGAAAGACCACAGGGTGTTACCAGCCTCAAAAAGAAACATATGGGATAATCAGTGTCAGATGACCACAAGAAACCTGTCCATACTGCATTCTGATCCAGGCTTCCTTTTAAAGGCAACGAGAGGCAATGGCTGGAAAAGGAAACATCATCGTTGGTACCCCCAACCGCCCGACTGAGTAACACCGGACCTACGTATTTCAAGCCAGCTGTGGCGAATGAATACCTCTGGACGGTCAATCTCTTGTGACGATCCAATAAACAAGCGATCGATAAGAGCATTTGGAAAAAAGCTTGTGTCTCTGCGTCATGCTTCGTCTAGTGCAACCCGGATATATGTCCGGCCCCGAACCAACATTTACATAATCAATAGTATGTGTGAGGGCACATGTGGGAGGTTTATTTTTGTCAGCCAGGAGGAGTGAGAATATTACATGAGAGGAAGTGCGGTTGGTTTGGTACGTAGCCCAATGGAAAAAAAAATGATGGACAAGTGGAAAGAAAATACAGAAACAAGGAGCATGTATAGTACAATGATGAGAAAGGGGGTATTGCTACATATGAGAACAGCGATCTTCGCAACAACTATGGATGTAGGAAAAGCGACCAGGCTTAAAAAAAATCCAGTTCGTCCAAATAGCTGCTGTCCATTGATGTTTAGCTTATCTGCCATTGAGGAACTTGAACTTGAGTGGCATTTTCTTGGTCTGTACCACTTGAGAACACGGCGCATTCTCGATCTTGGAATGTCGAATCAAAGCGTCCTGACGGGCAAAGCACTTCTTGCAGTGAGGGCACGAGTAGGGTTTGAGACCCATATGAAGTTTAGCATGGCGATTTCGATCGTGGTGTCTTGCAAATGTCTTATTACACCCTGGATGCGGGCATGCGTAGGGCCGCTCATTGGTATGCGTTCGTTTATGCGATTTAAGGTTGTATGGCCGAGTAAAGGTAGCTGTGCAGTTGGGAAAGTCGCATTTATAATGACTTGGTTGTGATTTGGTGGTGCTGGGTTTGGCAACGGGTTCATCGTCTTCGTGTGGTAGTGGTGAGTACAGGGGATTTGAACCTGCATACATCAAAAACTCACAACGAGTATCCACCTGTTGTTCTTCCATCACAGGGCTAGCTAATGGAGTGCATAAACCAGATGGGGCTCGATATTTTGACATATCAAAGATAGCCTCTGTTGCCACCATATTTCCATATGCTCCTTCATACTCTGAGAATCCTCCCAACTTTTCCATCTTGTAGACTTGGTACTCATCCAGGGAAGGCTTGGAGTAAAAGGTGGCTCCTTCGGCTTCCTGTTGGCTTATTAAGTATGGCTCTGGTGATGGACTGGGATAGCCTGTAGTAGATATTGATGCAGACTCAGAGCTCCACTGACTCTCTGTGTATTCAGAAGGTTCCATATTGGTCTGGTTCCAAATGGCGTGGACATGCGCTGAAACATCCACCTTATTGGCACCACACTGGCATGTACATTGAGGAGGCCAATCTGCTGGAATATATGCGTGTGGATATGAAGGGCCCAAATGACTTGAAGACATTGCTTCGAGTTCTTGGATGTTGACAAAGGATTTAAACATGTATCGAAGTAAAAGAAGAGGACTAGCTACAAGTTCTGTCTCAATGAGATGGATATTTCTGTTCCAGAAAAAACTGCAGTATTTATACTTTGATCTGTTTGTAAGTTGTCGCCACACGCGGGTGCGACATGACATGGCTGGAGGACCAAAGCCATTTTCAAAAAAAAAAATATTATTTAGGTTCCCTCAACTCACCTCCCAAAAAGAGAAATTTCAAAAAAAAAAAAAAAAAAATCATTTCAGTTCCCGATGCGCTATACTATCCGAGCCAGGCAAAGGAAAAACGCTTCGCTTATTATGAAGGATTTCCCAAGTGTTTTACGACACTGCCTTTGATGACAAATGGATGAGGTGGTACGTTTCAGGATCTCCTGCAGTCTTGATAGTTAGATCCCCTCCGTGGCGATAGCGGACTGTGTGGCGTATATAAGCGAGAGTAAGCATCGGAAGAGACGAAATGGCAGTTTGCATATACACAAATATTATCCCTCTCTTCCACCCAAACAGCTTCTTCTAAGGTGGAAAGCTTGCCCCATCCACGTGCCATGTGAACGTCGGGAACTTGGTAACGTGCTACCCCGTTACTGCATTAGGCAACCGAAATTGCCATCCCAATTAGGGAGTTGTCAAAGAAGGGTGCATGGATATCGAAACACAGCAAAACGCCCGGAAATCATTGACCAACGAAGCGAATATTTGATCTTGTTTATTGTAACTGAGCTCACAGTTGCAAATAATGAGACTATATTGAACTTCAATGGGGTGATGACTGCGGAAGGGGAAGAAGTAATAAAGTTCGACTGCCCAATACGTACATCCTCTTCGTATGCACAAAAGAAGAAAATCTAGCGTTACATGCTAATTCAATTTATGTTGGTTTGGGGTGGATTTAAAGTTGTCGTACGATGATTTTGCGACGAATCGCTGCGTAAGCAAACCATGAATTTGTCCTTTTCAAGGCAATCTTCCCTCTTAAAGTAGAGTCGAGTCTTTTCAGATCATAGCCTCTGCAATGATCAACGTTTAGGTATGACATCAAAGCAAAGTAAACGTATTACCTTTTAACTGGCTGGTCGTTCCTTCAGCGGGGACAGTTATTTTACCTTCATCCAACATTTCCTTCTCTCTCAAGTATATGAAAGGCAATCTAATGAAATACATTTTCTCCATGATTATAAATTTATCATCAAAGTGGCAGCAAGATTAATTTCTGCCCGGCCTGTTTGGAAATTTATTGGTACGAACATAAAGCGAGTCACAGGGACCAATGTCGGCGTCTTCCAGCCACAGTGAACCAGTTGCTACTTTTCATACATTGGTCGAAATGTCTGAACCGTTGTTGCGACCAAGTGATGAAGAACAAGATGAACTAATTTACGACTATCATGACGCCGATTACTCGAAAAACGTAGGTTACATTTTCTCGTCACTTTGGAATTTTAGACACCTCCTGCCACTTGGCAACTCCTGATACGTTCTGACCTTCAGAAATAGTCAGACGACTAGATGAGTCCTTTGCTAACTTTGAGCATCTCATTCCGCAGACCAATTCAATGGTAAGCAAGCGTTTCGCATCGATCGCTGCTGCCGCTTGCCTGTTGATGTTCTCCGCCGTCGGCATTGCAACGGCATTCACACATTCGACCTTTGGCAAGCAGACCAGTTTCCATGGTAAGATACCAGATTCATATGTAATTTTCCTGAGCAACTAGCGGAAATATTAACCTCTGGCATGTAGCACCTAGTGTATCTGATTTCCAAAATGGCTCAGATGTTCCCAGACGGAACGTTATCATGATGATATCGGATGGCTTTGGCCCTGCGTCTGAGACATATGCCCGCACCTATTTTCAGTACATCAATAAGTTGCCTTTTGACCATATGATGCCTCTCGACACCATCCATGTTGGTCAGTCTAGAACCCGATCTGCTTCCAGTCTAGTCACAGACAGTGCTGCTGGCGCTACGGCTTTCAGCTGCGCTATGAAATCTTATAACGGTGCTATTGCAGGTAACTTTATCCATTTCAGGTTTAATGGACCTCCGATTTTTTTTTTTTTGGTGACATAACGATCTAACTTCTTGCTCATAGTAAACGTGGACAAAGAGCCATGCGGGACAGTACTGGAGTCAGCCAAACTCCATCATAATATGCTTACCGGATTGGTGGCTACCTCTAGGATTACACACGCCACCCCAGCATCCTTCAGTGCCCATGTGGTTGATCGTGACATGGAAGATCAGATAGCCAACCAGCAAATTGGTGATAACCCTCTTGGCCGCACTGTTGATCTCATGTTGGGTGGAGGAATCTGCCATTTTCTACCTAATACCACAGAAGGTAGCTGCCGTTCCGATGATGTAGATTTATGGAATGTATCAACCAAGAAATATGGATGGAAAACAGTTTTTCGAGACCGACAGGAATTCGACAAGCTTTCCAACACCGCGGACGTACTACCGTTGATCGGTCTGTTCACACCTGATGTAAGTGTCTATCTAGATTGACCATTGTGAAGTTCCACCAGTCTAAGAAACCATGTCTGCACGCAGCATATGTCGTACGAGATCGATCGTAGCAACGACACTGAACCGAGTCTATTGGAAATGTCTCAAAAAGCCTTGGGTATCTTGAAGGCTGCTACTGCAGATTCAGACAACGGATTTTTCTTGATGATCGAAGGAAGTCGAATCGACATGGCTGCTCACTCGTAAGTACTCTAGGACCTTCCATATTTATCATATGGCTTGGGGGTACCACCCCCAAAAGCTCTTTTATAGTTCGCCATATTCAACTTTTTTCCCTCCCCAATATAGAAATGACGCTCCCGCCCATTTAAAAGACATCTATGCCTACCATGATACCGTGGATATGGTCAAGAAGTTTGTGGAAGAGAACCCAGGTACTATTCTCATATCAACCAGCGACCATGAAACAGGCGGCTTCACACTTGCTCGACAAGTGAGCAGTGCTTACCCGGAATATTTGTGGTACCCGGATGTTATCAGCCGTGTCAAGAATTCTACTGTTGTTTTGGCAAACGCCATTCATGCTTTGAAAGACACATCGAACGTTGAGGAACAACGAGTTGTTGCCGAGCAGGTTGTTACCGAAGGCTTGGGTATTACGGACGCTACTGACGAAGAAATGGAGTTCCTCTTATCCAATCCATCCCGCTCGGCACTGGACCATTTTTTGGCTGACATGGTGTCCATCCGTGCCCAACTTGGCGTAAGTCTCCATGTTTTTACACCTCCCCCCACCTCAGTTTTTTTCTTGCTAACATTTACCAATTATAGTGGACAACCCATGGTCACAGTGGCGTAGATGTCAACTTGTATGCCTACGGTGTGGACGCAGATTTACTCAGAGGGAGCCATGAAAACACCAACATTGGCTCTTTCATTGAGCATTTCTTAAACCTCGATTTGAATCAGATTACCGAGAGATTGAACAAGTAAGAAAAGGTCTACTTATTCAATGCTTTGCTTGATGAGCCTTTAACCAATGATACCCCCTTTTTTTTTTTCATAGGGACAATGCATCCTTCCATATCTCGACTATGACGGACGCTCAGAAAACCGTCTTCACCGATCATCTTGACCACTATCATCATGATGAAAGTAACCTGATCCACCCCTCCCATTAGAATTAGAACTTTTCATGACATCTAACCGCAGTCATCTTACATTATTCATATCCTCATTGGCATACTTGTAAAGCACACTTTTCATTCGTTGTTACTCTTTTATACATATTTCTGGTTTCCTTTGTTTAATAAACGAATACAATTTCCCATTTTTCTATGTGGTAGACCTCGCCATCTAACCGTCTATCGACGCTTATTCAAAAAGTCCTCAATGTCTTGAGGAACGTTAAAGATTCGGCACTTTGAGCGGAAAACTTGAAGAGAACGTTGTCTCACGATATCCTCCACCATCAATTCATTGGAGACCATTCGTCGCTAGTAAAGCAGCAGGAAGAATGAGCACAGGAATTTGATGGTTCGTCCAATAACCAAGTTTCTTACCTTAGATTCCTCCGTATACAAAGCATCCTTCAGGTTATAATCATATGGATCATCCTCTAGCTTCTTATTCTTACGCTCTAGCTCCTCGTCCATGACCTACCGTTGAACAGTATAAGCTAGTGGAGCATGTGAGTCATACACAACGGGTACGAAATTGACTCACCTTTAAGCAGTAATTGACAGAGTCCTCGCGTTTCTGGTATGCGTCGGCAAGCTGCTTAAAGAATTCAGCACAACCGGCTTCAGAATGGGTGTCGGTTGTGTTCATGCGTAACATGATATTGTCGTCGACTTTGCGGTACTCCTTCATCATCTCTGAAACGCAGTATAGTGCACATTAAGCACCAAGTCTCGAACGGCAGTAGTAGGAAATATTATTATACCTTTGAAAAAAGAGAGATTATAGCACATGCTTGGATTTAGCCCGGAATTAGACATGGTTGAAGGAAGAAGGGAATCAACCCACACTTTTCGGGACATGAAATTTTGTTGTTTGTTGCTGAGTTTGCACGTCTCGGTCATTGTTTCATTCAACAGAGGCAGTTACATATCTTCGTGCTTTATTAAAATGGAATGAAAGCCTTTTTATATATACGAAATTCAAGAAAGGTTTTTTTCCCAGACGCCTAAAGGTATTATTTATGAACATAGTCATGACGACGTCGTTTTGCTGCGTTTCAACAGAAAATCAACATATCCTTGCTGTGACATCTAATATTGCTTCTCTGTAACGATATTTCATCCATCATGATGTACATAGTGTCGTGCTTCCTCTTATATTGAGGATGTTGCAGGTCAAATACTGCTCAGAGAGTCATAGAGTGTTTTCATGCTACAATTTTGACACCCCGCCCTTACTAGTACCTACGTCGCGTTCTCAAACAGCTCTCTCTCACTCCCTTTGCCTATCACTATCCCTAGCATGGCTGAGGTCTCGATCTTGCAGTTAGCACTCATTATAGGACTAATGTCTGCCTTGATGCTCTCTGGCATATGCTGGTGCTTCTGTTGCGGTACTTGCGGTAAGTGAGGACAATTTCACCCTCGTGATGACCCTGCCAATATAATTAAAAAGGTCTATCCACCCCTCAGTTGGTAGAGACATGTTACGAATGATCGGCGGATCAAGATTTATTCCTCCTTCCCACCGTGACTATCGCCACCAGGGATATCACATGGCACCGGAAGAAGATGACGAATATGATGAATACCCAAGGCAACAATGGGAGATGACCCAATATCCATTCAACAGTCGTCAGATTGATGTTTGAGCTTTTATTGATCAAATCCCTTGTCTATTTTTAAACGGATGGAATATCAACGGTCTTGCCAGTCTGTGCAGATTCAATGGCACAGGCAAAGAATGCGAAATGCTGATAAGCTTGGCTGGGAGTAACGCCTAGAGTCTTGCCGTTACGAATGACGTTGTAGAAGTTGTCAAGTTCACCTTCAACATCCTCGAATTCGCTCTCGAAGGGAGACGCCTTGACCTTGGCAGCAAAGTCTTGTGGGCTTGTGATCTCTCCGTTTTCGTTAATGTACTCGACTGATCGTTCATCGGTGATTCGCAAAGTTCCCTTGGATCCAATGATCTCAAAGCTAACACGACCAACCTTGGTGGCACACTATACGAAGACTGGGTGTCAGATGCAGGACCAAATACATTCAATGGACTGGTATGGAGGCACTTACGAAAGTAAAGTTGATAACACCGACAGCTCCACTTCTCAGCTTAACAGCTGTGGCAAGTGTGTCTTCAGCGCCATGGATGGGGTATGTCTTGGAAGAAAAGGAGCTCACTGATTGGATCTCTCCTAGAACTGCTACGATGTGAGCCATGTTGTGGACACCGCCATCACTGAGGTAACCTCTGCAGAAATAGTTAGTTACAAAGTCCATTTGGCATCTACATGAATAAAACCACCACCACACTACATCATAGCGCCCACATCATGTAACATACACTCATGGCTACAGGAAATTTTACTTACCCAGGGTGCTCAGGTGTCTGTCTCCAAGTGGTTTGGTAGTATGGGGAGTCAGGGCTGTAGGGTCGGACTGCGCTGAAGTTGAAGTTGAGAACGTCACCAATGCCACCATCCTTAACAAATTGAGCAACATAGTTCATGGTATTCATGAAGGCAAAGTTTTCTGCCACCATGACGATGGATTTGGAGCCCTTGGAGAGCTTGACAATCTCACGAGCGTCTTGGATGTTGTGGGCTGTAAAGTAAAGAAAAAGTTAGTACAAGATGGGTGGCGCGCCTATGCATCTAGTCTTATACCTACCAATGGGCTTTTCAAAGATGATGTGCTTGCCAGCAGCGATTGCGGCCTTTACAAACTAGTGTGCCGGAATTAAACAACGAATATGTCAAACAATGACGTTCTGTCAAACTCAGCTAAGCAAAATATGACCTACCTCCAAGTTGTACTGGACGGGCAGAAGAACGTCGACGGCTTCAATATCAGGGTTTTCAAGGATATCCTTTGGATCGGTGTATACTGCACTATCGGGAATGCCGACCTATCAACATAAACTCTGTCAGCAATGTATGCTCTCTAGCTGTATGTTTTGTAAGTACCAACCTCTTTGGCGAACTTCTCGGCCTTCTCGCGAGAACGGTTGCAGCAAGCAACGATTTCATACTTGTTTCCGATGGCACGGAATGCCTTCAAGTGGCGGTATGCAAAAATACCGGTACCAATGATGGCGATCTTTACAGGAGCGGCAGACATGATGGTTTTTTTTTTTTTTGAAAGTAAGAGTGAAAGGTCAAAAAGGTGTAGACGCACGTCTTTGACTCCGAGGCGGCAATTTATACGGCGATGTTTCGGGCGGTGTGTAACCTTGCCTCAAGGTTGAGAATTTCTCCATCAAGAACGCGTGTACCAAATAGAATCAAACACTTTTAATGTTAATAGCAGCCATATCATGTTCTTGGGAAGAGCTAATATAGGTTTATGTAAGCGAGGAAGTCTAGTCTGCCCATAGAAGTGAACGATTCTATTGCAGATCTACTATAGCAGAGAGATTTTCTGGGTTTGACAAACATAACTGTTTCTATCACCTAGACCAAGCGTTCTTCTATTTCAGTTGGTTTATATTCCGGATAAAATACCTATAAAGGTTGGATGGGAGAAGACTTTGCCGAGAAGACAATGGACGAAGGACATGTGACGGAGTTAGAAACTTGGATTTTTCCAACTTGAGGGAGAGCTTGACTACAAGCCACGAATCTTGTGCGCTGGTCCACATCAATTAATATAATTCAGCAAATGGGCCGACGTAATCAAAGCGACGAAGCGACATTTACTGACAACAGTAAATCAGCACGGAAAGCAAAAAGCTCTGAACCAGGCACTTACCGCTTAGCTCCTCACAGCAAAACGAAAGTTGCTTACTTTCACGATGAAGGTGTTGGCAATTATCACTATGGAGTAAGCTCTTCTTCTGCGAAAAGTGCTCATATAAACTTGTTTTCGCTGACTTTTACATACTATCGCAGGAAAGACATCCCATGAAACCACATAGACTGACCTTGACCAACCATTTGGTTCTCAAGTATGGATTATACAAAAAGTTGGAAGTCTTCCAACCCAGAAGAGCCACTGATCAAGAGATTACCGACTTCCATGCTCATGACTACATTGACTTTTTGAAGAGGTATGGTGGTTATCTTCGTCGAGTGATGGTAAACGATGCATAATAGAAAAAGTCTCACACCTATTTTGTTATAGAGTCACACCCGACAATGCCGAAAACTTTGCAAAGTACTTTCAACGCTTCAATGTGGGAGATGACTGCCCAATCTTTGATGGAATGTACGATTTCTGCCAGATATACGCTGGTGCAACTATCGAAGCTGCGCGGAAACTCATAGCAGGCGGCGCCGACATCTGCATCAATTGGTCAGGAGGACTTCATCACGCCAAGCGATGCGAAGCCAGTGGCTTCTGCTATGTGAATGATATTGTGCTCGGCGTTCTGGAGTTACTTAGACACTTTCCAAGAGTCTTGTATGTCGACATTGATATTCATCATGGAGATGGTGTGCAAGAAGCGTTTTATACAACCGATCGAGTCATGACTGTCTCGTTTCATAAATACAACGGCGACTTCTTTCCGGGAACTGGTCATTTTGATGAAATAGGCTCCAGTCTTGGAAAGTACTACTCTGTCAATGTGCCTCTGCGTGATGGTATTGACGATAATTCATATATCTGGCTATTCCGTCAAGTTATGGAAGCTGTCATCAATACTTTCAAACCCTCTGCCATTGTCTTGCAATGTGGAGCCGACTCTCTCGGTTGTGATCGTCTTGGTTGCTTTAACCTCAGTATTGAAGCACACGGAAAATGTGTGCAGTTTATCAAAAGCTTTGGTATTCCCCTTCTCGTCTTGGGTGGTGGTGGCTACACTATACGCAATGTAGCGCGATGCTGGACATACGAAACTTCCATTCTAGTCGATACAGAGCTCGATAATAATCTTCCTGACAACGAGTATAGGGAATTCTTCAAGCCTGATTATCAGCTTCACCCACATTTATCGGGAAGATTGGAGAACCAAAATGATCGAGCCTATCTTACTCGGCTTAAGCAACGCATCCTGGAGCAGTTAAGGTATCTCGATGGCGCACCAAGCATCCAAATGCAAGAAATACCTCCGGACATCCAAGGCTTTTTGGAGGATGGAGAAGACGAACAACGTGAGGCTAAAGAAGACTCTGAAGCACACAAGGATATCCGTGACCTTGGCGGTCAAGTAGAAGTGGTTGGTGAATGGTACGAAGATGATTTTGATAATGATGGCGATGCAAGAGATGGTGAAAGCAGAGGTGTCTTGTGGAGAGGCGAGCCTAGCACCCCTGCCGAATCAACTGATATAGATGTTTGAACACTTGGTTTTGTTCAAATCACTACTTGTACTATACACACTTTTATGCTACAATTAAAGCAATCATGTAATTACCTTTCAGCTCCTTTGCTGAATTATTTGACAAACACCCTTCTTGTTCACAAAAATTGGATCGTTCTTCTTTTTTTGGTCAGTTCTTCTAGTTTCAGCTTTTATTATGTTACAAGGTTGGGATGGAATAATTCTACAATGGCAGCTTGTGCTTGCTCATGAAATGACTACTATGCGGTTTCTGTTCTATTTATGGGAGATAGGTTTGGCTTTTCCATGCAACACTTCTCTGACAAGTTCTTGGTCATCGGTTTTTGAAAAAGCCTTTGCGAGCGTACCGTAAGTCACCTGGTCGGGTTCCACTTGTCTTATAAGCATTCGACGATACAAAGCGTATATCTGAGAAAACTTGGGTGACGGCCGACGTGAAGCGTAAGCATTAAGCAAAATGTTGTACGTGATTAAAGTGGGTTCCAAATGTGGGTTGATATGCGATTCATGCGCTTTCAAAGAATCCTCTGACTTGACCTCAGGTAACCTTGGCCGCCAGCGATGTAATAAATCAATATATGCTTGGATTGCGAGGTCTGTATCATTGTTATGAACTGCAGCATTCATGATGGCGTGGAAAGTTGCCCGGTTGATAGCCCTGCTTGGCGTCTCTGCAAGGGTATGCTGCCCTTGCGGCTGTAAAACCCACTTGTACAACCGCCGTGCTGCCTGCAGATCACGTTCTTCTCCCAGCTTGCGGATCAATGCATTGGTATATGCAATATCGACCTGAACCTTACATGTCTGCTCCATCATCTCCATGACTCTCACAATACGGTTGCCAGATAGATTGGTCCGATCCAATTGGTAGAGATGGGCCATCCTATTGAGAAGTCCTTTGAGAAAATCACTGGAGAGATCATTTTTCTGATGAGCAATCGCTTGACGCAGTGACGCATGGCACGCACTCCATTGTTTCTGCGCAGCATGGGCAATAATTGCATATTCGAGAAGTCCAGACTGTCCGCTCAGAGCAAAGTCTTGATTCAAAACCATCATTTTTTCGTAGAGAGCAAGACATTGATCCCACTGCTTGTTAGCCAAAAAGTCCTGCATAAGTGCCTTCGCAAGATGTTGAGAATGAATGTGATTCAGATCACGGTCAAACTGAATTCCTGACTGCTGATGTGTATCAATCGGGAAAGCCGTGGTGGTCTGGATTTCATCGCTGGATATGGACGTTGTTTCCCTCGTCAATTGGGAACGCTCAAATGCTGATATGCCTTCAGACGAGTTCTTGTCAATCGGTATACATTTGCGGTTTCGCAGCAAACAGAGAATCTTTTCAGAAGCATCCGAATTGCCTGATATTGCAAATAGGTGAGACAAGTCATGCATACATTGAGAGGGCAGCTGTAGTTTCGGGAATGCAGTAAGCGTAAGCTCGACCAACAGTGCGACACGCGTGATTGAAAACAGTTGAGCATAGTGTGTTGGCATCCACTGCTCCGAATTCGATGCCTTTTCCAATTGCATGCGTTTTCGAGAAGCCTGGTCTAAATTCCGTAATGCTTGCACAATGATATGTTGGCATATGAATGAGAAATCTTGACTTTTGTTGATGTTGAGGCGCCGAAGCGTGTTGTGCATTTGATTTTTCTCGTCCTTGGTTTCACACACCATGTCTGTTATCGCCAGCCACTGCCCTTTCCATAACGTATCTATGACCTTGCGTGCAACATGCTTATCGCTAGCAATAAGCGAGATATCAACTGATTCCAAAGTCTGGAACAGAACGCCGGTATTGCTCCTTCGTGCTGTCGCATCTGCCATTCGTTCAATAGCCTTGACAAGGGTTTCATTTGATAATTCGTCCTTGATGCTTTGTAAAACTCCAAGTGCCGGTTTGCTCTTTCCTTGTCGCATGTACGCCTCAAAGAGTCGAAAGTGCGTTTCGATGTATGATGACCTGGATAATTTTTCCAGTCCATCGACTTGCTTCACCAGATCCTCACATTTATCAAGTTGTCCTGATCTTCCAAACGCAGTAATAGCAATCTGTAGTATGGGCAACGTTGGTGTACCTCGTAAGCTAGAGTATTCTTCAAACAACTCCCGTATCCTCGCCCATGATGTCGATTTCTGAGCATTCAATGCTCGAAACTCCAGCAATTCAATCATCATCTCGTAATAAGTTGTAGAAAGTTGATTGGCAGGATTTGATTGTGCAGATGAAGGTTTGTGATGTTTCAAAATCTCTGCGATGTCCCTAGCGCTGACACCATGGCCATTCTTGAATTTTTCATGTGCTTTTTCTATTATTTGAATCAAAGATGATTTTTTGGGTTCTGCAGCTGCTTTCATGGTATCGAACTTTGGTAAAGTTTTTGATGGCTGCTTTACTCTTGTATACTGATCACAAGGGGTATCAATTGTTCGAAGAGCCTCGCTTGCATAGGATCGCCGTAACAGATAATTCCTCATCAATGGGCTGACCATAGCACACGAGCAAAGCGTACAGACATCCATTCTTCGTCTTCGTCCCTTGCCTTGTAACGGTTGTAATCCTCTTCCGACATATAGATTTGCCACTGGATGTTGATATTGGTATGTACTACTTGTGAATGGTGTATGTCTGGATACTGAATTAAGATCTTTTATCCGTGCTGAACGTCGTACTATGTCGTTCAACGAATTCCGCATGGCTTTGCATGCCTTTCCTACTATCAACGTTCGAACACTAGCTTTTGTTACGAGAATTGTGTCGAGCCAAGTGGTGCAAAAATTGTTCAAAAAATTACTGTTGCGTCATCTTCATATATGATATATTTAAATTTTTTAATTGTGGCTGTCACGTGCACCTCAGCATATCAGTTTCTGGTGTGGCGAAGTTATGAAAGATCATAGTGCATATTCTTGCTTCTCTTTCCTCAAGGTCCTCAAAAAACTAAAAAATGGCATCGACAGTACCCAAATTCCTCGAGGAGTTTGCTTTGGATACAAGCATTGAAGCTCGAAGCGATATACTTAAGAAGCTTGTTCCTGGATCCGAAGATGCTTATTACTACGAGTCACTCGTTCTATTGCAAAAACTCGAGGCCATCCTGCAACAGAAGAAAATTGATCTTGAGAAGCTTCCAGTCGAACTCAGTCAGGAAGAACTCGCAATTTTTGAGCAAGTTAAAGGGAAAATCACCGAGTCTTCGTCGAGAAATCGCGACGATGTGGAGTCTAAACTGAAAATGCGGTTTTACCTTTTGAGCTATCCCATTGAGCCTGCCGCAAGCTGTAAATACTTGATGCAACAGCATGGGATTGATCCCTTAACTTTCAGCCGTAACCAGGAAACGGTTTCGGGTGACGCCTCATTGGAAGAATCCAATAACAACGCGGCCCGACACCCATCGGCATTGGATTCAAACTTCTTCAGTGAAAGCAGGTTAACCGAACTGTTTCAAAACGAATATCTGGACAGTTTACGTAATTCTTCAAATCCCTTTGAGCCCATCGCTATACCCTTTCTTTACAATTTACCTCTACAATCCGATTATGACGATTATCTCGTTATTCGGTACATACTTGGCAGCGCCGGTAACGCCCCCATAAACCTTCCAGGTTTTGTGAAACGGCTTGCCAAAGCTGTCGCGACGCGCTTCAGCCAGAAAAAGAAAGATGTTCAAATGTATGACCGACTAGACCTAAAGGGATTGACGCTAATGCAGTTGTCGGAACTAGCAGAAGAGTTACCCGCTATACTGAGCGATATGAACTTTGTAGTACTTTACTTAACAAAGCTGCAGCCAGCGACGGATCAATTTCCGAATGACACCATTGACCAATTTACACCAGATGATGTCGTGAAAGACTATCTGGATAAAGCTCTCGAATTTTTGTCGAAGGTACCTTCTGGAGCGGAGAAATGGAAGCGCATGGCCCTGCACAAGCAGCTGGTGATGAACTTGTATCATGAAAACTATGATTCCGACAAATTCCTGGAGTAAGCTTCTCACCTTTCTAACTATGTGATCTCCGAAGAAGTCATGAATAACTTGAAACAAAAACCCCCACCAGGTATCTTCGTCTACCGCGACAAAGAAAATCAAGCTCAATTTTCGATGGAAAGTTTGGATATAACAGAACAGAAGAATCCGTTGATTATTTCTTAGGTGCTCGCGATAATGATAAGGTATGCGGCTTTTCGTGCAAACATCAAATGGGTCGACCAAAGTTCTCATCAGCCCCGCAGCTTTTTTTGCTTGACGCACCTGAAGTCAGCGAAACTACACTCATTACAGAATATTTGAAACTTTTGCTCAATTTAGGGGTACCTGTCGAGACGTTTCATGATATCCTCGATAGTCAGTCGTTTTTAAACCCCTTGTATGCGGAAACTAAGTTTACATCAGGAAAAATAACGGCAAACGAATGGTATAGTGCTTAACCTTATTTAACACTATAGCCTTTTAGATGAAAACATCTGATTTATCTTTTTGAACCTACAGCATTAGCATCCTCGGCCAGTCAAGATTTGAGTCCTTCGTACAAAGGCAGGACTTTGAGTTCACTTTGACTTCCAAAAGGTCAAAGATTTGGTATCCAGATGAAGCGGTTACCATAAATTTGCGGCTGAAAAATGTGCAAGACCTCAGCATCAGGGTATTCAGAATCAACATGTATAACTATTATAGGGAGAACCCAAAGCTGCAGACGGTCGATCCTAACATCGACCTCGACGGCTTAACACCCATCTGGGAATCGTACAAAAATAACGTTACCTCAAACCCAAAAGATATTCATGAACCATCCTTCACGTTTGGTGGCGAGAATGGCCTTGCTGGTAAAGAAATTTCAGGACGTGGTCTCTGGGTGATTGATTTTATCAGTGGACGGAAGAGTTGTCGTGCTCTCATACAAAAGGTATATATGTCTATCCATTTGTCTTCGCCTCTGTGGTATGGAAGATTAACCATAGTTTTAGGGCTTTGTCAACTGCATTATTAGACCAACTGTTTCAGGACAGCTTTTGACCATTACTGATGAGAGAAACCAAAGGATTACATCCGGTTATACTGTATGGTTGAAAGGAAAGGAATATGAGGTAAAAACTATGATTTGCAGAGTTATGATCCAGAACAAACTTTATTAAATAGACCCCAGTCCGATTCTTCCAGTAACATTACACTGCCATTTACTGAGACCCAGGAAAGCAATCCTCTTCTCATCAAGTTAGAAAACTATGCCCAAGTCGTCGATTACCAAAGTATAACCGAAGATTACAAGTTTGACGCATCGTTTTACGTCAACCACGAAAGCCTTCAAAAAGAAAACACCGCATCGGTGACCGTCATTCCATTCTTAAACGTTGGAGATCAGCGCGCTCCTTTGTCTTTACTAGAAGACATGGTATTAAGTGTGACATCAAACGACAAGGCAGGCATTGAGAGTACCTACAAGTTGGCAGATGTCCATTTCACTGACAACAAGCCATATACTGGTCAATTCCGCGTTCCTCCGGATCGTTAGTATTATCTTTAAATTCTTTGGCTTGGGACCTCCATCCATTTTAACTTTTTTTTTATACAGTTGAATGTCTTCGATTTAATCTTGAGGGAAAAATCAAGCGATGTTCTGGTGGAGAAAGATATCAACAAGTTGCTGCTACTCATCTTATCAATATTGATAGAAGTGACCATGAATGCATATCTGCCTATGCCCGGTCAGACGAGAGTGGATATACTCTTTATGTGACTGGAAAGAATGGTCAGTGATACAAATATATCGAGTTATTTGTGTTGTTTAATATTAATTGTTTTACTATGCTTAGGCGAACCAAAATCTCGGTATACAATTTCTGTTGAGCTGAAGCATAAGTTCATTAGATCCACCATTCCAATTTCCTTCACCACAAATGAAAATGGAGAGGTCAAACTTGGTCAACTATCCAATATTACACGAATTCGCATTCCTAAACTTCGCCAAGATATTCAAGTGAAGGTTGATGAACAGGTCAACTTTTGGCCTACTTCTATCTTTGAAAGTGAAGGCAATAACATCAGGCTACCTTTCTTTTCTGGGGAAGACAACATTCTCTCGTTAGGAAAAAGTGGCGTCGACTCGTAAGTTTCCTAATATGCCGCCAATATGAGTAATCTCCTGGCTAACTCTATGATACAGATCGCTGTTAGCTGACTTTTCTGACAAGATGACTGTCCATCCTGGTTTTATTCAAATTCAGGAGTTAACGCCTGGCAAATACCATCTACGATGTGTGATGACCAATACCGCTGTTGAAGTTTTACTTTACATTATTGGAGGTGGTACAGAAACACCCAAAGATAAATTGTGGACAAACCTCACATTAGGACAAAGGTGGATTGCAGAGAGTCCGGGAGAAATGACTAGAACCCCTTTGTCTATTCACGACATATTTGTTGATGACCGAACTATCAATGTAAAGCTACAAAATTTCTCAAGCAAAACATATGCCATCGTTTCCGGAACCAGCACGCTAAGTCATCGCACACCTCAAGAAAATTACTTGCCAAAGAGAACACAAAAGCGCCACCTTCTACGCAGTATCGGTGAAAGCCAAAATAACACCTTGTTTGTCAGTGGCCGAAAGCTCAGTGAGGAGTACCAGTATATTTTGGAAAGATCAAGATTCAATAAGTGGACAAGCACCATCCTTCAAAATCCTTCCCTACTACTGAAACGCCAAAAGCAATCTGACACTACGGTCACGAATAAGAAACTGAAAACTGCGGTTGGTTTCGGTTCTGTCCCAAGAGGACGTTCATTTAGAGGGATGGACCGTGTACTCATGCGAGGCGAAAAACTAATGGCCCTGAACTCGTCCGCTTTTCCGGATGCTGTCCCCGAGT
Source organism: Umbelopsis vinacea (assembly GCA_016758895.1). Classification (NCBI taxonomy): domain Eukaryota; kingdom Fungi; phylum Mucoromycota; class Umbelopsidomycetes; order Umbelopsidales; family Umbelopsidaceae; genus Umbelopsis; species Umbelopsis vinacea. Next base: position 325,870 of record JAEPRA010000008.1, on the reverse strand, counting down.
ATGGTATGTATACAAACTTTTCCATTAAATTAATAACGAACACTTTGTTGACAATTCAATTAGATTTTCTCAAAATTACAAATCTCGAGACGCAAGTAGTCACGCCTGACGTGAACGGCCAGATTGTGCTTGACAGGCAATCAATCGGCACGTCCAATTATCTGAGCATTCTGGTAATATCGGGAGATCAAGTGGTTGCGCGAGACATCAAGCTGCAATGTCAAACGCAACTTTCCACTATTGATCTAAGACATTTTGCTCCCGTGGATCCTGGAAAGGCCATCGTAAGAGCAAGAGAGGTAACATTACTAGCGACAGCTGATGCTCCAAAGGATGTCTGCGTAGATCAGGACCGAGAGGTTATAGATAGTATTGAGAAGCTTTACTCCATCTACAAAACCCTCAATAGCTCTCAAGACCTGGAGGAATTTTCTTTTTTAAACACATGGGAGTCGTTGAGCAAGGAAGAAAAGCTGAAACTTTTCGATGAGCATGTTTGTCATGAACTAAACTTTTGGCTCATGCACAAAGATAAAGATTTCTTCGATCAAGTCGTCAAAATAGCTTTACAGGTAAATGTTCTTAACATGATGTAGCTAGCCACATCAGCTCTATGGCTAACTTTGACCTACAGAGCAAGCTCAAAAAAACGTTCTTGGATCTATATATGCTGAATTCTGATTTGGAACCTTTTGCAAATGATTTGCATCAGTTCGAGACTCTCAACATTTTTGAGAAAGTTCTTCTGGCCAAACGAGTTCCTGCTATCCACGATACAGTGCGGAAATTGATGCTGGAAGGCATTGAAATTTCACCTCCAGAAACATCCGTTTTGCAAGATCAGTTCGATACTGTGCTAGCTGGCACAAGTATGAGTTTGGAAAGAGGACAGGATATGGCGTGAGTGAAGTCATTCTTTTCTTTTAATTTAAGGATGATCATATTGGTTGATGGATCTACAATGCAAATAGTATGGCAATTTCTGCACCAATGTCAGCGCCGCCACCAGCACCATCTATAGCAGCACAGATGTATTCGAGTGTTGAAAGCGTACCACAGCCTGCGCCAACAACACGTTCTTTTGGTAGTTCATCATTTAGATCTTCTGCACTGCCGCCGCCTCCACCAAGATCTGCTCAATTGGGTACGTGAAATTTGCTTAAGAGAAAGAAAATGTGTAAAATAAATTCATTACTAACTGATGGGTCTGCTCTATTTCACCACTTTTGCTCTTTTAAAGACAACATTCAGGAACAGGAAGTAGTAAATGATAGCCTTGATGGAGACGATTTGGATGACAATGATGAGGAAGAAAAAGCCTTGATGGAGATGAGGCAAAATGTTCAGAAATCACATACTTACCAGTACAAGGATCGAACAAGGGAATATCGAGAAACAAATTATTTGCTACAATACGTTTCAATATCTGTCAATGCATTTTGGCTAGACTACTTGACACATGAGGGCAATTCTCCATTTTTATCGCAGGTAAGTGTACAATGCGATATCAAAAGCAATTGGATTATCATGTTTCTGACCGAAAATCAATGAAGTACTTTGCGCAAGCCACTGGTTCCTTCACAGAACAAGTTTTTGCTCTGGCAATTCTTGATGTACCATACAAAAATCGAGCCGAAATTTCGTCCAACTTTATACCTGAAGAGAACAAGGTGAAGATCAGCGCTTCGACGCCTGCACTAGTGTTCCACCGCAACTTGAAGGTAATATACCCTTTTTGTAAAGGAGTCGTAATGTTTCGTCACTAATGCATCTGTTTTGTAGCTTTACGAAGTCGCTTCCAACCAAGAAAGGTTACTGGTTGTTCAGAATATCTTCAATCCCTCAGAATATGACCAACTTGGCAAAATACAAGTCATTCCTAATCACGATATGAGAAAATCTGTAGAATATGGAATGCATATAGTAATTAGCAGTAAGTTATATCAAAAGTGGTTATACATATCTAACACTAGAACTATGTTGTAATGTTTATTTTCAACCTCTAGATATGACGGCTGAAACGTATGTGATTGAAGTGTCATTCCAAATACCCATAGGCTCCGTCCCAACCAGGAGGAGCAGATACCTGGATGCTACCACCATCCGCATTGATCCCTACACAACCTGGCAGAAGGCAACTAGCTTCTTCTACTTCCCTGAAGATGGCGAGTATACCAATGTGCCCATTTCGGTCACAGTAAACGGAGAGTTAGTGGCAACATCCAAGCTTACAGACATTGTCGTCAAGCAGTCGGTTGTAGAGGGTGGTGTAAAAGACTGGCAATCAATTGCATCCCATGGAACGACGACTGAAGTGATTGAATACCTCAAGACTACTAACCTGATGAAGACTGATATTAATCTCATTACCGCAAGAATGAGTAACCCTGCGTTTGCAAGCAGCGTTCTCAGCGTTCTCAGAGATAGGAAATATTATAATTTTAGTTTGTGGGCTTACGGCGTCCGACATAATTTACCGTTGGCTATTCGAGATTTCCTCAAAATGGAGCAGCATCAGCTTGAAAAAGTTGGCAAGTTCTTCACATCGGCACTAGTTGATTTACCAAAGACATCGTTTACATATTTCCAAATCTTGGACTACGATCCAATTGTCAAGGCCAGAGGTAAGCTTGTAGAAACATAAAATAATCTTTGCGTTCCTTCGCCAATTAATTGTTGTTTTTCATAGCGCACTCTGTTGGAAGTGATAAAGTCATTCTCAATCACGCATTTTACCAGCAGTATGTCAGTTTCCTGGAATATCTGTCTCAGAAACGAGACCACGATGTCGAAGACTTGTTATGCCTTGGTATCTATTTGGTCTATCAAGAGCGATTGACAGAAGCTCGAAAAGTTCATACAAAAATTAAAAATGCACTTGAAGATGGACATACTCTGTCCATTCCCGTTCAAAGCGACTATTTGGACGCCTTCCTCAGTCTCAGGATCCCATGTGATGATTTGGATAGCTACGATCAGACCATTGAATCCACAAGAGACCTAGCAATCAAGTACAAGGATTATCCACTCCTTACTTGGCGGCGAAGGTTTGAGGATATAGTCAACATTTATAACGAAGTGGACGGTAGCTCAACCAGCTTCGATGAAGAAGATAAGCAGCTGACAGTAGAGCAATTGAACATCAAAGAGCTAAGCCGTGGTCCTTCACTCGAACTGAAGGTGACGGATACTCACGCAGTCGTCTCATGTGCCAATATCAGGAATATGAGGCTCAAGATATATGCTTTAAATATTGAAATGCTCTTCTCAACCAATCCGTTCATTAGCAAGAACTCTTCTGGAAATTACTCGTTGGTCGCAGCCAACTATGATCACGAGTACAACGTTGAACAATGTCTCCAAGAACCCTCGAATGACAGCCTCCATTTCCGAGCTGCTACTGATGAATTTGAATTGATTGGAAAATCTAACCCTGGTGTTAGTCTCATCAAACTCGACATACCAGCTGAACTCCAGAACAAGAATGTTTTGGTGGAAGTGCAAGGCGGTGGCATTATCCAATCTAGTGCACACTTCTCGAACGCCTTGAATGTACAAGTAGTTGAAAATAGCGGATTGATTCGTGTACTTTCCAAAAAAAATGGACGGCCTAATGTTGGATCTTACGTCAAAATATACGTCAAATTGCACTCTGGCAATGTTCACTTTTGGAAAGACGGCTACACGGCTATTAACGGCATTTTCGATTATGTTTCTGTAACGGAAGACAATGCCTTGGTGGGAACTGACGGATCTTCACTGAAGTCCATCATGAAACAAGTTCAGAAGATTTCAATTCTTGTACTTAGCTCAGATGCTGGCGGGTTGATCAGAGTTGTTGAACCACCAAAGTGATTTGGTGGATAATCTACAACCGTGCGTACACTGACACCAGCATTTTCTTCAGGCAATTTTTTATACTCCGTAGTGTTCAAATAAAAAATATCGATATCGTCAAGCAGGAAACCTCACGTTGTTCAATTTGTAATGGTAGAAAAACTAGAAACGCTGATTGAGAACAAGTACAATACTGCTTTGCAGAATGGGAGTCTTATCTTTTTCGAAACGGAAACAGAGACAAAAAGTGAAGATGGAATCGAGGTACAACGCGACTTCTTGCAATTTGTACCAATGAACTACCTTTGTGAACTCACTTAAATAATCTGACATGTACAGTTCCAAATCACATATGCACCTTCTCTATTGTTGAAACCCAATTCTGAAGACGTGAAGAATGAAGCTGGCAGTGCAAACCCGTTCGAAAACCCAAACCCAGAACTACACGTCAAAGACCTCAAGGACCATCGTTTGCTCCTGAATAAATTTTGCGTTGTCCCCCACCACCTGCTTGTTGTAACAAAGGGTAAGTCTGCTGTTTTAACACGAGGAGTGTATATATTTATGTTCTCAAGCTAATAGCAATTTTTTTTAGAGTTCAAGAAGCAAACGGAACCACTTTTGCCAAGTGACTTGAGAGCTACATGGGAAGTTCTTTCCCAGCTACCCCAGCCGTCAATGGCTTTCTACAATTGTGGTGACTTATCGGGCGCAAGGTATGGTTTTTTTCATCATATTATGAATAGCGAACAAATCAATAACATCAATTTTTTGCAGTCAACCGCACAAGCATATCCAAATCATCCCACTTTCGAAGGCCAAGATCTCCCCGCCAATAAGTGCCGTTTATGAACATATTCCTGGTCGTAAGGCTGGTAAGTCATGCTGTTTCATCCTTCCATTAGGATGGGCTTTTAGTTGGAGACTATTCTGACGAGTTGATATCTAGGTGAGATATATACTATCAAGAGTCTGCCCTACATCCATGTTCTTGTTCCTTTGGACTTGAACTTCATGGGATCGACCACAGATATGGATATGGTGGAAGATTATTTGGGACAAATGTTCTTCGGTCTCTTGGACAGTATGATTCAACAGCTTCGAGAAAATGACAGTAAAGTTACTTTCTCTTTCAACTTCATTCTCACCCACCAGTACATGATGATGGTTCCTCGACAAAAGGAGCATTGGGAGGTGGCCGAGAAAGGCATCAAATTAAGCGTCAACTCAATGGCATTTGCTGGCCTGTTGTTGGCTAAGACTGCAGAAGAATTAGAAACTTTGAAGCAAACCAATATTATAGATCTTTTGTGCGAAGTGGGCGTTCGTAGAGGCGAAGGTGTTGGGAGCTCTGTGCCAGATGACGCTTGAATGTTGAATTCATCACTGGGACTGCTGAGACTCGCTGTCACTGAATCCAATAAAAAATTACTTTACCCTAAGACTTTTGCCTCGTCTAAACTCTACAAAGTTGCGAAAATTCACCACAATTCGTGCTAAGAGCGAAGTCTTTTGCGAAATCAGAACAATTAATAACCATCGAATTGTAGCAATCAACCATTGAACTAGCATTCGATGGCCAGTGAAGACGTTTTCGATCGGCTCAGCAGGACAAACAAACGCCGAAGGAAGACCTCACGAAGAACGAAGGTTCCCACAGTAACCTACGCACAAAGCGATTCTGATGATTATCTGTATCCCGGAACACATGGAATGGAAGACAACGATGATGACGACTTTCAGGATGAAATTGAGTACGGTAACAACAAGCTTGTACTCGGTGAAGATGGACATGAGGATAGCGCTGAAGACGAAGTGGACTATCTAGGAGGCTGGGCTGGGCCAAGCTGGTTTGGCCAAAGCGAAGCGCGAGGGGAGGAAGATAACGAAGATGCAGATGAGGAGGATATATACAGCTTGGGCTTCATTGAACCACAGCCAAGGAGAACAGCGATGCCCAGCTTGACGAGCTCTATCGTGTCAAGGTCAAGTGATGAACCATTCTCCGCTCAAAGTGTCGAACAGCACCATACCTTTTCTCAACAGCAACAAAATACCACTGATATGCCAAGAAAGAGGAACAGAGATAATTATGATGACCGGGAACATGAAGACACAGGCTCATTATCAGACGACCATATGCTAGGAATGTATTCCGGCCATCATGCCAAAACTAGACGTGTCACACCATCACCGAACAGGCCAAGCAGTCATGAAATTGGGTTCGACCTTGTCTCTGACATACCTTCTGAAGACAACTCGCCGATCTCTTTTGCATCCAGCTCTTCTTCTGCTCTACGCCACCGTTCAGAGCGACGAGATCACCACTCAGATATTGGAAATACCCGTTCCGAAGACAATAGTGGTGATGATGTCTCACCCTTTATTCCCTTCCCTGTATCGGCTAACACAAATCGTAGCACTACAAAGCCAACACCTCCGCCTCGACGACAATCCATCCATACACAAAACTCCATATCCCTCACAACACCAGATCAAACCCAACTTAATTCGCAAGCCAGCCCACAATTTTCCAATTCCAATCACCGAATGGATCTATTTCTTAGACTTTTCGGTCCTGAAAGGAGTCAACAATCCTCCTCTGATAGATCATATAATAGCGTCGATTCAGAAATCTCTGACAACGATGATTCTGGTGATCGAGAAAACGCACTAGCTGACGCATTCAGGAACATGCACAATGCATCTATCACCCCTCCTACCGCGACAAGACGACGACCAACGGGACCACTGACAGGCGGTTTGTCGAGAGCTAGAGTTCCCCCTAGCTTCCACAGAACGAATTCCACATCCAACTTGGCACAACGACCAAACTTGAATAGAAGACCTTTTGACTTTAGCAGTTTTAATACTGATGATGGTTGGTCTACTGAAGAAGAAGAGGACGATGAAAGTTTGGCTAGACGGCTGCAAGAAGAAGAATTCTCCTCATTCACCCATCGCAGATCCGATGCCGTAAGTATCTTTTCTGATACCGCTTTGTCCCCTTGCCTACTCACTCATTTTCCTTCTTTAGTATCCATTTGAGTCACGTTCGTCCTTCCAGACAACCAACGAAGCATCACCAATGGGAATGCGCAGAAGAATACCGTTACAATTCTTGATGTCTCAAGATAGAAGTCGATCACAGACTCGTTCAACGCAAGGCACATCTCCCGTTTCGGAATCCGTTGGTCACTCTGGTAGCGAAATCGGAGAAGAGAACTCGATCAGTGAATTTGGTATACCTCAGTGCAATATGTCGCTTATCAGTATATTATAATAGTATACTAAATCATTAATTTGATTTTAGGGTCCTCCATTGAAGAAGAATCAGACGAACCTGATGATTTCATACCTGATTTTCCATTATATACCCTTTTAACAGGCGTTGCCGAGCTTGAACGTCGACGAGGATCCCAGCAACGAGGATCCCAGCAACGAGGACCTCTGACCGAAAGGGTTGAATTCAGCACCTTTTATCAGTCTTTGGCGTCTTTGTACGTATTCCTGCCAATACTCTTTACATTGATGCTTTCTTTCTTTTATTGACTATTATTTCCATTTATCAGAGGAGGCTGGGGATCAGTTGCAACCAATCCAATGAATTATATGGTATGATACTCAATGGGACGACTCCTACTTTTTCGTTTCTAGTGCTAATGCTTATTTGTCTTTGTTCATAGGATGACGAAGAACTGGATACGAGTTATGAAGGGCTATGGCGACTGAGCGAACAAATAGGCTATGAACGAGAACGAGGACTGTCCGGTGAAGCTCGAAAAAAGCTTAAGATGATCACTTGGAGGCAGCACTCTAGCTTGAAGCATCAGAACGTCGCAAGTAAGACAACGTCCAAGGGGAAAGAAAAAGCCAAGCAAACTACGCCAACAGTCGAACAAAGGTACATATTTTTCCCATGCTGGGCACTCACTATGAATTTTGCAAAGTCAATATACTAATTGTGCTATCTATCTCAGATGTAGCATTTGCCTAGATGCATACAAGCTAGTCGATAAATTGTGGGTTCTTCCTTGCCACCACGAGTTCCACATGGATTGCGTTAATCGCTGGTTTGATACTTCACAAAAGTGCCCAATCTGTCGTCACATAGTAGATAGTTCGTGATATCCCGTACACCTGTAATAAATTCAAAAATATGTCTGGCAATCAGTTGAAGGCTGTAATGAAGTAATTGATGAAATGCAAAACAGTGATTTTGAAATTTTTTATTTTTTTAAAAAAAACGCAAGATGTTGGTTGTCTAATATGATTGAATATGTTTTCTGGGTTTGAGTACATTATCGAGAAAACTGTCTTCCGTTGCCGGATGCCTTTTCTCTTGCTATGGCGCTGTTTCTTTGCTTGACAAAATGTTCTTTGCCATCATGCTTCTTTTGATATCCGGCTCCAAATCCACCGCCGCCTCCACGTCGTTCGATTTTATCACTCTTGTCAGTAGCGCTGCCGATGTTTATATTCACCTTGGGTGGAACGGAAAATCCAAATGCTTTGGCAACCTTGACCAAGTCGAGGTCGTTTACATTGAAAATCTTCTTCAAACTATATGAGGCGTATGCAGAAAGGTATGATCGATAGCCATCTCGAGCAGACTTGTTCAAGTAGTAGTTCTTCTCAATCAACTTCTCCAACTACAAAGAAAAGATATTGTCAGTAAAAGTGGTTAAAGATTCAAACGATTCATTGTTCTGATAACTCACCTGGCTTTGAACATTGGCGATCTTGCTGGTGGGGAATTGGTATTCGTTGAGAGGAACCTTGGCGTGCTTCAAGTATCTCAAGAAGCCGAGTTCGCTGGGTAGAAGGAAGAGCAGACTCTTTCCGCGACCACCAGCTCGTGCCGTACGACCGACACGATGAATGTAATCACGAGGATCATCCGGAGGATCGAACTGGATAATCCAATCGACTGCAGGAATATCCAAACCACGAGCAGCAACATCTGTACAGAGCAAAATGCCCTTCTCCGCATTACAGAACTCAAAGAAAGTATTTGTTCGCTTTTGCTGCTTTTGTCGTCCCTATTATGTAAAGAATTTGATCAGCAACCATGACAATGATACTTTGAGAGGGGAATCCATGAAAAGCTAACTTACGTGCAAATCCAGTACAGGGACATCAATATAGTTCATCAATTCAGCGTGGTACTTGACAGAGTTACAGCTGGAGAAAAACACAATGACCTTCTTCTTCAAGTTTTTGCGCAAAAAGGTGAACAGAAGAAGGAATCTAGCGTCTGAGTTGCAAACAACATAGCCTTGTTCTAAGCCTTCAGCAGTAGATGTATCTTTGCGTTCGTCAACATTGATGTACAAAGGTCCTTTCTTGAGCGATATACGAGCAAGATCTTCGACCTTGGTAGTTTGTGTGGCGGAGAACAACATGGTTTGTCGCTCGTTGGGAAGAATCTTGATGATTTGCTTCATTTCATCTTCGAAACCGATCTCCAGAATTCGATCTGCTTCATCAATGACAAGAGCTTTCAAATTCTTGAAAACAAAGCCTTTGGTGTTCTATTATATTATCGGATTAGCGAACATTCAAAAAGATGGTACAACAAATATCAGGTTATTCACTAACCTGCAAGTGATCCAAAAGACGACCTGGTGTTGCTACCAATAGGTTGACACCCTTGATCAGCTTGTCAGCTTCAGCCTTTCTGTTGGCTCCTCCAATCACAATTCCGAAAGTTTGTTGATGATACTTGAGAAGATCCTTGGCAACACCAAAGATTTGAAGAGCTAGTTCACGAGTAGGAGAGACAATGATAACACCAGTTCCTGATAATATGTTTGATTGTCAGTCTCGTCCACCTAAAAATATCCTCAAAATTTTTGAATCAATTTCTTACCATTTCGAGGCTTGAACTTCAACTTGGAAAGCATTTCAATGGCTGGGATAAGGAAAGCAACAGTCTTTCCAGATCCAGTCTTGGCAGCACCCAAGACATCACGACCTGCCATCAAAGGTGGGATAGTACGAGCTTGAACCTCGGTCATGCTGGTGAAGCCCATATCCTTTACTGCATTCTTTGTAGCGTCTGAACAGTCGAGCTTTTCAAATTCCATGTTGACGGGGTTACCCTTTTCATCAACCACTGTCAAAAGTGTAAGTCATCGTGAATGCAACAGACGATACAGGAGTACCTAATACTCACCATCATTGGAAATTGTGTTATCTGCAGCAGGTGCTTCCTCTTCGAAATCACCAGCATCAGCTTTCTCTTCGCTTTCCTCTGATTCTTCTTCAGATCCATCAATTTCAGCGTCGTTGATCTCTTCAACTTCCTCTTCTTCAGATTCGGAATCGTCGTCGCTAACTTCGTTTGCGATCTCTACAGCTTCCTCTTCAACCTTGTGAGCTTTGGCTGAGGAAAGTTGCTGTTTCTTGCCTTTCAAGTTGTTCACTTGAGAAGTCTGCTTTCGTTTGACTGCAGTTCCGGCCATGATTAAGTAGTCAGACTGTAACAAGATTTCACACCGAAAGCTGGAAGCAAAAAAAAAAAAAAAAAGTCGACAAAAAAATTGTAGCAGTCACATTTCGGATTGAAAGAGGAATTTCGGAGTTTGTGTTGCCACTCAGTTCAGGCGTGCTTATTCAACCTCTCACGACATGCTCATTGCAACGATACCAGAGTCCGCTGGCTCAAAGCCTGCTCTGTCTCCTCTTCGGATGTTTCTACTCACGTTTTGCATGGTTGGAATCCAGTTTACATGTGAGTGTGCTTTTTGGGCATTCAACGTTGAATGACCGCTTGAGAGCGCTCGTAGTAAAACCATTGATTTCCTTATCTAGGGACCGTTGAACTCTCGTAGGTTCTTCTCACTGCACTTACGAATTACACTCTATCTCCACACTGCTAACAATTGTTGAAAATTTTAATATAGGTACGGAACTCCATATTTGCTGTCACTGGAGCTGTCAAAGGAAGCCACAGCCCTGGTGTGGCTTGCAGGGCCAATGTCAGGTAGGCGTTGAAAATGGCATTCGTCAAAGCATATCAGAGACTAATAGATATCCATCTTAGGACTTCTTATGCAGCCTTTGATAGGAGTCCTGAGCGACCGTACTACTTCTAGATTTGGAAGGCGCAGGCCCTACATTGCTATAGGAAGTGTGCTTGTTTGTTGTTCATTGTTGGGTGTGGCATTCGCTCGTGACATTGCAACTTTTATAGTTAATATCTTGGGCAAAGAGACTGAAGACCCCCTTCATTACGCTGTAAGGCAGAATTTTTTGATTACAATATGATTCTGATTAGTCCCTAACCCCACTGCAGAGAATCATTGCAATCGTGCTTTTATGGCTCCTTGATTTTGTTTTGAATGCGGTACAAGCATCGTGCCGAGCTCTCATAGTAGATGTTCCACCTGTATGGCAACAAGACGCAGCGAATGCTATGGCATCCTCAATGTCGAATATCACCATGGTTTTCACATACATTGTTGGCTTCCTGGATCTTACTGCATACCTTCCGGTTGCAGGCGACTCGCAATTCAAAGTGCTTTGCGTGATTGCAATATTTGTGTTCCTGATAGCTCAGTCTGTTACGTGTTTATCTATAACAGAGGAGGTATACGATGTTATTGAATCAGATTTAACGTAAGTATCTTTTATAGAATGGCGCATGCAGGGCAGTTTGTCTAATCGAATGAACACACAGATCGTGGCGAGACACAGCAAGACAGGTCTTCCATTCTTTCAGATCCCTTCCTCGACCCATACAATTGGTATGCAATGTCATCTTCTTCGCATGGATGGGATGGTTTCCATTCCTCTTCTACAGGTACGAAGTATAAATTTTTAGAAGCTGTTGATGATTGCTAGCTCTATATACTTTGGACCTGATAATATGAGTTCCACAGCACTACCTGGGTATCAAGCATTTATTTTCAAACTCACCCCGATAAAGACTCAAGTGACTGGGCTAGCGGAGCAAGGGCAGGATCGTTTGCGCTATTGTGTTATGCCATTGTTGCTGTGATCTCTGGTATACTCCTTCCGGCATTGACCACCCATTCCATTCGAAACGTCACTTTGAAGAATGTGTGGACCTTCTCGTTATTGGTCTTTTCAATCACTATGATCTCAACTCATTTCGTATCTACTGTCGGCGGAGCAACCATCATACTCTCACTCCTTGGCTTATCATGGGCGTGCATCATGTGGATTCCGTTTGCGCTCATAGGAGAGTACCTCAATATCTATAATGAGAGCCAGCGTGCCACATATGAAGAACCTATCCTACGTAAAGTGACATACGGAGCACTTCATCGCGCTAGAATAGGCGAAGGGAGCGGCAGTTTGGACGACGTGGAAGCCAATGCCATATCTCAGAATAATGATTGGTTTTTGTGCAGCCAATGCGAATCTGGTATGGTTCTGGGGATCCTCAACATGTATGTCGTCTTTCCTCAGTTTGTTGTTGCTATCATCGCCTCGGCCATCTTCTACTTTGTTGATTTGGTTGTAGGAGATAACCTTGAGGATAACAGCACATACAAAGGTATATCAATACTCTTACAATTTTCGGGCATCATGGCGCTTGTAGCCACTGGGCTCAGTAGATATGTCATAGATGTGGAGATTGGCCCCAAAAAGTCTATTTAGAGGTAATTTAGAAATATAACGAAGTTACCATGTTTGCGAAACATATATAACTTATTTAGTAAAGCATTTTGGATGAATAAACAGGAAGCCGTCATAAAAAAAAATCAAATATACATGTTATTGCGAGTGTTGTAATCCACCTCCTGGGATTGGGATTTTCTCCATATTAAACGTAGAGTCAATTGTGACACTGCGGCGTTTGAACATTTGCAGTGCTTTCGAGAATTTTACCCAACACGCCCTATAAAATACAAGCCCATTCCTCACATCGATGCCATATCAAGGACGAAAACGACAGAAGACGATAGCTCATGGTGGAAAACAGGTTAGGGTTGAAGAAACGCAAAGCCAACATCCAGATTCTGAGGAAGACACCAGCTCAAGTTCCGTAGAGAACCCTGAGATTGAGGATCATAGCAGCACTGAAAATGAAGAGGAAGACGATCGTGCTGCTAGTTCAGAAGCCCCAGAGCAGCACTCGTCACTACCTTTAGTTACAAGAATGGACGATCAAGCTGGTTTATCTGTAAGTTTTGAGAGTATATTTGCCTTCTATTTATACAGTATACTCAATTCCCACTCGTAACGACAGTCCACAGCTAAACAGCGACCTTTGAAGCGGTTTGATATTACACCCTTGTTCAGTGCAGAATTTTCCAAATTTCAACAACGTAAGGCAAATTCTCATAGTGCTATATTGCTAGATCAAAGACAAGATATCATAACCTTTTTTTTCTGGTGTATGATAGAACGAGAATCAGAATTGCTGAAGACCCTGAAAACTCGACGGCAGCTGACAAAACGACATCGACAATTATCGAGAGATGCACTGAAGAAGCGCGCACTGTTAGAGGAGCAAAAAAATTTACTCAAACAGCTGGAAGTCGACATTACATCGCTTACTACTGGACTGAAGGACGTTCGTAATGAACGAACTCGCAAAAGACAAGGAGTACGCCTGCTTCCCACCTCCAAGTCACACACATAACAGCTCTTTTGCCTGTATTCGTCTCCAGCCACTTATTGCTGGCGCTGTTATCAGCAGCATACGTTAGTTTATCTGTTCAGCATTAGTTCCGCTAAACTGCTATTTATACATGCACCCTAGATTGTATATATTTTTGACTTTCTTTTTATGTATATATGAAAAATCCGTGTTAAATGTACATTGTTTTGCTTTGGAATAATGACTGGCGTTGGCAAGGGCACGATTGCCACTTTGGTCCCGGCCGCGGAAGCATGCTTTTGATCAAATCTGGTTGAGAACAGTTTAAGATCCGCTCTACTTGTGACACAGAACTAATGTTTGGCTTATTCTTATCCCCCTCTCCCTTGTCATCGGTCGCCAGTCTGTTCATCCTGTGAATTGGTATCGTATTTTACATTCGCTATAACCGTATCGATTTCTTGTACGGAATTTAATGATGAGGTTACTATTGGCTCTTGTGGAATTTCGGTTTCTATAAGAGCGCCTGAGTCATGTGGGGAATTGGATAATTCGCCTGGAATGGACAAGGAGTCGGTGGATGGTGACCTCGAAGAAACCTCGCCTTTTGATCGTTGAGCAGCAGCACTATGTGACCTCCGATGCCGTAAAGGTGGTTGATGTCTTACAGTGGATGATCCTGGTTGATTCCTCGTTCGTTGAATTTTTGCTCTTAATGCTTCCATGACTTGCTCATGTGGAACGTTTTCAGGGTCTAGATCAGAGGATGCTCCCATCAAGGACATACTGCTGGCCATGGAATGAGAGCGTTTATGCGTTTGCCTTGATTGATAATGTGATGGTATTCGTGACGATGGTGAAAGGGGGTTTCCAAAATCAAAGCCGTCGGAATCGACTTGGTGTTTATAATTGGATGGATCTCGAAAGAAGTCCATGTGTTTGTCAGACTCTGAAAAATGATCTCTACTGAAAGGCAAATTTCACATTAGTAAAAGTCTTGGTAAAACGGTCATAAGCAGAATGAAAGAGACTGACTTCTTCGTGGACAATTGAGGTGTATGCTCAGGCGATGAATTGGGTAAGGATGAAAATAAGGTACCGAAAGGTTCAGCATAGGTGAAGCTATTGGGAGATCCTGTGGAGGTTGGGACAAACCGATCGGATAACAAAGACATTGGTGATGCATGTCTATCGTCTGGTATGGCTATTCAATCACGCATTAGGGAGAGAAAGGTTTCAATTCGTTTAGACACTTAACAAAAAAAGAGCAAAAAATTGAGGCTGTCAAGTGATCCTTACATGTTACATTAGGTCTCAGAACTGGTAATTGAGGATCTCTTGGGTGTGTGAAGTGTACACCTGCACTGCTAGGTGCTTTAGATTCTCGTAGTAGCTCCAGTTCTATCGTTTTAGACCTTAAGCGAGCTTCCTCGGCTTTACAATTCTCTTCAGCCGTTCGTTTCTAAGAAGACATATAATTCGATCAGAATGAGACACCACAAATAACACACGAGCGTATGAAATATACCTTGTCTTCCTCTGCTTTTGCTAGCAATATGACCTTCAATAGTTCCACGTCATGTTGATAAGTATCCAGTATATCTTTGATTGAAATATCACTGTATAGTAAAGGGGTTTGAGTAGGAGAAGGCCATTGAAAGTTTGAAGACGTTCGACGATCTTGCTGCTCGCAAGCTTTTGAATCGAAATGGGACATTAGCAATTCAGCGGACAAATAAAAGGGGGAATGAGCATAAAGATCAGTTTATAAGAAGACAACTTTCTGCACACACACCGAGAAAAGTCACTCTAAAAAAAGTTGTAGGTCCGCCCCCGTTGACCAACATGGGCAGTCCAGGGTCTCGTTTGCATACACTGTGATTGGAGGATTTCTAAGCGCGCCCTTTTGGGAAGGGATCATGGCAACTTGGATAGATTTTTCCCCATGTCATGTTTTGTAGATATTTTTGGCTTTAGTGTAACAGGACACCAATCTTTATTTAGCTCAGCTCATCAAGAGGTCCTCCAACCTCTGTTAAGACTGCAACTTTTCGTTGTGATGAATATTTTTTTTTGGATGATCTATCCCCTGTGAAAATCTTTTTTTAAAATCCCATCCGCGCTATTTGTTTCTCTACAACATGACCTCATGTCCCTGTCGCAACTTTTACGGGATATAATCGCTGGATTTGATATCCCATAGCGCAATTTCGCCACACGCAGCCACTTTGGAGCATGTTAATATTGCTAACTGTATATGTTATCGCATGACAGGAACGCCAATGGTCATGAGTGAAGGCATCACGCAAAGTGTTTTAAGGAAATAAGAATACCCTATTTTAAACTGAATTGAAAGAGCGGAAAGTCTGTGAAACGCGACACCTTGAAGAACAGCTTTATGATCGAATATCTTTGGGAGGACAATGGAATGATGTCGCACACCTCTTTCCAGTGACATTCTGAGTTTCAATCGAAAGCACACCAAAAAAAAAAGGGCTGTGACGGCTTATTTACCATTGAGGGGCAGGCCGCCTGTTTTGGCGTCTTCAAAAATCTTATTAACAGTTTCCAACGCGAAAACTACGCGATGACTCAATCTACGAACATTGTAGCCAATCCTTTACATGTGTTGGAAAATCTTTTTGGTATGCTCAAATGCAATTCTATTTTGCCTAAAAAAGCAAAAAATAACTCTAATCCAATAGAACAATCTATTTCAAATGGTGATCGCCCAACCGAATTCGATGCGTCTAAATATCTTGAGGACATGCTGCAATCAGACTTAGATCTTGCAAAGGTTTGAACCAAATTTGCCTTGACCTTCCATATCGAGCTCACGACTAGTCAATCTTACTCGATCTATTTGTAAAACTTTTAGATCCCCTCTTTAAACTCGAGCAATCCCGCAACTTTACCTACGGACAGTCTTGTTCGTTTCAGATGCATGGTACAGGATTCCAATCTAGGGCCTGAAATATATTTGAAGTTACATGAAGTTTCCAATGCCACCAATGGAGAAAAGAAACTTCGATGCACAAAGTACAGCGATGCAGATGTCAGCGCTATCGTATGTTACTTTACTTACATCTCTCCGTTCCTTATTGCATCCCATCCTCTCTAACTCGAATTCTTGTATGCAGGATCAATTCAATGAAGGTCGTATTCCAAACGAGTGGCTAGACGAGCGCTCGGTATTGTATTGTGTTAGCCCACCGGGAGAATCGCTCTGGATGAAGCAACAAGATCACTCAAGCGTTGGTAAATAGCAATAATGTATGTGTTAGTGTGTTACGTATAGTAAGTAATCCTTATCGTACATGCACCATAGACCAGCAATTGGAAAATATGTCACTTGGTGAAGTTAATCATCCCGAAAGTGATCCACATTCCACGAACAAATTTCCCCTTCTCGGTGTCTCTCACAGTAACGCAGTTGTAAAATTGTATGGAGCTGACAGAAATATTGAAGTTGGAAGTCGAATTGAAGTCATTGGAATATTAAGCAAACCAAGGTAACTGTGTGATGGATTTTATGTGTTACTGATGTGAAAAATGACCATGCTCTGACATTGTGTTTATCGGTATGATTCTAGTCATAATAGCGTGTCAGAGGA
This sequence comes from Umbelopsis vinacea, assembly GCA_016758895.1. Classification (NCBI taxonomy): domain Eukaryota; kingdom Fungi; phylum Mucoromycota; class Umbelopsidomycetes; order Umbelopsidales; family Umbelopsidaceae; genus Umbelopsis; species Umbelopsis vinacea. Next base: position 308,842 of record JAEPRA010000008.1, on the reverse strand, counting down.
TTCAATGGATGACTTCGACCTACCTAAAGCATCTTTCCCCAATACCCCCGTCATACATGGTATTTATTGCAGAAAAGTCAACAGCATGGACATCCTACCAGTTTCAAACGATGAGATCGGCGCGGCTAAGCAACAAGCATGTGATTTAAGAGCGCAATTATTAGAATATCTAGGAAACGCTTTCGGAGGCGATGTTATGGTTGCAGAATATGTTCTCTTACAACTGCTTTCTCGCGTGTATGGATACCTTCATTCTTTCCTCACCGTGCGATTGATAACTCTAGTACTGACATTTAGATTCGTCTCGATTTCAGAACTTCAAAACGTGGCGCATTTGCACTTGGACAGTTTTCCGTTAACATCTCTGAGTTTCCATCAGAAACTTCGGCAGCATCAGCTCAAAATGGAAATTCCAACCCGAGTAAATTTTCGTCGGCTAACTCCTCCACCAGACACATATCCAGCATTTTGCAGAAGCTCGTCCCAGCATTTGTGGAACTTCCTCTGTCCCTAGATGTCTTGAACACCACCAATTTCTATCCAAGATCCAACGATGAAAATTTACACGCTGGAGTTCTTCAACTGCTTGATGGAACAACTGTATTAGTGGATGAAACAATGCTAAAGGAGGGGACGTTAAAGGAACAAGGTGAACTACATTCCCGGCATTGACATTTCCCGTTTTGCATAGATGCTGATATCATCTCTAGGCGTAAAGAATATGCGAGCTTTGAACAAAGTCATCCAGCAACAAGTCCTTGGATATGCCTACCCCTTCCATGAATTTGACTTGAGTACTGATATAGGATTTATCGTGTTATCTCGAGCCAAGTCTATGTTCCCGGTAAGTTACTGCAATATGATGAAAGACGGGTATTGAACCATCTGACATTTAATCCAATGTAGTGCCATTGCGTCGTCCCACTTTCCCAGTCTGCAGGTGTACCGCTGCTGGCTTCAGATGACAATGGGTCGCTGAAAGTTGCTGAGAATGTACTCAGCAATTTCCGAAAATACATTCATATACTTAAATATTCAGATTATGATATTCCGCAAGCAGTTTCCGAGGTAACCGTTTCGATCATGTTCAATGACGCATACAATTCGATTTTGCTTACTGAATCTTTCCTTAGCATATACAAGAACGCTTCGTGGAAACAAGAAAGCAAGCTGCTAGCGAATCCCTTCCATTACCCACCCAAGATGATCTTATGCTACAATTGAATCTGGCAAGGTAAACCAAAAAAATAATAATTTGGAATTCCTTTTGGATTTTATTGTTGGGGCGTTGCTGATACTTTTCATTTGTTATTCAGACTAGTTGCACTATCTTTTGGATCCAACGAGTTGACTCAGGAGTTTTTCGATTACACAATCAATCTTGAAAAAATGAGGGTTAGCAGATTGGAACCCAATACTACGACTGAGCCACAGAAATAGAAAGAAGAATCGTCTGTAAATAGATTTTCGTGTTCCTTCAAAACATAAAATTAGTGTAATTTTTCACAAAATGAATTTTGATATGTTGAACAAGTAAAGAGCTTGGGTAATATTGGATATTTTTTTATTTTTACATGAGCTCTCGATTTATTTTCTATCGCAATTGGACGGACAAGTCTTCTTCCACCGTAGAGCGGACTTTCTCTTGAATAGCATTAATTTCTTCGTTGGTTACATTTCTAAAAAGTATGGATAACACATTAGACCTGGCGCTCGTTGCCTTGAAACAAGATTAGAGTATCATTTACCTATCCATTGATCGATATGTAATTCTATAACATACACTTCGCTTCTGTGTTTTTGGGTGTGTAAAATCATCGATCTGTCAAATCAAAGCAAAGTGGGATTAGCTTACTCGTTCACCGCTACTTAGTCATCCTAACAACAAAGTTACCTTGGTGACGTTTTCAACAATGTCGCCAGCAACACCTCGCACAATTTCGCAAAAGTTATTTTCGTTCCATTCCTTTTCAGGAAGCCAGAAACTGATATCTTTCAGGCATGGAGGGAATTTTGAGAACGGCTTAAACTTGACGATTTCTCCAGCGGCGAACTGACTCAAAAACCTTTCGTCTTCCGACCAAAACAGACGAATATCAGGGATATCAAACAAAACCATGGATAATCTTTCAAGTCCACATCCGAATGCCCATCCTATCTTATTTTGAAGACCTTTTTTGAGAAGTAAAGCGTTAGTGTTATGTAGAGATGGTGGATCCATATTTATACTGCATGCAGGCTTACCAGCGGCATCCATCAGATCTTGTCGAACAATACCACATCCACAAATTTCCAACCACTCTCCTTGGTAGAAGATTTCCATCTCCCAGCTGGGGCTGGTGAAAGGGAAGTAGGCATCAATCCAGCGAACTTGAAGATTGGGTTCATCCTTGAATAATGCGCGAACCATGGAATTTAATGAATGCTTGAGATGCGCAACGACGGCTTGAGCAGCTTCAGGAGCATGTCGGTCTTGTATTGGATTTTCTGGTTTGATCAATGTATCGTCGACTAGTTGAACAGTATTGGCTGCCAATTCAGCTTGGGATGCTATATCATCTTGTACTTGTTTAGCAGTGATTTTTGGACCCATGTCAAAGTATTGTAAGCCTTCCATTTGATGAAAGACAGGGTAGTGAGAGCTGTCAATTTCATCACGGCGGTAAACATCGCCACTAATAAGGAACTTGGTTGCTCCAGATTCTAGGCCCTGAAGCTGATGTGCGGATGTGTGTGCACGTAGCATGTTGGTGGCATTGATGTAGTAATTATCAGACTTTACACGCGTGGGATGATCGGCAGGAATACACAAGTCATCAAAGTTCATTTTTGTTGTAACAGTGGGCTCAAACTTATTGAGAGGTTTGAATGTAGCAAAATGGTTTTCAATACGTTGACGGATGATCGAAATTGGGTGAGACGGGTGAAGATGGAGCTTTCGAGACGTCTTGGACAATATATTTGGAGTAACATTTGTCCATTCATCCTTGGCGTAATCTTTTCCACAGACGTTAATCGTATCTTCTGATTGTACACCGGCTATATTTCGATAATTGTTAAAACCTTCATAAAGAACTATTCAGTCTTTCATAGATAAAACGTTTAAGTTACTCACCAGTAGCACTTTGGTCATTCAAACGGAATGCACTAGTTGTGAATGCACATTTATTGAACTGAATGCTCTTGGACCAAATGGATACATCTAACGCACCATACAGGCTTCGGTCCACCAAGGGTTTTACGTGAGTTACGACCCGGAGCATTGCTTCTAAATTGTATTGACACTTCCTAGTGGCTTGCTGTCGAAAATTCAATTCAAAAATCAAGGGGTGGGACTGTCTTTTTTTTTTTATCTTTCTTTCATACGTCCAGCACAATGCCAAACGCAAGGAAAAAGAGGCAGGCAAAGAATGAAGATTTCAAGGTATGCACCTACATTTGAATATGAAATGTGATAAGATATATGACTAAACTCTGCCCTTAGAAAACTCGACTGAAAGTCGGTAAAAAGAAGGTTGTCGCCGACAACTTCACTGACACTTCATTCAAGTCCAAGACTATTAGTCTGCCAAATCAGAGCATTACTGAAGACAAAAGCAACCTCTTGACGAATTCTCGAAATCTAACGTTATCGACCTTGTTGTCGCAAATGCGACATTACAGTGCGGGCACCCGTAAAGGTAGAAATAGATCAAATTTTGTTTCAACCTTAATTTGACGATACTAACAGCTTCATTGATCCACTACAGAGGCCATACAACAAATTCAAGATATGTGCGAGAAGCACCCGGGCTTACTTTCAGCATCACTTAATTCAATTGTCAATGCAAGTTTGAAGATCCTAGTTGATGAAGTAAGTACATGGAATTGAAGCGCAGGTCATTGTAGCAATATTAATTGGATTGTCTAGGATCGAGATGTACGCAAAGCTATGTTACAGTTTCTGAAAAGCTCATTCCCGGAATTAGAGAAGGTTTGTTGATCGATATGGAGTGTATGCAGCATATATATATAATTGACCATTTGGCATAGAGCGAAATTGTACCATTTTTGTCGCTGTTGACTATCTACACCTGCTCAGCAATTACTCATATTTATGAAGATGTGAGGGCAGATGCTATCAAGTTTATGGATTTGTGGATTGATCTAGCACCAGAATTCATCGTATCAAGATATTGGGATAAGGTAATGAATGCTACACATTAGCAGTATACATGTTGAAACCCCCCCCCCATCTAACTTCCTATGCAGGTCCTGGGAAACTATATCTCCCTGATTGCCGTAGACTCCAATGCATCAAACATTTCAAAGGCCCATGTTTCTGGGTTACCCAATATGACATCTAATATGACAAGCTCGTCAGTGAAGAACGTAGCCTCCAAGAGTGGCCTTCACTCCCACAAGGCTAAAGTTGATGTCTTGTCTAGTATTTATAACCTTCTCAATGCTGGCTTGTCTCGTGGATCTAACGATCCTTATTGGTTCTTTGTTGAGTATTTGAGTGACGAGAGTGCTAAAAAGAGATTTCGTCTGAAGTTTTCAAATAAGCAAGGTGGCGGCGACCTGGATCAAATTACTTGGCATGCAGATGGAACGGTATGGTGGACCCACGTAGCTCACTCAGGTTATAGTTTCAGCATTTGACACATTTGTTTGCAGGTGTATTATAGACCAAGCGACCCCAAGGCGCAGTCATTCGCGCCAACACTTACTAACTCAGCCTACGCTACCTCCTCGTTCTCTCATCTCAATTTATTTGAAAGCACCGACGTCAATAGTGGGACGGGAATCACTGCTAAAGAGCAAGGAAAATCAAACAAATCAGACGAGTCTGCTCCAGACAGTAAATCGACTGCCAGCCGGGAATTTGATAGCACAAAGGTATAAATCGATCTACTTATTTCTGTCCAGTTCAAAATGAGTGTTGATTACTGATGGTCTTACCTCATATGTAGTCATTGATTCAAATTTTCCAACCTTCTCTACTATCTGCATGGCTAGATACGGCCCCATCTGTATTCTCAGCGTCCACAGCTATAACGTACACGCCAGCTCTTCAGACCCTTCATCTCGTACTTAAAATCATGGCTGTACTTTGGAGAGCATCACTAAACGACAATATCGGCGATGACATGACAATTGGGTTCTTGAATACTCAACTAGAAGTCATTCTCAAACACTTTATGACATATTTCCCATACGGTCGAGATAGCTTAGGAAGACGAGATCAAAAGGTATGGGTCGAAGTACCGGACGTGGCTACGCAGTGTAATAATTTTAACACATGTACTTTTCTCTATAGGCTGATGCAACCATTCAAGAAATGAACATTATCATTTGCGAACTGACATCATTGTTTTTAATGGCTATAAAAGCCATCCAGGCTAGAGAGATCGCAACTTTCATTACTTCGTCGTCAAAGTTGGCCCAAGTAAAAGCAAGTGGCAAACGCAAGCAACCCGTAACAGAAAAGCCTGAAGCGCTAGCATCTTGGACTGACCATGTTGTGGATCATGTCCTCGACTTGCTTGGAAGAGAAGTGCGTCAAAAGATAATGTTTTTATGTCGTCTAGAACAAGCGCTAATATCCTACTCCAGAACCTTAATCAGAATGCCGCTAAGAAACCAAAGTTAACGGTCATGCCTGAAGGCATGACAACAGCCACAAGTGACTTTAGGGCCGATCAACTGCAGGCGTTACTTCCGAGCATTTGGGGTTTGCTCAACAGCTTACCGTCTGACGAGCAAACTGAACTTTTTGAAGCCTTCTTAGCTTATTATAATCGACTCGGCGCAAACTCGCAAGCCAAACACATTGCATTGGGATTTTTGACCAGGGTGTATATGGTTTGTGCACACTTCATTGTAGGAATACAGTTCCATTTATCTTGCGATACTTACATTCTTAAATCTAGATTCAATTTGAACCACAGTATAACGGCAATTTCACTATTCGTCACAACGCAATATTTACCGAAAAGATGCGCGTATGGCTACTGACTTTACCAAAGTTGTTATGGGAGATCAGATCCAATAATTTGGAGACTACGGCAGTACGTACTACATCGAGCGCTGTGTGCGTATACGTTTGTTTTGGAAATCTAACGTGTCGCGTGACATTCTTGTAGAATATTCTGGACTTATTATGTAGCGTTGCCAAACATGGTGGGGAGAAGCTTTTTGGACAGCAGGTATACATTGCTTTCATTGACTGAGGTGTTGATATAACTATTTCTTACTTATGAAATTCTTTAGTTCTTCGTTTCGTTGCAAATGTCGCTCATTCCCTACTTCTTCGTCAATTTGTCAACAAAAGGTATTACGGATTGCAAATTTGATGAGCTAATTTGTGTCACCTTGTACTAAAAACATTTACCATTCAGGAGAAGTATTTGGTCCTTTCATTTCATTACCACATCAGCAACAACGACAGGTTGTTGAATTCCTTTACTATGCTAGCAACATACCCGAAAAGCTGCTGACTGCCATAAATAGATGCAGACAAGGTAATTAACACTGTCTAAGCAAACCATTCCATACTGTTGATTCTAACACAGCCACATTTGCACTCTTTCAAGATGATATACTCTCCTCTGAGACACAATGTTACTTCCAAGAGATACTTCATCTTTGAAAATGTATGGCACAATCCATTCATCAATTTCTAGTATGTGAAGGAATGATCAAACTCCTTGAGGTAGCTTGAGCCGACCTAATTTCTGTACATAAAAGTTTTGATAAAAGTTTTATTGCACTAATACCTCTTAGTCTTACAAATCGACAATGTGGAGGTTTTGTCAAATAACTAGGTGTGACATGGTTAAAATGATTTCAATGAAGTTACAATGCCAAAATCTGCATGCAAACATATAAACAAATAACCAATCGCCATGATTCATGATACTTCATCAGTTCCAACAAAATGAGATAAATGTAAATGTAAATAATTTTAATAGTGAAATTGGAAAGCAAATATAAACAACTATCTATACAGGACACTGTAGTATCGTGGTTGTTAAGTTTTTCATTGCTTGCCACCGTACTTCTTATCGTACTCTGCGTAAACCTGTTCGATGGGCTTGCCCTTAGTCTCTGGGACGAAGAGGATAGTGATGATGGTGGAACAGAAAAGAATGCATCCGAAAATGATGAAAGAGAATGAGTTCAAGGAATCCATCAAGGTAGGGAAAACGAGACCAATGACGAAGTTCATAGACCAATTGGCACAAGTGGCAATAGCACCCATGGAGGAAGCAGCGTAAGTAGGAGATAATTCTGAGGTAATCATCCATGGGATAGGACCAAGACCAACAGCGAAGGAAGCAACGAAGAGGAAAACGGAAGCAACGAGAAGCTCATTGATGACAAAGTATCCTCCAATGACCAAAGTGATACAGAAAAGACAAGCACCAGCTTGAGATAGAATCAAAAGGAAACGACGACCGACACGATCGATGAGTACAACTTGAACGATAGTGCATACCAAATTGAGAGCAGATGTTCCAATGGCCATATACATGGAAGTCTCGGCATCATAAGCGCTGAGGAAGATAGTGGTCGAATAGTACATGACACCGTTGATAGCGGACAACTGTTGGGTACAGTGAAGGAAGAGGACAGTAAAGGTGATGACGCGAACAACACGATGTTTGAAGAGTTGGATAATAGACATGGCTTCCACGGACTTTTCGTGTGGGCTGACACCAATTTCGGCAGATTCCTCAGCTCCACTAAATTCTTGTGAGATAGACTTTTCAGTACCTTGTTGCAAAGGTGCCAATTCATTGTTTCCAGTCTTTGAGTCAGTGGGGACTTCAGAATATTGAGCTCCTCTTTGACCAGCAACGATTTCCTGGAATTCAAGGCTGACATCAGCATTAGGTCTCAGTTTTTGAAGAACAAGTTTGGCTTCCTGAAGTCTGTTCTGTGAGACAAGGTAACGAGGGGATTCGACGCACATGGACATCAAAAGAGCTTGGACAATTGCGGGAACAGCGACCAAAGCATAGTTAAGACGCCAGAGAGGGACAGTGGCCAATGGCAATCCGATCAAATTAGACAAGAGAATACCAATGACAACCATAAGCTGGTTCATACTGCCCATAGCACCACGACCTTGAATAGTGGAAATCTCTCCTACATATGTTGTAGTGGCAAGAGCTCCGAGACCGCAAGAAATACCACAGAAGATTCTTCCAATAGTGAACATGGCAGGACCAGTAGAGAATGCAATGAGGATGGCTCCAATGACCCATCCAATGTTGTTGACCACTAAAGTCTTCTTGCGACCCATCTTGGTTAATGGGTAATTACCGAATAATGAGGCGAGGAGACCACCAATACAGAATGAGGAAACAGAAAAACCCCTAAATGTGCAGAGCATTAGAATAGTGTCATCAAATTGATATCTTTTTAAACGTTGCCGAACTCACCATAGAAGCGAATTCATTGGTAAACAATCAGGTAAAAATGAACTATTGACGTGTGCGTATCCATTGGCGCAGTTATGCGTAGCATCTCCAGGAATATTTGGACTTCCGATAGTCCAACCTTGACTGAATGATCCGATGCAGGCAACAACGGTGCAGAACACCATGTACCCGGGGTACTTTAAATCTCTAGAATCCATTTGTGAAGAGGAAGATACTTTTTGAAAACCAAACCGGAAACATCGCAGTCTTATATATCTTGCTTATGGGTGTGTCGAATACTCAGAAATGTGAATTATGCGAAACATCACCCTGTGAAAAATCTTTCTTTATTCAAAACTGAACTGACCGTAGTTGGTACACTTCCCATATAGCAACCAGAAAAAAACCACTACTATAACAAGGCTTGAATACTCTTGAAAATATGCTATCCATGAAGTAGTTGAATAGCTCTACCTGCCATCCCAATTCAACATTTCTGTTAAAAAAAAAATTGGGTCGACAAAATCACACGACATCTGATTGTTTTACATTGTCGATCAGGCAATAATGTACCTGTGTCAGTGGCCATAACGCCCACAAAGATGAAACCAAAAAAAAAGAAGAAAAATTTTCATAAGCAGAATAGGGTAGTCTTGAATCAGATATACTGACGTTAAATGCCGTGGCGTTGAAAGTGTTGCAATATACCCAAACGCAGAGTTGGAGCATATCACAATGAGAGTCTTTGAAGTGGGGAATGCCAAATCTACACGCTGTGATCGGGGCCAACAAGCTTTGCTAGCTCTATAAAATACCTATAACATGGGTGGGATGTTATTAAAACCTGGGTTGACTTCAATCCAATTTGACTTGCCGCATAGCAGTCACCTTACTTGATTTTGTCTTTTTTGTGGTATGCGGCGACCAGTCCGCTAGTGCTCGGCATCACGAAAATGTTTGAACTTCCGGTTTCCTTCCATGGAATGGTTTCTGCCTGTAATCCGACACCCACTTTCTTCCGTCCACTGTATATTTGATACATGCCCATTCCAACGAATACTACCCACTTCGGACGGTATTCTTTGATTTTCTCGGTCAATTGAGGGACATTATCCAGCTGTTCCGCAATTGTAAGGTCTGATGCCCGTCTCGATACCTTGGGCGTCAAATTTGTGAACCCTAATCCATATGACTTGGGCAGAAGGACATCATCTTCGAAAGTAACTTTTCTGTCCACGAGACCTGAAATCAATGTGAACAAAGTTTTTTTTTTTATGTTTGAGGAAGAAAAACCAATGAAGGGATAACATATGTATTTACCACTAGCGGATAGGCACGGCCAAAAGTGATTTGTAGGGCTAGCAAAATGGTGCCCCCTCATTGAGCTTGTAACGCCTCCATTGATCCCAACAAAAAGGACACGCAAATCGTAGTCCAGTATATCAGGGACTGGTGGCAATACTGTATTGGATTCGGCCTTTACTTGGAAGGTAGTTGTTTTGATATGTACGTTTGAACTGGCCTTCACAGAAACAGATTTTTCATGTTTGAAGTAAGGAGAGGTAATCAAGGTATTTTTTTTGCTATTGTTGGTCGCAGTTCTGGATGCAGGTGGCATTTGACATGCTACGAATGCAATGTATAGGCGCTTTCGATTAACGGAAAGTCGGGGATTTAAAGTTAAGAATGTACTTTTAGGGTGTAGGCTCAGATTTCAACCAGAGGTAATAATTTTTTGCAAGGTTCAATGCTTAATACTTATTATGATTCTTAACTATTATCAAATGTGCATTATCATTACAGTAATAGCGAAAGGGATACGGGTTAGCGTATATAACTTATTGAAAGCGGGGTAGAACAAGTTAGCTCCACACTTGATTTACTTCGCTTCTTCCGTTAGCTTCTTAATCAAGCTTGCTATGCTATCTACGTTTTTTTTCTGTTGATCCTCTACCTGATCCATCTCATCGCTGCGCTTCTTGGGAACTATCATCACAGGAATTTCACCGTCAGTTTCTGGTACAGAAGCAAAATCTTTTTCCCATTCGGTGTCATCTGCTGTTGAAAAAAAAAGAATGGACCTTATAAATAAAACTTCCAATTAATTAGAAATATACATTAAAGATTTTTACCGTTATTGTTCATCATCTTGATCCATTTTGTTTTGCCAGTGGGATATTCTGTGACCAGCGTATTAATAACATGGGGAAATTTTACATGGGGTATTAATATGACACCACACTTACGGCACGAAACGTAGTTGTTGAACATCTCCACTAATGTTCTATTGCCTTCGTTCATTTGGTTTGGGAAGCCCCATTCGTATGCTACTGGCAGGAGAAGTAGTCCCAATGCTTTTCAAAAGTGTAAATAATGACAACTTAGTTACCATATATATAAACGTTGCCATACAACGGTCAGGAACTTACTCATGAACAGAGCTAGAATATATGACGAAAATACGACTCCAAATGCGACTGCTTGAAGACAAAATACTGAGACCATCATTCCAAACTATTGATCGGGGTTAGATCGGTAAACATGGGGTGGTACATAAGGGTCTGAATATATCTTCTCACCAATGCGGGCCTGGTATTTCGGACCATAGTCACCGAGTGATTGATTGTGCGAATTTCGGTGATGAAAGATCCAAGGATCTCACAAATCTGATCAAAGTTTCGGCGAGGACTGAAAGCCACGAATTAATGGATCCATCATAAAAATAATCATATTGTCAGAACACATGTGTCATTACCGTTGGGCTGCAGCAACTTCCATGCGTCGTTTGACAAACTGCTGAGACGATGTTTAGCAAATGTTTTCTGTTTGCATTATATTTCCAGTGTGCCTTACATCTGTCATTCCAAAAAGTTTGGTCTCTTTTCCTACATACGCGAAACCCCCCGTAATAGCTATTACGCTGATTGGCGGGGCATTTAAGTAGGCTGCTGATCTGTTGGTTTTAATCGATTAGTATCTCTTTTTTTTCGAGTTAATGCCACGCTACGTTTTTATTGTTACCCGCAAAATGCAATTATAGAAGTGAACAGAAGCGAAGACAGAAAATAATCTCCAAAAAGAAGTATACTATTCCAGACGAATACAGTCTCCGTCGAGTATGGTTTAAGCTTGGCTTGAAACCATTCTTTGACCGTGGTTGTCGATAAAGCTGTCCATTCATCAGATGAAAGCTCTCCGCTGGTTGGGGTTTGCGTTTCTGCATGTTGAGTCTTCATGGCTCGACTGATGGAAAAGCGTGAAGGAAGCATCAAAGTAGTCAGATCAAAAGCAACAGAAGAAAAAAAAAAGCTGGACCCGAATTAGGAAGTGGGGCTATTTGAATTGGCAATGGTCGTTCAGATTTTGTCCGAGAGAGTAAAACATGACCCTAACTCCCGTTTCTACTCCCAAGCATCCAGTTGTAAATGACCGGCTTTGAAAGCGTTCTTTTTATATGGTTTGTAAAATGTAAATATACAATTAATTGGCAGGCTCTATGATTCTTCTCTTCATGGTACAATTATCTATACTGATATCGTTAGGTATATGCGGAATTAAAGTCACCGAGCAAGATTTCTACTCTACTCGATATCATTTTCAATGTATTACTTTTTCTTGTATATTGCCGTCGATCTAGAAGAATACGCCGACCACATGAGAGGAAAGGTTAAACTGTCTTGGTCTTTTTGTGTTGTCCGTAGGAAGCACGCTTCATGCGTGGTCTAAAATGAACCTTCTTCAAAGCTTCATCAATCAGCAATTCACATTGTTCCTTAAGTTCCCCAGCTTCTTCAGCACTTGTTCCGAAGTTGTCTGGAAATCTCATACTGAAATTAAAAGTCAACATATGTGCTTTCCGAGTATTTAAAAAAGTGTCAAATGTCTTACCTGAGCCATTTATAGATCATAATGATTTTATGACAGCTCTCTAGTTGATCGAGCTTTGTTTTAGTTACAGACTCCTTCGCAGCCGGAAGTTTGACCAGTTTCTTCAAATCAATATCCTTATTTTCGCTATATAAAGTGGCCATTTCTATAATGGCCTGAAGGCAAGCTGTATCTCTAAGTGGTGTTGGCGCAGAGACAAATTGGTAGCGATCTCGAACAGACATGTCCAAGTGATCCATGCTTTGCGCTAGCGCCTGCTCAAAAATGTAAGCAAAAGATCGAAACGGCGTTGTCATCATAAGCAATAGCCCAAATATTACCTTTGAATCACCATAATTGCACAAGAAATACTTTCCGCTGACCGTTGCCATGTCTTCAAAAGTTTGCTACAAGAACGGAATAAGATGTTTTAGTATTGCTAACAGAGATATTTTTAAGAATAATTAGTTGCTTACCAGCACAGAACTAAATGGCGCATCAGGCATTTGGGCAGAAAACATCTCTATAATGTCCAAAGTCGGGTGAATTCCGGCAGTCTTTAACCAATTTGGTGTCAATAGAATAGCTTACAGTTTACTCAAACTATGTGATACATATTACCTTCAAAAACAGGGTCGGGGTATCCATTGCTTCAAATACATATGACAAATCATCTTGCTCAAACCTGGTGAATTTATAATTCAGTTCAGCATGCGATAAAATTACAAGTGACAATACCCAGGACAGTAATCTTACGTTGTGACTTCTCCTTGTGCATACGTTGTGCCAAATCTACCGGCTCTACCAGCAATCTGCTTCAAATGGGGAGGGTGTATAAAAGTGAAAGATTTGCCATCGTACTTTTGAACGCTTTCAAAGACAATTCTCTTGATGTTCCTAATATTTAATGAAGGTTAGAATATGTTGGAGGCTACAAGAGCTTATCCATTACTTACAAATTGAGACCCATTCCAACTGCATCTGATGCCACAAGGACATCAAAGTTGCTGGCAGCATCGTTAAAAGCCTTTGCTTGCAACGCTCTAGATTCAGGTGGAAGTGCACCATAGACAACAGCGCATCTCAATCCGGTTTCTCTTTCAATAGCCCTTTTAACTTCGAAAATGTCTTTCCGTGCAAACGTGACAACGCAGTCTCCTTTTTTAACATTTTCGTAGTTTCCGCCCAAAGACTTTTCAGATATCGATAGTGGTGTTAATCTTTTGTAGCGATGAACAGTCACTTCATCGTCGATGGCTTCGCAAATTTGTTTGATCAATGGAACAACCGATTCTTCACCACAAAGGTGGATTTCCTGAGCGCGAAGACCTAGAAATCACGATGTCAATATTGACCTATCGAGAGCGGTATGAAATCTGCCAACATATACCTAACAAAGCTTGCGTCCAAGCCCAGCCTCGAGTACGGTCGCCCATCATCTGGATTTCATCGACAACAGCTACCTCCAAATCACGATTCAGCTCTACCATTTCAACTGTTGAGCTTGTAAGTGTCGCGTCTTCGCTAATGATCCTCTTTTCCTCTCCAGTGACCAGATTGCACGCAATGCCATTATTGTTCATTCGCTCAAAAATTTCATGTGCGAGAAGCCGCAATGGTCCGCAGTAAATTCCAGATTTGGCTTCCGTTAAACGCTTCAATGCTGAATATGTTTTTCCACTGTTCGTTGGACCAACGTGTAAATGGATTTTCCTACATAAAACATTAATAGTTAGAAATTGCAGTCATCCGTAATGTTACGAGCATATTTGAGAGTGATTATCCTTACCGTTGCATTCGTCTGGCTTCTGGATACCATTCATGCGGAAAACGCAAGTCTGTTATTTTCTTCAGAGAAGTGAGTTTAGATGTTATTTCCTTGGGTAGATGTGGTTCTGCGTATTCCAGGAATCGAGTGTACAAATAGGAGTCCATAATACGTCTATCTCCTGCCAGGCCATTAACCGAAAGCAGGGTGTCTTTGTCACAACCTTCAACTTTACCAGCAATCAAATCTCTGTAAAAGCCGTTTGCTATAGGTTTCAGCATTTCTTTTGAAATTCCAAGCTGCTCAACTTTCGTGCGAATATGAGGAATTGTTGCCAAAGCAGAGGCACGTTTTCTAAATGCTATATTGTGAAGATATTTCGAGGTCAGCAGTAGAACGATTGAGAGTACTATAGCTCTGTTCAACTTACTGCTAAAAACGTTCCCCGGAGCCAGTTGAAAAGTAGTATTAGTTTTCTTATAATTTTTCGAACGTTGAGTTGTATCGTTCTTGTGGTTCAAAGGATGTCGAACACGGTGAGTAGGTTGTTTGGTAAAAGGTTTGGTCGATACCTTTACGGGTTGTTTGCTAAAAGGTTTGATAGATTCCTTTGCAGGTTTGACGTTAAAGTGTCGAATGCATTGTCTGCTAAAGCTAGTGCTCCCAAAACAAAGGGAGACTTCTCCATGAAAGAGTGGCCTCAATGTCTGGCGAAGCATGCCTTTGGAATTGGAGACACCATCGTTTCAACGTTTCAATCGATTTTTGTTGGAAAAAATGAGACTGCTAATTTTACCAGGACCCCGCTGGTCTGCGCAAGGCACAACCGTGATAGCGCAAGCGCGTTTTTGGATCCCTGCCGTAATGTCGTGAATGCCATTTCTACTCAAGTTTGTTCAAAAGCTCCAAACGGAGACAGCTCAGGAGGTAAGCTTAGAATATTCTCAACCCTACAACCTGCTACTGCTGACCGACATCTCGTAGCTCTTTGCATCATATGCTACAGCGCAGGTAAAGCTGCCAATACCTGTAATGGATACAATGTTTCGGCAAGCTACTGCGGACGGTCAAGGTCTCATGGAAAATGACTGTGTAGACTTTTGGGGTGCTACCTGTACGGGAAAAACGTCGATATTAACCCATATTACGGCGCAAACTATATTACCCAAAATCTGGAAAATCCAAGTTGACGGTCAGCCAATTGAAGTGGAATTAAATGGAAACGGTCGCTCTGTGGTGTTCATCGATCTAGACTTGCAG
This sequence comes from Umbelopsis vinacea, assembly GCA_016758895.1. Taxonomy (NCBI): domain Eukaryota; kingdom Fungi; phylum Mucoromycota; class Umbelopsidomycetes; order Umbelopsidales; family Umbelopsidaceae; genus Umbelopsis; species Umbelopsis vinacea. Next base: position 293,536 of record JAEPRA010000008.1, on the reverse strand, counting down.
TTCAGTGTCAACCGCCTCTATAGTATGACTTTAAATCGTGTCACAGAAGCCATCAAGCAATGTTCTGCCAATGTAAAAGCGAAGCTTATAGGATACGATGAGGAGATTCATAAGCTAGTCCTCAATAGCCTTGCAAGGTGTCACACGTTTCGCCTTACAACGATTGGCGATCTTAGTACTACTATATTAGGGTTGTCCCGTTGGCTCCACTCACATCCTGACGAAAACTTTCAGTACATTATGATAGACTCTATTTCATCCGTGTTGTGGGATAAACGGGATGGCACAAACATTCACCATCAACTTTACGGATCACATGCAAATAACTTATTCAACCATATAACAAGCACCCTTCGCAAGCTGCAATCACAATGGAACTTTGTAGTATGTACTACCACAAGAAAAATTGGTGCTAATCCAACGGATGAAATCCCTTTATGTTGGTCAAAATTCTGGACGTTTAGAGTAGAGTTACGGCGTCTCGATTCCGACCTTGCCAATCCGCTTGCTGACTATCAACTTTGCGTTGTTCGGTCATCTCGTGCTAATATATCAATGGACGCATTTCAAAAAGACATTACTTTTCGTTATGCTATCAAAGATAACGACATCATTTCCATTTAGTCAACTCTTTTTTTTTCACACAGCGTCGTCTTGTAACTTTTTCAACATAAAAGAGGTGGGATAGCGCACTTTGTGGGACACTGGAATATCTTTTGATCTACTTTGAGCAACGGTAAATTTGAACGGAGCAGAGTAGAAGAGTCCGTGTCGTACAGTGCTGGTAAAGAGGTCGGTATGTTTATAAGTGAAATAGGGTGTTATCGATATTGGGCTTTGTCATTGGCGCTGAGACAAATTATGAAGTCTGCCTCACGGTAACACATTGCACGCGGAAGGCCACGACCAAAAGAGGTTTGTTCGCTAAAGAAACAACAAATGCCATAAAAGAATAGAGCTGTTTTTTACAATTGCGAAATAAACGTTTTCTTGTTACAAACAAAAGGCTCAAACGATGTTTATACCGATGGATATAGGAACTGCTTCGCATATTTTAGCTGATGCAAACTATAAGCAGTGTTAATATAGACCTGTCAAAAGATGTAGATAGAAATTCTCAGAAAGAGAAAAAAAAAAAAGGTCCTCGACGACTGGGAAATGAGACACAGACGCACACGCGTCTTCGAACGTCGACATAACAGTACTCATATCACATATGGCATTTTCCCATCAACGGTGCTGCTGTTGCCTGTTTACCGACCTGCCTGCCTGGATTCGCTAATTTTTCTTTTTTATTTATTTATTTTCTCTTTCTCTCTCTCTCTGCCCTGCGTTCCTCCCTTTTCTTTTTTCAACTTTATCTTTGACTGGTTGACAAATCATCTACGTATTCAGTGGTGAAAAAGCATTTAAGTAGCCTGCATCTCCATACAGTACCTTTCAGGTAATGATGAACCTTTTTAATGGCGATGCTTCCTCTACATTCTTGACCTGACTAGTTTAAGCACTGTCAATTGAAAATTGATCAGTATTACGGGATACAGCAAAGTGCTCGCGCCGCCCCCTTCCCCATTCATTCAGAACGCCATCCCTGACATATTTTTTGGTCCCTTGGATTGTTTCGTTTGAAAACACCTTGTTGCTCGTTCTAATATCAACCGTCATCAAAAAGCAATCGATTCGATCATACTTCAGCATCTTGCTCCGCTCTCGGAATGAGTACCGTGATTGCTCCGATTCATCAATATGCCTTACGGCGGCCAGGCAGCTCCAGTACCTTACTGTCGCAAGCTCTTCCCATCATTGATATAGAAGGTGGATTCGACATCGCTGTCATAGAATCGACTATGATATTATGGGCACTAGACCCTCGGAAGCAGAAGCCGGTCAAACGAGCTTTGAGGGTAATGTACCATGCTGTACTTTGCTACTTTTGACAGTATAGAAGCGGAGCTTGAGTAGGGAATATGGCGTTTGTGGACTTTTTCCCCAGCTCCTCTACCCGTTATATTCTCTAACCCATTTATCCTTAATTTTTGGCAGGTTTATAATATCATAATCGAAGATAAGCGCCAAATATTGTCATTGGTGAGGTATACTTCCGATCTCCAAGAATTTGATGAAAAGGTAGGAGCGATCGATCTCCATAGCAAAGATTATGCGCAACTGCATCAGAATTAATCAAATCTGTTTGACATCTGTCTGTTGCAGATACGTGAGTATTTTCGGAAAACCAAGGTTGTCCTACCGCCACTCGACACGGCGGCAAGCAAACAAGCTAACTTGAAGAGGCGCAGTTTCCGCAACCTCTTGACAGCTCTACCAAGTCTTAAGCCGAAGCAGTCAAATTCTGAGAAAGTTGAACAATATCTGAGACGATGCGCCCTAGACTCCTCCATAGGAAAATCGTCCCTCTTCCGTGATTTTTTCACACCACAGCGAGAGGAGGACTGTTCAACAGCAAAGGAAAAAATGCAAACTTACGTGGAGATGCATGCAACAGCATGGATGAATGAGCAGCATCAACATGATCAAAACAAGAAGCAAAAACAGAAACAGAAGCAGAAAGCACCATTGCATCCTGGTAATAGAAGTGGGGAGTACCTCCCAGAAAGCAGTGGAAGCGCATTGGCACTAGATACTACACGCCCATACTGGCAGGTGGAAAGCGCGCCTACATCGCCAGTTGTGAACACTTACGCTACTAGCATTGAAAATACATCAAGTAGTGCATTATCCTCGTCATCAAGTGCTGAGCTCGATCCACCATCTCAAAAGCCATCTCTATCGCGAAAGATGACGATACAAGATTTTCAAATCTTAAAAGTACTTGGAAAGGGGTGCATGGGAAAGGTATGTTCTCCTCTTACAATACAGGGCAACCATTAGTGTGAGACATTAACTTAAAAAAAAACCGATGGTCATAGGTTATTTTGGTGAGAGATAATCGGACATCTCGATTATTTGCTCTCAAAGCAATATCGAAGCAGTTTGTTGTCATGCATCGAGAGGTGGAACATGCAAAATCTGAAAGGGAAATATTGGCGCGAATAGGCCAGATATCACATCCATTCCTCATTAGGCTGCATCACTCGTTTCAAGATGCCTCTCAGTTATTCTTGGTATTCGATTATCATGTTGGAGGTGATATGGCCACACAGTTGGCAAAGTGTTACAAGTTTTCCCCTGGCAGATGTCGCCTGTACACTGCAGAAATTCTGCTGGGAATTCAAGAATTGCATCGCCTTGGGATTTTGTACCGGTAGGTAGCCGCTTGGCAGACTATTTGGCATTGTGGCCTTTATTCAAACTAACTGTGTGTTTGTTTCTGAAGTGATCTAAAACCCGAGAATATTTTGTTGGGGGCAGACGGACATATCATCCTGACCGATTTTGGGCTTTCTAAACAATTCTTGCCGCATACAAATGTTGGAGACCAACGAACGACCACATTTTGTGGTACTGCCGAATATCTTGCACCAGAAATATTGCGCGGAGATGAGTACTCGTTTGCCGTAGATTTCTGGAGTTTAGGTACCTTGCTGTATGAGATGATTACTGGCATACCACCTTTCTGGGCTGAAAACCACGCAGATATGTACAACCGAGTTTTGGACGACAACTTGGAATTCCCTCCCAATTTTGACACAGTCACAGCGGATTTCATCACTGGTCTGCTACATCGCGTACCCCAAGATCGACTTGGAGCTGGACCGTATGGGCCGCAAGAAATTCGATCACATCCCTATTTCGCCGGTATGGATTGGTCAGATGTATACCGCAAGCGGCTTAAGCCAGAATATATACCAATGTTTAAGTCAGAAACGGACCTCCAAAACTTTGATGATACTTTTGTCGCGATGACCCCTCGATTTAGCATGGCTAGCGAGGATGAGTACCTAAGCCCGAGTATTCAAGGCGATTTTGATGGATATTCGTACACGGGTGCAAGCATGCATTTCGACGACAGTCATCAAGTTAAAGACGTTGTTGACGATGGCGGGCATCTTCAACAGACACAACAGCAGCTACATCAAGATTTGACCGCTATTGCAAACGGTAATCAAGAAACCCTCTTGGAATCATTTTTCCCGGGCTATGTACCGGAAGAAAATAGAGATTCTCTAATCGACCCATGGGCATATAACGGGCAAATTATAGGCGCACCAACGCCTGATGGAAGCTCAGAAGCCGGTTACTCAAGTGACAGCCAAAATCAAGATTGGTTTGGAAGTCAACGAACAACACAAATGGTCTATCCAGGTGATCATGACGAATACTACTATACCACAAGGAGCTCTAGTAATGCAACAATAGATGACAGACGCTCAACAAGGCCACCAGTTACTCCCGATCAACAGCTTCGAGTATCACCATTCTCAATGGCTCGCGCAGCTGGGAACCTGGGAACATCATATGGCTCGTCCAGTTCGTTCGATGGTTATTCTGAGATCAGAACTAAAATTGACGAGCATTACGATAGGCTCGAAAACGAGTTGCCAATGGAATCTTTGACTATTGACGATCGCTCAAAATACAATACCACGCCAACTCCATTCAGAGAGGTTGGCAAAAACCACCACAGTGACGCATCATCCACCCATACTCCAACATTACGCCGCTCCAGAGACATGTTCATTGATCAATGACAGCCGTAAATATTGCAAAATACAATTATTTCGCGTCTTATTTTTTTCCATTATTAGTTTTTTTATATATATTTTTTTTTCACTCTCTGCTGTAGAAAATGTTTGTTATCATGTATTATATAGGGTATGGGAAACGAGGGCTAAAGAAAAAAGAAAACACCAGTAGATCTGCTTTCAAGCAATTACTGTTCCATATTACCTTCCGCTAATTTTTCTTTTGACGCTTGTTGCCCTTTGGATTTATAATGAAAGGTTGGGTGAAGGCTTGCTGAAGTCGTCGAACCTTCTGTTCGCCAAAACCTGGACACAAAGCCAGAGCTTCTGTAGGAGCGTTGATGATACGATTCAAAGATCCAAAGGTTGATCTCAGTGTAAGAACATCAGTCTTATTGACGGTACGCACTTGAGTCAGGCATTCAGTGAGCTTAGCCATGTAGTCGTCTACTGATTTCTCTTTGATGATATCCGGTGGTTTGCCCTCAAATGCCTTGTAGGTCTCCAAATATCGACCAGCTTCTTCGTGGCTCCAGGCCAGCATGATTGTAAAATTCTGTATTATAGCTGATTTTGTAAGTTCTCGGATAGAGTCTTGATGATTATCAATATCCACAAACACCAGTAATATTCTCAAAACAAATTGATGCGCTAGCTTACCCATCCGATCATAAATATAATCAGGATGGAGGCGATGGTATCGTAAGCTAAACGAGATTAATACCATTTCAGTCAACATTATTTGCACAGTCTGTAAGGACTTCTTTACCTCAGATACAAAACACATGTGGTTTGGCCAACGGTATAGTCCGCTTTGATATCATCGTACTCCCATGGCACGTTCCGGACGTGTTGTAAGATTGGATTACCTCTTTGTGCTTGGTTGACGAGTATGGTATTGGGACCAAGACGCCGTACGGTAGTCACAGGTGGAGGAGTCGTTTTCTGACTTGTAGTTTCGCTAGCGGTGCTGCTAGCTGGTGCTGCGGAGCTATTTGGCTGTGGTGGGATCTCGATCGCTTCATTTGGAGTTGAAGTAGCACTTGCTGATTCTTCAGCCAATCCAAGAGCTTTTGATTGCTGAAAGTAATTAGTGGCTTTTGACTTCCTCTTGTGTTGCTCGATCTGCTCGACGGTTGGTATATTGAATCTTCGTTCAGACATGAAGGAAAAGTCACCGTCACGAATTTCGCTACTTGCGGACTGAAAAGTAAAAAAATCCACACTTGCCCAAAACTTGGACTTGATCTTTCCTGATCATTCTACTCGTCGTCATGGATCAAGCAAAATTAGCAGACTTTCAGGTACTAAGATGCAAGATATAGTGACTTACATTTTTTGAGATCTGGACAACGCTAACCGCTGATCACCGTAGAATGATATCCACCAAAAATGCGTCGAAAAGGAATATGTATCGGCCGATGGTAAGAATTCGAATCCATTGCTAGACCATTGATTGTATATCGTGTACTGAAGTATCCCGTATGTAGACAATCGTCTTTCCGAATACATAATTACTATGCTCGTCAATGGCAAAACACAATCGGATCTGGATTCCGAACTGATACAGCTGATTGGAAACGATTACGATCCTGCTTTGTCAGCCTGGGTCTTTTCGGAATTAGACAGACGATCGTCTGCAGAGAAAACGGACTTTGATGTAGAGGAAGTTGTCATGGATGAAGGCGACACGAATAGGCAACAGAGCAAGCCATTTCAAACCAGAATGTTCCTACAGGCACTCCGCCGCGCAAAGTCTGATCAACAGGCCAGTTTCCCTGAAACAAGACGATCATCCCGTCGATCAGCTTCACCTCAGCGACGACCAAATCGAGCAATAGATAGGTCTCGTTCGAGATCACCAAACCGAGAACGACCTGTAAGACGACAAGATGACCGCCGTGGTGACCGCCGCAATGGAAATGGCCGAAGAGCGGATGTATTCTCTCGACTTGGGAACAACGGAAGAATCGGTGAGCGGTCGGTTATGATACTAGATGGTATGTATATGGCGGTAATAGGTACCAATGGTTACAAAGTGCTTGTACGTTAGCCGGTGTCTGATTCCTATCTTGCGTATTGCAGATAAGCCGTCTGTGTTTGATCGACTCGGTTCACATAGAGAGGTCGAAGAGCAGAAAGAGAGAAAGGAACGAGTTAGATGTACCTTCTGGCCCAACTGCAAAAAGGGAGACGAGTGTCCATTCTGGCACCCACGGGCCCTTTGTCGGTAAGCTGGCTTACAATATCGACGCAAATGCTCGACTTCAATGCGACTGACCATAAACCACTTTTTCTTAGTGACTTCCCCAATTGTCCCAAGGCAGCTAATGAGTGTCTTTATGTACATCCCGAAATAGCCAAATCTGAAGATGCCAAACCAAATTGCCGATATTGGCCAAATTGTACCAACCCTCGTTGTCCTTACCCACACCCGCTGGGAAATGCAAAAGCCAACAAGCGAAATCCCACTCCGTGCCGAGATGGTGATAGCTGCACCCGGCCAGGATGCCATTTTACTCACCCCCGTGATAACCTTAGCGCTTCAAGTACTTTGGTAAGTTACCATCTCTAGCTTTGGAATTTTCTACCTTTTTTGCAAATGAAATTTTAACTTTTTTTGCCTACAGTGTCGGTTTGGACCTAACTGCCAGAGGTACCCCGATTGTCCGTTTGAACACCCAATACCACCTACTCAACACCGTAATAAGCAATTAGTATTAAACAAGCCTCATGTTAGCGAAAGAGGGTTCTCTGTAGCTGACGATGAAGTTGTAGAGCGTATTCCAGTTGGCGAGACTGCAAACACTACCGCCTGATAAGGAAAGCCCAATGAAAAATAAAATTTGATTGTCCGTCGTAACGTTTGGCCCAATGGTGTGACCCCAGCAAAATCAACCAATTCTATAGGAGGTTGTGGCACTGCTGAGAGGAAAAAAGCGCGTCTCTCTCCGCAATCACACATCTCACCCATCACTATGGTAATCTATTAAAACTACCTCGATCTATGAACCATCTGCTTATGATCAATCACATGCTAAATGCTTCATCACTCTATAGGCCGATTCACCAGCTACCACACCCAAGGGAACCGTCAGGTTAGTTTATCAAAGGATGTTACGGCGAGTGGCAGAGATCGTCCATGTCTTCGAAGCGAGGATGAAAGAGATGATATCTATAGTTTCCAGGGCGAGCAACTGCAATCGCCGGAAAAACTTGGATCTCGTCGTCTTCCATCGATGCGCTAGACTTTGATCCGACAGTCTAGACCCATTTCAATGCTGATTGTAAACTGACTTGTTGTTAATCAATGTAGGAGACGCGTAACCTCTCGCTCAAACAGCAACGCTCCCCGTGGAGCTATTCCCGGTGGCAGCACTTCAGGCATGATGCGCATCTACTCAGACGACTCTCCCGGTCTTCGTGTGTATGTATTTTAATCGATGTGTGTTAAAACGGGAAAATTTTCCAGTCTAACTCTCTTCCTTTTAGTGATCCTGTTGTTGTTTTGGTCTTGTCGCTCACTTTCATAGCGTCCGTATTTGGTCTCCATATCATCGGAAAGTTCTTGCGCAAGTAGAGAGAGGTCATCATTTACCTTGACTGTGGCCAATTACACATAATGGCTTCCTGCCACGCCGCTTCATCTGTCTGTATGGCATGACCCATTGCCACTCAAATACATTCTGTAATCTTTTATCCTTTTGAAACAAACAAAAAAAAAGCTTCTCCTGTTTCTAGTTCTATAAAAAAAATCCTCAAAGATGGAATTTCAGTTATGATGCTCAGCTAAAGAAATTAATGGTAGATGCGGAGGCAGTCGGTGGTGATTTATTTAGATTGGATTATGAAGAAACCACTTGTAGTCTATATTATCTAATCTCTAAGGATTGCATACATGGGTAGTCTGGTGTTAAAGGCGAAAGTCGACGCTTCATCACTACTTTTTCTTTTGAGATGGCACGTCGACGGGACATGGCAGGTAGGGATGCACTTGGACAGGAGCGTAAGTTTGAGCAATCTCGCAAGCTTTCTGTTGGAAGGCTGGATCACGGTAAAACGAATTGGACGGGAGCAACGGGAGTAGCAAGAATGGAGAGAACAGGGTGATGAAGAAGACGAAGATTTTCAGAGCTTGAAGCATTTTGAGATGAAAGATGTGAAAGGAATTCAGGCTTGACCGAAGATATTCGGGGTCCTTCAACCCCCAAAAAAAAAATCGGGCCATATTTAGAGCCAACCAACACAAAAAAAATAGTCATACGTTGGGGTCAAACTGAACTGTAGTTTTATTCTAATGTCTATGAGCTGGGGTAAACTTGATGTTACTGGATTCATCCAGCAATAGGCCAGCTCTCACTTTATCGACATACATTCTTAGATCTTGGCCCATGACGGTAATTTTAAGGACATATTGACTGGCCTTTTCCAATGTCTCTGCTGCATTCACTGGTGTGAAGGTATATCGTCCAAAAGAATGATTGACGATGTATAGCCGTTGCTCTTCACCTTCCTGTAGCCTTACAAACCCCTTAAGTCGGTAGATATCTTCCTTGGGTAAAGTTTTCAAAAAAGCTTCAAACTGATCAAACCGTAAAGGACTTGCCGTGTCCAAAGTCTCGAATACTTGGATGAGGTCAACTTCGTTTTCTTGGTGCTTACCATCTGCATGATGAGCTGCTGGTGCGCCGCCGGGAACAGATGTGAACATTAATTCCTCAGGTTGCTGCGTTTTGTCCATTGATATCTGGAATAGCTTGGTATCCAATCCGAATAGTACATCAGGAGATACTCCAAGTGTGCCTTCGCACTTGATTTTTGGTGTATCGGTGTTCAATTCGTTAATGTGATCTATGACTGTGTCGAGTTCCCGCTCGGATACCTAAGAAGTCTTATGAGCTATATGTCGACAAGACTTTCATGAGAAAAGGTGCAACAACTTACCAACTCATGCTTGTTCAAGAGAATCACATCTGTATATTGTGCTTGCATTTTGGCAGTGTAACTTGTGTCCTCGTAACCGGTGAAGTTAATACAATCAACCACCGTGGCGATAGAATCAAGCGCAAAGCCGTCACCTTCCATTTCACGAATCTGCCATGCAATGGGTGCTAGAAAGGAATGGTTAGCCTCGTCATCCATGCCGAGACTTTACTTAATATTTCAAGTGTACCTGGGAAAGCAGATCCGCTGTAGGGTAGTGGTAAGAAACATGGTGTCAAGATAGATGGTTTCTAAGTTTTGTAATCTAATCAAAAATTTTACCTTGTTTCAACTATGATACGATCAGGGTTGTACTTTTCTGTAGCAATATTATATATGAGTTCGCAACTCATTAAGGTGAAGCCAGACTTGGTTCAAACAATGCATACCTTTCAATTCCATCAATGCGAGCTTCATCTGACCGACAAGAACACAGCACATGCAGCCGTTTATCATTTCTTGAACACCAAGATTACCCTCCCGAGCTAGCTCGCTATCGACTTTATTGCAGTGAAAGGACGATCAGTAAACCACATGAATGTAAACGGTTCATAACGTTTGACACTTACCTGCTGTGTCTCCAAATTCATTCTTCAGCAAGCATAACTTGTACTCAGCTGGCAAACGCTTCAAGAGTGATAGAATGGTGGTGGTTTTGCCTAGAAATGCTTCACGTTAACACCTGCAGTGACCTGAAATGTTCAAGAATACTTTTGATTTAGCATACCACTGCCTAAGAAGCCAGTAAAGACTGTTACGGGAATGGGATTGTCAACAGCCATGGGGTCGGGAAAAGTGAACAGTCAAAATTCCAGAATTTATATTCTATGTTCCAAAAAAGACGCAGTCTCCTTTTTTATACAATTCTTTAGAACACTTCTGTTGTACTTTTTGCCAATTTTTCACGAATTCAAGCCTCTCTCAAAGCTAAACCGATTGCCATTTGCGAGTGTTCAGCATAAGGTGTATTTAAACAATACTTTCGTCGCTTCCAGCCGCGTTAGGACCTTTTTATGACGTTGAAGCGAAAGTATTCCAGCGTACACACTACATCCGCACAGACAAGCATCACTCCTTTCTCCGAACAAAGATACCATATGGGCGCTAAACAAAGCACACAAGCACCACAGAAGAGAAGAAAGCCTAGCCAGCAATTACAGTACAGTAATTCCTTTCAAACAGCTGTTGAAACAGCACATGCTAGTCCGCCATCTTTGGCATCTCTTTCGAAAAAACCGTCATTACATGGGTCATTTTATTCAGAGTATGTATCTACATCCTCATATTTCAGTATCTATCGTCTTTTTGCTTCCTAGGAGCATTGATGGCAACATGTTACCAACCACCTGTTTTATACTCCATACTAACGTTATTGTATATCTTCTCGTTTCGTCTTTTTAGAAAAACGGTATGGACACCACCTGTTGCCCTGTCGTGACCCTTATTCGTTCTCCGACAATTAACATATTTTATCTGACTTGATCTAGTTCAACAGCAAGCAATGCAGTGACTGGTTTGATCAATATGAAGACCCTGAGATGAGAGGTAATATCACACCGGAAGGAATGACTAAATTTATCAGTGATCTTGAGCTCTCGTTGGAAAGCGTAAGTAACATGGCTGTTGTTTGTATTGCCATGGTAAAACCATCAGTTACCTAACATGCTCACTATAGGCTACTGTGCTAGTCATCAGTTGGCAATTAAATGCAGCCTCCATGGGTAAATACATGTCTGATTTTGAATGATAATGCAGCTGCATATTGAGCATCTGTCGAACTGACTGCAATTGATTGATAGGTTATTTTACTCGAGAAGAATGGATGACTGGCATGGAAAACTTAAAGTAAGTTCAAAGACTTTGGCGTGGGAGCTGAAAATTGGCAATCAATTCTAATGCGATAACCGCCACACTCTTAGTGTATGGACACTGCCTCAATTAAAGGCAAAGATACCCGAATTCGAACTTGTTCCTCAGGACCCTGTTCAATTTAAAGAATTATACCGCTACTCGTTCGGATACGTCAAAAGCAAAGGCCAAAAGTGTTTAGATGTTGATGTATGTTACCGACGACTGTTTTTTTTTTTATTTTTTTATACCAGCATCCATATAGTAACTAACAGACTTTACAAAATATACACAGACTGCTATAATTATGTGGGGACTACTTTTGGGCAATCAATCCTCTCACGTTGAATCGTTCGCAACATTTTTGACTGAAAAGCAACCCGTGAAAGTTATCAACCGTGACCAATGGCAAAGCTTTCTGGAATTTGCCACCACTGTTTCTGACGACTTTCATGATTACGACGAGATGTCTGCGTGTAAGTACATATTGGGGCTGCATATACCTGTAGTCGCGTATACTAAAACATCAGACAGGGCCTGTTCTTTTTGACGACTTTGTGGAATGGAAGCGAGAACGGCTCGACCCTATGCAGAGTTAACTGAAATTACAAATCGAACCCAGAGATCAGATTTTGTTTGACACAAATATTGCATTCAGTATCCCTTGTTCAGAATAAATGACAGGTATAACTTGTTAACCTCTTAATTACTCGCTTACCGTGACCATTTAAAACAATGTTGGCGGTGGAATGTTCTATCAAGTGTTATAATGCACGAACAAGCAATTTGTAGGGTTTGCTTCATCATATGTAGGCCAATAACGTTTCCGTTACTACCAACATGATAAAAATGAAATGTTGGTTTATTGCAAAATGGGTTTGATGTTGCTAATATACATCCGCTGCACATGCGCGTGCAAGCTTTTAATTACTATGTGATTGTCCTTCAATGCCACAAGATTGGTATCTGTACAAGTAGATATATCTACTGTGTGTATGCCTTGACGGCATCTTGTTTGATTTCTGAGCCACTGATTGGGCGTGCGCCCAAGCTTTTCTTGTGGGCGATGACCTCCTTCAAGGTATCGAGAAGGATGTCAGCTGCTTCATCATTGATTTGATGATGAAGGACTAATCTTGAAGTAGTACCATTGCCACCAATCTTAATGTTACGTCTGAGGAGAGCAGGAAGAATATCGTTGATAGTAACACCAGCGGAGGCAGTGTTGATGAACACCATGTTGGTCATCTGAGGGAAGGTAAGAGTGATACCCATGGCTTGTAGTTCGTTGGCAAGACGACGAGCAATCTTATGGGTCTGTGGCATAGTAGGAACAATATTCTCGATACAGTGCTTTGCAACCTTAGCCATTCCACCGGCTTGACGCCAACCACCACCAAAGAGCTTGCGGAAATGTCTTGATTTACGAATGAACTTGGCATCGCCGACAAGGATAGAACCGATGGGAGCACCTACACCTTTGGACAAACACAAGGACATGGAGTCAAAGTATCTACCATACTCTGAGAGAGGTACTCCAGTCTCCTGATGAGCGTTCCACAAACGAGCGCCATCGAGATGCATCTTGATACCGCGTGCGCGAGCATGATCACTAATGCGCTTGATCTCTTCGATAGGGAAGATCATACCATTCAAAGTATTTTCCAAGGAGACAACCTTAGTAGGGGCAGTATGAAGATCTTCTTCAACAATGTTGTTGATGACCTCTTCAGCAGTGATGTGAACACCATTATGGGCGTAGACTGGGCTTACATTTGCCTGGGAATGGAAAGAAATACCGCCAGCTTCCCACAGGAACCTAAAAAAAATCAATTTATCCGCTGTAAGTTTTCTATAGGCCAATGGATTATGTAAGACACACCACCATACACCAATTATGACCAATACTTACACATGAGAACGGTGGTCACAGAGGACAGAATGAGGGGGTTGCAGCAAATGTGTACGAAGACCAAGCTGGTTGGACATAGTGCCACTAGCGCAGAACATACCAGCTTCATGACCAGTGATGGATGAAACAAAGTGCTCGAGGTCATTTACATTGTAATCCTCCTACAATTAAAGGTATTAGACTTTTGAAAGAGCCATGTGGGGTTTGCAGCGGTGTACAATCTTACCTGGAAAACGTCGTCGCCTCTTGAAGCCGACTTCATGATATCAAACATCTCGTCGGTAGGGGCAGTGACAGTATCGCTTCTAAAGTCATAGACTTTCGCATTGGGGTCCATAGGAGAGGCCAAGTTAGGATGAGTCTGGTCATTTTGAAGGTTACTTTGAATGTAGAGCTTGTGGACCGGAGTGCTAGAGAAAGCACGGATATGGGCCAAGGAACGAGTAGCTGGACGGAGACTTGCAAGGATTGACATGACAATTGCAGTTTATAGAAAACAATATTCCACCGAGTCAACTTTCTTTTATATTGAAAAAAAAATTTTCTCGTTCAATTTCAGTGGCCGATGACTCAGAATTGGTACCTTTTTTTTATCTTGCGTTATCATTGCAGACAATATGTGAGTTTCGGATGACGAAACGACGCGGTCCTTTAAGATGACTTCTATTCGTGTTGACACGTCCATACAGAGTCAACATTACTTAAAAAGATGCTCACAACAAGTACTCCATGGTTCTTACGAAAATTTGACCTTGTTAGACAGGCTATTCGTAGCTTACTCTATAAATCGCCATGTGGAATTCGTGGTCTACACCGCAAGCAACTGCTCAACTAATTAAACTCACACTTCAGGTTCCAGTCTGCTGCCATCTCATTAAATGAAGATTGCACAGTCCTCTTGGCCTCACACTTCTGACCAGGACGTGCATTTGCTTACGTGAGACTGAGCAACAGTCCATCAGCATCTATAAATGATGATAGTGCCGCCAACTGCCTCTTATAACAGCCATTCTTCTGTATTAAGATGGAACCAGACGCCACCTGAGCAATTTCCACCACCTGCCCTTGAAATACTGTACTTTTAGGTATGTCAAAAGCACCAGGCTTAAAGCACTTAATCATAACCAAAGTCTTTCTGTAGTTCCATATTTTTCATCACAGTGCTCACACTTTGCGCTTACGTTTTTGCAACATGATTACTTCGAAGAGGCTCAGTTGGCAAGTCTGAACTTCTCGTGTCTGGATCGCAAAACTAGTTCCACAATTTTTTTTTAAAAGACAGCTATCAGTCTCTCGCCGGGTTTCTCTCCCCTTGTATCAAGTCACAGTTCAAAGACCAAACATCGAACGGCTTCTCTTATTTGTGATCGGATTTTCAAACAAAGATAGAAGCCTTTTAGAAGTTTCTCAAGTATTACAAGCACCATTCAATCAAATGCTTATATACGAGTACTTTCTGTACTACCAAAATTTCCTTTTCATCAAGTATGGAGAAAATGGATGGTTGAGTCTAGTAGTATGAGAAAGATGATGAAACGGCCATGAACCGACCATCCCTGGAAAAACAGGAAAAATTTGCGGGAGTTTCACCCGCAATAAAAAAATCACCGCTGATATGACTGCAGTTTTCCAACTCATACCAAGGCTAAGCAATTGCTTAGTCAAGCTACTGGAAAATTTCCTTCTATGTGGCATACAGTGACGCGGTGTATTGGTGACTACCACGTAGCTTCTGTATTTTCCATTCAAATGTCATTTATAGCCTTTCGTCCGTACGTATATTGACTTGCTTTGGTGTTATGATCAGTTTCATAGACGACGAATGATTTCGTAAAATCTTCTGACTGGAGAGCAAAGTTCACCTACTTCCTTCACGTCACTTATGATGTGATCCGCAGCAAGGTACATTGTTGAGTAGATCAAACTCAGAGGTTCAATTATGGCAGTGTGACGAGATCCGAAGGAAGAAAATCAGCTATACTGCAGCAGGCGGAGCCATGTCAACTGCCCAGTGGTAGACATACCTCAGAGCAAAAAAACTCTTTTTTGCTAAAAGATATTCCTCAATAATTATCTTCAAATGACTTTTTTTTGAACGTCCCTATCTATGTGGATCAAATGAAAGGAGGAAACCAATAGTTGATCAATGGTATTGATACCTTTTATTGAATCTCGCAATCCTCCCAAACCTTAAAACGTCAGCTGATTGAAAGGCAGCTTTTAGTGACGGTCACAGTAATAATTCTCAAATGCAACATTAGCTTCAAGATGAGTAGGCGAATTGCTATGGTTGAAGCTCTATCACTATGAAACGTGAATGTAGGTTGTAGGAATTAACTTCTTTCTTCTTGTTGTTCAGAGAGAAGCACTCTACCTCACAAACACTCCATGACTAAGACATTAACTCCGCACGCCCATGCAGCTTTAAGCCAGAAATTTCCAGCTGATTTCCCGGTCGCTCAGCTCTCTTTACCCTCTACTTCAAGCAAACAATGACAGACTACTCCACCTTGCTACCACAGCTTCTTGATCAAGAAGAAAAGCTCCAGTTTACAAAGTTCGGTTCAGACGATGCACTTGCACTTGGTCTCAAACTGATCGACAACGCTTCTGCATACCCCAAGCCAGTGGTCATCGACATAACAGTGGCTGGACATGAGCTCTTCCATTTTGCTATGCAAGGAACTGGCCCAGACAACAATGAATGGGTTCGACGAAAGAAGTAAGAAATTTTTTGTTTTTATATGTTGTAAGATCGGTAAGGTGATTAGTGACAGCTAAACTCGGTTTTCCCAGCAACTCGGTCATGCGCTTTAGACACTCTAGTTTTTACCTTGGACAATACTGCGCCAGTCAAGGTAAAACGCTGCAGGAGAAGTATCTGATCAGTGAGCAAGATTATGTCTTCCACGGCGGAGCTTTCCCATTGATCATCAAAGGCGTTGGTGTCATTGGAACAGTGACAGTGTCGGGACTTGCACAACAGGTTAGTAATCTTCCCGGATGATACAATAATTTAGCGAACTGCTGAAATTGCATTTTTTATTTTGTGCTAAATTCAAACCGGAAACATGTTGTACTAACCATTGGTTGATTTAGGACGATCACGGTGTTGTTGTAAAGACTATCTCTGAATATATCGCTACTCAACTGCAATAAGTAATAAAGTAAACCGTCTTTGAAAGGCGTTATATCTCAGCGATTTAACAGAACGGAACGAGACAATATTGGGCTTTCACACGGGATCATACGCGATCTGTTACTTCAAAACACCCTGATTTTGAAGTCGTGTTTGTGCGTCATGCTGGAAGAGTGTTAAAGTTGACTTTTATGGTAATGATAATGGAATTTGAAAAACTTGTTTGTACCAATAATTGGTGCTCTTCATGCGTGAGAAATATTTTCAACGGCATTACGGTCCAAGTCTCAACTTGATGTTAAGAGTAATAAGCAATGATGTACATAATTTAAGGCATGTTGATCGATATCAAAGGGCATACGTTGGGGAAGCCTGCAAGGCTTGGTTTCCGTTGATTTCCGATTCTATTGAAAGATTGGGTCGCGTGGACCCGTGACATACCCCCTCCACACCCACTTATCAAACCTTCATAACCTTGTCTCGTTATCTGCTTCTTCCTTTCATTCTCTTCTTTCGCAGTTTTTTGTAAATATCTCTTGTGTCTTTACTGTATATTCTTCTTTCTTATCATCACAACAAAGCATGGAGTGCACGCCGACATCAATCGACGGCGTTGTGTACAATCACTTTATTAAGGTACACATCTCTTTGTTATTCCGAAAATTTTTCTTTGGCAGGCCTCTCATATGAACCCGAGGCTGATCATTTGTTTGCAGGCTATTTTTGGTGAATGCGTATATGGATACAAAGAAACCCTCAGTCTACTGTTTGGATATGCATCTATTATCAGTTGGTTAAATGCTCAATTACCGTACGTACTTTTTTAAGATAGGAAAGGTCTCACAGTCGGTATCATGAACAACTGACATTCAATCACAATGGTAGTCAGGTGATAGAGAACTATAGGAGAAGCTCCGCAGAGTCACTGAGCTTAACCTTCCTTATGATATGGTTGGCAGGTGAGAGAAATTACATCACGGACGATATTCCAGGAGATCATGATTATTTAAAATTCTATTTAATCCTTTAATTCAGGGGACATATCCAATCTAGTTGGCTGTCTACTGACGGATCAACTGGCTTTTCAAAAATACCTGGGAGTTTATTTTGTATGGATCGATTTAACGCTCTTGGCTCAATGGGTATATTACAAGTATATTTCACCACCACCCACCATTGTACATCTACCAGAAAACACCATCTCAGCATACGATTATCCTGACCTAAAGGTCCCAAATCCGCGCAGCGACATTAGACCAGTATCCATACCCAGAAACTATAATCACTCCCCCGGCAGTAGCAGAGCAGAGCAAAGTCCGTTACTTACAATCTCCGACGAAGCGTTGAGCCCTCCGTATTCGGCTTCTGCTTCGCCAAGCAAGTGGTACACCTTGGGTGACATAACACCACAACGCACCCCGTCGCCACGTATCATCCTATCGGCTATTTTCATGTTTTCTCTCAGGACACAAGCCTCTTCTACGTTAACGACCACGCAATCGATCCACTCAACAGCATTGCAAGTCGATCCCCTCGTGGTTGGTCGAATTTTTGCCTGGCTGTGCGCCTGCCTGTATTTAGCTTCCCGTGTACCGCAGATCCTCAAAAATCAACATCGAAAGTCCGTAGACGGTCTTTCCTCCGCGCTGTTCATTTTCGCCGCTTTAGGGAACCTTACTTATACCACTAGCATTCTTTTAAGCTCCGCAGTGCAAGACCGAGCCAAGCTCGCAGAAGCATTACCTTATTTGCTAGGAAGTATAGGGACGCTAGTGTTTGATACTATTATATTTAGTCAATTTATATGGTATAGAAGAAGAAGAATAGACTCAGTGGGAGCCTAAACAGAACGACGCCTGTGTTAATTTGGGGTGGTGTTGTGCGACACGATCAAGGAAAAGGGTTTTTCAAAAGTTTCCAATTGAATCTCCTTTGTTTCCCCTGCTTCGCTGGCAATCCCTCCTTTCCTCTCGATTTTTTTTTTTTTTATATTTGCTACGAAGGGTGAATTTAACTAATTTGCCATTCAGCTGTATTTAACCTATCATTTATTACTGCATATAACTACTACGCTATCACCACTCTTCCCTTTCACCTCCAATCTACCCACCTCCATTCCGGTCCTTCAATTAAGCTCAGATCGAGTTCATCATGTTTGATGAAGATGATCTAAAGTCCACTCGCTGGCGACGTCTACGCCATTACAAGGCCCGTATTCGTATGTGGTGCCATTACCTATCTAGACGCATGACGACTACAACCTGGGTGTTTCTAGGTGTTTTATGCGTGCTGCTTCTCGTGACGATATTCAATCCAAAATTGGATGTGGACTTGCTACCGCAAATAGCCTCTACTAACAAACTTACTGCTTTTTCACTCAACGAAATGAAAGGTAAGGCATTGTATAATGGCAGTGTACTCCATTGACAATACAAGAAAATTTTTGAATGTGTCGGGAGAAACCTGTCCCACCTCACTCCAAAACCTGCTCAATCTTACTCATAGGCAAAATTGATTCCCCCATAGATAACAAGAGATACAGACGACTCTCGGATGGTAACCCAAAATGGATGGATAACGTCCCGACCACGATCGTTTCACATTCGCATGGGTTACAACAGCACACTGAAAGCGGCATGGATGTACTTCAGATAAACTCACTCATCCAAACGAAAGCTCACTCAGATTGGCAAACATCCTCTGTTACCGCCATAATTAATTTATTTCAGTCCGACCCCCTGCAACGTCAACTAGATGCGGTGCTTGCACAGACGGTTACCCCAAACATTATTTGGGTAGTGTGCTCAACGGAAAAGAAAACGACGGCTGAATCCATTCTATCAAAATATCGTCGAGGCCATCACGGCGTAAAGATGAAAGTGGTGGTTGTGGAAAACGGGAAAAATATTGACCAGAGGATCGCCTACGGATCCAGTTGGCTACAAGTCGCACAACTAGCGCCATCGGACTATATTTGGGTAATTGATAATGGCGCTTCACCAGGAACGAATTATCTCCAGCATTTACTGCAGCTTATGCACACCGACGAATACCGCTTGGCGCTGCTTGGAACGTCTGGAATCATTTTGCCCTCTAGATCGGGTGATAAGACATCGAGTACTGGGTTGTTGTGTATCGACGATCCCATGAAGTCTAGATCAGTAGATATGATCAACGACGTGTGGCTTCTAAAAACGCCGTGGTTAGCCCAAATAGCAAGAGAATCAAGACAAGATGCTTTGGCTGCGCCCCTGGGTCATTACATCAGTCAAGCTCTCAACAAATATGCTGCTATTCCTTCCATCGTCATTCCACATGATGACAGCAACCACTCATTATTAGCCGACACAACTATTGCCAAACGCTCTCTCAACACATGCCAATATATCAAAGAGCAACTCAGTCATAACACTGTCTGGAGAAATTTTTTGGAATACAGAACATCTTTATCCGTCTCTGACTATAAACAAGCTGCTGATCTAGCCAGCATTCCCAACACCGACGGTTCTGTTCTCTTTGTCGTGGATGGTCCAAGACAAGCTCGTGCTCTTCGTCCATTGTTTTGTCGATTCCACGTCCTCGGCCGTATCAAGACCCATGTTGTGGTGACGGGTGAAAGCCGTGGTTTGACGGCAGGACAATTACGTGGTATGTTGGAAAAACATATTGCGCCTTGTGTGGATATCAATATCTTGGACCTTGATGTTGATTATGGCGAACTTCGAGGATTACCTGTCGGAGACTCTGCTCCGTTGGCAAGCCAAGTTGCTCACGATCTCTCTCGACTTCTATCGGCTTTGCGTCCACAATTAGTTGTTAGCGTTCACCAACCCACCAACCCTGTGTTCCAGGGGTCATCTGTGGCTTCAAGTGTTTCTGGTGTCACCACCATCACATTGCCACTTCCTGATGTAAGACATACTCTGTGGATGGCAGATCTACCCATGGTGGCACTTCAAAGTAAGTTGTATGAGTGAAACAATGGCAAGGTCGATGACATTCATGGCGTACTCATAGTTTGTCTTTCGTCATTGATTTAGATTGGCATACCATCAATGTCAACCTTATCATCATCACCGATAGACGACCACATTCACTATCTCGTTTGGTTCGATCTGCAACGAATGCCCATTATCTCGGTGACAAAGTTTCACTTTCCATCAACATGGAGCAGACAGCAGACAAGGTCACCCGTCTCATCGTTGCCAACGCACCTTGGCCGCATGGTCCTAAGAATGTTCGTCATCGTATCCGAAAAGGTGGACTTATGCCGGCCATCGTGGAGTCTTGGTATCCCACGAATAATGATGATTATGCTATTTTCCTTGAGGATGATGTCGAGGTTTCGCCTTACTTCTACTTATGGGTCAAATACTCAATTTTGCGCTACCGGTATGGAAGCTTATCCGACCGTTCGGATTTGCTCTTTGGTGTTAGCTTGTATTCGCCACGTAACACAGAAATGGGTATGGAAGGACGACGATTGTTCCATCCCGACTGGGTATTGAACGCAACCTCAGTAGACCCACGCAGTCCTTTCCTTCTACAAGTTCCCTGCAGTTGGGGTGCCGTATATTTCCCAGAGCATTGGCGTGAGTTCCATGACTATGTTACCGCACGTTTAGTGGACCTCGAAACTGGCGCCAGCTTGAATATTAGCGTTCCTGAATCGAGATCCAATCGATGGAAGAACTCGTGGAAGCGCTATTTTATTGAGATGATCTATCTCAGAGGTTATACCATGCTTTACCCCAATTTTGAGAACTTCACAAGCTTTTCCACCAATCACTTGGAATTTGGTACCCACGTCAAACATGAGCGCAAAGCCATAGAGCAATTTTTAGTGCCTCTCATGGAAACTGATTCAATCCTTCAAGAGCTCCCTCGCCATCGTCTCCCAGAATGGAATGACTTGCCGGTTTTGGACCTATGGGCAAAATTGTCTAGCAATAAGCAGTTGATTGACCGAGGAAAAGAACTCCATTCCATTGTGTCTTCATGTCCGCGTCGAGATGATGCAGCCAACACCTTTGATCCACAAGATATGCTATGCCCTTGGCCCAAGCCAGATCCTACACCAGAGGAATTATTTGAGCTTCAGGTACAAGCTCAATTGAACGCAACCTCATCAGAACATATATTGAATGTGACTGACATTACGAATGTTGCGGTTCCAACGACACAACCAACTCCCGACATTCTTTATGTTACAGTCTATGTGACTGAAATGCCATCATCGACCACGGCAGCAATTCCAGCAGCCGCTACTGATCCAGTAGCATTGCAAGACGCTGTAGATGTTGATGTACACGATAAATTAGAACCCCTTCACAATACCGAAAACGCTGTGGATGTTGAGGAAATGGATGATGAAAACGAGGATATGGAAACCTCGGATATGGAAGCTGACCTTGAAAACTTGGAGAAGCTGTGGATAGAGCAGAAGGAGAAGGCATCCCATAAAGACAGCGACATAACAACAGCGCCAGTCCTGCTCTGGGAAGACGATGGTGGCAAGGTCACTTTCGAGCTGCCGGATACGGACATGGACGCGCTGGATGACTGGCTTCCAGAGAATCAAGGTTGGCCAGAAGACGCTGATGAATTAGTAGTTGAAGGCATCGATGACTTTGACGACAAAAGCGATGATCAAGAAGTTTCAAAACCGCTAGATCCTCAGAAGCAAGGGTGGCCAGAACCTCAGCCCTTTCCAAACTTGGAAAAATGAGAGTTTTTTTGAATTTTCATAGTCGCGCCATCCTTTTCATATCTCCACGCAACTGTTTATGAAGTATCAGTTACGATACAAAAATCCCACTTGTATACCTTTTCTACATCTTTCTTGTACATTAATTACTTTATCTACTTAAATGGCTATTGTACACAGCGCTTGTACAAGCTAAAATACACACTGCTTTTTACCAAACCACTACTGGATACAATGTTTATAAACATTGCAAGTTTTGACCACATACTTGTGGCAAACATCATATAAGTTTGTTGAGTATTGAAGTAGCCGGCATACACTTGGTACAAACATGCATCATCATGAATGGGTCTCTGAGAGTATTTATTGAATACTATATTTAACAGGTGAATGTTTTTAAGTTGGGAGGAGTGGACTTGGAGCTAATGAATAATACAAATAAAAGTAGCCTGGTTCGTCTGGGTATGGTTTATGCTATTATATGAAGACCATTATAGTGCGTAGCATTTCTCGACGGAAACTGGGTCATTGCCCCACCAAGGTGGCATCACAACCGTTTTGGCAGCGGAAAAGAAGATGAAAATGGCGAGCATATTAAGGTTGAAACCAGCGTCCAAAGCTGCCCCACAAAGATAGTTGTACTTCTTCCACACGGCATGTCTGTACCGGTAAAAGTAAAAGTTGCATACGAAGCTAGTCGAAGGATGAATGTAAGTATACACAAGTTATGAGACAAGTCGGCGTAAGTATAAGCTTACCCTCCAATAATCGAGCTAAGAGGGCCGGTTGAAACGTTTCCGTAAAAGTTACCCATGCTGTAGATGGCAGATTTATAGATTAATCAAATTGCCCTACATTTCGTTTCTATTGATATATCGGTTTACCTTGAAAAGAAAATGGTGGTATTCCAAAGATCAAACCGAGCTTTGGGAAATTTCTTGTGCAGCAACCACAGCAAAACCGGAGCAACAACTCCTAGTAAGAATCCATACAGTAATGGAGTATAGACAGACAGTTCGAACAATCTCGATGGACCCACGAGACCATATTGAACAGCTTGTGAATTATAAGAGATGGGGTTTTGTCCCTATATAAGAATATAAGCACGTTGGAGGTAATGAACTGCATAGCAAATATTATATCCAAAACTTACTGTCCATTGGTTAAGAGGATCTTTCTTGGTACCGTCCAGGAAGTCTCTCTTGGTATCAATGACCCATCTTATAACTGCGTAATTGATTGGCTATAAGATGCGAATTTGAAGTTAGCATAGGTTACAGGTGCATGATACCAAGGTATACATACCACACCGATAACATTTCCAATAATCTGGGACCAGAAGACATCGCCTATTCAGTTTGGTTAGTATCGAACACTACACAATCCTCAACTCACTAACAGACAAACTTACGAGGGGCAACATGATTGTAGTGTCCAATTTTCATATCCTGCAAAATGGTTTGTGCACGATACCAGCATTGCCCAGCAACACTACGAGAAGAAAGATAAATAGCCCGTCATCGTATCATAGTCAAACTGATATGTAGTACATACACTCTATAAACCAAAGATCCAATGGGATGACGTGAATTTCCGTTTGCATTGAGCATGTAACCATAAATAAGCTCTGTTCCAAGCAAAAAATTAGATTTTAAGCTGAATATTTTCTACTTCTTCTTCATTTGCCACAAAACGTACCGTTGAATGTTCCAATATCGACTTGGTAATTGCTAATAGCGTATATATATCTGTCAGGGAAGAGTGATGTGAGTCACCCCTGACAGGTATGAATCAGCTCCATACTTTAACTTACCCCATAGGCTACAATAAAAACCACAAAGTTAGAATACTATCAAGCTGCTGCCTTCGCTTTTGAACACACATGAAACTTACCACCACAGATGCTGCTCCGATGACCAATGCAACAAGGAAAGACCACCAAGGAATATACAGCTGCTCCGTAAAGATGAGTACCATGTTTGTAATGAAGCAGATAAGAAATAGGACAAGGTACCACCACAAAGGTACGTCCTTGTAGGGCTCCATCAATTTGTTTAACTTGTCCGTATTTTCTCTCTTTCCACGCTTAATCAATGTCTTTGCAACCAACACCAATTTTGGACCAGCAAACAGTGCGATAGATACGAAAGCAGATAGGTAGGATGCATATCCGAAGAAAATTGTCCACATGTTGTAACTTAAAGATGGGATGGTTAGAATGTGATCTTGAAGTATCTCTATGAAGCAATCCGTTTTACTTACGCAGACATATATACAGGACCATACTCCTCATACGCAGTTTCATTGAATTGCGCATCGGGTGTAATCAGCTTGGTGAAAGGATATGCTGTACCATTCGCCAAAAAAAGCCTATTGGACATGAGAGGAATCTTATCACTTCCCCCTACAGATAATTATGATTAATGAAAAAATTGCAAAAATGAATGCAGATAAGAAAACTTTACTCACAAAGTCCGTTGAATTTGGCGATTGGGACAAGCACCCAGACACTCAGGACAAAAGCAACAAACTGAATCACTTGTGTCCACCAAGGAGAAAGCATAATGGCCGATGTTATATTGCTCCAATCCAAAGTGAAGTTCAAAACACCCATGCCACCGAGACCAGATCCAACAAAGGCTGTAGCCAAGGTTGTAAGTATTATTAGAGGGATTTTGGAGTAATCTCTCATATGAAAACGCGCTTACCAACAACTTCATTATGTCCACCAAACCTGTATCAACATTCATGTTGTCAGCGCTACGTAAATATGTATGTATATATAGGATGACTTTCATAAACTTACCAGCAAAGTACTGCTAAGCTAGAGGTCAAAGGGAAAGCTGTGTTTTAAGAAATGAGAAAGGTTATCACTCTGTCATTCCAAAAAAAAGGGTTAGCAAATACTATGACTGACCATATTCGGGCAAGAATTGCCAGAAGAAGACGCCGACTAAACATAGCCAAAAAACTTTCATCTGTTTGCGTACAGTGGAATCATTTTCATCAGATTCTGCTCTCAAGGTATTGAACAGAGTGGTCTGCATGAGAGCTTGTGGCCAAACAAAAGTGGGATCGTAAATGAGGAAAGATCTAGCCAGAGCAGCATAGGAGTATCCGGTCCAAATGGTAGCCCACATAAAAGCTATGGGTCAAAAACAGAACCTTTGTCAATAACACATCCCAATCTTGACTCAAGTGCAATATATCAGCATTACCAATTGCCGCCACTGGGTGCATATATTCGTCGTAGAATAGTTCTTTTACAGAGACGATGATTTCGCCGAGATTGGATGTTGCACCAGCACTTGCACTCAGCGTGATCAAAACATGCTCCTTTCTTGAGAAAGGACCAGGATTCTTAAATAGATTGATAAATTAGATAGCACTATGCATCCAAAGAGGTTGACCAATATATATACCTACCAAATTGAAGCTGAATAAATACAGATTAATCACTTTGTTTGGCAGGACCCTGGCCAGCCATTTTCCTGCCCAATGCGTTACGACTGTGAAAGCGAGGTCAGACATCGTGTTTCAAGATTTAACACTTGAAGAGCGCATTATTAGCTTACTTTGAACAAAAAAGACGGAATACGGGGCGGAAGTGGTACGGAACCATGATAATTGAGATACGAATGCTCCAAGGCCAACGAAAATGATGCTCAACAAAAAGTATCTAGACAAAAAACGCCATGTTAATACCCGATGTTATTGCACAAAGTGTATAGCAAGCACCTTTACCTAAATGTTAAGCTTGGTGTTTCAGGATCATCTTCAAAGGTTACAAGTTCTCGAACAATCAGAGGGATGTCTTTGTACTCTGGGTCATTTTCGTAATCAATAGAGTCGTATTCGAGCACTTCCTCTTTGACAATTTCGTCTTTCTCGAATAGATCTGCGGTACCCTGTTTTTCATCTACTACATGGTCAGCATGCTTTTCAGTAGCTGAACTCATTTTCAATTGTATCAATACAACAAGTTCAGTGTGTTCTCGCTGAAGGTTACCTTGTAATCGCTTTGGACATCTTACTATTTATATGGCGACTGATGGTCATACGCTTGATCAATTACTATACAAATGTCGCAATCTGGTTGAGGTACCACATGCAGTTCAATTTGACAAAATGGGAGGGTTTCCCACAAATCTGCAGGTAAAGCCGACTCTCGGTAACATTCCACATTTTGAAAACCACATTTTGTTATCTAGTGTCGTGAGCTTCTTGTGGTGGTGTTTCACCTTACCATATTGTTACTTTCCTCTGTCGTCGAAATTATGCATCATAGCTTGACTTTACTCAGTTTTCACAGCCAATTGAAGAACTGGATAGCATTGTACAGAGCTTTCAAAGTCTATCTACCGAAAAAGGTCTACTGCTTTGCATCACGAAGCAATAGAATGGTGCGATCGCGGAACCTGAACTATCTTGAATCGGAGTCCATCTTACCTGCTGTGCATATAATTTGTCAGGGTTAGTGAGTGCAACGATGTCAGGCTACCTTGCTTTACAGGAAGATAGCTATAGTAAAAGAACTAAAAGTTCGAAAGCGATTTTGTTTATGAAATCCATTTCAGATAACACTAGATCTTTTAAATGTCTATATCTGCGTATCATACATGACGGGTTGATTTGCCGACGGTATGGCATTGAAGAAGTACCATTGCGCACAAGGTGGTTTTTGCAGGAAAGGGAATGACGAGAGGACATTAGCGTTTATGTAGGATTTTTAAAGTGTGAAAGCTTCTGCTCACTTTAGTATAACTGTTAAAAGCGGAAACGGTAAAAAAGGACTGTGCGATTCCAGGGATACATTATTCTGTTCCTGATTGGTTGAGGAAAGCAAGCTAATGTGTGTGTTTGCTTCCTGATTGTGGTACCGAGATCACTTTCTGAGAAATGACCGTCGCTGATTAATGAAGCAACAAAACGCAACATAGCGTCTTTGCCTTTGCAGTATCCTCCTAGTTTCGGTGTACCAATTCATTCGGACAAGGTATATCACTAATGACTTCAATGTGCCTCCGTTCTGGAGGAATGTAGCCGTCAACGTACCAGCGAGTAATGTAAGGATATAATATAATTCAAGTAAAAAAAAAGAATACAGTAGAGCAATATAACAAACAATTTTAACCATGTAAAATCGTAGATAAAAACACTAAAGGTATAAGTGTACTTGAGCAAAGCTGATACTAAGGTTGGATGCATATGCAAATGCAAAAGACTATACATGTCTTTACATAAATACCTCACTAAGTCAGCTCCTACTGACTCTATTATGGAAAGCTATATCTCTTAGTTTGACCTGGGGAGGAGTGTACAGATCGCGAGCATTTCTCATTGTTCGAGGGGAAAAGTCCGACGTCCAGGTGACGGTCTATTGTCTCTCTATTCATGTCAGTGTTACATCTTGTTATACTTGACATGATGGAACGTAAGACGGAAGAAATGGCTGTTGGAGATGCCAGTTATAAAGTTGATTAACTGATTGAGGTTAACTTTGATGAACATGATGAACGAAGCGGAAGAATAATTTATGAAGTTTCTACTGACCAGTAAACAGCCAACGAAAATTTAAATAGGCAGAGAACATATTCGGAAGAACAAGATTGTTTGTCACTGGTGAACTTTGGAGAAGATTAAACAATCCCTAGTCAGAGTCATTTGCTACTGCCATCTGTAATATCACTCAAACCAGAAGAACCCTTTAATGTGAGATAGCTTCTTATATCAAAAAAAGGACAAGGATAATAATGCACCGGGGGCAGTATGAAATTGTGTTTAAATTGGTCGGCAGCAGCCGAAGGTATAAAAAACTAGACTGACCAATTTTTGCTCAAAATTAAACATCTACCAAATTGAGCATCATCAATCGTATTTCTCTCCAGTCTTACACAAAACGACGAGCAATATTGAAGTAGTAAGCAACGGGATGACCAGCCTGACACTTCATTCATACGGTGCCATGAAGCATTGTTAGGCGGTAATTCTTTCGATAAATATGGACAAATTTTCCAGAAAGTCCGCGAAAACATCTGATGCCTCCACGTGTGGAGGAGATCAGTTCACTCCAAGACGCTGAGTTGCCATATTTTTGGCTACCCGCTTTGTTCCTAGCTTTCCAACATAGACTCTTCCTGCAACCTCAAAGTCTATGAAATTAGTTTGATAACCTGACAAACTGAAGTAACCGCACACATGACTTGCTAATTGCTGGAATACGCCGTCTCTGGCTTCCAACGAATGTCCACTAGCAGCATTCAATAATTACTAGGCGGGTAATTATGTCGTCTGCGCACAGGTAAGCTAGTACTTGATAGAATCGAGCATTCCACACTGATGGTGCTCTTTCTGCATCCAGCTCAGCATTGCAAGCAGCAGTCTAGCTCAGCTTCAAATATCACCCCATCAAGAGTCTCCCACAATGCGGGGTGCGGGATCTCGGTTTTGCCTTTCTTGATACTTTTACAAGTAAATGTAGTCATTTAATTCGCAGTGAGAATACACATAGTCCTTATAGTTCTACCTATATTCTGTACAGTTTGCTTAGAGAATTCCAAGTTTTCTCACATAATACTAGAGCTGCAATCATTGGGTCCAACCGAATTCTCCCCGCACTTTTACTGCCCATAACCAGCCAGGATCGTACTTGGAACCGGTGAACTTTATTAACGGCGACTCTGCACCGGCAATCTTTAAGTTTATCTGAAGCCAGATATATTTTTTCCCATAAGATTGATGATGGTATTGTATGAATTATCGAAGAACTAAATTTACAAAGCTCCACGTTTTAGGAGAGAAATCTGTTGAAATACTGCGCAAAGTGAGATCATCTAATAGCTTGTAACATTCCTACCACTAATTTGCGGGAAAGATAGTCGGTGGTACAAGAGTGACCAGTGTTTTGGGGTCGACGCTGAAGCAAGCCATCGGTAATGAACGCTGTACCCATGCGGAACTCGCTTGAAAGGTGAATAGTCCATTTCCCATACACAAGGAGTGCTCACGTGTAGAGAAAAGTATTGTTTAGTTTCATCTATTCATTCACATATCAGCAGACTAAGCATTCCTGACAAGTAGCTGACGGTGTAGACAAGTCACCATTTATCAGCTTCGAATTATATAGAGGCTGGAAAATGAACGGTAAGTTTGGTGAATAATGGGGGAGGGCTTACCCACACTGTTCGTATTAGATAACCAATCACATTTCCACCAAAGCTAAAAAAAATTAGAGTCGGGTGAGTTTCCGCCGTGGCGGCGATTCAACTCCAGTATAAGTACCGTCCACAATGGACGAGATATTCTTCAGCATAATCCGTTTATAATGGTCAATATCGATAACCTTTTGGCTGAACTCACTTTGGAAGAGAAGGTCTCCCTCCTTGCTGGTGCTGATACCTGGCGTACAGCTGCTATTCCCCGCCTGAACATCCCTTCCGTGAAGGTAAGATATATTGCTTTACATTTTTGCTTTTCAATGTGTGTGTCGTTGCTGACACGATACACTATAGGTATCAGACGGCCCTAATGGAGCTAGAGGCGGTGAGTTTGCTGACGGCAAGTCAGCTGCTTGTTTCCCTGCTGGTGTCGCTTTGGGTGCTACTTTCGATCCTGAGGTTGTTGAAAAGGTCGGCGCCGCCCTTGGTGATGATCTCAAATCAAAGTCTGCTCAAGTCCTTTTGGGTAAGTCAACCAACATTCCTCTCTGAATGCGAATTAGAGGATTGTTACTCATACATTGTTTTTTACAGCTCCTACCATTAACTTGCACAGAACCCCTATTGGAGGACGTAACTTCGAGTGCTATTCTGAGGATCCTTATTTGACTGGTTCTTTGGCTTCTGCTTACATCAAGGGTGTCCAAAGCGAGGGTGTCTTTGCTACTGCCAAGCACTTTGCTGTCAACGATACAGAGTTTGAGCGCTTCACCATCAGCTCTGATCTCGATGAAAGAACCCTTCGCGAGCTGTATCTCGCTCCTTTCCAACAGGCTGTTCGTGAGGCTAACCCTGGTTGTATCATGACTTCTTATAACCAGATTAACGGTGTTATGGCGAGTGAGAACTCTCATACTATCAAGGAGATCTTGAGAGGAGAATGGGAATATGACGGTCTTGTCATGTCCGACTGGTAAGTCTTTGTTTATGCATTGCATCATATTCAGAGCAAATACTAAACCTAGCACACTTTGGAAAATAGGTTCGGAGCCCACTCTGTTGCCGGAACTGCTAATGCCGGTTTGGATTTAGAAATGCCCGGACCCACCAGAATCCGTGGAGAAAAACTCGTCGCTGCTGTGAAGGCAGGCGAAGTTTCAGAAGAAACTATTAATGAGCGTGCCCGTAAGGTTTTGGAATTGGCTGTTAAGGCCGGCAAGTTCGAGGACCCAGAAGAGAAGCCTGAGGAAGGCATTGATAAGGAAGAACATAGACAAATCATCCGACAAGCTGGTGCTGAATCTATTGTTTTGCTCAAGAACGAGAACAACATTCTTCCTTTGGATGCCAGCAAGTTGAAGAAGATCGCCATCATTGGCCCTAACGCTCAGCAAGCTATTGTTATGGGTGGTGGAAGTGCAAGTGTCAGAACTCACTACACTGTCTCTCCTTTTGAGGGTATTAAGAACGCTGTCCCTGCTGAAGTTGAACTTGCTCACGAGCTTGGATGCTACACTCACAAGTGGTGCACTACTTTGGACGGCAAAATGAAGACCAAGGATGGTGAAAACGGCGTTGCTTTTGAATACTTCGTCGGTTCCGGATTCAACGAATTCCACTCTAGAATGGTTCAACGCTCATCTAGAATTTGGTTGTTTGACGGTCTGCCAGCAGGCATTGACGGCAAGCATTTCTCCGCTCGCTTGACCACTCTTTATACTCCTGAGAAGACTGGAAAGCACATCATTGGATTGGCATCATCCGGTCTCAGCAAACTATACATTAATGGAGAAGAAGTCATTGACAACTGGACTTCCCAAGACAAGCCTGGTATTTTCTTCGATTCTGGTTCTGCTGAGAGAACTTCTACCTTCCAAATGCAAGCTGGTGAGGCTGTTGAAATCGTCATTGAGTTTGAGCGTTCCACTCATCCTCGTGACATGCCTGCTATTCGCTTCGGTATTGTTGAGGAAATGAACCCCAACAGCATTGAGGATGCTGTTGAACTTGCCAAGACCGCTGATGCTGTCGTTCTTGTTGTTGGCTTGAACGGCGAATGGGAAACTGAAGGAGAAGACAGAGCTACCATGCAATTGGCTGGCAAGCAAGATGAGCTTATTTCTGCTGTCGCAAAGGCTAACAAGAACCTTGTCGTTGTCAACCAATCCGGCACTCCTATCAACATGCCTTGGATTGATGATGTTCCTAGCATCCTTCAAACCTGGTACTTGGGTCAGGAAGCTGGTAACTCCATCGCCGATGTTTTGTTCGGTAAGGTCAACCCCTCCGGAAAGCTTCCTACTACTTTCCCCATCAGAATTGAAGATACCCCCGCATTCATCAACTATCCTGGTGACAATGGACATGTCCACTATGGTGAAGGTCTCTACATTGGCTACAAATATTACGATGTCAGAAAGGCACCCGTCCTCTTCCCCTTCGGACACGGTCTCTCATACTCTGCCTTTGAATACAAGAATGTTCGTGTCAATCAGCCCACTCTCGAAGCTGATGGCACTATCACAGTATCTGTTGATGTTACCAACACTAGCCAAGTCGATGGTAAGGAAGTCGTTCAAGTGTATGTGCACGACAAGGTCTCTTCCCTTCATAGACCCTTGAAGGAGCTCCGTAGCTTCAAGAAGGTCAATGTCCCTGCTGGTCAGACTGTCACCGTTGACCTTGTCCTTGACAAGTATGCTCTTGGTTTCTACGATGATCAACAGAACACTTGGGTTGCCGAGCAAGGTGCATTCGAAGCCCATGTTGGCTCTTCTGTTACTGATATTAGAGGAAAGGTCGAATTCGAGCTTACTAACACTGGAAAGTGGATCAAATAAGTGAATGTCACTTGTATTTTAAAACATCTATTAAATAAATTGTATATGAGTTTCTATGCTTTTGTCTAGACAAACAGTTCTGATTTGTTGCTGTCAATACCTTGCTTTCCATACATCAGACGTAACGTCGTGTCTGGGCCATCGAGGTTGATTTCATATGATACATGTAATATACTAGCAAGTATGTTGATATCACATTGTTGACTTCACGTTGATCACGTTTTGCGTAAAAGTTGCAAAGAGTCTTTGTGTGACGACTGTGCGGTAGACGAGAAAGTCATCAGAAAAAGGGTAAATTTGGCTGGTTGCCAAAACGAGGCAAGGTTTCCAACATCCCTCACAACCTCGGGAATTTAGACATGCTGGATCCTCAAGACCACAACGACTTTTTTGCCGATGAAGACAGCGACCACGAGGCTTCCGTAAGCAGTCAGAAAAACTACACATCTCACGATTTGGAAAAGGAACTGAGAGACATCTTGGGCGATGAGTATGATGATGGCGCCAACGCCGACGCTGACGAGGTAAAGTTATCGTTCCCGGCCATATCGATAATTAGAAGGAATTCAGCTGATATATAAATGTGTATACAGGGTGAAACAGGACAAACTCAAGCAAGAAGACCACCTACTAACCTGGCGGAACAGAAAGATGAATTAATGCGATACATTGCTCAGAAGGAGGCGCGGATATCAGCCCTTAAGGAGGAGCTTGCTGCTCAGGAAGAAGAGTTGACTTTATTGAAAGATACATGGACTCGAGTGATGACACCAACCCGATCGCCTGATAGGATGGAGCGAACGGGATCCCCTCTGCCACTCTCACCTACCAAAGGACCTTCATCACCAAAGGAGGATTACCTTGCTCAAGCATCCAAGGCCGCATACGAGAACCTTAGCAAAAGTGTATTTTCCATATTTAGTTCTACGCAAAAGGCATTGGAAAGTGAAAAGTAAGTTGTCAAACCACAAGCTGGTTTTATGGAAAGAGAATTCAAGTTGCTAAGAGTTTGTGTGTGTATGTGTGCGCCAAAGTTTCCAACAAACCAAAAACAGAGCAATGTCACTTAGCAAGGAAGCCATGGAGAATGTGCAGGTTCGATTAAAGACAGTAACAGACAGCGACAGGTAAAGTATTGGAGAGAAAGCACCACATTTGAAATACTTGATCAACTAATTACGAGCAAAATATGAATGGTTGGCAGTTTTCAAAGTCGCAAGCAGTCAGCATTACAAGCAGTGGAGACCATGGTGTCAAAGACGGCAGATGTCATCGATCGTCAAATGTCGCTTTTGGAGAGCTCATTGGAAGATCCACAAGCAAGACGACCAAACCGAAATAACACAGTTGGCAATGCTGGCCCGCAATCGCCGCAAAGTCCATAATATCTCTTTTCGAGTTTGATACATAATCTCTCTTCGGATTAATCTTCTCCTCCATATACATAAACTATGATACAATACAATGAATGGCCTTAACTATAAATCTTATTGGGTTGCTGGGATACGGAGCTTATTGTAAAGCTGTATCCCGAATTGGCTGGATCCGAGATATAACAGATTTGACCAGTTCTTTCCAATCACTGCTACTTCTTTCTTCTTCTTGTTATATCTACTCTATTCAATTGTTACCCAAACCTGTGTAAATTTGCCAACATATGTCTAGTACAGAATTCACATCTCACTTTGAGCCATTAGAAGTATGCGGTTCAGGTTCCTTCGGCCTCATAAGAAAAGTCAGAAGAATCTCAGATGGACAGGTACTGATTTTTAAATTGTCCGACGCCTTTAAGTGACCAATATCGTGTACTTACTGCCTTTGATCTCCAGATTTTGGCATGCAAGGAAATCGACTATCGCAAGATGAGCGAGAAGGAAAAGCGTCAACTAGTAGCAGAAGTCAATATTTTGCGAGAACTTAAGCATCCCAATATTGTCCGTTATTATGAACGTATCATTGATCGGAAGAATTGCATGTTGTACATATTGATGGAGTACTGTGACGGTGGTGACTTGTCGTCTGTCATTCGAAAATGCAAGCAGGAAGGGTAAGGATCGTATCAGCTTTGAATATGCATCGCTTAACATTCTCTCATTTTGCTCTTGGGTTCTTTGTAGGAAATATCTTCAAGAAGACGTTATCTGGATACTGTTGACACAAATGTTGATGGCACTTCGAGAGTGCCATCATGGTAAGAGCGGACGAGAGGAGAGCAAGTCATCTGTTGCAATCCTGCATAGAGATTTGAAGCCAGACAATGGTAAGTGACGATGGATCTCTTTAACGGATTTATGTGAAGATCCACTGAAGGTTTTTCGTGCAGTATTTTTGGACGATCAAAGAAACGTCAAACTAGGAGATTTTGGCCTGTCCAGGACCTTGAGTGCTGGTGCAGATATGGCGAGGACCTTTGTTGGTGTAAGCATATTTTGACGGCTTATAATACTTGGATTATTTATTTTTGTGTCAGTCATGCTGATAGCTTCATCTTATCACGTAGACTCCATTTTATATGTCACCGGTAAGAATCCAATTCATGAACTGCACACGAAAATCAGTTTTGCTCAAAGTACCATCTTCCTTTTCTTACTAAATACGGGAATTATTGTCGTATGCACTCAGGAATTGATTAATGAGTCTTCATACGATATGAAATCAGATGTATGGGCACTAGGTTGTCTGACGTTTGAACTCTGCGCTTTGGAGTTAGTATTTGCACCTTGCCTCGAATCAATCCTGTCATGTCACATAGACTAATCTATTCTGGTACTTATTAATTGTAGACCACCATTCCAAGCAAAGACGCAGCACGCCCTTGCAACAAAGATCAAGTCTGGTAAAACGGGATCATTCCCAAAGCAGTACTCTCCTCAACTCCATAGTATGATTAAGGCCATGATGCATACGAACGTGAGTGACGAAAGTATGCTCATTGTAATATGGCGAAATTAGTATTCACAGCATAACGTTCCATCATTCTAGCCATCTAAGCGACCCACTACTCTAGATTTCTTCAAGTTGGAAAAGATACAGAGATGCCAGGACAGCATTGAAATTAACTTGCTGTAAGTAATGCAATATTATTATTTATCTTGGTCAATGCGTGCCTAATAACTTTAACCTTCTCTTTAGGCGATCAAAACTGGACCAATATGAGAAGGATCTTGCCAGTCAACAAAAAAATAACCAAGAGCGTATGGCAGAGATAGAAAAACGAGAGAAGGAATTGAACACGAAACTACACAGACTTACTCGTAAAGAAGAAAGCCTGGCACAGAAGGAAAGGATGATTCAGGAAAAGCTACAAGATCTTTCCCAACAATCACGGATGTACGAGGGTGAGCAGCTTCAAGGTTGGAGAACGTTGCCTAAATTATTGCCCAACGACACGTCTACACGTTGTTTAACACATACTTCTTTTGCAGTACCCAATCGTGGCATCAGTCGATCATATTCGGTGCAGCAGCCGTCGCGATTTTCTGGTCCTCTGAGATCTTTCGACCATCCTTACATCACCATCCCCTCTCGGGATGGCTGCAGCTCGTCCCTCTCTTCGAGCAGATCTGGTGTCTCATGTTCTCCTTCAGATGTATCACAAAGGACTTCAGTTAGCACTGATGCTTCTTCTGTTTCCTCGCTTTTCTCAAATGACGATGATTCATTTTACGACGCTATAACCAACCTAAAATTGGCTCCTCTGAAGACAGATAGAGCCTGTCATATCCAGATTCAACGCATCAACGATATACCGAGCCCAATTACTAGAACTATGTGATGGAATTATCTCTAATTAAGTAGTTATAAATGTACCGTTCACGTAGCCAAGGAGAAAATTATACCGAAATTGATGAAAAGTCATCATTAAGCCAGTGGGACTTCATTCCTTCCTGGTAGGACATTATAATGGTCGCGCAGCGCCTAGAACCGCGGGGTATGACTGTCATATTGAAGGTGTTTCGTTATGTAATAAATATAAGAAGAAATTCCTTTCATTGTCTGCATGATTAGTAGTGGGTATATTCGTCTCAGATTCAAAGGCAGTATAAAATGACGTCGGAAAAGTAAAGCTTTAGGGTTTATTATTCTCAGCAAGCTTCATCATTGCATGCGCCTTACCAACGATTGCACTTACGTAACTTTTGAAACCCCATCAATACACTCCTACTAACCTCCGAAGCGCATGAACTGCCGTAGGCGTACCCACCAATATACAATATCAACAGATCGTCATTTATTTTTGCCATTGGACTAATAAAAGGGAGCCGGTCGACGGTATGAACAAAAGTGATCAATGCGCTAACACGAATATGACAGAAAACCCACTCATATGTTAATTCGCTTTGTTGGCGTGGTCACTGGGGTTATTTCAAGAACTTCAGCAGATGGGGGGAAGTATACATTACAAGGCGGCGGTCTATATACAAATATATGTTGAGAAGTAGGTTATGTAGATTTAGCTTTGGTACTATCAGTAGCGACTGTTTGCTTTTGGCCGGGCTGTTGCTTGGAAGAAGAATTGGAGAGACTTGCAGGTTGTCTCTGCCCGCCTGCAGCCTTGGCTGCCTTCCTTGCCTTCTTCCGTACATAATAATGTTGTCTGTAAGCGTTGAACCCCTCTTGAAACTGTTTTGGTATCTTCTTATAAAAGGACAATTGACCGTTATCATCACGGTTGAAGTGTAGATTAAAAGATCTCAAAGCCTTGTTGCAGTGTGGCACAAACCTGTCAGCAAGAGCATTATTAGTTTTCTTGGTTTCAATAGCACATACACTCCAAGTACCACTTACTTGGCTGCATAAACAACTTTCTCTCGATACATGCCGCTCCAGAAGAACAGAAAAGCAAGCATCACCACGCCGAACAAACATATCTTGTTGAAGATTACTAATAATGAGATCTAAAAGAGATGTTAGACCTTTGATAGAAAAAAATGTAGACTGCAACGACAGACATATGATATAAATTTTCCGTACCGAACTAGGATGGATAAACACAGCATATGAAAAGTACGCTATCAGTACCACGAATAGCACCAATATGGCTGCGAAATATATCTTGTAAGCATTACTTCACGTATTCCATGCCTATAAGCTTCTTGCCTACCTTCATACTTCGTCTTCCTCCTCTGAAGTCGACGCATGTTACCCCGCAATCTTTCCTCAAAGATGACCAGATCTCTATAGGTAGCTGTGTCCATGTGTCGATTAGTGACCTTCGAGACCTGATCCGCTGACGGAGGAGGGCCCGAAGTGGTGTCAAGAGTCTGCGTTACAGGATCAGGCGAAGGTGGCATGGCTTCGTCTTGGACCATAGCCATCCCACTGAACCTGAGTTTGCGGTAAGCACGACTGGGAGAAAAATCTGGCGGGCATCCAAAAAATCTCAACGTGCTGAGACGATCAGGATGAATTCACAATGACGTCTGGGATTTTTGCGTCAACTGGATGATTTACTCGCATTAAAATAGGAATATATAAAGCCTAACTATTTCTCTGCTTATTTGTTCATCAGGTTATCTACTATCCAAAAAATGTCATTCATCACTCGCATCCAAGCCAATTCTACACTCTACCGCGGCCTTGCCCAACAACAGGCTCGTACTTTCACAGCCTACGCTGCTCAGGTAACGCATCGGACATGGCCATCGTTTTAGTAACGCTTTTCATCATTTTTTAACGATTTCTTAATAGCGAAAATCTGTCGTCGATAAGACTAAGGAAGTCGCTCAAGACGCCAATCTCAAGGCTGGCAAGGGAGCCGACAAGGTCTTGGAAACTGCTGAACAAGGAGTCAATGAAGCCGCCAAGGTCAAGGAAACATACCAAGAGAAGGGCATCAAGGGTGCTGCCGAAAAGGCCAGCCAAGATGCTAACATTGCTGCCGGACAAGGTATTGCTAAGGGCATTGAGGCTGTTGAATCTGTTGTTCAGAAGACCAAGGAAGCAGTTGGCCTTGGAAAGAAGAAGGCAGATGAAGTTGCTTCCGATGTCTCACGGGAAGCCAGCCACGTATCAGAGAAGACCAAGGGAAAGGCTGAAGAAGTCGCCGGTAAGGCCCGCCAGGCTGCCAGCGATGTTTCCAACAAGCTTTAAAGAAAGAAAAGGTCTGATCTGTTGTATATAAGTTTTATCGTCCTCACACCACTTCACTCTTGTGCATACTTATGTAAAAAGAAAAATATGGGATTTTGAATAAAAATGAAAAAATCTTTTATTTTACCATTGAAAAAGAAAAAATCTCGCTCGGCTCAGTGATTTTTGCAGTGACAACGTTTTTGCTCACACTCTCTTTCAATAATCGTACCATTCTTCACTTCGTTTTCTGGAATTTAACTTGGATATCAAATTTCTTTTTGTTTCCAGTCTCGTAAATGCAGCATAATAATAACCCGCAACTCCAGCAATACCTCAACCACCGGTCGCAGCAGCTTCCTATGTCAGCAAGCACAGGAACACGGTCTGATCCGTACACAGCTTACGCGGCTGCGTTAATGTCGAATCAAATGCCTTTACAGCAGAACTTTCAGCAGCAGCAGAGCCAGCAGCAACAACATGAGCAAGTTCAACATAAGCTTGCTCAGTTGGACGAGGAAAAGATTTATACCCTTGTCTTAGAGCTTCTGAACCCTAATCTAAGAGAACAAGCCTTGTTGGAATTAAGTAAGAAGAGGGAGCAGTACGACGACCTTGCGTTGATCCTTTGGCATTCATTTGGTAATTTGAGCACTTTTTATGACGTTCGACGTCAACTTGACCCATGTTTCAACGAAACTGACTAACTTTCTCGCCTATATAGGTGTCATGTCTGCGTTATTGCAGGAGATCGTATCTGTATATCCTTTGTTGTCTCCTCCATCCTTAACAGGCATTGCCTCGAACCGTGTATGTAATGCACTTGCCCTCCTTCAGTGCGTTGCGAGCCACCAGGAGACTAGAACTCTTTTTCTCAGTGGTAGGTATCTACGTTTATAAGCTTGAAGACTGACCTCTCTTTGCTCACCCTTTCATTCTCTCCTACGTTCCCTTCACAGCTCATATCCCGTTGTTTTTGTACCCATTTCTTAATACAACCAGCAAGACTAGACCGTTCGAATACTTGCGCCTTACTAGTCTAGGTGTTATTGGCGCTTTAGTCAAGGTAAAGGCTAAGTTCGGGCTTTTTTCAATCCCCTAAATGTGCTCAAGGTTTTTAATTCCAACGTTATATTCCCACTAGAACGATAATCCAGATGTTATCAATTTCCTACTTTCAACTGAAATAATTCCCCTATGCTTGCGCATCATGGAAACTGGAAGCGAGCTTTCCAAGACAGTGGCTATCTTCATTGTTCAGAAAATTTTGTTGGACGAGACAGGATTGGTAAGTCAGCAGGGAAACATCTGAGAAGTGATATCACTGATATTTATAATAACCACATGTCGAATTTCATCTTTAGCTGTACATCTGCCAAACGTATGAACGTTTCTATGCAGTCGCTACTGTGCTCAATAATATGGTGAACAATTTGGTTGAGACCCAAGCCATTCGTTTGCTCAAGCATGTCATTCGCTGCTACTTGCGACTTTCAGAAAACCCTCGTGCTCGTGAAGCGCTCCGTCAGTGCCTCCCAGAGCCTTTGCGCGATGCCACTTTTTCGCAAGCCCTCAAAGAAGATATTACCACCAAGCGCTGCTTAGCTCAGCTACTTGTCCACCTATCTGACAACGTACAAGCTCCATAATTTACAATTGCCCTCCCCACCTTTCCTTTTCTTAGACTCTACAACAACAAACACGATGTATTAATGCCTGGTTGGGATAATCCTGGAGGTTGTCGCTCAAGGTGTCACTGGAACAACCCATACCCTCCTTATAACCTGTCTTGTTCGAGCA
Organism: Umbelopsis vinacea; assembly: GCA_016758895.1. Lineage (NCBI taxonomy): Eukaryota > Fungi > Mucoromycota > Umbelopsidomycetes > Umbelopsidales > Umbelopsidaceae > Umbelopsis > Umbelopsis vinacea. The sequence continues at coordinate 253,435 of JAEPRA010000008.1, read as the reverse complement.
TTTACACACTACTTTTACCACCTTCGTTCTTTTATTTCTTTTTGTAAAGCCTCTTTTTTTTAAAATCAGACCTTTTTCCCTTTCTTGTTCTTAACTTTATCCTCAGCTAATGTCTTTTTACATTTCTGCTGTGCCTTTCTTACATACATGTACGGTTTTAGGAATGTTGCTGTCGTACACTTTGGTACTCCACACATTTGAAGTCTCATAAAAGCTTTTATATAATTTGAACACCCATCTAAATGAATGCCTACTATCTTGTAGATTTGATATAAAAGGAATTTGAACCATCGAAGGGGATTGGGAATTACTGATACTGTCAGGCGTACACAAGGGGCCATCCTATATGTTTTCACTTTAATGAGAAGAGTGTGGATGATACTATGCAAGTCAAATATCCATTAAATTGTCATATTTATTGCAAGCTAATGGTTTCTACAGTTGATTTTAAAAGACATTAGGTTTAAAGTATTAATATTTTTTTGTACGATTTTTGATTCATGATTAGTGTCTAAAAGAAAAATATGCGGGGTATTTTGGTATGGTACAATTAGGGCAGGGAGAGAAGGGGAAGGGTATCAAAATGAGGAGCTGATTCGCTTAGCGGCTTTAGAAGCGGTATCAGCGGTCTCTAGTGCAGCACTGCCTCTTTCCTCGCTGTTGAGGTTGACGATTTCATCTAAAGAGTGGCTGGCCATCAATTTCGGCAGCGATGCATCCGACAGAGATTTCTGGATGGGCGGCGGCGAAGCAGGGGCCGTGTCCACATCAGGGCCTTTGATAGTGCTGCTTCTGCTCACTTTCCTGGTATCCACTTTCATAAGTTCAGGATTAGAGGAAGATGCTGGTGTGCTCGGGCTTCCTTTATTACTTTTATGTCGAAACAGTGCTTTTCCAAAGGATGAAAATCTGCTGCCGCCAGCACCGGTAGGCACAGGAGACGTCGGTGGTCTGACTTCCACTGGGCTGGAATTGGTTCGCAGCATGGTCACTGAACCAATGGACGAAGCCGTTTGCTTTCGTTGCAATGTTGTCGGCAGAGTTTTTGATTTTTCCTTGTTACTATTACTAGACTTTTCAGTGTTGTTGTTTCGGCTGAGTAAAAGTCCTGTCCACTGCCTCGCCCACGTAATTCGTTGTCGAACAGCACGTTTGGCCATGGTCACGTTGACCGAGCCCGACTTCTTCATAAGGTACAGCATTCCGCAATTGGTACAAAAAAGGGCAAAAAGAAAGAAATCGAATGAACAAAAACGAAGGAATAGACAGTACAAGGTAATCCCAAGTAGCATTCGTCTTCTGTTCCTGACGAATGATATTTCGCGAAGAGCTGTTTCAGAGTTTATAAAAATAGTCAGCAAGACGTGCTGAGCATCCTCCAACGTTGCATCCCTACATTCTGTGACAAAGCATACCTGTGAACCGTATCTTTCGTGCTTTATCGCTATCTGCTTCTTGTGGAACTTCAGGGTAGGTCAGCAGAGAAATAAACATGAACGGTATATCCAGCAAAGACTGTGGGTCTCTCTTTTTGTCACCGTCGTTTTTACGTTTTCTTTTGACATTGCCGTTTTCGTTACTGCGCCCAAGTTGTGGACCCTCAAAGAAGTAACTGAATGCTGCCATGAGGTCCGGGTCAACCCAAGCGGTATTTTCCATGAAATTGTTGCCTAGATCCACTTCTTCAGGAGTTTCCACCAACTCTAGCGAGGTAATCCTGGGAAGCTCTAGTGGTGGAAGCTGAATATCGGCCGGTGGCGTTATAGGTGTCTCAGCGCCCGTTTGGGGTATCTGAGTTTTGATGGTCGATATCGGTATCAAGTCAGGTGTGGCTGTAGGCTGAGGTGTTTCATCGGAAGATGTTGATGATACTGAGGCAGATAAGCCTTGAATCGCAAGTGGTGATCCGTTCGCTTCATAGTCAGATTCATCATCATCCGTTACAGCAGCCGAAGAGGACGAAAGACTGAAAAGCTTTGTGATATAAAGGGTATAAATTACAGTCGCACAATTTCTATCCAGGTTACTCAACAATATTTAATCTTCACCTTGTTATTTTGCAATAGCAGCTGGTGAACGTGCTTAGCTATCCTTTTCGAGGTGACTTTTCCATCCAGTTCCCTCAGCTGTTCAGCTACCAGCGTAAAAGCCTGGTATATGGTCTCTTGATCATAAGACTCTGACACTGAAAGAGGTCGTTTGTTAGTAGGCGATGAATAGATGTGACTACAAAAGGTCGAAAGCAATAAACGTCCATACACTTGTAATTTGGGTAACGGCGAGTGACTAGGCGATAAATACTACGAGGTCGTCCCTGAGGACTGACTTGCACGCATAAATTGTCGGAGTGGGCTATAGTGGTCCACTGTTTGTTGCCACCTATCAAGCGCTTTGGCGGGTTGAGCCACATGAAGCACTTATGAAGACAGAGAGAAAAAGAAACAAAAAGAAAAAGAAAAGGGAAAGAGTTGTGATAGGAGACGAGGAGACAGCTGTTAAATTTTTGACAGTGCCTGGAAATTTGATGAGGCTGCCCCCAGTGCCTGAAGCCACATGGTCATCAGCCCACCAAATGGCTGGCTGGAACAAAAATTCGTGATGTCAGCTAGAATGTCACTGTATTGCAACTGGACAAATAAGTTTAATGTGGTTATCATTACCCTGAAGCTTCGAGCAGTAGACATTTACCGAGACATTTTTCAAGGAGACTCTGATATCTGTTAAGACGCTTTCCTCATAATTTTTGTTTTGGACAGTGATCTAAGATGTGAAAAAAAAAAAAAAAAAAGTGGAGCACGTCCCAACACAGTACATGTCAGTAACAGCTTGCGCAAATGAAAGGTCTACTTTAGCAGCATTCCAAGTATATAGATGCTCAGCTTTGACGAGATACTATAAATTTACATTTTTGCGTGCAATGGACTTATGAATTCAATACAACAGGTGAGAAATACAAAGAAAGACATCGACGATATAAGTAAATACATGGAGTAAAATTTTGTATTATGTAACTTCATGAATTCAAGACTACTTTAGAAATTAGTAACTATCCAAAAGCTCGAAGGCTTCTAGATTCGTTTTAAGGAACAGGCACCGCAATACCACAGAAAAGTAGACTAATAGTCTATAGACTACTACTCAGTTCAATGTGAACGAGTACCATGTTTCAAAACCATTACTCAAAGTCGTTTGGTAGAATACCGGAAGCCTTCTCATGAAGTGAATATTGTTGTAGCGCACTTTTCAATAAAAGGTGACCAAGCAACAAGATAAAGGTGCTGCCAATCAAAGCACTGGAGATATGCATCACGTGCAACGCTGGACGAAATTTGTCTGTGGGGTAAATCCCCTTTGTAATAACCTTTCTCGTTCAGTCAGCCCTGTACATTCCCTTTCCAATTACTCTACATGCCGAAGCTCCCTGTCAGCAATACATACATTATCCCAGCTCATCCGGGTACCGAGAATGGTGAAAATCTCAAGTTGGTGGTCGAGCAGTACTCATTCCCAGCCGTAACTGCAAAGAACGCTAAAACTGTGAATGTCGTTTGGTCCCACGCTAATGGCTTCCACAAGGAGACACTGCACCCGTTGATGCGCAGAAACATTAAGCAGCTTCGGGAAAGCTATGGCGATGTTAATTTTGAGTTTTACGCTTGGGATGGAAGAAACCAAGGCGACTCCGGACGATTGAATGTCGATAACCTCCCGCTAACATGTAAGTCATTCATACATATCTTACACATTGATGAATCAAAAGATAATGTGTATTAATCTGAATTTACTGTAGTTTCGTGGCAGGATCATGCCTCCGATATTCGCCAGCTGGTTGTAGAGCTGAACCTGAAACGTCCACATATCCAATTGATTGGCATTGGACATTCTGTTGGAGCAACATCAACGTAAGCGTTTATGCTATAATATTAATCGGTGACTTCATCTAGCAAACACTAAAGCAATCGTTCAATTTTAGAATTCTTTGTGAATTCCGTTATCCTGGCACATTTGATGCTATCATTGCAATTGAACCTATTTTTATACTGGATGTTGCACCAAAAAGGATACGCGAGCGAACGCCGATGTTGGCTTCACGTAAGCGTAGAGATGAGTGGGAAAGCTTGTAAGTTGAAGTTTAGCAGATGCATTAATTTTGTCTCCTCCAATTCAAACTTTGAAACTTACATCCAAAATAGTGAGGCCGCATACACATTTTTCTCCAAGAGACCATTCTGGAAGACTTGGGATCCAGAAGCTCTTGAGCTTTTTGTGGTAAGTAAATCCCGATAGCACAGTGAATACATAGCCGCTTACAAAGACGCTCCATTTATACATTTGTGAAATAGAAATACGGTCTGTACGAAACTGATGATGGGAAGGTGCGCTTGAAGTGTCAACCAGAGCAAGAATACGTAAGAGTACAGCACAGCCACGCTTTAGATTGCTGTAGTATCTAATCCAAGATTGCGCTTTTAAATGGCGAAACAGGCTGTGTATTGGTATGACTGCCATTCTCAGATTGTTGCCTTTAGATGCTTAGGTGCTATCCGCATACCCGTTCATATTATCTTTGGAGATGAATCGCATATCTTGTAAGTTATTCACCAGCTGAATCAAGAGGTCAGTGCTGTATTGACCCTTTGACATAGCCCCTTGTCAGCTTTGGAGGGCATCGACAAGACAGCTCCAACTGTGAATATATCTGTTGTCAGTGGCGGTCACATTGTGCCTCTCGAAAAACCTGACCTGATAGGTATGTACTTATCTAAACAAATTTACTATAGCAATTAACTATGTGCTAAACAATGTTCACCCTTCAATAGCATCTGATATCCTTCCCTTCTTTAAGAAGGTTCTGGGTGATGGATCTGAGCAAACGCTTCAATCCAAGCTTTGAAAGCATAGACTAGAATATAATGAAGAGGCCAATGAAATTTGCATACATTCGGTGTACATGCATTCATAAGATGCACCACCGAACTGCTCTGGAGCATAATTGTGCAAAATGTAGTTTTAATCTGTCAATGGTTGTATGTAATACGAGAATACGATACCTATTAAAATGATCATTCTGATTTTACCTAATGTGTTACTGTAGCATGTTATATTGAAACTTTGGAAGACCAACAAATTTTTAATCGATGTTGGACACAGTCAAGTAGTTGACATACAATGCACCGGGACATTGCTTTCGGCAACATATCCTCTTTTTGGACATTCCAAAAAGTGCTCATCCAAATCACAACCTTGTGCCCTGAAATTGAGTCAACTAGTCCCTTAGAAATAATGAAAATCTATCTGATAATGAAGTTGAACCATTAAGGTTGGTCATGAAGCTGGCAAAGCCTCTCACCTTACTCCACAATACAGTATCGTGTTCATTGCAAGTCGTTGAACAGACTAGCAAGCTAGCTGTGCGTTTTTGAACACTTTGACAAGGCAGCAATGTTAATGCCACGACAGGTGGAACATGTAGTGTCAATTTTCACGACTATTGTCATTGATTCGTCTTGTTATGAACTAAGGGGCAAACGATAACCTTATGCCATTGAACCCAGTATCAATCCGCGCACTCAATTGAAAAAAAGGGGTCTTCTTTTGTTAAATAAAATAAAAAAAAAATGCGCCCGGTTTTATTACAATTAATCACAAGAAAAGATTTGGCAGGGTATGTTCATGAGCTGCAAAGGCCGCAAGTGATTGCAGACCAGAATCCGCGGCGTTTCGGTTTTGGATGAGCTTCTTGTTGGTGGCGTTTTGGACCGGGTTCAGTTTCCATCGCTTGACTAGCTCTATACACATTCGGTTGTTCGGTCACATAACTCTGGCGGATTTCTTTGTTAGTCCCAGAAGTTCGCGACTGCCTGTTTGCACGCGAGTTCGAGTGTTGCAGAATATGCTGCGCGGCATTGGGTGGTACGTTGAGCGCAGAGTTGAGTGGTTGTTGTGACGATGATTGATGAAGCAATTGCGTGTTTCGATTAACATGGTGGCGATAGATGGATGACCGCGGCTGAGAGAGCAAAAGAAATGATGTAGGTCAGAACAATGTTGGATGAGCCGCAAAGAAAAGATGCTGTTAATGGTTTGCTCTGAAGCATGCATGTGTGTGCGTGAAGTAGTAAAATTACAAGATGAAAGGGGGTGGGGGAGAATGGGGGATATCTATTACTCTGGATCAGGATAGGTAAGCATCAACGGTGTGGGTTTTGGTTTTCTTTCGATGGTCTACAATAAGGAGCGGAATGTCAAAATATAAGAGAACCATTTGCCGAGCACATAGTGTTCGAAATGAAAGGGGGAAAAAAAGAAACGCATATGCAACAAAAGATCAAACCAGTATTTGCAAGAAGTAGAAGAAAATAATGACTGGAAAATACTGCTTACCTCCCATCCTTTACCGTCGTTCAAAAGATTCCAATCATACACAGTATCATCGGTATGACCAGCATTTCTGATCACCTTATTGAATAGCTCTTGCAAGAAATTGTAATCTGGTAGCTCCTCAAAGCCTAACTTACGAACATATTGTAGATAGATGCCAAACTCCTCTGAAATAAGGCAGGAACATGTTAGCTTATAAGCCCAGTAGCAGTAATTTAAACCTGCATACTTACCCGGGAAGCCCTGACATAAATCCTTGACTGGAGTGCTTTGCTTCTTTTCACCAATTTTCTCATACTTTTGCTTGTTTGTTGCGGCTTTGAGACCTTGCCATGGCAGCTGACCGCGTAGAAAGTACATGAAAACATGACCTAAGGCTTCTAGATCATCGCGACGCGATTGTTCTAAAGAAAGGGGGATAGGAGATATCATTCGAGTTGAGCATATTATCTCATTTGTTCGACTCCGCAATTATTTTGCTCACCTCTGCCTAAATGGGTATTGATACTCATGTAGCGAGCTGTACCGGATAAACTCTTTCGTTCACGGTAAGGGATATGCTGTTTGGTTTTTGGGTCACGATATTGCTTGGCCATGCCAAAGTCAATCATGAAAACAAGATCGGCTGTGTCGGTTCCTGGCCTCCCGATCAAAAAATTGTCTGGTTTGATATCTCTGTATATCAGGTTGTGTTCGTGCAACGTTTCTACCCGATTCAACTAAAGTTTAAATAGGGTGTCAGCATCCAATAAAGCCATGCATACGACACTCTCCCTTTCAAACTAACCATTTGTTTGGCAACCATAGCAACCGTTTTTGGAGTAAACTGGCGACTGCACATGTCAAACAAGTCCTCTAAGCTCGGACCTAACATGTCAATGACCAGTATATTGTGCATGCCTTCTTGGCCAAAATAATATGCATTGGGTACACCATCTGTAGTACCAAAAGTCAGTCAGTACTAGGTGAAACCAAATGAGATCAAGGGGGTTGGGTAGGCGGGGGCGGCGGCGGCGGCGTCGGTGAAATGAGAGGATTTTAAAAAAACGAATTCTAATACTTACGGCATCCATTCAAAATCTTATACGTGCGGTATTCTTCTCGCAGCTGTGGAGCTTCGGATTTGCGAGGCTCAAATTTAATGGCCACTTGTTGGTTATTGAGTAGGTTGGTACCTAATTTTTAAACAAGGAAAGTTGGTTTGAATGCAGGATCAGCCTGGGTGCGAATATTTTGGGTTGGGAATATTTTACCTTCATAGATGACACCAAAAGAGCCTTCGCCTATCTTTTTACCGACTCTATAATGGACGCCTACTACATTTGATGCGGACGAAGAACCTCCTGCGCTCTCTGCTGATGGGTGTGCGCTCATGGACTGGCTAGATGCCGACGCAACGGCAATAGGTCGAGCAAGCGTTATGGAGGAGATTTAAAGCTGAGAGATTTCGAAGCTGCTGGAAGGAAATACGAGATATAACGCAACTTCTTCCTTATTTTTGTATACAGCTATAACAACAACTTGCTTTGCAATGCTCAAGGGAATAGGTAGGGTATATAACAGAAGGGAGGGAGAGATGAAGATGGAGTGAGAGGCGATAGAAAACGGGGATTCAAGCCCATTGCCCCGCGTGGTACTGCGAAATAACAGTGACCGAAAAATTTGCTCGGCTGAGGTCTTGAGCTAACAACACTTCAGGACTTTCAGCAAAAAGATCGCTAATATCATTACCTTTCAACAACATGATACAAGATTTAATACATTCACTCTTCCCTAAGGTCGTGCCCATCTAGACCCATATTTCTATCTGAATTCAAAGAGCACCCATACCATCATACGTCATAAGACTTTTGTTGCAGCCTACGGTTGCATACCTTCATCAATGAATAAATGTATGATTGCCTTGTCGCCCATCTTTCCACCTGGATATCCATCACGCAGAACTTTCTGCAAAAATGGAAACGTTTGGGAGCATAGTCAGGTTTCCATGGTTGTTTTTTCGTTACCAGTGAAAGGAGGTAATAGGTTGACTTAGTAATTTCAATGAGAACTGTGAGCATACCAAGTCGTTCCTAACGCAAGGACAATTTTTTCATTTACTTATTTTGAACATTGTCACGTTCACAAAGTTCCCCTCCTTTGTCCTGAATGGAGAACGCACGGCAAATGGGTAGCTGGCTTTAAGCACGACAAGCGTGTCAACTTTTAAGATCGCTGATTGGCCCTGAGTTCGGTAACAGTCGTCGGCCTTTGGTCAAAAATGAAGATGCAATCATTATGATCGTCCGTCCACAGTACCAGATGGAACGTCGGATATCCTCAAAAAATGTGTAGAAAGTGGGTTTAACAGTGACAATGTTGTGATCTCATACACAGCCGCTAAACAAAATATTACTTTTTCATTTTTATTTCAAGTTAACACAGTATTCCATCAATCTAACATTTAAAGAGATATATTTGATCCGGCTGACCCAAAATTCAAAATTTGGTTTTGGGTAAGGCAGATCCTCATTGATAAAGGAATTATGCTGCATCAAGAAGAAAGGGACGTTGATGCGACGAACTGATTGAGCAACGTGAGCGGAAGTTTCCGCTTAGGATTTCTTTCTCCTTTTTTTTTTTTCCAGCAGTATCTCCGAATTGGACCCTGCCTGGAGAATATGGTATAAAATGACTGAAAAATGCACAGTACAGGCATTTGTAAGCCTATACACTTTTGCGTTGAACTCACTTCTACAAGAACAAGATCATTTGATATGCCTGGTTCGGTAAGTCTAGTTAGAACTCTAGTTTGGGGCGCGTGCGGTGGGCGTTCTTGTTCGGTTTAACTTCAACCAAAAAAAAAAAAAAACATCGAGACTGAGTGGAGTGTCATGACGTTATCACCGTCAAAATTTCCAGCCCGTTCATCATAAAGCTAACGCACCGCTTACTTCTTTCTTTTCCTCACCTTTTCTTTTGGCCCCTCTATCTTTTTCGTCACTAAACCATGTCTTTTCAAAAAACTGGAAACGGTGCTTCTGCCTCTGACAAGCAGCACCCTCACACTTTGTCCACTTTGGTAAGTCATTGGGCATTCCGCCCTGATCTCCCGCGTTGTCTTTGTACCTCTCACCATTAACTCTTGTGTTTGACAATATTCAGGACTTCCAAGGCGCAAGCTCTGCTGCTGCTGCTAAGGCTATGAGAGCTGAACTTGCCAACCTCGCTTCACAAGTTCAAGACGAAGAGGCTCGTAAGGTAAGGCTACCGAACGATTTTACGGCACGTCATTATGCGTGTTCGGATGGGTCTGACTTATTTTACCCCGTTTTCATAGTACTTTTCCAACGAGATGGACAACTTTTTTGTCCTCTTCACTCGTTACTTGAACGAGAAGGCCAAGGGCACCAAGATGTAAGTTTGTATTCAATCAGGAGTGCAAGGGGGCGTTGGTGCAAGCTGGTCGTGCCAAAGGGATAGATTGGATTGGTTGGGTCAGCGTATGGACTGGGATTGATTTTTTTTCCCATGTTTTTCTTTTTCTTCACAGCTCATGGGATAAGATTCAATCACCCTCCAAAGAGCAGATTGTTCCCTACAAGAACTTGGATCAGGTTTCATCTCCCAGTGATCTCAGCAAACTTGCTGTTCTGAAGTTGAACGGAGGTCTCGGCACCACTATGGGGTGCGTTGGTCCAAAGTCCGCTATCGAGGTTCGTGATGGAATGACTTTTCTAGATTTGAGTGTCCGCCAGATCGAGGTAAGCAAAACAAAAAAGAACCCCAAAAAGATTGCGACTAGCAAACATTAAACTGATACCCCATATTAGTACTTGAACAAGAAGCACGATGTTAGCGTGCCATTTATCTTGATGAACTCATTTAACACTGATGAGGAAACAAAGAGAATTGTCCAAAAGTATGCTACCCACAACATTGAAATTCTCACTTTCAACCAAAGCCGACACCCTCGTATCAACAAGGACTCACTTCTTCCCGTTGCCCGCTCACCTGCTTCTCCCATTGATCAATGGTATCCTCCTGGTCACGGTGACTTGTACGAGTCTCTTTACAACTCTGGTCTTTTGGACCAGCTGATTTCACAAGGCAAAGAGTATTTGTTTGTTTCCAACGTTGACAATTTGGGAGCAACCGTTGATCTCTCTATCTTGCATCATATGGTCCAATCTGAAGCTGAGTTCATTATGGAAGTCACTGACAAGACCAAGGCTGATATCAAGGGTGGAACCCTCATTGACTACGATGGTCGTATTCGTCTCCTTGAAATTGCTCAAGTTCCCAGTGAACATGTTGAGGACTTCAAGTCCATCAAGAAGTTCCAGATCTTCAACACCAACAACTTGTGGATCAACCTCAAGGCCGTCAAGCGCGTCTTGGAAGAAGAATCTATGGATCTTGAAATCATTGTTAACAACAAGACCACCGACAATGGCGAGAAGGTTATCCAACTTGAAACTGCCGTTGGTGCTGCCATCAAGCATTTCAAGAACGCTCATGGTATCAATGTTCCCCGTAGCCGCTTCTTGCCCGTCAAATCAACCTCCGACTTGTTCTTGGTCACATCTGATTTGTATAGCTTGAACCATGGTGAACTTGTCATGAGCCCCAAGCGAATGTTCAACACTGTTCCTCTTGTCAAGCTTGGAGACCACTTTAAGAAGGTAAAAGACAAATTTCGCATTATTATTTTTTGAGTAATATCGTAACATGTTTTGGTTTGACTCACCTCCTCTCCTCCCACGCTATCTTAGGTCAATGGCTTTATGTCTCGCTTCAAGGGCATTCCTCATATTCTAGAGTTGGACCATCTTACTGTTACTGGTGATGTTACCTTTGGTTCTAACATTGAGCTCCGTGGTACTGTCATCATTGTTGCCAACCATGGTGACAGAATTGACATTCCATCTGGATCTGTCCTTGAAAACAAGGTCGTCAGTGGTAACTTGCGTATTCTTGACCACTAAATGTTGCAGTTGACAGCCGCAACATCATTTTCACTTTCTATCCAACAAAGAATAATCATCTTGTACAAACGCTTTTTTTCTTTTTCTTTTTCCTCTAAAGCGGATCTAAGTTCATCTACATGACTAGTCCATATTTCACACTCACGTCCTTTTAAGTACCTTTTTTTTTCATCATATCGTTTTATCCTCCCATGTTGCCCACCCTACTCCTCTAGCCAATCTGTCTCTTTGAAAGGAACAAAAATTAAAAACTTTAGCATCTTTCGCTGGCAAACAAAAACCAGGCGGGATCTGCTGTGAATTTTGTAATGGATATATTCCTTTTCTCTCCTTTGTTTATAGTTGATACAATATCCACTCCATTCGTTTTGGTCGTGGCGGAAGATCGTCTACAGTGCCATCATTTTGCTTTAAGGGTTCACTTGCATTTTGGCTTTGTATAGTGGGGCTGAACCTCATTTGCCCAATTTTTTTTTCTGTTTTGTGGTTCCGAAATGACCTGGCAAGCCAGCCAGCCTGGACGCTGAGCCAAGGAGCGATGAGTGAGCCAGAAAAAATGTTCAAAGTCAGCTGCCCGGCGCAACAAAAGCCTGTTCACTGGTGTTTCTTTTTCTTGCTCTTCCTTCTTACAACCACTTTCAATCAATATACCTTTTATCATAGTCCTTTTCACCTATTCCCTATTCCTTTATCGTACATAGACATCTAGTTCATTCTGAAAATAAGGTATGTATGTATCTTTTACTGAATCATTCGATTAGACACACTTTCCTGCCCCCATCCACTCGTATAAAAAAAAATTGCCGCCTATCCTTCCCCATAAAACTAAACGAATAATCCGTTTGTCCTTTTTATCGATAGCAGACAATGGATATTCGATCACTACTCCACCCTGAGGATGCTGGTCAAGGTAAATACTGATCTTTCTTTCTTATTCATATACCCCTTCTTCCATATCTCCCCTCTCCCATGTTTCGTTTTTTACCATGGGTAGCGTTTTGTTGTTACAAGTCCATAATTCCATGCCCACACACATACATTTCTTATATTATTTCTTCTCTTTCTGACACGGGCTGGCTACTGTACACGCAACCTGTATGTTCTTTATTTTTACCCTAAATTTCTTTTTCTGCATACGGGTTCCTTTTTTTCCTTCTCTTTCTCCTCGTCTGATTATCCCCTTGCCCCACGTTCATTTCAAATGTATCAACGTCATTCATCGTGCGCCTCCCACACAGAGCAAAATCCAAAGCGCAGTACCTTTTCAATATCCTCCATGTTGATAAAGCCCGAAGAGGAGAATGAGCCTTATTTCAAGGTAAAGTTTACGAGTTAACAATTGTGAATGGCAAGCGAAATAGTTTTGTTGGCATATTTCAGTATCAACCAGTAGTAACCCTCCCCCAAAAAAAAAAAAATTAAAAAAAAGCTTTCAAATGGACCAAAGACAGAATCATTGAATACCAGCACCGCGACGAATGGGTTACCTTTGCCTTTACAACGGTCTCTATCAGAAGATACGACTCAGCGAGGAAACCGTCCATCAGTTGGAGGTCATTTATTACGCAGTCGTTTGTCGCCGCAGCGAAATTTAGTGGAGCCAGAAAGTGATAGCAACGTCAGCGTTTCATCCACAGGAAGTCTAAAACGGCGGCGGAGGCAACTTCCAAAGGCAAAGCTAACGTCTGCGAAACCACCGCCGTTACCGCCACAACTGTCGCATGACATGAATAGCTCGGATGGTGGGACGTCACCGGATAGTGGTAATTATTATGGAGAATCAGAGTCAAATGATGGAGAGGATGAAGACGATGGTAGCATAGGTGACACTGCCCGTGAACTCAAGTCGCTTCATCTACGCAAAGCTGGCCGCTTCAGTAAGTTTTACAAAAACAAAAAAATTTCTTATGAGCCTTGTTTATGCCCCGCTCCAACCAAGTAATTTGGTTCGCTGACAAAAATTTGGTTCGTTTAAAAAAGGAAAGAGCCAAACGCACCCATCTCGATCCAACCACAGCAAAACCACCCACCTATCTGCTACGAACCCATCTTCTGGCTACGATCGACCTTATACGTTTGGTGATAAAATCGAATGTATCAAGTCGGATGAGCAAGGCACGTGGCATGTGGCCCGGATTGTTGATTTTGAAACATACCCGGCTAGTCCCGACAGCAACCTCTTTGTCCATTATGAAGGCTTTCCTCCAGAGCAAGATGAATGGGTTCCTCCACATCTGATTCGTTGTTGTGGTGCTCACCACCCATTCTTACGCCACGGCCCTCGTGGCGCTGAACAAGACCGCTCGTGGCGGGATTTTGCTGCCTATCATCAGACTAAAGAAGCCGAGAAGCTTAGAACCCACACCGCCATCGCCTACGACAAGCAAATGCTCTTGCATGCCTGTCCTTGTGGCTGTGAACGCACTATTCATCCTGAAAGACCTGATCGACTGGTCAGCATCATGGATGGTTTATACCGAAATGGGTAAGCTTCCGCACATACTAATTGCTTTTTTTACTGCTCGGTAGATGCTAAAACTCTGATATTATAGCTTGATGCGATACTTTCGAAGGTTACAAGGACGAGAAGCGACGGTGGAAGAGCTTCTGAGTGTACACACTGAAACGCATGTTCGCAATTATTGCTCCACACCCTCCTTGACCTCTGAGCCGGATGCCATGGTCACCGACAACGATACCCCGGTAAACAGCGCCACCTCTATTTTATCTATCTTGAATCCAGAGGATAATAATCCAGCACGAACGAGACATGGTTCTGGACCTGGTGCTATGTTACGTGGTGTAGGTGGAGACGTGGTGGTACAGGCAGATGCCGACCAAATTCGCCGACAACATCGACGCTTTTCGACGGCGATGCCGGATACCAAACCAAGTCAAGCGGCTCTAGAGACACAGGATGCCTCTCTGGTACCGATCACGCCACCGACCTTGGTTTGTAAAATGACCTGTGGAGAGCTTGGAATAGGTAGGATAAACCAAAAATATCATTTTTTGTTAGGATAGCTCAACAGGAACATCTGGCTCATCATTGGGGTATTTTTTTCTTGTTGTAGCTGTCGATACTACGTTTCATCCGTTGCATTCATCCACATCGGCAAGAATGGCGGCTGGCACGTTGCTCAACGTCGTAGATCAAGTCGTCCATGGTCGTATCAAGAACGGTTTTGCGTTAATTCGACCCCCTGGCCATCACGCGGAGGAAGATGAAGCGATGGGATTCTGTTTCTTCAATAACGTTGGCGTTGCAGCATCCTTGTCGTTGAAATTATATCCAGCTATTGTCCAAAAGGTTTTGATCATTGATTGGTGAGTTCTAGCCCCTCTTTTTTTTATTTTCAGAGTGACATTGGTACTAACAAAAGTGTCAATCGTAGGGATATACAGTATGTACCATTTCATGCTCAGCATGTTGCACAAAAGCCACCTATTTCATTCTAAGTTGTCTCACGTCTTTTTCTCTTAACAGCCATGGCAATGGTACTCAGCGTATCTTCTACAATAACCCCAATGTGCTTTTCATCTCCATTCATCGTTGGGACTCGGGTAAATTCTACCCTTTCAGCGGTGCTCCTGACGAATGCGGTGATGGTCCTGGATTGGGATTTAATGTCAACATCGCTTTCAGTGAGCTTGAGAAGCAAAGTAAGTTTAATAGACCCCCTCATGGGTGGGAATATCATCCGTTTTACTCATAACGTTGATTTACTCTATTTTCAGAACCAATGGGCGATACAGAATTTATAGCTGCCTTCTATCACCTTGTCTTACCGATTTCTCGCCAGTTTAATCCTGATCTTGTAAGTTGAATGGGTTTACTACCAATCATTCTCATCCGTCTGCTAATTTTTGCTATCTCATCGCGTAGATATTTGTCTCGGCAGGATTCGACGCTGCTGAAGGTCATCCGGAAAACGTAAGTTGGTACTACATTAAAATGATAAAGTTAGGTTTCTTTGCCATTCTAAACTCCTTGCGTTTCGAAATGATTAGCTTGGCGGTTATTCTGTCACTCCCAGAGGATACGGTATCATGACTAGTCTTGTTAAGGAGCTAGCGGATGAGGTGTCGAACGGCCGCTTGGTATTGTCGCTGGAAGGTGGCTATGCTTTGCAGCCATTGGCCAATTCCGCCGTGGCTACCATGGTGCAACTCCTGCCGCAAGGAACGGTACCTGCAGACATGCAATATGACCATACCTTGCAATCCATCAAACCTAATGCTGCTGCCGTAGCCAGTCTGCGACGTGTGTCGGCTATTCAGTCTCAGCATTGGAAGCTTGATCCGGCTCTTCTGGATGAAGATTATCGATTTCATCTACCCACCGAATGGAAGGCTCAGAATAGCATCAGCACCCGACCAAGACGTGATAAGCGCCAACGTATAGCTCCCAAAGGCATTGAAGGCTACTAGATTTCAGCTTTGTTTTCTTAAGGATTGTACAGTTTCTTCTCCAATTTTTTACATACGTTTCTCCTTTTTTTTTTTTTCTTTGGATCTTTTGTATCATAGACTCTTTTAGAATGTATAAACCCACTCCCCATCCCCCCCAAAGTTATCTCCACCACGTAGCTTCCATAGCTACCTTTTTTTCCATTTCTTCACGGTTATATTTCTATTTCTTTTTTTTTTTTTTCTTTATTAGCATTGTGAAATGAGAAATAATAATTTATCACCACAAAGTTGACCTATAATACAACATGCAGACAGTCCGTCTACTTGGATCGAGCGCTGACATCGTCTCTTGCACGTTTCTTTCGAGGCGCAGGAGCTGCCATCTCATTCTCCTTGCTCCGTACCCGAGTGGCAGTCCGTTCTACCACAGAGGTACCATCTCTGAACCGGGTTTTGAAAAGAACATTGGCGTTGTTGAACATACCATCCTTGAGCGAAACAACGATGAACTGACTGCCCTTAAATCTAGACCGCAAGAGGTGACCAATATTCTGGGTGTGAGACAAATCCAGTGCCGCATCCACCTCGTCTAGAATATACATGGGAGCAGGTTTGAATTGCAACAGGGACAGAATGAGTGATAGCGCGATGAGAGATCTAAATGGGAAAACAATCAACATATGACAATAAAAAAACATGAAGAGTTTAGCTCCAATGAGCCCTAACCTTTGTCCACCAGAGAGTTCCGTCAAACTTTGCTTCCAAACACCTCCCAAACACACTTTGACCTCCAGACCGTCGGATATGGCTTTTCCTTCAGGTGGTTGCAATTTGGCGGTGTTTCCAGCGAGTAACTCACCAAAGATATCACCAAAATCCCTAAGGCAACAGTGTTAATATTTTGTGACTTTCAGCCCGTCAGAAAAGCTAGATTGCACTCTTACTTGTTGACTTTTTCCCAGGTGGCCTGCAACGCCTCTTTCTTGTAATTATCCAGCGTCACAATGGTGTCTTCGATCTTTTGTTTATCTTTTTGAACTGTGATCAACATTTGCTTAAGCCCTGCCTCTTTTTTTTCCACGCTTGAATGCCGGATTAATCATCAGTTTGTTATCATGCGCAGGCGGGAAAACAGCGTCACTTACTTGTCAATCATATTCATGACCTTGACGTTAATCTTCTTGCGCATGGTTTCGTGCTTGTCAACCAACTGCTGGAGCGTCTTTTTGGCATCCCCCAAGTTGACATCCCGATAGTCATAAGGTGTATCGGGCTGGCCAAACAAACTATTCCGAACCGTTCTAAATTAGGTCCAACCGTCCGTCTATTTGTTTCTAGGTCTATCCCACTTACCCTTTCTGATCGGTAATCCAATCATGATGTGTCTCAAGGTCGCGTAGAATCTGCTCTGAATTGTTTTGTTCTTTTTGGAACTTTTCAATTTCGTGAGTCAACTTTTGTGCTTCCAAGTTCGCTTCCGTCAGCTCTTCAGTGATACGTTTGTGCTCCTTGTTCAATCGCTCAATCTCTTGGTTGTACTCTTCGAGTTTTTCATGCTCCTTTTGCAACTCGGCCTTCTCCTCATCATGTTTTTGCTAATAAAACCAAATGCATTAGGACGCTTTGGCACATACCCCTTTTTCTCTCGCTATACACGGTGACTCACTTTGAGCGTGGCCATGTTAGTCTTGGCTGCAGCACATTCCCGTTTGTACTCCTCAATGGTTTCTCGTAATTGAGAGATCTCCGCTTGAGCAGCTGCGGCATCGGTATCCATTTGCTCTGTCCGTCGACAAAGATTCTTAATATCATGATGACGCTTCTAAGGCGCATTCGTAAATGCGTACTGAAAACCTACCTAGTTCCATCTGCAAAGTTTGAACTTCACGTTGCATGTTCTTGATCTTGGAGCTATCCTTGGTTATAGCCGCTTTCAGAGAAGTGATTTTTTGTTGCATCTCTTTCAACTTGCTGCCTTTATCACTGTTGAATTCCGCCATCTCTTTATCAATGCGTTGGCATTCCTCTAAAGCGTCCTTGCGTTGTTTTCTAGCGGATACAATGGCCTTTTCCTGGGTTTGCAGCTCTTCCTTGATCAATTTAACCTGTGCCACCAGCTGTGAAAACCCAAAAGTCAAATTGTCAGTAAAAAAAAAATTCTAGCAAAAAGTTTGTACACAATATATATATCCTATATATATTGCTTCTCCTCATCGTTACTGTACCTGTGAATGGGTACTCTGGCGCAATTGTTCTTCAAGCAAGTGAATGTCGTGTGCCTTGAGGTCTATTAAAGTCTTGCGCTTCTTGTAATCGCTTATCACACGCTGAGAATTGGTAAGCTCTTGATCAATGTTGGCGAGGGTCTCCTTGTGCTGCTTGATTTGCTGCCGAATGTCGTGAAGTTCTTGCACTTTGACCAGAATGCCGGCCGAATTGGGCTTGGAACCGCCGGAAAGAGTGCCAAAAGGATCATAGACATCGCCATCAATGGTGACAGATTTCATACGAACACTCTTGTCGAAGGTGACCCGTTTGGCAGACTCGGCGTCTTTACAAATCAACGTGTTACCAAAGACCCACTCCATGGCGGTCTGCACTTCCCTGTCGTACCCGATCAACGTCAAGGCTAAATCCACTTTTCCAGGTGCCAGTCGCTGTGCCGTCGCCACCTTGTCTGCCGATGCCTTGAAGGCTTGAATTTTGTTGAGCGGAATCAGCGTCCACCGTCGACGTAACTGGCCCTTATCCAGAAGTTGCGATCCGATGATTTCATTTTCCACCACCACATTGTACAATCGGCCTCCAGCACAAATCTCCAAAGCTGTAGAATTATCGAATTTGTCTTTGTCAAGGTTGATCAATTCCGCTACCAATCCTTTCACCTTGGAACGGTCAAAGTTTGGTGTAGGGTTGGTATATACAAAGTCAAGGTTGGAGAGTCGGTGCGATAAATTTTCTGCTTTCTAAAAGTGGAAACCATGGTAAGCTAGGAGAAGGTCGAACGTGGAGTGTATCGTCACCCAAGTTTACCTCGTTAAGATCAGAGATGGCTGTTTGCGAGGCGGATCGTTGCGCCATTAGACGTGCCTCCCAGTCAGGATCCCATTTCAGGGATTGGAGTTGACGCTGCGAAGGGATCCAGTAAGTATGATGTATCTCGATACACTGGAAATAAACAATAACTTACAGTCTGGTCTGCTTTGTCTTTTAATTTAGCAGCGATATCATTTTGCAGCGCGTTGTTTTGACGTTCAGTCTTGGAAACCTGAATGGTTCTCTCCTCCAAATCCTTTTCCAAATGTTTTATCTTAATACGAGCCTGTTCTTCTGTCGTTGACGCCCGGTTGGCCGTGTTCTTTGCATCTGAATGGATGGTTTATTTTTGCCCGTTACTCTGATTTAGTGCGCCTAAAGCTCCATCTCTTACCTTGTAGTTGCTCTAGGTAGCCATTTTCCTGACCTTCTTGTGCCGACACACCCGTCGTCAGGGCCTGTAACAATTCAGAGGTCTTTTGCATCTCCTTCGATTTCCTGTCAAATTCCTCCTTCATCGGTTCGAACTGGTTATTCAGCGTCATGTATTGTGTCTTTCGCTCTGCTTGAGTCTGCTCATTCTGTTTGCAATGATAGGCATTAGCCATAGAATTACAAAATGCCTTTTCAGAGAAAATGCTCTGCTAGCAGGATGGGATCTCATATTTACCTCTTTGTATGTTGCTACCAAAGTGGCCAGATTCTTTTCTTCATCGCTTATAGATGTTTCTTTCAAGTCAACCTGAGTTTTGAGTCGTACAAGCGCAGTGGAAGCTTCGTGCACTGCCGCTTCCAGTTTCTGTAGTCTACTCTCCCCAGCATTCTGCTAAACACATTTAACGCACGTTAACAACAACATATAGGTAAATGCTGTCAGGAACGATGTATACCTCGCGCTGCTTGGCTGTAGACGCCAGCCTTTCATCATCAATGGCTAAAAGTTGTGCATTACGTTCTTGAACAAGTTGTTGCAGTTCTTCCGAGCGGGCTTTTCGGTCGTCCTGATCTACATTGGATCGATCCAGTTTCTTTGCATGTCGGTCATATTCCGCTGCTACAACCAGACGATTGAGTCGCTCCATTTCAGATTCATTCTTCTGATAGTCAAGATACACTCTCTTTTCTGATCTCAGTTGATTCAACTTTGGCATGATTTCCTCTTCAAGAATCTGCGCACATTAAAAAGACAATGGTTCAAACATGGTTGCAAAAAAAAAAAAAAGCAAGAATAACTTTTACGTCCTGTAGGTTGACCAACTTACGGTGTTAATCTCCTCCACCTTCTTCTCCTTCTTTGTCATGGTTGCAAACGCCTTTGCTTTTCTGTCCTCGAACATTTTGGTTCCTGCCGCTTCTTCGATCATCGAGAGGATTTCCGCAGGCTTCATGTTAAGGACCTTGGTAATACGACCTTGCATAATCAAAAAATGAGGATTGTTGATATTAAGTGAGACGGACTGAAAAAGGTTCTGAACCGTTTGTTGCTGTGCATTATGGCCGTTGACTATATACTTTGTTCTACCACCCATCAATATCTGTAGTTGTCATGAAAATCAGAACACTTCAAAAAGTTTGATGCAAGGATTTGAGTATTGGTTGTCTTCATACCTGTCTGGTGACGGTGATTTGACGATAAGCTTCGAAGCCCACAGGCGATTTGGAGCGATCGTCATTGTTGAAGACGATAGTGACTGAAGCCTTGGTGATACCGGCTTGTCCTCTTTTGTAAATGAGATCTTGTAAATTGCTGGCTCTGACCTATAATGTTGGAGAAAAATAGTGAGAACATTTGTAAAAGTGGCCACTGAGTCATGACGAGCGGGCATAGGGTACCTGAGAAAGGTTGGTAATACCGAGAACAAAGCAAATGGCATCCAGAATGTTTGATTTTCCCGAGCCATTCAGACCAGTGATGGCATTGAACTCTGGGTCCCAACCAGTGATCTGTGTCCGCGACACATAGGACTTGAAGCCTTCGATAATCAGCTCTTCCACAAACATTGCAGAGCAAAGCGCTTGACCAAAGTGTGCGCGTAAATTTAATGCTCGGTCTCGCGTTTTATAAATTCAGATAGATATTTTTTTTTGAGATCCAGTTCCACGCGGCTCACCCATACCCTGTCGACTAAATTGCAATGCCGATCATAATAAGTTCTGCTCACATTGCTCAAGCCATCACCAAAACCATGATCTTTCGAACTTGCGCCGAGTGCGAGAGCAAGTTAACGGTGGTTTTTGTGAATTCTTCCGACAAACGTGAGGAAAACGAGTTCTATTGCAAAAAGTGTTTCCAATTTGCAAAGTCACTCAAAGCTGCCTACCGGCTCCAGTTCACCATTATTAACGCTGAAGACGACTCGGTAGAGAATCTCATAGCGTTTGATGAGGCTGTCATGCCGCTGATAGGATGTCCGGCCTCTGAATTTGATGAGGTGAGCAACAGGACAGCTCCGTGGCCATTGCGTTATTGTTGACCTTTGTTTTTCCATTATTTGTGCATCAAGCTGTCAATCCAGCACCCTGACCTGTATGATATTACGGAAACAGTCCTGGTTGGCATGTGTTGCGAAATAGCTCTTCGAGATGGTACACGTCCGACAAAAGTGAGTAGAAATTATTACTGACACATGGCTTTGCGGTCATACTAAACATAGTTGGCTAAACTATAGCTTGGCAAACCGAAGCCGGATCGTATTGTTGAATCAATAACACCACTGCAGCCTTTTGTTCCTATCGCATCGCCCATCATGACATCTCGATATTGGCAAGAAAATAGTTTTGACGACCTAGTGGAATCGAATACAAAGGTAGGGTTCTTTCCATTCACGAACCGAGACTTGAAGTATGCTCTGACCTGTCTCTATTGTTTGGTGTCAGGTCAACAACTTATTTAGCTCTGCGGAGAGTCGAGGGCGAAAGCGACTTTATGACACAGAGACATGATATTGAATGATTAAGCAGGAACATTGAGTCAATGTCAATAAGATGGATGTATGCATAGAAGAAAAAAAGTGTATGTAATATAGTAAAACAAAATGTACAGTATCAACAAAGTGTTGTTGGAAAGACACTAAACCGGCTATATGGTAAAATTAGTCTAATATAGTCCTATCGCTTTTGTATAGGTGTAGGGGTTGCAAAAGAGCGTGTGGACCCTGCGCGGAATAATGGTGTAGGCGACCTTGCCGTTTGTGGAGTGACCGAGCCGTAAGATGCACGTAAAGCATCGTTGAAAGAAGGAGTACGGTCGGTGCCTTTGCGAAGCAAGTGCTGCGCAGCCGGTGACATGATACCTGATCCAAATCGAGGTGTCAAACCCGCCTTGGTCACTTTGCCAGCCTGGTTTGTGGCAGCTCGGGTGCGATAGCTTTTTGATGCTCGTTCTGATAATTTGTGACCTAGCTGCTCGCGGCGAGATGGTTGTGGTAATCGAAATGAATTGGGTCCTGGGGTTTCTGAACCAGCAATTAACATGGGCGTACCCTCAATTTCACCCCAGGTCATCAAAGGTGTATTCAAACTGGATGGGTTGATAGACGGAGATTCTGGCACCAAGTTATAACCGCCGAATTCCGGCATATCCATGTCATCGTCGCCACTGAGCTTGTTCCATGGTGTCATCTTCCCACTCTGCGCATCCCGTACTGACTGGGGCTTGTTTAAATTGGATATCTGATGGAGGAACTGATTAGTCGAGTGCGCACTGTTAAATGAATCGTATCGTTTGATCTACAAACCTCCATATTTTGAACATCAAACTGTGTGTTGGCGTGTATGACAGCCTTGGGTGAGCCTCTCCCATCATCAGGATTGATGGAACTCTTGGATTTGAGACTATCGACATCGGGTTGATACATGAGAGCATTTCGAGCCTTGTATTTCCACGTGCCAGGCAAAGCGTCACGTTCATCGACAATGGTCAAGGCGCTTTCAACATGAGGAGCCTCCTTGATACGCAGCTGGTTGCTCTCCTTATCCCACACCCATTTGTGCTTTTCTTTGCGCTGCTCGTTTGCTTTTCCTAATAAATCGATAAACGAGGCATTGTCTTCAGAGGTATATCGAGCTTGGAACTGATCAAGGGATAAACTGAGGTCTACGTCCTTTGGGACACTATCTGGCACGGAAGCTTTTTGAACGACGGTGTGTTTGACGATAGACTGGCTAGTACCTAATATAACAAAGAGGTTGGTGATGAGTTAATTTGAAGCAGGGGCGTGGCATGTAAACCGACATGCAAGCGTGGTCTTACCTAGTCGAGTGGTCCTGGGAGTAGTGGTCAGTCGTTTCAATTCCCTTCCAGCTTGCTGCAAACGAACAAGGTCGCCGGATTCTTCAGCATGAAAGTATTCCTGCTGCGCCCTCAATTTAGCAAGGTTTGGGAAAAAATCCCGTTCGATAATGTAACTGATGGCATCGGTATATGTGTCTTCGTCTAGAACTACGGCTGGTCGATTCAAAGTGGTAACAGCTTGCGACTGGTTACGCAATACCAAATCCTTTGACATTGGGGACCGGTCAAGTGGATTTGGAAGTAAGCTGGGCAGAAATATTTTGGTTTAAAATTATCGTTGGCTAGTCCTGTCAAAAAAAATCACTGGGTGCATAAAAAGCTTTAGTGGTACGTAATTTATTTTTTTTAATTTTTTCTTCAGTAGATGTTATTTTCTACATTGGCAAACCCAAATAGTGAAAAGGTAACGGTATGTACATCGCAAAAGGGGAAAAAAGGAAACAGTGCAGAAGGCAACCAACAGGTATACAGCAAACAGGAAAAGCAGAGATTTTTGAAGAAAGGGTAAAGGGTTTGCTCATAATAAACTTGAGCCTTAGGTTCAGGGGCGATCATAATAAGACGAATCGGGTCTGCTATGATCATTGCCTGGCTTTGGAACAGGTGGTAAGATTCGGTCATTCAAGGAAGGCCGAGGGGGAGCAGCATTATCCGACCATAGAAACGCAGTCAATGGACGATTGAAAATATTGCTATTGGGTGCCGTGGACGATGCTTGATCGCGCGTGGAGGTAGGCAAAGGTAGCGGAGGAGGGATGCTGGATCGGCCTTCGTTAGCCGAAGGCGGTGGTAGAATGGATGGACGCAAGGTAGGTGATACACGAGATGAGGTATAACCTTGCAACGGAGGTAAGGAAGGTGGAGGCACAGAAGACCTTGACCAACTGGAAGAATTCCGTTGTTGACTTGGAGAATAATAATCCGAACCGTAAGGGGAACGATTATTGTTTGTAGAGCCATTGGCGGAAGACAAGGGGGGCAAGGATGGAGTTGATATCCTCGACATAGACCCATTGCTTCGATCAGTCTCCATTTGTGAACGATGAGCGTAGTTGTCGAATGGATAAGGTGTGCGAGAAGAGGCCGATTCGGGTGGTTGAGCATAATTATGATAACCACCGCTCCTGGACGACGATGCTGATGAATAAGGTTTTTCCTCCCTTCGATATGGATAACGTGCTACCTCTTTCTCTGGACCATTATAATAAGTGGACGATGGATTGGTGGGAGTGGATGCATAACTTCGGGATCCAGTCGACGAAGGCCCAGATGTAGTTTTCAATCTCACATTGTTACTGCTTTTTCCATCCTTCAGAGTAGCAACTGCGGTCTAATTTTAAGGGGAAACACAGTTTTGTAAATCTCTGATGTTACATACCCAAACAAATAATGCCAACCCACTTACCTGATTTCCATTATGAGACGAATCAGCATAGATCATGTAGGTTATGTAGGCATGCATAGCATTGCGCTTGATTTTTGGATTCTGCTTCATGGATAAATACTGATGTGAAAACACATTGGAACGATCGGATGAGCGCATGTAGGCTGACTGCGATGGTGGAGGCTAAACATGGGAGATTTAGAATTACTATGAAGACAACCAACCAGATAATTTCTCCATGGAACCTTACCTGGGACATGGAAGAATTTCGAGGTGGACCATCTCGGTTCGAAGACATCATGTGAGGGCTGGAAGAAAAGTCCATTGCACGTTGAGAAGGTGGAGAAGATGAACGATGGTTTTCTGTTGAAGAATAATACGAATCATAAACAGGTTGTTGTGAATTGCTGGTTGGATAAGCGGCATGATTCGACGTGTCAGTTGGAAAGGGCGCCCTGTCTGAAAATAGCTAGTAGGTTACACCAATGGACAGTTTAAACATCAATCATAAATCCACGAATATTACCTAGCAAATCTACATTGGGCTTCGTTTCAGCACTATGAGGTCTTTCATACGATGCTGAAGACGACGCAGAAGCCCTATGACGGTCATGCGCATCTTCCTGATGTTTACTGTCAACTGCAGCTGCCGCTGCTGCTAATAAGAGGATTGGATCTGCGATGACCATGCATGTTTCAGTACGTTGCACTAGGTAAACTCACGTGCGTTGTGTGGGTTTTCCCACTTTTTTCAAATTTACCTTTGCTGGGCGAAGTCGCTAATACAAAGGCATAAAGGTTAGACTTTTTAAACCAACCTTTTTTTTTTTCAACGCACATTCTACTCACACTTTTCAACGGCTGGCAATTTTTGACGAGGATGATCCTCTGTGGTAGGAGGTGCAGGACGCTTGCTTGGCCGGTGACGACCAGATAAGACATTGGTCTAAAATGGGATCGATATAGAATGGATCAGTTTAAAGAAACAAAACAGCGCACCCAACATTGAAACACTCCATACATCTTGAGAGGGTGATATGCTCTTTCTTTCATCTATAAAAAGGTGAAACAGAATTAGGAACACCGGAAGGTAAAAATACAAGGTTAGCATGGACTCTACATACTTGAAGAACGGCGATTCGATCCAGATGATGCAGTTCCGACTTTCACATCGTACACCGGGATACGTCGTTTTGTTGCCTACACAAAAAAGATCACAATCAGAATACCCACGAACACATAAAAGATAAAAGAGGAAAATGGTCGTACAGCAAGAAAAGAAGCGCAAGATAAGTCTTGTCCAGTGGCCGCTGCCAAAGACTTCATAGCTGCTGCTGCCGCCATTTCAGAGGCATGCTGCTCTTTCCGGTTATGATTAGCCAGGGCAATGAGGATGGAACTAGCTTCAGCGTCGACCTTGTCATACTGTAACTCAACGTCCCGAGTAGCTGAGGACTGGGGTTGCAGAGTGTGTGAGTGCAACGGCATCAGGTGTGGAGGAGGATGAAAGGTTGACATTTGAAAGTGAGAAAAGTAAAAGGGAAGGGAAAGAGAGAAAGAAGAGGGAATAGTGGGCGGCTTCAGTTGGCCCAAAAACCTGAGTGACAAGGTGGACGGGGGGACCTGTGTTACCATTGGTGAAAAGCCAAATTGGGGCTGCGTTCGGATTGTGCGGGATGTCACAGAAGCATTAAGCATGATAGAATGACAGTGCATATTTATTCAGAATGAGTTGTTTTCAATGTGATTTAGAAGATATTAAGTCTCTTTTTTGCAATTCATCTTCATTCATTGATCAATCAAGTCGTTCCCCGTCATCGGCCCAGATATTACTCTGTACTCCCCCCCCCAAGCCGCCTCGAAACAAAAAACTGACCCCAATGAGGTCATTTCAACTTCCGCCACTTACAGTATTGCAAGAGTGCTTGGCTCACTAACTCAACCCTCCACTCGTCATGCCCTTCACCAAATGTAAGATGAGCTTCCTAGAACATGTCTAGTTACCCACCTGTTCTCTGACACCACCACATATTACAGTGCACACGTTTGCTCCTTTACCCCAGACCACGCGTGGTCAACCTGTCAAAGTCGAAGCTGATCCCAAGGGGAAGAACTTTGTCTACACCAATGGCAAGACCGTCTTTATCAGGAACCTTGAGGTAGAGTGCACGCTAAATTTTCGATGTCAATAGGAAGCTGGTTTGAACCTCTGTAAACCAACTGCTTCTTCCCTTTCAAGAACCCGGCCCTAGCTACCACTTACACTGGCCATAGTGCTCAAGCAACCGTCGCCTCCTATAGTCCTAGTGGATACTATATTGCCTCTGGTGGTACGTACCTATAACTGTCTTGGCATGTTCTTGGCGATAGTCTCCATCTGATCAATGAACACTTTCATCATAGATGTTGCTGGTAACATTCGTATTTGGGACACCGTTGGCGAGGAACAGATTTTGAAGAGCGAAACTAAGGCTATCAGTGGACGGATTACTGATATTGCCTGGGACTCTGAAAGCAAAAGAATCATTGCAGTGGGTGAAGGCAAAGAGAGGTAAGAAAAGGGAACAACTCGTTTGGGCAATGTGTGAATAAACATATTAAACCACCCGGATCCTTTAGATTCGGACATGCTTTTGCTTTTGATACCCTTTCATCCGTTGGTGAAATCACTGGACACTCCAAAGTCATTAATAGCGTATCTATCCGCCAACAACGTCCATTCCGTGCTGTAACTGCATCGGATGATATGTCTGTTGTATTCTATCACGGAGTTCCATTCAAGTATAACAAGGTCATCCGTGACCACTCTCGGTTTGTACATACCGTCAAGTTTTCTCCAAATGGCGATTTTTTTGCTAGTGCAGGTGCCGACGGCAAGGTAACGAAACACGCATCTATTTCCGTACTTTGGCTCGTCGTTTTGCTAAACGGTGTTCGTCAATTTAGATCTTCTTGTACGACGGAAAAACAGGTGACAAGATCCAAGAACTCGAGTCTGATCAAGCTCATAGCGGAGGTATTTTTGCTGCTTCATGGTCTCCGTGCAGTAAATATTTGTTGTCATCTTCCGCCGATGCCACTGCAAAGATTTGGGATATTGAAGCCAAATCTGTCGTCAAGTAAGTGGAAAAGGTTCTTTATCCGAAATGCGGCACATGGTGTTTGTTCACTGACAGTAAACATTTGCATTTGTTTGTTCCGTAGCACTTTTGACTTTGCTTCTGGCTCATCACACGACGAACAACAAGTTGGTAACTTATGGAGTGAAGGCAACCTTTTGTCTGTGGCGTTGTCAGGCGAAATTCGGTACCTTGACAAGAACACTGGAGGCGTTTCTCGCAGCATTCACGGACATTCCAAGGCTACTACTTCTTTGACAAGCACAAGCAACGATACATTGTTTACTGGATCTTACGACGGACGGGTATGTGGTTGGCAGTATGGAACCGAGCAAGACAAGACCTTGCCTCAGCCATTGCAGGGTGAACAACATACCAATCAAATTACCTCTATGGTTGTTCAAGGGGACTCCTTGTTTTCTGCCGGTATGGACGATGTCATTCGCGTAGGAAAAGCAACCGACCAAACATACAGTGGCTCCTCCATTGCCGTTGGCTCTCAGCCCAAAACCGTGTCTGTTAGCAATGATGACACCTTGGTTGTTGCCACAAGCAATGGTATTCAAATTTACGACAAGCAGCAAAAGAAGTTGGGCGAAAATAATAACCTTGGTTTCACCCCTACCGCTGCTGGGATCAGTGCTAATGGCCAGACTATCGTCGTTGGTGGTGAGGTAAAAGATATACCAACCCATTGTGTGATTTTTTTATGAAATATACGATCAATCCTTTTAACGCTTCCTCTTCCATCAATTTCAAAGGACGGTAAATCCAGAGTCTACAAATATGAAAACGGCAGAGCCTCCTTAGAGCACACATTGGAAAGCAACCGAGGTGCTATTTCTGCCATTGCCGTCAACCCCAAGGAAGCCCTTGTGGCCGTTGGTGATAGCGTCGGCAAGATTTTTGTGTATGATTTAACCACTGGAAAGTCAGTTGTATCACAATGGGTATACCATAGCGCACGCATCACATCCATCAAGTGGTCTGAGTGTGGAGTGTTCGCAGTCAGCGGCAGTTTGGATACCAATATTTATGTCTGGAACCGAGAGAAGCCTTTTAAGAAGGCAGTTGTCAAAAATGCACATGTCGATGCTGTCAATGACGTCCAATTTTTGAACAAGACCGGCGACAAGCTGACAGTTGCCTCGGTGGGTCAAGAAGGAGCTCTCAAGATTTGGACTGTGGATCCCGTCGTCTAGACAGAGGGAGGGAGATAAGCCTCCCACGTGACATATATGATTTTTCAGTGAATCAAATCAATAAAAATTTTTTTTTCACTGAGCGATTGGGCCCAAAAATTTGAGGTGCTGAAGCTCAAAACAACAAATCGTCAGCGAAATATAAAGATTCTCTCTCTTTTTCGCTTCCCATCATGGCTGGAATCACAGTAAAGGACGTCAACGCCCACGGTAAATGTTTATTCTCATCTTGATTGAACAGATCGCCTCGAGCAAGATCTGCCAGTATGAGGTGGAATATGGACGTTTTCGAAGACTGGATTGCGAGAAAAAAGTTTTTTTTCAACATGAAGGAAGGGGCTATTCCGCCGAATCAACCTACAATTCCTACTACATCCCCCTATAACGATATCAGATGCCATACTTCCGCATGTCATCTACCGCACCATTTGCATCAACAAACCACTTTCACTATATCAACCTTCGTCCACCTTTTTTTTTTTTTTGGTCGAGCCCACGCCACCTCATTTGAGATCTCCCATTCACAAGTAACCCATTGGCTAATGATATTCTTCTGCTACCTTTAGAATTCGTCAAGGCTTATGCTGCCTATCTCAAGCGTACCGGTAAGCTCGAGGTCCCCAAGTGGGTCGACATCGTCAAGACCGGTACCTACAAGGAGCTTGCTCCCTATGACCCCGACTGGTTCTACATCCACGCTGGTGAGTTTCTCAGACCACATTACCACCACAAAAAAAAAAAAAATTAGATTCTAAGACTCACTTTTTGCTGCCTGTCTAGCTTCCGTTGCCCGCCACGTCTACCTTCGCCCCAGCGTTGGTGTTGGTGCTCTCCGAAAGGTCCACGGTGGCCGTGTCAACCGCGGTTCCCGCCCTAGCCACCACGTCAAGGCCAGCGGCAGTGTCCAGCGCAAGGTCCTCCAGGCTCTTGAGAAGGTCAACGTCTTGGAACAAGACAACAAGGGGTAAATATTCAACAACCATGCTTGAACAACTAAATGAACAATGTGTCTAATCTCAATTCTGCCTCACAGTGGTCGTCGCATCTCTCAAGACGGTCGTCGTGATCTTGACCGTATCGCCATGACTCTCATCGAGCAGGACGAGTAAACTAGCATCCTCCATTTTTTTAGAGGCTGTTGACGTTACTTGAAATAATAAAAGCAAAATTATCCCATGAACACTGCTGCTACATCTGTGTTTTTGGTCAGTTTTTGTATCCAGTACACCAACTCATTTTGTGGCCCTCATTTTGTTTTTACCTTTGTTGTGGTGCCGTGTATGGCCACTGGTGCAGCACCATGGAGGATCGAAAGATTGAAGCACAATTGCAGCAAGCAAATGAAGCATTCACCCCCAAATCCATGTAATGGGGCTGTCGGGTAGTTGCCATATGTGAGACGGATGTTGTTGTTCAATTACCGTTTTCTGCGGGTTAGCAAAAAGCCTTTCTGCACGGATCCATTTCTATAATGTCCATGACTAGATGTTCTCAATTTTTTTTTATTATTAAGGATGGCGAGGGGGGTTGGTTTTTTTTTTTTCTTTTTCTTTTTCTCCACGATGAAAAGAGTTCAAGTAAAGTGACGTCAAAGCAGGATATGTGCCTGTCCTGCAGGATGGCGACAATACGCCCCTAGCTTTTTTGCCACTGGTATGATGGGGGGAGGTACTACAAAGCAAGGCGATGAAGTTTGGGCGGGATTAGAAGATGCGAACGAGATATTACAGATAGAAGGGTCAAGAAGAAAATAAGAAAAGAAGGAAAAAAAAGAGGTAGACGGGGTTTTGGTTGAGATGGAATGTGTGATGAATAAGTATGTGGGGAAAACCAGCCAAGGCCCGTTTTTATAATTCGAAAGATGAGTGTGCAAACCAACCGATGGATAAGGTTTAATCAGTTGATTTGTCAAAAACATGCTGTACAAACAATGCCAAGTCTGATTGACTAGCGCATTGGAGATAACCATCTTGAATCTGGCGGTCAAGGTGTTGGAGGACATCCTTGGCCCCCGGACGACGTCGGGAGTCCTGGTTCAACATCCAGGTGGCGATTTCTCGGATGGTATTGGACGGTGAAGCAAATGTGAAGTGGGGTGGAGGGCCCCACAGGATTTCAGCAAAGATATCATCGGTATTTTCCATATAATACAACGGTGGAACTCGATCCATGATTTCAATCAAGGTGATGGCTGTGGACCAGACATCGACCTTTTCATCGTATGAAATCTCGCGAATAACTTCGGGCGACATCCATTTGGCAGTACCTAATCGGGCAGTATTGTTGCGGGATATTGGCGTAGCTAGACCAAAATCACCAAGCTTGACCTCTCCAGAGCTACTGAGCAAAAGATTTTCGCATTTGACATCGCGATGCATGTAGCCCTTGTTGTGCAGATGGATCAATCCTTGTAAGCACTAAAGCAAAGATGTGTGAGATAAGTAAAAACATCATTGAACGTAGCATTAAAATTATAAAGATAAAAATAAAAATAAAAATTACCTCTCGAAGTACACAAACTGCCAAAGGCTCTGGTAAACCAGTAGAGATATTGCACAATAGTCCAAAGACAGAGCAACTCATCAAGTCCATGGCTAGCCAGACATAGTCGCCCCAGAGGGTGGCTTCTTTTAGACCAACCAAATTAGCATGTGATATACATCCCATAATGCGGATTTCACGTAGAATGTAAGCCAAATGAGGAGCATCGGTATCGTCGATGAAACATCGCTTGATAGCAACCCGAGATTTTGAGTTGGAACGCTTTGAGGCTCGTACCACAGCACCGTTCGCACTATGGAAGGCGGCGTAAGTTTCGGACACAGTGAGGATCAATAAAATGACGATTTTCTTACCCGCTACCAATCTTTGTGAAACCAGTATATTGCTCTCGGGGGTTGAGGTCCATTATCTTGCTTGTAGGTAAGGTCTTCCTCATTTTGGTATCAAACAAAGCATGAGGTCGATTGGCTTTAGCGGCAGGTAGAGCAGGGAGCGGTAGGACTTGAGGAGATTTGCCTACGGGTATCCAAGGTCGCTATGAGAAAGAAGGAATTTTTTTTAATTGGGTTACAAAAATATACGAGGCTTTGTGATTGATATCTACCTTGAGTGGTGTGGCAACAGCGGCGCTTGCTAGTGGTTGTGGAGGGGATGATTTCTTTGCGGAGTCGGCGGGACTATGTTTAATTTTATTTGTAGACGATAAGGTGGCAGCCAAATGAGATTTCTTGGAGCGGCTGGTCTTATTACTAAGAGTGGCGGGTCTATGGGTATTTTCAGATGCTTTGAGGATATCTGGTATTTGATAACGACCAGGTGGACGCCATGGAGCCTAGATGGGAGAATGAGAAAAAAATAAAAATTGAATGAGCGCGCAATTCCCTCGATTAAGCAACGACTATCCCATCCAGGGGTAAATCGCAAAGGCTAGCCTGCTAAATGGGCGGCGGCAAGTATGTTCTATGAGATGATGACGATATTCACCTTATTGGAGGGCGATTTGGTATGATGGATAGGAGAGCTGGCCTTGCTAGGCTTTTTCTGAGATTTAACGGGCGTCTTGACTGGGCTGGTGTTATTCAGTTCAGCATGATCAGTGGATGGAGATGATGTTAATGACGAGACGGTCCTATTGCTGTAGCTGGAAACAAATGAGGACCGTTTCCGTTGTAATGTGGTTTGTTTTAATGTAGAAGCCATCACCAAAGCATAATGCAATGAGAGTGGAAGGGAAAAGGGAAGAGAAAAGTACACAAAAAAGTTGGGTCAGAGGCTCTCTTGATGACCACAGTGTGTAACCTTCCTCAGCCTCTCTCTCTCTCCCCCATGGAAATGAAGCAAACGCCCCGACTGGATGCAGCACTTTTTTCAAGGTCACCATAGCGATGCCCCAAATAATTTTTTTCTTTTATCTTGTGAATCTCCCTTGATGCTGCTGCTCCTTGCTTTGTGTTCGCGCGCGTTCGTTTAATTGAGGGCAAAGTGCCGTGGTGCCGCAAACATCGGTCACTTGAATCACATATTACAAGAACTGAATCCCACCATCTCAATTTTTCCCATTGGTATCTACCCACTGTTCATCCTGATCATCACCCTTATTCTACTCCTAACCCCAATGATTTCACCTGGTTTTTTAAAAAAAAAATCGGTAAAGCTCTATGCCATTATGAGCGATGATCGAATATTCCTGTAATACCGGCGGAAAACACCGAATTCCCTGTTCCGAATATACTGTGCACCAACGGGCATTCTTTTGGCTTTCCGAACCGGATAGTCTCAATAAGCCTAGGTCTTCAGATGATGAAGGGCCACAAGATCGGATCGGTCCACATTACCATTATTTTGATTCTATTTTTTTTTTCTATTTGTGCACATGGATCATCCAAAGGAAAGACCGTGCTACGTGGTGCGATTTCTTATGTGGCAGAATCGGGATGACTGCCAATAGCGGATGTAGCGGATCTGGTTGTTGCACAATGCCGTCTCTCAACGGGCCGCGATATTATGTGCTACAATGTGCTGCGATACATGTGTCATCGCTATGGTCCAAAATTTTGATGCTACACGCATTTATTGGGGAAAAATATGCAGAAGTAACGAAATGGTCCATGAACATTGGTTCAGCATGTCCCGGCCTGCCAAAAATATTCTCATTGCACTGCATTTTTGACACTGTCAATCGTTTCTAACAACGTGCTTTCGAAACCTGCATACACAATATCAAGGTCTCTTGCCGCCTTGCTACCATCAATCGTCTTGCTGGATGGAGGATACAGTCCTGGTTGACCTTCAGCAATGATATCTTTGCGGTCAGGATATGCTTTGCGGAAAATGTCAACCATCTCTTGGAATGAAAATCCTCTTGCACTCAAAATATACCGTTGTCCATCGGTTTTGTCCCCTCCTTCTGCAGCCTTCAAGTGCGCCTTGGCTACATCTAGCACGGATACAAAATTATTTGAGCCAAATGAGAATGTAGGATCTTGGTTTTTGCCAGTGTAAAAATCAATCGCCATGAGCGCAGTGGTATCGTTAAGCTCAGAGCTACTGCCAGGTGGTGGCAAGATAGGGCCTAGGACGAACGAAGGCAGTATGGTTGTCAACTTATAATGAGGCTTAACTTCGGCATAGTACTTCCACAATGCGCGTTCTGCTTCAACCTTGCTAGCGGCATAGTAAAGCATGTGTGGAAGAGGCTGGCCATTCTCTATACTCCTCTGGACGGTAGGGAAAGCGGTTTCATTCCAATCCTTCTCAGTGTGTGAGTACTCTGGTGGGTTAGGGCTATTGATGATGGACGCAACACTGGATGTGACGACGATATGTTTGACATTTTTTCCGTGTGCAGTAGCCGATCGAAGTACACTCAGAGTACCGTTGACAGCCTTTCCAACAATATCACGAAGCGGATCGTCTGATTGTTGAAAGGTCGGAGACGCAACATGTGCAATCACATCAACACCTGCAAGAGATAAGGTGGTTATGTCATGAGAAATTCCTCATTTTTTTTTCCCGTTCCTACTCTTACCCGACACTTACGTTTAACGAGTTCGTCAAATGCCCCTTCATCTTCAAGGTCAGCTACTTCAGCTACCTCAAACTTATCTTCACCATACTTTCGAAAGAAATCCTTGAGTTTTTGTGCTTTAGCGGCCTTTCGAGAAGTACCGATCACACTGTATCCAGCTTCCAGGAATGCGTTGGCGACTTGTGCACCAATGTAACCATTTACCCCAGTAACAAGAACGCGAGAGTTTTCAGATGACATTTTTCAATATAGTTATAAAAGATGATATTGCTGGAGTTTCTATGCCTGCTGCCTTTATACACGAGAAAGGATTACAAACGGGTCGGACACAAAGTTGCAAAAAATAATTGGCCTTTTTGGTCAAATTCGTGCATTCGAAACAGCCAGTCACGATGGCGAAACTTGCTTAGCATGCTGACAAGGGCTTATTCCCAATTTCCAGATTTATAATAAGGATTTTATTTTTTTACCGATCAATACAAATGCTTTACACTCTCAATAGTTTGCAACAAAACTGTCTCAAAATCAGTATATTGAAGGCCAAGTTCACGAGTGACTTTGCTGCCGTCAACTATCACAGTAGGCGGCTGATACTTGCCAGGTTCCCCTTTAACAATGATGTTTTGCCGATCTGGGTATTCCCGACGAAGTATATCCATGACTTCTTGCTTCGTAAAAGGACCTTGTGATGTTATGTATCTTTGTCCATCTGCCTTCTGTGCATTTTGTAGAGCCAAAACATGAGCCACAGCCACGTCCACTACATCGACAAATGAGGAACTTCCGGCGACAAAGGTTGCATCTTGTGATTCTCCCGTGTAATAATCGATTAACATCTTTGGTGTACTGGTTGCATCGACTGCTTTAGTTGTAGTTGGCGGTGGTAAGATGGCACCGAACACAAAGGAAGGTAAAATGGTTGCCAAAGTAAACGAAGGTTGCTTCTCTTCTCTGAACTTCCAAATTGCTCTCTCTGCTTCATTTTTGCTCGCGCGGTACGCGAGGCGACTCTCAAATGTCTCACCACGCTCTGTCTGGCGCTGAATGGTTTTCATGGCCTCGTCGTTCCAATCTGCCTCAGTGTAAACATGACCTGCGGGCCTATTTGGGTCCATAATGCTAGCAACGCTTGAGGTGACGACAATGTGCTTGACATGCTTTCCATACTTGTGTGCAGAGTTCAACAGACTCAGTGTACCCTTTATGGCAGGATCAATCACATCGGCAAAAGGGTCTTTGGGGGTAAATATGACGGGAGACGCGACATGAGCAATAGCATCGACATCTGGTTTGTGGTTCACAATTCATGGTTAATGTACCATTGGTGAATTTGGAATGGCTACACCTCTAGATTTACCTTTGACAGCATCGTCAAAAACTCCTGGTTGTTGAAGGTCTCCAGCTTCAAATATCTCAAACTTGCCCGGACCGTAAGTGGCATCAAAGTACTTTTTGACAGTCTCAGCTTTTGATGCTGTTCTTGACGTGCCAATAACGACATAGCCAGCTTTCAAGAGCTGGTCAGCCACGTGTGTTCCGATATAACCAGTTACCTACATTTCGATGAATAATGGGTTTCATTATTTATACTTTAAAACAATCAGTTGCATTCTACTTACTCCTGTAACAAGGACTCTGGAACCTGGTTTGAGCGATGACATGTTGGTTTTTTACGAAGATAAAAGAAAAGTACTAATAGAGATAAAGCCGAACTGCTACGAAAAGGCTTCGGTTGATCGCATCATCGCTTTTATATCATTTTAGCGCGTGTCTGACTCATCAATGCCTAAAAAAAAAAATTACTGCAGGCCCCCCCGATACCGCATTGTAAGACATTCGACTTTTTTTTGAAATAATTGTCCAGAATGGCTATTTTATTAACACTGCTGAATGCTTTGTGATACTCTATTGTAAGACTTCTTTAGCGCTATTTATGGTAGCTAGAATCACTGGCTCAAGGTCAGTGTACTTGAGACCAAGATCACGAGTGATTTTACTACCGTCATACTGCTTGGGTAGATTGGCCTTCTCGTAGTTTCCAGGCTCGCCTTTGACAATGATGCTTTGTCGCTCGGGAAAGTTCTTGCGCATGATATCCACGATTTGTTGGAATGAGTAAGGACCGGCGTTCAACAAGTATCGCTGTCCATCCGACACGTCATTTTTCTCGATGATGAGGATACTTGCGCGAGCAACGTCGACAATGCTGACGAAACCTACAGGTGGAAGCACTTGTTTGTAATCTTGGTTCTCACCGGTGTAATACTTCACAATATAATTGGCTGTACTGGCAGCATGGACATCGCCAATCGATCGGGGAGTGGGTACAATGGCTCCGTACAGGTATGTTGGTAATACAGTGGACAAAGTGAATGAGGGCTTGTTGTCTTCTTTAAACTTCCATACAGCACGTTCAGCTTCATTCTTGCTAGCCATATATGCTATGAATGGACTGATAGCTTCGCCTTTCTCCTTAAGTTCGATTACTGTCTTTAAGGCACCGTCATTCCAGTTCTTCTCATCATAAACGTATTCCTCTGGCACAGAAGAGTCGAGAACACTGGCCACGCTGGATACAACCACCACAGATTTGACGTTTTGACCATATTTTTGTGCGGAGTTTAGTAGGCTTGTAGTGCCTTTGATAGCCACTTCAACGACGTCTTTGATGGGATCATCAGACGAGACACCCACGGGAGATGCAACGTGTACAATAGCCTCTACGTCTACATAAAAGATATGTTAGTCTGTTATTATTGACCCTTGAATGAGATATCAATTTGCAGTACCTTTAACCGCATCGTCAAAAGCGCCTTCTTTCTCCAGATCGCCCGAGGCATAAATTTCAAATTTGCCAGATCCATACTTCTTGTCAAAGAAACTCTTAACATTTTCTGCCTTGGATGGCGTTCTAGCGGACCCGACAACGATATAACCTTCCTGAATAAATTGCTCAGCAACAGCTGCACCGAGGTAGCCGGTAGCGCCAGTAACAAGGACACGAGCGCCAGATTGAATAGTAGAGACCATTATAGTGTTTTTCTTGAGTTTGATATACTGTATAAGTATGTTTTACAACAAAAGAAAAATGTAAAATGTATATTTTATTTATACTTTTTCCAAGTACATGGTATTTACAAATGGGTAAGGTTGGCCCCACTGAATTTCATGCCCATGCGCACCCAGATTAGGCAATCCTGTCTGGCAAACACAGCCGGAGTCCGTACGGCACCGTAGTCCGGTTATTAAAAATTACGGTACTCGTTATCCGATATTTAAACTTCGAATCCTTGCAAGGAAGGCCATGAAAGTAATGCAACTTCTAAGCTTCAGGACTTCACTCTTTCTAGAAACGAATTAATATCAGACGTCTTTCATTGTATGTCATATAGCTGATATTCAAAAAATATTTTTCAATAGCGATCGGCAAGTTACACGACATCCACTTTTCGACACATCTTATTCAGTTTGCATAAGTACAGATTTCATTTACTGTGCAGAGTTCCAGCTTATACCCACAATTCAGCACGAAAGGTTATACAATCTCTCTAAAAACCTCCAGTATGCCATTTTGTCAAGGGTACCTCGTTGTGATAATGTTGCTTACCCAGTGCGCGCCAATGGATCCTATGACTACTTTAGCTGCCAGAGCATTTTCTCAAATCAATAGTGGTATTTTCAGACCTGCTTTAGTCATAAAGGAATCTGGCATTACTATTCTGCGTCCTGACTCTAATTTATACGCTATGGTTTAAGAGACACGTGTGTATTACTCGGAGTGGATTTGACTTTGTAAATGTCCTATTAGCCAAATCCTATAACCAGATCGACAACACATACTTATTATGCCATTCAACAATCTAATTTATATTACATCTACAAATATATGATTGTTCTAGCCTTGTATCCGGTATGTTCGAAAAATGATTGCCCGTAAAGATGGTGCGTTTGAGAAGTGTGACTGCTGCCATGTCTGTGCCATTTTCAAAAAGATTATTGTGCATGAGGTTGGCAAAACGAGAGGGCTTTGGTCTAGACAACACCGAAGGCTTTATGGCAGCTGCTTATACTTTCTAACGCCTAATAATATTAATGTAAGGTCAATGTTTCATCATGGGACATTACTACCCCTCTGATTCTGCCACCGAAAAAAGTTGAAATCTCCACTTATGCATTCGAGTTAACAACTTGATCTCCTCATGTGTTAGGTCTAACGCCGAACAAGTGAAGTTTTCCAACGGAGTAATGAATGAAGCTAGCAACAATGATTCGAAGTCTGGAACTACGAATAATACCACAAATGCGATAGACGCAAAAACAAAAACTTCCGAACCGAACCCTGATATGCAGGTTTGTGCTACGAGTAATTGAAAGGCTGCTCTTGGTCGATCTTTTATGTAATACTAGATCTACACTTCAGATGCTTGATGCTCGAATTTGTATTGCTCTAGTGCAATTTTCTCGTATGAGGACCAAAAATGAATATCATCAATGGCTTTTAAGAAACATTGGTGTACCCCTTTCTGTCAAAACATATGGAGTAAGTTCTTGCATACCTGTACTGAAGCCGAGCTTATGACCGCCTTAACACTTCAACTTTGACAGAACGTAAAGATCCTGTATTTATCTGATGATACCGACAAAGTCTGGTCTAAAGACTATACGAAACCGGAAGCGGAGACTAATAGGTCGCTATTGACTGTTAAAGAAGATTCGCCGATGACAAGCCCAGGGCACGATCGGTCGAGACGATACTATAACCCCAACCTCTATGTTTTATCGCCACATACACATATACTGAGCATTGCAACCGAATATCGCACCGTCTATATGGTAGATATGAGCGCTAGTCTGTCCACATTGGATCCAGCCGAAGGCACAGTTCTAATGAGTCAAGTATTGGAGAAGTAAGATATCTGTGCAGTTGTGTAGCAATCCCCCCTGTAACACCGATTTACTTACCTGAATTGGAATCATTTAGGCTCGAAAATTGTTTGGATGGGATTTGTAGACCATTCTCCTATAGAGTCGCGGACGGCGTGATAGTAGAGATAAAGCCGAAAATCAGAATCAGTGTCATTGCAGAGTGTTCACAATTCGCATCCAATATCAACGTCATCCCACTACTAAGTGACCATCCGACAATGAAAGTTTTTCTTCAAAACGTGGTTCTCACTCCGGATAACCTCCATCAAGTCTTACATCGGTTAAGAACAGAGTTTCACGATTTTCAAAGGGAATACGTCAGCTTTCGTAAAAGCCTTTCATATCGCCAAGCAAAAACCGACTACGATTTGGACATCTCCACTGAGCATCCAGTAGGACAAGAAAGTGTCTTAGGACACGTGCAGCCAACAGATAGCCTGATTTCTGCCATCGATCAACCTGTATCAAGCCAAGAGACCCCGATTATGAGCACCACAACACCAGCACAAGATTCTGTCGAAGGAAAAGATATAACACGAGATTCATACTATGGGAAACATGGGCGAAACAAGAATGTTGATCGGGACGCTGGTCTTGACGCCCGTCGCCGGTCTAGTAAGTCTCCTATCACTGGACGACCAAAGAAAGAAGTTTGGGGCCTTGGACGAACGGGAGCAAATTTGACGTACTTGCTCTACGCTTGTCATCTGGCATTGAAGCTGTTGCCGCAGGACGGACGGCCCAATGTTGTTCTTATTACTGATGGCGTGATGAAGGCTAGTTTACAAGAAGAATCCGTTGTCAAATTGTTTGTTGAGGATGATATCGCTTGCACTATCATCCAAGTGGGATCCGGGCATCGACACGCAGTGACAGCCAACTTTGGCTTTGTTCCCGACGACGATATCCTCCAATATGTTGCAGAAGCTACTGGTGGACATTATCTTCTGGCGGACAAATGTCGACGTGTGCAAGAACCTTTGGTTAACGTTCTCTCGCAACCATCTGATCTGGTGGAAGGTGTCACGCCAGAGCCTGCAGTATCAAACGACTCTTCTTATTTTCCATCAACTCAGCTTGGCGAACAACTGAATAGTAGACTGAACGAAATCTCGCATCCTGTCGTGCGGTACCTAACCAATCAGGAGACACGCCATCCAAACTTTTATCATAATCATTTGTTAATTTATGAACGCTCTTTGACCAAGAGAAAGAAATTGGAAGCGAAGAATAGCCATGGTAGTGGAAACAAGTCGATATGGCCCCAACACGGTACAGAGTCTCAAACATTACATCACGATCAACATGATCGGCAAAAGACCATTCTGCAGAGAAACTATCCATGGGATCCTTTTGCAAAGCCAATAGAACCAGTCAACCGTCTACTCAAATACTATGAGTACGCCCTTCCAACAGAGTTCTCACATGTCGTTGCTGCAAGAACTCGACAAGGTTTCATCATCAACTCTATCACTATTTCGAAGTCTTTGAAAACGCTGAGGAATGGACTGGAAACGATCGAAGATCCCTTTTCGTTTTGCAAAGAGCATATTCAGATATTAATGACTCTAGCATGGCAACCTAATGTGACAATCGAGTACAGAATACAGGCATCTTGGTTCCCTCCCCCAA
The DNA here is from genome assembly GCA_016758895.1 of Umbelopsis vinacea. Classification (NCBI taxonomy): domain Eukaryota; kingdom Fungi; phylum Mucoromycota; class Umbelopsidomycetes; order Umbelopsidales; family Umbelopsidaceae; genus Umbelopsis; species Umbelopsis vinacea. The sequence continues at coordinate 212,551 of JAEPRA010000008.1, read as the reverse complement.
CAGGAACACCGCTGCTCAGTTCCACTTTTCTGTCTGATTCTGAATCTCCCACGTCAGGTTCACCATCATCCATACCGATAGATAGCAAAGCTATGATGCTGGCTGGTGGAATATTTTCAAGAGCAAAGGCGCCAAGGGCAGAGATTTTTGTTAGGACCCATATTGAGTATGCACATATGCTCCAAAATTGGGATGTATTCACCAGAAGAATGCAAATGCTGGGTGTTGTTACTGGATCAGTGGCTCCTGGAGATGCTCGCGCTGCACCTATCTATGAAAAATTGGGACGTTTGAGGCAGTCATTGGATCATATTCGTGAACTTGACGAAATACTGAGGACCATAGTCACCTTCAATACTAGACAGCTGTCTTCTCTAACCATCAGGCCGTATGCTAAGAACTCTTTAGTTGAGCCACAGACATTGCGCCTGCAACAATATGAAATATACGTTAACAGTTTCAAGACCTTTTGGGAGTCCATCAACAAAAATGAATTTCGATATCAAATGCGATGCTTTTACGACCACGCCAGTGTCGACTTCTTAATCAGCAACATATCGCCGTATATGTCCCCTAGACTTACTTCAACATATAACCAAGATTATGTTAGCAATGTTGAAGCAGAAATCACAATTGGCCTGGACAAAATTACATTGTTGCTCAGTTCCTGGGCGACTCTTGTTGGACCGGATGGTACATTTGTTAAGCTGATCCACCGTTCTAACTTTTCGCAAACTCCTTTGGAAAGTCAACGCGGGGCAAGACAGACGGTATCCACGCCTCCTCCAGAGTTACCGGCATTATTGCATTTAAGTTCTTCATCAACATCTTTCTGCGAAATTCGACTATGGAGGGAAATTGGATGCCTCGTTACTCTACATGTAGTTTATTACAATGTTGATGTTATGTCGCGCCAAGATGTACTACGAGATTTGCGCGCACTCATTCAGAAAGCGAACGAAACTGAAGGACCTGGTTCATACACAATATGTAAACGACCGCTATCAACCCTCTTAATGAGAGATGCAGATCATCTCAGCGAAGCCGATTCGTTCACCCATGTTCCAAAGGCATTGATGCCGTTACAGCAAGGCAAGAAATTCAGCGAGCAATACTGGTATATGCCAAGTGCACTTTGGCTCAATGGTCAATACATCGTTCAAAATCACCTGAGACATATGACATGGACTTGGAACACCAACAACGATCATGATGAATATCATCGTAAAAACAAAATGATGCCTCTTTCCGATCTTGCTTTCCAGTTTTTGTGCCATGCCCGATTGAATCAAGATTATCAGCTGGTTTTACCAAGACAGGACAGAACCCACTTTTACAAAGAGAACATGACGGGATACTCGGATAGCCAAGCATGTGCCATTCAGTACTTCATCTGGAAAGATGCTAAATCTGGTCACATTACCACCGAATTATGGATGGAACCAGCAGAAACACCATCGTTAGAAGATCAATACTCTTATGTGAAAGAAGATACATTTGAATTTGACAGGACGTGCCTTTCTCGTTTGGTCACCTTTGATCAAATTCATTCTGTTGGTCGCCTAAAGGCGGTTGCTGAGATCTCGGATGACAGTGTGGAATCAAATTTGGATGAAGATCCCGAAAGTCATATTCCGTTGCAGACCATGTCATTATCCACTATCTTTGATTTAACAGCTGCGCTTCGTCTTGGTGCCATATTGATGCCTCTTTATGCATGTCCTCGTTTCTTGGAAGAGAGCAAAAGCATATGCTCTTCACCCGCTTCTTGGGCCAATAGTGGATCGATTACGCCTGATAATCTGACCTCTCCATTAGAAGAAATGACAAGCTCGATGTTTTTAGATGAACAATATGGTTCCAAGAGTAGACCTGTTTCTCGTCCTGTGCTTTCGTCAGCAACTCCTGCTTCAAAGCAGCACACACTTGCATCGGACATGTCGGATGCTGATTTTCCCAATTACAAAAATGTTGCAACATATATCCAGAATCACAAAGAACAGTTCTCAAAGTTGAACGAATTGAACCAAGATTATATATTACTACACGCATCCGTAGAAAGCTCCATCTCGGAAGAAATCACAGGTGAAATACTTTTGGGTCAACATGATAGCAACACTTTATTCTGGGAGGCAGCTATGGCATCTATGACAACATCGGTGAACGATACATTTGCAGAAAGCTCTTTATCTTTAGTTAAAGATATCAATGATATGCGCTGTTTCGTCCAGACCATCAATCCAAGATCGTTTATCGCCATTCTACTACCCAAAGTGTCGGTCATTATGGATGCCTTGCTTGAAACCCAGGAGACCCAGCGCACACCATCTTCAGCTCGTTCTAGAGAAAACTTTGACCTTCAACTCCTCCATGCCACTGTAGAGCATCGATTGAAGGCTATGAAGGAGACATCCTATGTTCCTGTCCTGATGTTTGAATGCGTACGCCAGCGGCCCTTACGACCACTTCCACAAGAAAAACAGAACCTGAAGAAGAATGCCTCTAGCCATAGTGAACTTGCGGCTTTGTTAGATGACCCACTGGAATTGACAATTACCCCTGTTAATCAACCGACAGACGGTATTAATGGTAACTTTGACATTGAGCCGCTGGTATATCAAGGCAAATTTTCAACAAGTATCGCGACATTATCGACGCATTCATTTAAACTGCAAAGACATATCGACTACATCTATGCCAAGTGCTTTATGACAAGCATTTATGCCTGTATGTTACAAGGCAGAATGGTGGACGAACAAGACATGGAAAATATGGTGAAAATGCTTAGACAAGATCATATCAAGGTTGATATTACGGAATTTCTCAATTCGCGATCCCTATTGCATCAACTTGGCGAGGAATGGTAGGATAGAACAGCTGCAGCTTCCTTTGTCTATGCGAATGCTAATTCATTTTTTTTCTTTTAGCAATGATGATGCGGAAGCAGATATACAGCATCGATTTTTGTCCGTAATGCATTATTACCTGGAACCTGTCCGTACTTCAAAATCTGGCCAGTCAGATGTCTACTATTTTCGACCTCCCATGACATTCATTTCAAAGGCAGGGCATCGCCGTAAATCAACTCTATCGGTGTCGCAAGGTTCTAATCTCGATCGCCTGGCTTCATATGCCGAACACCCACTTTTAATTCGACTAGAATGTGTTTTCCACAAGAAGGCAGACGCTGAACTCCCAGAAGGCCCTGAAACACAAATTGAGAAAGTTATACCTGTATCAGGCCTGCCAACGAGCTACAAATCGCTAGGAAAATCGGGTCAGAACTTCGATTACGAGCCTCATGGAATAGGTTCAGACCATTCTCCTGTTGCATCACGGGACGGCACTCGTGCCGAATTAATCCTTGTGTGTATGACAATACCACAACTGCTCATTGACGACCATTACAACGCTGAGGCGAATACTGACTTGAAACCATTGAAGACTAAAGATGATCATGAAATTGATGCATCAAAGTAATTTTTAACCCCATATTATGATTCGCTTCGTTTTTCTTTTGTTGCTGACGTTGCTCTCTTTTTCCCTCAGAGATGCCATAGATGGTTGGAAGTCTGCAAACATATCGGAATACCAAAAGAATGCTCTGATAGAATCGGAAGCTCGACTCTCTTGGTTTTTGAAGGAGGAGGTTATGCATAATCTATTGCTACTACCCACTGTAACAGAATTGACCTTGAAGTACATCGAGGAGCAGCTGATTAAGAAAAATCCGTTTGTCGACTTTCCAACTTCGATGGTGCTTCCTCTAACATTCGTTCGTAATAATGAGAGGACAATGAACGTATTCTTGGACGAACTAGACCGGGATGAAAGTGGCCACTATCATTTTGCACGGGTTAACAACTATTTCTACGTCAAGGGTGAACCGGATGCCAATCTAAAAAGCCCATCCATATATTCGTTGAATGCATCTATGAACGAACAACAGGACCAAGGAGCCTCTACATTCAATGACGATTTTTGTCATGGCCTAGGCATTAGTGTACTTACAGCCGATGAGCATACGGAAATGGAGAATGATTCACAAGCTCATGGAATGGATAATCCACACTTTTGGCTTATACTGCTACCTCGGCAGAATGACATACAAATATACTTTTACTCAAAGCATCATCTCAGCCATCGATCAGAGATTATAAGAGGCGTGAAGCAACACGTTTTGGAAATTCAAGAAAAAGTCAACCGACTCGTCTTGCTGCACGAATTGAATGAGACCCGAATATGCAGGTATGTGTCAAAATTAGGAATGAGACGGATATATAGAAGTCAACCTTTAATCACACTCTATTTACAGTAAATATCTGGAAATCCCTGAATACGCTGAGGACGAGAATTTATCTGAAGACAATAATAGTGATGAGGCTGATGGCAAAAACCAACATCATACTCAACCATCGTCTGAGACGTCAGTACCAGCACCTGTGGTAGAAAATACGTTCCAGCTAGGTCAATTTGCATGTCCTTTGCTTTACACCAAAAAATTCCCGCTGCACTGGAGGATTCCGATCAATGGCGCATTTAAAAGTTTGGCAACCGAAACATTTCGAATGTTCGCTATCAAGAACAAGGCACATATGTTTGTCATTGAACGTGAGAACACTGTAGTGTACTGCAAGTTATATGAAGAGTCGGCAGGAAATGTAAACCTTATGGTTACTAAACTGAAAGATATTCGAACACCATCAACCATTGCCGCATCATCTACGGTACCATCTACCCCCATATCGGCAACTTCATCCGCCGCCAAGGAACCTTTTTCTTCCGGTACACCGCAGCAGAGAGGGAGAGTGCAAAGTTTGGATGGATCAACTACCGAGATAGATTCATCCAACTCAAAGTACAAGGCACAGGATAACCGATATTTGATATTGGATGTTTATGGAGTTGAACTACCTTCGTGGATTGAACATGAGCTTATTGAGATGGTGGAAAATCGGCTGATGTCTCATATAACGTTGAGAGAAATGCAACAATTTCTTCTTAGAAATCCGACATCCAAATTGTCATCTGCGGTAAGGCCAATGCTTACAATACACCTTCTTTGCGCCTCTTTTGTTTCATACTTTTATTGATATTTGTTTTGACCAGGATGTGGAATACCTGCTTCCCAGCAAGAAACCTCCCACAAAGCAAGTTCTGCGCATACCTACTGTGGTTTCCAATCCCATTAGCCTCTTGGAGCTCGTCAAGCAGAGCCTTTTGGCTACAGAATCTTTCCATAATATGGCAGCCTCAGACATTAAGGATGCCATTGTTTCTCATTACCATTCAATTCGAAAATCTGTGGAGGAGGATGCTTTTCTTTGTCGCAGAGGATCCAGCTTAGCTCAACTCAAGAGCGTCGTTAAAGTTCCAATATCAGAATACTCCTTCTACTACAACTGCGCAAATCGTTCGCCTACTTCTTCCACAGCTGTCGAAATGGAAGCGGGACAAGGTTTGGCAGGAATTTGTATCATGCTAATGGACTCGGCCTGTAAACCGGTAGCATCCGTCCCAGTATATGACGACGATGAACTCGACTATACCAGTGTTAATGAACTCAAGCATGTCTTGGAAGACGAATTTAGGGATGCCAGTGTCCGAACCGCTAATTTCCATATTATGATCGAGGTGTGGTCTTATGGTCAATGCAGTGCAGAGGTCTTGCAAAAGCATATATGGCGCTGCTATGGTCAAAGTCTTTGTCACTACATTATACGGGAAACTGCCGATACTGCTGAAAGGATGAGAAGATCCGATACTCTTTCCAAACCACAGCGCCTGCACACTATGAACTACCATTCGCATTTCGACAAGGTGTTTCTGGCTTTAAAGTATGCGGCTGATTGGGGAAGCACGATTATCTCACCACTCACAAAACACGTGTTTTTACAACCATGGAGTATCGACGACATACTGGCCAAAGCATCTCAAGAGATAGAAATGATCACTCAACAAACTCCATCATTGTTGATTCATCGTTCTTCAGATGCTAGCGGCTCAACCAACCTAGATCATAAGCTACCATGGTCATTGCATAATGTTAAACATCATCTTCAGCAAGTGGTCAGAGAAGCTGATGAGTTTGTGATCGTGAATGGATTGCTGGACAACCTTACGAACAGGAACAATATGAACATGGAATCTGCAATTGATAGGAGAGGCAGCCATGAAAGCGAACTATCGGCAAAGTCATCAAGCGACCCACATTCTCGACGAGGTTCTACCGATTCTAGTGTGCTGGATAGGTCCATCAAGTCAGGCAAGGATGAAGTGGCAAGAAGGCAAATTTTAGGCAATTCCTCAGCTTCGAAAACAGACGATGTAACTGACCCTGGCTATCGCAAACGGTCCAACTCTAACGCATCTCAAAGACAACTGCTAGAAGTTCTTCAGTCACACAAGAAGAGATCTTCCAACAGCATTTTCAAGCATTGCTTTGTTATCATGAAAGTGGATACTACTAATCTCAGCATTTATACCTTCAACTGGCCAAGCACAGTTAGCAACCATGTGATCAACACTCTGGATGGAATTGTTACTTTCCAGGAATCACGGGCTCAAATGTTATCTAATATAGTTCATCAAAAGATGGGACTATTTCATCACACCATGCCGTTTAAGAATATACTCGAACCACTGTACACAACATCAAAGCTGTCTGCGTCACAAAGTCCGAAAACTGGAGGTACTGCAACCATGACCACTCCACCAACGGTGCACAAGCGCTTGTCAGAGGGCAAGGCTAAAGTATCTTCTCCGAAGCCCGTTGAATATCGAGAGAATCCTGTTACCCTCGACTCTCTTACGGAACTCGTGTTTCTTTCTGGTACCTCATCGTCCATCGCTGCAGCAAAGGAATTAAACCGCTCCCAAAAGGGCCAAGAAAAAGTTCACACCGCTGCTCGTGTCTTACAACCAAACAACATATTGAGGGATATCGTTTTTGAGAACACATGTTCCACCACTGTATCTAAAGTCGATGATCCTCTCATTCGACATGCACAAGGATTTCTTGAGACTTATCTTCGACAATCTCGTATTCGAACAGCGCATGAGAAAGCTTTCAAAGTGTATTCTAAATGGGCTAGCCGCTATGTCGACCTTTCTAATCACTCGTCCATGGAAACTATTTCTTCATCGGATTTAACTATCATCATGGGCTCAGCGCGTCTACTCCACTTCTGCCGGACACCTCTAGTGTTTTCTTCCATAAATACGCCATTACCAACCAAAGACGATGAAGATGAAGCTTCAAGCCCTAAAGCTAAAAATCCATCTTCATGTGCTAGCAAATGGTACACCGACGTGGTTAAAACTCTCCTAAAAGAGTACGCTACTTATCTTGAAGGGGTTGGCATGCATATCATAAGCTTCGATACTCAAGAGGATGGAACCACTGATCAGAAACGAGGATCTGATGCTATCCCAACAGTAAATACTGAGGCAGAGAGTCCCACAGTCTATTTACTCAAAGTGTTTGACGGTGGCTCTGTACTGTGCCAAGTTCGGGTATATGAAGGTTTCGTCTCAGTCACTCTCTATACCCTTCACCGCCGTTATGGTCGACTGAGTCAATGGGCTTATGCTGACGAAGGACGTGAAACCAAAAGACACCGCTTCAAGGCATTTACCGAAGAATGTGACAACTTTAAAACGCTCATTCATGTCAATTCATTTGTGTTCGATTTCCATTTGCGCTACATGCAGCGTATGCTGGGTACACCCGAAAAGTTGTCGTCCTCCGTCAATCTTTTAGCGGCCATTCGCGCTTTTGAACGACTGTATACCAATCCAGCCAACTATTCTCGAAATCGAATTGTGAGTGGCTATATTCATGTGGACATAGATATCAGCGCTGAGAGGCTGCTATCGACGGCATATCGCCATGCCAATAAAATTGGTTGTAAAGCCCTCCACCATGATAGCAGTGTCGTCGCCTGCTTTGTCAACAGCAACGACCCCACCTTTAACGAAACTGTGGCTAGCACTACGCCATTTCAGTTTTCATTGATTCTCTGCTCGTTGGACAAGCATGATGAGGACTATGATAAGAATACCCTACGACTTCGATACTTTGTCATTGTCACATACAATGACACCACTATATCTAATCACTCCAAGCCAACGCCTTTAGCGATTCTCAAGTCCCACCCCAGCATCGGTCATGTTGATCCATTAGATGAATTATTGGCACCAGAAATTGGGTTGACATTAGGACAGGTGGTGCGAAGTGCTCAGACCAAGATAGATTCAATGATATCCAAGGTAAGACTGTTTCTGACATTCAATTATGTTATTTACCAACCATGGCTAATGGTATGATTTAAGCTTCTAATGTACTATCGACGAGATCTTGACTGGAGTCACATATATGAACGCGTAGACAGCCATAACTATCAAAAAATTGCTCCTCTGCTACATCAGTTTGATACAGTTGACCTCATGACGGCTGAACCTAATTTTGCTCGTTATTTGGAAATGAGCCTTCCGTGGGACAAGGTGCTAGACTTGATCGGCAAGTGCTACGGTGGCGGAGTACGAAAAATGGAAAACAATGGCGAGAAACACCTGCTGCTATTCAACGCTCGCTACATGGATTACCTTATGCACTTCCGGGTAGGAAACGGCATCAAAGTAGAAATGGTGAGCCGAGAACCACGCAGCCAATTGTTGGAGCCAGCGGAGAAGCAACAAATCACGGAAATAGGAACCTTGATTGGATATCTGCTGTGGAGATTGAGATGAGGTTTTGTACATAAAAATAAATGGGTTTCTTTTTTTTTTACCCCAACGTTCGATCCCCAAAATTTTGTTGGACCACTATAATTCTAGACACTCACTCTTTTTGTTCGATATCGCCATTTGACCATGGCCGAATTTAAACTTAAGAATCTGGGATTTCATACTACACAAAAGCTGACTTCGACAATAAATCTTGGCAATCGGATAACGCAACTGGGTGAATCACTCAGGTATGCTCGCCAGTCCCTTTCACAGCTGACAGTTGCCCCTTTGACAGCTCCAAATACGGTCCCGCCTGTATCGCCGTCCATAGAGGAGCAACCATCCGTACTTGAAACGCCAGCTCCAGATCAAACCATCGGAAAGCTTACAGTTAACATTGTTGAAGCTCGGAACCTCAATATCACCAATCCAAAATCTGCTCGACCTTATTGTTTGCTTCAGTGTGATAAGAACGAGTTCTCAACGTCCGATGGAAGTGGTACATTAAAGTCCACGATAGATAGCCAAGCTCAATCGTTGGCCATCCCTATACCCAACGCAAAAGCTTCCAAGCCCGATCCTTTCCAGATGGCAATGCAAGCAAGCTGTCCAAAGTGGCAATATGAAGTGGTTTTGTAAGCATTAAATTTTGAGCTTGATTTGTCAAATGAGAAAACCGTAACACTCATTCTAATTGTTTTATCCCTCTGTAGTGATATTATTCGCGTTGATTGCGACCTTACTATCTCTGTTTATGACCAAGGAAACACGTCCGCCTCAGGAGAAGAACGATTTCTTGGCTGTGTGACTATCAAACCACAATTCAAACATAAACATACAATGGACAACTGGTTTCGGCTGGAGGACCGAGATGCTACGGGAGAAGGGTCTGTTTCTGGTGAAATTCGGCTGCAATTGACATATACTGCTTCAGAGTTGGTAAGTCGACCTATAATATTAAATTCCCTGCACCAGTCCGCAAGAAATTAACACGTTTTCAAATTGTATTAGTCCTCCAAGCTGTCCCCCTCTTCCTTCCGCATGGTTCGATTACTTGGACATGGCTCATTTGGAAAAGTTTACCAGGTTGTAAAGATAGACTCCAATCGAACCTACGCTATGAAGGTCTTGTCAAAACGAGCCGTTATTTCACGCAACGAACTATCACATACATTTTCCGAACGAAATGTTCTAGTACGCACAAGTGAAAGTCCTTTCATTGTCGGTTTGAAATTCAGCTTCCAAACCGCCTATAAACTCTATCTCATTATGGATTATGTCTCTGGCGGAGAGCTTTTTGGTCACCTGCAACACGATAAAATGTTTAGCGAAGACAGAGCACGATTCTATACATCGGAACTATTATGCGCACTCGAACATTTACACAAGTATAATGTTGTTTATCGAGATCTGAAACCCGAAAATATCCTTTTGGACCACAACGGCCATGCATGTCTCAGCGACTTTGGGCTTTGTAAGGAAAACGTCTGCCAAGATGACACGACAACTACGTTTTGTGGTACATCTGAATACCTTGCACCAGAAGTGGTAAGCCGCCAGCCATATGGCAGAGCGGTTGATTGGTGGAGTCTTGGTATTTTACTTTACGAATTGTTGACGGGATGGCCACCTTTCTATTCGGATAACACCAAGATTCTATACCGAAAGATTTTGACGGCGAAAATACGCTACCCAGCTTCCATGAGCCCCGAAGCCAAGGACTTGATACAACGGCTACTCGATCGCAATCCTGCTACGAGATTGGGCGCAGGTCAAGACGATGCCAAGGAAATCAAAGCACACCCTTTCTTCAAGGAAATTGATTGGGTTAAGCTTGTGAAGAAGCAAGTAATGCCTCCCTTCAAGCCCGTCATGTCCGCATCACAACGAAAAGGCGATGTAGACGACGAACTTGACGTCGGCTCAGAAACGAAACACACTCCACTGAGCTCGACTTGGCAAGCAGAATTTAGAGGCTTCAGTTATGCTCGCCCTGATGACGCAGCAAGCTATGTCAGTCGACAAACCATAACATCGTTTGACGATGATGACTGCGGATTGTGGTGAAGCATACCTTTCACCATGGTTTGATTTTGTCAAAGGAAAAAGCTGTCACCTTGCCTTTTCCTTGTCTTGATTTCATTCTTCCAGTTTTGTAAATACCGTACCATTTTTGTATAAACATTCTCAAACTTACCAAACTGAATTTCGGTCCGATCTGTGATGAACATTGACTTGAAACGTATCGCGTTGCTCCCACCAGACTTGCAACTAAAAATCCTGTCGTTGGGATCAGAAACGCCTGAAGATGGAATCGTTCAGGACATTTCAACGCGAAACACTGGGTCAATTGAATGCAACGCTCATATTGCAGCTATTTTGCAAAACTTGGGTACGCAAGGATATTATGTTATCGACGATTTCCTTTCCCAAGAAGTTGCTTCTGAAGCACTTCAGCATATGAAGGTAAGCTCGGCATCGATATTCAGAAGATCCATGCCTTTACTTGTTAGTCACACCATTTCCTAGGCGTTCAATGCGAGAGAAGAGTTACACACCGCAGGAATGGGTGCAGCGTCAGGACATTGGAAGGATGAGAGCATACGTGGTGACAAAATCAAATGGCTAACAGACGTTGATAAAGATGTAATGGGTCCTTTAAGTGTCCCTCTGGGATGTATGAAATCTATACTAGGCTCTTTGCAAAAGAGAATACGACCAAGGAGCGAGTTTTTCACGAAAGCCATCCAAATCGCACATTATGGCCCAAACGGAGCACAGTATAGCCAGCATTCAGATGTTTCTCCGCTTATCCCGACGAGGCGGTTGACCTTTATCTTGTACCTGCGAGAAACACCCCATGTGAGCAATCCTAGCGGTCACTTACGTCTACAAACTTTGGCGGGTACTTCAGTTGATATTGAACCCAAGATGAATAGAATGGTGATATTTCGTAGCCATCTTCTCCATCAAGTGCTTCCTAGCTACTTTGATAGATACGCAATGACACTCTGGGCACATAATCGAGACACAATGGATAGTCGGGATTTCTTACAAGCAGCACACGTACCATCCATTTTCGTCAGCGTTCCGGCATACAGAGACCCAGATACAAACAAAACTATCGTAAATCTATTTGATACTGCGACATACCCCGAACGAATCAAGATTGGTGTATTATACCAGGATGCTGAAATCGAACCATGGAAACACAGCGAAATTCCTAGCAAGTATCAAAACTACATAAAATCTCTGCACTGGTCAAACGAAGATGCTAAAGGACCTTTCATTGCCCGAGCCGTTATCCTAGAACAACTATACAGTAAAGAAGATTATTACATGCAGATTGACTCGCATATGCGATTCGCACAAGGTTGGGACGAAGAATTATTGCACAATCTCTCGAGATGTCACGACCCTCATAAAAGTATACTTTCAACTTATCCGCCGACCATCATCCATGATACTCTCATTCCCATACCGGGACCAGTTCTACTTTATCCAACACATTTTGACTCAGATGGAATGCTGAGAATTAAAGGAACATCTGTTACTGCGTCAGAGTCCCCAAGGTCACATATGTTCGCAGCGGCTGGATTTCTCTTTTCCTCAGGAAAATTGGTGTTTGATTTGCCATATGACAAAAATCTGGAGTGCTTATTCTTTGGTGAAGAAACTCTCTTGTCGCTGAATATATGGATGAAGGGATGGAGTATTTATTCACCATGGTGCGCAAGTGGATACGGAACCACCTGTTGGCACAAATGGGATCGATCTTATCGCAGAACCTTATGGCAGGACTTTGGAAACTCCGAAAGCATGATGAAGAAGAGATCCGACTCTCAGCAAAAAGTTCAGGACTATGTGCAACAGCTCAAGTACCAAAATGGTAATCACAATGAACGAACGTTGAGCTCATTTGAAAAAGCCGCCGGTGTATATTTTGAAGAACGCAGAGTGGTATTCAAAGTAAGCGATATACAACTTCAGCCAGATGCAGCTGGGAAAATTACGGAAAACGCCCAATGATTTTTGTTATATGCATTTTGCCTCGCATCAAAGGTATTTTTTTTTGGAGCCATTTTTAATAAACTGAAGCGCGTATGATCTGCTATAACACCTTCTTGTTTCAGATTCTTGACCATTTTTGACTGGTCAATGTCAAGGTCAAACTGTTAGTCCTTGTTTCCGAGATGAAGGAAGCGATCACTGATAGCGTGGCTGAAATGCAAAAAGTCAAAACCTGTTTTTGCGCGTTATCATGCTCATAAGAAGCTTTACCTTGGATTACGTTGGTTTTGACCGTTTGACATCTCTAAGTCTCCCTTGCTAGGGTTGTTCTCTTCGATGATGAAAGCTCCCGTGCTGGTAGTACGTTTTGGCGTTGGCCTCGGCGTATCCGATCGAGAAGTGAATCCTATCGACTGCTCCTGTTGCTCTTTTTTTTCGTCATATGCCTTGTGGAATAGCATAGTATGATACGATTTGATATTTTCTGAAGATTGACTGGTTTGAAGCAGTGGCTTGCTGACGTTTTGGCCGTTCATAGTGGAGGGACTTATGTATTTGAAAGAAAGAGAGAAACAACAAAACAAAAAGGAACACAGCGGGTGTATAGCGGGTCGTGCATGGACCAAGTTTGGTTGATTATTTTGGACTGCGCATGTGCTAGGGTTAGGGTAATGTGAATTGTTCAGGCATCTTTTGTTCAATTCGCCGTGAACAATTGGGTGTGACCGACCATAAGAAACATGGCCAACAAACGATACTCTATCGCTTTAATTTCACTCATGTCATACATAAATTCCATCATCGATTTCTTAAATCTCCTCCACGCTCGCCTTATTTTTCCTTCGATAAATCCCCTCTTATTTACTCAGCCATACAAAAGAAAAATAGTCAAAGCTTACTGTATTCCTAATTGTAGTCTAATCACCAATACAGTTGATCGATCATACTGGAGTTTTCCGCTATGGCGACCAATCGCAATAATAAACAGCGTGGACCACCGAATCAATGGTACAACAGCGGTAACACTGCACCTCCGCCGTCCACCAGCAGACGACCAGCACGGAACTATGATAATACTCATTATCCCAATAGATCAAATAATGAACTTCCAGAAATATCCAACTATCATCAGGATAGAAATCAAAGGTATCATCACAGTGATGAGTATTCACCGCACTGTTTGTGTTTTGATCTCAATACTGTCAAATCTCTCATGCTAACCAAAAAATAATATTGTATAAACTCAACCACAGTGCTAACATGCAACAATTCCAACGTAAGCACTTGTATATGGTTTTACTTTACCAGTAGTAAGACTAATTACCTTTTTATTGACTATCATACCATTTTTACCATAGGCCCAAACAACGGTGCTCCACCGATGATGCATAGACATCCCCCGCCAGCGCCCAAGCCAGTTAATCAGGATAGCAGATATGCGCATCAGTCCTTCCCTGGTGATCATACTCCGCAAATAGAAATATCAAATGCTCATGAACGTGAAACTTCATCGGCATATCCGGCTTGGACCAATGCGCCCAATGTTCCACTTGCCCAGGAGGATATCTGTGACATCTTCATCGACCTTGCCCGCAAATTTGGCTTCCAAATCGATAGCATGAAGAACATGTATGACCATTTAATGGTCATGTTGGATTCAAGATCAAGTAGGATGTCTCCAGAACAAGCGCTTTTAACGTTGCATGCCGAATATATTGGAGGCGAGGATGCCAATTATCGGAAATGGTATTTCGCCGCTCAGCTTGATTTTGACGAAGCCAAAAGGCGGCGTCACCCAACACGCAAGCAAGTTGACGCACCCAAAATGGTTCGTCAGCAATCGACGGCTACCCTTGATGTCGATGAGACCAGCGATTTAGCAAAAGCAAATCTTAATTGGGAACAGACCATGATTCACACATCTGACTTTGACAGGACGCAACAATTGGCTCTGTATCTATTGATTTGGGGAGAAGCTTCCGTTATACGATTTTGTCCTGAGGCCCTGTGCTTTATCTTTAAGCAAGCCTACGATTATTTGAAAGGACCAGATTCTGCGGTGAATACATTCATGGCCAGTGAAGGCTCGTTTCTGGACCACGTCATTACTCCACTGTATAACTTTATACGAGACGAAGCATATGAAGTTGTGGACGGCCAATTTGTCAAAAGAGAGCGAGATCATGCTGAAGTAATAGGCTATGATGATGTCAACCAGCTTTTTTGGTATCCGGAATCAATAGCTCGTATTGTGATGAAGGATGGTCACACTTTCTTGTATTCCCTCCCACAACACCGAAGATACCTAGCCTTGAAGGATGTAGATTGGTCAAACGTTTTTCACAAGACATTTTTGGAAAAGCGCTCCTGGATGCATCTTTTCATCAACTTCACACGCATATGGATCATTCATATTGTTGCATTTTGGTACTATACTGCTGCCAATGCCACCTTTGTATACCAAAACAGCGATCCTGTTATCGCTGCAAAGGAAACCCCTGTCATGTATTCTGCTGTCGCTGTTGGAAGCGGTATAGCCGTCTTGTTTGTCATATTTGGATGCATCTTCGAATACTCGTACGTTCCATTGACTTGGAGGAGTGCCAAGGTTCTCACTCGGCGATTGATTATTCTGACCATCTTGCTAGCTATCAATGTCGGCCCGTCTATATACTGTATTGGCATCGATCGTACAAGTCGTAATTCATGGATCGTCAGTGTCACACAGCTATGTATAAGTTGTGTGACAACCCTCTATCTATCTATTGTCCCAATGTCGCGCCTTTTCATATTTCTCTCTGGCAGCCAGAGTCGAAAGAAGCTTGCAAGTCAGACCTTTACAGCCAATTATCCCCATCTTCATTTGAAAGAGAGACTCATCTCCATTGCTCTATGGTCTTGTGTGTTTGGATGTAAATTGGCCGAATCCTATTTTTTCCTAGCTCTTTCATTCAAGGATTCTTTCCAAGTAATGTACAAGATGCGCATTCAAAACTGTAACGACTCTGTCATTGGATCGTCTCTTTGCACCAACATGCCGGTCATTACTCTCATTTTGATGATGGCGATGTACCTGGTTCTGTTTTTCTTGGATACGTACCTTTGGTATATCATATGGAATACTTTTTTCTCTATCATACAATCGTTTTTGTTGGGATTCTCTATCTGGACTCCTTGGCAAAATATCTTTTCTCGGCTACCAAAGAGAATATATTCGAAGCTAGTGACCAACACAGGCAGCACGTTGACGCTGAAACCAAAGGTTCTTTGCTCTCAAATTTGGAATGCTATTGTCATTTCAATGTATAGGGAACACTTTTTGTCAGCTGAGCATGTCCAAAAACTGTTGTACCAATTGGTAAGCCCACCCTTCGTATAAAAATGCTCAATTTGAACGTAGTCTTACCAATGTTCAATTAGGTTCAAAATCCTACTGATGGTAAGAGGTCTTTGAAACCTCCAACCTTCTTTACTTCTCAGCATGAAAGGGCTGGTGAGGAATACCTCCCGAACGGATCTCAGGCTGAAAGGCGCGTTCATTTCTTTGCACAAAGTTTGACTACACCCATGCCTGAACCGATGCCTATCTTGTCTATGCCCACTTTTACGGTTTTAACTGTAAGTACCTTTTACATCTGAGACAAGGTAGTCAACTTATTTTGACTATTTTATTTTCTAGCCTCACTACAGCGAAAAAATCCTTTTGTCGCTGAGAGAGATCATCCGAGAAGAGGATCCAAATTCAAGAGTTACGCTATTGGAGTATCTAAAGCAACTGCAACCGGGTGAATGGCTAAATTTCGTGAAGGATACCAAAACTTTGGCAGACGAAAGTGTCATCGCTTCTACCGATGGCCAGTCTTCGGCTTCATCTTCAGGATCTTCATCCACAGCAGCTTCTGAGACAGACGAAAAGTATGCAGGAAAGACACACATTGACGATTTACCATTTTACTGTGTTGGTTTTAAATCCTCTGCACCTGAATACACTGTTCGTACCCGTATCTGGGCATCCCAGCGAGCGCAAACATTGTATCGCACGGTGAGCGGATTCATGAACTACTATCATGCTATCAAATTGCTTTATCGAGTTGAGAACCCTGAAATCGTTCAAAAATACCATGGCGACGTCGATGGACTGGAAGCTGAACTTGACAGTATAGCTAGGAGGAAATTCAAATATTTGGTTGCCATGCAAAGATATTCCAAATTCAACAAGGAAGAGCAACAATCGACCGAGCTGCTGTTTAAAAAGTATCCAAGTTTACAAGTCGTGTATCTCGATCAGGAACCTGGAAAATCGGAAAAATCGGAAAATGTGTTTTATTCTGTACTCACCGACGGTCAGTGTCCCCTCCTACAAGATGGCAGGCGAGCAGCAAAATATAGGATCAGACTTCCTGGCAATCCTATTCTTGGTGATGGAAAATCTGATAACCAGAATCATGCGCTAATCTTCTATCGTGGAGAATTTCTACAGTTGATTGACGCCAACCAAGACAACTATCTTGAGGAGTGCTTGAAGATTCGAAACGTTCTTTCCGAATTTGAGAACTTGGGAATTTCCAATACATCACCGTACTCTTTCAATCCAGCCAAAAATGGGACATCTCCTGTTGCAATTGTTGGATCTCGCGAATATATTTTCTCTGAAAATATCGGCGTTTTAGGAGATGTTGCTGCCGGAAAAGAACAAACATTTGGTACTTTGTCGCAGAGAATTATGGCAAAGATTGGTGGAAAGGTATGTTATGGTTTGCATAAATCAACCTCCTTGAAAAATTCAAAATTGACACTTTTTTTAAATTAAGCTCCATTATGGTCATCCGGATTTCCTCAATGCGATATTTATGACAACTCGTGGAGGTGTTAGTAAAGCTCAAAAGGGTCTCCATTTGAATGAGGATATCTATGCCGGTATGAATGCCTTTGCTCGCGGTGGTCGTATCAAGCACTCGGAATACTTCCAGTGTGGCAAAGGTCGCGATCTTGGCTTTGGCTCTATCCTGAATTTTGTCACTAAAATTGGAACCGGTATGGGCGAGCAAATGCTTTCTCGTGAATACTATTATCTTGGGTCGCAATTGCCACTTGATCGATTCTTGACGTTTTATTATGGCCATCCTGGGTTCCATGTCAATAACGTCTGTATCATGATGGCGATCCAAGTTTTTATGCTTGTCATGATGTATATTGGAGCTATCAGCTCTTCTGTAACGATATGTCAGTACAACCCAAATGCATCACCAGATTCTCCGCTCCGACCTCCAGGATGCTACAATCTTGTACCCGTCGTTCTCTGGATCCAACGCTGTGTCATCTCGGTGTTTATCGTATTCTTCATCGCCTTTCTACCTCTCTTCTTACAAGAACTTACAGAGAGAGGTGTTATACGAAGTCTTGTCCGCTTGGGAAAACAATTCTTGTCCCTTTCGCCATTTTTTGAAGTATTTGTAACGGAAACCTATACTCATTCGATTTTGACGAATTTGGCCTTTGGAGGTGCTCGCTACATTGCAACTGGTCGTGGATTTGCCACAACAAGAATCCCATTCGCCAATCTCTACTCTAGATTTGCTGGACCTAGCATTTACTTAGGTTCTCGCAATTTCCTAATCCTCCTGTTTGCCTCACTAGCAGCCTGGACACCGTATCTTATCTATTACTGGTTTACTGTGGTGGCTCTGGTTTTCTCTCCGTTCTTGTTCAACCCACATCAATTCTCTTATGTGGAGTTCATGATCGATTACCGTAGCTATTTACGTTGGCTCTCCCGTGGAAATATAAATGCTCGGTCTAATTCCTGGATTGCCTACTGTCGCATTTCTCGAACCCAAATTACCGGATATAGGAAGAAGGTGCTAGGTGACCCAGCCGATAAACTTGCTGGAGATGTACCTCGAGCGAAGTTTGGCGTCATTTTCTTTTCCGAAATTGTGGTTCCATTGGTCTTGGCATTCATTTGCATGGTGGCATACCTGTTTGTGCGAAGCTTCAATCAATATGACAACACACTGCCCAACCAAGGTCAAAGCGGATTAGTTCGTGTTGCCATTGTTGCTCTAGGTCCGATTGTATGCAACATTGCAGGCTTGATCGTGATCTTCCTCTTATCTCTTGCATTTGGATGGTGTGTGGATTCCTTCTTTACTCGCTTTGGAGCGTATATGGCGGCCCTTGCTCACACCTGGGCCGTTGTTAACCTTATTGGTATATTTGAGCTCCTTCTCTATCTAGAGTTATGGAAGTTTCGAAACGTACTTCTCGGGATGATCGCTGCCATGGCTGTCCAGAGATTTATCTTCAAAGTTCTGATCACTGTCTTTTTGACTCGAGAATTCAGACCAGACGATATAAACCAAGGCTGGTGGACCGGTAAATGGTATGGCCGTGGGGTAAGTACATTCTTCATTTTGTATTTTTTTGTATTTTTTTCTACAAACCGAAGTATTTGCCCGCTTACTCAACATTTTTCGCTGTATGTGCAACTCTACAACTTAGCTTGGTGGTCATGGTGAGTGATGTCTTATGATCTTCATTTTGTCGTTTTACAAAATGCTAATTTAAACTCTGCTCCCTACTCTTAGCATTTACTCAACCATTACGAGAACTGCTCTGCAAGACGATCGAAATGACAATGTTTGCTGCCGATTTTTTGCTCGGTCATTTCATATTATTCTTGCTATTCCTGTTCTGTCTAATTCCATACATAGATCGCGTCCACTCGCTAATGCTATTTTGGCTACGACCTAGCAAACAAATTCGGCCGCAAATTCTCTCCATCAAGAAGAGTAAACAACGTCGACGAATTGTCATTTTGTATAGCGCTCTCTTCGTTCTTATCTTCCTAGTGTTGGTTGCTGCAATCGTTGTACCTTGTATACTCCACCCACAGGTGTCTTTGGCTAAGTTTCAAGCTATAGATGTTTGAACGCGCAATTTATATAACATTTGCATTGCATTTTTTCATTTTTTCTATTTATGTTTGATGCGACGTCTCTTTCCTTGTCACAATAAAGAAAACTGTATATTTAGTGCCAAATTTATTGTAAATACTGGCTGTTTCTACAGTCTTGCTTATGATGACCATAATATTTATTGTTTATTGAGATGCTCCATCAACATTGATGTAAACAAGTTCATTGAATTATACTAATATTATTTTTGGCACTTCCACGTTTATGGAGATGAATACGATTTTTAATTTGGTTTAAAACACCAATAGTTATCGGCCACATATATTGGAAGAAACTCCATCGCTGTGTTACATATAGCTTCAGCGAGTTATAGGATAATTTATGAATCACAATTGCCTCAAATATACTTATGTTACAGCAACGACTTGAGAAAGATAATACGAAAAAACAGTATTTAATGGGGGCGGTAATATGTAAAATACATTCACAAGGTAAATAAACAAAGCAGAAACACATCAACTACAACGAAAATAGCAGCAACAGGCTTGTAGAGTACGGGCATTTCGCGTAAATAAATCACCGATGCAAATATATGTAATTGAATATTATGTAGCAACAACATATTGTATTTTAAAATAATAACAGCAAAATAGCTACAGCGTCTTCCAGATGGTCTACATAATTATATTCTCTTTTTTCGCACATAAAGGAGTTTAAGAAGACGCATCACATTATGCAAGGAAGTGAACAGTAATATGTAGATTGAAAAACGGCGAACATTGTGCTAGTGTCTGGTGATAATCCTCCAAATATAAAAAAACCTGTAAAGAACCTAGCTACATTGCCCACATTTAGCCAGAATTTAGACATAGTCGACTTGAAAATTTTTACGAGCCGAAGTTTAGTATATTCTAGCTTATACCAACGGCGATAAAGGTTACAGCGATGTCTAACATGAAGTATTGCTCATATCTTCATTATTGTAAAAACTTCAGTATATAAATACTATATTATAAAAACCTTCATCGAAGCGCAGTTGGTTTAGTGGTATAATTACCGCCTGCCACGCGGTAGACCTGGGTTCGATTCCCGGACTGCGCAATTCTTTTTTTCTTCTTCTTTCAGATTATGAAAGAGATTTTTTTTGGTTTGGAAGAGCTTTTTTTCAGATGTGTCTCATTGTGATTTTATGAGCGGAATCAAATACTTGACTTGTCGCATTTATGAACATCTTTTACCATGAAATGTTTTATATTGTAAATGTAAAAAGTGGTTTAGTGCAAGCTTTGAAATTACAATCAGCGAATATACATTTTTTAAAAGTGTCAAAAATCTAAATACTAGCAATAGGGTTTGGACAAGACTTTGACTTTGCGCAAGGCGCCTGCCAATGTAAGCCCAACTGTACAAAGAGTTGCGGCTGATACTATCCCGAAGGCGAAAGGGTCGTTCTCCATGTAATTTCTGAGATTCATACCTAGCATGCTTGCTATCAAAGCTCCAGTACCAACACTCATCGTTGCTACAGTGAGTTTGAGCTCAAATAATAGCAACGCATTTCGGTTGGTATCTAACATGATCTGGACGATTTCTTCTGTTGATTTCATATGAGAAATCAATGTTGCCGCCTTGTTCTCTACTTCTTCTGTTTGCTTCAAGTACGCCTCTAGAAGCAATTCTATTTCTTCGTGGTCCGATGGGTCTCTAGGTGACCCAGCTTTCTTAGCCGTTAGGTACATCGCAGCTAAATCTTCATCTATGGTGACATCCAATATATGAGTATACTGTGTTGACATGTTGCATGGACTAGCGCTCGGTCAAGACTATTATAGAGTTAAAGCACGAACCTTGATCTAAGACTTCGTTAATGGCATCCCGTGTAGAGACAACACCTTGATAGAACTCCGATAATTTTTTGGTGTACTGCAACATATCTTTGAGCTTTTCTTGCTGAATAGAATCCTCCAAGTCGGATAGCAATTTGGTAACCATGTTTTCTAGCACAGTGACTTCAGATTGTAAAGATGATACGACGGAGATGAAAATAGCCTCAAGTGCTCTAACGAACGGATTAGGCACGTGTACTACACAGACAAGAATATAATTGACGTTTACCTAAATTCGTAAGGGAGGCTGTCACGATTACCAGACCGTAGACGTTCTTGAAGGTCATATATGAAAATACTCTGGTTGTAGCTATTCGTGCTTCCGAAAGTGTCGAATATTACCACAAGGTCGCTCTTGATTAATGCTCGGATGTGGGCCAAATTGACAAGTATTGCTTCTGACCGGACTAGTATTGCTGATTTCGGGTTTACATGATGGGTATCTATTGTACGCAGGTCTCTAGGAAGAATTCCATGCTGGATGCAAAGTTCACTTTTCAGAAATTCTCCGGCGGTGGTCTTTACGTTGCCTTTGTCATCGAATTCCGTACCTATGTCATCAATGGGGATACAATTAATTTTGGTTATCAAGTCTAATCATTTACTATGTACTAACATCTCATTCTAAGCTCTGTTTTGATGCTTCTTCCTGGTATCTCTCGAGGCAAAGTGAGAAATGTCGACGGTTTCTCTTGAGTTGAGTATGCTTGCTTACAGAGTGTCGTGGTGGAAGCCGGGTAAGGCGATCTAGACGAAGCAAGTGATCCATAACTAGAGCGACAAAAAAAAGTGGGACTGAGGCGACGAAGTGGGCGACCGTATACTCTCAAGCAAGTAATTGTTGGCTGCATGCTTTAAAATGTAACATGTAATAACTGAATTGCGGTAGAAAGTTAGCAGTGGAAAATTACCGCAACCAAATTTTCGGTCATAGCCAGTCAAAGCACGGGACAACATCTTTCATCAGATTACGATAACTTGGCCCATATCTAGCTTCATGCAAAAAAAAAAAAGATGCAATATATTACAATTGATATGCAAAGAGATGTCATTGGCAGAAGATATATGGTATATGTCGTAGTTTTGATAAGGAAGACTCGTATGCTCTGAATATCGCGAAGAGCCACACTGTTTCACTCTCCGAAAAACCTGACAAGCGTGCTCGCATACCGTGAGCTTTCGCGTACGTCTTCCATTTGACTGATTCTCCACGCAATACTTAGCCAATTGGCGTGGCTACCTCAATAATTCACCTCATTCCACATATATTTACTTTATCGGTTTGGCCCATACTCCTTATACACTTCATATATCACCGTCAAAAATAACACCACTTTGATTCGTGCCAATGTCGAATAACATATATTCTGCCGTCTACTCAGGCGTTCCAGTCTACGAAATGATGTGCCGAGGAATTGCAGTTATGCGCCGAAGAGCCGATTCATATATGAATGCAACGCAAATTCTCAAAGTGGCTGGAATTGACAAAGGAAAGCGTACCAAAATCTTGGAGCGAGAAGTACTCATTGGCGAGCATGAAAAAGTCCAAGGTGGCTACGGGAAATATCAGGGTACATGGTAGGTACTTTTAGCGACTACAGTGCAAACTAAAGGACATTTGTATTTACATTGTTATAATTAGGATACCGTTCGATAAAAGCAGAGAGTTAGCAGAACGATACTCCGTCGCGGGATTCTTGGCTCCTATGTTTGATTTTGATGGTCAACAGAATGGCGAAGGAAGCAGTGAAGTTGTTCTTACAAAGGAGCAGCATGCAGCTGTGGAACGAAAGAAAGTATTGCAAGCTTCACCTCTTGCATCAACCTCAGCGGATGCTCCAGCACGATCGCCATCAGCAAGGTTACAGTCCAAGGAAACCACTACTACAACGACGAAGTCGTCTTTGGAACCAAAAAAGACAAAGAAGGCTACTCCAGCAATTACGCAAGTGACTATACAAAGAGGACAGGCTGCCGATCCGCAAGACACATCTGGAGAGAGACACAGAAGTGCTTTGATGGCAATATTTTTGAATGACGATCCAGATCATATCCCGGAGCTTCTCAAATCACAGGAAATACCTCAAGATTTTAACACCGAGCTAGTTATAGATGACCAAGGACATACCGCTTTGCATTGGGCTGCCGCATTGGCTCGGGAACAAGTTGTGGAGCTACTACTGAAGCGTGGCGCTCAGGTTTTACGTACGAATTATGCTGGGGAGACCGCCTTGATGCGGGCTTGCATGGTGGTCAATAATTATGAACAAAAAACATTCCAACACTTGTTGAGTTTACTAGAGAGATCGCTTCTGATTGCTGATAATAACGATAGGACATTTCTACACCATATTGCCCTAACAAGTGCGATCGAAGGGCGTGAGGAGGCGGCTTCGTACTATCTACACTGCACCGCGAAGTTGCTTAGTGAGCGTAAAAACCTGCAAGGCTTGTTAGACTTACAAGATATCAACGGAAACACAGCACTAAACATTGCCGCAAGAGGTGGTAGTCAAAGATTGGTCGAACAATTAATGGAAGCAGGAGCGAGTACGCAGCTAACCAACCATCTTGGTATCAAGCCTGAGGACTATGATGAAGAAGATTTAGTAAGTGATATTGACATCACCGTTTTCAGCATACAATCTATTCATAGAGCATCGACAACTTTAGGAATCTGAAAGAGAAGCCGAACTGCATAATTTCAATAGACCCGCGTATGATTCTGGACCACACACGCCAACAAGAGTGTCGTCACCATATAACCATAACTCCGTAGGACGTCTAAAAACGCCGGACATCATGCGTGAACCTTCATTAGAGAATTTGCGCTCGCCACTTGTACCTAGTAAGCGCGGAAGAGAAATTGTCTCCGGTAAGCTAGCAAAATTGGCTGCTGGTACCACCTTCATATAAGCTCATCATCCTGTTTTCAGCTGTTCAAAAAATTGTTGATGAACTGGATTCGGAGTTTTCTGAAGAATTAGAGGCAAAGCAGCATGAAATCAACCAAATCCAACAATCACTGGAGAGTACAGCAACGGAGTTGAAGGAAAGTCGGGCACGGTTGCAACAGTACAAACTGGAAAGACAAAGGTTAGCGGAAGCTCAAAGAGCCCTGACCAATCTGACAGAGGCCGTG
Source organism: Umbelopsis vinacea (assembly GCA_016758895.1). NCBI lineage: Eukaryota > Fungi > Mucoromycota > Umbelopsidomycetes > Umbelopsidales > Umbelopsidaceae > Umbelopsis > Umbelopsis vinacea. The sequence goes on along the minus strand of JAEPRA010000008.1, from coordinate 187,865 downwards.
GATGCTGAGAAAGAAACCACGGGTCTGCAGAATATATCAGAGTTGAAGGATGAAGATATCGACCAAGCATTTAATGTCATAGCGCATGCACCATTATCCTTTGATCCAAGTAAATCAGAGAGTACAGAACCAATGAATGGGAAAGCGGACAGCAAAAATTTGGAGCTTTCGATTCGAAGACTACGTGCAAGAATCACTATATATCAAAAGAATGAGAACGAACTCGTCGCTGAATTGGAAGAGCTGCAGAAGCAGAGTGGAGACAAGGAGAGCCAATGTAAAAAACTGATAGCTGCCTGTTGTGGAGTGCCTATCGAAAAGGTGGATAGTCTGCTCCATCCTCTAATTCAGGCTATTGAAAGTGATCCTCCGGACCTCGATCTCTCTCGGGTCGCTGGATTTATGGCAAAAATTCAGAACCATGATGACAAAGGTGATCTTGTACTCAAAGGCTCTCAAAGTGCTGACACTATGAATGAAGATAGCGACTGATATCGTTCATATGTGGGAATACAGCACCTGTATTTCATCGATGTATATAATATTTTACCGGAATAAATACTTGAACCCCTTTGCTGCTGTATAGCAGTTGATTTTTACTAAAATCCACGGTTGGTTTATCAGATTACTAATATGGTCACAACTAACAATATCATTGCAAATCAAATCAAAAACTTTTATTTGAAAAGGAGGGAGAACCAGCTTGATGCTGAGCCTTCATGCAGGAGGAAAGTGGTTCCAGCCGAAGCGAGTGTTCAGCGAGTACTGCAAAAATTGTTATAGTTGCCACTACATGGCTTGTTGAAGAAAAGGGTGCGATTATTTCTTTTCTGTCTTACTCCATTGGAAGTCTTCGGCAGCTATATCGGCAATCATCTCAGCAATGGCCAACGATGCTGTGCATGCAGGCGAAGGAGCATTACGAACATTAAGAGTCGTTCCGCCTAAGACTTTGCGCTCCATGATATAATCACTGGCGGCAATACCACCGTCTTGGAAAACTTGCGACATGACACCTGTAAAGCTTGGTTCTACCATATCTATGGTCAGGCCGGGAGCATATTTTTGAGCAGCTCTAAGGAATGCTCGCTTATTCAGGTCCTTGTAAAGTTCACCAAATGACAGCGAAATGTTCTTGAGAGCAAACGCCCAAAAGTCAGGATTTGTGAACGATTGTATCACATCCTTTGCTTTGAAATCCCAGAACTTGTAGCCTTCTCTGGCAAATGTGAAACAAGCGCCGGGTCCGATAATTAATGCATGGCCACGCCTAGCGTTAACCTTTAAGACAGGTCAGCAAGGATACGGAAGAGGTATAACAAGGATTAACATAACTAAGAATTACGTACTGTTGGCGTGATGTGCACACCGACTGGAATACCACCACCACTGGGGACAGGATATATGTTCATCCGCACCATCGTTCGATATTCAGGTTTTAGCTAGTAGACGAAGGTTAATGGGCTGATGTTATGATATGATGTGAACAAGATGCGCATATACCTGATAGTAAGTTCCGCGAAACGTCACTACTTGATTCTTCTTAGGGTTTCCTCCCGTCAAACCTGCAAGTCGGTCTGCGTAAAACCCGCCACATGTAATGACATTGCCGGCATGGACTTGCAAGGTGGGCCCGTTCTGGGAAGGTTCAATTCCCGTGATCTTAAGCATAATCCTTTAATATGCCTTCCAAGTATCATGACAAGGTTGAAAAAAAAACTATATACCTCTACAGATCCATCTGCTAACTTTTTGAAACTTGTGGCCTCGAAGGCAAGTTTGATATCAGCCCGACTGAATTGTTCAAAAAATTAGACTTGAATTTTGATTTCATATTTCTTGTATCTTTTCTTTGCCAACTTACCCGGAATCCAGTATCTGCCTTGCTAGCGTTTCTGAGACTAAACTGTAGTCGACGATACCTGTGTTAGGAGAGTACAGTGCAGAGTATGCTTTGATGTTAGGTTCCATATCGGACACCTAACATGGAAATGTTCAGTTGATAGCAATCATAAGATGTCATTGTGGGTACTACTGACCTGTTTTGCGTCGAAAATTTCCAGTCCTTTGACGCCATTTGCATTTCCTTGCTTATACAATTTTTCTACTTGCTTATGCTCTTCGGCTGAGGTTGCGACAATCATCTTTCCACATCGTTGAGCAGGAAGCTTGTTATCTTCGCAGAATTTGTACATAAGCTCGCTTCCTCTTACGCACGTGTGAGCCATGGTTGATCCTGGCTCGTAATACATTCCAGCGTGGATCTGTCGAAAGTATTGTTCGCATTAGATAATTAAAACGTCATGGACTAATCGTGTTGCGCATTTACCACTCCTGAATTATGCCCAGTTTGGTGTGGAGCAACCTCACGTTCTTTCTCCAATACAGCTACAGTCATGTTTGGATATCTATTGAGTAGTTCCCGAGCTGTTGCAAGACCAACAATTCCACCACCAACTAATTGTTATCATAATATGTTAGAGCTCATGGCTTTAAGATAAGGTATACTTGTAGATATGCTATTTACCGACTACGACATCAAAGCGGTCATGCTCGGCAGTATTTAGCAAAGGCTTTACTCTGAACCTTTCTTCTCTCATTCGACCTTTTAATTTGGCCAAACCTTCACTTGGCTCGTTTACGCTCTCTCCAGGAAGATTGTCCCATAAATGGAGATACGAAGCAGAAGAAACGGAAAATGGACGAATATGCCGAGCTGAGAGAGTTACGATACTGGCACGTAAAGGTACGCGAAGCATGGCTCTCGAAGATAGGGCGGACTGCATAATAATCGAAGAAGAAATAAAAAGATACACTGCCTGTTTGAATTGTGATATAAATATGTCAGGTATGTCGTCACTTCGTCTCAAAAAAAAAAAAAAAAAGCCAGTCGTAGCATTTCTCGGAATGTGGACATCGGCAGAAGGAAAGAGCTCTTACCTTAATGCAAATTAGGTTTTTATTTCACCGAGCTATAAATTCACAATCGTCAAGTACTTATAAATCTTCTGCTAATAATATCTACTATAATTTCTCTACTTAGCAACAATCTGTAGCCCAGCTAACAGTGGCATCTCTGGCACTAATTGTCTCTGTTGTCATAATTGCTACCGTTTCACAATTTAACAACATCTACACAATAATAATGGTATCCACAGTGGATGTATCAGCATTTATGATAGGCGGTAGAAATCGCGACATCGAGCCTAAAAGGTTCATTGGCTTACTGTTTGAGCTTTTATTTATGGTGTCCAGCAGAGGACTAACATAACTGAAGAAACGATGATATCAAAGCCTTAGATGAAGCTGGTAAAGACGAGTTGTGAGCTAATGAAATTGGAGTGATATAAGGCGATCCGATCAGACGGCACTGTAAATTACATGCCAATAGGCTTCCGCACGTGTCTACAGTGTCCACGTTGTTTCAACTCTCCTTCCATTTTTTTTTTTGATGGGCACAATACTGTTTATCAAGCAACATTAGTGGCTATAGTGGTAGATGCTGTTGTAAGAGTTGTCAGCTATTATATATTATTTTCACGATTGAATCACTACCACAAATAGCCAATCATCTTCTGGACAAAGATTCAATCTGACAAAATCGGAAATTCCGCTGTGCCCGAGATGCCATCAATCAAAGTCACACATCAAAATTTCAGTCAAGTTGCCCCTGGTTATACAACTTCATTGCCAACACCTACTCATGAAATTTGGAAAATATCTGGAGGAGCGTAAAGCACAGCTTCCAAAGGAACATGCCGACCATTGCATCGACTATGTTGCGTTGAAGCTACTTCTTAAGGAAGAAGTTTACCCAAATTCTATCAAGCTTGAACCTACTTCCCAAACGTGGTCATTGCATAATGAAGGGATCAGCTTTTCTGAACTGGTATCAGATAGGCTCCGTAAACTGCAAACCTGCGAGGCTACCTTTGTTGACCAGTTGGATGTGCAAGTCGAAAAGTGCTCCACTTATTTCGAAACTGAATCAGCGAAACTCATGGAGATGTATGAAAGCTTACAGACTCACTCCGACGTTGTAGTCTCTGCACAACTATATCAGAGTGTTTTGGCTCTGGAGAAGTTTGTGTTTCTTAACTACACCGGTATTGTCAAGATCTTGAAGAAGAATGATCGTCATTCTGGTCTTTCTATCTCCGAGCCATACCTTCATAGAGTTGGATGCTTGCCGCTCGTCCGCGCAGAAAAGTTATCGGCGTTAAAGCAGTCTCTTATGTACGAAATGAGCCAGCAACATTTGAAACCTCAAGACAATGCGCCTTTCCCTTCGCCAGTCATGATGCGAAGCAGAAGTTCAAACACCAAAAGTACCACAGCCTTACCCTCCTCGCCTCTGCAACCGAATCAAAGAGTACTCGTCTCATTATCCGGGCCTCATGGTACAGATATTATTGGTGCTGTTCTTGATAGCGTCTCAAAGCACAATTGTGTCGTTGAGGATTTGATGTTTTCTCGTTTGTATCACAACGTTACATTTGGTGTATTGATCACTTTGACTTCGGATAATGTCAGCATTTTCCGAGATCTCGCAGATCAAGCTCGTAAATGGGACGCAGCCCTTACATTTGACGTCCCAGACACACAAGCGACTGAGCCTGCCATCAAACATAAGGACCAAGACAAGAAAAGTGATAGCCGAAAAGACGTCTTCTTACCACCATCATTGGAACAAGCACCATATTCCGGTCGTACCAAGTATGCTGCTACTGTATTGAATCAAAAGGGATTGACATCTGAATTCTTGTTTAAATGGACACAACTGCTGTTGGAGAACAAGATTTCTGTCGAGAAGATGAGAAGATTGAATGTCGGCGATGGCAAGGTCCAATGCGCTGATTATCAGCTCAGTGTACCGGAAGGATTGTCAATCGAAAATATGAAAAAGCAATTGATCGATCTGTCGAGAAGCTTTGGCACTGACGTTGCTCTACAAACTGATAACGTTTTCCGCAAAAACAAGAGATTGGTTGTTTTCGATATGGATTCCACTCTCATTCAACAAGAAGTCATTGACGAGATTGCCAGACATGCTGGTGTTATGGATAAAGTATCTGTGAGTAATTCAACATTTATTTTCGTTCCTATCTTGTCTTCAGCTTTATATTAATCAACATGGAACAATACCACAGGCTATTACAGAAGCTGCCATGAATGGAGAAATCGATTTCAAGGAATCGCTTCGTCGACGTGTTGCACTTTTGCAAGGCACAAATGTGGATGTTCTTCGTGCGGTCCGTGATACTCTGACATTCACTGAAGGCGCTAGATTCCTGTGTCGTGCACTTAAAAGACTTGGTTTCAAGCTCGCAGTTATCAGTGGTAAGTATTCACTTCTGTAATGACCATTGAGCGACATCAATTTCTCATGTATATTTGCTTTTCATCAAAGGCGGGTTCATACCCCTGGCAAATTATGTCAAAGCTGAATTAGGTCTCGACTATGCCTTCGCTAACCAGGTACGTTTGAATGAACACAGATGATATGCATATGCATTAGTAACTAATGGGCGAAAACAGTTGAAGGTATCATCAGATGGCTTGTTCCTTACAGGAGAAACCGTTGGCCCCATCGTTGATGGACTTAGAAAGGCTGAACTTCTGGAAGTTATCGCTCAAGCTGAGGGTGTCACTCTTGACCAGGTTATTGCTGTTGGAGATGGAGCGAATGATCTCTGGATGCTTGGAAAAGCTGGACTTGGTATTGCTTTCAATGCCAAACCTCGTGTTCAGGAACAGGTGAGATTTATCAATCCATAGAAACTCTTATATGAGCTCAAACTGACATTCGGATACATAGGCACAAACAAGAATCAACCAAAAGAGTTTGAGATATGTTCTTTCGCTTCTTGGATACTCGGACGAGGATATGCAACAGTTGCACGACCACTATTAAGATTGACCAATTTTTTTTTGAATAGACACTTACCTTTTTTTTTTTTTGTCATCCGCAAAAACGCAATATACACAATTTTTTACTTGATCGCGCCTCAAACGACTCTTCACGTTTCCTCACGCGTAAATCACCTAGACAATTCTCATTTGACCGTCGTAGTCTCATTAAGCGCTTGCTCCACTCCTTCTGATCTTCAAAACTATCTGTCCTGCGAACTGCAACCACTCCTTCAACTGCAATCCATATGCTTGATTGCAATACTCGATTTCAATAGTTTATACCCGGTGGGAATTGCATAGCCAATACTGTTTCTCACCTACATACCATATTTTTTCAAGGAGCGCGTTACTTAAATATGCTATCGCGTATACTTCAAAGCATTAATACCAATGTACGCGAACTTAGTGGCAGACAACTATCTCCACTTAGCGCAATATCAACAAAAGCGGTGAGTGCTGACGAGAAGGACCACGATCCAGGTGTTCCACTTGTTCAAGAATGCAAAAACAAAGAAAGGTTGGCGGAGGCGGGGGATGGTAGACCACGTCAGCTGCTATCAAGTGGAGGAGATTTACCTCCACCTACTAAGCAATCTGCTGTCAAGGTAAGCTCTCACATGGTGTACTCGAGGTATAAAAGTGATGCTGTAATTTTTACTAAACCACAGCTGATATAATGTGAAAAAGGGTGCGGTTCATCCGGAGAAAACGGTGGAATTACGCCTCAAAGCTAATTCTGTGAATGGTCCTCTATCGAGGTCTTCAAGGAGGCTGTCCACAACAGTGCGTTTAGCAAAATCCAATTCATCGATTCGCCACGTTGAAGTACGACAGATTGACCGGAAACGAAAAAGGAGTAATCAGCCAGCACTGGATACTCGGAAAAAGCTTCGAACAGATCTTAAAACGCAAGCGGCAGACAATATTATTAACACCTGGAATGGAGTTACCAAAAGCAGCAAGTCTCGGATGAGATGGTGTCGTCGCTGTGGTACTATTGAAACCTGTCGATGGCGAACATCGCCAGCCGGATCTCAAACGTAAGGAGGCACCATTATATGTAAGGGTGTGCTGTATAGGTTTAACAATCCGGTATCTGATAATATAGGGCTTGCAATGCATGCTATCTGATGGTGAAAGGAAAGCGTTTGCCTGATTCAGAGTTTGAGAACTTTCTTATATACCCTTTGGATTCATTGACAAGTAGTGTGCACTCTGGAAAACATGTCAAAAAATCCCAAAAACCCAACATACAAAATACCAAGGTGAGCGGTTATTGATGTTCTTCTGTCGCCACCGCAAAGTGATGGAATCTGATCGATTTTCTGTGTGTCAGCTGCTGTCGTTTGCCAAGGATGAAAACAAGAAGTTATCCGCTAGTACGGATGAAAACACGGCAGCAATTGCTAACAAGAAGAAACTCACTGCAGAGGCGACAGCTATGCAGTGTGCTAATATACAATGTCGTACCAAGATTACACTGGTATGGCGAAGAGGTCCTGACGGAGTTAAATGGTAAGAGTACAGATGCAAGAAGCCAGGCTACACAAATGAATGATGCTTAGTCTTTATCAATTTCCTAGCTTATGTAACAGATGTGGCCTTCGGTGGGCAAATGACAGATTACCAAACGATCAAATTGTACCTCTTAATTTCATTCCAGATCAAGTGCGTGCTCATCTAAGCTCGAAAGAGCCTGATTCCTCATCACTCTCTCATGCTGAAAGATCGAACTCCCACACACAAACACAAAGGAAAAGCAAGTTATCTTATAACACTATTGTTTTGGAGAATGAACAACAAGGCGCTAGCGATCGGAAGAAGTTTTTGGATGCAGGCATATACTCCAATGAACACAAAGTTCAGTCTGATAGAAGAAGCTCAAAAGCTGTAAATAGCACAAAAGAGTTTACATTCAAGCTTCCAGAATACTATGGCGAATGTTTACTGGCAAAGGAGGTTGATTTTCGCCTCAGTTACGATATTATGGAGGCTTTTCGAAGCAAGCAGATAGGAAAAGATGCCGAAGAATACAAACAAAAGAGTCTCAAGCCAAGTCCTTACACCAAGATTCGGTCCAGTAAGCTGTGCTTTGTAGTGGGTCTACGCACTTTGCCGACGTGCGTCTCATATTTTCTTCATTGCCTTTCCAGATATTTTCGTTGAGCGAAAACATACCAGACACAACCGGAAAAGCCCTGTGTGTCAATGCACAATACCAATAGATGGGTCTCATGGATGCAGTGAAGACTGCCTCAACAGGTAACAGAAAGCATAACGGGAATGCTATTGTTAACGCTTGACTGATGTACGCTCTTTATAGAATGATGTTTTATGAATGCGACGCACAGACGTGCCCTTGTGGTAAACTGTGCTCTAATCAACGCTTCCAGCATAAGGAGGAGGTCAATGACCTAAGGGTGTTCTGGGTAAGATCATGCACGAAATAGAGGTACAAATGATTGAATGACGCAGAAAGCCTAATTGCTTATATGCAGACAAATGGACGTGGCTGGGGGCTCCAAACCCTGACTGATATTAAAGTTGGCCAGCTGATTACCGAATATCGTGGTGAAATAATATCGCAAAGGCTATGCGAGGAGCGACTACGTACAGTATATAAGGACACGGGCAACTTTTACTTTTTAGACTACCAAAATGGCGAAGTCATCGATGCTGCTGCTAAAGGCTCGGATGCACGATTTGTGAACCACAGCTGCGACCCAAATTGTCATATAGAAAAATGGTAAGAATTGCCGTTTGACTGTATGACCTAACGAAACAACCTGCTGATTCTGTCACTGATTAGGGCGATTGGAGGGGAAGTCTGTGTTGGAGTGTTTGCTTCTCAGGATATTTCAGCAGGCTCAGAACTATTTTATGATTACAATTACACTCTAATTGGTAGTGGCGTAAGCCAAAAATGTCGATGTGAATCCACCAAGTGCCGAGGCTATATGGGCAGGAAAGCTAGCGTGAGAGATCATTCCTCCAGATGATATAACGAATCATGCAGATTTTTCAAAAAAAATTTTTCTAAATTAAACTTCTGCACAAGACAGTGTTTGACGTGATCACCAGAGCTCCCTATTCTTACCACGGAACTTAAAGGCGTTCCTGACCTTCCAACAGAGTTTGTTATGAACAGCAAACTGGCCCCCATTGTCCCATAAGCTGCTTATCCATCAGTTCCATTAATCTGCATCTATGTTTCTTTATCCTGTGACTTTACCACTGTTGATATGTCCAAAATTTTCCACCTGCATCTCTTCAACTCTTTTTTATGTACAACTTGTGTTAATAAGAGTAAAACGGGATGTTATCCTGTCAAGGTTTTATAAGCTCTAGCAATGAGCGAAATGTGATGATTGAATACAATGGCATAGTGTATAGCCGATCATGTTTTCAGAGGTCCAGATATGTGTGGCCATTCCGACCAAGTCTGACCCAGGCGAAAATAAGTGGTTACAAGTGGTTACCGAGAATTTTCAATGTCGGGCTACCAAAAAGTATTTATAAAGCCATCTGCTTCGATGATACAAAGGTCAACCAAGCTTGAAAGACATAACTAGAATAGTAAAAAAAAATACTTGGAAGCTCAAATTATTGCGACCATACTTTATCTGTCAAACAAGAACCAGCTTGTTGTAAAGGGTTTATTGAAAAACCACCGTGCGGAGAGCGTGACATTAGCCATATCACGTGATAGAAGTAGTGAACGAGTTCTTTTTCTTCTCAAAATTCTATTGTTGTGTGATCTGGAAATCCTGGATAGCTATGCTCTTCATATTCTTGTCTTCAAAAAGGCTTTTGGTTTTTACCTCTTCACCTTTCTTTCATGCTACTTGAAAGTCTCGCGGTGTCACTGGTAGCTTTATGTGCTTCAGCTCAAACTTTGGAAAGTTCGCTTGCAGTAGTGAACTGTACATGGCCATGCCAGAATAGCAAAGAAGTCTGTATTATCAGCCTGGATAGCGTCAGATGTCAGTCATCACAGCCAAATGAGTATGTACAATTGTGTAATAGACAACGGTCTAGTTTTAAATGTCTGAGGTTCACTAATACTAATCTATAACTTTTTCTAATTTTTTTTTCACTCCCCATAATCTTGCAACACTCAACTGGATAAAAATTTCTGCCTCCGAAAAAGATGGGTAATGACGGTCCTTAACCACTCTCCGACCTATTCAGGGAAACCAAAGCAACTTTCAGAAAGCTGTCAACATGCCCCCTTATCCGACGTAAAGCCTTACGATGGAGTTTCCGCAATTAACAACATCACATCTTCAATAATACAGTGGCCACCGAGTGAGGATACATATCACCCATTGGATCAATATTTAGGAAATTGTGTATCCAATGGGTACTGCTCTCCATTCGATAATCTTTGTCATCCTAAGCTAGAGGATGGACACCCCTGCAATTCCACTAATCAATGTTTGGAGAGTCAATGTGTTGATGGGCACTGTAATGCTGGATTGAAACTATGGTCCTCAACTGAAGTAGCTCAACAGTCATCTAATGGCTTTAATGCAATCCACCTAGTAGCAGGAGTCATTGGAATTACTGCTCTCCTCATCATAGCAGCGATATCGGTCTTAGTTTTCAGAAAAAGAAGACGTACTGAGCAACTAAAGAAGGAATCTAGCTTGCCAACCACAGCTCCATACCCATCCTCACCTGGTACAGGTCTGGGGACTCTCTACAATAGTTCAAGGCCCATATCATTTGCGACATTTGCCAACGACTTCAATCAGCCAACATCCGATTCCCCGCTGCAAAGTGAGAGCTCAAGAGACAACGTGCACTCGCGGTTAGCAAACAATGATTCTTCAGGTGTTGCTGCCGTTTCGCCGGCGATGCAGCAACTTCAACTCCAGTTAATGCTACAACAAGAACTCCGAAGCCAGGAAATGCAGGAAGTTCAACTACCTTCAGCGTCAAGGCAAGAAAGTCGGGTAAAGGAGCGTCCACCACCACCGTACCAACCATAGTTATTGTTTGCATTCACTCAATCACATTGTAAATACACTTCCATAAAGAAAAAATACCGCTTCTGATCATGTTAGCTTGATCAGCTGAATTAAAGTACAAGCTGCTGCCATAACGGATTAAAACTTGTAGTAAATTGTACGAAATAAATCTCAGTAGTCCAAATCTTGTTCATACATGACCGTTAGATCAGTAAACAACATAGCGTTTGCATGATCAATATACAAGCTTTGATATGCCATTCATGCACGCGATGTCCACAGCCAGCAGACAAATATCTTCTTCAGCACATTGTTCCCACCTCGAGTCCATTACACGATAGAAGACGATTTTCTGCACAATCTCAATCTATTTCTACAATAGGCTTTATCAAATGTCACTGGCACAGCCATTTTTGTAGAGATCAACGTGCTCACGGGCCCCACACTGCAAACAATTGAAGAATCTGATTTTTTGAACTAGCGCTAACGTTTTTTCTATTCGTAGTTTGGCTAGCTACATCGTGCAGTTCACACCACATCTTAAGATGTCAAGGCCTGGGCATACACGATCAGCGTCCTCTCAAATAATAGATGAAGATCTGCAGAAAGCCATCCAACGCTATGAAGATTTTACCACCACAGGCAAGTTTTAACACCATTTTCTTCAAGGAGTTTCCGAGCTTGGCTCAATTCTCCAAGTTCCCTACTGGATAGAGAACTAGTTTGACATATTGTTCCATCGGCATCCAGCGCAGAAACAGAAAAAAAAGCGAAGTAATATTAACGAGATAAAATTGCATACCTTACACAGATTGGGTGAAGGATGCAGTCCATGAGCGTCAGAGAAAATCGGCATTGCAATCTATGAACAAAAACTCTGACTCTTGGCGTTCATGGTGGGCTTTGACCTTCGAATCAGCACAAACCTGGATTGTTATATCGCTAGTTGGTAAGCTGACTACACATGTGTAACTTGATTCACTATGATAGGACTAATGGAATGGATCTAAAACTTTCACAGGAGCAACCATAGGCCTTAACTCAGCGCTCATTGCCATTATCACTGATTGGCTTTCAGATATAAAGATGGGATATTGTTCAACAGGCTGGTGGCTCAACCAAAAATTTTGTTGTTGGGGAATCGAAGAACATGGTAAATACCTTGAGGATGTCAGGGCAGTGGTAATTAAACGGGGACTAAAATTATGTTTCAAAGATGGTACATGTGAATATTGGACAAACTGGAGCGAACCTCTTGGATTAGGGAGAGACGTTTTTGTCGTTAAATGGATGTTCTATATAGCCTGGGCGGTAAGTTAATGTGGGCAAACTCTTTATTGTTCGAATATGAGTATTAACTTTGGCATATGCTAGACATGCTTTGCTGGAACATGCGCCTTTTTGGTTAAGCACTTTGCCCCTTATGCAGCCGGTTCTGGTATTTCAGAGATAAAGTGTATCCTTGGTAATTGGAGTGTTCATAGTATCGATCATGTCACTGCGCGCCTACTTATTCGTATCGTTTCCTTCACATAGCTGGCTTCACAATGAAAGGATTCTTAGGTGGGTGGACGCTTTTGATGAAAAGTGTTGGTCTGGTAAGTCATATTTAAAGATCTCCCTTGCTGATTGGAACGAAGGAGATGAACCAATTTTTGTCAGGCACTGGCGGTAGCGTCCAACCTCAGCATTGGAAAGGAAGGTCCATCAGTACATATGGCATGTTGTGTTGGTCATGTAATATCGAGACTATTTGCAAATTACCGTCAGAACAAAGGTATTGAGAACGCTTGTCTGATCATATGGTGAATTTCACAATGAAGCTAAAACATATGTTCAGCGAAAATGAGGGAAATATTATCCGCATCCAGTGCAGCAGGTGTTGCCGTCGCCTTCGGCTCACCTATTGGTGGTGTGCTTTTCTCACTTGAAGAGATGAGTGCAAACTTCCCAAACAAGACGATGTTACGCAGTTTCTTTTGTGCATTGATTGCAACAATGGTGCTGCAAGTAAGTACAGGATGTTTTGTGGAAGAAGATGGAATGAACAGCTGTTTGTTAATCAAATTATTTCAGGCAATGAACCCTTTCCGAACAGGAAAGCTGGTTATGTTCCAAGTCACTTACGATCGGGACTGGCATTTCTTCGAATACTTTTTTACTGTCATCATCGGTATTTTTGGAGTGAGTATAGCTGCGCATGCAAGTATGACATATCACAGTAATGTTAACGTATGCTCTGTAGGGATTATATGGCGCTTTCGTCATAAAGTTTAATATGAAGGTGGTTGAATATCGCAAAAAATATCTCAAAGACTACGCAATTGCCGAAGCGGCGGTTTTGGCTCTGGTTACAGCAATTATCGCCTACCCCAATGTTTTCCTTAGAATTGACATGACAGAAATTATGGGTATTCTTTTCAGAGAATGTGAAGGACCGGAAGGAGAGGATTATTATGGACTTTGTCAGTGAGTATATCGTTAGTGTATGTGTCATGTCGTGGAAGTGAGTAATCTATACTAATATCATTTAATCTGGCAGACAAAGTGAAGTTGGTCGTATGATCACTCTCCTACTATTTGCCACTATTTTGAGAACAATAGGAACTATCTTCAGTTATGGATGCAAAGTTCCATGCGGTATTTTTGTGCCCTCCATGGCCATCGGAGCTACTTTCGGGCGAATGCTTGGGTTGATTGCAAAAAGCTGGCAGTCTGCATATCCAGATTTCTTTCTTTTTGCATCATGCCAGCCAGATGTTCCGGTAAGCATTGCGCATATAGTTTGAAGCTTGTTTGCATAGACTTACACGTTAAACTTGCAGTGTATTACTCCCGGAACTTATGCATTTCTAGGTGCAGCAGCGGCATTGTGGTGAGTTTTCAGCGTAGTGACTACATTAAATTGTTCCTATGGTATATTAATTGTGTTATGATGTTAGTGGAGTCATGAGAATTACAGGTATAAGCAATAATGCAAACCCTAAAGATCTAGGAAAACCATCATTTACTTACTTTGTTTCCAGTGTCCGTTGTGGTCATCATGTTCGAACTGACTGGACGTGTCACATATATTTTACCATCCATGGTACGGTACTTTCTTTATGTGCGTACTGCATATGTTACTGACGTACCTAATTGATGCCATTTTGAAAACAGATTACATTGATTGTTACAAAAGCAACTGCGGACTGGTTTGGTAAAGGCGGCATTGCCGATCGCTACATACAGGTCAATGGATATCCGTTCTTAGATAAAGAGGAGCATTCGTTTGGCGTGCCGGTTTCTCACGTCATGCGACGGGATCCAGTTGTTATGACAGCGAGCGGAATGAAGCTACATGAAATTGGTAAGATCACGGAAATGCCTATGCCGTACAACGCAATCAAATGGCGTCAAGTCTTACATCCTTCCTTCTTTCGTGCAGAAACTATCTTCCATGATACTCAGTTCGGAGGTTTCCCAGTCGTGCAGGACAAAACGTCAATGACTTTAGTTGGCTACATTGGCAGATCTGAAATGCTTTACTTAATTGGTAGGGATGAGGTCAAAGTAAATCTGTTGTGTCTCGATCTTGTTTTTTAACACATGCACAATCCCTTTTGTAGAGAAAGCGAAAAGAATTAACAGAGCTCATGGCGACACAAAATGCGATTTCCGTCCTGTCGATGATGATAACGGCGTGGAGGTCATTGCATCCTACTCCGAGGAAACGCAAGATTTTGAAGAGACAAACAGTGAAGCCGAGGTCATTAGCTTCGGACCTTATGTAGATCAGGTATATACTGTGATTGAAGTCTTCGCGGAATTAAATACCTATGCTGATAAATTCGTCCATAGACTCCCATCACCGTTCGCCCACAGTATTATCTTGAAACCGTCATGGACTTATTCAAGAAAATTGGCCCTAGAATAATATTGATTGAAAATCTTGGCAAAGTTGTAGGATTGATCACTGTCAAGGATGTCCTCAGATATATCGCGCAAATTGAAAGGCGAGACCACAAATCTGATCAGCAGGGCTCATGGAATTCCTGGCTGGAACAGCGGAATTGGCACCTGTCAAGTTACACACGCATATTCAGTAGAGATAGCGAGGAGAACCACGAACTTCAGTAACATACATAATTGTATTTTATAACAAAAACATAATATAACAGTGCTCTTGGTCACAGAGACCAGGCAAAGCAAATTTTCCCAAAAATGAATGAAATTCGTCTCCGCAACACCACTCAGTCACTTGTATCTACATACTTGCAATACCAAAGACGATCCTTTACCTTTGAAGTTTTCAAACATGTCGAGGTAAAATGCCATCTCGTTATAGTGAATAACGTTTGCGGCAATGTTCTCATCACGAATGCTCTAGTCGCACCAAGATCAAAGCTGGACCTAAAACTGTCGTCTGTCAAGAGGCAGATTTACGTGGCGAGATTACTATAGGTAATGGTCGCTCATACCTCAGTCTCTCTACTATTCTGAATCTTGTTCGGAGAAACTAAGTGATATATCTCGTTTTTAACAGGCGCAGGTACGAACTGAAAGAAAGTCGAAGAACGCTCGATCATGAGTACTTAACTTTTGTGTGTCAGGAACGGTCCTTCATCCTCGCTGCCGTGTTGTGGCAGAAGCAGGTCCAATTGTCTTTGGAGCAAACAATATTGTAGAAGAAAACGCAGTCATATTCAACAAGTTAGTAGTCTGTTGTGTTGGCATGCATCTATTGAAACTGTATTTGATTGACTTGTTGTTACAGGAACACCGCCCCATTGATCATAGGTGACGATAATGTCTTCGAAGTCGGATGCTGTGAGTGTTTAATGCGACATTGATGGATTTTTAAGTGTAAGAGGCAATGTTCTGATAGACTTATAGATGTTGAAGGTCTTGGGATTGGAAACCGAAATGTTATCGAAGCCAGAGGTGCGTTCAATGCCAATCGTGATTTGATCTAAGAGCTCGTTTGACACTAGATACTTCCATAGGCCGCCTGATAGGTACGACGACGGTTGGAAATAACTGCGTGATCGGCTCAGCCTGCACAACAGATTTGCACGAGAAGATGGAAGATAATACAGTCATATATGGTTCGGACTGCAGTCGACGAACGCAAGAAGAAAGGAATGCAGTACGTATCAAGAATATACAGGTGTACGAGCTAAATTACTAGAACAATTAACGCTGATTTTATTACTAGGCCCAAGCAAGTTTACATTTGCGTCATTTGGAATATCTGAGAGAGGTGAGAGTCAGTCTGTTCTCATGCAGGTCAATAATACCTCCTTCTAATCCCTACTTTTCTAAAGATGCTACCCAAGTATAACCATTTAAAACAACTTCCAACTGACGTTTGATGCCATCCAAGGCAATTATACCCTTGCTCCACTCCAAAATCAAACTGCTAGATTTGAAAAACATGACTCCTGATAATAATCTATTTTCATCGTTGAATGAACAAAAAAATCCGGAAGCAATGTACTTTTTGGTGCGATTATAATCGACCCATCATGAATAAACTACTATGTTACAATTGCGATGTATGAATGCCATGTTGCGTTACTTTCCTCCGAACACCTTGCCAAGAACATTCTTCATCTTAGGCTGAACGTTGGCGAAAGTGTCGGGTTTTCGATCTGCTGTCAAATCAGCTTCTCTGCGAACAATGCTTCGTTGATCAAAGTTTCGTTGGAACTTCGATGGGGCTTCTGATTGGCCGTCGACCGCCTTGCGCTTTTTATTTTCCTCCATCTTGTTGATCATCTTTGACTTCTCAACGTTGGTGATGAACGTCTTATTTTCCCTCGTGGCCTGTGCAATCTCTGCACTTAGTCTTTGCTGACGTGCCTTCGACTCATAAGCTAAAAGACAGGATTATCCTTTTTAGTTACCATGATTTCCGGTTCCAAAGCATTCATACTAATGCAAAAAGTTGCTCTTACCCATTTGTTCAGTTAGATGGTGCCACTTGAACTTTGGAAGATATTTAATGTTCCAAAGATCATAGTAGTAATAGCTCTTTTTCTTGCCGCCTTCAAGAAGAAATATAAGGAGATTAGTTTGCATACCGGGTATTGATTTAAGGCACAGCTGTACTCACCAATTTGTTGGGTATTGAGCATGGTGGCAACAGCCTTTGCCTTCTTTTTGTCTTTAAATTCAACCCATCCTTCCGTAAAATTCTGTTTGTTATTTTTAGCATACTTCTTTCTTCGTGCTGTGATCTTTGCGTCTTCTGGCGCAAGATACACTCGGCCGATCTCTGCATAACGACTGAGCAATTGCTTGATTTTGACTGGTTTCATGAAAGGTGGTATTCTGGCCAAGTAAACGACACCTGTCTTGTTGATATCCTTTTGAAACTTTTCGAGCTGTTCTGGTGTCAACGGTTTGACCTTCTTTTTACCAGATTTCTTTGTTGGTTCTGGCGACTGTTCGAAAGAAGCAAATCGGTCATCCTTTTCTTCTTCATTTTCAACTTCAGAGTCTTCATCGGCCTCTCCTAGTTCTTCCTGGTCAGAAGCACCACTCTCAGCAGCGACATTGCCGTCTTCGTCCTCGGATTCGACCTCGGATTCGACCTCGGATTCATCGTCAGAGCCTGCTCTGTTTATTTTGCTTCTTGAAAACCCTTTTCCTTGTTCTTCTATCTCTTCGCTATCATACTCTGATTCCTCGTCTTTCTCGATTCCGAACAAGTCCTCTTTCGTTGCAGACATGTTAAAGCTATATAGGTGGTACTACCCTTCAACAGCTGCTTCACAACGAAAAAATCCCAAAAATTGTAAAAGGTAAAGCAGTCATTAATCACGTGGTTGTAAAGACAGAAATACAACGCTGCGGATTTCTTTCATTTATTTTTGTTGGCTCTGCTGCTGTAATATTTGCAGCCTCGCCAGTATTTCACCGACATTGGTAGTGGTAGGTGCGGCCTGCGATGAAGCTGGTACTGATTTCGTTGAAGGGGATGATTTATCTAAATAACCAGGGTAGTATTGGTTGTTATTCTGTTGCCATGAACGACTGTCGTTGGCGATATTGTCATTTTCTGTTGTTGGTTTCGATGTTGTGTACGCCATCTGATTATTTGGAGGTTGGCTGTATGCATTAAATCCTGCTGCAGTCTGTGGGTTATAATTCATTTGTGAATAGTCAGGATCGTATTGTTGAGCTACCATTGGTGGCTGCGGTGCTGTATTGGTATTCGTCGCACCATTGTTGACAAGGCTTGTCAAAAGCTGTAACGCTGCATTATTGACGCCAGGGTTTGCTGCAACAGTGGGTTGTGCAACATTTTGCATCATACCAAGAAGTGCTGCTACTGTGTTGTAATCAACTGCAGCTGGTGGTTGAGTCGTTGCAGGTACTTGAGGTTGCGGTACAGCATATCCGTACTGATATGGCTGTTGCACATTTGGCGAGACTGGTTGAACAACAGGCGCAAGTGCTTGAGGAGGCGTTGCTTGCGAATAGGACTGTGTAAGCATCATCGAATTTAAAGGTGATGATCTAGGATTGTTATTGGCTCTAGTAACCACGGAAACTGCGTCATCAACCGATATACCCGCGTACTCTATAACAGTATTTGCATTAGTCAAGCCCGAGCGTATAGCTTGCATAGTCAATAAATAACGGAACATACCATCGAAATGAACATTCGAATCATTTGTGGTACCCGATCTTCTAAACACTTGCATATATAACTTTCCCTGTGCCTCATCATTCCTATCCACCATTATGACCGCAGTAACACCTTCAATGACAAAGTGCTGCATCAAGGTATTCTTATCAACATCATTGTGATGTAGATACGTAGTATGAAGTTGTTGTCGACTAGCTCTGAAGCGCCCTTCAATATACGTGATAAAAGAATCTGGAACCTTATCCCACACGATTAGCTCCACCACAGGCACTGCCTGCCCATATCGCCGTTGAGGTGGCCAAAAGCTTGCCTTAGGTCCTCTAGGCACAGGTCCATTCTGTCTGTATGGTGTTGGTTGAGATGATGGAAGCGGCGCTGGTCGACGATTTGCTTCTGGTGCGCCGTGTTGATTTCGATGATTGCCTAGCTGTCTTTGTTGATCGAAGCTATCTTGTGGTCGATTTCTATGTGGCGGATCATCTCTGTAGTTATTGTTATTGTTACGATTGTTGTTACCTTGGCCGCGAGCATTATGAACGTTTGCTTGCCGGTGGTTCCATTCACCTTTATGCGGACCAGGTTTATCAGAATGAGCGTACCCGCTCTGACCAGGAGGTCGATTGTTTTGTGAGTATGCTTTTCCAGGGGGATTTGGTTTTCGATTATCGTTTCTTCGATTACGTTGATTGTTGAAAGATTCTGGTGCTTCGTGTCGATGATTTTGGGGTCGCTTATGAGAAAGTTCTAGGACTAAAAATTTGATATTTCAAGATCAGGACCGGCAAGAAGAAAAAATAACAAGATGAAGCAGATCATAAATTTGAACATGATGAAACAACGACTTGATGAGCGAGCGATTTCCATTCATGGTATTACGGTAGTGTAAGCTCGGTTGGGGAGGGTTTCGGATTTCAAGTATGTTTACATGTAAAGCGATCAACACATCACCCCATACCGTTGATCCACCACATAACCGATCTCAGGTCCCACATATGTCAATTGCAAACATCGAGAGGTATTGCAAGCTCCATGACTAATGATACTGGTACCGCCAACACTAACCCACACCAAACAAGATACTAATATTAGTTGACTTACCAAGTTCTACAGATTTGAAAGGCTTTCCATTCTCATTATCTACAGCCGCTCGACAAGCATTGATGGTTTCAAATTGAACGAATGGATTGCCGGATTTTAGGACAACTTCAGCGATTTTCCCATACTTGCTAAAATGATTAGCAATATCATTGTAGGCTGCAGTAGGAGGCAGATTTTTGATAAACATGCGGGCTTCATCAGGATATTTGTCTAGGGTAGTCTTTGGCACAGGATGGGTGTGCGGCAAATGATTATTCTGATTCACAGTCTTGTTACGGCTGCTTTCGCTTCGACCGTCAGAGGGGATTGCGGACGAGTTCTTGGCTCGAGGTGAAGACTTTTTCATTCCATGAAGCTTTTGGGACGCAATATAAGCATCATACGGATCACTTAGACCAGTAGAACCCAGTAGCTGTTGTTGAAATGGCTGGTATTGCGGTTTTGGCGCAGGCGTTTTCCTAGTTGGTTGCTGCTGCTTCGCCTTGGCTGCATCTGAAGCACTACCGACTGCCATTCGCTTTGAATCAGGCTGTTCTGTGACAGACTTACGTTCCTCATCCTCCTCACGTTGCCTTTTAATACCAGCGTTACCTTGCTTTACATTTGATGGATCATGTGCAAGTGGAGCTGATGAATCAACAGGATTTTTGGTAGGCTCTGAGTTAGATGCATCGCCATCAGAAGTAGCAGTATTATCAAACAAAGCAGACAAAAAGTCGTTTACGACAGACGAAGACATTTCGACTGCCAGAAAGAAAAAAATAGCCAAAATGCAATTGGAAAAACAGCAAGTATTGTACCGTAGCAAGATTTCATACCTCGTTCGCAAGCATGACCTATAGTGACGTTTGACAATTTCATTTTATTTACGTAATTTGCACATTTAAATTATTATTGTAAACCAAGTTGATGGTTGAAGAATGCTTTCACCACCGAAGCGACTATCATCAAAGATTTTACCAATTAAAAGCGATATTCAACCATGTTTCTACTTTTCCTGACTCAAAAACCGTACTTAATCGAAGAACATAACTGTACGACAAACCTTTGTCTGACTGTCAATAATTATTTACACTGTCAGTTGACAACCTAGCCTCAAAAAACGTAGTCAACAATGGTTGATGATAATCAGCCGTTTCGTGTGATATTGGCTTTCAAGTAAATGTTCCAACTTTTGTTTTAATGAGATGAAAGCTTTTGAAAAAGCCGTCGAGAAAAATGGGAATGTATGTATTTAATAGGCTATATTGGCACGGTACAATTAGGAGCACGCAAGTCCTGAAAGTGGGCAAAAATCCAAAATGCAATTGAGTTGGTCCATCCAAAACCCATCTGTGGTCGATACTAAAAAGTGAAAGAGCAGTTAGATCTGATTGTTCATACAATAACGTTGCTTTCTGTTCAACTTACTTCACCGCCGCCACCCGATCTACCAATGACTGTTACATTGAACTTTTCAAACATATGACCTGTATCGGTTGAATGGCCAAGATTCGACACATAGCCAGGAATGGTACCTCCAGTGGCCCACCAGCCGCAGAAGCCAGACTCGACATATCGTTCCGCCAAATTCTTTGCAACTGACTGCAACGAATCCACCTTGTCGTCCATATCTTGGGAATATCCATTTTGGGTAATCCGCTTATGAACATTCAGAAGAGCATGCAGAGTAACATATTGAAGTGGTGGCTAAACAAAGTTCAAGGTTCTGTCAGAAGGTCACCGGTGATGAATGTTGAAATTGGCAAGTTCCTCTTACCCATCCATTTGGTAAATCCCATTGAAGCCCGGTTTCAACTAAAGTGGTAGTAAGGATGCCAGGGTATAGATTTAAAACGTGCGTAAGTTCGTCGAACACATTTGCTAGCTTTGCACTATCATTTGCAACACGTTCAGGCACGGCTCCCAACCTACGAGTGGATTAGATCAGTAATTTGATGACTTTAGTCAACTGCTGTTTAGTCCTTTTTGATTTATGTCCACTCACCAAAATGGGAAATAGTTTGATGGAGTAAACTCAACCTGTTGAGCTTGACTGGTTAAATTGAAATCATAGAACGAAAACTTTTCGTCATTCCACAACAATTTGTCCATGCTGTTCAAGCGCTGTTCAGCTCTGCGTTCATAGTATGCCTTCTTCATTCCTGTATTCCATTGAGCTAGTTGAACTTCCATGTCGTAGAGAAGAGAATTCAGTTCAACTGGAATGATGGCGCGAGTGTTGAGTGACTTGAGGAGCTCGAACTGCGAGCCTCCATCAAACTTTTTGTTACGAACCCAACGTGAAGAGTAATCCCATCCAGTCTCTGCTCCGGTTGCCAGATCAGAATATAGATTAATTCTATCATTTTCCGTCATATTTACATCCAGATGTGCGGTGTGCCAATCTTCGTAATAGGCTTCTGGACGAGGATATGGATACTCCACGTTATAGCGGTTAAGATAGTGTTTCTCTCCATCCTTAGAATCAACGATTTCGACTGTGGTGTTTTTCATCCAAAATTCATATTCAGTGTCCAGAATTGGCAATGCCCGTGCTAGCAGTTCCGGATCGTCCATAAATTCGAGATAGCGTTTCACCATACGTACTAGGAATGGCGGCTGTGACCTATTCAAATAGTATATACGTGCACCATTTGCTAAAAATTTCATCGATGAATGTTAGTGTATGTGTGGTAGATATTCAAAATTCTTATGAAAGAATGTGCATTCTTCAACTTACGTAAAAATCCGTAGGCTTCAACGAAGTCAAGAAAGTTTTCAATCATACCCTTGGCTGTGTGATCTAATTCACTGTACAAAAGTCCTTCAATTACGAAGTAGCTGTCCCTGCAGTGCGGAAATGTCGCTGTTTGTCAATGCTGGTCCAAGATAGCACAACGAGAATTTGTCACTTACCAGTAGTAGAATTCACGGAACCGTCCGCCTGGAACAACAAAGGGGCGTTTGGTAGGTAAGATGCTGCTCGAGCATCCATCACATAGAAAAGTGGTATTAAAGCTGTACGTGAGATTGGACCAATAGTTATTCAGATCACTCATCCAAACGCGGTACGATGGGTCCTGGATGGATTTCAGAATGGCAAGGTCTTGTTTTGATTCCATCACTACCTGAGAAAGCTCCATTCCAGTCTCCAAGAAATTTTCGTCAACAAACATCCGTAAATCAGCTTTTGATGGATTTTTTCCAAGCATATTGAACGCATTTAACACTTCGTTAACAGGCTTGGCAGTAGGCTACATATAATTTCAATTCGTAGCGATGTTATTTAACTGGAAAGACGGCGAATTGATAACGAAAAAGATCAAATGTGTGTATAGTTACCCTATCTACAAAGGTTTTTGAGTCTGTGAAAATATTGGAGAGTTGGACGGCGCGAAGCAAAGGTCCTTCACAGTATATAGGTGAATCGCATGTTTTGTAAGTTTTTGCTGTAGTCGCGAAAATGAATGATTGGGCAATGGCGAGTAATAAAAGTTTTCTCATTGTCACCGTAAGAGGGACCAGAAAGAGAGTCAGAGGGAATACGAAAGGATGAAATAAGTACGTTGTCTGAGTCGATCGTGGCCTGGTTTTTTATTTAATTCTCCAGTGTGGGTGGTTTTGATCCGGCCAACAAAAGGTAAAAATTGCAGGAACGTGGCTTTATGCAATACTAAGCACCTTAGAAATGCGGTTGAAATAGTTTCAGCGAACTTACTCTCTAGCTACTACAAGTTCCCATTGGAAAATAAGCCCCAAAGGTTTTGAAATTGGAATCCGAACCGAAGCAGGAAACCAATAAAACTGAGTCTGGAACTGGAGAATGTTGCCGTTGTGTATCTCACAAGGCTAGAGCTGCAACAAGGGCCGCTCGAAAGTCTGTGCATTATAATATAGTCTGCACAGAAAAAAGATCCCGTCCTATAGAGAACTTCTTTGTCATTACAATATGGGGTATTTTTGGTCACCTATTAATTTTGGGGTTTCATCAAGTACAAAGATGGCGTCGGAAGATGGACAGCCGTATAATTAAAAAAAAAAAAAAAGAATTTGATCAGCAAACTGACTTGAATGCTATATGAAAATGCGCAGTACCTTTGATCGGAAGCTTATTGTTAGAGATAAGTTCATTATCATATCGGTATAGTGGGCAGATTTTCGAGCCATGCACAATGCAATTTTTAGACACGCAGCTTCCTGTCCCCAAAAAAAATAATAATCTGACTTCGTTGGCCAAAAAGCCCCACTCCATCCCTCAGGTCACGCAAATTGACGAAAACAAATAATTGCCGAAAGTTACCTGACTGAATGACCGAATTGCAGTAAAATATGCTTACAATTGACGTTCGCTGGTTTTTCTATCTCCTTTCTTTAATTTCACATCGATTAGCTTCGTATGGACTTTGCGACTACAGAAAGTGTTAGCTCACAACTTCCTCATTCACCCCGAATTATTTTCAAAGAAAATTCCAACATTAGCTATATATCGCTATCAAGCACGGATGCGTTTAGTTTGAACACATTTGACGAATTGGTAGAAGAGCATTCACAACTCAGCATTGACGGAGATCCCGATCAACGGCGATGTTTGATCATTGCTCGCGTTAGAACATGGGATGAGTCCACTCAGCGTTATTTTGATTCGTACTACAATGCATGGCATTTGAACAAAATTTTGTTCAGAACAGAAACTTCCTCGAATCGCACATTTATACATCGCTTATCAGTATCTGACCCAATGACAAACGCTGAAATTGTCAAAGTAGAATATTTCAAAACGGGTAACCCATCACTATCCGGGGAAGCACAAAGCTCAAGTAAGTAATTTTTAGGTAGCCTGGCATACGCAGCCAAAGGCTTACGAAGCTTTACGAATGACAGGTGCATGTGCGCTGACACAAACTTATACCAGAACCTTTTGATGTCAGCTCCAGTGTCACACCTACAAGCATTCATATATCAGATCAATCACTACTGTCTTCCAAAAGTGACATGCGTTTTATATCCAGGCTTGAGCCTTCATCAGTAGTCACATTCTGTATCGGTACGGACGACGATTATATGAAATCGAAAGCTTTGAGGAAATGCTTTCATCAAAATGCGATCACAGTGGAAGATGCCGAGCTGTTTACGTTGCAGCCTCATGATCCAGCTAGCTATTTGGTTGGGAATGAATGGGCCAGGCTTGCGGCAAGGAATGCTGATGGCCGATTTCGAATATCGTGCTCCCCTGTAGATACGTTGTTACAAGCTGCCGGCGTCTTGTTTTGTTGCGCACTTTATTATGTTCAAATTGAAGAAGAAGAAGAGTATGGCCTGGAACAGCAGTCGCTTATTGGCGGATCAGAAGAACTCCAAGACCAAGCAGGGACCACCGCTCATGATTATTGGCAGCCAGTCTCAGCTGTTAACGATTTAACTTTAACTTTTTCCGCGTAAATAAAATAAAGTGTTGCAGCTTTTTCCGCTGCAAGCTACAAGTTGATGACTGGTACAAAGGCATATCACATACTAGACTATATTAAACGGGTGATGGTAAAGTTTGCGACTTCATAAAGCTGGTTTTGCGGTACAAAGGTTGGGCCAATTTTGCAATAACACAAGGCTGGGTTTCCGGCACAACAGTTGGGCCTACGCTGGGTAACGATACGAAACCCCGACGGTACAAGTGTCGGACCGGTTACGCCCTAGCTATTTGGTATAAAACGACAGCATGTCAGTATGACACTGATTGATAGATCGACAGAGACAATATGAATTACGTTGAAGAAGCCGCAAGTTATCTTCCTCCCCAAATTCGAGATCTAAGTGTATCCCTTTTCAACTATGCGCAAGATAGAGACGGTAGAAAGTCCATTTTGGGTTATGCTGCAACAGCAGCACTATCTTATTACGTCGGTCGAACGGTGTACAATATCTTTATCCCTCCAAGAAAACTGAGGCACATCCCAAGAGCAAGTTCATCAGCAATGATACTATCCATGATGAAAGGTTCAAGCCCCTCTGAACGAGCTCGCGAAATTGTCATGCCAATCATTGAAGAGCATGGCATCTGCCTGAAATATCAGCTAGGCAAATGGACTGTTATTATTGCTGATTATGACGAACTCAAGCCATTTTTAAAGAATATCAACACATTCCCTAAAAAGCTTATGGTGTTCAGCACAGTGAGTAATTGAATATACCATAGAGAATTGAAGTAATCATTTGGCTAATTTTCGCACAATTGTACCAAGGATTTCGACATAGCAAGTCATCCCAACATCCTAGGAACCAACAACGAGGTCTGGAAGCGTCAGCGAAAAGCCGCAAATCCAGCTTTTCACCGAAGTATGCCTATAGCCACCTTTGGAGGAGTTATGGAGACTATGTTCAAAACAATTCAGACCGATAATATCCAATATCCAGACTTGGCTTCGTTTAATAGGCGCTTCGCTTTGGACTGCATTGGCCTTGGTGGATTTGTACGTTATCATTCGCTTGAAAAACCATATATCCCTGTCAATAATAATATTAATCTACATACCTCTTTAGAGCTTTGATATGGGATCAGTTGCTGATTCGAATTCAGAGTATAGCGCTATCTACAACGAAGCCTTCGGTATGTGTTCAAATAATGCGTTGGATGTATTGCTTCAGTTCCTTATCCTCTTGTACTATAGAAATCATGAAAGATCCTATACAGTTTTTGTTTCCTAGTTTCAGTAAGCTACCAGCCTCATGGTTCGCTTACCGTCAGAGAGTCGTAGTAGCTGGTGGTAAGTTTAAGCAGCTCTTGGTCGGAATCGTAGAAACAAGAAAGCAAGAGGTCCTCAAGAACCTCGAAAGTGGGCATGATCAAAAATTGCTAGACATGGATCTACTTACTATGCTCATTCATGCAAACTTAAACCAAGATGGATCATCTACTTACTTAACGGATGGCGAGCTCATTTCCAATTTAGGCGTTTTTTATGTCGCTGGCCACGAAGTAAGTGTTTGCAATGGCTACCATGCTGACGTTACGATTCCAGGTTTAACACAAAAGAATAATCCCTTTACTATTTCCTTCAGACTACCGCTAATGCATTGTCGTCTATGTTGTATTACTTGGCTGTGAACCCCAAGCATCAGCAACGTCTTAGAGAGGAAGTGATTAGTGTCATGGGTGATACACCGGAAGATGTTATTCCTACTGATGAACAGCTTCGTCAGATGAAGTTTTTAGATCGTTGCATCAAAGAGACCATGAGGATCAACCCGCCAACATCCGGTAACCAATTGAGAACGGCTGCTGAAGATACAACGTTGGGCAATTTCTTCATTCCGAAAGGAACGGACTTGGGAATGGTAATTAGCTGCCCGCAAAATACCGCCTCTGAAAAAAACCTGTCGCTCATATTAGCTTTTTACAGGATATTTGGATTACACATCATCTTGAAAAGTATTGGAAAGATTCTGATTATTTCAACCCTTCACGATTCGATCAAGAAAGCCCAGATTATGTCGATTCCACATGGATGCCTTTCGGCTATGGTGAACGTATATGCATTGGCATGAACTTCAGTCTGGCAGAGCAGCGTGTATTCCATGCCATGTTCATTCGCAAATATGAGTACTCTCTTAGCCCTAACAGTGAGCACGTGAATGGTATGCTCAATGGTAAAGCAATATATGGATTGTTCGGGCCCCAAAACCTCGAGCTCTCATTGAAGGAGCGATATTGACACATGTCAAATATTTTAGGGACCTTATAAAGTTATATTATTAAAATGTCATTCATTGTTTTGTTTTATTAAATTGACAGCATGCTGAGTAGGGAAGACAAGTATATCGTGGGAGGATTAGGACGTGGACGTAGATAATATAGAAACATGGGCCATATATAAAGGCGAATACTGGAATATCAAAAACGAAGAGAAAATAGGTAACAAACAAAAAATGATATTAAACCCAGTGGGCAAGGGTAGTCGGAACCGGATAAAATAGCCAGAGTAAAAATGCGAGTGCGGCACAATGGCCATCTAATAGTTGAGTTTGGTACCGAAAACATAATCCCAAATCTTCGAGGTAATACCGTAGCCAGACTCGTAGTTCTTATAATGATGAGCAAGGTGGTACTTCTTCATTTCCTTAAAGTGAAAGTCAAGGACCTTGGCGTGATGCAAATAATAATGGGTGCAGTCATAACCAATGTATCCTAAGACCGCTCCCCCCACGATAGCATATGCTGCGGTGGCGGGGAATAAAATATGGGCAAGGCACATCAAAGGATATGCCAAGGCAAAGCCAAGAGCTGGTGGCATTACAAGTCGCAACCTATAAAGGAGTCAGAAACTATAGGCCTCCAACACAAAAATGACGGGAAACAAACTTACTTGTCCATTGGGAGATAGTGGTGAATACCATGAAGAGTAAAGTGCAAAAGAAGTGCAACAGGATGATCAGGAAGCCAGTCATCCAAATGGAAGAGGAAGCGATGCAAAATATATTCCACCAGAGTCCAGATGAATACACCCAAGACGAAACAAGGGGCAGTAACATAAGGAAGTTCAGACTTGAGAGAGTTATGAACTTGGTATCCAACAACAGGGAACCAGATGATGGGAATCATATACCACGCTGTCTTGGTAAAAACATCCAAGAAGTTACCAAAGAGAGGTGCAGCGTAAGGCAAGTAGCGTGGTTGATGAACTTGTTGGAGGTAGAAATCCTTTGAAAACTTTGCTCGAAGCATTTGAGGGAAGAGTGCTTTGCGAAGGTCAAGGAATTGACTGCCCTTTGCGTCTGCACTAAGGTCCGTTTGCTTAGGCTTGAAGTCATCCTCAAAGAAGTGCTCTGTCTCTTCAATATGGAGTTCGCCTTTTTCATTTTCTTGGGATTGTACCAGATAACCAATATGGTACTCCTCCAACATCTCGTATGCTGCATCCGAGTGAGTGTGTTCCAACTCATCCTTCATAATGTCTGTCACATTGCGTCCAGCGTATTCCAGAATGAGATCATCACCTCCAGGATGGTCAGGAGCAAACTCCGTAACGTCATAGACCTTTCCATTATGAATGACCCATAGAGACTTCAAGCTGCTATGTTTGGCAACTTCAGATAGAGTGAACTTTTTTATGACAGCCATGAAATATAGGTTAAAAAGAAAAGAAAGGAAGTAAGTGAAGTAAGCCGTGCCAAAAAAAAAAAAAAAAGCTGACAAAAGGGTCAGGAAATTTTTTAATATTTTTGTCATTGAAAGTGAAACAGCAATGGTAAAACCAATCTTCCTCCCAATGATTGCCCGTACCTGTGAAGATTCGGCAGTTGCAATCCGATGATTTTCAAAGTGCGAGGTCAAACAAGCGGATGGTGTATTTTTCATAATGAAGGCAATACCGATTCTAACAACATAAGCTATTCAGCGATGTATTCCATTAGCATGAAACATGGTCCAAGGATGAAACATGTTTCCTTGTGTTTCAACGTTATTTTCATAGTTCTTTCCAATCAATGTGAAGAGAGTTCCACCAATGTCACGGAAAAGGAAGGCGATCGCTTTGTGTCGTGTTCCACTTTAGTGGAAGCTGACATTTTTTTACGCTTCAAAAGTGTGCAGAATGGGTTTTTTGCGATGAAAATTTTTTTCTGATGATTTTCGGCTATCCAATCCAGTCAGCTGCTTGCTAACTTAATGAGAATGACCTTTTTGTTGGCGTTTTAATGAAAGAAGTTATTACGTGCGTTGTTAAAAAAGATGTATAATTCTAAGAAATCTATCGTAAATACGAACAAAGTAAAAGTAACAGGTCATCGCTCATGAATTAATATAGCCACCTTAAATTATTTACAGTTCGTGATGCTTATCAAAGACATGGTATCTTGACCCCCCAACACTTTCAACCGTGAGTTTCCTTCTTCTTCCTTTTTGAGCTTGCAAGCGGACTTGAATATGGGCGCTTTTGTGGTGCCATAGACTGACTGTATTGCTTTGCCTGACCCAACAACGAAGTTTAGTATGGAAAGAATCTTCCGTATAATTGATACCATATCTTACCTTAGAGTCAATTTTCATTCTTTGAACATAGTACAACATTGCTTCGTCTGATGATTCCCGAATTACTTGGTGCATTGGAGGAGAAGTGTCATGGCATGGTATATACGTTGCTGGTCGTTGGTCAACTTGTCGGGATTCATGTTTTATTTGTGTGAATGCACTTGATTTAGAAGGCAAATCAGCTAGAACAAATTCTATAGAGATGCCCGGCATATTGATGGAAGTCATTCTCTGTTTGAAATAAAAATATTAAATATTATAATAAAAAAAGCTCAGCGGTGCCAAAAAAAAAAAAACCACCATTCCCAACGAACGTCATGGTCCCCCCGTAGCCATGACGGATTTGGTGCTTTGTTGAGGGGTCTCGTTGCTCCTTCGCTTTCTTTTCCACTTTTCACATCGCTATGCTACAAACTATCACTTGGCCACACAAAGCATCGCAGGTCCAGGTCGCCGGCACATGGAACAACTGGCAACAGCAAGACATGAAGTACGACGTGACTTCTGATCAATATATCTTTCATATTGATATCGCACCAGGTGATACTTATCAGTATAAATTTATCGTCGACGGTAAATGGTGCCTAGACAAAGATGTGCCTGCTGTAACGGCAGATGATGGACATCAAAACCACGAGATAGTAGGGGAAGGCGATATGGTCGAAGAGAAGATAGATTTACCGGCATTTGATCTTGCTACGGCCAGACCTCCATTGAGGACACCTCAAATTGTCATGGAAGCTGCTACTCCTTCGCATATTGAAGAGGACCATTTTACAGAGTGGATCATGCCAGATGATAATGAGCCCACTGATAATCAAGAATGGAATACAAAGTCAAATGAGAAAGTAGAATCTGATATGGAGGAAGAGGAGGTGGAACGCTGGAACGGTACAGCTCAGGAAGACCCACATGAGAAAATCGATGACATTATTCCACCAGCTATTGAGTCCCCGGCTCCAGGTGGTAAACTAGTCAAGGCTCCGGTGAACTGGTCTCTCGCTGGCGGTGTTCTCGTAGCTGTGGTAGCTATTGTTGCCTACATTGGTCGGCAAAGAAGTTTTGAAGTGTCAATGGTATAACTTACAGAACGTTTTTTGTCGCCGTCATTATCTGTTCCCTCTCGCATACCGTAATTAAAGTTTTTTATATTGAACCAATCGCTGAATGAGATGTTTGCGCTGCCTGCCTGAGTTTGAAACTCGCGTTGGGGGAGTAAGAGTCTCGAAGTTTTCAGACTCACCAACTTCTCCTGTTCAACTGCCTCATCTGTTTCTTTCAATCAAACATGGTGCAGAACAAAGCTGTCGTTAAAAACGTTCTATCTGGAGATACTGTCATCCTGAAAGGCAGAGCACGTGCCAATGGTCCTCCCGCAGAGCGCCTTCTAGCCCTCTCTAACGTTCAAGCTCCTAGACTAGGCAACAAGGACAAGGACGACGAGGTTTGTACTTTTGAAACTTGCTCATCTGGCAATGTTCGGTCTCGATCGTAGAAGATCCAGATCGTGCATCGTATACATCGCGTCGGATCTACCATCGCTGACTCCGATCGTCTTGATTTCAATAGCCCTTTGCGTTTGCTTCTAGAGACTTCTTGAGAAAGACGTTGGTTGGCAAGGAGATCAGCTTTGTGTCTGAGTATACTGTTGGCTCTTCCAACCCACCCAGGGAATATGGCACTATCTCCTTGCAAAACGGTGACGATGTAGCCCAATTGATCGTCAAGGAAGGCTGGGCGAAGGCTCGCGAAGGCGGCAAGCGCGGCGAATCTGAATCGAACGACAGCTTGGAGACTCTTAAGAATCTCGAAGAAGAAGCTAGAAACGGATCCAAGGGAATGTGGGGAGACAAGCAAAAGGTAAGTTGATTTAACATCCGCGGATCATTTGATCTCTCGTTGCTAAACATGCATATGTAGGGTCAACGCTCTGTCAAACACGGCATGACCGAAGATACCAAGACGTTTCTCAACAAGTACAAGGGAAAGCAAATTGATGGTGAGTTTTTTTTGCGTGATATAGTAGGAACAAAAATAGTAGATACTGATTCGCCTTCTATAGCTATTATCGAACAAGTTCGTGACGCTTCCACTTTCCGAGTCTTGCTTATGCTTACTCCTCAAGACCATCAAATGATTACACTCCAACTTTCTGGAGTTAAAGCTCCTGTTGTCCGAAAGGACATCCCAGATCAACCTGACGTTGTAGAGCCATTCGGTGAAGAGGCGAAATATTTTGCTGAATCTCGCTTATTACAGCGTGGTGTCAAGGTCATCTTGGAAGGCGCTGCACAAACGGGCAGCACATTTGTTGGATCTATTATCCATCCGGCTGGAAATATTGCTGAAGCACTTTTATCTCAAGGTCTTGCAAAGTGTGTTGACTGGAGTATCACATTGGTCACAGGAGGTCCCGTGAAGCTGAGAAATGCAGAGCGGTAAGATATTCGACTCAGCTAGAATACCCGATTACACTATTGTGCTCACTATGCATGCCTTTGACAGCACCGCAAAGGAGCACAAGCTTCGTCTGTGGAAGGATTTTGTCGCAAAGGAAAAGACCTCCGAGTCTGATTTCGATGCCCACGTTGTTAAGATTGTTACTGGTGATACCATCATTGTTCGCAGCAAGTCAGGTGGCGAGAAGAAGGTTCAATTTTCAAGCTTGAAGCAGGCACCACGGTATGTTTTTAATCAGCTAAATTAGTCAATTGGATGATTGAGATTGGTTTAATGAACGATATTTCTTTCAGTGGTGCTGGTAGCACTTTGCCCTCTGCGAAATCCAAGGATGTCAAGGAAGTTGGCTATCAGTTTGAAGCTCGTGAATACCTCCGAAAGAGATTGGTTGGCAAGCAAGTCCATGTAACCATTGATTACGTCAAGCCTGCTCAGGATGGATTTGAAGAGAAGGAATGTGCTACTATCAAAATCGGTGATAGGTAAGGCTCTTGGTGGATTTTTATTATCATTATGAATTTCACACCTTGCTAAAACACGTATCTGTCTATATAGCAACATTGCTATTCAACTCGTTGAACGTGGCCTTGCTTCAGTGATCAGACACCGTAAAGACGACGAAAATAGATCCCCTGCTTATGATCAACTCGTCATCGCAGAAACCAAGTATGTGTACAAATGCTATTGACCTGATAATTGTTATGTATGCCATGTTGCTAACCAGTAACGTGCGTGATAAGAGCCCAGGAAGGACAGAAGGGAATTCACAGCACTAAGGAGCAACCAATCGTTCGAATTACTGATGCTTCTGAGGTAAATTTCACTCAAGTATTATAGAGAATGCATCCGATAATCAATGGTTTAACGTTTCGCTTTTTAGAACGCTACCAAGGCTCGCCAATTTTTGACCTTTTTGAAACGCGGCGGACGTGTCACCGGTGTCGTTGATCATGTTGCTAATGCATCAAGACTTTATATCTGGGTTCCAAAGGAAAATTGTCGCTTGACATTTGTGCTCGCTGGTGTCCGTGCTCCTCGTGTTGCTCGCTCAGCAGGTGAAAAGTCTGAACCTTTTGCTGAGGAAGGCGCGCACTTCGTATCAAACAAAGTTCTTCAGCGCGATGTAAGTACAATAATCTCAGAATGATCTACTAGGACGCATGTTGCTAAACCGAGTCTATATAGGTTGACATTGAGGTTGAAAATGTCGATAAGACTGGTGGCTTCGTCGGTAGCTTGTTCGTAAATGGCGAGAACCTTTCTGTCTCTTTGTTGCAAGCCGGCTATGCATACATTCATGAATACTCTGCAAACGAATCCAACTACGCTAACCAGCTCTTCTCTGGCGAACGCATTGCCAAGGCTGGCAAGAAGGGTGTGTGGGCATCCTATGACGAGGAAGCCGAAAAGGAGGCTGCACAGGAACAAGAGCAGGCCGCATCCGCCACTCCTAACCGTGAATATATTGACGTCATTGTATCAGAAGTTATTGACGGAAACCGATTTTATGTTCAAGTCCTCAACGACCAGGCAAGAAAGTTGGAAACTCTTATGTCAGAGTTTGCGGAGCATCACAAGCGAAATGACGAACCCTCCGTTGCTAAACCCCGCAACGGTGAAGTTGTTAGTGCCAAATTCACAGAAGACGACAGTTGGTACCGAGCGAAGGTGCGCAAATCTTCACCTGCCGGTGTTGAGGTTGTTTACGTCGATTATGGAAACGTAAGTGTACCTATGGATTAGACTGCTTCATTGGTCTAGATAGACTCATCTGTTGTTATGTTTCTCAATAGTCTGAAGTGATTCCCTTGTCTCGAATTCGAGCCTTACCACAAAAGTTCAGCTCATTGCCTCACCAAGCACAAGAAGCGACACTCTCCTTCGTTAAGGCTCCTGCTAAGGACCAAGACTATGGTGTCGAGGCATTTGAGCGTTTGCAACAACTTGCTAGTGGTAAGCAACTTGTTGCAAATGTGGACTCACGAGATGGTGGCGTTTTGTCTTTAAGTCTCTATGATCCCGCAATTTCCACTAGCGCAGACGCTAGCATCAACTACGATATTGTTCGCGATGGATATGGTCATGTCATTTCAAAGACAAGATATAGCGGTGGTAATCAAGAGATTATCAAGAAGTTGCAGGAAGGTTTGGCAGATGCCAAGAGAGAGAGATTAGGCATGTTTGAATTCGGTGATAACACCCCTACTGATGATTAGCGCTTCTTGACGTTCTATCCCCAAAAAATTAACTCGAGAGATACGAGATTTAAGATATCAAAAAATCAGTTGTTCACATAAAAAGTTTATGCTTTTCAAAAATAATAAGTTGACAATGGAACACTTCACATAATGAAATAATGCTAATATTGGGTTGATAACGAAGATGTGAAGCAAGATGTAGACATAGTTTTTGCTTTTAGAAATGGTGAATTAGCAGCGACATCTTTAATGGGACGATAGACCTCCACTGAGCCGACGTGCATCACTATGATGTTTCACTGCTTTCTAAACCTCCCTGGCTGACCGATGTTTCCGTCTCTGAAATCTTTGCTTCCTCGAGCTGCTTACTTAGCATATTTTCAACTGGCGTTCCCCCTGATACACTGCTGGGCTTCGTAATATCATCAAAATGCGTGTTTGTTGCTTCTGGGAAAAGAGCGGACGTGCTAAGAGCTTCTTTAGCCTCAAGAGGCGCGGTCATGTCGGAAGACGTAGATGGACCTGATGTTGATTGAATCTCAGTCGGAGCAACTAAGCCAACATTACCAAATTGTTCAGGTGGACCAGAGGGATCCTCTGATGGCTGGTAATCTGGGGTGCTGAAGATCGTGTTGCTGTACATTTGGGAGCTACTGCTTTCGTGTTCCGCGGGATTATTCTCGTAGCTGGGAGCAACTTGTGGTTGCCGACGAGGTATTCTATGAAGCAATCCATAGCCGACATCACAACCAAGTGAGCCTTGACCACCCCAATCATGGTTGGGAATGATAATGACTTCTCTACAGCTATCCCATTCTGTGTTATACAGATAAAGTCGCAGTGGTTTTCCTAGAGTATCTTCGACGAGAGAATAGAAGTCATCTTCTGATCGCAATGTCATATGTGGACTACCGATGATATAGTCGGTGTGAGGGATTACACCTGCCATTTCTGCAGGAGAATTTTCGGCAACGTCAAGCACATGCCAGACATGTTCTCCGGCATTTTCATAAGAGCAAAATCGAATAGAGCAGCCTAGATGGTGCAGATCAATTAGTATGTGTATTAGAACTTGTGTATAAAACTGATATTTCATCGGCCATTACCAATCAAGCTAGTTTCTTCTGGCTTATCCGGAGTGTGCCAGGATTTGCTAGGAACGATAGTCACCTCTGCAATAAAACAAATTATAGAGTTACTAGATTGAACTGATTTACTCCAGTATATAGCTGATCCATACCTCGAACCGACTGCTCTTTGCTAGAATAAACCTCCAAGACTACCGATTTATCGACGTTTTGAGCAAACTGTTCCTGCAGTAACTCGCTATTGCCGTCCTCCTGGAGCAGAAAAATGACTTCAGTAACAGAAAATGTTATAAAGTCGTGCTTTTGAAGAAAATACGTACAAGTCTGTGGCCGTTTATACTGATGATATAGTCGAAAAACTGCTCTATTCCTGCATGGTAAGCTGGCGAATTCTCCTTGACCTGTGCATGTGAGACTAGAGTCAGCGCGAGTTTAAGTCATTACCACTTATGAGCATTGCCTATCATTCTTACCTTGAGAACATGGAATCCATGACGACCGTCTTCACCGCTTTGAACGCCACCCATGGTATAGTATGAGACCGAAATGTCGTCCAAGATGCTGGCAGCTATTAAAGGCACCAAGCGGAAAAGACAGTCCAATCACGTGAATCTACACAGTGGAGGTTAATTTGCGGCTGCTTTGAATCTCAAGGACAAGTTAATCATGCCTCGACATTCAAAGAATAACACAGCTTCCAGTGTTTTCACTTATCATGAAGTTAACTCGCTCAATTACGGTACAAAAAAGGTATGTAGCGTGCTCTACGATTGCAGAAGATATACACGGTTCTCACCTGCTCGATCCATGGTTAGCAACGTCTTGGACGTGATTCCTTCAAAGCGTTCAATGCTTGCTTTCTTTGCCTACAAGTAGCGCGAGATCCAGTGGCATGCCAAAGTGGACATCTGGCTTGTAAAGAATGCTTGTACGAAAGTATTTTGACTCAAAAGCAGGAGATACAAAGGCAGCAAAGATTGACAGCACAAAGACAAAAGGACAACGACGAGCAGAAGGTCTTGGAGGATGAGAAAGCCCAGCTTGCAATACTTGCGAATTTTGAGAGAACACAAACAAGTGTACTCCCTGACGACCGGCGGCATTCAATAGCACAGTCCGCTGAATCCACCCATAAATCCTCACCGTCGGGTTCAAGAGAAACGTCGAAGGATCCAAATACCCCTTTAGGAAGCTTACCAGCAATAGGCAAGTTTGGTTCAATGAGAGCATTATTTAAACAGTATTGTGTATTAATTAGAGTTGATGGTCATGTCATTGTAGAATCGTCGCCACAGCTCCATGCAGGCGCTAAACGGAAGTTCGAACTAAATCAGGAAGAGAGACAGCGTGCCGTTGACAAAGAAAAAGAGGATGCATTGAGAAAGATTAACGAAGCAAGAACTGAAGAGGCAAAACCCAAGCTGCCGAGTTTCTGGCTGGTAAGCATAAAACCGTTCGAATCGTAATGCTCTATAACATGTTACTGATGTCAACTCGTAGCCATCCCTTACCCCAAACGCTGGAAAGAGTGATGAGAAGGATCGGCAGGAAAAGGAACAAGCTGTATGCGTAGCTGGCGCGCCACACCCAGTAACCATTAAATCATTAATTCCAGTCAAGTTTACAAATGAGGATGAGAAGTCGAATCACCCAATATGCCCTGCTTGTATGAAGGGCTTAAATAATGGCATGAAGATATCCGGTATGTGTAACTTTTATGTATAACCTGCTTTGTGTGTCTGAATCCTAACATACTCAACTTTCATTAGTCTTCCGAAAATGCGGGCATGTGATTTGTAACAAATGCATAGATTCCTTTGTTAAAAAGAGCCAAGTCTGCTATGTTTGCGAAAAGAAATTCAAGGACAAGGACATTATAGATATCAGCGCAGAAGGCACTGGCTTCGCTAGCAATAGTAATCAGTTAGAAGCAAAAAGATTTGGCCTTTCTTTTCAATAACATACTATTGCGATTGTGTTTGGATGAGTTTATCATGAATATTAGCTTGGTACTCGACTGTTTTAAAAAAAAAGATGCAATAAAACAGCAAGTAAAGATATCTTCCTACTGCCCACTTGCCAAAGCTGGATCGCGGGGTCGTACGGTATAGCGGAGGTTCGACATTGTAGTAGTACCGGACTAGCACCACTGCCTCGCCAGGCACGAACGAAATATCTCGGTGATTTTGATAGCATGCAAGAGTATGAATGGAAGATCAATTTTAGTGAGCAATCGATACACAATAGAAACCAGAGTTGCCAGTTGAACGTGAGACTCGCTCAGTCTGTAATTCAAGCTGGCTGTTAGCATAAGCCACGTGATTTAATTAAGGATTGAGAGCTTTGATTTCGCGAAATTCGACAAGAATTATCGGGTCTTCGAAATTCAGGGCAGTAGCCATCACCACCATGCCGTTAACGAATCCGAAGCGGCTGACCGGCTATGCAGATGCTCAGCAATATGCACGAGAGAATTCGTACAGTGATGCCTTTGATACGATAGAAAACGACGTAGCCGAGTATGATGATGAGGAAGATGAGGAAGAAGAGGAGGAGGAGGAGGAAGTAGAGGAGGACGATGCATCTTCCTTGACTTCAGAGCTGAGCATTCCCGACTCCAATATCGACTTTTCGCTTGTTTACGCTCTTCATACATTTGTAGCCACCGTCGAAGGTCAAGCTTCGGTTGTAAAAGGAGATGCTTTAACTCTGCTTGATGACAGTAATTCATACTGGTGGCTCATCAAGGTGCTGAAGACCTCAGAAGTTGGCTATATCCCAGCAGAGAACATAGAGGTAATATTAAAAAATAACAATGTCCATATTAATCTGAAACATCGCTGACATATACTATGCACTTCAGACCCCATACGAACGTCTTGCACGCTTGAATTCTCACATAAACGTCGAGGTAAATGATCTATGCTCAACAGGGGTACAACTCAATCCTGAATATTAATAATTCGAATCACCAAAGTTGACCTCGCAAGAGAAGAGTGAGGAAATGGCGGACAGTGCCAAACCAGCGCGTACTAAACCAAGCAACAAGAAAGTGACTTTGGCTAAGGAGGTCATGTTTCAAGCACAGCACATCCTTTCAAACAGCGATGATGAAGAAGTCGAGGAAGAATATGAGGAATGGGAAGAAGAGATGCGATCCGAAACAGATTCAGATTTCGATAGTGGCGATGATATTTACGAAATCGATGATCCAGAAAATCCGTATACCGGAACCTATCCTCGACAAGGGCAATCTGATTTGGCCATCAAAAACCATGACCAACCTGCTGTTGTTGAACAGGCGCCCATGAAAGCCACGGTTAATAAGGTAACCACCCATGAGATGGAGCAGGTTGAGCCTATTGTGGCACAAAAGGCACACACCTATCACAGTACCACCTCAGAAGAGCCTGAAGTGCGATCCAAAGTGCCTGCAGAAACTGAACCACGTAAAAGTTCTCCGTATAAGCCTGGTTTGGATCTGGATGAGGACGAAACCATCAAAATATCTCTTACACCATCCATTGCTCGAGATGATGAATTTGCTGATAGAAAATCAGATGACTCTGATTCAAGACTTCGAAAGGCAAGCAAGCTGGATAGAATTCTAAGCAAGGATGATGCCGGTAGACGATCAGAAGACCTTAAGGACAGTGGTCGAGAGGAATCCAAAGAGAAGAAGGGTGGCTTCAAGAGATTCTTTTCTCGGGGTAAAGAAAGCAAGGATAAGAAGAAGAAAAGCTCTAATTCTACCGGCGATAATCGACGATCCAGTGACACCGAAACTTCATCCATCAATTCTCAGTCTACGGGATATTCGGATCATCGTAAAAATTCAGTTGACTCAGCCGCACAAGACTACCAACCAACACCACTTCGCATTTATGCTGGCAACATCCAGTTCTCATCACCTTACAAAACCGTTTATATTTACCCTTCAACCACGGCAGCAGAACTTGTTGAGCGAGCAGTCGATACGTTTGATATCCAGGATACAAATGAACTAGTTGACGGCCATTTAGACTTTTATATTAGCATCAAAGGAGCTGACGGAGGTAATGTGTACTATTGGATATGCTGAAGTCACGCACCAAACCATCCTAACACATTATGTGGGATCTTTTTGCAGATGAGTATACACTTATTCCCCAAGACAAGCCATTGTCTATCTTCAACACCCTTACTGCTCATTTGAACACACCTATGCCATCCTTGAAGAAAGCTAGACGAATATCACAACTTATGTCCATGGGCGATCCCACCAACGGTGGCCAATCACATGTAGGAGGACCCAAGAGCGGAAATAACCTGGACGGCATTTCTGAAATCAAGCTGTACTTGAATCGCAAGGTCAAGCGAGTCGACGAAAGAGATGGCAAGATACATATTAAAGTCGTATGCATTCCCAACTCTGATCGACAAAGGCAAGAGAACAAAGTCTTAGCTGTTGCACCACATGCTTTGACGGGCGATATCATCGTACATGCCTTGGAGAAATTCCATATTACAAACGGATACGCTTACGATTTTGCGGACGAAGATGAGCCCCAAAATGTACGATATACGGATGTACCGTACACTCTTTCCATCAGTGTACAAGGTCAAGGTAGGATGAAAAGTAAAAAGTATTTTTCATCACCACACTGCACGGTCTAACACAATACAATTATTCTTTCTCTCCTATAGTTACAGAGATTTCCTCAAAGGATAAAATTCTATCAGCATTCAGAGGCTCCATTTCAGAATTATATCCCAAGGCACACAACGGCAATCCTGAAAGAGCATCCACATCCTCCATTATCAATACACCAGAGGCACATGAAACGTACTTTATCCTGAAAGCTCGTATTGACAACAACGGTACATCGAGAAAGCCAGAATCGGAGAGAAGCATGGAACAGCCATCGCAGCAGCAGCAGCAGCCTAGACAACAACAAAGCAAGCAGCATGGTAATCACGGTAAGTTTTTTATATGATGGGCAATATAGAGGAGGTACATATTGGAGCTGACAATAGTGACTTAGGACCACGCCATCATCAATTAGTACGCCAAAATACGCCAGCTATGTTGGATACGTCCCGAACTAAGCTAGATAGCCCTTCGAAGCCCGAGCCCACTACTGAAGATCAGCGGACCAAGATGCTCGAAATCTTAGCCATTACCGAAGATATTTCGGATGACAGTGATAGTGATCGAGAGGATAAAGACTTCACAGAAAGCCCCATTTCCGCTGAGCCTGAACGTCAGCTCGATCTTAAGCTGAACTTGCAAGAAGCTGTTACAAAGCGGTCTTCCACGCCAGACAGTCAAAACGATGATGATATCATGTCCCAATTGAACAAGGTTTTGGATGACTTTGGCCGTTCTGAGTACAAATCCCCTCCTCTTACATCCCCTCTAGGCGATGGTCGCTCCATCTCTAGCATAGAAACCAGATCGACCTACAGTCAAGACTCCATTGCGGACAGTGAGGCGCGATCAAATTCTCAGCACGCTACTCGCAATGCCGGCCAAGAAAAACTAGCGAGGTCAGCTTCCACTATGAGAAAAGCCCATCAGTCCATGATGTTCTCAGATAACTTTGGATTGGAAGCATTGATGACGTTGGTGCGTGGAGATGCGGAGTACCTGGAGTCCTTGGAACGTAGTAAACATGGCCAGAGTAAGCATGATCGCGAGCTTACATCAAGCAAGTATATGGAAGAAGTCAGGATCCAGGTGTCAAAGGAACTCTACGGAGACCAATTATCACAGCTGGATGCAATAGAAAAGGTAGGGTACCAATTGTTTGAAGGTCCTGCACATACGTTTAATTCTAACCATCGACATGTAGATCCTGGATCAAGTAATGGGAGATGCCATTCGTCTCTTTCCATGAATACCCCCTCCTACCCAAACCCATTCCGTTCCTTTCTAGCATTTGAGAAAGAAAAACTTATCAAAGAATTTGTATGAATAATGTGTCACAACCAAGCAATCGTAGTACCGAGCATTTATTTTCTGCTAGTAATAAAAAAAATTTTTTTTTTTGCGGTGAACAATGTCTCCTATGAAATACACAGCCGACAGTATCATGGGGACTTATATTTTGTTTGTCGAGTCCGAAACACCATAACAGAAAGGTAAGTCGTAGGCATTCAAGCTCCAACTGATGCATAGTTGGACAGACCTGAGACGCTACAAATGGAAATTGCAAGCAGGCAGCATTACAATCTGACGCCGTGGGGCAAAATCGATGATGTGACCGGGGGGATGTTACTCACCAGACATCATCTGCAAATAAAAAAAACAGACGGAGGAACGGATAGCAAGAATGAAATCATCGCAACGGAACCCGGATCAATTTCATTCACATATTTGGCTGGATGTTCAGAAATAACATAATCGAAAAACGAACTAACGTCCCAACGGAAGCACATCCCGTTTCGACCTGATAACCTGTAGAATGACCACATCATGACTTTTTCTTTAGCTACAAGAATCCTATGCTGACCGGTAAATATAGCTTGATGGGGATGCCAACCGTGTTGAGAGAATGTCCGTGTTTCTGCATGAGATTTTAAGTTTCCATATCTAGATGAATGTCCAGGCACAGATTCTATTTGCATCAGCTTTGGGTTCGGTCGATGTAGACAACATTTGCAGTCTCGGGACGACGGCCGACAAAGTCGAAAACTGGGAAACAAACTAGGGTTAGCCACCGGACTGCTCTC
The DNA here is from genome assembly GCA_016758895.1 of Umbelopsis vinacea. Taxonomy (NCBI): domain Eukaryota; kingdom Fungi; phylum Mucoromycota; class Umbelopsidomycetes; order Umbelopsidales; family Umbelopsidaceae; genus Umbelopsis; species Umbelopsis vinacea. Next base: position 145,779 of record JAEPRA010000008.1, on the reverse strand, counting down.
ACGAAACACTGCCGATCCGACAGCATGATGTATAGGCCTAGTTTGAATTGAAATACGGTGGCAACCCCAGGAAATGACCTTCCTATCATGACCGACATCGGTATGCTGCACCTCATAATTGATCTCAACAGCGAAATTAAAAAACAAAAGTTTGAATGCAATCGATATATTATTTGTACAACCAGTATGCAGAGATGAACGAAAATAAAATTCTATGGGAAAGTGAAGCGAAATAAACAGGAAAATGCAGCAAACAAACTACACTGGTAAGCTCGAGGAGAAAGTATTCCTTTTTGGTTTAGAATGAATGGGAAAATAGGTATGGTTGGCGTTCTACTGGTGTCTTCTACAGTTATTCAAGTGTTTTTGGACAACTTGATCGGCTGAATCAACCGATACGTATCGGATGCGGCGGTGACTAGGAATTGGGCTAGTTGGAGGAGATGGTAATTGGGTTTGGTGGCTATAAGCTCTTCGGTGATTGCGTGCCATGGGTGATCGTCTGGCTGACCATCTCTGCATATGAGGTGATGATAGAGGAGAAGATGAAGTCATCATGCGGGCAAGGAGGCGTCCTTGTTCTCTTGCGGCATTTTTCACTACTTCATCTCGGTAAAAGTTGCTCATGCGTTGATCGAGATCAATTGCGTTCAATAGGTCACTCATGGATGGACGGTTCATGGTGCGACCTTCAGGCATGGAGATGGATCTCTGATGTCTTTTAGCTGGTGGATATACTTGGGTGTCCTTGCAAATTCTTTTAGTGGGATGTGGAATGTCATTCATTAAATCTAATGATTTGATGGAAGGAAGTCTTTGTGACTATAGGATATGAGGTTAGTTTTTCCATCAACTTTTGGAAATGATTGAAACAGCAATGAGCATCCAGCGTACCTTGTTCGTGGCGGTGGGCATAGGGATGATGGGAGGAGGAATAGAGAAAGAACAGGTGGCGCATGGGCAGGAATGTTCAGAGTGCGATGGAATAGGCAGCTTTGCAAAGGGTCTAGGAAGGACTTGATTGATTGTATTCATTGTTATGGATGGAAGATTGTTTTTTTGATTGGTACAATAGAAAAAACGAAAATTGGGAAATCATGGCCAGGTTTATATACGTTTGGACTTGGGTTTTCAAGGAGAAGCGGGTGATACAGGCTCTCGGGCGACAGGAATATGTGTGCCACGTTTGGAATCGCGTGCCAGCAACCTCTAACGTTTCATGACCTCCTGGAGCAATATTTGCTATTCTACCCTGGACCTCATTGTTTGCAACCCACCTTAAACGGAAATTGCAAAGACGACCATGTGTGGCTCAAAATAAGAATAATTCTTTGCAGGTCTATTCTGGGATTACATCCGTTCATAATCACGTCAAATCTCTCGGCTACTTCGGAGTGACCACATCCGATATAAACCCGCCAAATGGTTTTGTGATACGAACAGTTCACCCAAACACAATGAGATACGCACAGCTACATTCCAACGCCCCTATGGGAAGGATAATGGATAGGGGATTTCCCTCTTACAATCAATAAAAAAGGAGTGAAAAGACAGTGGAGGCTGCCCTGTGTCAGAACAGAAAGGGATGTTCAAAGGTGTGACTCCTGTTGGAATCTTGGGGGAAGGGAATGAAAGAAGCGGTGGATGTCAAAAATCCTGGAAAGGGTGACGCACTCAGATTATAAAATTGAAATTACTCATACAAAGATAATTGAACCCCAAGGCCGACTGACCCTATGGCTCACTTAGTTTTTTCCACCCAGTTCCCTTTGGCCGCTATTTTTTCCCTCAGCCCTTTTGAATTGTTGGCTGACCATTGAAATCAACCAGCGAATTTCTAAACAACAAAAGTTCCACCGATTGGACTGTTTAGGTTAGCAACCAAGATCCACTTTTTGTAAATCGTAGCCCCGATCTCTATCAAAATCCCTTGTTACAATAACTAAGGTTGACTCTTTGGTGTTTATATAGCAATATGACGATGCAACGCTTGGTTGAAACGGCCCCAGGAACATCTGCCGGGATGACAGAATCCATGACTGAAAATATCGGTCTAGTCAACGCCAGTGCGCTTCGAAACGGCAAATCTAAAAAGAAGAAGAAGAAATCTGTCAATAAATCCAATCTCGGCTCATCAGACCATGACGCATCCGCCGCTCTAAACGATGACGACGACCATCTGATAGAATCTATTCATTCTCATACACAAGAGTTATCTTCTCGGCAGCAGTTTGACGACATGCCTAACGCAACATCGAACAAAAGGAAAAAGAAGAAGAAGAAGTCCAAATCATCTGTACTGGAATCTATTGACAATCAGGTCACTCATTCCCAGCCTTCCGCCTTGCATTCACATAATCTTACGTTACCGTACAAATCCGATAACGATTCTCGCACGAAGTTCTCCGGGGATAATATATGGTCCAGTAACAATAATAGCGAAGAGCGCCAGAGAATACGAGAGTTCTGGTTACAACTCGGCGAAGACGAGCGTCGATCGCTGGTCAAGGTCGAAAAAGAAGCTGTGCTGAAAAAAATGAAAGAACAACAAAAGCATAGTTGTAATTGTTCAGTTTGTGGCAAAAAGAGGTAAGGCTCGCCTTTTGATTGATGACTACATACATCCGCACGTATCAAGGGACAATTCATTGATTTTTTACTTTTTTTTTCCCATGTTGCCAGAACCGCCATAGAAGAAGAATTAGAAATTCTCTATGACGCTTACTATGAAGAGTTGGAACAGTACGCAAACCATCAGCAAAGTAATCATGGTTACGGTGTCGCGCGTTCTCTTCAAGATGGATATGCTAGCATGCGAACAGATGCTGCTTTAGTGGATGCCTACGCAAATCAAATTCTTGCATCAAAAAATCCACTAGATCACCAGGACGAATATGATGACGAAGACGATGATGACGAAGACGACGAAGACGAAGACGAAGACGAGGATGAAGACGAAGATGATGAGGAATATGATGGCGATTATGATGATGAAGACCTTAGTAGCCGGTAAGTTACCGCAAAGGAATACTAGCCACAAACATCAAAAAACTGTTCGTGAGACTCACATATCTATTGCAGACATGGTGAGCACATGATGGGCAATGGAGACCACTTTAACTTTGGCAATAGCCTCACCGTCAAAGGAGGCATCCTCACCGTCGCCGATGATCTGTTGAAAAACGATGGCAAAAAGTTTCTGGATATGATGGAGCGTCTTGCTGAGCGACGAATGCAGCGAGAAGAAGAAGCTGGCTTGGATCAGGATGAATACTACGATGATGATGATGAAGACGACGATGCATATGAAGATGAAGTTGATGAAGTGAGTGACGACGTAAAAATGGTTTCATTTTTTTAGCTTCATGATGACAATTTTTTGTTCTCTTTACTTACATTAACTCCATTATAGGATACCATGACAGAAGAACAGCGAATGGAAGAAGGACGGCGGATGTTCCAAATATTTGCCGCACGGATGTTTGAACAGCGCGTTCTTACAGCGTATCGTGAAAAGATTGCACAAGAGCGACAACAGCGCCTTTTGGAAGAGCTGGAAGAAGAAGATCGACAAAAGGAAGAGCGAGAGCAGAAAAAGTTGAGAGAAAAGGAGAAAAAGAAGGACAAAAAACGGTAAATGTCCAATGTACAAAATTATTTATGCCTGTTTCAGAAACATTTCACTTATTATTTACATTCACAGTCAACTCAAGAAACAAAAAGAGGAAGAGCGTATTGCGAAAGAGGCCCAACGTCTTGCTGAAGAAGAGAAAGTTCGAATTGAAAAGGAGAGAAAGCTCGAAGAGGAGCGTCACAAGCGAGAACAAGAGCGATTAAAGAAAGAGGACGAAAGGCGACAAAGAGAAGAAGAACGTTTGCGAAAAGAAGAGGAAAAACGGCGACGAATGAAGGAAGAGAAGGATAGATTAATGGAGAAGGAACGAAAACGAAAAGAAAAGGAGGAGAAAGAGCGAAAAGAAAGAGAAGAGAAGGAACGCAGGGAGGCGGAGGTGCTCATGCGAAAGGAAGTAGAACAGAAGGAAAGGTTGAAAGACCTGAAGATGATGAAGGAACGTCAAGAGAAGAGTCGAAAAGATTCCTCAACGATACCAGCCTCAATACCACCATCTCAATCCTTGTCTAACTTTATTCCTACTGCATCACAATCCACGCCCAGCAACCACTCGCCATATGCGATTAAGAGTGGTTCGACTCTACGATCGCCAAAAGCTTTGTATTCTGATGTGGATCAAAGCTCTCCCTCTCTCGATACCACTCTCTCTTTAACGCCACTGGCGATATCCAATGCACCACCACAGCCCTTATCTTTCCATCATCCCCTTCCCAGCTCTCCACTCTCACCCGTCCGCAGCCCTTCTTTCCGAAATCATCTTACAACCTCTAGTTTACCAGGTAATGAATGTTAAATGGCAATATGAGGTATCACCTTTTCGCAAAAACTGACGCTGACTAAATGTCCCCTCACTAGTGAACACAGTCTTTCAAGACCAAGAGCTCGAGAAGTCATCGACAGGTGTTAATTCGCTTGCCAATCACAGTATGGGAGTGTTACCAGTAGGATACCCTAAGCGAATGTCTTCACAATTAGAGACGGCTCCAGTCAAATCTATTGCTCGCTCCAGTATCGCTCCCATTGGCAAACCACCTGGCTATAGAAGGAAGTCTGCTTCCGTGGGACTCGTAGGTGGACCGACCATTGGCGCTGAGCGACGAGCACAACCGCCTTTTGAAACCATGGTCAGCGGCACTGAACCACCCTTTACAGAAGCTTTGCAGGTTGATTCTTCAACGCAGGACGCTGTAAATGAATCACCGTCGTTCTTCTCATTATTTGGTGACTCTAAAGGTGAATGTTACGAGAATGGATTGAATATCCAAAATATACCCTCACTAATGCTTTTTTTTGTTTTTTTTTTTAGCTTCGGATGCAGCATCATCACTCTTGAATGGAGTTGCAGATTCACCGCGACAGAGATCAGTACCTCAGCGACCGTGGCTAATGCAATCACCGCAGCGATCACAGTCCATTTCTGGTGAAGGTGGTGGCAACAGTGCGTGGCCAAACATGTCAGGTAGGGACTAAAGTGAAATGATGTTTATTGAATGAAACGGGACTAACATAGCTAATCTTTTAGGATGGGGAACGCCGTCAAACTTGATAGATGAGACTGTGCAAAGCAAGCTCTTTGGTGATGTAATGGTAAGCGTTTGTTAAAACTATTGTGCTTATTTGAAAAGGATCCATTTTAACCCTTCCGTTAGCCTGATCGCCTTCAGTTAATTGTCGAGCGAGCCAAAGCAGCATACTTGAAATTGGAAGAATTATATACACCTACTGGACATTTCCCGTTAAACCACTGGCCTGTGGGTATGACGTTTCATCCCTTGTTCCAATTACATCGAATGTACAGCGACCTGTTCCCAGACATGGTGATCGATCAGCAAGAACTTCTGGAGGCGTGCTTATTGACCAACAGTGGATTTAATTGCATTAACCATCCACACCAAGGTTATCTATTGCGGTACGAGATGGGAGACTATAATCGGAGAGCAAGCTTGGGCGTCAATGGATTCATGCCATCAGGGCCGCTTTCACCTTCCGTCAGTGGCAGTACCATGAATGATCTCAACTTCCATCAGTTTGCCAGTCATGCTTCTCCCACCGGAGTTCAGCACCACCCACCAATACCACAACAATCCCATTTCCTACAGTCCCAACAACCACCGCAGCCACAGCAACAATTAGGTCAAGGGAATGCTGCACTGTTCGGTGGTCTTTCGTTATAATTCGAGTTCTTTTCTAACAGTTATAAAAATTCATACCACACTGTGATCGAAATGAGTGCCAGTTTTTTTTCATTGTTTTATTCTCGTTCTTCCCCTCGTTTACCTTTACTGCCTATATAACTTGTATTCCATGCATTGTTTTCTTTTCCGTTGATATTATTCTTTGCTTATAACAAATTAGTGGTTGCCCTAAAGCCGGTGTTGGATTTTTTTTTTTAAATTCCCTTTCTTGGGGGAGGGGAGGGGAGATGTTTTTATTCACAAGAATGAGAAAAAAGGTACAAGAAACAGCATTGTAAGTTGGGAAAGAAAAAATAAAGAATTAGAGAATGGAAAGCTTCTCTAGTTTGTCTTGATGACTATGAACACACAGAAAAAAAAAAAGGGTGGAAGAGAGAGAGAGAGAGAAGTGCCAAAAAAACCCATGCAGAGAGAAACAATGGTAACATACAAAAGTAGAAAAAAAGGGAACAATACGCTCCAGATTGCGTACTCTCTCAATGTAATCCTGGTTCAGACTCATTGATTCCAGTATTGGGAACGAGGTTGATAAGGTTGTTGCTGCTGCTGTTGCTGCTGCTGTGGTTGTGGTTGCTGTTGAGTTCCACTGTGTTGTTGGCCCTGTGTGTATTGACCATAGGATGAGAAACCTTGTTGCTGGTAGTAACCTTGCTGAGGATACTGTTGTTGCTGTGGTGTCTGTTGCTGTTGACCTTGAGCTTGTCCTCTCAAGTCAGCCTTGGTGGTCTGGCTAGTTTGACCGGCTTGACCAGCTTGTCTGGGTGTGGCTTGCGATTGACCCTGTGCACCAAGGAAATCTTGGAGCTGTGGGTTACCATACACTTGCTTTTGATAGTCAAAGATGCCATTGCCGCCAAGACCAGGAGCCTGTTGCTGAGCACCAGCGCTCATATCATCATAAGGAGAGTTGGCTCCAGGGAGACCATAGAGGTGTTGTTGGGATGCATAAGGCGAACCGCCAGCAGCATAAGGTGAGCTAGGAGCATTGGGCTTGCCAGAGTACATGGGGTACATATTCTTATTGACAAATGGTTGACCAAAGCCAGAACCATAGTGAGCATTGAATTGGTTAGGCATATAGTAGTAAGGATAGTAAGGCATGTTAGGATAACCTGGTTGTTGGTGTTGTTGAGTTTGTTGGGAGTGCAAAGTGTCGGTTTGAGTTTGACCAGCGGCAGTGGTGGCATTAGCACTTTGGGGTCCGTCTTGAGCAAGCTTGTCACGGCCTTGGTAGGCGTTTGCAGCAGTGACAGAGGGAGAATGGCCATAAGCTGATGGGTCATACATGCCCATAGCAGCAGCGCGTTGAGCATCATTGCCATAAACACCATAATCGGGGATGGAACCCATAGGGTTCATTCCAAAACCAGAGAAACCTCCAGGAAGTTGGTTGTGTAGGTAGGAACCATAAGGAGAGTTGAGGTGATCCATACCAAAATGTTGTTGCTGTTGTTGTTGTTGTTGTTGTTGTTGATGTTGCATATGTTGTTGAGCAGGGGCTTGTTCCTGCTTCAATGCTTGTGATGTCTCTTGAGACAAAGCGGGTTGGACGCCAGTCAAGTTGGATGCAGCCGTGTTGGCAAACTTGTTGACATAAGCTGATTCAGTACCAAGGGGTTCCTTGATGGCGTGTCTACGATGAATAAATAGACAAAACACATTAGATATGAGAAGGGGGGATGCTATTGAATAATACACCACTCTCTCAAATGCAACCAAAAGCTTACCTTTCCTCTTCTTGTTGGAGGGCTGAAGGAGCGGTCTCCTCAGTTTCATTAACATCTTCATCATTCAAGTTCAAGCTACCAAACTTCACACCCATGGTACCGAGGCTAGCACCACCACCGGGCATAACAACGGGAGCGTCTTGCTTCAAACGACGACCGATTGGGGTCTTGGACTTGACACCTGTAAGTTCTGCAGGCTTGGTTGCATCAGAAGCAGATATAGGTTCTGCAGAAACGGCTGATTCGACGGTAGTAGGCTCTGGGACGGTGGGAACCATAGTAGATTCTTCTTTGGCGAGGTCTTGAGATTGGACTGGAAGATCCCACTCTGAACCGGCAGGCTTCTCAGAAGTTGCCGGTGTATCCCAGTCAGAAGTGGTTGGCTTTTCCCACTCAGATGTCTGTACAGGTGCTGCCTCAGGCTGCTTAGCTTCTTGCTTTGTTGGTTCTGGCTTAGGCTGTGATCTAATATACATATGATAGGTTCAGTTAGAGGACCAATGAGGGTAACTTATTTGTGTCAACAACAAAAACTAACTTTAATAAGCTTGCCCAGCTGCTTGGTTTGGAGGGGGTAGTAGTCGCGGTTGACTCGCTGTCTGATGGTGCGATTGTGGATGGTTGTTGAGGTGCAGTTGTGGTAGTAGGTGCGGGGGAATCAGACCAAGATATGTCGTTTGAAGGCGCTGCCACAGGTGCGTCCCAGCCGGAACTAGCAGCTTGGGATTCTGGCTTTTGTGAAGAGGCTATGGATGCCCATGAGCCTGATGCGTCTGTGGATGATTCAAATTTACGGCTTGGAACAGTTGATCTATTTGAAGTGGCGGCTAATGGCAGTGGGAGTTTAATGTCAAATTCACCCTTGCCAAAAAAGAAAATGTCAACATCAACTTACGAGCTCCTCGACTTCCTATATTTGATGGCCGTCCACGCGTAGAAGCATCTATTCAATTTAATGGAAGTCAGCGCATACGTAAGATACTATGGGCGTCGGTTAGGATATTTTTTTTTACCTCGGCCACGAGAACCTCGCTCTGAAGCCTTTGGTGGGCGGTCTGACTTTTCTGAACGCTGTTGACTAGAGTAGAATGAAGGTGATTGCTGATGTTGCTGTTGAGTTGCCGCAGCAGCCGCTTCTGTTTTTGCTTTCTGTTGAGATTCCTTTTTGGCTTTCTTTGTTTTGACTTCACCCCACTGATTAACCCAACCTATGGCGACGGTGTATGATTAGGATACGTTCTGAAGAAACAAATTCATACAGAAAAGGTGGAGCAAACCTTCGCTGATACGGTCAATGGTTAACTCTAAATCGCCATCGGCCTCTTGTAAAGCAAAAATCAGATCTTCGTCTGACCAGTCTGCGAACAATTCCCTCAAAGTTGAGAGTTTAGGGCCGTATTGAGATTTTAACTTCTTAAGATCTGTGTCTGGATGAGTTTTCTTCCTCTCTGGAAGTTGCGATGACTCGTTTGCTGCCATGGACGAGTTCTGTAAATGTTGTGTGTGTCAAGATGTGATTGTTGACAAGTTCTGAAACCGCAAACGAAAAACCCCCACCATTTAGCAGTCATACCAGTGTTTTTTCAAGTCTTTTGCAACTCAGTTCGCACGAAACGAGTTGTTTTTCCAAGATCAAAGTAAAGTAATAATGGTTTGAAATATCTACTATTTTTTTCTATATACCATAAAACTCGTTGCTCTCCATAGTCGACCTCCGTTTATTTGGGAGTAATCGGGTTTTCTCTGTTGGCGCTGTTGGCGGTCTATGGGTCGAGCTGGATGCAACGGCAACCCCTGATATGCCTCCCATAGTGACTTCATCCACCTGATCGGCTGGTGGTGGAATGTCCGTTTCGTTCACTATTTCTGGTTCTTCAAGACCGTTCGTTCGCCAGGATAAAATCAGGACTCCACTGACAAGGATGACGATGCCAATCATGACACATAATATCTGCCACCAAAAGAGTCGCGACCACTGGTTGTAGTAGACTAGACCATTGAAGAGACAGGATACATTAAATGAACAAAATGAAAGGGGTATTAATATAACTGTGTCGCAAAGTCGAAGTCCTTTGTTGAGATAAAAAAGTTGTAGCAAGGCGGTGATGATCATGATCACTACTAAAACCCAGGTCAAGAGGTACTTGAATTGATTTTGTCCATGGATAAGCGTCAATATCAATAACTCCAAACCACTTTTGGCAAACAATAAGCTTTGAGAGCTGATATTGCCACTCAGCATACCATAGCTGCAGGACACATACAGGAGGTGAGTGAGGAGATTGCTGATTTTCTATTTTCATATACAGACTATCCCAAGTCAATTTACCTTACACCGAGTTTCATCTTAATCTCAGGTATATCTTGCAGTTTGATAAGTTTGGATTCTGGTAGAACCCCTCTTTCGATTTTGTTTACCCGGTATTCTATGTAATGAGTAGCCATGAGCATAATCAAGGTGAAAAATTCGAGGATGCTGAAGTAGGCTATGAAGGCCGGCCGATGATACAATTGAATAAGATCCTCTAGACTGTGATTAGGTTCTCGAACAACTCCAAATCCTCCAACTAGAATTGCGCCGATGACAATAAGAATAGTGCCTATAAAGAAAAAAACAAAAGGGGTGCCAAAATGAGTAAAACGAATGGTCAAACTGTGTAACCTCACATGGGTAATGACATTGGGCCATGGTGGTTTATACAAAGTGCTTTCCACGTGAGCTCACTTGTGATGGAACAAAGGCAAAGAGATTAAAGCATTTACCTACTATACTCTTGCGAGTAAACGGGTCTCCCAGTACAAGCTTGGCAAATATAGCGTTGAAGACAAGGCCCATAGCTCCGATTGGAGCCAATATGACGATCGGGAGATATCCAATAGTGAATATTGAGCCTATGATATTAGCAATTAGATATGAACTGAATCCAGCAACCCAGAGCGGCCGTCGGAAAGCGTTTTTTCGATGTTCGATAGGGTATATCGTATCATTCAATATGTGCGACTTCCGTTGTATGGCCAGTGCAAAAGACTATTGTGGCGGGTAATGAAGAATGGTCTTGAGTTACAGTTAAGCTTAATGTACTCGTAAAGAAGTCACTGACCTGAATGAGGTTGGTTACAATAGAAACGGACAAGGCCAGCCAAAAATTATTGTCTGGTGGAGGATCAAACATGTTCAAAATGGTGTTCAAAGGTAAAGAGCTGCCGCTTTACTAACCCGTGGACGGTTTTGGGCCGCCTGTACGATTTTAATCCCCGCTATGTCTTGACGTATATAAAACGTACCCGCTTTGGGGGATCTTTCATCGGTATAACACCATCATGACCTTCTTTGACACCCTCACTCGCTCCTTCGCTGATGTCGATACCTCCAAGGGTACCGACACTATGCAATTCCTCGAAGCCTCTGAAGGACTCGTAAAGATGTTTGGTAAGTTTCAATCCTTTGCAGCTATACAATCTCGCGTTCCAAATTGACGTGTTGGATGATCTTTGGAACAGACCTTCTTGGGTCAAGCGCTTTCTCTGTTGTTCAGAATGATATGAACGGTAACATCAAGGTATGCTGAAAATTTGGTTTGAATCATTCTGCCAACTGTCCTTCTCAACAAGCTTTTTTTTTTTTCTTTCTAGAAAATCCGAGAACGTTACCTCTCTAACCCTACTGCTAATGATACTCTCGAAAACTTGTGTGCCACTGAGGCTCCCGAAAAGAAGAGAACCGCTACTGAGGGTCTTTTATGGCTCAACAGGTATGCTTGCTATCGAATCGAGGCTTTTGTCTGCTTAGTTACTGTTTTCTGACCACTCTTACTCTTGGCGTTCTGAAACAGAGGTCTTGACTTCACTGCCAAGGCTCTGCGCCGTAGCGTGGATGATCCTAGCGAGGAACTTAACGTGTCCTTCACCAAGTCTTACGAAGTCACTTTGAAGAAGTTCCATAGTTTCGTTGTCAGACCCATCTTTACTGTAAGTTAATTTAAGCTGTGGCACCCAAGGAGAGATAACCTTATATACTGACTTTTTACAACATAGCTTGCCATGAAGGCCTGCCCTTACCGCAAGGACTTTTTGGAGAAGTTGGGTGGCGATAACGAGACCACCAAGCAACAAATGACCGTATGGTTGTCCGCTCTCGAAAGCATTGTTGCCCGCAACAATGCCCTCTTCCAGTCTCACCCCGAATACATTAAGGGCATGTAAAAAACCTTGTCCTCCATACCTCCAAAAGGAAAAATCTATGACATTTAGATCAAAACCCCCCCCCCCCGTACGAGTTTATTTGACGTATAACAAAAAATATATGCTGTGTTGATTCATTAAAGCCTTCCTTCTCTACATTTAACCGTGTAGCCGTCGGTGATGCAAAAGCTCAATTACATTAGAATAGATATGTGTGCTACATTGGTGGATATCAAAAAATAAGGCTTTCGCCGTGTCTCTATTGTGAATGCTCGATGACTTGTGCTTTCCGCTTCTTGTATTCTGAAAATCGCAGCACTGCATAATCCATGTAAGAAAAGTCAATATCCGAAACCATAGCTTGGCAGAGAGCCCATAATCCCCAATACAGGTGAGATGCAAGGGAGTAGTGTTCGACTTCCTGAAACAGCTTTTCTTTCTCCTCTTCACTGGGTTGACCTATGAAAATCGATTATTTTTAGAAAACGTCGGGTTCCACCTAAGCTGTCAAATCCCATTTGTCCGCTAGAACTTACTTCCTGAGCTTGCCGCCAGATACCATTCAAACCATTGCATCTGGAAGGCTTTGTTTGGGTAGTTGTCGTAATTACATTCAAACCCAGCAAATTCATTGAAATGGTTTCCAATATCAAATCCACGTGGGGCAAGCATCCCATATTCATAGTCGATGAAGAACGCTGGATCGAATGGTTAGATCACGCTGATAGACGTCAAGAGTCCTTGATGTTTACCTTGATTTTGAGCGTAAATGACATTGCCGTACAACAAATCATTATGTGAGAATACGATGGGAGAATTGAGGCTGGTGAGTGTCGCAGAGAGCGTCTTGAGCTGTGAAAGAAGTAATGAGTTTGCTTATCCGCGTGTACATAAGGAATACAACCAATTTTCTCACCTCATGCTTAAGGAAATCCATGTCAATACTCTTGGCAAAAGTAGTCTGCGTAGAAGGATCTTCGTATTGTGCAGGTACTATCCACAGTCATGGTGTTGATAAAAAAATGAATACACCAAGCCATTCAATATGGGCAGACGCCTAGCTGCTTGAAAGATGCTCTCACCTGAATCCATCCATTTTCTCATGGTACTCCAAAGTTTTGTATCCTCGTGATTATTGGGATCCGAGTCGGCCAAGGGTTGGACCTTGTGCCAACGAGCCAGCTTAACGGCAATCATGTTTGCTTTTTCAGCATCAAACATATCCTCGACAGTAGATACTGTGCCCTCTATGAATCCATACACCAAACCGTTTTTAAATCGAGCGTACAATGGCGGGCATAGATTTTGGGCCGACAAAGTTATGATATTCTAAAGGTGATTGGGTGTGATCAGACGATGTCACATGCCTGTGTGTACCACAAAGTCTATCCACAACTTACTATCAGTTCTTGTTTCCGGTCAATGATAATTTCTGACCCCTTTCCGTAAGCTCGAACCAGCACGGATACATTATCTAACGTGTGCACAACTCGAACCACTGTAAAAGTGATAAGGTGTCCAATCAACAGGGTATGTAAATAGGCTGCACCAAGAAGGTTTATATAGCTAAAATAGACACACTTACACTGATTGGTGATGCCATCCTTGCACTGGGTAAATTTGACATTGTTTCTCTTCCAGATTGGAAACACACTGGAAACCACGTTCCAGGCACCTTCAAAAAGGTTGTCGGAAGTGACTTCCAGGTCGAGATAAGGGTATGAGTGAATAAGGTAGTCTAGGCTGTCAGATTGACTCAAGCCATTAGCTGAACCGTTCAAGTGGGGTGGGGGAGTTTTCGTAAGAGGTGGCATTAGATAAGGGGGGAAGTGGTTTGAGATTCAAAGCTCAGTGGTTGGTTCTTCAGGCTCTCCCACTTTTTTTTAAAAAGGCTCGCAGCGAATGGGTGACTGTTCTTTTGGTCATCGTCCGGCCAAAACGGGGGCAAAAATCACTTGTTGAGAATGCCATTGGCCCAAAGGATAATTGTACTCCGCCTATGCGACGGGCTCATATCCTGCTTGAAAAGGCACCAACACAGTGGTTATTGACCTCATGACCTAATGACCATACCAAGGTTTTCATACATATGCAAGCGGTGCTATGCGACAGCCAAAACTCCATTCGACGCTCTAAACCTTCCTCCGAATTCCACTCCGTCAGCCGTAAAAAAGCGGTATTACGAATTAGCAAAGTCATTGCATCCCGATACATCTACAGGAGATATTGAAAAGTTCCAAGAGATATCACAAGCTTACGAAATATTGTCTAATCCTTCAATGCGAACACTATATCTCCGTACAGGCGCTGGTTGGAATACTCCGGCACCCACTTCACCGCCCCCGGGCAACCGCCCGGCTTCCTATACTAACGCCCACTGGTATCAAGACCCTTCGTACACTGGAGGTCCGTGGTCTAGCCACGACAAAACGAGATTTACATCCAATTCTATATTTATATCTGCTGTGGGTGGAATTGTTGTGATTATGGGAATTATCAATATCATTAGCTTCAGTACCCAGCATTCGGTTATGCTCAATGCCGCAGATAAACACCATGTCCGGTCGAGTCAAGATTTGCAAAGGGCGAGGACAGAAGCACAGCTTTTTGGTCGGCAGAGGGCAATGGAGAAGATGATAGATAATCGAATGAAATACTGGCGAACTCAAAGTAAGCCAGAAGGGAAAGAGCCGGTGGTAAATAGCACTCCACCCTGAGTCCACCTTGAGAGTGCTTATTGTCTTTTGAGTTTTTTTTTCTTTGGTGTAATTCATTGTCTTTTACCTGCGTTTCCTGTATTTTTCGTCCTTTGTTGATTTATCACTCGTATTCCCTTGCCGCTTGCATTCATTCCAACATCCTCCCTATCTCTTTTTCAATCCAAGAGATTATATATACAAATGTGTCTTACGTCTGACTGACCCAATATAAATTGCTTTGAAACAATCATCGTGAACCCTATATTTCGTTGCAAGTGTATATAAAATGATGATAGAATGTATATTTATATTTTAATAAAACGTTTATACACTATACAATGGCGTATGTAAATAGGACAGAGTCAAGTCAAATGCTCTCTAGATTGACTTCAAGTGTTGACTTTCGCTTGTCTCTGCCGTGACATCTTGTTGCTTATGTTCTTCCTCCTTCTTGGTAAGTAGCTCTGACTCGCTGGCGGCTTTCTTTGCACTCTTTCGCTCTACCTCAAGAATGTATCGTCGTGAGAACACTTCAATGTAATAACTAGCACCATTCCAGACGGAAGCAGCAAACATAATGATGAGGAAAGCTGAATGAAGCTTGAAGTGTTGATAGAGGAATATCGTAGGGAGAACCGTGCACAGGTTGTAGGTGAGCTGAAGAAGCATGAACATTTGCAGCTTGTATTGGGCACCCAGAGCAAATGCTGCTTTTTGAATAAGTCCCTTTCTGCCATTTCGATCGTCCAATAACCATGAGTACGAAGTCAAGCGCAAACCCTTTTCGATTTTCTCTCGTCGTTGCACCATAATGAAGATGAAATAGAGGGTTTGCCAAATAATATAGACAATGGTGGATATGACAATACTCTCTTTCAGCGACATGTTGTTATCTTCTCCGTCCAATGCAGGAAAGCGCTTATTACGATATGCGGTCATGATAGGTACACTTGTGCTAGATGACAGTTCGGGCATCCACCGAATCACGTAGGTGACGAGAGCGGGGAAGATGTGAATGAACACCGACGTTACCTTATCCAGGGAGTGAAAGACAAGACTAAGGGGGTACCAACTTTTTCAGCGCGTGAAAGTTTTTAAGAAAGCAGTTGATGTTGGGCTTACCTGTTTCTCCACGTGATGATGGCCCATGCAACCGGACCATTAGATAAACAAAAGATGGATATGAAGAGATATCTTGAGGATGAAAATACCCAGATATACAATAGGGCAAGAGCATTAACGTCTATTGCAAAAGCGGAAGTATTAGCTGATGTCATAACCGTGTCGGACCCACCCAAAGAATCTTACGCAAAAAGCGTTCACACTTACAATAACATAGATCGAAAATGAAATAATGCCATCCGCGCGATTTGTAGATGAATATGCGTAGAGGAAATAAATATGCAGATTGTAGGGTATAATAGATAGGAACCCAGTCGGGGAAACGAGCGACCACAACAGGAGATACACATGCGTTTCCAACACCCACTACAAACGCAAACTTGTCACGCAGCTGAACAGTCTTTGTATCTTGATTCATACGGTCGTTGATGGAAGCGTATTGCTTTATCAGTCGCTGCTGTAATTCTGACCTTTTACTCTCCAAACGTTTTGTTTGCGAGCGTAGCGTTTCTGTAGTTTTGCTCTTCCATTGAGTGGATTTGGCACGGAATTCTTCTTTCTTTTCGTTGATCTGAGCTGTCACTTGATCAATGGCAACGGAGAGCATATCAATCATGTCAAAGTCGTTGTCAGATACAAAGTCAGAACTGGCCGCCCAGTCAGGCATGACCATTTCCAAAGGCTCATCGTAAAACTCGGAAAGGCTTTCTGCTGTGTCCTTTCGTACATTCTTGGGCATTTTCGGCTCTATCGTGAGATCGCCTTCTAGTTGTTGTGCTTGCATTACCATTTTGTGTAAGAAAGAGAGACGCTGACATTTTTTTGAGGTCACAGCTCTTCGATATTGGGGCGTGATAGCGGTCACGCAAATTGCCTCCCGCCTGGAAATTTTGATACCGCACTTTATGTAACAGCAAAGGTACCTTTGACCACGTCAGCTGCTGCTTTGTCGTTTTCAAAAATTATGATAGATAGTGTGTGTTGGTAGTAACCCATAATTATAACCAACTTTTTCCATTGGAGGGGGGAAGGGTTTTGTGGTGGTTCTCCAAAAATCCAATAGAGCTATTGCCACATGCTTATGACCGTGGTAGGTAAGACCACAGTGATTGGAAATGGAAGCGCACGAGCTCCGGCAGTCTTGGCCATGAAGAAATAAAATATCATCTTTGGTAATAAATATTCGGGTTGACTACATCCGCTAGAGAAAACAAGCTTCGGCTAGACGGATCAATATGGCTGGTCGCGTATCTATGGCTTGGACTTTTTTGAAAAGTAGATGTAACTAAAATTACAGTAAACAAAACATTAGCAAGCATCCAACATCATTACAATATTTCAATACATATTTCATGAGGCAGTCTGAATCGGACCTCAATAATATGAGCTTAACTTGTGAAAATAATCACTTAACAAACAAAGCTGGACTTTAAAAGATCTTGGAAGGTATGCTGCTGTCAAATAGAGATACAGTCACTCCAGAACGATGGTCTTGTTGCCAGTGCTTTTTATAGCCTTCGGTCCGTGATTCCGAGGATACAGATTTAGAACCGTTCCATATTCCAGCTGCTAGTGGCCAACGAGAGTGAAACTACAAGGGGCATATTTGTGTTTAGCCATGCTGACAGCATTGGCTCCGTGATTCCATATGATGTATTTTAGAAGATGAGCGATAAAGCGCTGTTGGCATAATGCGCCCTTCAACAGCATATTTTCTCGTAAAGATGGGGTAACCGGAAATCTGTGGAGAAAACTCAGCATTAACAAACAATATGTAGAAATCTTAAATTATAGGCGGTTACAATGCCGCAGTATTGAACATAGAACGGTTCAGGATGAAGAAGTCAATGGCATCATTGTACATTACAACGTGGTGTAGACTGTGTGGAAGTGTACAAGCAAGTTAACACAACATCATGGCTAGCGAAAAAGAGTAAATGAGGCATCCAAAAGGGGCAATGAGCAGTATAACCAAGAGCTTAAAGCAGACTGACTGGACCTGACGTGAAAATCCCCAATGCTGTTTAGTGAGGGCAGGTGTTTTTGTGTGAGGATGGGTCATTTGGGTGAACCCGCACCTGGTGCTTTTTTTCCTTAAAAGACTTCTCCAGGTCCGACAATTTTTTCTAATGAGGGTTTTCTGCCAGCCTGTTCTTTTCTGCGGCTTTGCTGTCAACATGCCAGTCCCCATTCCCACTTCCCATCAGCAACATGCCCATCACACTACAATGTCGTGGTCTTCCTCCCATTCTATATCGTCTTCAGAGTCAAGCTCATCATCCTATCCCGAGATAATACGAGAATTGGCTTCTAAAGGTCCAAAACCTTATGGCACTATACCTCCTCGGCGACGGAAAAGGCGGCGAAAGAGTATTCCATTTGAAGACACAACCATCACCCTAGAGCCATCTATAGCTCCACAACTTCCTCCAGCAAGGATTCAAAGACGTATGTCCCATGTTGAGGACTGGGTCAAAGTAGACTCAAAGGAAACGTTGCCTGACGATGACGAATTGGTAAGCAGTGTATATATTTGGCTTGTGCCACTCTTTATACACAACACTGACTATTTTGCAACCTTATTTTGATTATATGGAAACTTCATTAGACTTCGGTATCATTGTCGCTCTTGGCACAGCTATTCTCTTCTTCAGCTTTCCAAGGGGCGCATGTCCTGCCTTTGCACGTGCCTCCTCCCAATCTGTCCAATCCTTCAGAATTGCTTCAGGAACCAAGTCTGTTGGACACATTATACGAGGAAGATTTAACAAAGGCAGAGGCAAGAAGCTACAGTCGCTTGGCAATAACTTCAGGAAACTATTTTTGGGATACATCCACCACTTTCACTTCAAACCCAGGGAGTCCACCCAACGATGAAACTGCCGACCTGACGTATGAAGACGATGTTGATACCATGTCCTTTGATATGGAGGATGCAACGTCGGTTCTTCCATGGGCAAGAGCACAGACAAAGGCAACCCCTGTTGTGTCTTTAGCCACAGCCACCGCAAAACGACAGATGAACCACTCTCAGCTTCAAGGCGGCTGGCTTCATCGTTTGCGGTCCTCATTCGGCTCAAGCCTTACTTATGATACCCCTAGGAGATCCCCTCCAGTACGGCCTAATACTCGGCCTTTAGTACCCAAACGACCATCTCGACGATCGGTCGCTAACTCAGAGCCTCGCATTGACCTTCACTCTAATACCATACGGCGCGATATCCGCGCCAATCCTGATCATTTACGTATGATCGTAGCTGAGCTGAACATGATGAGAGCAAGGAAAGTGATGTGTCCATTGAAGCCTCGAGGGTTTCTACCTCGTCGCAAGGATGTCTTTTTGCGTGGCCAAGGGCATAGTAACCTGAAATATACCGTACAGACTATGCAAATTCAAGCGTAACTGTTTTTACAACTTTGCTTCAATGTTTTTAAAAAATACCAATTTAGAAATTTTTTTTTTACTTCCGGTAGAAATCAGATTGTGTGTAAAAAATAAAGATTGTAATGATTATGATGATGTCGACTGTTCCTGCTTTCCATTTCACTTCCATTCTCCTTCCAGTCGCCGTACGATTCTGAAAGCTGTACAGAACCGCCTTTGTTTTCCCAGCTAATCGTACTTTGTAATATTCATGGCGCAAGCATTTCTCGGCTTGCGAGTATCGATAGTTCTTAATACAGGCCTGTCTTTGGAAGGACAGGTTTCGCATATTGACTCTGACTCGCAGTTATTAACTCTCAAAGATGGTAAGCTCGATCATAGTTTCATGTTGTTCGCGGGGAAGGAAATAGATCATCACACTGGCCATCCTTTGATCTTTGTCTAACTTGCTAGACTGATCTCAACGATCGTCTCTCTCCTTAGTGCTCATATTCATTCCTGGACAAGCGACGCAACGAACACCGTTGTACGGAGTAACGGGATCCGATATCAAGGATTTGCAAATATTACCTGAAGCTTCATCTGTTGCTCCACAAAATATAGAGCCAACGCAACCTCCATACCAACAACAGCGTATACCACAACAGCAAAGTTACCATGAGGCACCCAAACAACAAGCTATGCCACAACCTCCGCCGCCCTCCAACCTTCGACCGACAGCACAAAATGGTGTGTCAAAACAAATCGTGTATGACGCCAGAGCCAAAAAGGCTGACGAATCAAGTGCTACTGAAAGTACGCTGCCGATAACCAAACCTAAGAAGAAGAAGGGAAAGCAATTGCCGCCTGAACCTGTTGTTCATGAACAAGCACCAGGTGAGACTCTATTTTAACATTCAAGTTATTTTTACACAACAAACATACGCGCCTTACTTCTTTATCCATTCATTGAGAGCTAATCAAAGTACAATGCATTTCTTTAGTACGAAAGCAAAGAAACGGCAAAAAGCTTCCGAATCCCCCAATCCACGCCTGGGCCGGAGGCGATGTCAACGATTTCAAAGAAGAAGAGTTTGACTTTCAAGCCAATTTGGACATGTTTGACAAGGCAAAGGTGTTTGCTGAAATCAAGGTATGAATACTTCTTTTTTTTCATATAGCAGCTGCCTGAGCTTGTTCGTGTGGCTCATAGGTTGTATATTAGGAAATGGATGAAACTGCACCGGAAACCAGACTTGTCAGCATCAATCGTTTACCGCGTGCTAATAGAGGAGGGCAGACACCTGGCAGCGACAAATTGACGCCTTCATCATCTCGAATCAATCTGCTTCCAACTGAAAATGTTTTGGATGAGCAAATTGATCCTGGTGCGCTTAGTGATGATTCCTTGACCAGCGAGGGAGCCGACCATGTACGTGGCAAGAGAAGAGGCAGCAAGACCATTCGATCTAAGATCGTAGTCATGTCCAATGGTATCTTGTGCCAACCTGCCACATCTCAGCAAATGACCATTGTAGAACAGGAATGTGGTATGTATCCGTTGCTTGCTCCATTTTTTGTTGAGCCAATGAATTATATGCTGACGTCTTCCTTTTTGACCTTCGTGATATAGGTCTCAACCGAGATCAACTGATAGAAAATGCCGGTAGAGTGTCGAGCATGATGGCACTACAAACATTAGGTATTTATATGATAATCTCAAATTTCCAATGAGTTGACAGCCTTCTCACCTTGTTTGTTTGAATTTTCAGGTGGATCGCGTAGGAACAGCGACCAGCCAAAGGCATCACCGCTTATCGTCGTGCTTGCTGGTAATAACACTATAGGCGCATATGGATTTTCGGCCGCTAGACACCTGGCAAATCACGGTTGTACAGTTGTGGCATGCACTGGCAGCCCGCCACCTTACCACGGACTTGTTGCGACGCATCAACAGATGTTTGAGTATGCTGGCGGACGTACAATATCTTCAATATCGCAACTGCCCAATGACAAGCCCATCGATTTGATTATCGATGCTCTCATGGGTGTGCAATACAGCTACAAGGATCTACAGCATGACAAGAAAGCACACCAATTGACCACCACGCTTATCAGCTGGGCAAATGCCAACGCCGCTCCTATCCTTAGCTTGGACTTTCCCAGTGGCAATCAACACTCCCAAGGTATGTAAAGGGGAAACCTCAATGAGTGAGACGCACACTCACAAGTCCATTACTAAATATGCTTTTTTTTCAGATTACGGCAGTGAGGGACCTCATAGGATCCATCCCAAGTGGACAGTGTGTTTAGCTGCACCAAAGGTGGGATGCACCAGCCGAAGTGTTACAGGAGAACTTTACATGGGCGATTTGGGCATTCCACGTGCATGTTGGAAACGAGCTGGTGTCAAAGCAGGAGGTGGTATGCCATGGGGAGCCGATTTCCTTGTCGCTTTAGAATACATGTAACATATTGTCCCCTATCACACCTAATGGAAAAGTCAAAAATTGCCTGTATATTGTGTATATATTTTTTGGGTTGTTGTATTTCATGTTGCACCCAGGAGAGCGGTTTAGATTCATAGTGGGGGAGGGAGGGTATTTGATAGATGTAAAAGTACAAAGAGGGTTAAGAAGGGACATAGATATAAAATTAAACACCACCACCGAATGAGCCCATCTTGGCACGCGCTTGACGATCAGCTTGCTTGCGAACCAGGTAGTTGAGCTTATCCATCACATCTTCCAGTTTCCCTTTACGTTCTTGGAGGTCAAGGTGTTTCATGATAGACGGGTTTTCTCGAGCAAAGCGCTGAATTTGCTGTCGATCCAATTCATAGACAAGTCTGTTATCAACCTCTCGTGGGAACTGGAAGAAGAATTCATTGAGTAGCTCAACCTGTATAAACATAACAGCCTACAGGGGAAACCATTTAGTTTCATGAAAATACAAGGTGTAATTTTCAAAGCATTCTCGCTGGGCTTTAACTTACCGTGTATGTTAGCTTCTCAGCAATTACGTTCAAGAAGGCTTCAGGGCAGTACTGCTTGTTTTCTTGGGTCTTGCATTGTCGAGACTTTAAGGCAGCAATACGATACTTGAGAATCATAGCTCGATCACGTAGGAACAATGCTTCGCGAGCCTTTTCCAAAAGCTTGGGATTGTACAGCGGCTTGATGGCCTCTTCCTCATCTGAAAGACTGGCATATTCAATGTATGGCTCGGTGTTACCATCTTGTTGTTGTTGGCGAACTCTTTCCTGACGTCTTTGATCCTCGCGCTCGCTGTCCAATAAAAATTTGATGGCTCCCCGCAGCTTTGTCTTGCCTACGGCGTTCTTAATATTGTTGCCCATGCTATCGCACATCTCCAACTCCTTTTCGAGCAAGGCAACAGTGCGCTTGACACCATCTTGCCATTCCAGATCCGTGACTTCCACTTCGTACTTGTACGGCTTGATGGTGTTTTCAACCTGGTCACTGGTGGTGAGGAACTTGGTTCGCAAAATCTCGCTGGTAAAGCTAGCGATTTGTTTACGTGTTTCGCTGTGATAATTGAATGGCTCTCCAGCAGACAAACGTTCCATATTGTTCATCAGAATATCCACAACAAGTTGGGTGGTAGATCGTCCAATACCACTTTTAGTCAAGGCGGCAGAAGCGAGGTCTACTTTGTAAAGCCAGTAGATGTCGTCTGAGGCAGCCTTGGGTAAATCAGACACTTTAGGATCCGACCAATAGGTCTCCGCACAAATGTCTAAAACGCGCTGCTCTAACATGGTTCGCACTTCATGGCGTACTTGAGGCTTTCCAAACAACAAGGCGAATTCCTTAAAGTTGTGCTTCAGGGAATCCATGGTTTCCGCCACATATGATTCAGCTGTGACTCTACGGTCATTGTACTGGACCTTGAATTGGTAGCGTGCTTCTTCGAGTTCCTTCTGTACGGCATCCACAATGCTATACAGCGAGCGACCCATGCCCTGCTCCAAAACATTCATCAGTTTGCGACGAAGGGTAGCGGTTCCGACATTGACACCACGTTGGTTGAATTCGAACTTATTGCGGAAGAAGTTTTCCTCATTGCGAATAAGGGCACTTGTCATGTTACCATCCACATCGTCTGGTGCTTTGCATACAACACCAATGTATCCCAGGTGCAGCGGGTATTCTGAGTTTCTGAGAATAGCTGCTCCGGCTGAAGGTGGAACCAAATCCATTTTGGTAATCACACCAATGGTACGGAGACCCATAGGATCCACCTTTCTGCTTGCACGCAGAGCAGTGGAGTTTGCAAGATCCACGTCCGCAGAGCATACAGCCAGAATAATGTTAGGCTCCTGAATATACTTGTCGCAAAGTTCCTCAATTTTTATCTTGAGAGTTTCTGGTTGATTTCGATTGGAAATTTGGATGTAACCGGGAAGATCGATTAAAGTAAGATCTGGGATGCTTGCAGAATAAATTCGTAGCTCAATAGGTTTGGCAGATACACATTCCGCGTCCGACACAGCCATGTTGAGATCGGTCAAGGTCCTTTGGATCTGCTTGAAATCATGCACCTTGCCAAGTTCGAGTTGAGGGAACTCTCCATACTCCTCATCGGAATTGGGTGTGTGGACAAGAGTGAGTTCAATTGGCCGTCTAGTGACCATGTTGGAGCCCCTGTAGGTTTCAACGGATGATCAGTTTCAAACGTTGCCAGAACTGGTGGATGATGGTGGCAAAAACTTACTTTGGTAAAAACTCATGGCCAACAATGGCTTCCAGAACAGATGATTTTCCAGAACTTTGCGAGCCGACAACAACAATGCTTGGCAATTTAAGAGTCTCGTTATGATCGATAGAAAGGAGGATACTTCTGATTTCGATGAGCTTCTTAGTCAACATCATGAATTGCTCATCATGTTGTATGATGGTGTCCCTATTTGGTCTTCCTCGTTTGTTGCTTTGATAATCGTCATCGTCAGACACGCTGAATGCAGCCGCAGCAGCCAAAGCTGCTCCTGAGGGAGGACCGCTACCACCCCCGCCATTACCGCTACCACCCTTCTTATCGCTCTGTTGGCGTCCTGCTAATTCTATCTCGTCTTCTGGCTTTAACTGGCCAAAGGTATATAACTTGCCAAGGTCATCTTTAGGTCGAATGAGATCCTTGACGAAATCCGGCACGCCAATATGAATTTCGGGCACTCGCAAGTCAAAGTTGACGATCTCGTTTTGCACAGTATCCATAACACCTTTGGCACCAATGAGTATTCCAGCAGCAGTGTCGTTCCAATCTGAAAGGGGGCATAAGTAAGAGAGTGGATTAGACTGGGGGGTTATGTCGGAACTGGCATGGTCATTCCAAACTCCAAAAGTTTACCTTGTAGCTTGCTATTCGCAAGAGTGACGCTAGCGGCTGCACCACCCGCAAGAATGAGCGGCAGTCTTCCGATTGAAAGAATCAAACGAGGACCGGCCGAGAAAGCAAATGTACGGGTCGATGTGATGGGTGTGTGGCGATTGAAGCGAAAGCTGGCGGATCGTGGCCCTACAGGTGTTCTGAACGGATGACGATGCTGAGTGTCCAAGACAGCTGGTCGTCGATATGCGCGCGTCATAGGTACTCTTGGAAGCCTATGAAGCGCTGGCCGTGCAGCGACCACTGTACTTTGTAACATGATATTATACGATACGAAAGGTGCAAACAATTTTTTATTTTTCATTTTTTTTTATCCATGCTTTAACGGATTATGCTGGCAATTATGTGTCACGCCGGAACCACACAAACAAATTATTGGCAGGCATTTCGTGGACTTCCTTTAAGACAAATCCATGCTTATTACCTTCTGCTTCTACTGTCTCCAAATCTCGAATTCCCCATTCGCTATTCCTTTCTCGCAAGTCAATATCAAACTATTTCAAGTAGTTCGTAAAACCATGGTGAGTTTCAAAGCCAAATACGTTACCGTCGTCATGAATAAACTTACATCTTTGTTACTTGGGCTGGAAAATTGTCCATTGCGATTGAACGCTCCGTAGATACCAAGCCAAGCGCCAGGACCAAGGACTTGGGCCAAGTTTGTGAACAATCCCACTGTATGTGCCCAAGGACTGATGTGCGTAACGTTGACGACCCAAGCAGCATCAACAGGATGGGAGAAAACTTGGGTTCCGAAATTCAAACCGGTAGGTTCAGCCACATTCTGAACGTTAGAGTACTTTGTCCAGGCTTCAATTGAAGGCAAAAGCATTGAATCGCCTTCAGTTGGATAAAACGTGATATTTGGCAGCTGTTGAGCTAATTTAGTCAAATGTTCTCCGGAACCAGACGCTAGTTCAAGCACTGCAATAAGTTGTATCAATAAACATTAGGAACCGCTTCAATGTTTTGGTAGCGAACGATAACCCTCACCTTTAGATCCAGTTGGTAGATCCTTGAATCGCTCACGGAGCTGATTCAAAATAGCCTCTGAATTGCGACGCGTCCAAGCGAATTCAATACGACCATCTGAGGCAATTGGGATGTCCACCCTATAGTATTTTTTCAAATGAGCAGCAAGTTCGGTATGTTCTGAAGCCATATGTAAAGATCGCCGAAAATAATGTAGTCGGCGTTCGGCTGAAACCTGAGTTTTATAGACTTTTATCGTATGGAGTGGCGTGAAGTTTCGTCCAGTTTCTATTGTTGTTGTGATCAGTGGACTTCTGGAAAGCCACCTCATGTTCGGAACGAGAGTTCTTTTTATTTTGAAAACAGTGGCTATATGTTACGCCGAAGGAGGATTATGTTGAAGGAATACGTTTTATACCGCAAACAATGAGAGCAGTATGAAAGCAGGCGTTATGTTCTACAGTATGGTATTTACATGCAAAGAAAAAAAATTCGGCAAAAAGGGAAGGGGTGGAATGCGAAGTATGTGAAAGCAGCATTCGGTGGTATCTTAGTAAAATTTGAGTGATTCCAAGTGGATATCTTTGGTAGTTTCTACCGTCAGACCATCAGATTTGGCTTGATCAGTTACAGCGTTCAACGCATGTCCCCGAGCATTTCCCATATTTCCAGATACTTCGTTAACGCCACTAGGTTCGGTGCCAAGGCGAAGATCCGATTGCGTTACTGAATGTTTGGTGAAGTCGTAGTCTAAAAACTTAGCCTCCATATGGATCAAGTCGCGGCATTGGTCAGCTGTCCATTGCTGACTGAAGCTTCGGTGATGGCTTGAAATATTGGTGTCCGTCGGCTTCTTCCGTCTTCGGGACTTGAGAGGCGAGTCTTCTAATAGCAATTCTTCCAGTTCGTGTACCACATCAAAGTTGGCTTTCTTGTTCTAAGAATACATTACATTAGCCATGATGAACGTATAGCTCATAAGCAGGAACCCCTTTCTAACTTACATCTGGACAGAATGGAGGATCCAATGTCTTTTGTTCAACCTGCTTCCAATCTGTATCGCGAAACCAAGCATGTGTGATCAATTGAGAAAAGCCGTCTTGTCCTACCCCTAATCGGTTGCGTGGATCTTTACACATCAACTTACAAACAATGTCAGCGGCGGGATGATAAAACAAGGTTTTAAAAACCAGTCGGCAACGCTTACCCTAGCGATAACATCAATACATTCGGGAGACAAGATATCATGAGCATTATCTGGATACTTGAGTTCTTCGTAGGCAATTGCCTTGGATATGGCATCGTTAGAGTTACCTCGAAACGGTCGCTGAAAAAGGTAAAATGAGCTCAAGGCTTATAATGTAGACAAATATGCATGGCAGCCACTTACTTTTCCAAAAAGCAGTTCATACGCTGTCGCCCCCAAGCTCCACCAATCAATGGCTGTGTTGTAACCTCTTTTCATTAATAATTCCGGAGCCATGTACGCCATCGATCCAGCAACAGAGTACATAATAGAGCCTTCCTTGCACCGGAAAGCAATGTTAAAGTCGGAAAGGTGAGCATGACCTTTATCATCCAACAGTATATTATCCGGCTTGATATCCCTGAAATATAAAAAGTGGATGAGGAGAAGCATGTGGATGCACGGGGTGGGACACGAAGAGCATACCTGTGAATAATGTGGTGGGTATGCAAATAATGAATGGCTAGAGCAAGCTCTGCCACTATGAATCGAACTTGATTTTCTCGAAAGCAGCCCAGTCGATCCAAATGGAATCGTAAGTCTCCTCCAAGCATAACATCGAGTACCATGAACATGTTTTCTTCATCCTGAAACGCATATCGAAGGTTGACAATATGGGGGTGCTCGATGTGTTCCAGCAGTTTGCGTTCCGATAGAATATTTTGAACAGCGTGCATTTTGATGCATTTGTTCTTGTTGATGTATTTGAGAGCATATATCTGCTTAGTACCTTTATGCTGAACAATTCTGACTTTTCCGAATGAGCCTTTCCCTATAGCCCTCAAAAGGTTGAAGTGACTTAGATGAACATCTGTTAGGTTTTGGGTGAGGTGTTAGTGTGATAGACGCTTGGTTGAATCGAAAAGTTTTGGCTCCATACGCTACCTTCCCGGTCATAGTCGATGTCCTCTCCTCTGCAGCATACGGCTCCCATGAAGTTACCGAGGACGAATGGTGAAGATTTAGCGAAATAAAGAGAGATTCAGAGTATGCGAGGGTGCGGCAAAAGAAGAAGAAAAAAAAATCCCTACAGACTGGTTAGCAGAGACGATCACTTATGTTTCAAAGTCACACAAATTCTTCAGCCTTATGTCTTACCAACAGGCTCTCTTCAGTAGAACAGTGGATACTCCACCAAGAATTTAATAGTTCTTTTCCTTGTATCACTTCCTTGCACTTTGACAATGACCGGGTTTCTTTTTCTTATTTCAGCCTCTCCGAACCCCGCCACTACCACACTTGGCAACCAATCCATATAACGCGACTGCGGGGGAAGTGTTGGCCGGATTTAAGGAGTCGCAACCATGAAACTTGCCGATCGATCCCTCATGGCACTAAGTGGCGGTTCATCCTTACCAAAAGTATATCCCAATTTCCGGAGCCCATTACAATTGTCAGAGCTGAACTACACCTAAGGCAGGTGTATATGCAAGATTGCCACGTTGGATAAAAGGGTCATCTATTTTATTCTTTAAGCTTGTTTGTTCAATTATTGCTTTGTGCTGCTATAGCGCATTATCTTGGTAGATTAACTTGTCCATTATTTTCTATACACGAACTTGACTAGGACACGGTCAATTCCCGGCGTTCGGAGACCCGGTTACCTGAGTGATCATTCCCCAAGTGAACTGTAGGTTTGGTCATTACTTTCCCACTCATCCACATTAGCATACATAGGTGGGCCGGGCGGCCATCCACGCTGGTCCTGCCTGCTGGAGAATTTATTCCACCCAAAATTTTTCATGTAGGACAATGGCTGGCCAGTAAGACGAACACACATCCGTCGTCACCTGGAGTGACCAGATTCTAAGCGCAATTGGGTGTGGTGCATCAGTTCCCAAAGGCGGGAAAATTTGTCTGTTTAGAAAAAAAAAACTTTCCACAAATTCTCCTCGCGGCATAACAGCTGCACGCATGGCTTATGAACTGGGTCTTTCACTATGGACCAGAACCCGCTTCTTTTACCTTCTTCGGTTTAAAGCCTTTGAACGTGGGTGCAATGGTTTGTCGACCGAGGCGGGAGTTCGGAAAAAATGCTTGGACCATTTCACTTTTGCCACTACACTTTTGGTCTGGTGCTATTTGCTTTCCCAAGTGATACGAGATTCTGCTGTACCTGAAATTTTGAGTACACTGGCAATATATCGATTCTAACATGACTAAAAAGCCATATCTCTAAGCAATGTCATCATGTTGTTCGGGCCCTATTGTATCTCCCATGGACATTGACTTTTTGAAGAAAATAAACCATGTCGTTGGCATGGTGCCTTACCGTCGAGACAAACGCTCACGGTAATAATGCATGCTCACGAGGGACACTTTTAATTTCCCAACAGATCATGCTACGTTTGTCCAACAGCCTTCTTTGGGTCCATGGTTGGCGTAAGTTTCGTCGGGTACTTTTTATCGATGCACTAAAAGAGAAGGACCCCTACGCGTGATCTATGCAAGCAGGATGGGATATTAGATGAAAAATTTCTCTTTCATGCAAGCCCTCTTTGTAGCTTTTTCTTTTCACTCTTCTTCACCACCTTTGTACAGTCATGCCGAAAATTGAAATACCAACGCCTTGGACTCCCAATTCCATCGCACCTGTAAAAATATATGGCGATATAAGCTACCCCTTGCAGGTCAAGATAGCCAACAACGATGGAGTAGATCTCCCTTCTCGATTACATAAACAACCAAGCATCGATGTCTATTCCCGAACATTGCCTCGTCAACCCAGTGAAAAACTCCTCCAACAGAGGCAACGATACCTTCAGGTTTCTTCCAAGTATGACGTCCCGTCAGAGGAAGCAAACAATTTAACCCGAGCCAATAAAAAGAATCCACAAATGAGTATAAAACCGCCACAACGCCATCCTGAGCAGCATATAGTATGCCCGAGCCCCAAGACACCCAAGTTCAATGCTTTATTTTTACAACAAGACATTGCCGAGAAACCTATCATGGCGCACACTCAAAATGATCACATGAAATCCTTGCTCGATACTAGCAGAGATTGCAGTCGATCGATATTAGGAAGAAGTTTTCCTAAATGTACAGGTTAGTTGTGTAACACACGCTAAAAGCATGGGCATAATCTAGTCAATCAACTTTATTAACGACTATCCAGACCCACATTCTATGTATCCATTACCCACTGATCAAGCCGAGCTGGCCCGACTTGACAAGGAACACGGGCTTATGAAAGAGCTTTTCAATTGGTAAGCCCTACTATACCCATCACTGTGGTACCAATCCAGTTTGACGCCTAACGGGTTTTTTTACACAGCATTTATCGCTCTCCCGTCGAAAGCTTGCTGATGAAAGGCATCAAAGTGCTGGATGTTGGGTAAGGAATCTTCTCCATTTCGCATTCAGGGCACTGAAGACAATTATATTGACCTCACTGTGGTATATTCTTAAAGTTGCGGCTCAGGAAGCTGGTGCATCGAAATGGCCCAAAAATACAAGCGCTCCCACTTTACTGGCATTGACGTTTCTTTGAAGAAGGATGCTTCCATTTCTCCCAACCTCACCATGCTAAAGGTCGATATGACGACTGCTCTTCCATTTGCCAATGAAACATTTGATTATGTATTTTGCCGTAACCTGTCTCTTGCTATCCCTTTCGACGATTGGGATAGGACCATTGGAGATATAACTCGTGTAGCCAAGTACAACGCCTATCTTGAGTTCATTGAAGCTGATTGGTAAGTGTGCCGAAAAAATGATCACATCACGGAAACCATTTCCCAGTTGTTAAGCATCAACTCACTTCATTGCAGGGAAATAAAACGCTCTGGACCGGCTTTGAAACGTTGGAATACTTTCGGTGGGTACAACATAACAGGCAATGTCTCAATTGCCTCATTCCAAATTTGTTAATTTTTTTTTATTTCATCTGCGCTACAGCTATTGCCGCCTTACGCAATCGCCAATATAATCCACGCATTGGCAGAAACCTGGATGTCTTCTTAAGGTTTCATCTGTCTGACATCAATAACACTTATCTATCCATGCCGGTTGGGGAATGGTCAAATACCAAGCTCGGATTAAAAGCCCAGCAGTATTGGATTGAAACTATGGCGTCGCTTAAACCTATTATTTTGGGTAGCACGGACCCCAAGACGATTGGCTTTGCTACTTACGAGCGGTTGGTCAGCCTTATCCAAAAGGAAATGGCAAAGTCACAAAGTTATTGCAACTATTACGCTTATTATGGCCGCAAAGCCGAGGAAGTACCGATCTACCTTGAAAAGCGTCCATATCACAAGAA
This sequence comes from Umbelopsis vinacea, assembly GCA_016758895.1. Taxonomy (NCBI): domain Eukaryota; kingdom Fungi; phylum Mucoromycota; class Umbelopsidomycetes; order Umbelopsidales; family Umbelopsidaceae; genus Umbelopsis; species Umbelopsis vinacea. Next base: position 114,965 of record JAEPRA010000008.1, on the reverse strand, counting down.
GAACCGATCACAAAGCTCGAATAGGACGTTCTCAGCTTCATCATCTCTACCTTCAGATTGCAGTGACACAACTGACTCCTCCGCATCACTTTCTTTGTGAGCCACAATTTTTCCCAAATCACCCGCACATCACCATTCCACTGGCTGACAATGGAACCACTTTATTCATGTATATCCCCAAGCAAATGACTGCCCCATCGTAAAATGTATCTAGCACACTGTACATGATTTTTTTTTTTTTATCTATATCTTGGCTTGCATCCACAAAAATGTTATGTAAATCTATTCTTTGGAGCGATACATTGCATTAGCGCTTTGTAGATGTTGTGTCACCATGCTCACGGAATCCAAAACGTATAAAATCATACAATACACTCTGGATTTAACTACGCTCGGCATACTGCCAAAATGCTTAAATCTTGGAAGTCAGCTATAACGAATAGAAAAATCCACCGGCCGATTCTTTTGTAGCCCCACAATCTCCGCGCTCACCGGTCGAACACCTTTTCAAAATCTAGATTCCAATTGGCTGAATTGCTGCCCCCGCCAAAACCCATCGCCACTGTAAACCGTCTGCCAATTAAAAATTGGAAAGGACTTGCAAATAAAAGATGGGTTTTTAAGGGCATGACTCCAAGGCAATATATGAAAAGAGAGGGGGTAATTGTTTATTGTTACATTGACCAACATGTCATTTGGCGTGTGAGCCCGCCAAAGTTTTCTCATCTTCCTGTCCTACGCTCCACGGTGTGAACAGGCGTTTTTCTTTTCTTGTTGTTGTGATTTAAGTACAGATCGATGCGATCTTCCAGTGACCAAACCAACTAGAAGAACACATTGGTTATGGACCGGTTATTTTTGTACTTGATTATACGCACTTGATCGAAGTGAACACCATGAGTTGGCCCCATGGCTTTGCCTTACGGGTTCACAAAAGTAGTGTGCGGCAGTGCAAAAAACTGCGTTGTATAAAAATCGCACCGAAAACAACGAAAAAAAGAAAAAGTATAATTTTTTAAAATACTTGCGTAGCGGGACTTCCCGTGGGTTCTTTGCACAGCTAATGAATTATCATAGTTTCGACCATGACGCCATGGCCACGCCAGACATGTTGAAGCAGCAGTCTTATGGCCACCATTCCACATATCGAAACGAACCGTCAGAGTTTGATTTTTTTGCCTTAGGAGAAAATGGAATGGATTCCAACCACCTCTCCAACGACCAGCTGCACCTGGCCCTTCATGCCAGTCAAAAGTTCATGTCCAATATGCCTCAGCTCACTCCTGATAGCACTGAAGGAAATCGCACGGGTAGTTCTGTACTTACTGGTCATAACCCGGAGTATGCTACCATGTCGCCACTGAATATGGCTACAAATCCCGAGAATGTTGAAGAATTTCACACTCCAATGCAAACCAGTACAAGATATACAAACCATGACGAGTTTCATAATATCATGGATGATGAGGTTTGTGATGGGTTCCTTCCTCTTTTTTTTTGTTGAAATTCTGGTTTGGTTAGGCCAACTGTCCTTTTTTATTAACACCTTTCGTTTTTTTTTTTAAAAAAAAAAATAGAACTTCTTCACACCGTTAGTGTCACCTGCCATTACACCGGTGTTCAATGGAGGATACTCCAATGCCACTATGGCCAGTATGAACCATGATGTCACTTTCTCGCCACTTTCTTCTCCGGCACTGCATCCTCATCAGTCAGCACCTCACTTTTTCGGTGATATGCAATCGAATGGGTATCAAGAGGATGGCCAATCAGCTGAGGCTATTTTGCAGCGTAAGCTTGCATTGATCGAACAGCAACAACAACAATTATTAGCCCTGCAACAGCAGCAGCAACAACACAAAATGCAACAATCCGCCGTGTCACACAGTCTCCAATCGACTCAAAATAACAACAATAAGCGAGCATCAATGCCCAATATCATGAAATCTCCTTATCAAAATGGTTACAATGGTAATAATGTCAAGCGACAAGCAACGCTTAGACAAAAGATTGCTATGGCTAGTCCCCAACTCAAGAGCTCCATGGTCAATCAAACAGATGGAAGATCAAATGGTGGATATCAAAATCTAGGCAATATGGCGCATCACTCGCCTATACAACAGTCTGCTTCGTCACCCATGTTGGGTTCAAGTATGCCACCACCATTACCGCAATCATCCTATTCGGCTGCCTCACCTCATGCACTTCGACCAGCAGTTACGTCAGCACCATCTTCGCCATCATCGCTAGCACCGGCAACACCTGCATCTTTGATGAAGCTCAATGGAGGCAGAGGAAGTGGACCAAACAGCGTGTCATCATCACCGTCAAGCAATGCTAATGCAGGCGACTTGGGGTCAGTCGATCATATGCCTAGTCTACCGGATGCCATCTTGCCTTTGGTACTTGATGCGCCGCCTCAGCATGTCATGTCGTCACCGTCTTTCAAACCCACCTCCAACAGACGGCGAAGCAGTACCGCTCGGAAAACCAAAAAGGAACCATTTGCTTCACCCGCTATTGCTCCTAATTTCGGTCTCTCACCGAGAATGTCTATCAGTGATCCCACCATTGTTATGTCACCAGCCGCCCTCCGACCTCAAGTATCCCAATCTCCACGAGCTCTCAAGCCGTTAATATCCCCATCTCTCAAGCCCAATTGGCCACCTACCCCCAACTCAGGTGTAGTGGATCAAGAAGCTGCTGCCCACATTTTGGCTTCCAAGAGTAATTATCAAAACTTACGGGAAGGCAAGATTGCTAGCTTGGGGATGCAGTTTTCACCCAGTATTCATTCTGGCATTGAGATACGACGAACTGCTCACAAGGCGGCAGAACAAAGACGAAGAGATACCCTGAAGAAAAGCTTTGATTGCTTACGAAATGAAATTGTTGGATCGCTTGTGAATGAAACCGTTCAAGGAGCTGAAGATGACGACTCGACTGACACCGTTGTCGTCGAAGATGAATTGCGCAAGGAGAAGGAGAAGGAGGTCAAACAGATGAGCAAAGTTGTTCTGTTGCAGCACTCTTTTGAGTACATTGTGCGCCTCAAGGACGATAATCGACTGAAAGATGGCAAGCTCGACCGTGTCACGCAGAAGCTTCGTGAGCTTAGAAAACAATCTGGTTTACCCGAGATCACGGAAGAGGAAATGGCAGAGGAACGGGAAGAAAAGGCTGAAGCGAGACGTCGACGTATCGAGCGAACCGAACGCCTGGCCTCCTCTCAACGGGAAGAAGAGGAGGACAATGGAGATACTCAACGTCGCACGAGTATTCGAACCAACGATGTTGAAGAGAGCGAGTAAAGAAGCTCCCTCGACGAAATTCCATCCCGCCACTCGCTAAGTTATAAAGGTTTTCAATCCTTGACCCCCCTTCATCTATAGACATTTTCACTTTGTTCTTTATTTCCTTTTTTTTTGCTTTATTAGTTTGATATACTCTTTGTTTTTTGCATCCTTGCTCTATATATTTTTTTTGCATCTCTCACCCCTTTTTTGGGAAGTTTGCTTCGCCGTGCTTCACTGATTTGTACCAACTTTTTTAGTTTTTCTACTCAAGTGTAATGTAATAATCCTTCTTACATTGAGAAGGTCTTTTTCAATCAATCAATCAATCATACTGTTTTTCTCCTCATCTGATGTTGTCTTCTGCTGTGGCAGACTATGGTAGTGACATGTGCATATAATTTGGCATCACACACGCTGCAATTGAAATTTAATCGAACGGGATCTTCCTTTTGTGTGTGGGGTAAAAATACCACCCCTACCATTCACTCGCCGTCACGTCGATCAGTCGGTATACTTTATTTTATGGCTGGCCATTGGTTTGCAGCGATGGTGTGTTCCAGACATATGATCAACAGATCATGTTATTCTGATGTATTGGTGCAATAACTTTATTTCCAAGTCTTCTTCCACTTGCTTGTATTGCAATTTGCATAGCGGAAGCCTCCACGATCATGTTGTATTGCTAAGCACCCCAACCCCATGAAAATTGCTGAACCTTTCATTTCCATTTTGGTATCAAGTCTTCGTGATGCATGCTTTTTTTGTATGAGTGGAGCTAACTATTGTATGTAACAGACACGACAAAACTTTGGCACAAGCAATATAGAGTGATAAGGGAACGTTTTTGAAGAACACAGCATGATCAAAAAAAATGCTTATTTCAAATTCTGGCATTGAATTACATCAGGCGGGCCTTTGGGTGTGAACTATCGTCCACATTTTGAACAAGACGTCGTTCGGCAATGGCGCAGGAAGTTGGAGGCCTCTATAGGATTTTGGGAGATGACGCGAGGTGATAAATTGAAGGAGAGAAAGCCATGCCCAACAACGTAGAAGTTGTAACTTTTAATCACTGCTGCCTGTTGCATTTACTCTTGCAACTATGCTTGCCTCTAAAACTGTTCGCATAAAAGCTACATCATACTTTTGGAAATTTAATTTCGGTCACTATGCAACCATCAGACATACATCAAGATTAAGATTAGGGTGCATCAAGGAATCTGGAAGAACATTGGTAATTGTTGCAAAGTCATACGTAGCATTGCGTAGACAGAGCAGACGGTCCTCGGCCCCCACAATAATTAACCATCTTTCAGCCGAGGCACTTACCGGGGGCCTACACGATTTAATATAAAACAGCAGAAACAGGTCAATAGGTTCACTCCTTAAAAATGATGTCAATGGCATTAAGAAATTTAATCCTTCTACTACTTACTTTCCAATCATTGTGTTCGGCTGCTGTCATCAAGAGAGAAGGCACAGCATGGAATTATTGGCGAGACAAAGCTTTTGGCGCCAACATTGGCAACTGGCTCGTACTTGAACGATGGATCCAACCTCAGCTCTTTGAACAGCATGCTCCCAACGCTAACGATGAATGGGCATTCTGTCAACAAGCCACCAATGCATCGGACGTTCTGAAAGAGCACTGGAGAACCTGGATCACTGAAGACGATTTCCGTATTCTGGCCAGTGTAGGCGCCAACCATGTTCGTATACCCGTTGGATACTGGGCTTTCATATCACCTGTTGATGGCGAGCCGTATGTGACAGAAGGACAAAAGCCGGAGCTGGAACGTATCCTATCATACTGTGCAAAGTACAATATCAATGCCGTCATTGTATTGCATGGTCTACCGGGATCACAGAACGGTGAACATCACTCTGGACATGGAGGAGCCATCGAATTCTACCAGCGGGACCACTATTTGAGAAGCTTGACCGCCGTTCAAGCAGTGGTGGATTGGATGAACAGTCTTTCATACGATCTCAAGTCTCGAATCTCAGGCATAGAGCCCGTCAACGAACCTCAAGTCAGAGATGATCGAGAATTCCGCATAATATCCAATTATTACAGAAAGTCCTATGATATCATCCACCAGTCTGCATACCAAGTACCAATGATTTTCAGCGATGGATGGAGACCGCTTGATGAATGGCGTGACCTGTTGCCCAGTGGAGCAAATGCCTTGATCGATGCTCATATCTACTATGCCTTCGACCCAAGCACGACAATGTCTCGTATAAAGGAGGATATCTGTAGACGGGCCTCCACGTTCAAAAACTTCAATCTCCCCGTCCTAATTGGAGAATGGTCACTAGCAACACAAATCTCAGGTGACGATGATTGGAGTCATCAGTTCATGGATACACAAGTTGCATCGTGGAATCAAGGAGCAGGCGGGATTATGTGGACCTTGAAAAATGATATTAACTCGAAGGAATGGTCTTTTGAGAGATTGGTCTCACTGGGCATTATCAACAATGAAACCATGTACAAGCATCCACAATCGGTGTGCTAATGTTTGCGTAGAAAGCCATTTTCTACATATGGTAGATCGCGATCAGTAAGCCAGTTCATTTTGTAACAAATAGAGCAAATCATTGATAGACTACTTTCTGTACCAGCAAGTTGCTAGACGTCATCAAGACATTGATAAATCAATAAAAAATATTCAAAAAAAAAAAAAAACTTAGCAGGTACGCAGAAACATCAGTGGCATTACTACCGGTTTACAAAGCGTTCATCCTATACGCCTCGTATGACAATCACGCCAGGGTACTGTTACCGTACAACATGCCCGAATACTACGATGGGCAGCACGTCCCGACGAACGAAGTTTTTCCTTTGTGATACTAAGAGGGTCCAGCCGAGAGAATTAAAATGAAAGGGAAAAGGCAATATGGATCGGAAGCATATCGGTGTTAGAACCTTCTGCAGTGTTTTGTATCTGCAGTGTTTTGTAAACGACATGGAAAGAACAAGCAAGGTGAACGCATTCGTGACCTTGCAAACTTCATCATAAATCAGCCCATTCGAAAATAATATCTTGTTACGCAGGAGTGGGTGAACTGGGATTTTCATGAGCAAGTTGTTCTCGCGATGGTTGCTTACGTTGTGCATTCATATTATATATGGCCAAATTCGGTAAATTTAAAAATGCTGTAAGTGCAGGAGACCATGCCCTGAATTTAATAAAACGGGACCCGTCGTGCTAATTTCCTTTCTCAAAACTGCAAAGTTACACCTTGATCGCTATGCTTATGTGGTTTTTCCGCTTGAGCTTGTTATTGCTACAAGGAGATTGTCCTCACGTGGAGGAGCTGTATGCAAGCAACTTAGTCTGAAATCTGTGTTTGGCCAAGCTCTTCTCAAGCGTACAATGCCCCGTTTCCAGCTAGTACAAGCTGTCGTACTACTGTTGGGTCTATCTTCTTTTCATTTGGGAATCGTCTCCCGTCAATATCCTTTTCATCTTATATGGCTGTTTGTAGCATATTACACCTTGGTCAGTCAGGGTACAGGTTGTACACAGTCTCGCGCTTTTACGGGTTGGCTAATGGATGAGCAAAGCCAATAAAAAAATAGATTATATAAAGATTCTATTTTCTTACTGTTTGTGTTTGTATATATCCCTTCTGCAAGGTCGACTCCCAAGTCAAAGATGAAATATTCCTTGTTGTCTAGCATAGTAGCCATTGGTACGGGACTGTTGGCTGTCACCTCCGCCAGCCCGGTCAAGCGCGATGGTACACCTTGGAATTACTGGAGTGAAAAAGCCTGGGGAGCTAATCTAGGAAATTGGCTGATTCTAGAGAGGTGGATGGACTCGACTATTTTTGACTCTTATGCATCCAATGCACAAGACGAATGGAATTTTTGTTTGGAGGCTTCCAATCCTTCCCAAGCTTTGACTAATCACTGGAACAGCTGGGTAACCGAAAGCGACTTCAAGACCCTGGCAAGCGTAGGAGCCAACCATGTTCGAATCCCCGTAGGCTACTGGGCCTTTATCACTCCTGATGCAGGCGAGCCCTATGTTTCAACTGGCCAGAAGGCTCAAATCGAACGTATTTTGGGCTACTGCGCAACGTACGGCATTAATGCCATTATTGATCTGCACGGTCTTCCTGGCTCTCAAAACGGTCAGGCTCACTCTGGCCATATTGGTGCCATCGATTTCTATACCTCTCACAATATCCAGCGTGGTTTGAACACTGTCCAGGCCGTTGTCAACTGGGTGAACGGTTTGAACACTACCTTGAAGCACCAAATTTCCGCCATTGAGTCTGCCAACGAACCCAACGTGGCTAACTCTACCATCTTGACCTCGCTTAAAAGCTACTACCAGAGCGCTTACAATATCATCCACGCCTCAACCTACGATGTTCCAATGATGTTCCATGATGGGTTCCAAGGCTTGAATGCTTGGTCTGGTTTCCTTCCTGCCCCTGCCAATGCTGTTATCGATTTACATCCATACTGGGCTTTCCCACCTAGCACAGACAGCAGCACTATTATCTCCCAAATTTGCGCTATGGGCAGCCCGGACAGTGGTTTCCATCTTCCCGTTGTGATCGGGGAGTGGTCTCTTGCTTCCGGCGTCTCCTCTAGTGATACTTGGTTGCGTCAATTCATGGATACCCAGGTCTCTGTCTGGAAGAAAAGCGCAGGCGGTACTTTCTGGGCTTTGAAAAACAACATCAACTCTGATGTTTGGTCATTCGAGCAACTCATTACCGAAGGATACATCAACAGTGGTACCTTCTCTGAACATACCAATGCTCAATGTTAATTATGAAAGAGACCAATGTGCTTCCAAAGCATGATTCTGGGATGCAGTGATATTTATTTTACTAGTAAATGAAGCAAGAGTGAATCCTTTGCCGATGTCTGGACCATCGGTGAGACCGTGATCATTCTAGATTCGTCAGCCTGTGTATACCATTTATACTATCTTGATCAATAAATCCCTCCCCCCTTTTAAATCCTTCATGAGGCTAGCTGATGTGGTACCACTGCCATATCAATGTACCTGCAGTGCAAAAGTATGAAATCCTGGTGGCACTGAGATCTACACTTGTCATATATATGCTTCCTTACGCTTGGCGTAAGAAGAAACTCTCACTCAATACTACAAACCTACCAAACTACAAAAATACAAAACTACAAAACTACAAAACCTGTAGGGGGGCATTGGTGAGGAAACCATGGATGCTCCTTTGTGGGGTTGCTTTTTGTTCTGGGAGATTTACAGCATTATACAATAGGAGGCAATGTATGGGACAATATATTGAAACCTGAGGTGGATATAGAAAACGCTTTGTAGCTATCCAGGATTCTTTATGCACTCAGGTTGCTCTAGTCAAGTGTCTGCGATGCAAGGCACAATAAACCTTCAGACATCAGCATTAGCATTCACAGGATTTGACAAGTGGTACCTTGGCATCAGCACACGGCATCAGTTGATTTCAGCAAGGGCCGCGTCAATGGAGAGGCGCAATCCGCCCTGTCAAAGAAGGAATAACTTCGGCCCGTGTGCATTGCTTATGTGCTTGGCATTGATTTTTAAGACGTCTGACGGCCAACCCCAATAATTCATTTTTCTAAATACGGCTAAAAATTCGCATTGACTAACCTATGGGCTGAACAGAGTGTAATGACTGGCGACGTCTATCTTTCTTCACACAGTTTTAAAAAATAGCGAAGTCTATTGGGCAAAAGCTGTGAGAATATAGATGACTGCGCATTCGGAATAGCAACGGGGGTGCGTCAGCGTTGTCCATGAAGACAATGTACGCCTCCTGGGTGTCACTCACTTCTCAATTGGGCCAAAAAGGAAATTATCAATGCCTCACTGGCTTGTAACACTGCTTCTGACTATCAACTTTGCCATCCGGATAGCTATGTTTTGCATACGTATCCATCGTCGTGGTAGCCATGAATCGGAGCCATACTTTATCCGCCTTCCTTTTTTTCTTCTATAAATTAGCTTTGCCGATTGATGCTGAATTACATTAATTACAAACACTATCCGAACATGGTCAAAGTCCTCATCTTTGGAGCTACAGGCGTTGTTGGAAAGGAAGTCGCTCGTGCATTCTCTCGAAACGGCCACACTGTCTATGGTTTGACTCGAAGTGCGAAAAAGGCACACGAACTTGAGCGCGAAGAAAGTAAGTATTGAACTGATGTATCCCAATCGAATGTCAGTGGCTAAAACTTTTTGTTCAGTTAATGGTGTTGTTGGAGATGTTTCAGATCCAACTACATGGAAGCATCTGATCAAGACCGTTTCTGTCATTATTGACACATCCTTTGATTATACCAATCCCGCTGAAAAAGCTTCTAAGCTTATCCAAGACGTCGCTGAAGCAGTGAAGGAGTACCCAGAGAGACGATTTACCTACATTTACACCTCTGGTACATGGGTCTATGGTAATGACGCTGGTGTCACCGTTACCGAGTCTGATGCTGTCAATCCTATCTCCATAGTGGCATGGAGGCCGGCTTTGGAGCAGCTTGTGATCCAAAATCAGGACTTTGATGGTGTGGTTATCCGCCCTGGCATGGTCATCGGCAAGTCTGGCTCCATTTTTGGCATGTTATTCAGTGCTGTCCAAACAGGCCAAATCACTCTTTACAACGATGAAAATACACGTATGGCCTCTGTTCATACTGAAGACCTTGCTGAAGTGTATGTTGCCGCTGCAGAGAAGATCTACGCTGCTAAAGGACAAATCTTCAATGTTGTGAACAGCCAAACTGAAAATACCACCGATGTAGTCAAGGCTATTATCCGTTTGGTCAATCCAGAGGCTACTATCACCTACGAAAAGCCGACCGACCCGTTCCACACTGCACTCGGTTTGTACAGCCCTACTTTTGATATCAGCAAAGCTGTGAATATTCTAGGTTTCCAGCAGAAGCACAGTGGTGCCGTGGATGGTACTGAAAGATACTACAAAAGCTGGAAGGCTACGGCCACTGAGTGGGAGGATAACAAGAACTGAAGCAATGTGTTTTGCTAAATATTTTGACAATGGGCGTAGCCAATCACTTTTTCTGCCGATCAACGTTCAATGCAGGGCCACGTTACCTACCTAACATGCCTTGTACCTTTTACATCTTGCCATTCAATAAACATATCTTTTCAATTTTATGCTTTGTAATACTTCAGAAAATAGTGTAAGCACGTCATTACTGTTGATGACATTCATGACCCACTGATGGTACATTTTTGGTGGATGTTTACAGCAGTGGGCTGTGCTGTTTCTTAGGTTAATGAATGCCTTGTTAAGGAAATTTGAAGCACGTTTGAATAACCATGTAGAGAGAGATTGGGTATTTACAATCAATTGCTGACAGAGATATCATTTAAGATTCAGACAGTCATTCATGAAGATAATGTGTTACTAATTGCCAGAATACGTTGGATTGCACCATTTGATTTGAAGAGCCCCAGCCTGTGGCAGAAAATTGTTTTGTAATGCGCGTGCTTGGATTTATAACGCCGACAGGGTTAGGGCACCGTAGTCCGACGGGCCAAAATCATATAAAACCTGATCCTCAAAACTCATAAAGCAACTCAAAACAACCACACAAGACAACAACAGTCAAGCAAAAACATAATAACAATATGGTCAAAGTTCTCCTTTTCGGTGTTACAGGCGTTATTGGAAGAGAGGTAGCCAGATCTTTTGTGCGAAGAGGCCATGAGGTCTATGGCGTCACTCGCAATGAAAGCAAGGTCAAGGAACTTTTACAAGAAGAGAGTATGTATTAAAGCTACTAGGCTGCAATTTTATTGACTTTCAGATGACTAACTTTGATTGAAATCAAGTTAATGGTGTAGTAGGGGACGCAGCCGATCCATCCACCTGGACTTCCCTCCTTGAGCATGTTAGTGTCATTATTGATTCATCGGCTGGCTACAGTGATCCTACCAAGGCTGCCTACAAACTACTTGAGGACCTTACAACCGCTGTGAAACAGTATCCTAACAAGCGATTTACCTTCGTTTATACCTCTGGATTATGGGTATACGGCAGTCGCCTCGGCAAGACAGTGGATGAAACTTCTCCCACGAATCCTCCTAGCATTGTTAGCTACCGACCCGAGTTTGAGCAAAAGGTGATCGAAAGCACTGCATTTGATGCTCTGGTCATTCGTCCTGGCTTGATCCATGGAAGAAGCGGATCTATCTTTGGCGTATGGTTTTCTCAAGTTGAAACTGGAGCTATCACCTTGATAAATGACGATCAAACACGCATTGGGCCTATCCATGCTGATGATCTAGCGGAGACTTATGTCAACGCCGTCGAGCGCATCCAAGTGACAAAAGGACAAATCTTCAATCTCGCTAACCGCCAAACTGAAAACGTCACGGATGTCATCAAGGCCATGGCGCGCGTCGCTAACGTTGATGTTAAAATCACTTACCAAAAAGCCACTAACCCATTTGAGGAGGCTCTTGGCTTACATGGTCCTACCTTTGATGTCAGCAAGGCTATTAACGTTTTAGGCTATGAGCAGCGTCGACCAGGTGTAGTGGACGGTATGGAACGTTACTACAAGAGTTGGAAGGCACATCAGCAGTAGAAGAATCATGCTCTTTTAATTAGTAGCGTAGATGACAAAGCAATACAGCTTTTTTCTCCAATCAGTTTTTCTTCGGTTACAATACATGAAATAAAATAAATATTGGGGTAACGTGGTCGATCCCACAATACTGGCTTGTGTCATCTCGTGACATTATATAGAAGATGAGAGGATCTATTTTTTATTGGATTTCAACGAAGTTTGTTAAAGCCGTTGGTTGGTAATTTGGTCATTTCTGGAATAAAAAAGGAGTTCTCTATGGATTTCGAAGAAACATTACGAGAGACCAGATTAGGTGAAAAAAATCTTAATACCAGAAAATTTTTCGTAGCAGTGAGGGATTTCTGGCGAATCGTATTGGGAGCGGTCCATTTTAGGACCATTCGCCTTGGGTGACAAAGCATTTCATAAGTTTGGGATTATATTTTCTGGTTTCTTGGTCTTTCAGTTTTCTCTTTACTACTACTTTTTACACTATATTGCTGCTCAACATGGGCGACGAGAATACCGCAACAAAGGCTTCAAGGTGGGGGTTGGAACGGAAAATATCCACCAAAGAAGGTGGCCTACTGCATTCGCTTTTCCATCCATCTCGATCTCAGTCCAATGCATCCGTCGTCTTGCCTACCCCAACTGAAGAAGATCCGAATCGAAATAATCTCAGCAACCACAATGAGGCCATACCCGCACCTGCCATTTCTATTGTTTCGGCTAGCACTAATCAACAAGCCATACCAGGTAGCCCTGCCTTGACCAACAACAGTAGCAGACCCACTTCCCCGGTTTCTTCAACGGGCGGTAGTGGTAATGCCTCCAATACCAATAACAATCAAGCACGATTCCAATTATCAGAGGATGGTACACATCAACATCATCTAGTTATGCCGACCGTCAGTAAACTCACTTCGTCTTTAAATGGGTTGACCGGGTTATTTCATGCCAGCAAAACACATCACTTCAAGCTTCCCCAATGGGGAGCCAAGGAAGACGACACCTTGCATGTTGTTGATGAAAAGAAGCTGTCCAAAACCACCTCTGATGTAAGCTTGGCGGCCAAGTGGGGAACTTGCCAAGAAGTGATTGGAAAAGGTGCTTTTGGCGTTGTTCGAATTGCCCATAAAGTTGATCCATCTGTCCCGGGAACTGGTGAGCGACTATATGCTGTCAAAGTAAGTGACCCTTAGCTTTCTGGCATTGAAGCAAATGCATGAATTTTTTTCACCATGTTCTGAACTAACATGAACTTGCACCTAATTTAGGAATTCAAGAAACGAAGTGACGAAACACCTAAACAATATATTAAACGGCTCACGTCTGAATTTTGTATATCATCTACCCTACACCATCGAAACATCATCCAAACCCTAGATCTTTTACCCATGGCCGAAGCATCGACTACGTATTGCCAAGTCATGGATTATTGCAATGGTGGAGACTTGTTTCATCTGATTTTTGAATCCTCCGGCGGGTTAGCAACACAAGAAGCCAACTGCTTCTTCAAGCAGCTCGTTCGGGGTGTAGAATATTTACATCGCATGGGAGTTTCCCACCGTGACCTCAAGCCCGAAAATTTGTTGCTGACCACCGATGGTTGCCTAAAGATATCTGATTTTGGCTCATCCGAATGCTTCCGTATGGCATGGGACTCACGTAGTAACCAAAAGAACTGCGCTGTCCAAGGAAGTACTGGAATATGCGGATCTGAACCATACATTGCCCCGGAACAATTTGAAAAGGGCGAGTTTGATCCTCGACTTGTCGATATTTGGAGTTGTGCCGTTATTTATATGGCCATGCGAACCGGCAAGCATCTTTGGCACGTTGCTAGACCTGAAGATCAGCATTATGAAAAATATTTGGCGTTCCGGCAAATCGTCGACGAAGAACGAGATAGAGCACGCCGTATGCGAAGCGTTCACCGTACGTGTAGCACGGATGCGGAAAGGAGAGCGGAGCATGAACGCAGTGAGAAGGAGAAAAATGAAGGTATCGTCAAAGCTCGAGAGGAAATAAGACGTAAAACCAAAGAAGGCGGCTTTGATATTCTGGAAGGCCTTGAATTTGGGGCAAAGAAGTTGATCTACCGTATGTTGGATCCTAAAGCATCTCGCCGGTCGTTTGCTTCGGATATTCTCAAGAACGAATGGTTTGCCTCAATTTGGTGTTGTCAACCTTTCGAGGAACCCCATTCTCCATTGTTAAAATCTCCGTGTGCAGCCGACCAAACCTCAATTTCGTCAGGTCAATCCGGAGAAACCTCCTCCCCAGTCGGTTAGAATTATTACCCTGTTCACACCTCCTCTTCTGGCTGTCTTTTTCTCTTCCCATTGTAGCTTTTCATATCTGTTAGCATAACTTTGTACCATATTGTATGCCCCACCCCCTCCTTGACTTTTTTTTTTGTTTAAATAGTTCAACATCCCCCTACTTTAAACGAACTCCCTCCCCATTTATAATCCACATATATAAAGAGCCCCTGCTACTGTTCATGTGCGAGAATTACAACATAGTTTATTGATTAATTTGTTTGGTATAATGTACACCAGCTAAAGTGTACAATGCAAAATGGACATATGTCATAAGTCGCCAGCGACTATTGTTAACAAAGTCGGCACTAAATCAAATCATTGGCGGTATCTGGTGCAGCAACAGCAATGGCGGTAGCCAAGTTGGGCTGAGGAGCAACAGCACTCTCGCTTTCAACCTCATCGTCACTGCTGGCGTTGGGATGGACGAGGAAAGCGGTGAAACTGGTGAGGAGGGCGATGAAAGCACAGACATAGAACGTCAAGCCCGGCATAGATTTTACCGTGGCCGCGTACAATGCGTTTACGCAAAATTGTGAGACAATGCCAGCAAATGCATCCACGACCGAGATGGCACCAAAAAGTTCACCTATTTCCGTGGGCTTGACCAGCCTGGTCAGGAGCGATCTGGTGCTCGGTTGGGCAATCATCGATAGGGACTGGATGGCGCCAGCTGCATAGAATGTTCCAGCTGTAGGCACCATCGCCAATAGAGCTAGACCCACTGCATCCACCAAGTATCCAGCTCTCATCATCCAGACGTCAAACAATATGTCGTTGCGACGGCTTTGACCGGGTCGCTTGAACAGACGAGTAAGAATGGGGAGCACTACCATGAGGGTGATCAGGCGTACAAATGAAGTCATGCTCATGTAGAAACCACCTTCATAGGCAGTCCATCCAAATTGTAACATAGCATAGAGTAAGGTTGGCGGCATCATGATGATGGTGATCAGAAACATGATACTAGTCATTTGGTACAATGAATATCGGTTGGCATGGATTGGTCTAGTTCGTACGATGATGTGGAGAGCAGAAAAAATATTGAGACTTTCTTTGATGGTTTTGCGTTTCTTGGTGCTGTGTTGTCCAACAAACGGATTAGATTCTGGTAAAATGAAAAGTGCATAAAAGAGATATGCAAAGTCGCCCACGAGATTGATGTAAAATATGTTGACAAGAGAGCCAGTTTTCTGAATGCAGGTAAATAGAGGGAGTGATTAGCCGTCGTCAATCAATTCAAAAGTGTAGCCTTGATGGCATCCTTCTCTTACCTGGATGACCCAACTGCCTAGCAATGGACCTACAGCCAAGCCAGAGAACATAGTGGCCATAATGAATGACATGTAGAGCGTGCTGACCAATCAATGTGGTAAGCAGATCGGTCGGAGATTATATTTTTTCTTACTCAAAATGGCACTCACCGATCTCGTGGGTCTGTAGCATCTGATATGTAAGCGTTGAAAGCTGAGAAAACCGTATGTTCACCCGCCAAGAGTCCCTTCAATATAGGTGCAATGAAGATCGGTATAATACCCACGACATCTTGATACTCAGCAACCAAGATGATCATGGCCGTATAGAGAATCATACCCACGGCTGAAGTGCGAATGACAAATAGTCGGCCGCGGAAATCTGACTCCTCGCCAAACCAACCTGCTGTCAAAAGTACTGCAGATAAATATAAACAATGATGTGGGAATGATGAGTACCAGTGTTCCTCGAGCGATATTATCAATGACCATGATTTTTTCTTACTCGATACGGAAGTGATGATCCTGAGTACAGCCATGGCAGATGAAACCAAGGCTTGCACTTCAGGTATTGAGCACTCCTCGATAGGAGGAAGATTTGTGTCGATGGGAATATCGAACCCATCCATAGTTGAGTTGACAGCTTTCTTCGATTGATAGTATCTGATAGCGACAATTGAAAAAATTATTACTTCCCCGCTTGGCTTTCGAATTCAAAAGAGACAGCTTGGTTCTTTTTTTAAGGAAAAAAAAAAACTTTCAAACTTACTCTGCGCAAAATATTTCTGTTAAAAGTTGATAGGTAGGTGCGATAGACGCTCTGTAGTCATCAATCGTAAGTGTCAGCACTTGACATAACAAAGACAACACTTCAAATAATCCCCCTACCCCATGAAAGTTGCGACGAAAAAGAGAGGTACTATAATATTCCATGGCGATACTTTTCGATTAGTTGGGGTGACTGTAATTTCTTCTCTGATCGAGTCCAGAAGTGGTTCATTCTCTTCAGAGACTTTTGCTTTTGAAACCATGATGCGTTTATTGAAAGAAAGAAGGAAACAAAAAGTGGGAGCAAAGGAAGATACGAAACTTGCCACATAAGCACACCAAAGAGACAAAATTGCCTTTTCCCGACTTGCGGAGTTCCAGCCGGCGCATTCTGCGCGCGCCCGTGATCGTCATCATCACTCTTCAGTCATTCTTGAACGATGCTTGAATAGTGCTTATCGCTGACTGCACCTCCAGTTCAGGCTGCTTATGCTCCATCCAAAACGACTCGTGCTCTCCAACTTCTTGTTGCTTCTCTCCAAGTTCCTTTGCAACGTATTCATCTTCGTCGATATTGGTTCTAGCAACCCATCTCTTCTTCAGCTTGAACTCCTCCTGTCGCGCCACAATGTCGGCCCAGGTGGGTACCAATGTGATCGCATAGCGGACAATAAATCGAATAAACACATAGATATGTTCATTGGCCATAATGGCCATGATAGTGAAAATAGGAGTCCAGGGTGAATGTATGTCCGTTGACGGTCTAAACAGATACGCAAAGGATGCTGTTGTGATGGATGAGAGCCACACAAGTGTTTGCTACACAACACAGCCAGATAAGTAAATAATTGTCCCGGATATCCGCTGTCGTCTATCTTGAAGCACTTACCATATTTCCTAACCATGGTCCAATACTCTCTGCTCTTCGAGGGATGGGTCGCCTGTCATTGAAGAAGTGAAATAAAATTGGGTTTAAGTAAACACCACTATGCTCCTTTTTTTTTACGTTACTGACGCCAAGAACAACGGCTAGATTACCTTGTATACTTGCAAACCTTGATAGCGTCACCTCTTAATTCAATGATATTGTTGATGAAACAGCACATGGCCGTCAAGGGCCATACGGTCGAGAAAACGCTAACGTAGCCGAACTATGGACGGTGAGAGTTCCATGATGAGTGATGACAACCTCTTTTAGCGATGGCCCATATTATATCCAATTTTTCCTGCCGCCCGCTCACTTAAAGGATTGCGCTTACCTGTATCACCATCTCAACATAATCAGTATAGATATTATACTCTTGCATGGCAACTTCTTTGTTGACCTTTTGCATGAAAGCCCCTTCAGCTTCTGTCATTTTGGATGTAGTGTCCAGATCCTTGCTGTTTCGATCCACTGCCTTGTCACCAGACGAACGTCGTCCACCATCCTTCTTCAAGATGGACATGACTTTTGGTTGCACGATGGCCATGATGCGGGGAAGAATCATTTCCGTGAAAAATCCAACAACCTGACCAGTAATAATGAAATAGATAAGTTGCGCCTTAAGACGTTCAGTGCCTACTTTCTGGTGGTTATGTTCAATATTGAAAACATCCAAGTACGGCAAAAGGTGGTCTCCGAACGGAATGTATACCCAGGCCGTGATGAACTGTGAACAGGCAATGAAAGGTCCCAGTTTAGTATTTCTTGGTGGGTGTTTACGGACTTGAAACTCAATCCCTTTGATCGTTTCCTTACCAAAGACAAATATCCAACCAAGAAGTTGGCAACAAAGATCTTTTGAGTGTAGCTATATTCCCAGCTGGACTCTGTCTTGTGATTTTCCCAATCATTCAACGCTTTGACCCACTTGCTGTAAAAGCCAGACATGGTAGGAATAAGCAGAACATATCCTATGGTGGGTGCGTAATGCTTTGTGTTGCCCAAAGAGTTAGTCGGGAAATGAAAGCATAATGATGACATTATGTTCGCCACAACTTACCAAAAATTTGTGAAAGGGACCATTGTAATATTCGTGCAAGAAGACTTCAACTGCGAAAACAAAGCCCACGACAAGACTAAGGCCAGCAGCAGCGACAGCGACACCTGGGACAGTGACAGCTCGGCGTACAAACAGTTTCCATGGAGGGCAGTAAGGTACTAATTCACCCGTAATTTCATCGGTGACCATTTTCTCGCCAGTGAATCCAGAATGCTGTTTATCATGTTTGGAGTAGTTGCGTACGCCCCATTTGACCGCCAGATTACGCTCTTTGCGTTGCCAGTCTTCGAGATAAACAACACTCCACAACATGACCAAAATACCATATACGATGTTGAATGTATTCTTCAACACAAAGTGTGCGACAATACCCATGGCTGCGGGCACGGACAGCCATAGCAAGTAGTTCTGTAAAAAGGCAAAATAAAATGCCAGCTTTTCGCCAAAATGGTCGCGAATCAGCTGCAAGTCGTCTTCCTGAATCAACCATTTGTGACTCCAAGATTCAATCCATGTCTAAGGTATCATGGGGGATTGCTTAGTATGACGAGGACACATCTCGATGTAACCTTATAGAATGCATATTTCACATACCTTGTTGAGCTCATCGTTATGAAGTGGGAATATGCTCTCAACATATTTATCCACATCTGGAGAGATATTAGCACCTCCTTCGTTGGCAGGTGAGGTAATGATCTCGTATACAAGACGAAGACGTTCAGCCTCGGTGAGCTTGTGATCGGCATCTACAGCTTCCTCGCTTTGATGCTCATGATCGTCAAGCGTATTGACGCGAACACCCACCAGGAAATCGTGTAATCTAACGGCGGTGAAAGATGATGTCAAGGTAAGGACGTATGTTCAAACAAACAAAAAAAGGAAATCTATGGCGGAAGCAGAGTCAAATAGCGCCACTCTCTCAGACATACCGTGATTGATACAAGTGCTTCTTCAAAACCGGCCAAGGACAATAAACGAAAACCAAAATCGTGTTAGGTTCAGTTCCTTCTCTAACTTGATACATCAAGTTGGAGTTTAGAAGTTTGGCGCTTAGCTCTTGAAAACCGTTGGAGACAGAGGTTGCTAATGACTCTCTGGTCATTCCTTGCTTAAGTGTCGTCGGGTATCGAAAGAGAATAACATAGTCGACGACGGTGTTGGAGATACCAGAGGTGTACTGCTTGGAACTTGTGGGGAACAGGTGTGAAAACCTGTCAGTGTTGACTAACCCTTGATCCGCCATTAGAAAATGAGGTGGAGGAGAGAACAAACGCTTTAGCGGCTGGCTTTTTTGTTTGACCTCATGTTTTTTTCCTTTCTAGTCTGAAGGCGGTGATTATTCCATATCGACGTTTCATTTATTTCTCCAAGTGAGAATTTCGATCCCAGTCGGCCCGCAGGTTCCTGGTTTGCAAACATGATCATTCTCACTTTAGTCAGACAGTGAGTAGCCGCTTTACGCAAGACACAAATCAAGGGTTCTGAACTTAACTATTGCTTTTCTAGTGGTGAAAGTACCGGAAATCAAGCTAATAAATGGCAGGGTATAACCGATGCATCGTAAGTCTTTTCAAGGGTTTAATGTCAGAATGGATTGGACATTCTGACTCAGTGACTGCGGATCTCGAACAGTTTAACAAATCACGGCATGCGCCAGGCTGAACTTGTTGGAAAGTCACTGAAAAACAGACAGGTAGAGAACCTCAATACCTCTCCGATTGAGCAACAATTATTTTCTTTTACCAACCATTTTCACAGTTTTCAGCAATTATAGCCAGCCCACTGCAGCGTGCTTACCTTACCGCTGAGGCGATATACAACGAGCAGGAAGTTAAGCCTCCATTCACTACGGATGAAAGGCTTATGGAAGTCCATATGGGTGCTTTTGAAGATAAGAACTGGAATACTCACAAGATGCCGAAGGTGGATGGCGTGCCGTACCGGGAACAGCGTTTCCCAGGAGGCGGCGAATCCAGACATGATGCCTATTTGCGAGCATCAGCGTTCTTAGCAGACCTGTTTGCAAAATACCCCGTAACGTCCGTTCCATCTATTCGTATTTTGATAGTGGCACACGGCATGTTTTTGAGAGAAATGTCGAACGCTCTGCATAGCTTGAACCGGGTATCTTGGAACGACATCCGATGGCACAATACCGCAGTCACTACATTTCAGGTCACGAAGGGCCGACTAGAGCTTGTAGAGCAGAACAATACCAGCCATCTGAAATCCCTTCAACGGCAAAGAGGTGGTATAGGGAGTTCAAGCCATGATCGACACCAACAGACGCTCAGTCAATACTTTGGCAAAACAGCTTAACCAGCTATATAATGTTTATTATACCTTTGTGAAAAGGCATGTATTGTACAGTTTCAAATAAAGTGGCCAGTCAGGCAATAGCATCTATTCGTTATCATCAGCATCCTGTCCTTCATTTGTATTGTCGGTATTCCGCTTTTCCATTCGCTTCAACCGTTTCTTCTCTCGCTTATTGTCCTTGGCAAAATCATGTTGAATTTTATCGAGAAGGAGATTGATTTGCGTGCCCATTTTGGGTTGACCGCGGGCATTTCTTGCCATCATCTTTCCTCGAACTTCCTTGCGTTGCTTGTAATATTTTGCTCTACCCTTTTGCTGCTCTT
The DNA here is from genome assembly GCA_016758895.1 of Umbelopsis vinacea. Lineage (NCBI taxonomy): Eukaryota > Fungi > Mucoromycota > Umbelopsidomycetes > Umbelopsidales > Umbelopsidaceae > Umbelopsis > Umbelopsis vinacea. The sequence goes on along the minus strand of JAEPRA010000008.1, from coordinate 94,113 downwards.
CCTTCTCCTTTTTCTTCTGTTCCAGCTCTTGCTGTTGAACCTCTTTGGTGTCTTTCTGCTTTAACACTTCCTTCTTGAACGGGTTGGGTTTCCTAAGATGTATGCAATTTAGCTTAGCACTGAATAGAATTCAAAAGTATAAAATAATACTTACGATCCCTTATTTCGCCTATTCCTCGTCGAATCTCCAGCATCACTATCCGAACCATCGTCTTCAGAGGAACTAGATTGCTCATCCAAATCATGAACCTTCTCATCGCCGTCTTCTCTTTTTCGCTTCGTAGACGATGCACCGTATTCTACTATATTTCCATCTTCGTCTATTGTCCTCTCACCAAAAATCTGTAAACTCATTGTCAGTATAAAGTTGCATGGTATATTGAATAGCTAAAGGTACTGACCTCTTTGACATAATCTGGCGTCTCTAAGCTTGAGTCTTCCTTTGACAGTTGCTTGTAATAATCTTTTTTGACCTTTGCTTTGTGCACTAGTTGATCCTTTATCTTTTGTGCTGGGATTCATTGTCAGGGTTAAAACTCGATCGATAGACAATCAGCTGCGAGAATTATGAGCGTAACATGTCTTACCTCTTCCTTTGTATGCATGGGATCCACTTCTTGCAGCTAAATGAAACCCTTTTCCGCCTCTGTTTCCTGGCTTTCCGCCCCCTCGAGAACCTTTTGGTGGCATGCTAATAGCTGAGGTTTTTTGACGGTAAGGATCACTTTTTCAAATTTTTTGGGAGTGGGTGGAGGGAAGACAGTCACGATTTCCTTGAATTGTGGGCGATGCTGCCAACTTTAGTGCACGTGATCTGACATCGAGAAACCATTGTTTTATGCGATATCGATGGAAAATGCAACAACGAACGACTTCAGATGGAAGCACCTGGTCCTCTGAATGTTCGACAACTTTTTCAATTATCAGTATTACAAGAGCGTCCATAATTTTTGTCGAACTTGCTGTTTTGACACTCCATCTCAACAAAATCAGAAGACAGTGATACAGATACCTCCATTGAATTCATATCTCAAAAAAGGCTATCCTCTGAATTCAAGTATCTTTTTCATTTTATTCCTGTTGAAATACAATCTAACGGACTTATTCAAGGGGACTCATTACGTTGTTGCCGGCTCTCATGCCCAACATTTTTCCATCTTGCCACTCTTTTCACTGCGACGCATCGCAGAATGCCGTATCGAACATGCATGTCTCGTTCCGCTAAACCCGTCAACAAGGGTTCTCCGATCTCGCGCACTGTCTTCTAAGCCAGGCGTTCCGCGTTTTCCAGTGGCAACAGCTGCAAAAACTTTTTGAACAAAACTCCGATAAGGTACGTGCATTGTGCGGGATGGCCCTGGCCATACCTGATGTCCTGTTCGTCCCTGACACCTACCAAGTAGATCTTTGTTTACGTCCAAAACTAGATCTTGTATTCATGGGTTTGTGGCCCGTTCGCTGCAGGAACTTGCGCAAGGTACAAGGTTTAACGATTCTCTATGATGCTCTCTGCACTTCCATATGGTAGGCGATCAAAGAACACTACAGGAAAACGAAGTTTGGATGATTCAGTTGCCCCTTTGTATCAATGTTTGCCAAGGGGGGAGAGCCTGGCATCCGTAACTGAGTTACCACGACAAAGGAATATATTGCATTGCTGAAACAAGATTGGGCATGACGCCTGTAAGCTGGATACAACATTGAAGGAAAAGACTATCACAAAAGATGTCAAAAATGGATTTATTGTATTATTAAGTTGTAAAAAGCAAAAACGAGGTGATAAATAGTACAAGTGACTGGGTCCAATTAGTTAATTGATTATGTTGTATTCGATGATTGAGAGCTCTGTTTATGCAGATATGATTGACTGTGAATGCTTTGTGAACGGTGTGGTATTTTTGTACCTTGACGACGACGTAATGGTGGAGAGTGGCGCATTTGATACCGAATGATCTCACATAGCTGAACACTGGCGGATTCGTCCACATTTTGCTCGACCTCATTCAATAACCAATCAAGGACTTCACGAGATGCTGGGGTAACGCATATAAGCGGGAAAGCGCCTTTCTGTCCTGTAGTGATATTAACGCCAACTCCCCAACCATCATCAAATGCCACAGTCGAAACAATGATATCGTTTTTTCTCAGACTCAATTCATCGGGTTGTGACGGATAATACTGGTGAATGACAGTATGGAACTCATTATCCAATTTACTGATCAGGCCAACTGAGTCAGTGTCTCGTAAGGCTGCCGGCGTGATAGTATCATGTGTTTGGTAGTCAGTCCCACTCAGAAACGACGGTGCCGTACTGAGTTTTTCTCCGATGCATGCGGTTTCAGTTCTGTCATCGGCGGATTGGTAATGGACTTGCGGCACTGACTTTGACCGTCGATAATAGAAAACTGCGGCGACAAGAAGAAGCAAGCACGATACGATAGCAATGACTATACCGGCAACGGCTCCTTTAGACAATCCATGTGCTCCTCCATCGCATGCTATCTTGGAACAACATAGATCGCCATTCGCTGCGCTAGATTGACAATAGTTGCATCCATCCCCTTGCGAAGGAAACCCTAGGAAAATACAGGTAAATGATATGAGTGGGTTGGTAGATCCGTCAAAAGCTATTTAAACGTGGAAAAAAAATTACCGCAGTAATCAGGTTCATTCACCATGCCCAGCATACAGCTTTGGCTTGCAGTGGCATTCAGCGCAGGATCCATTAGGCACTGTTGCGAATACGTATCAATATAATTTGAAAGTGTGGTGGATGGCATGGTGGATTGACATTGTGATTGAACCAACGTTTTGACGGCCTGTACTTGTTGATTACAGGTATTTTGACATAACGCGGGAGGCGATACATCATACATAGCATTACATTTCTCAGAATCGTCATTCTCGTTGACTATCAGCTGGCAGATGACAGACATGGTGTAGCGTGCATAATATGGTTTTGTAGTACAATTGAATTGATCCCAAAATGCCGTCTGGACGTAACTGTGAATCGCATCATCAAAGGCCGTGATGTTCCACACTGGCTGCAACCAGGCAAAGGCAGGTTTAGACATACCCGCGTAGTATTGAGCGAAGGCTGGACAGGCAGTCGAACCGGCCAATGGTAGACACCAGCCCCATACCAATTTTGGGGTGAGCAATAAAGTGATGAACCAAAAGTTCATAGAACGCCACCAGGTGAAGAACAAAGAAAAAAGCTGTCAATAGAAAGGACAATGCGCAAGAAAAGAAAAAAACCAGAGAGAAAAAAAAATTCATTGTCGCCAGCGGAGTGCTAAAAGGAGGCAAATCCAACTGGCGCCTTTTTTTAGATTCTTGGTCGTGACCGTACCTGAAACAATCGAAAAAAAGCAACATTGTATGACCCACCCAAGGATCAAGAAGGCATAAAATGCTAAGAAATGGCTACAGAGTTTTAAGAGTGATGATCTACTTTCAAGTGTAGATTCAGACTTGATATTAAAGCAATATCCATATATGGCGGAAAATGGCCGCAACACAGAACGCATGACGAATTCTTTTAAGCTCCTAACAGCGATTATAATCCCATATTGTCAGTACCGGGGGTATAAAAATCAGTAGGATTTTGTAGATAGAGTAGCGCTTCATTGGCGTTCCCTTACTACGGAGGTGTATGTGTGTGTATATATATTTATTTTTCTTTGAGTGCCCTGCCTGCCTGCCTGCCTGCGTAGGAGGTGCATTGTATTGGAAAAAAAAAAAAAAAAAAAGGCGATTCAGACCATGCATATAATACGCCAATGAATGAAATGAGATTGGGGATTTATGCAGCAGAGAAATGAAAATTGTGTGTAAATGGGCGGCGACTTGCCGTTTACAGCGAAGAAAGAAGCCCTTCTTAACGGGGAACAACGGTTCAACATACAGCAAACTTTTTCGGTTTCCATAGAAACATGCAACGTTTGAAATGCCGCAGGTGCTAGTAAGAGTGGCCTGATTTTGTACCTTTACGGGTAATTCTTTCGGATCTTCAGCAGTAACCTTAAAGGTAAAAATAAAATAGAATTACGTCTACGCGCAGGAGTTGAACCAGCAACTCCAAGGCAGACCGAATTTATTTCAGGCAAGGGAAACAAAGCAAAAATAAAAGGAGAGAAGAAAACCACAGAGATGACAGAAAAGTTAGGAAAAAGAAAAAGCAAAAGGGAATACAACCGATCCCCGTACCTCGAAATTAGACTCAGGGGTGTGCTGGATGAGTGGTTCCTCCGCGGTAACGCTTGGTTTGGCGGCCCATTCGATGAACTCGAAGATGGCGTCGCATATTACTTTGCACGCTAAAACGACGGCCACAATTGGGAGCATCGCATACAAAAGGACGTTCGCCAGTATGTGTATAAGTATGAATACGAAGAGATGAAGGCCGAGAAAAGGCCTTTTGACAATAAGTACACTGGTATCGATTGGGTCTTCCATTACTATCTACACCCAAATTGACACTGCTGCTGCTGCTGCTATTAGATGGTGAAGGAGAACGTTGCTCCTCTTCATCAATTTCATCTTCAGAATCTGAAGGACTGTTGGGAATAGTGGTGGTATCGACGACGGTATTAGAAGTAAGGGCAGACTTTGTTCGCGTGGGTGTAGGGGCGATGGTCTTGAATTTAGAAGACGGTGAAGAGGAAGGGGACGATGGCGAGGGATGCCACGAGGGATCGGTGTAAAAGTCAGCCGTGTTAGCCGAAATGGCTCGTCTATGTTGATACAAGTGCGGAGCGGCCAAATAAGGCGCCGATGGGCGTGCTGAGAACAGAGAGGGTGCGGACGACGGGTATGGGTGTGTATAGTCAGAAAATGAACGAGCATGAGAGTGCTGTCGTGTACGCGAGTAATTCAGGTGGTCAGGTTGTAACATGTAACGAGTGTCAGCAGAATTGGAGGGCTGTGGAATAGCAGTAACTGATGGGTATTTTTGGCGACCGGAAATTGAAAGTGCTTGCATATCTACAGGCAATGCATTGACAGGCGATAGGTCGTGGGGAGGGTGTACAGGATAGGGTGGTGCTGCAAGTGAAGGAATGCTGGCCGAGAGATTGCTGCTACTTGTATGATCATCTACACGATAGGAGCAAATGGGATTAGCTATTGGGATTGGCACTCCACCCCCGAATTCCCGCTGTCTCGTACCATTGGGAACAAATTCATTGCCTTGCAGCAGAAACTTGATGGACATCAACTTGGGTTTGTTATCGTCTGTCATGGGTTGCATATCTGCTGCTAATGTATGTAAAGGACTGGAGAGAGAGGGAATAAAGAAACGAGGGGTAAAAAAAAAGAAAAGAAAAAGAAAAAAAGTGAAAGGGAAAAAGGAAAGGATGGAGCTGCTCTCAGCATCGGTGACCCTCCTACATTTTTTTTTTCTGGCTGAGTGCGAGTGCATTAATGCAACATGTCCGCACTTCCCAAAATCATGGTTACTCACCGATCATAACGTGGTATGACATGAGCCTGACTTTACGATCAAAGGAACTCTTGGTTTGACTATTTTATACATCTTTTTGATCAATGTTCCAGCGATTTTTTATATCAAGTATGTCAAGTCTTCTGTAATCATATTGCTACGCAGTTTGGCTTCTCAGTACACAAAGTTATGGGCCTATTTGGGAATTTCGTGCCTGATTGGCTGTAGGACTTTCAAATTTGCAAAAGTCTCAGAATTGTGCACCTCATCCTACCATTTCATCAGCGATCGTTGCCATAAACCGATCAAAGCTATAATCAGATAACAGGCGTAGTTCAAACTACTGATCGAGAAAACGAGTGATTTACATTAGAGATATACCAAATGATATTTTCTACCACATAGACCTGAGTGCCCTATAAGTAAGCAACTCTGCGAAATACTACCAGGGGATGCAATAGAGGCAAAGGAAAAGGGGGAAGGAGGGGCGGAAATCCGCCCGAAATCAGTCCGAAAAGACTTTTAGCACCATTCACTGTATCCGAAAGAAAGTTTTGTGTGCACGCATCAAGAAAATCTTTAACGAGAACCTGATGAGTCACAGGATTGCAGTCGGCAATAGACAAACCCGTTCTTATAACGTTAGGCCGTGGAAGACGTTGCACATTCGATTCAGGTCAGGTCAGGTACGTGGGCTTTATACCTGTACGCCTCATTTTCTTACCATGAAATGACGAGAGTAAGCATGTTGGGATCTTTCCATGCGATAGTCTACCAAACCACTGGAAATTGGCGTATCGTCGTAATGTTACGACAGCGACTTATGCTTTCTGATGCAGACATCCATATTGGGCGACCACTAATTGAAAAGCCGAATCATGCCACACTCGTGGCTGAAGGGCATTTCCCGCTGTCCAATTTAAAAGAGTATTGTGCCCTCCTGTTGTGGTCTACTGGACAAACACGCACACATTTGAAAAATTTGACAACTTGACGTATGTATTAGGATCGGTTTTTCTTATTTGTACTAAATATGTACTAGACAATGCCTGATCCTACTGCTAATCACAGTGTATGTCAACCAATGATTACGAACATACAATTCTTAATTCAGCGTCAAAGGCAGAAAGGAGCAACGGTTACATCGACGGTGTCGTGAAAACTTTAAAAAGCGAGGACGGAAGCGGCACCAGCAAGCAAAGCAACCATGGCGATAGAGGAAACAACCTTCTCACCAGCACTCTTGGCGGCAGTGGTGCTTGCACCAGCAGCAGATCCTGATGCGCTGACAGAAGCATTGGCAGCAGCGCTACCGGAGGGAACAGCCATGGTGCTCATGGACATAGAACCAGAAGCAGAAGCAGAAACCATGGTGGTAACGGAAGAGACAGCAGCCTTGGTAGAGGCAGCGACGGTAGAGGCGGTGGCGGGGGCGACAGAGGTAGGGGCAGCGGAGCTAACGGCCTTTTGTTGAGCCTGTATAGACACATGGGTCAGTAAAAGTCATTGCTGTCAGATCAGTGAACTATTCATATGACTTACGCAAGGCTTGCTCATGCAAACGCAGTAACTGAATGGGGTGAAATTAGACAAAAGCAAAAAAAGAGGTGTTAACAAAGAGACATCATGTCGTTAATATATCCCCGTTTTCATCATGCTGCTTACGGCTTTCCATTATCTAGATTTAGTATAAATTGACATGGTTAGAGCAAAGTCATTTGAACAAGATATATAACCGCACACGAGATGTATTACCGAGATTGTCACAAAGCTGTATTGAGATCAAATATAGTATATATATAAATATTCAGGTTAGACAAACTATTCAAATGATGCAGAATTAAATAGTGAATGCTTTGCACTTACGTGATCGCCAGCGTGGTGAAGACCTGGGTTCTAGTGTATATCGAATATTCAGTAACAAAGTTGCAAAAAGCCCAAATAATAATGTCTCACAACAATACCATAGTGTAGAATGCATCAGGAGTCAAGCTGAAGCTGGCAGCGATACCTTCACAACCATCACCGTCCTTGACTAAATGCACAAGTTAGTTTCGTTGTCCCAATCGTGAAAAGAAATGCGTTATGCTGATCCAGCGTGTGTCGATACTTACCGATGTAGGTTTGGAGACATCCAGCAGCGGGACCGGAAGCAGTGACGACGGCAGCAAAGGCAGTAACAGCGACGACGGCAGCGAATTTCATAGCGAGTGTAGTTTAAAGGATAGGAATGGGGTAGGAGAGAAAGAGGTATGCTCGACTTTCTTCAATCGTTAACCTGTACAAATTAGCCCATTTGAAACTCCTTTAATCATTATGGTCACACAACAAGAGACGTAATTTGACGACACTGCACCCTTCATATATTGAATTTGGGCAAGTTCGCCTCTCAGTCCCTTACATACAAAGGAGGAATTTTGCTTGTTGTTTCGACAACCTTAGAATTGGCATTAGGTACTCAATCAACGGTTTACAAGAATTGCAGGAGTTTGAACCTCAAAATTTAGTAACCAGTTGTGTAGCCTTTGTGAAACCATTGGGCATTCTACGGTCGTCGTTCTGGCTTGGAGATTACCCACAGATCTAAAATAAGTATTTAGAAGTCAATAATAGTTAACTTATTACTCTGCTGCATAATGGTTAGAGCACTCCCAGAGAGATTTTTTTAAGGAGGGAGTAAGTAAAATGATGGGTACGGAGAACTTGACGCATATACCACGCAACAGGAATAGACTAGAGGTCAAACTTTTTCCGACTTTCTAATTTTTCTTTTTCTTTCAATTCTTGTAAATCCAGCATATCTCTGAGCTCTGACCTTAGAGATATATTCAATAACAGTAATTGAAACACAGTATCCACATATCCACACAGACTATCTTCCATCCATAAAGATTTATGTTCTGTGCTATAAGCACAAAAGTGTAACACTTGTACTCGATATGACAACCATGGTTTTGACTTCATTCTTATTTACGACATCACTCTTGCATTTTATGGTTTTACATTAGAATGTATGCTATGTTCAATACAACATCTGCTTTATCATAATCCTTCAAAAGGACGGTCTGCAACAAAATGTATGAAATACAACTTGCGTAGGAGGGAAAAGGTTCGACGAACTATCCTCTCAACCTTTTACAAGGCTCTCAAGGAACCATCGCGAGCACAATACAATGATAAGCGCGTGGACATCATCTTTCGATTTCAATATGCTGATGTTGCATCAACTACCGACCGAAACTGTTAAAAAGCTTACGAGAAGCTTTGGAGTGTTGGCTACTGGTAATGTCTTTGTTTTATGGTGGTACAACATACCCCTGACAAGGTATCGAATGCTGGAGCCTTTCATGGTTTGCCAACCTCACATCTAGATGGGAGATTTCTGTAAAGTCATATTGCACATGCGTCACGCTATAGTTGAAAAGATCGCATGGGGATGTATTACTGCGCAGCCCTTCATTGAGCAGCCATTACTGCCAATATGGAGTGATGTGGTCAATTGGAGGGAAAACCAGGAAATTCCATTCCCAGAACTTCCAAAAGGAGCAGGCACCCAATCAGTGAGTTATTGGACGGGGACACAGTTGGTCAAAACATGGACACAACGATCTTGAAAGCTTTTTCACTTTATGACTTTCATACTTACATGCATAAATTGGAGCGTGACCACCTCTGATTTATGGGAAAGTATTGCTGTTGTAAAATGAAAGTGCAAGGCATTGCAAAGATGGGGATATTTTGTTTTGTAGGAAGCAAGAATAGCTTCCAATATATTGTGAAATATAATGTTTGTACAAATGTGCATCTAAATGGGTGTTTCATGGCAGAAGAAACATAAGTCGCCCATCACTCTCTCTTCATCTTTCTGGCGTTAAAAGTCGTCAAAATGGATTATTTTTTTCAGTCAATGGAGTAATGAAGCTTGTCTTCAGCCGCTGGATTCTTGTGATCTGCTGGGTTGGCACTCGCTTCATAGACTAGTATTAAACAACGTTCCCCGGTCAGCTTCAATTCCAGGTATTCTGTGTTGGTCACACCGGTTTTACTTACTAGTAATAATGGGATCGCGTTTTACCTGTGCCCATCGGTTCAATATTAGTATCTCTCACTTTCAATCTCATATAATCGACAGGGACATCGATCTTACCTCGGACCATTCCCCCTTGAAGCCCAAAAAGCGTACGATGGAAGTGTCTTCACCGTAGTTCTCTGGGAAGAACAAGGTGATGTTGCGAACATTGCTGAACTTTGTACTTCTATAATAGGCCATCCGCTAGTACCCTTGAACAATATAAATCCAATGTACAACCTCGCTAAAACATACCTTGTGGTATATTCAACCACCTCGTCAGAGCCCCTGACCAGATCCCACTCCTGGACCGGCTGCATATCGGAAACGTCGTCGAAATCGATGCTATCTCGGTTAGTATACCTGTCAAAAGAGCAATATTTATGGGATCAGAATTGAATGAACAAGCTAACCAAGCAGTGACCCCGTATGGAGAACTTACACCTTCAGTTTGGACGGAGCATAATCCCCATGTCCGGTTCGTAAGCATATGGAGCGCAATTTGACACTTCCAGTGAAACTAAGAATCGGCCAGTTAGTATAAGTGTAACCGATACCAACCGTATACTGAACTGTCACATACGGAATAGTAATAAGCAGCTGCTCATCAGCATCACTTTCTACAAACTGATGAACTGTCAGTTGTTCATGTCATGTCGTGCACTTCGCTTCGGACGGCGTTGAGGTGGCGCATTACTGCACATACCTTGTCATTGTCCAAACGTTGATCCCATGGCTTGACAACACTTTTACCCGAATCAGGCTCAGCTTCGTTCAAACAACGAATGTTATCGCGGTCTATACGAGAATATAGCAATGCCTGTTCTCCTGAACCTGGCAAATCTTCGTGCTCATGTTCGCAATGTGCACTGTGTTGGTGTGGCATAACGGTAATGCTGGACTTTCCCCCCCCCCACAAAAAAACCACGAACCAGTAAAAATTTCATGTTCATGCTCGTTTGCCTTTGAGGTCACCTGGACATTTTCCCGCTAAGAAGCCTGGACAAAGACGGTCGCTCCATATGTTTGGATCATCATGGGATTACTCTCCCACAAGGCTCCAGCCTTTGCTTAACTCACCATCCCTACCTTGCTCCCTGAACGATCAGCGAGGAACTCATCATTTCCTTAAACACTTTTTCACAATTGCTAGGCATTTGTATAGACGGCCATGAATAGCGCATATATGAAGTCAGCTCGCTTGATAGAAAGCCGCGAGCCGCACATTATTCATATTTGGGCAAAGCCAACAACCTTGTTGGAAATATCATAACCTCCGTCCAGATGAAATAAGATAAAAATTCCTTCACCGCCAAGACTCAACCTCATTTGGGTTTATTAACATCAGACATGAATATGAAGTGTTTTGTTTGGTTTATGACCTTGACCACGCGTACGTTGTTGGCCAGGGACCAAGAAATTTAAAGAACCACTACCAAAGGAAGAAAGAGCTGCATTTGGAGAAAAAATTCTTGCAGACAACCACTTCGTGTCCCTTCATCGTTTGCGTTACCCGAAAGCCATTTTCGGAACGCGGAAAAGCCTCAATATGCACAGTTCGTCCCGTACAAGTGCAGCCATAGCGATCAAAAAGATGGCTTGGACGTGGCAACTACTCCTGAAAACATACTATCTAGGAAGGACAAGTGTTTCAGGCTGCTCAGCTGCATCGAATGATATTATAAACTCTTAAAATCATCAAGGATATTGACCTGAATACCATTCGTAATGAATAAGCTAACAGGCTAGGCTTGTGCATAAAGGTTGTGCAAGAAATCGGTGGCCCTTGGGCCATGCTCGCCATAACGACTGTTCGGTGTTACTTGCTTCAAAAGGTAACCTCATGAGCCAAATAGCTTAATTGGTCTGGGGCACCAAGTTATTGATTCCTTTACTGTCTTCTCGATGGTGAAAACACTCATTTGCTTTGTGAATGAGTCCTTCATCGCTTCTATTTATTTTGTATATTGTGACATGCAACATTAATTACAAGACCCCGAAAAGAAAATTTACACCGAAATTTATGGCTCAGCTTACCCTACAAAGGAACAAAATCAATACAAAGACGCAGGTATATTGAATAAATCAAGCCTTTGTGATTTTCGTATCACCATCATTTTTTTTACTTTACTTTGCATGTTCACCACCTTCTACTCAACACATTTAGTATAAAAGCATTGCTGGCTAGGCAACTCCACCCACATCGTTTTTCTTTTATCCTTACTTCTCTTTTCTCGTTTGGTCTGGCACCATCCCCCTTCCATCACATCTTCTTTTCTTACAGCGTTGATCGCATCGTATAGTCTCAACCCGAGCCGGTCTCAACCAACACTATCGCTTTTTAAACCCAATTCATTCGAAATTTCATAAACTGTACAATGAAGTTTACTCTGATTCTGGCCGCCGTTGCCTCCACTTTTGGTCTTTTTGCCAATGCCGCTCCACTTGAAAAAAGAGGAGTTTCCAGCTGCTATACAGGTGGCAAGGCTGCTTTCACTCAGTAAGTCCTTGATTTAGCACCAGTCAAAAACAAACTCCGTCCCACTAACCTTTTATTTGCTGTTTCCTTTAGGTACTGGATCCCTAAAGAAGGTACTACTGATATGTTGAATAATGGAAAGGTTGTACAATTGACCGGTTCAAAGAACAAATCTCTCAAGACCCCCTCTGGACATGTCATTGCAAAAGTTTCATCGACAACATATGAGGTTAGAATACATTTTTTTTGGTCAGCCTGTATCGCAGTTTAAACTTACATTGTCACCCTTTGTTCTCTTAGAAATGTCAAATGGAAGGAACTTGCTTGCTCTCTGATGGTACCATGATCAACTTGGATGAAGGCCAAAACACCTTTTTGGTAGTCAATACTAAACAGCATCCTTATGGCCTTGGCAGCTCCGACAGCATCAGCTTACACCCCTGGACATCCATTGCTTCCAACGATATCAAGAAAGGCACTACTCTTTACATCAAGGAAATCGATGGTATCAAGCTCCCCAATGGTATGACCCACAATGGCTGTGTCCGTGTCGATGATGAAAGCTGGAGTTTCAATAAATGCCAATTGGATTGGTTCGTCCTGATGTACGAAACCTATGATGAAATTGCCAACAAAGTTGGCGAACATGTCAAAGCAGTTGAATCAAACTGTAAAATTCTCGACTATGTTAACCAAAGTACTGAAAAATGGCTCGGTGGGCCTGGTAACCTCGATGCTAAACCTGGAAAGTCTCATTCCGACTCGAGCAAAAAGACTACCAAGAAGTCCAGCAGCAAGCACTCTAGTACCAAGAAGTCAAGTGGTAAGAAGTCCAGCACTAAGAAGGGACACTCCACGAAAAAGTCTAGCAGCCGCCATCATCACAAGCATCATCATCATCATAACAAACGTGCTGCAACAGAATAACTCAATTGCTTGAGATTGTAGTAGCACAATGTGACAGATGTTACTTCTTAAACAGATTTTTCATTCTCATGTTCACCGAGCAATGATTGATTTCTCATAGGGATATATAAGGCCCATTGTCCTTCCTTATGGTCTAAGAAATATAAAAATCATTTTGAGCTGCAACTGCTGTTTTGGAAAAATTGTGTAATATATTATCATTAATGAATGCGTTAATATGCCTATGATTTCGGATGTTACGGAGTATCAATACCGTGTACATTTGAGATCAAGCTATTTTTTTTTTATCTTCCTAAAGTCCATCATCCATTCCCACAGCCTCCAGATCTAATCCTTCACTGTCTAACGTGTGCCAATCTTCTTCACTCTCATCGTGCGCGTCGGATAGATAAGCTGCATGGTGTGCTGTAGCTGGACTAGGATGAATTCCGTGCAAGATATGGTCTGGAAAATGTGGCACTTCATCATCCGTCACTTCGTCATTTTCGCTGATGGAATACTTGTCTAACTGTTCTCTTATGTTTTGATGGCTTACACTTAATGATGTATCGCTATTTGTTACTGAGGAACTTTCATTGACGGGGAGGACGTCTACGCTTTCACTGTCAGCAGCATCGGCTAATTCCTTATCGCTTGTCACTACAATCGCTGGTATTGGCAAGTCAGTTGGTGAGATGCCGTTCGGTTCCATTTGTTGAATGTCTTCCAAAGCATCGTATTAGTGAATGTTCCCAGAAACTGCACCATCGAGGACCTATGTGCCTAACCATTCCCAAAAACAAACAATAGATCTTATTACCTTGTGACCCGTCAACGGATGGAAGGTAAAATGTTGACCCAGTCTCCACTTTATCAAGAGCAGATCCCTTGATATGGCTGGCACTCCGGCATATTCGTGGTCTTTCCTTCCACTTGAAGACCTTTGTTAAAATCCAATTCACATATTTAGCTAGCTTTGGATGGGAATATGGAACCAGTCGGTCTACGGCTATTGAATCTGCAGATGTTTGCGTAGATACACGGGTCCTCACGTTGATGACTCTCATGGATTTGCGTCTCTGACCTGTAGTTGATATCGGATGTTCGGTATACTCATCTACATACTGTGAATGAAGCCATTTCAAGTAATCGCTTGTCGATTGTCTGACGGCTGGGTCAGAAAAGAAAATGATGGCGACGAATAAGCCTAAATTTTTGGTAATGGTTATTAGTTGATACCAGGTATACAACATCACTTGTTCCTGAAACAGTACCTGCGCTTCCATTAATACATTGGTCCAGAAGAAGCAAGATAAAATTCAAGTTCTTCTGTGTCACGGCCACCATAAAGTAAATGAATCCCCAGACATTGATGAAGATAAGGACTGGACATTCGGCTCAGCGTGAGTGAACTAGGATCAATCATATACTGCCATGACAATCAACGGAATTACCTGCTGGATATAGAAGGCATCGGAAAACGACTTTTTTAAAAAGTTTTACTTGATCATTCGCACTTCCACTACGCGAACTCGGTGTGGCTCGCTGGTTTGGCTTCGATGAACCATGAGGACGACGTAGATCGCAGCCTTGGTGGACCCATCCTTTCTTCGAGTATAATACAATGATGGTACTGGTAAAACAAGTAGTGCTGACTACTATTACGAAAATACTAAATGCGTAGCGATAGATCTTGTTCGGCAAGTTAGTAGCTGAGTTGCAGGTCTACATACATTAGTCTGTTGAACTTACAGAAGTAAATCGCAAGACATCATTGTCGGAGTGATATATTAAAAACCTATCGTCCTACTGGTTTAATGACGGTATAGCAGCAGAATTGAGCGTATAATTGAAGCTTACCAGCAGTTTGGGGTATCTGAGCCAGACGGCAAGTTGACACTTGCATGTAAGGTGAGAGCGAGTCCATTTACAAGTCCGAACAAGCAAGTGAAAATGTAGTAGCCATATTCAATCGATCGCGAAGCTGGAATGCGGAACACCACAAGAAGCATAAGGTTGACGCCGACAAACATGAGGAAAAGCATGGTGGTCGTGTCGCTCACAGACAAAAAGAATTGGGCAGTAAGGCATGTTGTTGTATGGGAGCCGCTAGCGAAGACTACTACTGTTTGCCAAATCGACAAAATTACCCCCGATATATTCGCTGCAAACACCAATCTCAATGATATTCGATCGGCTGACGCTGATCTATAGGCGATCATAAGGCAAAACGCTATGATAACACAGATTCCGGCCACCAATGACATTAAGCGGAAGATTGGCGGGATCTACAAGGAAGTCCAGCCATTAGCAAACATAACTGACAAATGGATCTGAGATTTTTGAAGTGAGATTACCGTCCACTCTAGGCTGACATTCGCCGTAGCCATAAAATTTTAGTTACCAACGTTGAGCGATGAAGGTGATTTGCAGTGATGTTTAATACAGGCAGTAAAAAGATAAAATGTTACAACGGAGGTTTTGCCTAGTTACCAATTTTGATTGTTTGTCTCGGTCTTTTGAGACAAAGTCTCTCTGCATAAAATCTTACTTCAGCAAATCAACTCGAATAGCAGTACTCGGATGTGATCCAGATATTCGGAGCAGTTGAAATAAAGAAATTCCCAATTCAGCAAAACTAGTTTTTCCAGTTTCCCCTTGATTCGATCGTATTCATGAAATGGAGATTCTAACCCATCGAGAGTCAATGCGCGTACAACGTTGGAGTTGATACTCCGATTCTAGGCCGGATGATGATCGGTCCACCAGCCACGAGTGTCTGTCCAGGCCACGTCCAATACCCTCAACAGATCACGATAAGTTGTCAACTTTATTACAAGAGATCTTATTCAATCAGTGAGAAATAAGAATGTCATTTGCATGACCATCGAGAGAATATGGTCTTCGCGACACCTTTACATCACATTTGCATTAAACACTTAATAATCCATGGAAGATGAATACTGATTTTGCTGCTGATTGTGGTGATGATGGTGATGGTGATGATGCTGTTGTTGTTGTGAATTTCCATTGGATACCCATTCTTCGTTTTCTAAAACTTCAGTATCCGCTTGATAGCCAGAGGATGGTGTAGGGATGTCAGTAGCGACGGGTTTTCGTGACTCTGCTGTAGACTGTGATGGATATCCAGAGAGGACCGCTTTTTCAAACGTGGGCGAAGACGAAGTATCACTGTCAACCGAATGAACCCCTCTATCGGACAAGCTTGAATTAATGATTTTTTGCGACCATCTTTCGGATTTAGCCAACGCAGATCTATTTCTTGCATCTATAGGTGCATTTGAGCCACTGTGAAAAGCAGTTGAATCACTGTCATCGCCAACGGTAGAAGCGTCTGCCTCAATGGCTGATTCGGATTCAAGTGCAAAGCCAGGGTTGAAATGAGATATACCAGTGGAGGAATCTGTGCCAGCAGAAGAGATACGAGTGTTGACCGCTGGTCTTAGTGTTAATGGGTTGACAATCTGCCTATCTCGTTGTTGCGAGCGATCCGATTGCATTTGAGTGTAGGAAAGTGGTTTAGTGGCAGTCTTCGGGGGGAAATGAGAATGAAGGCAAGAATATTGAGCCTTATAAGGAAAGTCATATGGCAAAGTGCGATCGGCGTTTCAACATGCGTGGGTCAAAAAATCGAATTCAAAAGATTTGCCCATATTTTTTCTTTCAACCAACAAATCGACATTTGTTCGAAATGAGCTGTGAAATAAGCTGCGAAAATTTCCTCTTGCCGTTATAGTTATTACATCTTCGGTAGATATAACGACATGATATCATAGGGATAGATTTTCTCTTCCTAATTAATCACACAATATGAGAAGAGAGGCTGGGCTAGTCTTTTACCTGAGCTGTTGCTGGTCACCTCTTCCTTGTTCAATGGAAGTTGAACAATGTCTGCGAAAAACTCAATGAATGTTCCCAATAGCTCAAGTACAATGAGATAAACCGTGTTGTAAATAATTAAAAGCTCTATGTGAACATCCATTCCGAAATGGGTCATGATTAACCTAATCACAAAATATCATCATGATGCAGACAATTTCGCTAATTTATTCCAGAAAATATCTAACAAAAAGTGATGTTCTTGATTCCGTATTACCAAACGAACAGCATTCGGTCTCGCAGACATCGAACGCCAACTTCGTTCCACTCATTTTGTCCAATCCACATCTCGTTAGTGGACTCCAACTTGCTCAGCACATAGGCTCCCTTCCATACAAGCAGTCGTGGATCTAACTCTCTTGGGGCAGGCAAGATTTCCACCTTATCGACGCCATGCTTTCTAGCAAGCGATGTACTCAGAATGCTGCATGTGAAAGAAAGAAACAAATCAGAAATCAAGAGATAAAAAATTCGAGTCTACTCTGATACTCTCTTACCAATCTTCCAAAAGGCGATCCATATTGCCTATCTTTCCTCCACCTCCAACAAGAATGATGCTAGTGAAAAACTTCTTCATGCGTTCTTCTGAGTTCGAAGAGGAGGTCAAAATAGATTGAGCGATGGCAGTGTCAATAGGTGTAGGTATATAAGCATCTTCGACTTTTTCAGGGCTCATGGATGATTCTGAAGTTGCGGCATTGCTCTGAGATGCGGTGATGTCTTCTGCTTCTGCTGGAGCGGGGGAATCGACGTGATCTGATGCTGCAGGTGTTGAAGGTGCAGTGACAGGCTTCACGCCTGGTGATAAGCCTGAAGGTAGCGGAGTAGACGGCTTGGATTTCACAGGCAGTGTTAAGGTAGACGCCGGTTGTGTTTGTACGGCCGCAACCTAAGAGTAAACAGAAAGAGAATAATGATTAGGCAAGTTTCTTTTCATTATGCATTAAGGTACTCTTTTCTTTCTTACCCCTGTTTCATCTGCTATGTCATCTATGACATTCTCTGAGCTCCATTTTTGCGCAGTTATGGCTCTTCTCTCAGGATCCAGTATACCAGGGAAGATCAAGCACAGCGGTGCTAAGAATACTTCTTCATATACCTTGCACTGGAATTTGCGAGTGGTCCTCTCCGGAACTCGAACAAAAAAGTCGTACACTTGGACACTGATTTCAGCTTCGTTTAGTGTGCACCATTTCTCTTTTAAGCCTTCGAATAATCTCCAGTTGTATGCAAGAGAAATATCCATGTTGGAGTAGGGAAACTTGTTTCGTTTCAAGAAAGAAGCGAATACCGTTGTAATATCATCACCACCCATAGGAAGTGTAATTCTAATATGAGTAAAAGACCCGTGTTAGTTCGAGGCACGCCTTCATCAAATGAGTTGGTCCTTCTCATTGTCGCCTTACCTAGAATCAGGAATGCACAGCCCATCTTCAACGCAAGATACACTTGTCTTCTGAGCGCCAATATCTACAACACACGCCATCGAAGTACCTGCACCAAACGTTGCGCAGGTTGACTCTTGCTGCACACAAACTCCACGGAATTTCATATAGCGTAGCATCATTGTCACGATCTCGGATATATGATTCCTATTGTAAACGTCTGGTATAACCAAAATGGCATTGAAGTTCTAAAATAGCAGGTTGGTTAAATTGTTATTTCACATTGATATAATTTTGAGTAATCAAGGTTATATAACTTACTCTGAAGTCAGCGTCCTCTATTTCTAGTTCTGATTGGATACTTTCTGTCCAGATAGCTTGCAAATCACCAACTACTTCTTGGAGGGATGAATAATCAACGCTATTGAGCTGTCCGTATTGCATAGGATAGAAAAGTCTATAGTCAGGGTTGGCATCCAGCGGCAAATTGAGGGCCTAGCAGAAAACACGTTATCATCCGCGACGTGTATGCGCACAAATATGTGCTATTTCAAATCCTTACCTTCTCTCCTACGAAATGGGCTGGTCGTTTTCCGTTCGCACTAGGATCCGTCCATTCCACTTTATATGGGTCGTTGTGATCAGGAATAATCTCTTGTACGGCTTGCGAGTTATAAGATATAACCTGTGCATTCGCATTGGGTACGGAGCGTCTTTTAGCCTGCTTCATTCGATATTTGAGGGTGCCTTCTATAGCTTCTAAAGCAGCCATCTGCAAAGGTGTCATGGGTGTCTTATTTGTAGCCGCGTCCTCATCTGTGGCGTCCTTCATGTCAGTGTCATTATCCAAGTCTTCTTCTGTTAGATCAAAGTCCATGGGAAGCATTTGACGAGGTTGACTCCTTTTTGACTGTTTTGTTTTCATTCGTCGTGCTATGACATGAGGTATGGTTGTGGGGAATGCCTCCGATGCTCTACCAATTCTTAAGCTTCTTGACCCTGGATGTATTATAATGACATCAGAACCTTCAGTCTCAGGCTATGTACGAAAGGTACGAAATGATGACAGTTTAGGAAAGGGCGTTGAGATATTGATTTGAAAAAGAAGTATGTGGAGAAACTTACATCTGGTAGGATACTCTCCTCCCCAGCAAGGATGCCTTGAAGGTTCAAGCTATCGTTCTTTGCATATTGACTAGTAATATTACGTGTTGGAAGTATGTTAAATCCCTTGACAGGAAAGCTGGTGTACTTGAATCTCGGTCGATTAGTTGGCTTTGTCTTTATATCGCGGTGTCGGGAAGGAGCTTTATGTTCAGTCTGATCCACCACCACGTCATGATCTTCAGCCGCCTGATCCGGTTCCACATCTGCTGAAGTATCCATGGGATCATTCGGCTGCGATGGTGTATCTGAAGGTGCCTCTAATTCTGTCGTGTTCATAGAATCTGCGTTTGTTGCAGTATCAACTGAGCTGGCTTTGGTTGGCCTCTCTGGTTCTGGAGAGCCAGCCGAATCACTTTGAGGGGAAGATGCTTGCTGCATCCACGAGTACTGTTTTTTGGATAAACTCTTGAGGTAGCTGTCAGGCTGCTGCGTTGACATCGTATTCGCCCTTTCAAGGAGGTTGTGGTGGCTGGTGGAGCTTGCAAACGCAGAAGGTGATTTTTTGTAACGTCGTCGGCCCACCACCCACTCTTATTTTTGACAGTCCCCGACCGTTGAACCAGCAATATGCTCTTTGGAATGCTATAGCCATTACACATATCAGCGACAAAGGGCTGACAGACTGTGTCTCTAGACGTTACTTGAAACAGTACTTGAATTTATTTGTTCTGTATTGAAATTCACTGACATTGAGACGACAGGTTTCCCCTCATTATTGCTTGTGAACTATGTACTTTCCCATCCATCCAAAAATTGTACATACTTTGGGCCTGCGTTTGCCTCGATCTAAAGACAACATTAAATAGTTACTGATGGCTGGCCATATCTTTCCAACCCGCTTGAACAGAACTCTAATTATCACAGTGTCCATAAAATAACTTGAAAGCATATGATCAGCGTGGTACTATCATTCTCTCCATAAATTAGACCATCATTCAAGTAAAATTATTTACTGTCCACTACCATTTTCTGCCAATACTATATTTCATGACTTTCGGTTTATCGTAAAGTCGCTCACCGTCTACTCTGTTTTCTATAAAGTAATTCTGAAGTCTGGGATGAAAGGTTGCATTATGTGGTCCCGGTTGATGGTATATATATGTAATTACGATAGACGTAAATGGTACTATCAGGCTTTTTAAACATTGAGATGCTGAATTTCTTCTACATCTGCTGTTGTAGCAGAAAACAGGAGTGCGAAAAGAAGTCTATCGAGATTTGATGATGGTTTAGTACAAAAAACATTGTAACAGTTTATTTATATGAAGAAGCAACAATATTCGAGGTGGGCTTAATTCCAACCGTAGATGGATGAGGACGTTGGGATGATCATGATATTTCCAGGCTGTACGACAACCTCAGATAGAGATTATTTGAATGGGAACAATCTTACTACTTCACGACATGGCACAGTCCTATCATCGATACCATTATTTACTTGGGTTCCTGTGGGTTGTCCCTTCAGTAATAATTCTTACACAACCTCAGCTTTGCAAGACTTCAAATTCCGTCCTGTAATGCTACCGAAACATTGAGTTGCACTGAGAACATGTGGAATAGAGTGGCTACATGTATTTAGATGTTAGATATTGCCAGTTGTAGCACTCTAAATTAATATATTCAAACTTAAATAACTTGTAAACATGCTAACATACAAAGTGGTAGGAGAAGTGATAAGATGACAAAATCTTGCATATCAAATGCTGCTGGAGTAATTTTTGCTGCAGCCCAATTTTTTTATACTATTCGAGCTACCGCAATAGCCAAAATCAAACCCCTTGTAATATAAACGTAATGGATATTATAATGATCTACTTTCATCGTCCTTCTCAGTACAGTTGTTCATAGCAGGTTTCAAGGTTGCAGTCAATGTCCCAATCAGTCAATAAAAAACCGGTCACATTTCCAGTACCGATAACCTTTTTTTTTTTTTTTTTTTTTGGGTGCAAGTGAGGAACAAAAGGAAAGTTTGTGAATTCTTCGTCTGTTCCTAAAGCAATGCCAGAAGCAAATCCCAAAGCACTTGACGCTAGTGAGCTCGCAGCACTCAAACCAGAAGATACAAAGTTCTCTGATCTCGTTAGTAATCGTTCCGTTTTCAACAGGATTACTAATAATGCCAACCCAGGAACTAAATTTCTTTTTTCAATCGACAGGGAATCATCAAGCCATTGTGCGATGCTTGCGACCAGTTGAAGTTTAAGCATCCAACCGAGATTCAAAAGGAATCCATACCCTGGGCTTTGGAAGGAAAAGATATTATCGGACTCGCCCAAACCGGTTCTGGTAAAACCGCAGCTTTTGCTCTTCCTATTCTGCAAAAGCTGTGGGATAACCCACAAGCACTCTTTGCTTGCGTTATGGCACCTACAAGGTTAGTTTGCTTTACATGGTGACACTGGTGTAAGACGCAGTACTGACATTGAAGCAGAGAATTGGCTTATCAGATTTCAGAAACTTTCGAATCACTTGGTGCTTTGATCGGCGTTAAATCCGCCGTCATTGTTGGTGGTATGGATATGATGTCCCAAGCAATTACACTGTCGAAGCGACCACACATCATTGTTTGCACACCAGGTCGCTTGCAGGACCATCTCGAAAACACAAAAGGATTCAGTCTGCGAAATCTCAAGTATTTGGTTATGGATGAAGCCGATCGCCTTTTGGATATGGACTTTGGACCCAAGATTGATCAGATTCTGAAGGTCATTCCAAGAGAGCGAAACACCTTTTTGTTTTCTGCCACCATGACAACGAAAGTCCAAAAACTTCAGAGAGCAAGTTTAAATAACCCTGTCAAAGTAGAGGTATCTGCAAAGTAAGTGTTATTTGGTATATTTTGTGCGACCTTGCGAATACCGCTGGTACTTTTGGGTTCTAACGATTGTTTTCCAATGCAGATATTCCACTGTATCAACCTTGCTTCAATACATGTTGTTCTTTCCTCTCAAACACAAAGATTGCTATATGGTATATTTGCTCAACGAACTTGCAGGCAACTCTACCATTATCTTCACCAGAACTTGTAGTGATGCTCAAAAAATTGCCATCATGCTCCGCAACCTCGGATTCCCAGCCATTCCATTACACGGGCAAATGGCGCAGTCTAAACGCCTTGGTGCTCTAAACAAATTTAAAGCCGGTAACCGAAACATCCTTGTCGCCACGGATGTTGCTAGTCGAGGATTGGATATTCCTGCTGTGGACGTTGTCGTCAACTATGATGTTCCTCAAACCTCAAAAGATTATATCCATCGAGTCGGACGTACTGCTCGCGCTGGTCGATCCGGAAAGTCTATTACTTTTGTGACACAATATGATGTTGAACTCATCCAGCGGGTTGAAAAAGATCTGGGAAGAAAACTTGACCAATATCCTCTCGAAAAGGATGAGGTCATGATGCTACAAGAGCGAGTCAATGAAGCTCAACGTATTGCAACTATTGAACTAAAGGAAAAGGGTGGTGATTCAAAATCAGGCAAACGTGGCCGCGGCAACGATGACGACGATCAGGACCGAGACGATGATGTTGTCCAGGCAGGAAACCGTAAATTCAATAACAACAAGAAAGGAGGAAAAATGAGTAAGCGACGGCGATGAAAAACTACATTTCTTGCATAGAATTGAACTCTTTTTTTTTCGCACTTAATAAAAAATAACTTGCTCCACTTGAAATCTGTCTAATGGGATTTCCCCGCAACTGTTATGTGGGGAACGCGTTACGATTGGCTACAATACGGCAAGTCAGCAAGAATAGTCTTCGGAGAGTGAAATCTTTGCCGACAAAAGAGTAATGGAATAAACTTAAACTTTCACACACATTTATTTCCTCTTTTCTTCTTGCATTCCTTACGTTTCTCGCTCATAACCAGAAGCTATGGACGAAGAAAAATCTTTCAAAAACAAAGCAGAGAAATCAAATGAGTCGCTGAAGACGAATCAGCAGAAAGACTCTACTGTAGCGGCAAAGCCTGCAGACCCGAATGCGCCAGTCAAAATAAGGAAGAAGCCTGGACGCAAACCAAATCCTCAGTCACCAGCTATCAGAAAGTATGTAACCGCTGTCTCATTATAGCAATAAGAAAAGCACCTATGCTAAACGTTGTTTATAGAGCGCAGAACCGAGCTGCACAAAGAGCTTTCCGGGAAAGAAAGGAACGACACCTCAGAGAACTGGAAGTAGCGCTCAAGCAAATAAAGGACCAGCGTGATCGCGTTCTGAAGGAGAACAACAAGCTGAAAGCTGATATTGATATTTATCGGGCCGAGAACTGGTATCTGAAAGGCATCGTTCTTACCCTACAACTAGTGTGCTATGAGAACAATTTGGTTATTCCGCAACACAGCCCATATCTCAACGAACCGGCGCTTTCAATCATGGCACAAAGTATGCCAGAATCCATTTCTGCGTATCTAGATATCAACGCACACAACAAGCTCCCTATACCGTCCAAACTAGTAGAACCAATTCCATCACCTACATTGGATTTTTCTCCGCTGAAATTTGCAACAACGCGGGAAAGGTCAGACTCAATTTCATCTAGCTATTATCCAAATAGCCCGCCAGCCAATGCCAGCTTTCCGGACGAAATTAACTTCCATGAAACCTCCAATACGGTTAATCCATCAGGTTTGGTTATGCTGCCCGGTGACCATGCCAGTATCAACATGCCTGATCTTGAGAGCAAAGACCTTGGAACCTTGTTCTCCAGTACAGCTTCACTCGATGAATCAGGAGACATTGACATGGACGAAAAGTCATGCTCTGCCACTTCCTCAAGCCGAAGATTATCTGACGTCTCACTTTCGTCAAAGTTACCGCCTAGCCCACCACCTTTTCATAAATCCTTCTTCGATTCAAAAGTGGAAATCGGTCATCCGACAGCCACTCCTCCGTCACCACCGTCCACCTGCAGGCACTCTCCTGAAGACTCGGGCAACGACAACCAGCCTCCACCCATGTCTGCTATAGCGGCCATACAAGCGATTCGATTGAAATTACGTCTTCAGCTCATCACTCAAAATGACAATGTCTTTCCACCGCATATTCAGCCCACTATCCTCCAGGTAAGACAAACTTTTTGGTTAAAACCAGACACATCATATGCGTGGGCAAAAATGGCGTTTTAAGTCGACCCCAGAATAATTTTTTTTTCCAATCATTCGATGCTAACATTAAATTCACTAGCTTTCCATACCACACGACCCCCGCATCGACCTTATTCCGACCGCACACATGCGTGACCGAATGATTATCTTCAGAGACCAATTCGATATGGACGATTGTTTCAATTTGCTCATTACGCGAGCAGTATTTCATGGAGGAGACCCCGGGGATGCCTCAGCATGGGAACTCCCTGCTGACTTTTTCGAAAAATACTGGTTCTTAACCATTAAGTATGTATCATCTGCTTTTCAGTTTTCAACACAGCGTACAACAATACTAACATGCCATGTTACAGCTACGACTTGAAGCGCACAAATCGTTGGAGGAGGCTGCAGGGTTTGAACGAGCTGAGTCTATTTGATAATGTCATGGAGCCATTCCTGGATACCGCAGGCGGTAATACGGCAACAAATGGACAATGTTCACAAAATGATACAGATGTTGGGGCCACGGGGTATGCTGGTACCGAAGACACTTCATTGTTCCATCACCACTTTGATACTTCCATGATGGACACCGACCGCAGCTTCGAACAATCTGCACAAGCAACTACATGGTGAGTACCAAGTTGTATTATTAGATCTTATGGGGTCGTATATTGAAAAATATAACTAATTTCTTGGCTTTTTATCCGATCACTCTAGCTGATAATACGGTTTTCACCTCACCTCCGCTCCTCCATAGCTTGACTCATATCACATTCATCTTCCATGCTCTCTCTCCCTTTGTTTCATTCAAACATGTACATTACTTGTAAAATCTGTTTTTCTTTGCTTTTCCGTACTTCTATCTTTCATGATTTGTGTCCATCACTCGTTAAAAATTCAACGGTTGTAATATGTATGTTCTAAGTTTTATTGCCCGCTTGAATAATCGATCGGTTCATTACTTTATCCCCCCAATGAACTCTTTTTTTTGTCCATTTACTCAGAAGGTTTATGCTCTAGATCTCTATGACATTTCAGTGTACCGGTAAACTCTATCAGACCCGAGTTGTTCCGAGAAAGTGGTACTCCTGGCATTTTGTTACTTATTTTTCATTGAAAAGCTTGTGTTGGTGGGGATGTTACACCAAGCTGCTGGTAAAAACCATTTGAAAGCAGCATTGAACATTCCGAGTGCGGCGCCTCCTTCCTAACTGCTCGACCCCAACGCAAGATGGCTACCACTAATTCCCAGGACTTCCTCATCGGCAAATTCAACATCAAACCAATGTTCGATACCGGCAATTCTTTCTTCCTCAGTGTGAAAGGTGTCGGCGAGAGAATAGTGTTTCGTGCCTGACACATTGACCTTTGCATCCATCATTGAAACCCGTTCCAAGCTGCCTTGGTTATCACGAAGCATCACCGCGATTAGATGTTCTGTGAAGACATTCGGCCCGGTTGCTACATTTTGATTTGCTTTATCATAAAATGGGCCATCGCGAACTTCCAAGGTGGTCTTGTATGTTGGTTTCCAGTCAGCATCTGGATTGAACCGATGTTTCAGCAGCCAGGTGTTATGATCTTGAAGTTCCAACATTGTTTGTTCGCTTCCAATGCCATTATCGGTTGGCTGAGGGTCATTTGAAAAGGTCATCGGCAGACATGGTCCAGGGCCACCAAAGCCTACATCGGCAAGCCAAGATTGGCCATCCAGGTTTACAATGATAATATGGTGCTGTTCGTCCGTATAGCCGGAAGTTCCGTTTACTTCGAAATAGACGCGTGCACTGCCATTGGCGATGGAAAACCCGAGCGATTCCAATAAGGCAGCGAATAAGCCATTTAATTCGAAGCAGTAACCACCACGTTTGCGTTGAACTATTTTATTGAAAACGCTCTCTTGTAGTAGCGACGGAACTGGAGGTCGCTGTTCAGTGAAGTGCAAAGAAAAATCTTCAAAGGGTATACACTTGAGGTGCTGAATACAAAGGAGCTTTAGCCCGTCCAGAGTTGGACCTGGTTTCGACCGAATTTGAAGTCGCTTCAAATATTCAGCTACTTGTTCTTCGGTCAACTTTTCTGGCTCTGATGATAACATTGTGTGTTGAAATTGGCTGCAGTCAGGTCAATTGTCACTTTTATAGAATGTCGAATGCAATGCTTCAAAAAAGAAAAAAATGTCGTATGAGTCATTTGGCGCAGGCTGATATATGCACTGCCGGGACGAGAACACATTTTTGATGTCAGTTAAATGCTTCATGCGTTCATATGGTACTGATACTACGTACATAGGTGAGACGTTGAAAACTGGATATGGTGGCAGGTATTATGTAATTTATTTCAAGACATTGAGACAACACAACCATGTAGGAAAGATGATGTGATCGTTTTTGGTTGTATTGAAACAACCATCATTTAGAGTCAGTATATCGTCCATGGTTAACGAGTATAGTCACGACAATTCTTCGGGATCTGAGAATGACTGAACAGATTGCCTAATACAAAGCATACAGAATCTAATGTGCTCCAATGAACCTTGGCTTAGCAGGATTAATTATTTAACAAGCAATTTTCTATCCTCGTAGATGCGATAGATCTACGTCAACAGCTATGGATATCATTACTGATTAGAAAACGATTTCCAAAGTCGTGTTCATTATTGCTCAATGCACAATTTATCACTTACAGCAACCTGTCGCGGCTCCACTCGGGTATCTTTTCAAATTGCGCTCGAAAGGGGGTGGAGGAGAGAATTCTGACTGTGAATGGAATACCCACTTGCCACCTTCAGATAGAGGTCCTTCTGGTGGACCGAAATCCTGTTGTCTGTAAGAGCTTTGCGATCGTTGCACAGGCGGTGGTGCACTATACATAGATGGCGATTGAGAGGGTGCTCCGGCCCGTGAAGGAGGAGGTGGTGGTGGTCCTCTTGTAGATGAATTTGGACGGACTGGTGGAGGTGGAGCCGGGCCCCGGCTGGTAGGTCTACTCATTTGCGAAACTGTGAGTCGGTTTGCTTCAAAGGTGTTGGGAAGCCCCGCCTGAAGTGGCAACTGTAACTAATATTGGAGCCAATGTGCAACGTCATATCAGTTGATATTTAACTGAGCAAATTACCTTTATGCTGGACTAATCACGTGGGCAATGCTTGGAGCCGCCAAAAGTCAGCGACAATATTCTACCGTTACCCGTTGTCGCGTTCCAAGCAAAAGGTTATTCTTCAATGTCGCAGCCAGAGGATGCTATTGATAGAACACCAGAGTATAATCGCTTTATGGGCGAGCTCAGGGAGTTTCACAAACGCCATGGGTAAATTATTATCTCCATTGCACCGTTTGATCTATACTCTCGCTAACAAACTTACTGATCCATTGATTGAACCTGTAGCACGTTCCTACAAGCTGAACCTGTTTTGGGTGGCAAAAAGTTGGATCTACTCAAGATTTGGCAACGCGTCCAGGAAGCCGGTGGCTTTGAACAGGTGAGTCCTAGAGCCTGTGAGTTCTTGTTGAGATGTAGGTACGCCTGTCCTTAACACTACTCCAAACCTGCGCCCATAGGTCACGCAAAGTCGTACATGGAAACAAGTTGGCGACCCTTTCAATTTTCCTGTGACCTGTACGAATAGTGCTTACGTTTTGAAGGCCGTTTACATAAAATACATGGTAAGATATGCGGACTCGCTAACTATTGCGATTGATTTTTATGCTAACAATGAAATGCTTAGCTGGGCTACGAAGAAGAAAAGGTATGGGGAAGGCAGTGGGTGCCACCAAGTGATGCTCTAGAGGTCAATCAGCGGCCTGGACAAGCCGCAGGATCTCCTGGTCCTCCAAAACTTCCTGTAGCATACAAACCAACAAACATTGTACGACGTACTGCCACAGGTACCATCTTTATTTTAATTACCGTTGCAGCGTTGGCTATTATGGACAGTGGCTAACAGAAAATCTTAGCCTTTACACCACAAGCAGCTCCAGGGCCTTACACAGCACAACCAGGACCGCAGCGACCACCACCAAATATGCCTCCTACTAGACAATTAATGCCTTTTGATGGTAAGTTTGCTCATAGCTCTTATTTTGTTTGATGTAGCATGTATTGAATAGTCTGTATTCGCAGTACTTATGTATGACGAGAGCTTTCGCACTCGTATAACTTTGGCTCTCAAATCTCGATTACCGAATGAGGTCGATTGGGCATTCAATAATCTCGTTCGATTATCTTTTGCGTCAGATAATTTCAATTTCGGGTACATGCCTCAGTTATTGGAGAGCCTTATCAGTTTTGCGGAACCTTTCTTTCAAAAATATGTATTGTTACCGACTGGAAGCGACCCCAAGGCCACAAATGTAACTCTGCCTGAAGATGAAAGTGCCCAATTGAACGGTGTCACCGCCATGGAAGGCATTGAGCAAGAAAATGACACAGTCCCTTCCACTACACAAGATGAAAATATCGAATATAGCAGTCCTAGCGATCCCACACTATTGCAACATGCTGCCAGCGAAACAGACGATCACCTTTTCAACAGTAAAGAGTATCAAGAGAGTTTGGAGCGTGTCCTTCAAGTTTTACATATCTTGCGAAATGCATCATTTCTGGAAAGCAACATGCGTACCATATCGCAAAGCCGTGAACTACCAAGTATGCTCATCAAAGGTCTGGCATTCTCCGGTCGGGCTCAGTATATTGAACTGTCTCGACACTGTCTTGATATACTGGAAAATATCGCCCCATGCATCATTTTGCAGAGCCGTGTGGATCCATACCTTGTCTCCCTGTCTAGACTGGTGTTTACAAACGACAAGGCGCTAATTTTAGGCGCTACAAAGGCCTTGACTCGTGTAGCAGTTACTGAAGTGAACGAAAAGATCTTCGCAATCCCGGATCTGGATCTGTTGAAACGAATGATTGAATTCTTATTCGTGAATGACGAAGAACTTCTTGCTGCTACATTAGAGTACCTGTATCAGCACACCAGTCTTCACAGTGATTTAGCGACAGAGCTTCTCAACCTATATCCTGGAAACCTTATTGGTTTGCTTACTGGATTTTTGTATTACAACTCTTCAATTGTACCCAATGGAACTGTTGCAAATACAGACATGGTCATAGAGACTGAGCAACAGCAAGGTGGGGGTCCTACACAACCGTCTAAAGGACCTAGCATACCTGACTTGACGAATTATGCACAGCTGGATGAACCATTCCGTTGCTTAGGATGGTAAGTTATGAAATTTGAACTTTGCTGTGACGCGGGTCGTTCCAACTGGAAAATATATCTAATCGACTATGTAATTTTAGGGTGAAGGATAAACTTGAGTCAAGCAGTCCAGAGGACACATTGACCTTAGGGGAAGTCTACAAAACCTATCAAGTCGGATTTGAAAACAACAAACCACTTGGCATCAAAGAATTTTACACTGTGCTCAAGATTGCACTACCGCAAGCAAATCAGCCTGCTGAGCTAGAGCTGGAAAATGTAAAGCTACAAAACATAAAGTACAAATCAAGTAAGTGCATAAAAGTTTCAGTAATGAGTGGACCGATGAAGTCAAGGCAACTGACAAACGTAATTTTCGCAAAGGACTTGATTTCAACTGCCTTTGGCAAGATTGTAAGGAAAGCTTTCCATCCGAAAAGGAGTTACATCAACACATTCTTGAAAAGCACGTTCCAAAATCCGATCAGCCCACCGAGTACACCTGTAAATGGATGTCATGTAACCGATTTTCAACACCTGTTCCTGATCGCCATACGGTGTTGTCGCATCTTCGAATCCACTTTGCCCCGAAGCCGAAGCAATCCATCAAAAAGCGAATACTTATGTCTCCCAAACATGCTATCCCGGTCGATGACTCCGAGATTTCTGGCGTTCCACTTACTGCAGCACTTCTCTTGAGAAACTTGGTCAAGGAGAAGCGACACCATGAATACTTTTTACCTTACGAGCAAGACATCACCATGACTGGTATTCATCGGCCGAAATTAGAACGATACACTGTTGCTGTCATGACTGCTTTGCAATCATGACAACCTTCCTTTCCTTCATATACCGTTACAAGAGCAAGTTAATTGAAAACCTTTTTTTAAAAAGAGTTTTACAAGATTAGAAGACCGTTTCTGCTACATCTGTAAACCTAATAAATGACTGTACATACTGAATTGATGGATAGGAGTGCTTTACGAAATCGCGAGATTATTTTTCAACAACAAATTCAATTTTGGAATTTTCATGTCGTCATCATACTTGCTGTACGTACCGACTATGATTGCGCGTTTAGGCTCACAAGTTCCGCAGATCGCACTTTCCACACGTATATATCATGTCAGCACCAGTTACTACAAAGGCTGCCGAAAACACAGCAAAACCCGAAGATACTAAGATTGCACCCCAACTCGGTGCGCTAGAGGAGGACGACGAATTTGAAGAATTTGCCGCAGAAGGTAAAGGAATTGTTTCAGGAAGTGAGCTAATTATGAAGCATCGAGCACTAATCTTTACGTGGCACTCTGTTACAGACTGGGAAGAAACGGAAGAAGACACTGAAGACGCACATTTCTGGGAGGATAATTGGGATGACGATGATGTTGAAGACGATTTCTCCAAACAACTCAGGTTAGTTAGTGCTGACGGTACCCATAGTGTTCAGCCAACACACCTATATTAAACCAACCTTTCCTTACTACAGAGCGGAATTGTCAAAAGGAGCACAACCACAACCAATGAAAATGTAAATTTAGCAAGCTCTAGAAAGCAAACAAAAGGACAATCACACCTACGGTATAAAAGATATTCTCTCAAACGACACCAAATGATCCCCCAAAGTCAAGTTTCTAGCCAAAGCTGCGGCTGAGTTGCTGGTCGTGGGATAGTGTACAGAAAGCAAATAGTGTTTGTTGCATCAAGAATATTGACTATAAACAATTGTGGTGGATGATCTAAGGAAGTTTATTATGCAATGTCTATGAAGATAATGTGGACAATATGTGTACAGTACGATGTACTAGATTTCAAACCTAATTGAGAGAAGGCTTATGGATTTGGCTCAAAGGCGGTTTGGCTGGCGAAGCGGCACATCTGACAAATTGCCACCGATAAAACCTTCCATTGCCATGAGATAGAGACATGAGCCAAAGAACAGGATGCACTGGAGTAAGAACCTTGGAGCAAAGATTTTCCAAGTCATGAGATGCCGACGCAAAACAATAATAAAAACAGAGGAGAGGGAAGTGGGAATGAAGATGAAAAGGGACATAAGCAAAACCGATGCTTGGTAAATTGCCTGACGTAACCTGGGATCTGGATTGTCTCCCAGTACCTGACTGATAACTACTAAACTACTTGACCATGAGACGATAAAGCCGCCTAGCGTGGCGAGTGATACCAATATTGCGTTAGGAATCATATACATTTCGTCAAACCCAATGAATGCTGTCTCCCAATGAATGGCAGTCAAAATAGCCTGATGGCCAGTCACAAAGAATAGGTGTTCTCCAAGATAATGCAGTACAACCAGTCGTGCTGTGAGAGTTTTGGATATACTGCTTTTGTCGGACCTCCTAGTCAAAGTCTGTAGCATGAGCGGCCAACAAAGGATGATCACGCCACCGATTGGTCGCTGAACGGTGGCGAGAATGATTGTGCCGCCTATATGAGCAATCCAGGCCGACTCTTCCAACGCTTTCAGATCGACAGGTTTCCATGCTTTACAGAAAGCAAATGAAAGAAACAGACCGCCAATCAAATAATTGAGGCGTGGAATGTAGATCTGAAAGAGGCGGGTGAACGTATGCAACCATTGTTCCGCTGTTAAGCCATCAAGGTAAATTACTGCACTTGACAGGTTCTGATATGTCGAAGATTGAAGCGTTGACACTACAATATACTGAGTTGACGAGGTATTTTCGAAAATCAAATAAATATATCGCAACATAGTGAGACCAATCGACAGTCCATAGAGTGCCTTGCACCATGTATATGAAGTTGATGCCGTTTTTTTCGGCTTAGACGAAGAGAACCAAGCTTGCTGCATTACTCCTGGTAAGAATATGCAAAGGAAAATGGATGCAAGTAAGAATGCTGTTGTTGCAATGACCGTTAGCCAATTGTCGACGAAAGTAGTTTCATTTGCTGATGGCATAAATGACAAAGATCCGCTATGTACGTATGTGCAGTTAGGTTGTTGCTCCTCCCGGCAGAGTCCAGTTGTAGCGGTAGCCTGAATGAAAAGTAAAGTGAGGATGGGTGCCCATAAATCGGAGGATGATTTGAGAGACCGGAGGGTATGACTGGAACTGGCAACACCGCGTATCAACCAATAGATGGACCAGGAGGCAAGGATAAATCGAACAACGCTGTCTTCATAGACAATAAAACTGTTGGATCCCAAAGTCAATGCATGGACAAGACTAGTAATCAAGACGAGGATAAGTTCAGGATTATGCGAAATCCACTTGGAGCATTTCTGGAAAACACTCAAAGTGAGTTCACTTTGAGTGGCAATGGCAATGGCCAAGCCAGCGGTATTTCCCAAAAAAGCAAGCGTTGTTGTCCAACCAAAAATGGACATTTTATCAAAGACACCGTGCCTTGCCACATACGAGTACCATAGACCAGACTCTTGAGTAGATAGATGAGCTACAGCAAACCCAAAAATGAAGCCACTTGCAGCACCGAGAGTCGTCAAAAGCCGAACGACAGTGTTATTGAACGCATGCTGGAAGGTATATATCCACCTGGGCTTGACGAATACTCCAACAATTGACAATAGAGCTGCGACAAGAATCACAGAACCCGCAACCATACATCCAACGTCAAACTGCGCCCAAATTGCCATGCAGTATTTGAGAGTGGCAATGAGAAACTCGTCGTACATCATGAGTATGTCTTCAAGCTGCTCGACTAATGTGGTGCTTTCTTCCTCGGATGAATGGGAGGTGCCCACCCATTTCTTGAATGTGGGTTGCGACGAAAGGTCGTCAAGGCGTCTATCAGCAGCGTACAAAATTTGAAACAGCGGATCCAGTGCTGATATCGAAAACCCATTATGCTTGCCTGAGCTTGAATACATAGAAAGGTAATTGTAAACCTGTAAGGCATTGATACGAAATTGTTGAATGAAGTACAATAAGGTAGCTGGACCATCAACTTGTTGTGTTGGATAAAGAAGATCGGGTATCAAAGCTCCAAGATTGCCAAATGGAATAGGTGTGCCAAAGAGGTAACTTAGAGTAGGCACCAAATGAATTTGTGACACAATGGGATATGCAGTAGCATCATATCCCAACCTGGCTGTTATGGCGTCATGGTCGTACGATAGAGCCTTATCCCTATTGCGGTGTATTTTTGAAAAGAGGTGCTGGAAGTAGTCTTGATGAAGGTCACCCTTCTTGTGGTTTGAATGGGACAGGGTAAGAGGTCGCTTGGAATGCATTAGAAGACCGCTCATAACCTCTTCTTCGCTCTCACCGCCATGATCGCCTTGTACAGACATGCCATGATCGCCAAATAAAATCAAGAGGGTATCCTCATCTACATATTGAACAAGTCGCTGAAGCATCGTGTTCATTTCGTCCAATTTTGCTGCCATACTCGGGTGTTCTGGACCGTAGGTGTGACCACAGTGGTCTACACCAAGAAAGTGTGTGATGATACAGTCCCATTGGGAGCTATTGGAACCATTATCAATCAGACTTGATTTGGTGGGGTCCTGAGACAAATGTCCATCTGCTAGCAATGGCCATAGCTTCCCGAGTATTCCGTGATCGACAGTATCCAAATCAAAGACTTTAAATGAATCAAAGGGAAAGATCCTGGAGTTATCATTCAACACATCGCTAAATAAATTTTTCCATGTATCGTCGCCCATGAAATAAGTAGACTTGAATCGCCGTACAAGATGTCTTAGTAGATGATCTTCGTTGACATCAGAAGAGGCGAAATTACTGCCAGCATCAATGAATGTCGGGAGTGACCCTGTCATCAAAGCTTTCAATCTTTGCATTGTAGTGGTAGGAGGATCAGCCCTAAATTGAAAAAGTACAGTCGACTCAGGTGATTGGTCCAACAGGTCTTGTACGATGGGTAATCGATTGGTATAGAATTGATCGGATGGTCGTTCACTGAGTTTGGGCAAAAAGTCAAAGCGTAAAGCATCGATGAGAACGATGATTGCACGCTGAAAAGGCGGTTCGTAGCTATCTAAAATTCCTTTTGACTGGACAATAGCCTTCATGTCAAATGAGGATGTTTCCACATGGCTGTGGTCTGATGTTAAGGGAAACTGATTCCAGGGGTTTGACAGATGAGTGTTCTCGACATGCAAGGTTTGGCGCGTTAACAGGAAGCCGTTTAGGAATAAGTATATTCCAAGTGTATAGGCTAAGGAGACCCAAATCAAGAAGATGGCGAAGGGCCTTCTGTAACTTGCATTCATCGCATTGGTAGCTTTGAGAAAGTGACACGTTAAAAGTTGGCAGATAAAATTTCAGGGTAATTGCATATTCACGCACGACCCAGAAAAATTTCCTGGTCTAAAACGAGGATAAATTACCCAAGGTTGATAGGTAAATAAACCTGAAGTGACATCTATTTCTCAGGAGCAAGCATTGAATCAGATAAAAAAAAGACATAGGCAGCAGCGTATCCAAAAAGTGCCAAAAATAACAGTGTATTTCAAAGCTATTGGTATTCCAATAATTCAAAGGGATGATTATATGTTACCGTACATATGTGCTACTACCGTACTGTATTTTACAGACTATAAAAAAATAAAACTGGGAAAATAAGGGTTATGGCAGTGGCCATTGAACATCACTGTCAACCCATGCCACCCTTCTTTTTACGACGACCTGGATGCGCTGCACCTTCAACAATACGTCGCATAAGCACAAAAGTACCCTCTGATGAAATTACGACATCTAGCAAAGGTTGGGAGGTCAGCAAAAGGGCATGTATCTTAATATGATCAAATCTATAATGCACTTACTTTGAACCATGTCTGCCATACAATACCCGCCAAGGTTGGCCTGCCAGAAATAAAAGTCAGAAATCACGTCTCCGCTTTCCCAATGGCTTTCCAAATCCTTTTGATGCTTAAACGCGAGTGGATGAAATGCTTGTTCTCGCATAACACCCCATTCTGGATGACAGGGTTTGTTCAGGTCGGTCATGTTCATGGTAGTAGCGCTAGACGACCGATTCAGCTCATGCGCATTTGAATGTGAAGAGATTTTATGTGGTTGATCAATGGTCATTGCCGAAGAATCCAGCTCTCTTGGTTTTTTTTTGGTCTTCAATAGATATTATAGAAAGGAGAGGATATAAACCAAAACACAATTGTCTTTGATTTTTCGTTCGTAGAGGAAAGGAAGGTAGATGAGGTAAAATTCTATAGTATGTAGGCAATGTATCCCATCACTTTGTTTCGCCTGGAAACTTTGTGAGAAGAATAAATAGACCAGGCGTAATAGAAAGTAGAAGAAAGAAGAAAAGGTGGGTTTGATGTGAACGACAAGGTGTAAAAAAAAAAAAAAAAAACGAAGACGGGGTTGACTTCCTCTTTACTTCATTTTATTTTTACAATGGATATATAAGAAAATCCACTGACTACCCTTACACTGGGTAAGAGAGTGATCTGGATTTAAAGCAGCGAGGAGACGATCTTCACTGGATTGAGAAACCGCGCTCCCTTAGTGAAAGCCCCCTTCCTATGATAGTCGCAAGACTCTAGCAAGCCTCATGGTCGCTCTTGACAACCGAACAAGGCAGAAGCAGGTACAATTAGAAGCGACTTTGTGGCTTAAGCTGCCATTCATTCGTATAAAAAGCTGATGGTTTTATTGAACACATGGTTAAACCCGCTGTTCATCAAAAGAAGTTATTAGCACGACAAGGCACCACGGCAGCAGTAACATTTATGGTTGCACCCCTTCGCTTTTGGGATGAGGACGGATACAGGTCTTGACTTGTACGGGTAACTTGTTGCTCCCCTGGTCTCCCCTGATGATTGCATGCTGCAGTATATTTTCAGCCTGCGTCTTCAAGGATTGATTTGGTGTCTTCTGCAGAAACAAGTATTTAGTTTGCACACTATGGGAATTACAACATGTTTAACCTTCATAGCTGCTTGCGCGCTATTTGCTACACAAAATACAATTGCATTGCATGGTTATTATATTTTATTCTGATAGCAACATTCAAAGCTTTGTCAGCCCTTCGTGTCCTGAGGATAGAAGAAATCAACAACCAGAATTTTTTTTATCCCCTATTGAAGATCACCGACTGACTTGGGCTGTAGTCAAGAGCTACATCCCTGATTTTTTTTTTTCTCACTGAGAATTTCTGAAATGCCATATGAACGACAGAAATTTACAAAGCCGAAAACATAGTTTCAGGACATGTATGTCTGTCTATCAGTTTTGTCACCGACAAGGAACTTAACATCTGAATTGGGTTTTATAGCACCCATTGTGAGGAACTTCGCTACACATCATGTCGACAATGTCTTAAAAATGAATATTGTTAATCAAAGATAGTAGTAGCGCGCAAACGGATGGTAAGTTCTGCGCTAAACTCATTCGAGGGATCTAGATCTGAGCAGCTTTTTCTGTTCCGTTCACGCGGGGGGTACGCGTAAGGAAAGTTAACAATGATGTAGCTGCCTCAGATCTCCAGAGGCGAAGCGAACTTATGTAAACATATGTGATGATAAGAATTTTATTTTCCGCGTGTTACTGTGCCGGCCGCAATGTTATTGTTTATCAAATTCTTCGAACAATTATGAAAAGCAGGTAGGCACAAGTCCAAGACACTTGAGCATCGCACGAAATCTGTATATGCAGTGCTTGTGGGGGGCTCGCATCTTTTTTTTAAAAATAAATGATTCAATCCCCACTTAAGTAAACATCATCAAGAAAATAGTTGCTCTGTGTTGTCCACACCACTCTACGAAGACAAAGTAACATACATCAACCTTCTCCTAGCTATCAAGCACCGTCACAAGAGCTGTAATTGATGCTGAAAATAGGGTACGAAAAGGGGGTTTGGTCGCAGTAGTACGAATCACAGACCTAGCAATATATTACAGATCGTCATGTGTGTGCATGGATGACGGGTCCATTTAAACGCGCCCGCCCTTTACCCTGCTTAGCCTTCATTTCCGCACTGGCCAGCCATGCGGGCTCAACCCCAATACGTCTGAGTGTGAAACAAAAGGGCTATTGAAAAAGTAACGCTGCCCAGGTTGATTTGGCGGAGGTGGCAGACTGAGCGCTACACATTCATTATACGAGTCGGGGATCCTGGGATTGTCTACCCATCCTTGGTTCTAATAAGTGCTTGAGAGATGATGGAGTTTATTGATACTCAAGATTTACTCTTTATATGAACCTCTAGCTATCAACTCAGAAGATGTGAATGCAATCTCACTACTCGTATAATGAATGAACATATCATTGCGGCTTTATGTACAAGGAAATTGTCTTAAACCAAACAGACAAGAGCAAACAAAAAAGCAAAGAATAACAATGTGAATATTCAAAAATGACGTATATGACGAAAGCCGACTTTTTGTTTTTGCATTGCAGCGTAAACTGGTCACTAATATGATCCCCAGTATCAGTTATGTGACCTGCATTGTTCCACTATTTTGAAACAGGCGAATTGCATTGAATCTGGTTGAATTTGTCTTGAAATTACTGTGTACTACTTTGGAATTTCACGGTGGAGAGGGGTTGATGTAGGATTGCCATTGACCGCAAAGGCACGTATGGTTTCAGCTTAAAGGGTTATTATAATAAATAATTTTTTCTTTTCTGGTTGCTCCTTCTATGTAGTGTGCTCGTATACAGCATGTACGGGTCTACCAGGTTTTCTGGCTGATAATGTTGGGGTGGATTCTCCGTTGCGCGGAGGGTCATCAGAATCATTTTGGACCGATGTTGGTCGTTCAGGACCCGAGAAGGGAGAAGGCTCATTGTCGGGTAAAAAAGAACGAACTGTCTTGTTTGTCTTGCCAACCTCGAAGTTTTGCCATATATAATTAGTGCATTTTTCAGCATTGGGTAAATCTTGAATCATTTTTGCAATGGTGTTTTTGCGCAGACCAAAGAAATCTGGTCCAACAGGATTATGCCCATACTCCATATTTCTAACTGCGAACGCTCTGTGATCGATAATGAGGTCAAATTGTGGATTAGTCTAAAGGTTGTGTAACAACGTTTTGAGTACTTTTTGCCCGTACCTTCTTACTGCTATTGTCCATACGGTAGTACATGTGGGGCCGGTAAAAACTTCGTCCATGTTATCGTCGGCTTGCAATCGAAACTATGTAGAAAATGGCATGGTATCGATTAGCAAAAAAGGCTGAGAGGCGTCTTGAAATGCATTCACATTTCTTTTTCCCGTTTGGTTTACTTACGATGGGTTCTTTGCCTCCATCCAGAATTTCACAAGTGTACTGTGTATCGTTCAAGGGATCCACCATACTTCTGTACCATCTAAACATTGGTGTGGATTTTGGTTTGGTTAGAATGTGCTACCTGGCTTTTTTTTTTACTTTTTTTTTTTTGGCTGAGAGACGAGGTATCGCTGACTCATCGTCGAACCAGCACAGCCTGACTTACTTTTTTACACGGTAACCAACGGGGTAGATATAACGTTGATTATGGAATGCTGGCCGATCCCAAACAACTTTACCAAGGTCGTATACTGTCCATGAATCGACCTCTACGGGCAAGATATATTTTCCACTTTCATCTTTGGCTACATCCACCACAGAACGAACGTCATTGTTTGGTGGCTTGGTGTCTCGCTTCTTGCGTCTAAAGCGTGGCATTTGGCGATTACTCGCGGCCAAGGTGGTCTGATGATTAGGAGTGGTCGCGTCGGGAGACTCACTTTGAGCATAGGTTGATTCTAAGGGTGGCGATGGAACCGAAGGGGTAACATGTCGCGTGGGATTGATTGGTGTGAATGCGCCCCCTTTTACGGTATGTGTAGAAGGCGGACTCAGTCGCCGCCGCTTGGAGTGTTCACCACTCTGCTCATAATCCATTGGTCTTTCATCTTGATAATAAGATCTGTTGGGTGTTGACGATATATCTTCTCGCACAGGGATAGGTCTAATGGGTGGCAAACGCGTAATTGGTCCATCGCTAGGCCCTTCATCTGATAATTTGCGTGTTGGTGTTCCAAATCGATTCCCCCCTAGCCTCCTGCGGCTAATGAACGAATCAAATTCATTTTCTTGCGAAGAATTGGCTGCCTGCGCTGACGGCGATGAGCCAGGCAAGCGTGAAATCGACATTGGTCGTGGTGAAAAATGAGCCGATTGGGACGCGGATGGAGCCGATTGAGGCTGTGGTATTTCAGATCGATACCCGCTGCTCCCACTATCATATGCTGGTGAATTCCAAGGATTTTGCGGTCGAGGCAACGTAATAGTGGACTCGTTCTGATTCCGGCCGCGCGTAAGCGAATGATAGAAATCGGTCTTGGTAATGCGATGTGTCTAAATATAGTAGGTTTGTCAGCATGGTGATGCATAAGCAATCCAGCAGTCATAGCACTTTTTTTGGGGGTGGGGGGAGAGCGAGCATCGAGCGAGACAGGAGACTGGCCCACTAGAAAGGATGCTAAAAAAAAAAAAACTTACAGGGTGTAGTTGTAACAACACTTCGGCAATGTACGCGTCATGGTCTTCGTTAGGTTTCGTGAGTCGAGCCATCACAGATGCTTCAGTATGATTATTATCATTCAATATCCACGACATCAAACCATGTCCTTCCCATACAATATTTTCATCGGTCGAGGTCGGCTTGTGGTCTACTTCTTCAAAGTTGGCAGTGTAAACGGCTGAATCTGAATCCGGACGCAAAAGCATATCTGGGCTAGAAGAATGTTTCCAATGGAAGGTAGCACAAACCATCGAGTGTAAGAGGTAAGATACACATACAAAAGAAGCTTTTCAATGTACGCATATCGCTATAAAGTTCAATTTCTTACCAGGACGTGCACACACACATAACACATTGACGTAAAGGAACTTGGACGAGATTGGAATCAGTGGAAGTGATCTGGTATGGAAATGAAGCCAGGCATGTTGTTTCTGATCCCTTCCAAGTATAATAGATTTTCACTGTAATAGCAATCAGCCGAATGTTCGGTTATGGCTCATTTTGGTGAAATGTACACAAATAAGATTAACAGGAGATCTAACCTTTGCTTGATATTTCTTGTGTTGTTTCCTTCATAGCAATACCATTGGAGCTTATGTGCTTGCTGGCAGTTGAAGGTGAATGGTGAGACTGTGTCGTCCTTTGATTTGTTGTTTCCTCTTGAGCATATGACATTCAGAAAACAATTAAATAAACTAGCAAGATATGATGTGTACAAGAAGATCAAGCGAGTCAAAGAAATCAGTAGAGGTGATGACAAAATTGCAATCGATTCTAATGTTCTTCGGAGAGAGAAAACAAAATATTATCCCAATAAAGGTTGCAAAGTGAAGAAGGAAGAGAGACAAAGTGAGGGAGGAAAGAACAAAAAAAGGGGGAAACAGAGACAGGGCCAACAAACTTCGGGCTAGAATTGGTAGCAGCAGGAAAGGTAGATTTCCCCAATGTCAAGGAAGCGGAAATACTTGGGAAGTGAAACTCTAAAAAAAAATTAAACGATTTTGAAGTGGAGTGAAAAAACCTCTTCTCAGGTAGTCCAGCCAAAAATTGATACATTTTACTACTCACTAACTAGATAAACTGGGTTACGATGTACCAGAAGCAAATGTTTATAGAATGGCTATCAGATCATCATTTTTTCATATCAACTCCTAAGCAATTCTGCCATGGAATGCCGTACAGGATACAAGGGATGCCAGGTCCACCCCACCGCTATTTTAAAGCTCATCATTTCATCCTCCTCCCCGGATAGGTCAGTGTCGTGGAACTTGGCTTTTCAACAAATTGGAAAGATTGACAGTAACGGCAAATGCAAATGGGAACATACCAATTCATAGTGCTATTGGTACAGGTTGAAGCTCAGCGCACAGCATTTGATCACAGGGGGCACCCCGACTGGACCCAATCCTGGCTGTCGCTTTCAAACAGTCCAAACAATACGAAAACAAACAAATCAGCTTTGTATCAACATAGACATAGTTCCTATTCTACAAGCATCTTATATAGTCTTTTAAAAAGCTGTATATCAAATTTAATAAATCGGTTATGCATCACTGCAAGTAGTGTGCGAAGTGTGTAGATACAATGCAATGACGCAGTATTGATTGGACGAAATCGGAACATTCCATACATGGTAAGAGAAGGTTGCCTTGCTATGAAAGTCCGTTTAACACCACAACCAACCAACCGTTCCCACCTCAAGAATCCGGGT
Source organism: Umbelopsis vinacea (assembly GCA_016758895.1). Taxonomy (NCBI): domain Eukaryota; kingdom Fungi; phylum Mucoromycota; class Umbelopsidomycetes; order Umbelopsidales; family Umbelopsidaceae; genus Umbelopsis; species Umbelopsis vinacea. The sequence continues at coordinate 52,275 of JAEPRA010000008.1, read as the reverse complement.
AAAGAGTAACACCGTTCACTTTACCGTTTACCCCCTCCAATGTGTCATAGTCCTATCTACGCAGTAAAGAAGAGAGCACGGTGAGGAGAGTGTTCGCAAGTGAGGCATTTAGATTATAGCGATAAGTAAAATTAAAAAATGTTACTTCTGGTTCATAGCAAGCAATGACCTTCAACATCCCGCTATTCGGTACCTCATTTTTTATTAACAATTGTTTGGGGGAGTTCTAGCTCAAGCCCAACTACACTGCCACAGAGCTTAAAACGTATTAGAGTATTCCGAAGCAACCATGCAGTGTTTGCAATACGATCTCGACGAGAGATATGATACCACTTTCCAGCCTAAAGGTTGATTTAGAAACTATTGTGCCACAGTTTCGAAAAAAATCCCAACTTGTTGAATGCCAACTCCACCAACCCATGTTTCCCACTGTCCCCGAACGCCCCTAACCCAACCATGATTCCACCTTTTTGTACACTCCGCTGACTAGCGGTCTTTAGCCGTACATTCGATTTTTAAGCCATATTCTCCGTAAGTGATTGTATCGCCTTTCTATTGGGTATGTCCGCCATCTGCTTCGATGGCGAGTACCATACCATTTTCCTATTTTATTATAGGTCCATTCCACTCTTTTTTTTTTTTTTTAAAGCTAATCACCTGGCTCCTACTTCAAATATTTTGCGTGGTGTTCGATATGATCAGGTACAAAAGTTGAAATAAAATAATAGCTATGGTCATATCCTTCTTGATACCGGACATTGACTTGGCTATGTCGGTCGACAGATGCAGCTGCATCTCTCAATTGGTCCAACTTCAGCTGTTCTTCAAGAAAACTGTCGCTGGTGCCCTATATGAAAAATTTACAAGTCCAGCCCGGAGCACCGAAGTTAAAAAGAGGTAGGTGGTATGCATCCAAACGTGGTACTATGCATAGGAAGTAAAGCACTTACGACATCCACTAAAATGTCCAAAGTTTTCCCGTCAAAGGATTTGAGCAATTCACAGGCATCATATTGTTTCCATTGATCCTTGTTCGTATTACCCAAATAGCCACCAAAGGCTTTGTGGCCCCAAGGACAGTTGATAGGGTTAGCAATTGGAGAGAACGCCGACACCGACTAACCGGACAGGACGGTAAACGAATTAGTCAGAAAAAAAAGGACAACATTGAATCCGCGGCTTGTCCACCGCCATCGCACCAACCTTGTAACGACTAGGATTCTTTAGGAAAATTGTGATAGCGCCATGCCCACCCATTGAATGCCCAAAGATTGAGACTCTGTTTTCATCCTAAGCATTGAATGTCAGCTGCATAGATCCAAAAAGACAAATTATGGGGCGCACTGTGCTTGCTTTGAAACTTACAATTGGCAAAGATTGGTAAATAATGGCAGGAAGTTCCTTAACAATGTATGAATACATGCGATAATGCTTCTTCCACTTTTCTTCAGTCGCATCGACATAGAAGCCGGCTCCAGTACCAAAGTCCCAAGAGTCTTCGTCGCCTTCCACCTTCACTCCACCTATAACGTAACAATCAGATCATCCAATATGGTAATGTGAGAATATTGCACGGTCACCATGCAAACATCAAATCAATGTATTTACGTGGAGATGTGTCTGGTGCGATAAGAGCAATTCCGTGCTTTGCTGCTTCTTTGAGAGCTCCACTTTTTTGCACAAAGTTATCCTCGTTGCAAGTTAAGCCCGACAGAAAATAAAGGCCGGGGACCTTGCCATGGGAAGCATTCTCCGGGAGGAATACGTTAAACTTCATAGTGCAGCCTAATTCCTTCGACTCATGCTCATACTTTATGAGATGGCCATTGAACGCTTTGTTACGAGAGATTTCTTTCAGAGTCATGATGAATCGTTGACCAACTGAACGAGCGCAACTCGATCTTACATGACGTGAGGTGGACTGCGAAATTTGGGCTGGACAAACTCCGGTCAGCGTGTCATGGTGAGAGCTTTACCTTTGACTTGGATCAACTTGGTATGAGTAACAAAAGGTCGAGAGAGAGAAACGAGGATGCTGAATATGAACCGGATTCGAAGAAAGCATGGAATGATCCTCGTCAAACTGTTCTTGATTTGATCACGTCGGCCGAGCAAAGTCAGTATGCAGACTCCGGTGTTAACCTCACGTATGCGGCGGGCTGCACCGAGGAGGAAAATTATGATACTGGTATATGCTATACTTATAAGATTATAAGCAAATTCTTGTTTTTAATACGATAGCATCTTTTCGCTAGTAACGCTAAAAGACATTATTGGCGATGTATGTCGATAGCATGTAGTTAACTGCTCTGCTCCCAATCATGTCACTGACATACTTTGACTCTTAAGGAACACCTTGAAGAGCTATATCAATTTAATTTCACGGTCGATTTACACTATCTCATGGAAAATCTAGCTGAAAATGTTAAGACAAGCGCTAAAATTAAGGTGATTCACGGTATGAAGGAAAGCATTCCTATCATCGAGGTAAGAAAAGAGACATTTAGTGGGATTAGATAAAACTATCACTAAACCATTTACGAGTTTCTCTCTAGGCTACTGCTCTGGTGTACCCCAATGTGGAGATCTACTCTCCAAAAATGATGGATCGTTGGGGTAAGACAATTATGAAGGAATACATTGATTTAAAAGACAAGAGTATTGAGCAACATGTGTCTGGATTACAGGCGTACATCACTCCAAGGTATAGTAACCCTCCATTACAATGACATTGCATTCAAGGTGAAGTGTTGACATTTACGTAATTGACAGTGTATGATATTGCTCTGCCAAAAGGACAGCATTAGGTACGCCAAAGTAGCCGTTGTTACTGCCAACATATGCCATGCAGATTGGAAGTAAGGTCTAATATATGAAATTGCATTGGAAACGTCCGCATGTACTGACATTACGACCTGGGCTATACCTTAGTCAGATGTGCCAAGCGACATACCGCACGCCGGTGCTCCCTCTCAAATCAGAGACGACGGAAGCAGGAGAACTCATAGGATCAGAGCACGGATCACCATTCGAACGTGACTTAATCAGCTACTTTCGCGCTTACAATATGAAAGTGACAAACGAATTGTGTGAAAAACTACGATTGTATGACTTTTCTAAATGCAAGGTATTCTTTTTGTGAGAGAATTGATTCGCCCATTATATTACAACTGTTCTGACCCAATGTTGCCATCAATAAGGCTGTCATCATAGCTTCCGTGCCTGGATACCACCAAGATCGTGACTCAGAGAAATGGGGCCTCAAAAGACTACAGCATATTCTGACAAAGAAAGTAGATATCGTGCCGGAATGTCAGAAGCAGTCTATCATATTGACGCAGGTTGGTATCCTGATGTATATTGTGAAAAGCCAATCCCTATCATCAATCTAAAGTATCTCATCTAGGCATCAAGTATTGGTAAATTTTCAGAAAAGTGGTATACGGAACAGTTTGCTGTATGCATGCGAGGTTGTCGCAATCCGCTCTCTTGTAGTATCCCACAAGTCAAATTTATCTACCCGACCATAGAAGAGGTATGCGCAAGGTGAGGTTAATGCAACACAGGCGCTTTGTCGCCTGTTGATACGGATCTTCAACATATTGCTGATTGTTTGGATGTTAGCGTAACTGGGTTAGAGAGCGCTGGATTTTTACGCATGGACTCAGGTATATCCCATGCATGCGATCATATACAAGTTTAACGCCATCTAACTTATTTTCTTGCAGCAACTTATGAAAAGCTGCATTCCTGGTTCCCTAGTTATCTTTGTAGATGGGAAGGAAAGGTTGGTGGTCGTCAAAAGATAATGCCTCATTACAAATCTTACACTCGACTTCGGGCGAATCCACAAACCAAAATTGACGCAACTGGTAACGAAATTGAAGCCAGAGCATCCATTGCGTGGCATTTGGTTACATCAGCAAACTTAAGTAGAGCAGCATGGGGTGACTTGCAAAAGAATGGCACACAGCTTCATATTCGACACTATGAGCTAGGTATCTTACTATATCCAGATCTTTGGGAGGCAAGTATATACGATGTAACTATCAGCGCTAATAAGTGAGCTAACGCAGTGCTACATTCCACCAGGAACAGGAAACTCACATGTTGGCGGCGAACCATCGAAACCCGATGCCAAAACCCCCCGAGTTTGTCTCCGTCAACGATGGCGATGTTATTGTTCCAGTACGCATCCCTTATGGTATTCCGCCGAAAAATTACGCCAGCAGCGATCATTGTTGGACAACAGCCTTTGTTGAGTAGTTCTCAGAAATATAGGACGCCCTTGTTGTGTGCACCAGATTTTGGACTTACTTATTAATGGTGTTCTCGCAAACGCTGGCTTTATATAATATTTCTGTTTGGGTTACACTGTACATGTGGTGGGTGGTAATACGCTGCCGAGTGCTTTTGACAGCCATTTATTTCTTTTCATTTACAGTACTTGAACCTTGTAATTTTATGCTTTTTGCTTTTCAAGTATAAATAAAATGAAATTAATATATTTACATTAAAGTATTGCAACTGGCAAGAATCAAATCGACGCTTAGACTTCATCAGCGATTTCTGTGGTGGTCGCGGTATTCTTCTTCTTCTTCTTTTTCTTCTTCTTCCCTTCCCGTTCCGTTAAATACATTGACAAAAAGTCGCCATTTTCAATCTTCTTGGGCTTTGAATTATATATTGCACTAGGTTTCTGAGCTGCTTGTGCTGAATTCGTAACAGCAGTATTCCTGCTCTTGACCGTTGCTGTTTTGGAATCTTCATCGTCGTCTTCACTTGCAGGTTCTTCCGTTTTTCCAACGACATTCTCTTCATCCAATCGCCTCTTCCTTGCTACTGTTGCATTTTGATTGAGTATCTTGTTGCGAAGTTTAATATCAGATGCCGAAGTTGGGCCACCAACTGCTGCTTGATTGTTGTGCCGGGTCGCCTGGTTATGTGATAGGAATTTTGCGCCAAGTCCAATTCTAGCCAACCATCGAAAAAGATATTCAGTTAATAATGCGATTTAGGCTATTAAAGACCATCTTTAGTACAAGCTCACCTGCCAGGTCGCCCTTGGGTATAGCTTGCTAAATCTTCCTCCTCATTGTCACTCTCTTCCCCAGGTTGCACTGGTGGGAGCCACGAATTAACTAGGTCTCGGGCGAGATTAATCGAAACGTCGATCTGTGTTTGCAAAACTTCATTTCCTTCAGTATCTACTTTTGCTTTCTTCGATTTGACGCTCATTTAGCCTGCGCCTTTTTAGTGTGCGTAACTGCGACGTTTCAAAGGCTTCCTACAGAGGCAAAAAAAAATTAGCAAGTCACTGATAAATTCTGCACGGCCAAATCGCGAAAGCCAAATCGCGAAACATTAGCAGAGTCGAAAATGCCGCTTTCATATATATTCTAACGGTCACAAGCAACCTCACAGACACAACAGTAACGTATGCAGATGAGATCATTGAAGAACCATTGCCCACAATGTTTTCAGAGTCTATACCTGTTTCTTCGTGAGTGTTAAAATCGCTTTAACGTGAAGTGTTCCGAGTTCGTGCTTACAAGAACAATCAATCTAAGCCACCTTTAAGTCCCAACCCCGGTTAAAGACAATCGTGTGGAAAAAAATCTTTCAGATGCAAAAAGGCAATAGGTATGGTTTATGAAAACAGGTGGTAATGGTACAAGTCTAATAGTTTCTATAGTTATTTACAATGATCTATTTCTTCTTGGGTTTCTTAACGGCCATTGGTCGTGGATCTATCCCTTGGCGATAAAATTCAACTCGAGAGAGAATGAACCTAAAGAACACACGTTGTTTAGAAATCAATGCGAAGGATAGTTGATATATAAAAACCACGTTTGATACTTACTTTCTCATTTTTGTAGGAATGCCAAACTCTTTCAGCTCTCGACTGGAGACACTGAAAAGCTGCTGCCAGTCTTGAAACTTTGAAGCAAATTCCTCGCTTTCACGTCCAGCGTGCTTCAGAAAGGACTCAACGTCAGTTGTCTTGCCTATAACAGATGAAAAAGTCAGTATGTCATATATTGATATGTATGGCTCTACTAGACGCTTCAAAACACGACAAGTGAACATATCAGTAAATCCCAGATCAACATAAAGGTTTCTGTTGTCCCAATCTACTAAAATTTGTTTTTGAGGATATCATCATGTTGTTCACTTGTCGTGTCATGACAATATGCGCCAAACGGCATAGATGGCCAACCACTTGACAAGTGTACCTACCACGAGGAGAGGGAACTTGCTTTCCACCGCTTGGTATAGTGCCTGAGTGTGATAATCGAACTTGGCCAAGCAAGCGTCGTATTCCTGGCATTTGCCTTGTGAGTGCGGCCATAGCGGTTTAGAGAATGCTTGCAAAAAGGTAAACAAAAAAAATCAGTCAAGGAAAAAAGACAAAGAATTTATAAGAAAAATTGTGTCATAAAAACCAACAAAAAGCAGTACTGTGTTGTGTTCAAGGAGCGACAAAACTCCACCGTTGTTTCAGAGACATGTTCGTTGACGTTGAATCACCCGACTAACAGCACCTTCGAGTAAGAAAGAATACTCTAGAATTTTCTCAATAAATGTCTTATAGACGCTATACTAGACTGAAAGTTGATTTTATTGAGGTCGCTTGCCATGCGCATTTATAGCGACTGCCGACTTGTCCCTATGACCAAAAGCGTCAAAGCGTATAATCACAGTTATATCCGGACCGACAAATAGATATCAAGACTTACATATTGACTTTAGAGAGGGAAGACTTCTCTTGGCAAAATTTACCTGTGTATTTGACTAACTTATCTGTGATAGCATCACGCCTTTCGAGTAGTGTTGGGAACGGATGTACATATTTTAAGGGCCACTTGACGGATACGCAGAGAACTAGATCGGGACATATGGAACTCTAACTATTACCCATCTTATTATACTGCAGCATTTGAAAAAGGATAACACTCTATAGTAGAATTAGCTCGCTCTCACTTTTCTCCAGTAATCAATACCCGAACAATCAGCAATACCGGAACACCTCTCGCCTCTCCAAACCTTTAATCGCCATTTTCACCGGGCGAAAAACTCAACTGACCCGCTTCTTAGAATCTTCTACCTCACAACCAGTAAACAGCTAAGTTATCCAAACCCCATTAAACAGATGACTGTTGTGTTTTCTTTTGCTGGCTGCGGGCTAGATATTTGCATCATGAGGCAATTTATGTGGTACAAAGTAACAACCTATATATCAAGCACAACAAAACTTTTTGCTCCTCTTGTCGACATCAATTACCTACCACGGAGATGGAAGAGGGAACAAACATTGATCTACCTCCTTCTCCAAGAGACGACCATAATCCTGACCGAAACGATAGCGGAAATAATGAGCCACAGGGAGATTTTTCGCTTCATAGGGCGGTGTCTATTGGAGATCTCGAAGATGCAGAGCTGTTAATCGTCCATGGAGCAGACCTTCATTTGACAGATAGACGAGGAAGATCAGCTTTCCATTTGGCTGCTTTAACTGGAAATACGGCAATGATTTCTTTACTACGTGATCACAATGCCGACATCAGTACAGTCGATAATTTTTCAGAGACAGCCCTCCATATGGCTGCCCGGCTAGGCCACGAAGGGGTAGTAGAGCAGCTGCTTGAATACGATGTCGACATTGACGCAGAAACGGTGCCTTTACAAACATCTCTACATCTGGCCGTCAGCTATGGGCACACAAATATAGTCACATTGCTACTCAACCACAGTGCCCAGGTTGAAGCACAGGACAAAGACTTTGCTAGACCAATTCATCTGGCTGCATTCAACGGATATACCGACATCCTATTGCTTTTGCTTGAAGCAGGTGCAGTCATAAATGCACCAACGATTACTTTACGCACAGCTCTCCACTTAGCAGCTCATAAAGGCAACAAGCAGATAGTAGAACTTCTGCTCGAACGAGGCGCTGATGCGAATTTATTGGATAAAAATGAACGAACACCGCTGCACATTGCAGCTAAAGAAAGTTGGGATGAAATAGTTTCCCTACTGATCCACCATGTTTCATTTATTGATGCTGTTGACTTGAAATCGCGGACAGCTTTACACCTTGCTGCGATATCTGGAAATGTAGAATCAGCAGTTCAAGTGTTGGACCATTCTGCTTATATAGATTCTGTTGATATGCTCTCGGAAACTGCTCTACATATGGCTGTAGAATCTAAACATGCAGAGATGGTAATGTTACTTCTACGGCGTGGTGCTAACGTAGATGCAATAGACGGTCATTCACGAACAGCCCTTTCTGTAGCTGTTATATGTGGTGACCAGCAGATACTGGAAATATTAATGGAATACAAGGCCACCATTGACTCTACAGATCCAAGGCTACACAACCCATTGCATTTGGCAGCGTCTTCACAGAATAAGGATATAGCATTATATTTACTTCGTCATGACGCTAAAGTAAACCATGTGGATAGCAGTTCAAGAACAGCACTTCATTTAGCTGTATCAACACAATTCACTAGGATGGTAGTTTCATTGCTCGACCATGGTGCAGATCCCAACTTGAAGGATGTAAATTTAACAACACCTTTCGAGATAGCATTGTTACAAGGGGATGAGGACATAGTCAAAGTGTTGCTTCCTTATGTAAACGATGTAAATTCAAAATTGTCAACGGGAAATCCACCTCTTGTCGAGGCTGTAGAGCATGGTTATACACAAATTGTTAGCTTGTTGGCTACTAATAACGCAGATCTGGAGATAGTCAATGAAGATGGATGCACTCCCCTACTCCTGGCTGCCGAAAACCATCGGCTTGATATAATTTCCCTACTTGTAGAGAAAAAGGTTAATGTGGACGCTAGTGACAAGCATTCAATGACTGCTTTACACTGGGCAGCACGACACGGCGATCCGGACTTGATACATTTATTATGGAAAAACATCACAAATACAGAGAAGAAAAACCGTGATGGAAAAACAGCCCTCTTTATATCCACTGAACGCAATCATCGATATGCGGTAAAGGCGCTGGTTAGCCACGGCGTTTTTGTCAACTGCAAAGACCAAGAAGGAATGACCGCTGTCCATAAAGCCGCTTTATTGGGCCATGCTGAAATAGTGTCTATTTTAATGGAAGCTGGTGCCACAATAGAAGGTAAAGATGACCCCATAGCGGCCCTCCTCGATATAGCCTCGGGTGCAGGTCACAAAAACGTTGTCGAAACAATATTGAGTCAGGTGAGAAAGTCAGGATCCCCTATTGACTATATGAGTTCAGCACTGCTCAATGCTGCAGAATGTGGAAAAGTTGGCGTGGTATTGCTTCTGTTGAATTGTGGTGCCAGCATTGAAACAAAAGACCAATATGGGAGAACTCCGCTTTTCTTAGCTGGCAAATATCCGGATTTAGTTGCAACACTTGTTGACAAAGGTTCGGACATGGAGGCAAGAACCTTGCGTGGATACACACCCATCCACTATTACACCTTTCGTGGTTATTTTGGATCTTTAAGGTTGCTGTTAAATTTAGACTGCAATATCTCATCGTTTGATTGTGAGAGTCAGACAGCGCTTCACCATGCAGTTAAAGGAGACAATCTCGCAATTACAGAACTGCTCGTGCACCGAGGTATCGACCTAAATGCGTGGGATTGTATGGGTCTAACTGCCATCCATATTGCCATACAAAAGAACAACATTGATATAGTTGAGGCAATTGTTCAAAAAGGTATCGATATCGACACGAGCGACCGCAGGATCCCTAGAAGTACACCTTTAAAAATGGCAATTGAGTATGGACGTGAAGAAATAGTCCAACTATTGATAAACCATGGTGCAAACGTGAAGTGCACTCTCGGAGACCAAACTTCCTTGCCTTTACATCTGGCTGCCTCGAGGCTCAACCCAATGATAGTTTCGATGATATTAAATGCTGGAGCTATCCCTAATTTGGAGGGCTCTGATGGATACTCACCACTTCAGTCGTTGATTTACACACTCCAAAAGAAGATAACTTGCGAAGATATTGCCAATGAACATAGTGTACTCGAGGTAACCAATCTACTACTTAAAGCCGGTGCCGATAGTTGTCGATTGCATACACCTAGGCAGATAAAGTATTTTTACCCAAAGGTAGCCGATCTCCTTTCACGGCACTCTAGCATTCCATCGCAACAGCACTATCCATCTGGCCGGTTACCAAGGATCTCCAGTTCAAGTCACTACCGTTCTGTCGGGCCTCTTACAGAAATTATTCCAAACCCTGAAACTGGCCACATATGTAAGTTTCCACGTTATAATGCTCTCATGACTCCACACACATAGTTGATGCTCACCGAACCTAATTTTAAGCTGTGCTCAATTCTTCAATTATGATGGACGATGTAATGAACATGTATAGTACCGGCTTTCCTTCATCAAGGGAACTACAATTAGACAAGTTTAAAGTCGTTAAAGAAGGAGAAAGCACTCATGATGACGGCTTTGCCGCCATGACGATGGGATTCAAAATCACGCACAGTTTGTCTACGGATGATCGAGCTGCAAGAATAATAGCGTCTTTGATCCAAGGAATTAGCGCTAAATTTTATTGCAACAACAATATTTTTGTAGTTGATCTACCTGAATCCCACAATTACATAGCTCCAAGATGGGCATCCAATTTCAATAGCATGAGAGGGGTGGTGCGGAATTCTCCGACATTAATTGTTCAGATTCCACAAAAACGCACTGAGCTCTCTGTACCTGGGTGGTATATGAACAAGAACCCTCTGCTGCGTTTCATTGATGCAGTGTATGTTTGCAGAAGATCGAACCCAGACCACCCTGACAAGGACGAATTCTCTGATATCCTTGGCGGCACCGAGGAAAGACTTGAAGTCCACCTACATGCAATATTGGTAGCCGGACTATGTATTCTCAGCGTAGTGAAAGGCCCTCAACTAATTGAGAAGCTTGTCAATGCTATTTTGGGAGTGAAAACGGGTCTTGGCCGACAGCCTGCTTCTAGTACACCTCCTACTGAATGGCAGATTTTGAATCGCATCAAGTGCGATTGTGACTCACAGTTCCCTCATCGTCCGCTGACTCCGGTAGCCGCTGCCAAAGCTGCTGGTATGCAAATATGGAGAAATCGAGAGCATGAGATGGTGACTCGGGCTTGGGACCTAGAAGATGATAGCCTGGTGCATAATGTTGACATTCGACATGTAACCTTTATGACACATAAATGGTCTGAACCTGAAGTGCAGTACCATTCGCTGTTAGAACAGATTAGCACAAAGTCGGCCAAATTACAGCATATAAGAGATGCTTTACTTCAGCACACTCGGTATGTATGGTTGGACACCATATGCATTGATAAAGCCGATTTATCCGAGCTTGATCGAACAATTCGTTCAATGTACAAGTGGTATTCCAACTGTCAAGCTGTCGTTTTGGATTCAGGGACTTCTTTAAATGATTGGTGCAGGAGAGGATGGTGTCTACAAGAAGGTGCAGCTGCTGGAATCCTATATGGAATTTCCAAAGACGACAAGTTAGTGACAATTCAAGAACTGGCAAAAGAGCAAAACGTAAATCTTTGTATCTTGGATCTTCACCTTCATTATCGACATGGAAACGCTGCCGAGATACTCTCTAGAATGAATGTGAGGAAAACGACAAGGGAAGAAGACATGACATATGCATTAGCAGGAATTTTCCAGATCCACTTGACAGCATCGTATGGAGCAGGAAGTGAGCCTCGCGAGAGGCTCCTGTGTGAACTAGCAAAAAAGAAAGGCGATATATCGTTTCTAAGCTTTCCAACAACAGATAACAAAACCCTCAACCACTTGCCAACTCCAGCAAACCTCAATTACTTGATGGCAAGATGCACAGAAACATCAACTCCCGCCAACGACAGTAACCATGGTATCTGCATTGAAGTCCGGCTCGTTCAAGGGGAAGAAAAAATGAGGGTACTTGAAATGCTGAAACAATGGCACAGCCTCAGAATTTTCCACGGAAAATCAGAAGGTATACCAGAGCTGATCGCAGCAGCTGAACTACGAGAAAATAGAAACTCTGCAGATATCGAACTTGCTTTTGTTCATGAAATCAGATCAATCATGTTAGTACAAATCTACTGCGAAGATCCTCAAACTGGCGGAAATCGTCCAACCAAGTTTTGTTTTCGATTGCAATGTTGCCAAATCGAAGAAGATGAATTCGAAAGACTATTTGATTATCTTGATGCAGACCACGAGCGAATATGGCTTAATAGTAAACCCAGTAACGCTACTATCTCAACATTGCAACAAAGGCGTAAGCGACGTAATAATACCAGAGAGCAACCAGTAACTACTTTTCGGGAACCTGGCTCTGATGTCACAGATCAAGACTTGGCGGCAAAGAGATTGAAGTTATCCCTGCATGACTTCCTTGTTGACAAAAGGGAACCTTATACTCCCACATAAAGAAACGTCGACTATGTCGCCAGACTCTTGTTTTTTTGGTTGTTGCCTTCTTTACATTGTCTCCATACACAAATAAGTTAACAAAAGTACAAGACATCGAAAGATATATAGTGCGATAACATGGACAACTCACACTGGGTGCTACTTCGACACTTAAAGTTATGCTCCCATCGCGACAAACTGGACAGGTGGAACTTGAGATACAGAAAATACACCCGCAACTATATTTTATTCGCAGGGCCTATGTATATTGACTAAAGGATTGCTACATTATCTAAGATGCACCGCAATGATTGGGAAGCAAATATTTACCAATCATTAATTTTGCAAGCGTGCAGCGATCTGGATGCCTTGTTACTCGTACCATCTCTATCTAGTGCAAATGACCAGTTATGCTTTGTGCAGATAACATTATTACCAACGACTTGTCCCCATGTGACAAGATCAACTCCCTATGACAAGAATATGTTAGCAAGCGGAATGGAAGGTCCAGTGACAGAATTGACATCGCGATCTACCTTATGTGGACAGTATCGATCACATTCAAATGCTTGGCCGCTGGAAGTCATTACATGTATTTTGTTTCCAGAAGCTTTGATTTTCCTATACGGCGTGGCTGGCTTTGAGGTTGTGACATTTGCGGGCCTTGTAAGAGGTCTATCGTCGTCTGATGTTGAATCACTGGAAGTTTCACTATCACTCGAATCGGCTGTGTCACTGGATTTGGCAGCTTCAGCTCCCTCCTTGACTGTATCGCCGCCATTCTCTTGAATAATGGCGGGTTCATTGTCGAACGAAACTATTTTCAGTGACAGAGATTTTGGGCTCAAAGGCAGATCTTTCTCATCAGCCTGGATACCATTTGCACCCGACAACGATGTGGATGAGTTCTGTAAGGTGTTACGTAGGGTGTCGGGATCATCACTGGTAACACCAATAGGAACCTCACCAGAGAACTCGCTTGGGTAAGAGTCGCTCTTATGATTGTCCTTCTTCTTGTCCTTCTTCTTTTCTTTCTTCTTGTCCGAATCTTTGTCTAAATATTTCCTCTCATATTTTTCTCTCTTTCTTCGATCTAATTTCCAGTATTAGTCTGCGTAAACGATGTTCACCATGGAAGTCTCCAGCAGCACGTACCATATTCGGACTCAATGCCAATATTAATTGCCTTTTGTAAAAGGTCTTTCACAATGGGCAGTAACGTGATCGTCTTAACGGATGATGGCAATGTTAATTGATATTAGGTCATTTTCCGTTTACTACCGCAGTTCCTAGTGAATTTACCTTCCAGCTCTCGCTAGAAAGCACGCGTAGATCTTTCACCTAGAAGAAACTGAATAAGTATGATGTAAATGTGTCAAAGCTAAATCAAAATACTACTTACAAAATATAGTCGATTGTGGGCGAGAATAGATATATCAGATTCCATTTGTTGAGAGGTCCATGAACGCTCAGCTCCAATTTGTTCCAGTAGCGTTGATACTCTCTGAAGATGAAAACAGTTAATAAGAGTCGGTTGTAGGGGTATATCGGGTTTTGACATAACTCACCATGCTATCCGGTAATGGAGTGTCTGTACTTGTAATGTAGATCAGTAGGGTGGACTTCTAGTAAACCATGGAAGCAAACAAGCTTCTTACCTGCATCGTTTGTATTCAAGTCTAGAGACGACATGTATGCGTCGAGCATGGAACCCATTCCTCGGTTTTTGTTTTTGCCCATGGTAAAGGTACAGGTAGGCGAGGGCAAAAACGAGGAGATTGAAAAATTTAGGGAAAAAGTCAGTGTTTGGCTAGGTATCAATTCTACGCTGGAAAAGGGATGCACTCGGTAGAGGGTTTGTTTTGACAATCATGTGTGAAAAACATTTGGATATCGCGAACGAAATATCATTATTCTAATATTTCAAATTTTACACACAAGATTAGAGTTATTGGAGTCAGCTTTCCATATTTATGACTCTCTTGGGACGTGCGTACGACAACAATCATTTTTCAGGTTCAACGGTATAAAGGGTCTGACCAAGTCAACAAAGGACTCTATTCATACCATCTTCAGATCAACATACAGCAGTTTTTGATACGTCAAACTTGAATGCGATTTATGACGCCTAGTATCTGTCTCAGAAGCTTTCAAGGTTTTTTTTTTTTTTCAAAGTTCTCACACTATGCTGCTGGTACCAAGAGATGCGGAGTGTGGCCAAAGTATCCCCGCCAAGACTGGCCAAGTTTTGGAATCTTGGGTTTCATTAGAATTCTTTATTGCACCCGACAATGCCAAAGAAGAAGGCAGCTAATGCTAGAGAACCCATACCAGGTACAGCTTCGGGATTCAATTTCTGTTTTGTATCTTGGAATATGTTTTATTGATTTGAAAATCTATGTCATTGAACTTAAAGAATCATTCGAAAATGATCCTCCACCACCATATTCTCCTTCCGAAGCTTCCCAGCCCCCCCTGAGCGGGGACAGCGCATCCATTGCTCCATCAGCGCCAACTGCAACTGATGTTGGATTTTACTCTCAAGACGAAGTAGCAGCGACCCACAATGGTAGAGAGAGTCAGCACATGGACCCCTCAGCGCCACCACATAGATACAATTATGGGTCGGTTGAGCCACCAGGTGCAACTGGAGACGTCTATCAGGCACATGAACAAAATCAGAGCTTGCTTAATGCCAACCGGCAACAACGAGAACAAGCACAACAGCATGGTACCATGGCTCAGCAACAACGTGAGCTGGCCCGTCAGCAACGTGACATTGCTCAACAACAACGCGAGCAGGCGTATCAACAACGAGAGCAGAGGCGACATCAAGGAAATCAATCTACAGCCCAGGGAGACACATTTCATACTTTGGGAGATCGTCTGCGAGACCAGGGAAGTCATCTGCGATCTCAATTAGGTGCGTCATGCATACTTTTGATTTTGTTCTCTGTCATACCATTATACTAAATAGTAGTCAATTGATAGCTGGTTTAGGAGATCAAATTCGAAATTCTCTCAATGTTCAAAAACAGCAGTATACCAGAGTAAATCAAACACATGAGGAGGCTAATTCCACAAGTGAAAGCCAGACTTTGAATGGGTTTACACGACGACGCAAACCTGTCCTAAGAATTTTATGCCATCTGGTATTGGTGTGCTTCATTGTTGGTTTCGTTCTATTGCTGACGATTACAAGGAAACATGAGGAAGGTTCCAACGATGGCCCTGGCCTTCCAGACCGTTCATCGCCAGTTCCCTCAATCCCATCAAGGACAACTTCGATTCCCCCTTCGATTCCACCTTCGAACCCTCCTTCGGATCCACCTGGAGATACCCCAAAACCTCCCGGTGATCCAAAGCAGCCAGAGGACCCCAATATGCCTGGGCATCTTCCCGATGGCTCTTCATGTGGTGCTGGCTGTATTGTGTCATCATACCGGTGGCCGATCGACGACAACATGCGGTCGTTCGGTTATATTCAGTCAGGGCAATTGACAATGGGTCGTGCTTATATCAAGCGCAGTCGTAACGCTGGACCCGGCAATTTTTATGTGTCATTAGGGCTTACTGGCATTAAAATGAGCGACATAACATTGGTATTCTCACCCAGTCGGTCGAATAGAGGTGCCAGTGTCATCTTCTCGACACCCAAAGTTATCTCGCCGTTCAGCAGGATCGAAGCGAACGTTACTGTCGAGCTTCCCTTAGATACCATACACAGTCTTCAGGAATTCATGTTTTTAGCTCAAAACACAGATATTACATTTGAGGAAATAGACGAATCGAATACCTTCGAGATTAGCAAACTTCAAGTCGCCACTACGAATGCTGATTTAATGCTGAGCCCATTTTTTACGACAGCTGCAAGCTCCGAAATCAAGACACGCAACGGAGACATCTTCGGCATTGTTCGCTCAAAAGGAAAAGTAGAAGTCAGTAATGCTAATGGGGATATTGACCTTGACATGGTGGGAGACACCGGCATTATTTACACTACCAACGGTGATGTTACTGGAGAATACGTTTGCTCTGCAAAATGCGATTTTCAAACATCTTCAGGCGATTTGAAGCTTCGAAGGATACAAACCAAATCTTTGTTGCTGGATAATAAGAACGGAAAAATTGATGTTCGGAACATATCCTCAGCATTCAATGTCGTCGCCAGTGGTCGGAACGACCCTATGAAATTGCAAGTTCAAAGCGTCATTCCCGGCGCTTTGATTGTGCTATCAAACAAAAATGCCGCTGTTGACTTGACTATGGTGAGTGTTAAAGCATGTGGGATTGAATGTGTGGGTTAGTGATGACTCGGCACAATGATTGCTAATTTGATTTGTCATTTTTACAGCCCATGGAATACAGAGGCCGTTTCTATGTATCGACCTCTTCTAGCTATAAGGCTAAAGCCGAGCTAGTAAACCCTCCGGACCCCGGACATTCTTTGAGCTTAAGAGTTGTTAGTGGGAACTACGTTGATGGCACAAAACTTTCTCCTTCTAACGTGAGGGAAGGCTCAATATCAGTTGATAACGATAATGGCGATGCCACCTTGGTATTTGCCGACGAATGAGCAGCCAAATTGATTCAAAAGTCCGATCACCAGTTGACTTGGATTCGTCAGCTTCTGGATGATTCCTCTGGACCCAATGTATTAAGCTTGGCGAGCTTACGTATATATAAATCTCCATTAACCATACAATCGTTTCTTTTACACTTTCTTCTTCTTTGTTATACACTTATATTTTATTTATCATGGAATTACTGGACGTTGGCAAGCATTGTAATCTGATCTCTTGTCGACAACTAGGTACTTACCTGCACGTAAATCAGTTAAATTCACCAATACATTATGACTAAAACATGCCTGTTGTCAACCACATTGTATAGACTTCTTACCCTTCAAGTGTGCAGACTGTCGCTACAGCTTTTGGTAAGATAGATTGTATATGACGGCGAAGAAGGTTAGAACATTGCATTAACCCGATTTTCATAGCCAAGAACATAGCCACCCAGATGAACACAATTGCCAGAACAAGAACGCTACTCGCATAGATATCAGGTAATGGATGTGACCAATTGATACTGTGGTCATTTCACTTTCATTTCTAACAATTACCTTTGAAGGATACCGACCTGTCAAACCTGCAATAAGCCAGTACCTTTGCGAAGTCGAACAGAAGATCCTGAAAAGAGAGTACGTATGCATTTCTGATGTATAGTTAGTGATAGATCGCATTAGCTGACAACTGACTTTTCTTTTGAACAGATGGCTGATCACTTGGCGAGCCATTGCACTGACATTAAGGTGGATCACAAAGTGTGTACTGCGCCGAATTGTAGGACAAAGATACTGGTGCCGATTGCGTGTTCAAGCTGCGGCAAGCAAGTCTGTGTGAAGCATCGCTGGCCAAAGGAGCATAACTGTCAACCACAACCAAAGATTTTGAAGGCTGTGGCCGATTCCAAAAAGATGCTAAAAGCTTATCGAGCTTTGGTGTATTAATGGGTTGGTAGTCACAGCTGGCCCAGTCGCGCATTAATCCCCCTGGTTATTTTACTATTTTTACCACTCCCCACTCAACCTGTAGAAATGCTCCATCAACTATATAATGGATTGACTATTGTCCAATCTGCTTCTGCTTTAACATTCTCTGTATTTTACGTTACACATGCTACCCAATTCTTAGCCGCTCCGTTCGGCGGCATTGAAGCCAGCAATAAATACCTATTACTAGGACGACCTTTATACCAAGACGAACACTTAGAGCCTATCCTCGTCACTGGCGCTGCCTCTGTACATGTGTTGTCCGGTCTGGCTAAAGGTGCCATCCGACAGTACTGGAAACGAAATAGTACAGCTGACTTCACACCGCGATCCACCGTCTACCACCGTCGAGCAGGATACGCTTTAATACCACTCGTAGCACTTCATTACACAATTGCTCGCGACTTGCCACAGAAATACTTTGGCGACAGCACGTTCCTCGACTACTCGTACATCGCTTTCTTGCTTCAAAAGTACCCTGCCGTTACTTATATCGGTCACGCCGCTTTGATATCCATTGCTAGTTTCCACATTGCCGCCGGTATGAATGTGGCTGTAAAGCAATTGCGCGGGGACAAGAGGCAGCAGAAAGATACCCAGGCCACTTCAAAGCCATTGGTGGATCCAAAGCGCATTCCAATATACGTATCGTTGGTCGTGAGTGGCCTGACGCTCAGTGGGCTGTATGTTCTCGGTAGAACGGAAAAGATTCCACTTCGAAGAGAGTATGCCCGCATCATTCAGAGTATAGCATTAAAATAGAGAGCCTTCATATGTATTTTTCCTATTCCCGTCCATCCTTTTTTTTATATATATAAAAAATCCAAACCTCATGCTTACTTGATGTCGTAAGTTGCCAAGCTCTGAAGCCCAAGAATAGCTGCTAGAAGACGATGATTTATTGGCGCTCTGCCTGGAAATATGTTGCTTTTTCAGTAAGAAAAAAATAACAACGCAAAACAGTAGTTAAACAGTACGATCACAAAACAAAAATTTGTAACATATGAAAGAAAAAAAGTATTATATAGGAATGGGCGCTAAAATAAGAGAAGGCATGAAAATAGCACAAGGAGGGTTTTCATCGCCGTCTTCAACACATATGTATATCTTCAAAAAGTTGACAATACCATCTCCTGATGTTGATCGGTCAGACCCTGTTGCTGGGTAGAGCTGGATGGTGGAGGCACAACAGACATAGTAGTGGGATCGACTAGGTTAGTGCCCATATAGGAGACATCTGAACTTGCAATGGGATGGGCAGGGTGCAAAGTTTCCACCACGTTAAAGCGAGCAAGAAATTCTCTTGAGCTTGTCGTTGTGGGCCAACTCTTTTGTATAACATGAGTCTGTTTCGGAGCAGGTAGAGGTAATTTGGTATGCGGTGTGCTTGCCATTGCAGCGTTGGTTATGTATGGATGAGGGGTTGGCGGGGTATCTTGGCTCACCGAACGCTGATGCGTTAAATGTTGAGCCCGCTGGGAATATGCGTTATTGTTGTGCTGAAGAGTCAATCCTGCGGGATCCGATGAAGTTGCGTGAGTATGCTGATGGTTCATGGGTGGGTCCGACATCAAAAATGGATTAAGTTCGGAGGGGTATACACCAAAGTCAACTGGTTGGTCAGCCGCAGTCATCTCAGTGAAGGTTGCAAATTCATTCTTCATAATCGACTCTCCATTATTATCTGGTATATCATCATACGAACTTTCAACTCTCTGTTTCTTGGAGTTGTTCTTTTCAGCCACAAGCTGGCTATTATAGACATCAAATGAAAACTGTCCGTTGACCTGCTGTCGCTGATGCTGCAGCCACATTTGTCGACTCCATTGCTGGTTTGCTTTTGGAGTTGCTGGAGTACGTAAGGGTGTCTTTGTTGTAGTAGTAAAGTCAGGCGTTTCTCTGGCAGTCGTAGGGGATTTCTTGTTGGAGAAATTTGATATTTGCTCATCGTACATGGTTTGATTCATGGCAAAATTCATGGGAAGTTGAGATGATAGTACAAGCATATGAGCCGATTGGTTGGTATATGCATTGGTGGCCGCCACCGAGTCACGGTAGTCACGGTCCAACTTGCCAATAGCTTCACGATCCATTTCACGCCGACCTGAGAAATTCAAGACGTCCATATGGGTATAATTAGGTGGAGGAAATGATCCAATAGAGTGACGCTGATTTGAAAAAAGTGGATCCTGGATTAATGACGGATGCATGTCTATTATACCATCCGGTTGAAACTCTGGTATCCATTCTGGTTGTAGCATCATGTTCATTTGATGTCGCATTTGTTGCTGCTGATGTGTTTGTTGGTTCACCATATAACTTAGTTCGTTGGAGGGTGCGTCAGCAATAGAAGTGGGATCCGATGACAGGTCAATGACTGTGTTGGTTCCAAGCATTTCGTTGAGAACATTTAAAACTTTTTCTGCCACGGGGAAGCTCTTTGATATATCTCTTGTAAGCTGTTTAAATGACGAAAGAACCCTAGTAAATTCGCCGTCATCCAGAACAAGTAGACCGCTTGTATCTTGTTCTGCGCCCTCGCTTCGTCCATGTTTACCCAAATGGCTGCTCCTTGAACGTTGATGATATTGCCATATAAGAACCGTACCAGCCAAACAAAGTGGATAGAGGACAACTGGAGCACCAGCACAATGTCGATCAGTCGATATGATACGCGTAGCGGTCTCTACAATGTTTCGGGCTGCGACAGTGCAACAAGCAGCCGCCACTTTGGTTTCGGAGGGTCCTGACGTTTCTGTCACCTCAATATGGTTCAAAGTAGTGTCCACCACCTTTTTAGCCACGAGATCCTCCTTGCTCTGGTCCTTTTTACCGGCTTCATCAATTGTTACAGGTTTGGGAGATTCTGGTTCAGTGTCCATGCGTCGTTTGCTTCCTGAATTAGGCTTCTGTTTAGAGGGAACCCATCCAGCTGCATCACCAAAAAATTTAAGAGCGGGCAATGCCTTTGATCGATAGAGTTGAATGGTCAAGATATCATGGTACAAAGATAAGATGGAGGCAGGTAAATGAATGGAGGATTCATTTGTTGAACGTTCAACTCCTTTTCGTTGCTTTGCCATGAATGACGATGACCATGCTTTCAGCTTATCAAGTTTGCTCTTGAAAATTGCAATAAAGGAGGAGAAAAATTTTGATAAAAAAAAAAAGCAACAACAAAAAAAATTAGATGGGTGAATACGAATTCATAGTGTTGAGGGAATCTGATTTTGTATATCTTTACCTTAAGCTGAGCGCAGCTGCCGCTGCTTGGAGATCGTAGTATAGTCCTCATACTATCAATATAGACATTTACTACCTGCATTGCCCAATCCCGGGGTTCTATACGTTTTGATGGTGGAAGTATTTTTGGAATATCTCTCGGCATGTCATCCACCATAGGTGGTCTATCGAGGTATATAGCAAACCATACATCCCACCCAGAAATGACTTTCCAAAGGTTGCATAATCGTTCGTACTCTTCGGTGTTGACTTTATCAGCAGTGATCCAAAGTCGTCTCGCATCATCAACTTCTGCATTATAGAACTGTGTAAACTGCTGTTGGCTGATTATATGGGTAGATAATTTGTGAAGTCCAAGCCTTTCGGCAAAGGTGAGGCCAATTTTGAAGGTTAAGAACGCCTGTTCTTCGGACAAGGTAGCGCATTGATAATGCGTAAGTAAGACCGAAGTTTTCGCCAAAATAGAAAGCTGCTCCATAATAGGCTCGGCGGGATGAGCCGGATGAGAAGCAGGAAAGACATTTGTTGTAAATATTCTATAGGCTTGGTGATAGTATACTTCAGAGCATTGGCGAGAGAGTTCGGCAATATCAGGAGCCGAAATGGAAAGTGACTGCGAGGCACATAGAAACACATTGGCAAAAATGGCATATACAAGCATGGTCTCGTCACATCCAGATGCGGCAGACTGCGTCTTGAGAAAAGGTTTTTCTGAAAGCTTTGATTTCCAGTTGGAAGCTGTCTGTTTGTTGGTTGCGTTTGATGTATCAATAAACGCACTATACAAGTAATTGTGGCAGGTATGAAGTTTCAGCATTTCGCAGCCAAGGTTATCTGGTACTGGGAGTTTCGAGATATGTTCATTCTTAGTGTTACTGGGGCCATGGTGCTGCTGCTGTTGTTTTTGAGACCACTGTCTCATGAAGGTTACAAAGGCCATCCATATGGTATGAGGTTGCGATGAAAGATTATAGAAATCAAACATAAGTGGTGGCAATCGTGTGTCACTGATGTATGCTCGAGCCTGATTGGCTCTGACTGATGGCGGGTGACTCCGTATGTAGGCGTACAAGTCATTAGCAAAAGATATGTTAGAAGTAGGTGACATGATGGTGACGGTTTCTGCTTCACTCCCTGATGGCATTTCCAATGGTTCGAGAAGGTTGATTCGCGAAGAAGCAGACTTTTCCTGACCAGCAGATTGCGTTTGCTTCTTCCCATCTTCTAGACAGGTTTCAGTTTTTACAATGTTCCTGTCCCGTTCCTGCTTTAATACATGAAGCTGAGCTTCGAGATCGTGAATTCTACGTTGATAGATATCGCATTGACAGTTAGCTTCGCTATGTTTATCGGAGCTGGTGCTCAATCGCCTTTCCTCTTCATGCAAATTTGGTATGGAAGATGACAATGTTTGTACCGCAGGCTGTGAACTTTGCCGCCTTGACTGGGTTATTTTTTCATCGTATTCACACAGCGTAGATGTCTTTTCGCATCTTGCACATGGCCGAGCTAATGATTGAAATGAAAAATACCAACGTTTAACAAGGCTGAAATTTGACAGCCGAGGATGACCCAAAAAAAAAGGTTTTTACCTCCGTCGCATCTCATCTTTTTCGTTCGGCAACATATGCAAGCTCGTGGTACTTTTTGCCGTTTGAATGGAAAATCCTCTTTTGAGCAGGAATGCCACTTAAACGCGCTAGACATTTTCCGGTAAAAGGGCTATAAAAGTTGGTGCCAAGCCCTAATGGTGAATGTCGTTTTCGAAAGAGAGGGCTGTGGTTGAAAAATATTGGAAGTGAGTTAATGAATTTTTGCATTCCGAACCATAAGAAAGGAAACAAAGGTGTATTGAAGCTTACCTAATAGCCAGAATCGTGGAAGTTGTAGTGTGCGTAGGTAAGTCAATGGGAATGCAAGTAAGATTGAACCAACGTGATTTTTAGCGGATTCAAAATGTAAGCAACACAAGGAGAGATCCGAATCCGGACGACCGGAGAATGGACCTGACTGGATTTACAAGAAGGTGGAATAGAAAAGCTGGTCAAGATGTCCAGAATACCTCTTGTTGAATGAAGTATATATGTTCAGTTCTAAGAAAAGAAAAGGGGATATTTTTTACAGCAAGAGAAGATCCAGAAAAAAAATTATTAAAGCAGCAAGAAAACAAATGGGACCTGGGGCAGAGGCTTGTTGTTGATGAAGTTTAGAAAAGGAGAACGGAAGCCAAGCGACGTAGAGAGACTAAAGAGGTCACAATCGGGAGCGAAGATCTAGATTGCCCAATGATTTTGACAGTAAAATAATGAAAAGAAATGATCAAGGGTTGCCCATAGGTTCTTTTTTTTTTGACAACTGGCTTGTTGAAAAAAAAGGCAAGGCAACGTAAGGCAAAAATAAACTGCGTGTGTGTCGCAATCCCCTATCCACATTACTACACTGACTCGCCCATGTGGAGGAAGAAGGGGGAAAGAATATACGCCGCACTCTTCTGCATGATTGGACAACACTATCTTGTACAAAGTCGCTTTACGCCCACTTTCTTTCCTTCCACCACAGCAAAAAAAATAAAAAAAATCCAATGCCTGCTTTTGCCCAGTCCATCTACGTAGGTCCGTCGGTCCACCTTCCGGGTCAGGTCTGTTTTTGTTGTCATCACGTGTGGACTTCACCGCATGCTGGAAAAAGTGAAAAATGAGTAAACATTACAATCACGTCCAGTCATGTTCTGCCAACAGAGAGTAGATGCTCCAATCAACCTGGATTCCACCAATTTCGGATCGCGAGACCTTACAGCATAGAAATATATTTTATTATTATTATCACCAATACATCGGATAGACTACCCCACCCAGTAAAGGATGGAGGAGTAGACATTAAACTCCGCATAAACAACCTGAAGACATGGCGGTGAGTTACTTCAATTCCCAATTGCAGCGTGATGCCGATCCCGTAAGATCGCACATCTCGTGAGTCTGTCCCTTAATTCTCACACTTAGGGCAGATTATAATGGATTGGGT
This sequence comes from Umbelopsis vinacea, assembly GCA_016758895.1. NCBI lineage: Eukaryota > Fungi > Mucoromycota > Umbelopsidomycetes > Umbelopsidales > Umbelopsidaceae > Umbelopsis > Umbelopsis vinacea. Next base: position 28,020 of record JAEPRA010000008.1, on the reverse strand, counting down.
GGCTACGTTGTTAACATGTCCATTTATAGGGACCAGGTACCGATATGGTGTGCATGGCAACCCTGCTTTGCCACTTTACAGGAGCCTGCAGCGATGTTCATACGACAAAATGGAGAAAAAATTCATTGATTGAGCTCAGGTCGTAAGGATTCCACATGATTTACATGCGTTCAAAGGGTAATCGGTATTGTACGCGCAACTTTTTTTTTTAAAAAAAGAAAAATTTCATGCTTTGTTTTTTCTCCAAGCAAATACCTGTGTCTTAAAATTACTTTGAGGCACCTTTCCGCCTTTTTCAGTATTCCACTCAATCCTGTTGATACTTATAACTTGACATGAACGTGCCCAATTGTTTATATTCTCCGGTGCCTTTTGTGTGTCTCTCAGTGCATGTATCTTCTGGTAGGAATACGTTTGCAGGCCGCGGGCCATGAATTTAAAAAAGCTCGACTATTTGCAGTCTGGTACCGGCCACACATGGTTCGGTTTACAGGGAAAACGATTTAAGAAACGAACGCAGACTCTGTTATGATGAAACGGTTGTGAACAGTCACAGCCATCAGGTGCCTCTTAAGGCTACGACAATTCGGGTCTGGCATTTGTGCATCCAAGAGGCACAATGATCAGTCAGCCACAGCTTACAAATAATACCCTAGATTGATCTTATGAAGCATCATCGATCTTACCATTGTGGTCTCATGGGCTCAAGTAACAGGAAGAATTAATAGTCATGTCGTAAGCGATAGTTGCACAACGACGGAACCTGCTCGGTCCGACCATTGCGATGATTGGATTGGATGCAAAAACAGGGGGGAAAACCAAGCTGATGGAATTTCCGTTTCTTACTTGTGTGCTTTGTCTTAGCCCGGATTTGCGTGTGCAATCTGGTTAGAATCGTTGCTTCATGTGAGAAGTTTTCTTTGACAGCATGGCCCTGGACTTTTCCTTCACATCATGTTGACCGCCGACGTCTAAAATTGTGGCCAAGCCAAGATTGAGGATTACGGCCTGAAAGGCACAGAGATAGTATTTGATCTGAAAACCAGTCAATTTGCAACGCTTGACCGACAAAACCTCATAAAAGCTTTCTTACTTGTTCATAAAGCAGTTGCATGACAGTGCCTTCCTTTTCCACAGTTGTCCGCCAGATTTTCTCAAAATAAGTGTACGTCAACAATGGCGTCAGGCAAGCCCAAAGGGGGTGCAATCGGAAATGTCAATATGACGGCAATGGACAGTTTGACAGCAACGATCCTGTAAAAAGTGAAAGTTGAAAACTAGATTACCTGCTTAGCTTGAAATGTCGACTTGAAGCCTATGAGCATCCTTAGACCATATAGTATAAGCCATGAGCTGTATATCTGAAGGATTTCAGCAATAGGCATTCCATCAACTCATACATAACTTAAGGCAAACCATTGACAGCTTTTCAAATACCATCAATGTAGTCATTATATATTTTCTTTTACTTCTTTCCAAGCCCAAGTAAATCAAAAAGACATTTTGCAATGCCGCTGATCTGCCGGGGTGAAGCTTGCTTAATCCCGATCTACTTGACTGAGTACGTACATGTTTTGTTCTATGCATTATTATCACCATTACATTGGCTTGCCCGATTTTCCCTAGTTGTGATGTTCAAAAAAAAGTTTGGATCACAAATAAACCTTTTGAAAAATAAAAGTATTGCAACAACCTAATTCTGTAGTGCATGTGAAATGGTGATTCTCAAAACTTGGAGGATCGCACCTCCTTCAGTCTCCGGTTGTCGGCTGAAGGACAAGTCGGCTTGCCACGCTGAAGCCAAATTTTTTATTTTAATTTCTTGTGTAGCAAAGGAAAATTGCCCTGCTTTTCATTAATTATCGTCATCTCATATTATCGGCTTCCATCTGTGCGCTTGGATGCTCCTGTCTCTGTCGCATGGCATCCGTCATTTCGCTGTATTGGCCTTCAAATCACTCTTCTTATTGTTCTCTTTTTCCTCTCATCATTATTGTACTAAGGTCTTTCACTACTGTGTTATCTTCAAGGCGCACGATGTAAAAGACTTGTTTTAGAATGGCCTTGTACCCGACAACTATCATCTTCATCTTTCATCATGGCCGGGAAAGTTATAGTGCCAGAGGGCGGCGTCTCAAACCTTGGATAGATATATCGCTTTGATACAGGGCCTGAACAAAATTGGTGCAGCTGGGATGAAATCGCGAATTAACTCACTTTAATGCCCCGCCGTATGCAAGCAACCCCAACACCAAATATATATGCACCAAAAAAAGCGCCATCGTAGAATTCGATGAATGAAATGTAGAGGGACGGCTGGTATCTTCATATGTGTAAATTATGCGGCTTCTGGCTTGTATCCAATTTACCTTTTCGACCACAAGTCATGCAGCGTTCACACGGATTCACCTTGCCTTATCCGGAAGAAATCACTTGTAAGCTTTAATTGCTTCCAGTCCTTTTTCTGTTAAGAGGTGAAGCGAAAGTAACCAGAGCTGAATTGAACAGCACAGTAATTTCCAGGTTAGATTGGTGCATCATTAAATTATACTAAGTGGTAAGATTCTGTAGTTCCTGAATAATTCTCTTCCTTGGCATGTTCCCACAACCAATCCTAAAGATCTCCAAAGTCGTAAAAAAGGTGATGTGAACGAACATTTGGGAAAATAGATTTTTTTGTCAGGCTTTAAAGCCTGCCGCTCATGCAAAATGAAAGTCCCACAAGATCTCAAGTGGCCCCCCTCATTTTTCTCGTAACACCTCGTCTGGGCTTGATCTGCATGTGAAGTGAGAGAAGGGCACAAACCCAACCCGAACCTTTTTTTCTTTTGAGTAGAGAAGCTTTCCTTCTCTTTTCTTCTTTACTCTCTTCTTCACTTTCTATATAGCTTGGTTTTGTCCTCTAGTTCGACTGACCACTGTTCGTCAACTTGTTCTAGTTTCCAACCATTGTTATATCCACTTTTTTTTTTTTAATATAGAAAAAAAAGCCAAGCGTAGCTAGGCCATCTCGCCCCTGTGTTTATCTTATTGTATGGTTATGTCGCCACCATTCATGCCACTACCAAACATTGACCAAGATATGTCCAACTTGAGCCTAGATTTCAACGACACTTCCTTTCGACAAGTTAGCAGCAATGACCCAGTTGAGGACTTGTATCGGCTCATTGAGCAGATTGCGAATATGGAGCTGAGAGAAAACATTATGCAGCATACACAGCTGATCCTACGTCGTCAGCAACAACAGATTACCTCACTGGAGAGATTGAATCGCGATAACAGTGCATCAATAGCGGATCAGCAGATAAAGTATGAAAAGGCGGTTCGAGAAATGCAGTTCTTTAAAAAGAAATACGAAAAATTGAGTGAGGTCAGCAAACTTAAAGCTCAACGAAGGCGAAGTTACTCCACTGATTCGGGATCAACCTACGATCCCAGACCCTTGTTGCCGCCTCCCGAACAACCGCCTCTTCCAGTACAACATAGACACTCCCCAATCAAGAACATTCCGCCCCAACTAGAGCACCAACATCATGATAAACATGAGCCTGTGCACGATGAGCCTAAACGCCGTGGTGATACAATGTCACCAAGGAATGGCCCAATACATCCAGATGCATCATTGTACTCAAACTCATCACCACCGCCAAGTTCACCCACACTATCTCACCGACAACGACAGCCATCTCTCGTTAGCCAAGTCATGTCAATAGATGGCACTATGACCTCCACCACTACATCGTCGGGATCTTATGAAGCCTACTCACCTTACACCTCTGCCACCTTATACTCCATAGAAGAACCTTCTGAGCCAATGCCTGTCATGCCAACTCAAGCCACGCCTCCCAATGCACCCACTGTGCCTCCACGAAGGAAAAAGCTATCTCAATCCTCCAACCCACCTATTCAAAATGTGGGTCAACCTGTCAATCCTTCACCACAATATCATCAAAAGCGTTTGGAGTCGCTTTCGTTCGGAGGCTCGGATGGCTTCTGGGATACCATCTCACAAAATCCTCAAGATGGAGCTGTTGAACGGCTTATCAGGTAAAAGTGACCGCCTTTTTGTTTGTTTGTTTGTTCCGCTACTCCGAGTGAGTGACACTGAAAGATACCTATTGTCTTACGCTCCCTCTTTCATTTTACAAAGCAATTTCATACGTCGTGGTGGATCACCGAACACGGCAAGACAGAATGCAGGTCCTAATCAAAGCATACGGGAAGGTTTTGGATTGATTCATGCCGCCGTTCTTCTACAAAACGCAGCGGTATTGGATATGTTGCTACAGAATGGAGCTAATCCTAATGCCAACACTCTGTCCACTGCCGAAGAAGATAAACTCTCTCCATGCTACTTGGCTGCCAGCGTGGGATGGATTGATGGATTACATATGCTCGCGGAAGCCAGAGCCGACATGGTTAATTGTAGAGGCTTCGGCAACCGGCAACGAACCACACTGCATGGGGCAGTGGAGAAAAATCATATTCAAGCAGCACAAGTGGTCACCATGTACACTGAAGGTGTTCTGACCAACATTCCGGATGCAAATGGTTAGTTGTGCACAAACAGTGTTTGTGGATCGGTTTTACTTATGACTAATGGAACGGGGTGGTGTCATTTTTGGTTTAGGAGCTACACCGGTACACTACGCAAGTGCAACGGGCAATCAAGCCATTTTACTTTATCTATTGCAAGAGTGCCGTGCTGAATTGATTGTTTACGATGTCAATTACGAGACGCCACTGCATTATGCTGCACGACGAGGCAAAGTGGAAGTCATGTCGATGTTGATAGAGCAATTTCACGTCGATCCTAATATTTATGTGCCCCGCAAAGTTGGAACTCCGCTTGATGCGGCTAAAACCAGTGGCCAGAAAAAAGCAGTTGAGTACCTGAAAAGTCGAGGAGCCACCAACGCCAAAAAATTGGACAAGAAACGAGAAGAAGAGCTTGCCAAGGAAAAACCTGCTCACCTTGAAGCAACGCTTCTCAAGAACGGACTATTGGCTGATAGTTTCTAGATGGGAATCCTACTGCCTTTTATAGCCTTTGCATGTTGTTGTGACGCGGGAAAGAGCAGAGCTATTATTTTTCCATCTCATGGGCAGCTTGGGAGGAGAAGGATGAAACCAAATAAATAAAGAACCAATGCTATGATCACCTTTGACACTGAATGGCATCATTTTTCAAGCTTTTTAAACGTCAAATGATAGAGATAACGTCTTTATAAGATATGCTTCACTGTGCTTGCTCGATGAACAAGGGAAAAAAAAAAAAAAGAGAAAAAAGAGAAAAAAAAACCGGCCTTGTGACACATCTGAAGCACGCGAAGCACCCAGTTTTTCTTACCTCAGCCTCGCCTCCCCTCTCCTCTCGTCCGCCCCCCACTTCGGCTTGGGATCGTACTTGTTTGTTTTGCTTTCCCATTTACCTTTCCTTTCTTCATCCTTCTTTTCTACTCCAAATGCCGTTGAAAGGCGTTACTGACCAACTACGCGGTCGACTCTTGAAGCGTCCAAGTACTACCATTTCAAAAACATCCCTTGACCAAACTCCTCCAAAACCACCACCGAAATCTCAGAATCAATCACCACATCAGCCTGCATCAGATGATAAACACCGCTCAGACGCTACAAAGAAACGTGAACAGATAGCTAAAGAAAAAGCGGCTGCTGCTGCTCAACTAGGCACCAACTCGGATGCTCTGCTTCGTGGTATCGGTGACTATGAGTTTCTAACCTCACTGGGAACTGGCAAGTTCAGTCGAGTGGTCTTGGCCAAACACACTGTTACCTGCCAATCCTATGCTATTAAGGTACACTCTTCTTTTTCTGTAAAGAACCCATAGCAATGGATCCATACTGACCTCCTTATATAAAAACTCCCCAAAAAAATAGATCATAGATAAGCGCTTGCATGATTATCGAGTCATGTCTAGGCTTGTGCGCGAAATATCTTTGATGGAACTGCTATCGCATGAAAATGTCGTCAAACTCTACGAAACTTTCGAAACTGCAGAGTCTCTGTTCCTTGTTCTGGAGTTCATTCCAGGTGTCAACTTGGACGAACATCTCCAGCGCTCTGGTGGGTCATTAAGTGAGCCCGAAGCACGTGCTATCTTTCGCCAGATGGTCACAGCTGTGAGTTATTGCCACTCACGCTGGGTCGTTCATCGAGATCTCAAGGTAAGAAATACTTTCTACCGATGCATCACCTCCTACTGCGTACTCACTCACCTCCTTCCTCATGTAGACCCCTAATGTCCTTTTGCGACCTGATGGCGTCGTCAAATTGGCTGATTTTGGTCTAGGCAACCGATTTGGTTTGCAAAGGCTCAAAACCATCTGTGGTAAGTAATTCTGCAACGTGTTTTTCATACTCTGGTCCACATCTGAGCCTGGATCTGAACCTTACACCTACTGTCTAGGCTCCATGCTATATTACTCGCCAGAGATCATCAGTGGTCAAAAATACACTGGTCCCGAAGTTGACTGCTGGTGCCTTGGAATATCTTTGTTCAGAATGACGGCTGGATTTGAGCCGTTTTCACATGCACATAGTAAGTGAAACAACTTTTAAGATACATATCTTTCCAAATACCCCTCTTATCTAACCCATACCCCGCCTTTTATTTTATTTTTTACTCCTACAGCTGTTGGAGAGCTCAAAAAAGATGTCCTGAATGGCAACTTTCCTATGCCCTCTCAATTGAGCCCAGACCTTCAAGTCACCATCCGAAAGTGTCTCAATATTGACCGTCGACATAGAATGTCGATCAAGCAAGCGCTAAAGGGTGATCCATGGTTGAACAACTATGGAAAACTTCCTGATCCCATCATTCGTTCACCGACGTCTGCATTTGACGACTTCTCCGACATGGATGATAGCATTAGTTCACGGAGCGAGATGGAAAAGCGAACAAGGAGACAGCATATTAAAGATTTGGAGGAAGAGAAGCATCGTGGCTATCGAGTGAAGCGAACTATTGTATACCATCCCATCAATATGACCATCTATTTTACGACACCATTGCCACACCATCCAAAGCTAGAAGAGAATATACGAAACCAAGAGATGTTGCGAGCCGATATCTTGCAGGACATTCGTACAAAGTGTCGAAGACTAGGCATTCGACAAACAGATACAGCCAGTAACAATGAGAGTCGCCTTCCTTTCCGTTTGTTCAGCAAGTTGACCTTACGAAAGCGACAAGACGAAGTCGAAGGAGCATTGGCTTATGGATCCCTTCGGCGGAGTGGATCAAGTCTGTTGCTCAATAAGTTTTCTACTCGTTTGAGCAAAGACACCCATTACTATTTTACCATTCAAGCCGTCCATGGACTTTCCTCCACCACTGCCGTTTCCAGTTCATCTGGATCCACATTTTCCAACTTGGACAGTAACGTCCCTACTTCACCCGCATTAGCTCAATCCACATCCCTGGAGATTCAACGTCTAGATGAACGTGAAATGATGAACCTTGTGCGATCTGCTTGTGAACTTTTGGGTGTCACTTACTTTTGCGAAGAAGAGGATAAGCTTTCCTGTATTCTGGCATTGAAGAGCAGGTCCTCACAAGATCAGATGCAAAATGGATCATCTTCCATCTTACCCCGGAGTAGCCTTCCTACCAGCCCTTCGTCCCCCACCTTGGTCAACAATCAAGGATATCTGGAAAACCGAAGCAGTCTAGATAAATCCAGCGATAACAGTAGTCAGAAATGGGTTGGCAAATTGCGAAAACGACTCTCGCTTCCTCTTGGCCATATCAACCTCATGCAATCGTCTTATGCAAGCTCGGCGGTTGGCAGTACGCATGGAACCATCGATAGTTCCAATGGCAAAGCCTCCAAAAAGATGGAGTCCTCTCAATTCACATCCACCCCACCTAGTAAAGAAGGTAGTGCCTTATTTACCATTGAGGTGTTTTCTGTTCCAAACAACGCTGGTAGACGAGTGGTTGCCGTCAAGTTCGCCAAGACGAAAGGCTCCAACAAAGTCTTTAAGTTAGCTAGTGGCTGGATCGGTGGGGTATTGGGTGCTAGCGCCAATTCTCGCGATGTAGAGGTCAGGACTCGTTATTGAGGACTCACTACATCCTCCCCTCTCATTTATTCTACGCACATTCCCCCTCCTAACATACCATTTACTGTAATTTAGTGAAAACCACACTCGCACACACACCCTTACCTTTCATTTTCATTCTATGATTTCCATACTTTGTAGTAATTTGTGTATGACCATTTGATATCTGCTTTTTTTCTCTTCCATTCCAAGTACTCTTTTTTATCTTTCTTTTTTATAACTATTTTGACCTTTTTCCCTGTAATCAAACATGACCATATCCTGTGCTTTGGAAGTAAAGAATTGCTTATGATTAAAGCAACCCCTCATATGTTAGTAGTCTGCCTGTATAATGCTTTTTAAAAAAAAATATTAAGACGAAGACTGGTGCGGTGTGCACTCCAGCATCGAGCTGAGTCAGGCACTTGCAGACAGATTCGATTCCACATCCGTATGGACGCCCAACCCACAATAGTAGCCCGCCACGAGCCTCATAGCCAATCCATTTAGCGCACATTATTTTCTTTTTCCCTTTTGAAAGAAAAAAAAAAAAAAAAAAGAGGCTCCTACCATTTCGCTCATTGCGCACATCTCTTCACTTGCAATTTCACCATGCCTCCACAAGGTAAGTTTTCTCTTCCGCTTAATCTGCGGCATTATTACCACTCACCATTCACCCTAGGAGTGAAACAGGCAGGATGGCTAGACTTCCTCACTGAATACCCCGACGTGTTAAGGTACGGTTTCAAATTCACAAAAGCGGTTCAGAAACGCAACCAGCGTAATTTATTTTTTTTAATTGTTTGACCTCCTCTTTAGATGGCGAGGATCGGTATGTGTTGCGGAGATAGCGAAATTCAATAGAAGGTAGACTCGCTAACCCGTTAATTGTTACTGTTCTAGGTGTGGCCATCTATCCTACCCAGCGTGGTAACAATGGGCATATTTGCCACCTTGATCGCCGTACTGTACCTCCATTTCGGTTTCACCAAGCTATCATTACCAAACGCAGTGATCCCGTCGCTGTCTGTGGTACTTGGTCTGTTGCTGGCATTTCGCGCTAACACCTCTTATGCGCGGTTTTATGAAGGAAGACAAATATGGGAACAGATCACCAGTAATTCTCGAAATCTGGCAAGGTTGGTGTGGTGCGCCATCCCAGAGCGGACGCAGAGTGAGCATCTGGAGAAAATGCGTTGTATGAAACTGTTGCTGGCCTTTGCCGTCGCTACCAAGCATCATATCAGAAAGGAAATGGGGTGCAATTACTATGACTTGGATCATCTGTTGCCTCCAAACTGGATACCCGCTGCCGCCAACGATAAATCACAATACCCACAACAGGCAGTCGATACATCTCTGGCTCCCCCCGCTGCTCTTTTTGCCAGCACCGATACCACTTCGCAGGGCCCGCTGGCAAACCAAACCGGCGATAACCCTGACGATCCTACCACTGGACACCACCCTGTCCCTTTCCGCAAATTCGTCAGCGATGAGGATTTGCCTGACGAGGCCGATGCTGATATGTCGTTGCCTTTGGAAATTGTGTTTCGCATTGGTCTTTACATTGCTCAAATGAAAAACACTAACAGGATTGATGGAAACGTTGTCGGCACCATTACGACGCATCTCAATAACTTGATTGACTGTTTGGGAAGTTTAGAACGCATTGTAAACACGCCTATTCCTCGAGCATACAACATCCATCTGTAAGTAAAAGAGAGAGAGAGAAAGAGATGTATGCAGGGCAAGGCAAGGCAAGGCAATGCTATTGACGTTCGGCTGCTAAACCATGCACTTCATCTAGAAAACAAGGCTTAGCACTGTACTTGCTGGCTGTCCCATTTACGTTGATAGCTGATCTCAAGTGGTGGATCATTCCAACCGTCATTTTGGTCTCTTTCACGCTGTTTGGTATTGAAGGCATTGGAGCCCAGATAGGTAAGCGAGGAAACCCAAAATCATATCCCAAATTTAATCTAGATGGCATTTTGTCAGGTACGCTGGCTGACAGTATACTTTTGCACAGAAAACCCGTTCATGTATTCCTCCAATGATCTTCCCCTGAATCAGTTCTGTGACCAGCTTCGAAAGGAAATAGAGTACATTATTTACCATATCCCCAGCGAAACTGAGAATGTTTTGATGCATGGACGATAAGTACCTCCCCACTCCAATGTAAAGACACCCAGTTCCTCCGTCCGTTATATACAATTTGAAATATATTTATATTATATTACATGATACATATTAATACAAGTACAACAAAAAGTTGTATGGGCTGTTACTTTTTGTAAAGAATAATTTAGTATCTGCGACGACGGGGTGTAAGATCGCCTGGTCGAGGACCGCAAGTAACCAAAAGTGCGTGGATAACCTATAGAAAGGAGGACCCATGTTAAGAACACAATACATAGTCGGTTTGAAGAAGAGAGTAATCTCAAAGGAACTTACACCAGGCAACCAACCCAAAAGGGTGAGAAGAATGTTGATGACGAGTGAGCATCCACAACCTCGGACGAGGAAGACAGCGACGGGGGGTAGGATGAAAGCGAGAAGGGTTTCGATAACGACAGCGCAAGCAACTGAAGGGAGCACAGGTCAATAACTTTATCAAACAACTTGATTCCAATGCCTTCAGGTGGTAGACTTACTAGCCATAGTGTATAAGAGAGATCTAAAATAGGTGAGTGAAGTGCACCAGCCAAGGAGAAAAATGCTTTACTTATATGCGATTTTCGGCAGTTCCCAAAATAGGAAATTGACACCATTTCCTTGCAACGTCATTGATGTCATCCCCCGCATTCGGTAGGTGGTGTTCTATTGAATGATATCAAACAACCCCCCTTCAATGTTCCACAGCCGTTGGATCATTTTTATTTTCGTGCGCATGTCTATCTTCGTATGACGTTTGCATATCATGTAGGTGAAACATAGGATGTATGTTTGGATAATAGTAGCGTCTTGGCATGCCAGATAGTAATAACAGTTGGATAGTAGCTTGAAAAGGGGAGAAGGTCTTAAAGGAACTGTGAAGTAATGGGGCCATGCACAGCAACGATGACAAAAGAATGATCACTGATAGAGAGGAAAACGAGACACAGCAAATGTGGTATTTCGATGAGGGCAGACAAGTGAATGAATATGGTAAGTTGAAATGTCATATGCCCTGAAATCCCAATTTTTCTAGTTTTCATTCAAGCGTAGGGATAAAAAGCCAAGAGTTTTTATGAATGAATGAAAGCTTTCTTTTCGACAATGTTATAACTACGTCAATAACTCTGTCACTGATCGACCATAATTCACATTAAAAACCTCCCATTATCAATGCATGTAAATCGTGTGATTTTTGTCAAAAGTGATTTAGAGGTTTGTATTTCAAGCAATTGAAGTGGCCACAAGTGTGATTTAGAGATTGTATTTCAAGCAATTGAAAAAAAAAAATATACATTGAGAGTAAATAGATCCAATAAAATGTAGGATCGCATAGGTAAGGTAGCTGCTAGTTAGTTATGTGGGAATAGGTAATAAAGGATAGTAGGTGGTATGTAGGTAGTCTATTGATAAAACAAAGCGGCGTGCTTATAAGAAGAAGGAAGCTGAGGCAGGAATGAGCAAGCCAATGGTAGCAGCAGTAAGATAGTTTTTGGAACTAGGAGCAAGGTGGAACCCAGCAGAGTGGGTAGGAGTGCCAACGATAGTGATGCTACCAATGGCAGTAACATTGGGAGCGGGAGCGAAATCAGTTGCTGAAGCAGAAGGCATGGCAAAGCCGTTCACGATGACAGGTCCATTGGTTGCAGTGGGAGCTTCGGTTGCGCCAGGCATAGGAACAGCCATGGCAGAGGCGATGAGAACAGAGACAAGAGCGAGATTGAACTTCATGGTTTGGTTTGAATGTGTGTTTGATGATAATGAAATTTTTTGCATGAGAGACCTTGATCTTTATATACCCGAATGGCCCCCCTTTTTTTTGGGTAAGAAATATTCAAGTGTTTTTCGTCGGTACGGTACGGCTCCTGGAATCCTGTCGATTGGTAATTCGTGATGACCTTGCATCTTTTATCGTTCCGCCTGCCGAATATGGTCAAGTTAAAGCTGTCGCATGTGAAAATTAGATCAAGTTCCTGTCTGCATGGCAGCTTTGACTCTGTATCGAGGAACCGTTGAGCATGACATACTGCTGGGACGTACGTGGCGGTTACTTGAATAGGGATTTCAGGCCAAGTTCTATTCTGGCATCAGCGTTACCAAGCTCCCAAGGAACGCGTTGTTTAACGTCGGAACCACAATCTCGTCATTTGCATATGGCTATCGTGTCGCCATGTTCTATATGCCATTTGTTGGCAAGAATGATGCGTACTGCCTTGCTTGGTAACCCACGTCTCGTCAATTCGTTCTATCTTTATCTAATTCATATGATATTCAATTGACAGAACGTTTTTATTTGGTCATCCTTTCACAAATGGCCATGGCCATGGCCAATCTACTTCATCTCAGAAAGTTGAAGAAATAAAAAAAAAAAAAAAAAGGCTCACCAAACCTTCAGATACGCAAACTATTTAAAGGACGCAAAATTTTAGCTTTAGCATAATGGTGGTTAAAGGGGTCAGTGTGGCCAAAGGCTGGTGGAATCATCGGGAAACGACGACAAAGCTTGGGCTGAGGACCTAAGCCACCCACAGCTTACCGACCAGACGGAATTAACGCTTGGGTGGTTTCCTTTTGGGAATAATGCATTTGGTTGACAGCGGTTATTACATTTGGTCATCAAAACGCCAAAGTGGCGTAGAAAAAAGTGCAACGGTCGGACCCTTTGTGCTTCTGAAGGCACGTACGTCACTTTAAGCTGACATGAAGGTTCGGTTGGACGAATCCAAATGGCAAGTTACGCACGCCGGACGTATCTGTTCATTGGGGTAAGAAACTAAACGGCAAGCCGAAACAAGTTCGTTTCTGTTTAGTGGATATAAACAAATTGACAACCGGGTCCTTTGGTCTCATTCTCGTTTTTTTTTAGTAGCACCGGCCATAAAGAAACCTTGGCCGATCCAACCCTGGCTCGCTGTCCTTGGGTTAACACACTTTTTGCGGACCTGTAAAATCCCACATTTTTTAATTCTCGTCTTATCATGGGCACCTCGAGACATAATATTATGAAGGTGGTACAGTAAACCCAGCGGCGGGAGTACGTTTCATATGAAATGGCAGGATTTGAAAGGAGACATTGTTAGGCTTTTGCCTCGTTTCTTGGTTATCCATCATAATAAAATAACCAATGTTGCAAAACAACGGAACAAAAATCCCCCGTTTTGGCGGCACTTCAACTCAATAACTTGAGTTGATAACCTTAAAGCTCAAGTTTTCCCTAGGCCATCAAAATATTAGCTCAAAATTTCTTACCTACTATGATATTACCTCACTTTTACGTTGGACTTGATCGTCTTCAAACACTATGTTCGTTTTACTAGTCGATAATATGGCTGCGAAAACAGGTTCAACGATTTTTTAGTCTTTGATCTGCGTACGTCGCACATTGTTATCTTTTTTTTCTTTTTTTTTTTACCTGGGGAAAGGCGATTAGCCAATTGCCTTGCTGTCGGGTCGGCTATCCCGCCGACAATAAATCGCTCAAGTTCTGTTCATACGCCTCCCATTATCACGGAGATTGTATAGTGTTCAATGGAGTTGCAAAATGTCCCTGCATAGCCTATTAGGAGATGGGGCCACGCGCACTTGTATGTGTCGGTTTAGATGTGGAGTTTTTTTTTCTTCATGAACTTGAAACGTGTGAAACGTTGGGATCGGTCGGACTCTTCTCCACTTCACATTCATTCTAGCTACTTCTGCTGCCGTTTCTGAGTAACAAATCATCCCATCACTATGATTGCGCCTCTTTACTATGAAATGTTTGTCGCCTTCCGAGTAGAATAAACATCAACGATCATGGGTCCACGCCGAGCCTGAAAAAATGGCTTTGCCTTTCTCCGATCTCTGCCCTGTCTGCTCCCACTCTTTCCCAGCTCAATCATCATGGTTTCGGAGACGTCCCGAGGAACGTCCGAATGTTGCGGGGTGGAAATTGAAGTAGAACATGACCATACAAGGGCGACGCGAGTCTATTGTGCCGTAGCACATCCTCCCGGTAGCACTGAGCAATAGTGCGGGGTTAAAAAAAAAAAGAGGTACTGGTTATCCCATGACCTCCGAATGGCGCTGGTTCACATTACCTTTTTTTTTTTTGGCCAGAGGAACACAGTTTCCCAATAGGCGGAGACAGTGCAAAACGGCTGGAGTCTCCACTCAGCTTGATGGTTTTATTGGTGCAAATGCGATCGTCTACCAATGTCCCCCACTTTTTTATTGCTCTTCTTTGCACTGCCTTCCAATAATATAGCTTGGTAATAAACTTCTTGCTGCTTGTATCCCCATTGTTCACCTCTCTTCTTTCCCTTTGGGTCATTCAATCACGTTACTTGTCTATCTTAAAATTTTATACATTATTATTTTTTTCCATTCCTTTTGATCCTTTTTTTTTTTTGGTCCTCATATTTTTTCCCTCTTAGCGCCACTGTAGTTATTATTATTATTTTTTTTTGCTTTTCTTCTTCTATTTTTTTTTTTATCCACAACCCTTTCTTACTCTTGTTAAAGGAGTGAACGCATATTATATAGCGGCTTAGAACATTTGCGGTGGACCCTTATTCTTCTTCTCTTCTGCTTTTTTAACTCCACCCCTCCTCTTCTTCCATCCCTCTCCTCCCTTTGAAAAAGGATACGTTAATGCCTCCAAGCCCACCTTCAAACAGGAAATTATCGAGCTTGCCCCAATCTCGCAACTCTTTGGTCGAACGATGTTCATCTTTTCGCAAATGTGAACCATGCAAACGCAGAAATCGCATCTGTAACGGCCAGAGACCATGTAGCCATTGCACGGATTCCAATATGGATTGCATTTACAGTGTTGTTTCCGAACATCCTAGAAGCGTTTTCACAACGAGCTCTGCGAGGCGTCTTAGTTCGGGTTCGGCTTGCGAAACTTGTCGGCGGAGAAAGACAAAATGTGATGGCGGGTCTCCGTGTGGATTTTGTGTAGCAAATGGTCACGAGTGCGTGAATAACTCTGAGCGACGACGACGCTCTATGGGTCCTCCTACGGTGACGGCACCCAATGAAACAGAAGCTATGGATCGAATTGAAGATCGGTTACGTCGCATCGAAAAACTAATGACCGCTTTTACGCCGAGTCCCCTGTCACAAAGTTCATCCACCGTTCCGTATAGTGAAGAGGCGGCTGCCAATATGCAACAACAACCGGTTAGGCAGCATCGGCATTCGGTACAAGGTATATCAGTGGCGAAAGAGCAAGCGGAATTGCGCGCCGCTTATGAGAGTATGAAAGGTATGTTTACGAACCCCCTCCCCATCCGTGAGTCAAATGATGATGACTTAACCCACCTCCTCCACAGGACGATCTTCCAGTACTTCATCGCCACGAAGACAAACAATACAAACAGACTCGTTACCTGCATCGTTGTCGGCAAGATATGTATCACCACCTAATAGTAATGCCAGTGGTAACACTCCACCGTCCGGTAATACAGCGTTTTCTCCGCCACCGTTGACACGCTTGATGATCTCAGCCTCTCAGAGCTCTAATTTGCCCAAATCATCCAAAACTGAACCGTCTTCACCACCACGATCAGGCATATCATATCTTATGCAAGAAAGCAAGAATTCAATAGACAAGGAAGAATCGCTTCCACCACCACATCATCATGCCCTTTTAACCCCAACCACACCTCCACCTTCCAACCCATCCTCTGTGGACCTCAAAACAAACTATTTACCTCGACCCAATTCCCCACTTGCATCGAATAATGCTGCTTATGGGTATGTAAGCAATGATATGGATTGGCAAGCTACTGTGAATGGTATGCCAAGTCTCATGGGTAAGTGGTTTCGTCAACTTTGGGGAGATGCATGGCGCGCCGGGCCTAGTCCTGTCCTGACATGTTCTGACTTTTCCTTGCGTATAGATCAATTGTCAAGGCGAACTTTTGGTCCGACCATGAATTACACGCCAAACAACTTCCCTATCTATCCCCTCACTCCTCCTCCAAGTCTTTCAAGAACTCATTCACCTAACAGCACCTCTGGGGTCGAAGTGGCTCGTACTATGGATTGATGAAAAAAAAAAAAAGGTCTATTGCATCTGTGCTCGTGTGTTGTTCGGAGCCTCGTGGTTTCTTTTTAATGCGCAAGGAACCAAAAAAAAGAAAAATGAGGGCAAGCAGCTGATATCTGCAGCTCATTTTTGTCTTCTGCTTTGAGGGCCATTTCAGTGAAGGGTGAGAGGGCTATACGGTATAGCCCCCCTCACTCAAACGCCAACGTCGTCATTTTCCAATTTATTTAATATATATACTGTTTTTTGCTTGATTTCTTAACACCCTCTCCCTCCCCTTTTTTTTTTCTTTTTTTTTTTTAATTTCTCTACATCCATCGTTGCTGATTTCCTCTTCTTTTATCTTCTACAAGTAAGAAAGATTCTACATAAAACCACCTAAAAAAAAAGTTATATACCAAAAACCGTTTGTTGCCCTTTCCGTAACCCAGCATGCTTCTATATCGAAAATATTCCTCACGGGGTCAATATTCCCCATTTTGCAATGTGTAAGCCTAGGTTTTGAATCCCGGCTCGGAAGGGCTAAGCAATACCCGAGGTATGCAAATAAAAATATGGGTTGTTCGACATCGTGCCCAATTCATGTATCAGAAGAACAAAGCATGAAATGCTCCATGGTATAGTCCATGTTTCTGATATGCTTGGCCTAGAAGTTGCTTCCATCTGGACTCATCTTTCATTTTCACTAGACCTTAGTGAAACGTTGTTTTTTGGATTATGGTAACACCCGTCGTCAGGCTAGATGTGACGGGTACGAGATTCCATCCACAACCCAAATTCTATGCATTTTCTTCTCTTTATCTGGGAATGTGTTTTGGTATGTCAGCTTTATTGATGAGAAAAAAAAAAGCAGACATTGTGATAACGCTACGAAGCCGTTTACGTGTTACAGGAAGGTTATCGCTTTACGCCATGCTGGCTTTATTCATGCTTTTCTTGGTTAGCCATTGTGCGCAGACTATTCTGACGGAACTCGCTCTACCGCAATTGAGCATCTGAAACTGCTCATCCACCCTCATAGTGGGATAAAATGGCCCAATAGTATGGAGGGTCAACAAAGGCTTGACGATCTTTATCAGATTGTAGGGCATTCCGGCGAAGCGGTCACTATCCTCACTCCATTGCTTGAGTAATCAGCGCTACCAATCATCAATTCCGCCTAGCATTGCAAACCAAAAGTTCGGGCTAAACAATGCCGACGGCAACATCAGTAACCTTATTGAATTCGTAATGTACGACAGTCGACCAGTTTTTGTCAAAATGTTGGCAGTGCCTTGTTTGTTTTTCGGAGAGAGGAAATTCATCTTCGATTGAAAAAAAAATGGGTCAAACTGGGCAAAATACGTAATCCTTGAAGTTTTGCCATTCGACCATTATTTAGACTCTCTTAACTGACGAATCTTGGACTTCAAGTCACACGTTTGTTAAATATCTGGAATACTGTAATGACCCTATCGAGATATATCCATGTCGGCATACAACCCGATACAGCACTGGCAGTTTGCCAATAGCTAAACAGCCCCCTCAGAAGCCAACTTTAGGTTAGAACATACGATTCATAAACACTTGGTTCAGGAATGCAAGCTGACTCTCATAAATCTAGAAAGCTACCGGCTGCAAGAAATGGCGATCGAGTGATAGACATATATTTGAGTAACCCGCGAGCTTTGTCGAGAATGAATTCGCTATGCTTTACTTTTTTATTGGAGGTGTAAAACGGTACGGTCTCTGTACGGGCTTTTCTAAAATCCAAATGGTTACCACTATCTCAATCCTGGATACTATGGGTGAGTTGGATTTGGAACACCTTTGTAATGAGATTATAGAATAGCTGGATGAATTTGTCATCCGTTTAACCAAAAGTAAATATATACTTGCCGTAGACTCATTCATTCTTCATTTTGTGCCATATATTTCTAAATAAACTGTACATCTAACACTCGACGATTAAAGCTTCATTTATTAACCTTATCATTGTGAACAAATAATGTCGATTCCAATGTTCAATCCTTTTTTTCACCTGAAATAATGTTTTACTGTTGGTTCATACATGTCATCAAGCCTCACATGCGTTAAATGTTTAATCCATTTCTATCGTTTTACAGGTCATGATATCTGAAAAAGTGATGACTTTTGATGTAGAATGAGAACACGCTTCTGCAATGTACGCATTCGTAGTACAGCTTTTGATACAAGATACAGCGTGTGGATTCTCATCATGGAAGGTAGTACGGAGCTCGACTTGAACTTGCGTACAACCATTACACACTCCAGGAACGTGGATTTGTCCGTGGCTGCTTACTCAACCTTAATTGGCTATTATTGCCATAAAGACAAAGAGTAGCTGCCAGCAACTTTCATTCAGTGCGTCTCCAGTATTTCTGTACTTTCACGTTGGTGCAAGGAACGGATATACAAGGATTTTCTGTGTAAATGAGTTTAAAAGTGGTGATCTATTGCTCAAAATGCTACCATGTACGATTGCCAAATTTCCAGTGCATGGGAACTACATCTTATAATCTGCTTTACCTTTATAAATTGGTTCTGGAGACTAGCTCCAGGAGCCTTTGACTTTAAAATGCCATGTCATAAAAACATTTGGCAGCTTTTGTAAATGGTTCTCACATATAAAAGGAGATAAGGTAGCTAGCAGCACGGTGCACTGCCATCTTTCAAGAGTCATTTGGTTTAGGCGTTGGGGAATAAGTTCATGAAAATTTATTAGTATGGAAAAGGTCAGCTATCGTAGATATTCAGACGTTCGAAATAAACAAAAAAAAATGGCCTTCAAGAGAAAAAGTATATGGCCGAAATTGAAGCTTGTCTTTCAATGTTACGTTATCCTTTTCCAATGGACATCTTTCGCCCGAGAAAACTTTCTACACGTTCCATAAGCTATCCTTTCTTTGAATTTGATTGCTTTCCTCCTCTGAAATAGGAGATATCCCTGCTTCCAAAGTGTGAACCCTTGCTTTAATCTTCGAACTGTAAAAGTAAGTAGGATTTGGAAAAAGGAGTGAAATTTGTGACCGTTCATGCACCCAACTTGGCCAAACTGCGAAGCCCAGCCTTTTTTTATTTTTTTTAATTGGCTCTGCATTATCGGCAGTGGCCTGGTGACTACCTCTCTTATTACTCTTACCGCATTGACTCCCATTTGAAACTTGTCCCATTCGAAATGCCTCTTCTGAGGTCCCCTTACTCTCATTGAAACTCTAACTAAATGCTCTTTTGACATGGCTCACTTTAACTTTACTCCTCCACCTACTCCTTCTGATACGCTAACAAACAGCGAACTTGTCGACATTGCACATCCTCTGGTGAGTGCCTGAGTTCATTTCACCTCCTGTACCTGCGTTTTGCTCGAAAATAGAATCCACACAGAAGTGTTGGCCTTTTCAAATGTGAACGGGCTGGCTTTTTTTTTTTTATATATATACTTGCATCGGAACTAACTTTTTATTTTCTCTTGCCCGATCGTAACTTATTACAGCGCCATGTATGGAGGCACCGATATACCAATTCCCAGTCCTCTCTACACTACGAATCAAACAAGCCCGCCGCACAGACAAATGAACTCAATGATAAAAAAGCAAAGAAGCTGCGACACCGAAGATCGACAGGAATGGTGATACAGAAATTTGATAGTGCTACCTCGCAGCGTTCATTTTGGAGCACCGCATACATGCCTGAACTTGATAGGGATATTGCCAATCCTGAAGACGAAATCTTTAATAACTTTGAACAACACAATTCTAACCCAAGAAGACATTCTGCAAGAAGGTTTTACTCGGTGGAAAATATTCGTGAAAAATATGCGCGGCCGGACACCTTTGTCACACAGTCGCATTTGACGACGCCAATGACGAGACCAAAGTCTCGTCCAAGTCCGCTAAACCTGACGGACTCCTCGCAGAAGAAGATAAAAGAAAAGATGGACCAGACACCGGTACAATCTTTCCTTGGTGTGGCCAGCGAAGATCAGCATACAAGTGTGAGCTTGGATGTCGATGATGAATTTTCTAACGTACGAGACCAAATTACACAAATTACCAGAGAACTTCAGCAAATGCAAATTGAAGAACTACAAATCCAGGAAAAAGTGTTCGACGATGATAGGAAGCAACGTCAGAAACTTATGGAGATTTCTCAACGAGATCGTATTCAACAGGGCAGACGGTTGAGCATATCCAACACCTATCAAGTTGAGCCAATGAACGAAAACGTTCACCGACACCATCGAGTTCGTAGTGACGGCAGCTTCTTTTCACATCAACAAACTCCGTCACTCGATACCTTTGTCTCCTCCTCTTCCACTGATACTAGCTTGGCTCAGGACGGCCAACTCCTTTCAGATTCAAGTATAGATCATCATTTTTTGTCACCGTACATTGGTGACATTCAAGACCGACACATTAGTAGTGGTTACCGCGATATACACTCCTACGAAGATGAAAACGACGATGAACAAGACAATGACGATACCGTTTACCAATCGCTACCGGCCAGCCCCAACATGACGACGTTATTGCTCACAACCAACAGTCTCATAACGTCTCGCATGGAAGAAATGGCAAGATCGATCAGTCCACATCACCTCGAAGAGAAGATATGGCAGAATGATTTCGTCCAAGTGATGACTCAGTGCATTCATCAGTCAGAAGAACTCGAAAGCCTTTCCACGGAGCTTTTAAAAGTGGAGCGACAGATGAGAGAGTTATTTCTTCTCAAATCAGCGTTGGAAGAGCAACTAGAGCAAACAGAATATTCGTACAACAACCGGATCGAACAATGCCATCAAGCCCTTGCTTTACAACGACAAATGATCAACGATCTGGACTACATGAAGAGGGACATTGATAGAAAAATTGATCTCAACAACGACCGATTGCGCAGAAGTGAACTAGACCAAGATGACGCATTACGACATCTAGACGACGACGTGACCGTTAGCAACATCTTGGGGCTGACTAAGAAGGAAGAACTGATTGCTCGCCTTCGATGGGAAGTTGGACGTTTCATTGGCGGTGGGGTTGGTACTGGCTCTATCATACATGCCTACGATTCACCGGATGCTGGCCATTCTATGATCATTGGCGGTACTGCATCGTCCATGGAGACCAGTCTCATAAATGTAAGATTTGCCCTTTCATCGATGGATGGGTCTTCGTAATCTGTTGTATTCATTATATCGCCTTGCCCTTTCAAACAGAAACCCACCGACTTGTCTTCTAAACGAAGCTCAGCTCAGCATCATCAATACGTTCTACATCTTAGTTTTGAACAATGGAAGGTGCAGTTTAAAATGGTACCCCATGAGCGGTGGGTCGACGATGATCTGGTAGATCAATGTCAATTTGTACGCTTAGATCAAGTCGCTTCTGCATCACGCTGTCCTGTTCAATTCAATTTCTTCCGTCGTAGGCACCATTGTCGACGGTACGTACTAATTGGAAGTGATATTGTCGATTATGCAGGGTTTATACTCATTTATTTCTTCTCTTTCTGGTAGGTGTGGAAAGATCTTTTGCCACGAACACTCGACAAATCGAATTCTTTTGTTCCATCCAACTGAACAATCTAGTCAACAAGAACCATCTGCTGGCGAATGGTGCAGAGTGTGTGACAAGTGTTTTTTCAATCTGGTCACCGTTGCTGTTCGTCCCGTTGCCACATCTGTATCACCCTCCCTGTAATTTTAAATAGCATTTCTCCACCTCCACTTATCCTGCCATATCTATTTTCCTCTCGCCATCTAAATTCTAATCTATAAACCTGTCTTACTGGAAAAATAAGAGGCGCGCAGCTTGATATTAAAAGCGATGGGCAATTTTAGTTTTATTTTTGGCAAACGCTTTTGGAACAAAAGCTTGGCAGATACATATATGGCACGTTAGGCATACAATGGAACAACTAATGTACAAGGGTTAAGTTTTTAAGAAAGGTTATGTAATGAAATAATAAATACGACTCTATTGCATACGAATAAATTAAAGAAGAGCTGATGCAATGGCAGAACCGGCGACAGTCATGCCTACGGCCATCCATGAGTAGGAGACGGTATTGCCGGCTGAGGGGATGGTGGTTGAGAGACCGGCAGTAGCTGATGCAACATCGCTTGCTACGTTGGATGCGATGGAGGTAGCAGCGCCAGCGATGCCGGATGCTACTCCAGTAGCTTCACCCTGAATAGCAGAAGCTGCTGAGGTGGCATCACCACCAATATTAGAGGCGAGTGAATTGATTGCACCGCCAATAGCAGCAGTGGCATCTGAAAGCGATCCGTCGGCAGCAGCAAGAGTAGCCAAAGTGGCAATAGCAAGGGTCATTGACAATTTCATGGTATGAGTTGGAGTGGGAATCGAAAGAGTTGTTGGTCAAAAAAGTAAGCTTCAAGGGAAAACTCCGTGTGGTTTTATATACCTTGCTTTTTTTTTTACAGCTCAGAGAAACTTTTCTTTTTTGCCAATTTGTATCACGTACATGTGATCTGTGGTGAATACGATACGTTCTGATGTAATCGTCCAGACAATGTTGCTATAAGCAGCTTGCAGCCCGCCAATCTGGTGCATGATTTATGCTTTTGAGCCACTTTCGTGCCTTGGCATTTTGGCTTAGAATGCTTGTACCTGATTGACGCTCTGCAATGAAAAATATGGGGTTTTGAATTTTATTTTCTCGCTTCATCAAATTGGATCACTGTGCAACGCTAATGGTTTCACTGCTGGTGAATCTAACGATAGGTGTGCAAAGCTGGTTGAACTAATATTTTTGCTAATGAGGTATTTTGATCCCGCTTTCATAATCTACATAAGCTCTACGGCCCCGCCATTTATGTCAGTGGATATATCGACCGTATAAGGATGGACCACAAGCCTTGCATTATGCTTTGGAAAGCCTCGTCCTAAAAGAATATGAAAATAGCAATCCAATCTCAGTCGAGAAAGAGCAATTTCCTAATTCTATCATGACGTAAAGTCCCCTTTCTACACATCCAGCTTCGATTGTGCGTCGCAAGGAAAATCGGCTTTGCGGCTTTTGTTATCTCTCGATTGTTTCGCTGATAATTGCCAAAGCCATTTTATGAGTAGCACATTGTACTCCAGAAAGCAATACGCCACCTGCAGAAAATGAGTGGTATCTAAGCGCAACCATTGCGGAAGTGAACACATACCTTCATGAAAGTACCTGGGCACTTTTTCGTTTACTGTGTTCCAGATTTTAGCTTTATGCTACTCGCGTACCTGAGTAGCATGTTATGTCCGACGTCAATTAACGTTTTAGCAGCAAACTTTAGCTGGTCAATGCAGACGCCTACCATTTCTGTACACTGCTGGGATCCGGGTTACTTTGAAACCTTTCGAACTTCGAACTTCCATGGTAACCGAGGAACCCTTCTTTTCCGTAAGCCAGTGCTAGCGGAAGTCCATTTTCGCGTTCTCATGATGATGGGATATCGCACCAGTTTTTGAGATGCCGAATTCAAGCTGAGCAGGGAACTATGGAGACTTTGGATTTTACGGGGTCACTTTGCACTGAGACCATCTTTATGCGAGGATTGACAACCGATAGTGAGTAAATCGAAGACACGAATCCCCGTGGCTATAGCTCGTGATATCCTTAGCAGCATGTACAGAAAAAAATTTATACCTCCCGTTTGACCGCTTTACTTCCTTACCTGCTCGCAGACATTTTGTTTCGAATGCACTAACCTGGGATTTGAACGCAGTGGAGACTACAGTGTCGGTGTTATGTTTTGCCGATTCTGCACTGCGAATTGTTGGGATCATTCCTCATCTCCCATTTCGAAATGGCTTCGTGCTTCGAGTTGTCTATTCGAAGTCTGGGTTTTTAGATCATTCTTGAAAGACTGGTCAGATGGTAGTAGACATTCATTAGTATCGATCGACGTCAAATAAGAGAATCCACAGTAAAATTTATTGTTTTTTCTTTTTGAAATGCAGCCTTTGGCTCACTTTTGTCGCACTGCCAGAAATTCTTATTCGCGCCGTCTGTTGTGGTGGTATCCTCTGAATGAGCTCGTAGCATGGAAACACAGTTGCTTTTGAAGCTCAAGCACGATCTCACGTAAAAAAAAATATATAAAGTCTGCATTCTATGAATCCATATTGCCAGCTGTGCAATCCGCATAGAAAAGGTAACCCGATTTGCAGACCTGTAGCGGAATCTTCTTGTCAATGCACGGGCCAAGATCCTTTCTCACTCATAGGTACATGCATGATCATGAAAGCAGTGTCAGTCCAAAGTTTCCTTCTGACAATCGACAGTTTAACCCTCATTACATTGTTCCGCCCCATTTCGCAATTGATAGTCATGTCTCTCAATCTAACAAAATTATGTATCTTTGCTCGGCCTGGTGTCGTCAGTAATGGCATATTAAAACGTCAGTAGAGGGTTTTTCTACACTTCTTGTCGCTAGGTGTCGTATCTCAGCTTCTGTAGAGCCCAAAATGGGATAAGCTTTCCCATTCTTGATTTGACATAGACATAGGGTTCGCCTCTGGTTAAATTCGAGTATCGCTTGGAAGCGTACGTTAAGATTCTTGCAGCATGACTATGATTTTGCCAGTCCTTTCTGTCCTATATTACCACACGAGTTCATACCAGTCATACTTTTCGTCTATGAATTGCGGTAGAATTACGAATGTTCTGTGACATGGGACCGCTCATACCACGCTTTCATCTCCATATGCCAAATTTGTCTTGCTAACTCGTTAGTCAAGATGCTATCTATCTTGGTTGATGTCTGGCTTATTAAAAAAAAAAAATTCAAGTTTTCTTGGTGAGATAATAGTTAAAGCCAATGAGTAATTTGTATAGGAGTTTTCAGAATATTTTAAACGATACGGCTCTCGTTCATCAAGCAGGATGGAGATGGTAAGCGATCCTCTCTTGACAGCCCATAACACAGTAACGATAATAAATTCTTGTTGACTTTATAGCTCTACTATCACTTATCTTTATTGAACTATGATTGTGAAAAATATAAGCACTTTTGGCTTTGACTAGTCATTGATTGTATTAGAAGGTTCCATGTTAAGATCCTGATCAACCCTCCTACCAAATTCTTTTTTTTACCAGTTGCACTTATAATAGGAGCAGTTGATGGAAGTAGTCAATTGTGTACATCTTCTTCTGTAGAGAAGCTATAGCTGTAGGCTTATTATAATTGAAGTCTGTTCTCAGCAATTAAATCCTGTTAAGCGCAATACAATCTACCACAGCTCTCGGTATCAGCCCCAATTTCCCGCGAAGTAATCTTAGAAAGACGATAGAGTTGTTTATTAAAACCATTGCATGCGCCTCCGGCTCCTCCTATCGGCTACATATCTGTCCAGTTTCCTGTTCTGTTTGGAAGCAAAAGCGTCGACCGTAATACTGGGGAATCGTTGTTGGAGGTAACGGAGCCAGCGCCAAGAAAGACTCCAAGTCTGGTTTTTGTAGCCCGTGATCTTTTACACAATGAAGATTCGGGACAACTCTTTCTCGATGCGCCCTTCGACATAATCTTGCCTTGGTGGTGGCCAAATCGCGGGGTCCTCACCTCGTACCCATATAGCAACTTCGCCGGCGTGGACTCAGTCACATCGTTAGGCATCATGCGAATCGCCAGTAAGACCTGAGTCAAGTGGTCGTCCCAGTTCCGGATGACTTGAGCTTGCAAGCAAGTCTTAGCGAGGGTTTGTACCAGGGTCTGATTCATGCGTTCGCATAGACCTTTACCTGGGGTCGGTAAGTAGTCATAGCCATGTGCTGGCACTGAATCGTCGCTAAGAAATCCTTGACATACCCAGAAGTGAAGTTCGACCCACGACCCGTTAGCAAGTACTGAGGCACCTCGTGCCTACAGACCAGCTCATCGAACATGAACTTGGCGGTGATTATTCGATTGATGGACGGTACCGGTAAAGCCAACGGCCACTTGGTCAAGTAATCCACCGCTACCAGAAGGTAACGGTTTCCTTTAAGAGTCACCTGCATGGGGCCCACAGCGTCGCATCCGACCATGTAGAAAGACTGAGAAGGAGTAGGAATTGGGTGGGCTTCGTTCTGCCGTCCATGCACCACTTGCTTCTTCTCTGGTATATTGGACACGATCTCACCAACTCCTTCACGATTTCGAACATCCAAGGACCAATGTACCGTAATCGAGCCTTCCTCCAGATGTTCTGGATCCCCAAGTACCCCTCCTCATGGAGATAATTCCTCAGGTCCTGGTAAGTGTTGTTTTCCATATTTGATGCTTTTTTTGGCTTTGTATTTTCTACTGATTTTGTGGTTTTGATCGTTTATTGGCTCCATTAGGTTCGGCGAGAGCTAGCTGGTTTTTACGTCTTTTCTGACGACGGTCGGTCGTCTACTTCACGATCAGGCGACTCAACGTGTCCGTCACATTGTCGACGCCCATCCTATTCTTGATCTCGAAATCATACTCCATGATGGCGGCAGACTACCTTGCAAGCTTGGAGTTTGGCTCGGGGTTGTTAAATATGAATTACAACGCTGCACGACCCGTGAGGAGGATAATCTCCTGCTCACCAAATAATGCCGGAAGTGCTGTACTCTTCAAACAACAGCTAACGCTCTAAATGGGTAAGCGCATAGATGGCTTCAGCAGACTTTGAGGACCCTGATACGTACGCTACCTTCAATGAGCGAAGCGGAGGTAAAGCGCTCCGTGAACTGAGTCTTGAAGGGGGACCAGGTCGTCATGTCATCTTCCATCGAAGCCCTCTAAGTGCGGCCATTCCGCGAACATGAGACGAGACCATTAGGACAATGTCTGCGTCGACAGTGTCCAGTGTTTAAGCCAGGCGATGGGGGTTTCCAACCTGCCCCCTTGGAAGCTCGTCGGCCGGTCGACGGAGCTTAGTAATTTTGAGTCTTGCATTCAAAGTAAAAACAAATACGATATCCTTGTGGTGTGAGAAGAGAATTCCTCTGGTGGCTTCACCAAAATGTGACGGATATGGTCTTATGCACAGGGGAGATTCGGAAATCAGCTTCACTTGGTAAGTTGGTTTGGGGATATTGAATATATACGGCAAGGATGAATGGTCCGTGTACCAATAAAGCCGCCGTCGATGAGGTATCGGTTCTCTAGTCTCTATAGTACTGGTAGACGAGATGATTTCTGCGACCCTTGCTAGCGACAGTATGGAAGTAAAAAAGTGGTCTTCCTTTCAAGAAAATCCGAATTGGTCCAGTGGTCAGGATTACCCGCTCTCACCGGGTCGGCCGGGGTTCGATTCCCCGATTCGGAGACATTTTTTGCACTTTTTGCGAAAACTAGCAAAGCAACGATAGGAAAAAGTTGTATCAGTAGAAGGTCCAAAGGAAGGTGCACATTTTGACACTGCTCACATACCTGTACGATACCAAGTCAACATTCTCTTCGACATTTCGACATTTCACATTTCGAAATCGGACGCAAAATTTTTCCCACCAGCCTTGACCGACTAATAAGCTTGCAAATAACCAGCAAAAGCCTTTATAAGGCATATCCATAGCATACCGGTGAAGCCGTTTCGTATATTCTCAACAAATTATTATCATATTTCAGCAGTACCATCAAGTTATCCAACAAAAACGACAAAAACACATAGAAAAACGAAAAAGAAAAAACTGGTTCAACATGCTTCCACCCATTCAATTTACGCCAAACATCTCGCATGACCCAACACCGCGCGGTCGCACACAAACAAACAATGATGCAACCATCGCCAATCAAAACATGCCTGTAACT